>CAKXYN010000135.1:1498719-2997439 GCA_935064755.1 Tragelaphus eurycerus | reverse complement strand
CGAAGAGTTGACTCATTGGAGAAGACTCTGATGCTGGGAGGGATTGGGGGCAGGAGGAGAAGGGGACGACAGAGGATGAGATGGCTGGATGGCATCACTGACTCGATGGATGTGAGCCTGAGTGACCTCCGGGAGTTGGTGATGGACAGGGAGGCCTGGCGTGCTGCAATTCATGGGGTTGCAAAGAGTCGGACACAACTGAGCAACTAAACTGAACTGAATACTTAAAAAATCTTCTAGAAGCTGTATCTGCACAAGCTGCTGAAATTTTACTTCACATATCCAAAAAATTTTAGAAAACAGAAGTGTACAAAATTTTTGAGTTGGTACATATAAGTTACATCCAGCTTTCCATCTTAAAGTCTGTTTTTAACACTTTCATTGTCACCGTTCTTACTCAAAATGTATTCATTGTTGGCATTAGAAGTATACACTCACATTTTGTCCAGTATGCAGAAGTAGGGAGACATTGTAAGACTACTTAGAGATGCTCAGGGAGTATCATTTCCCTCTGGTTCCCATTTACTCATGTTTTGCTGTGCAATATCCTACATCCTCACATCCATTGATACATTCTTTCTGGATTTTCACTTGGAAATTATTTTTTCCCACCTCATTCTGTGTTGAAACTGACCCTTACTCAAAATAACACCTATCATCTAAAGACCCAGTTTCCTTTGCTACATCAGAATATTCTTGAAGCAATAGATTCTCTTTGCACAAAGGTCCTACACTCGCCCAAAAGGTGAGAAACAGGTTCCAGGGAAAATCTACAGAGAAACAGTGTACTAAAATTCTTGGGAAAATAACTTTTTTCTATAAAACACTAGAGACACAGTACCTGTGAAAGAAACAACTTATAAGCTGGACTTTAGGAACATTTAAAACTTCTGTTGCAATTAAAAGATGAATAAGTTCTGGAGCTCTAATATATAGCACTGTGATTTAAAGAACAAATAAAAACTCTTGTGATACAAAAGACAGTATCAAGAGAATGAAAAGACAAGCCATAGACTGGGAGAAAATATTTTGAAAGACACATCCGGTAAAGGATTGCTATCCAAAATATACAAAGAGCACTTAAAACTCCACAATAAGGAAACAAACTTCTGATTAAAAAATGGGCCAAAGATCTTAACAGATATCTCAAAGAAGATATACCAATAGCATCTGATCATACAAAAAGATGTTCCACATCACATTATCAAGAAAATACAAGTTAAAACAACCATGAGATACCACCATACATCTATTAGAAAGACCCAAATCCGGAACACTGAGCCAAATATTGGTGAGGTGGTGAAAAAAAATAGGAACTCTCATATCACTAGTGGCAATGCAGAATGGTATAGCTACTTTGGAAGACACTTTGGCAGTTTGTTATAAAATTAAACATACTCTTACCATTGAGAAAACATACTCTTACCACAAGATCCAATATCCACATTCCTGGTATTTATCAAAAAGAGTTCAAAATTTATCCCTACACATAATCCTAAACAAGGATGTTAGCAGCAGCTTAATTCACAATCACCAGATCTTGGAAGCAACCAAGATGTCCTTCAAGGGGTGAATGGATAAATAAACTGTGATGCATGCCAGTAGTGGATTACTTGGTGCAAAAAAGAAATGAGTTATCAGGCCATGGAAAGACGTGGAGCAATTGTACATGGGTATTACTAAGACATAGAAACTAGTCTAAAAGTGCTACATTTTGTGTGATATCATGTATCACATTCTGGACCAGGCAAAACCATGGAGGCAATTAAAAAGACCCATGGTTACCAGAAGTGTGGAGAGGAGAGATGGAAAGTACAGAGGACTTTTTAGGACAGTAAAGATGGAGAGCGCAGAGGATTCTTTATGCCAGTGGTGGTGAAGGTTGGTTTTTTGTGTGTGGCTAAAATTTATTGCCCGCAATGTGGGCAGCTGCGACGGCACACATACCGCGGCCGAGAGGAGCTACTCCACGTGGAGGTCAGGGGCAGAAGCTGGGAGGACCCCATGACCAAGGGGTGGCGGCCAAGAGGAATTAACCCACATCCGAGGTCAGGGGCGGCAGCCAAGAGTGCCAGGCTGCGACGGCACAGGAATGGCCAAGAGGAGCTACCCCATGGCCGAGGTCAGGGTGGCGGCCAAGAGTGCCAGGCTGTGACAGTGCAGGAGCAGCCGAGAGGAGCTACCCTCCGCCTGAGGCTGGGGGGGTGGCCGGGAGGACCAACCCACAAGGAGCGGTGGCTGTGCGGGCACAGGAGGGCCTAGAGGAGCTGGTCCATGTTCAAGGTCAGGAGGGGCGGCGGTGAGGAGCTACCCCTTGTCCAAGGTAAGGAGCAATGGCTGCGCTTTGCTGGAGCAGCCGTGAAGAGATACCCAACGCCCAAGGCAAGAGAAACCCAAGTAAGACGGTAGGTGTTGCAAAAGGGCATCAGAGAGCAGACACACTGAAACCATACTCACAGAAAACTAATCAATCTAATCACATTAGGACCACAGCCCTGTCTAATTCAATGAAACTAAGCCATGCCCGTGGGGCCACCCAAGATGGGCAGGTCATGGTGGAGAGATCTGACAGAATGTGGTCCACTGGAGAAGGGAATGGCAAACCACTTCAGTATTCTTGCCTTGAGAACCCCATGAATACTATGAAAAGGTAAAATGATAGGATACTGAAAGAGAAACTCCCCAGGTCAGTAGGTGCCCAATATCCTACTGGAGATCAGTAGAGAAATAACTCCAGAAAGAATGAAGGGACGGAGCCAAAGCAAAAACAATACCCAGCTGTGGATGTGACTGGTGATAGAAGCAAGGTCCAATGCTGTAAAGAGCAATATTGCATAGGAACCTGGAATGTCAGGTCCATGAATCAAGGCAAATTGGAAGTAGTCAAACAGGAGATGCCAAGAGTGAATGTCGACATTCTAGGAATCAGCGAACTAAAATGGACTGGAATGGGTGAACTTAACTCCAATGACCGTTATACCTACTACTGCAGGCAGGAATCCCTTAGAAGAAAAGGAGTGGCCATCATGGTCAACAAAAGAGTCCAAAATGCAGTACTTGGATGCAATCTCAAAAATGACAGAATGATCTTTGTTCATTTCCAAGGCAAACCATTCAGTATCACAGTAATCCAAGTCTATGCCCCAACTAGTAATGCTAAACAAGCTGAAGTTGAACGGTTCTATGAAGACCTACAAGACCTCTTAGAACCAACACCCAAAAAAGATGTCCTTCTCATTATAGGGGACTGGAATGCAAAAGTAGGAAGTCAAGAAACACCTGGAGTAACAGGCAAATTTGGCCTTGGAATACGGAATGAAGCAGGGCAAAGACTAATAGAGTTTTGCCAAGAAAATGCACTGGTCATAGCAAACACCCTCTTCCAAAAACATAAAAGAAGACTCTACACATGGACATCACCAGATGGTCAACACTGAAATCAGATCGATTATATTCTTTGCAGCCAAAGATGGAGAAGCTCTATACATCAACAAAAACAAGGCTAGGAGCTGACTGTGGCTCAGATCATGACCTCCTTATTGCCAAATTCAGACTTAAGTAGAAGCAAGTAGGGAAAACCACTAGACCACTCAGATATGACCTAAATCAAATCCCTTATGATTATACAGTGGAAGTGAGAAATATATTTAAAGGACTAGATCTGATAGATAGAGTGCCTGATGAACTATGGACAGAGAGAGGTTCATGACATTGTACAGGAGACAGGGATCAAGACGATCCCCATGGAAAAGAAATGCAAAAAAGCAAAATGGCTGTCTGGGGAGGCCTTACAAATAGTTGTGAAAAGAAGAGAAGTGAAAAGCAAGTGGGAAAAGGAAAGATATAAGCATCTGAATGCAGAGTTCCAAAGAACAGCAAAAAGAGATAAGAAAGCCTTCCTCAGCGATCAATGCAAAGAAATAGAGGAAAACAACAGAATGGGAAAAGACTAGAGATCTCTTCAAGAAAATCAGAGATACCAAGGGAACATTTCATGCAAAGATGGGCTCGATAAAGGACAGAAATGGTATGGCCCTAACAAAAGCAGAAGATATTAAGAACAGATGGCAAGAATACACAGAAGAACTGTACAAAAAGATCTTCACGACCCAGATAATCATGATGGTGTGATCACTCACCTAGAGCCAGACATCCTGGAATGTGAAGTCAAGTGGGCCTTAGAAAGCATCACTGAGAACAAAGCTAGTAGAGGTGATGGAATTCCAGTTGAGCTATTTCAAATCCTGAAAGATGATGCTGTGAAAGTGCTGCACTCAATATGCCAGCAAATTTGGAAAACTCAGCAGTGGCCACAGGACTGGAAAAGGTCAGTTTTCATCCCAATCCCAAAGAAAGGCAATGCCAAAGAATGCTCAAACTACCGCACATTGCTCTCATCTCACACGCTAGTAAAGTAATGCTCAGAATTCTCCAAGCCAGGCTTCAGCAATATGTGAACCGTGAACTTCCTGATGTTCAAGCAGGTTTTAGAAAAGGCAAAGGAACCAGAGACCAAATTGCCAACATCTGCTGGATCATGGAAAAAGCAAGAGAGTTCCAGAAAAACATCTATTTCTGACTATGCCAAAGCCTTTGACTGTGTGGATCACAATAAACTGTGGAAAATTCTGAAAGAGATGGGAATACCAGACCACCTGACCTGCCTCTTGAGACACCTATGTGCAGATCAGGAAGCAACAGTTAGAACTGGACATGGAACAACAGACTGGTTCCAAATAGGAAAAGGAGTACGTCAAGGCTGTATATTGTCATGCTCCTTATTTAACTTATATGCAGAGTATATAATGAAATGCCGGGCTGCAAGAAGCACAAGGTGGAATCAAGATTGCTGGGAGAAATATCAATAACCTCAGATATGCAGGTGACACCACCCTTATGGCAGAAAGTGAAGAGGAACTCAAAAGCCACTTGATGAAAGTGAAAGTGGAGAGTGAAAAAGTTGGCTTAAAGCTCAACATTCAGAAAACGAAGAACATGGCATCTGGTCCCATCACTTCATGGGAAATAGATGGGGAAACAGGGGAGACAGTGTCAGACTTTATTTGGGGGGGCTCCAAAATCACTGCAGATGGTGACTGCAGCCATGAAATTAAAAGACGCTTACTCTTTGGAAGAAAAGTTATGGCCAACCTAGATAGCATATTGAAAAGCAGAGACATTAACTGCCAACAAAGGTCCGTCTAGTCAAGGCTATGGTTTTTCCAGTGGTCATATATGGATCTGAGAGTTGGACTGTGAAGAAAGCTGAGTACCAAAGAATTGATGCTTTTGAACTGTGGTGTTGGAAAAGACTCTTGAGAGTCCCTTGGACTGCAAGGAGATCCAACCAATCCATTCTGAAGGAGATCAGCCCTGGGATTTCGTTGGAAGGAATGATGCTGAAGCTGAAAGTCCAGTACTTTGGCAATCTCATGCAAAGAGTTGGCTCATTGGAGAAGACTCTGATGCTGGGAGGGATTGGGGGCAGGAGAAGAAGGGGACGACATAGGAGGAGATGGCTGGATGGCATCACTGAGTCGATGAATGTGAGTCTGAGTGAACTCCGGGAGTTGGTGATGAACAGGGAGACCTGCTGTGCTGTGATTCATGGGGTCGCAAAGAGTTGGACATGACTGAACAACTGAACTGAACATTTATTGAGGCCACAGTTTCATATAAATTTATTTGTTCAAAATATTTATCAAGTGCCAACTATATAGGGGCTCATACTACACATAAACCAAAGAATCATCCTGGCTAAACACTGAAATTTAAGTACTTATAATAAGTACATATATATGTATATAAGCAGCTGAATTATCTTTATAATGACAATCCTTTGATAGTAGAGATGATTCTAACTTATTGGGTTCATATTTACATTGTATAGCATCAGCATATGTTTCTGAACAGTGCAGGTAATCTGCTGCTCCCAGGTGTCGAGTCCCCTTGCCATGTCCTGACTGGGCATCAGGAGACTGGCATCCTATTTATGGTTCTATCATCTATTTTCCAAGGAAACTCTGCCATTCAACTCACTTTGCCTGCTTTAGCCTCTAATCTTCAAATAATAACTATATTTTTGTTGATGTAAAAAAAAATCACAAAGTGCTTTTTCATATTTATGATTTCATTTAATTTTCACATCTATCCTGGGAGAAGGCATCATTATCATATAAATATTACAGATGAAGAAACTGAATCTCAATGACTATATGAATTTTCTCAGGTTTCTGGGGCTTGACCTCAGCTCCCGTCTATACTCCATTGCTTTCTAGCATGAATTCTGGAAGTCTGGCTAGCTCCAATTTAAATAAATTAAAAAGTGTTAAGTGCTTATTTACATATCAAACATTTTCAGTAAGTCGTATATTCAAAAATTGTTTCTGCAAAATGTAGGGTACTGTGTATAGCTACTTACCAGCCCATAAAAAACTCATAGGAAAAAAAAGCCATAATCATGACTTTGAGGGGCTTAAAATTAAGTGAATGAGATCAATCTATAAACCCAAATACAAGTGATAAAAAATACATATTTAAGCAGTCTTAAGCTGACTGATGATGACAAGAAAAGACAACAGTAAAAAACACAGCAGTGTTAACTGCACAACAGATGGAGACAAGGACAGAAAGAATCCACATGATTGCTGTCAGACAGGTTTATGCCAAAAAACTTACAGTATTTGGAAGACCATACCATCTATTAGAATATATCACACAGAATTAGATACTGGGGCACCAGTGAATTGTGGGTTTGAGAGAGAATGAGTATGGATTATTTATGTATTCCAGGAGATATAAGGCAAGAACAGGTGAATTTCCATAAGGGGTCAGAGAAGGTGATCCTGTAATTTTCAGAACCCGCATAATCCACCTGCTTTCAATATGAGAATCTTCCCTCTTTACACACAGACCTGTTATTTTCATAATGTCTTGTCAACCCAAAGTAGAGCAAATAATACACTTTAAAATCTTCCAATGTCCCATCTGAATACAAACCTCCAATTGAGAACACCACAAGGGCAAGCAGAGAGCCACCCCCACTCAACAAGCTAAGTACTTGTCCTCACAAGTGCTGTGTTTTCTGGCTATTTTCATGAATAATATTGCAGTGGCACCCCACTCCAGTACTCTTGCCTGAAAAATCCCATGGAGGGAGAAGCCTGGTGGGCTGCAGTCAATGGGGTCGCTAGGAGTCGGACACGACTGAGCGACTTCACTTTCACTTTTCACTTTCATGCATTGGAGAAGGAAATGGCAACCCACTCCAGTGTTCTTGCCTGGAGAATCCCAGGGACGGCGGGGCCTGGTGGGCTGCTGTCTGTGGGGTCGCACAGAGTCGGACACAACTGAAGTGACTTAGCAGCATTGGTATTTTTATCAGGGATGATAGCACTGACTGCTGCTGCTGCTAAGTCGCTTCAGTCGTGTCCAACTCTGTGCGACCCCATAGACAGCAGCCCACCAGGCTCCCTCGTCCCTGGGATTCTCCAGGCAATAACACTGGAGTGGGTTGCCATTTCCTTCTCCAATGCATGAAAGTGAAAAGTGAAATGAAGTCGCTCAGTTGTGTCTGACTCTTAGCGACCCCATGGACTGCAGCCTACCAGGCTCCTCCGCCCATAGGATTTTCCAGGCAAGAGTACTGGAGTGGGTTGCCATTGCCTTCTCCAATAGCACTGGCTGCTGCTGCTAAGTCACTTCAGTCGTGTCCAACTCTGTGCAACCCCATAGACAGCAGCCCACCAGGCTCCCCCGTCCCTGGGATTCTCCAGGCAAGAACACTGGAGTGGGTTGCCATTTCCTTCTCCAATCCATGAAAGTGAAAAGTGAAATGAAGTCGCTCAGTCGTATCTGACTCCTAGTGACCCCATGGACTGCAGTCCACCAGGCTCCTCCATCCATGGGATTTTCCAGGCAAGAGCACTGGAGTGGGGTGCCATTGCCTTCTCCACTGGCTAGTTCTCTATAATTTTGTTGAGCTATCCCTTGGGCCAATAGAATTTCTTCTTAAAAAATAATATACAAAACATTTAAAGTTTGAAATACTAAGTTAAATATATTAATTTATAATAATACACATGATGACTCAGATATGCAAGCCAAGATATTTCATTCCCATTTAATAAACATAATAAGTTTTACAATCTCTCTTGCACAACATTCTCAGATATTCTGACAATATTTTAGGCTCTAAACATTAGCTACTTAATATTCTTCAGTTACTGAAGTAAAACAGGCAAATTTTGTCTGAAGTTAATTTTCACATTTCATTGGGATAAAAACTATCTCCTTCTCAGTGTTCACATTTTATTTGATACAACTAATTTTTAGCAAATACTAGTAAGTGCAAATGTCATCTATTTAATCAAGGCCCAACCCAATATTTTAAAGATATGCATTATGGGTCTAACAAAAAGTCCGAATAAAAGAGAATATTTAAAGGACCCAAATTGTCATAGGCCTCAATTTTCCAACTATTCCCAGAGCTCTGTGGCTAGATAGGCCTTCTTCTGGTACATTTAACAAGCTTTACAAAATTATACAGCAAATACACCATGGATTAGGCAATGCAAAGGCAAAAGAACCTACCTTCCAGTCTTCCAACATCATTCAGTCATTCTTCCATAAGGCAGCAGGCTGTTTTGCACTATTTTTTATCAGTGGGAAGAGAACAATCAGGCATTACTGGTAAGTTTCCTGGCTAAAATGGAACAATGCTCAGTAGGTTTGATGAAAATAATCACCATAAAAGCAGGAACACTGATCACCAGAACCACTCGAACTACACCAGTGTGAAAGGACAAAAGAGACCTAGACTTATCCAAAGAGTCAAGATGGAGCTGCAGTCACAGACAGAAAACAATCTTATGGCTACCAAAGGGGAACAGAGGACAGGATAAATCAGGAGTTTGGGTGTAACATATATATGCTGCTGCTAAGTCACTTCACTCGTGTCCAACTCTGTGTGACCCCATAAACGGCAGCCACCAGGCTTCCCCGTTCCTGGGATTCTCCAGGCAAGAACACTGGAGTGGGTTGCCATTTCCTTCTCCAATGCAGGAAAGTGATAAGTGAAAGTGAAGTTGCTCAGTCGTGTCTGACTGTTAGTGACCCCATGGACTGCAGCCCATCAGGCTCCTCCATCCATGGGATTTTCCAGGCAAAATACTGGAGTGGGGTGCCATTGCCTTCTCCATAACATATATATACTACTATATATAAAATAGATAAGCAACAAGGACCTTCTATATGGCACAGAAAATTCTACTCAATATTGTGTAATAATCTATATGGGAAAGAATGTGAAAAAGAATTGTTATGTGTACATATTTAATTGAATCACTTTGCTATACACCTGAAATTAACACAACACCATAAATCAACTATCAGAGATCAGATCAGATCAGTCGCTCAGTCGTGTCCGACTCTGCGACCCCATGAACTGCAGCATGCCAGGCCTCCCTGTCCATCACCAACTCCCGGAGGTCACTCAGACTCACATCCGAGTCAGTGATGCCATCCAGCCATCTCATCCTCTGTCGTCCCCTTCTCCTCCTGCCCCCAATCCCTCCCAGCATCAGAGTCTTCTCCAATGAGTCAACCCTTCGCATGAGGTGGCCAAAGTACTGGAGTTTCAGCTTTAGCATCATTCCTTCCAAAGAAATCCCAGGGCTGATCTCCTTCAGAATGGACTGGTTGGATCTCCTTGCAGTCCAAGGGACTCTCAAGTCTTCTCCAACACCACAGTTCAAAAGCATCAACTATACTCCAACATAAAATTTTAAAAAAAAAATTAAGTTTCTCACGTTTTAAAAAGTTTATTAAGTTAAAAAATCTAGTTTCAGTGACCAGATGCTGGAAATATTGAGCAAGTTTCCATCAAGATGATAGACTGATCAAACACATTTAATTTTACTCCCTCCTGCCACCCCACTAAAATACAGTGTAAGAATTACTTTTAACAAAAATTTAAAATTTACTGAGAGCCAAGCAAATAGAAGAGGTGATGATAACAACATTTGGAAACAATAAAGCTAATGGATGAGTTATGAATATGTAGGAAGCCCAGGGAAGGCAATCGACAAGCAACATTGAAGAAGGCAGAGAACAAACCAAATTTGTTCAACAGCATCTTCAAAAAATACAGGAATAGGCATCATCTGTCACCACTGGTAAGAAGGAGCTCACATAACAAAAGAAGGACTAGTCAATAGCTATACCATTCAATGACTTCTTTCTCGACTCCTGATTGATCAGTCCATCTCTCCCATAGGTCAGTATGCTACAGGATACTGTATAATCTAAAAAGGGTCTCTGGACTGGGCACAGCTGAAGGCAGGAGTATTATTCTCCAAAAAAAGATAACTGGAAAATTTATATACACATACATACACATATATATAAATAATGAATGTTGAGACCTATACCCTCCCCCAAGCCTGCTCTCACCTGGCTCCCAGA
This sequence comes from Tragelaphus eurycerus, assembly GCA_935064755.1. Classification (NCBI taxonomy): domain Eukaryota; kingdom Metazoa; phylum Chordata; class Mammalia; order Artiodactyla; family Bovidae; genus Tragelaphus; species Tragelaphus eurycerus. The sequence continues at coordinate 2,986,975 of CAKXYN010000135.1, read as the reverse complement.
ATTCCTGCGGGCAAGGAATTACTCTTAGGCAAAATATCAAAAAGTCTCTGCTGAGAAGATCTAGCTTAAGAAAAAACAAACACAGTTAAAGGGGACCTGACAGACTTCTGGTCTACAATATTTATTTCTTCACCCCTTTGTACACATAGTAGGACTACATATCTCTGTCCCTTGAGGTTAGAGTCATATGATTCAGTTCAGTTCAGTTCAGTTGCTCAGTCGTGTCCGACTCTTTGCGACCCCATGAATCGCAGCACGCCAGGCCTCCCTGTCCATCACCAACTCCCGGAGTTCACTCAGACTCACATCCATCGAGTCAGTGATGCCATCCAGCCATCTCATCCTCTGTCGTCCCCTTCTCCTCCTGCCCCCAATCCCTCCCAGCATCAGAGTCTTCTCCAATGAGTCAACTCTTTGCATGAGGTGGCCAAAGTACTGGAGTTTCAGCTTTAGCATCATTCCTTCCAAAGAAATCCCAGGGCTGATCTCCTTCAGAATGGACTGGTTGGATCTCCTTGCAGTCCAAGGGACTCTCAAGAGTCTTCTCCAACACCACACTTCAAAAGCATCAATTCTTCGGTGCTCAGCCTTCTTCACAGTCCAACTCTCACATCCATACATGACCCTTCAGGTTAGAGTCATGTGATTAGCTTTGGCCAATAAACTCAGTAAGAAGAAATGTTAGGTACTCCTTCCAGATGAATGCTTTTAATAGTCAGTTTGTTTCTCCCCTCATATCCCTCAGTTCTGTTGACCATGGATGGATGTGTCAATAGGGACGTGAGGTACTTAGTTACAGTGCACAGGGTTACCAGGAATGGCAGTAGACACTGCTGCCAGTACGTAGGAGGCATTTGGTTTTTCAGCCTTAATTACCCTATCCAACTGACATAGGCAGCTTCCTCAACAGACATGGAAACAAGATCACATTTGTCTACTAATTACTGAGCTCTATGCACACAACCCAGAGTTCTAACCAAATTTTCACTTCGACTTCTTAAACAACCATGCATCAGGGCTTACACTTATATAAGGGGCTGCAAAGAGCCCCCTCCCCCCATATATCCACAAGTAGAAAAAGAAATTGTATTAAAGATGAGAGTACTTTGAAAAAATACTGTAATTAGTGTCTTAATAAAGTCTGAGAAATCTCAAACAAAAACAAAGGGAATATATAAAGGAAAAATATCAAGTTTAGTAAATCTAAACTCTGAATACAAGAATGAAAACCTCAAGAAAAAAAAAAATTAAGCTTAAGTAATCCCCTGCTGCTGCTGCTAAGTCGCTTCAGTCGTGTCCAACTCTGTGCGACCCCATAGACGGCAGCCCACCAGGCTCCCCCATCCCTGGGATTCTCCAGGCAAGAACATTGGAGTGGGTTGCCATTGCCTTCTCCAATGCATGAAAGTGAAAAGTCAAAGTGAAGTCACTCAGTCGTGTCTGACTCTTAGTGACCCCATGGACTGCAGCCCACCAGGCTCCTCCGTCCACGGGATTTTCCAAGCAAGAGTACTGGAGTGGGGTGCCATTGCTTCTCCAAGTAATCCCCTAGAAGAGTAAAATGATAGAAAATAGAAGAGAAAACCAGAGGACACTTTCCAGAAATCCAACACTTAAATAATGGGACACCCAGACGTTGAGAATATGGTAAACAGGAAATCATCAATAAAAAATTCAAGAGCATTTCCCAAGATGGACATGAGTTTGTAGGTTTCACTGACAGCCCAGCACAGTCGGTCCAATATCCAATAGACCCACACCAAAGGACATCATGATGGAATTTCAGAATATAGTGAAAGAGACACAGTATAAACAAATTTTCTCATCTATGAACTTGATACATCTGCTTATTTAGGTCTTGTTTTATGTCCTTAGATAAGATTTGCTGTAGGGATCATGATTTTCCTTTAGTATTGACATTTAATTTTATTGTGTTACCAAAAATTTCATATTTTTTGTTTAAAATTCCTTGTTATTTGCTTTGTGCCCTGCTATGTGATCCTTTTTGTTAATGTCTTAGGTATATTTTAAAACAATATTTACACAGTATTTACTTAGGTATACTTTAAAACAATATTTACACCAGTCATTAACTATATTAGGCTATCTAATTTTGCTAGCTAGCTATATTTATTCATTTATTAGACCACTTGTGAAAGCTTGTATTTGGGTCTGGTGTAGTAAGTTATACTCCTTCTTCTTCTGAGGTTAGAACCAATTGAAATATAAGTACTACACATCAGACAGATAAAAATAAAAATATCAGCTATTTTACTGTTAAAAACTGGACTAGAGAATGTACTGACATATGATACTTATTATTTCATCCAAGAATTACTGTCAGGTCAGCAGCATAGCTAGAAAATCATGGGTCCTCCCTGCAGAAAGAGTTAGTTTCAACTCATGGTGACGAGCAGGGTAATATGCATCCTCACATTTCTCAATTCAAAAGAGGATGAGAAATTTAAAAGTTAAGCATTTTGGTTCTTCATCCCAACTTAGTGATCAGGGCAATCTGTTCTTTTCCATGTGAAGGAGTGAGGGTACAGAGCAAAGAGATACTAGGATTATTACTCGAATCATGGCTGGAAGTCAGTGGAGTTCTTTTCCTGGCCCAAAGATGTGGATGACCAAGTCATCCATATCCTCACTAATTTTCATTTGCTTGAGCTATCAGGTAATGAGATAGCAGGATTAAAATTTCCCACCGAATGTTTATGTGTCCATTTTGCTTTGTTATTTTATCCAATTCTTTTCCTTTATTAATGTTGATTTATTTTGAAAATATGCTCTTAGGCACAGGATTGTTATATGTTGAATTATTTCTTTTGTTATTATGTGAAGACTTTCTTTACCCCTTTCTAATGTTCAAAACTCATGTCTTTTATTAATATAATAACATCACCTTTCTTTTGGTGATGTCATTATTATTTACTTGTAGTGTGTTTTTCCAAACTTTTACTCTCACCCTTTATGTATCATTTTATTATGGTGCTAAATTTCTTTTGAAATCCAAACTGAGTGTTTTCTAATTGATGCAGTTCATTTCATTTAGAGATTACTAAATTATTTGCATATGGCTTTAACATCTGATTTTGTGCTTTGGGCATATTTGTTTTCGTGTTTATTCTTTCCTGACTTCTATTGGATTTTATTAATCCCCTTTGGTTTAATGGATTAGGAATATATATGTTTCATATGAAGTTTTTAAGTTCTTAGCCTTGAAATTTTAACATTCATTAAAGTATACATTTTTCTTGACAAAGCCTAAATATTTCTCACTTCTTCCCAGAACATACAAATACTTTAGAATGTTTTAACAATTGGTTTGCAAATATTTTAATTATATCTTTAAAAATTATATCTAAATTAATCATTTTGTTATTGTTTTCTTAACCAACATGCTTATATACAGTAACCTAGCTAGATGTTTGCCAATTACTTTGAACACTGTTATATTAATAACTTTCATCCCACTCCATTTGTGCTGTTTATTTTAACATACATTTTTAATAATACTTTAGAATCATTTGGGGAGTATTAAGAGCACTCTTTGTTAAAATACATTTATTTATGCCTTTATTTTTTCCATACTGTATAACTTTGTATAGAATTCTACATTCTTTCACAGAATTTTTATTTTAGCTTCTATTATTGCTCTTGAAAATTAGTATAATATTTTGTTCTGTTAAAAGCTATCTGCCCTTTCTCTCAAGTGCTTTAAAATTTTTCTATTTTTGGTACATTGAATATTACTACTATGTGTCCAGGTATATCTTTAATATATCTTAATTTTTAATAGTATTTAACCCCATATTATCACTAAGTTAGGATATACAAATCTTTTGTGACTTCACTAAATAGCAATATCTGATCAGTCTTATACTCTTCACAAATAATTCACGGAATCACTAATTTTAATTGTTTCAGTACTTGTAAATTGTTACAACTAAGTCTGTAGCATATAAATAAGGACTAGTATATTTAGTAAACTTTATAAAGAACCCCCTGCCAATGCAGGAGATACAAGAGATACACATTCAATCCTTGGGTGGGAAGGTCCCCTGGAGGAGGGCATGGAGAATCTCATGGACAGAAGAGACTCGAGGCATACAGTCCGTAGGGTTGCAAAGAATTGAATGTGACTGAAGTTGACTTAGCACACACAATATTTGATTTTTATTATCAATTGCACAAAAGTGGCATTTAAAATTTTCTATTTAAATTTTTTTTCTAGAAGTTTCACACTTGTTTTAAAAAAACTCACAATAGTAATACAAAATTGCTTAAAATAACTAAAGAAAAGAAAGTGAAGTCACTCAGTCATGTCCAACTCTTTGTGACCCCATGGACACCAGGCTCCTCTGTCCATGGGATTTTCTAGGCAAGACTACTGGAGTGGGGTGCCATTGCCTTCTCCAGGGATCTTTCCGACCCAGGAATGGAATCCAGGTCTCCCACATTGTAGACAGACACTTTACCGTCTGAGCCACCAGGGAAGCATTTTTCATATGAGATGTGTTTTTCTTTCTAAAGTCTTCAGAAACCAATACCACAAAGTGAGGGAAAAGACCTGGATGGTCATTACAGGATAAAAAATAACACTAGAAACTGAAAAAATAAAAAAATCCAAAGAGTATTTTCTCTGCTAAAAACTCTATCCTGAAAAATAAAAGCTATTTACTATTAATTGTTGGAGAGCAACCAATAATCCATTTGCTAGAGTAACAAGTGATAATAATCCCTGATATTACCCAGAACTGAAATATCTCAATACATCATAATACTTTAAAGTAAACTTTGGTTTACAGTCGTAATCTCCTATTAATGTTTTAACTCACTGTTTAACTTACTAACAATTAAAATTACTTCATTATTCTCACATAATTTGTCAAAAAGGAAGACTACGCTTGGTTATAAAGCATCAACCAAAAGAACTATAAATAAATTTCACACCTTTTCTCACAGAGAACAGAATAATAATCCCATTTATTAGTCAGACTCTGAATATCAAATAGAAGATCACAGGGGTGACATTCCATAAGGGTGTTCATGATTATCACAGACCTTGTCTCTTCCACCATACAGTCACTCTACTCTTGTTACTGGATTACATGGAAGCCCCCAAGGAAAACTGGAAAGTAATAGCATTTTTTCAGGATACACCATAGATTAAAGTGACTCAATAGTCTGGGTGAGTCTATCAATTATATTTCCTAAGAGATAAGAATGGATTAATCATTTAAAAAATGGTAAACTGTTACATAAACCATCAGATTTGTTAGACACCCAAATGTCCAGTCAACATACATACGGCTAATTTAAGTATAAATGGCCATTCAAGTCTATCAAGTAATGACCAAGGGGAATAGTTTTTATTGAATGCTACAAGATCCATAGCTACTTTATTTAGCAAGTACTAACTAAGTTAATATTCTCACACTGAATCTTGGCTATTACATTCACTACTTTTCTCTCCGATGTAAAATTCCAGGTTTGCACCTAATTCTAATGTTTTATTCTATACTCCGTGTTGCTGCAGTGTAATTTTATGTCTTTATATTAAAAAAGGTTGAACTTGAGGAAGTAAATATTTTTCCAAAGAAGTCATACAAATGTGAACAGATACATGAAAAGATGCTCAACAGCACTAATTATTAATAAAATTCAAATCAAATCCACAATGAGATATTGCCTCACAACTGTTAGAATGGCTATTATCAAAAACAGTATGTGAACTGAGAACTCCCAGATGTTCAAGCTGGATTTAGAAAAGGCAGAGGAACCGGAGATCAAATTGCCAACATCCACTGGATCATCGAAAAAGCGAGAGAATTCCAGAAAAATATCTACTTCCACTTTATCAACTACGCCAAAGCCTTTGACTGTGTGGATCACAAAAAAACTGTGTAAAATTCTTCAAGAGAGGGGAATATCAGACCACCTGATCTGCCTCTTGAGAAATCTATAAGCAAGTCAAGAAGCAACAGTTAGAACTGGACATGGAATAATGGACTAGCTCCAAATCAGGAAAGGAGTATGTCAAGGCTGTATATTGTCACCCTGCTTATTTAACTTCTATGCAGGGTACATCATGTGAAATGCCAGGCTGGATGGAGCACAAGCTGAAATCAAGACTCCTGGAGAAATATCAATAACCTCAGATATGCAGATGACACCACCCTTATGGTAGAAAGTGAAGAGAAACTAAAGATCCTCTTGATGAAAGAGAAAGAGGAGAGTAAAAAAGCTGGATTAAAACTCAACATTCAGAAAACTAACTTCACGGCATCTGGTCCCATCACTTATGGCAAATAGATAGGGAGACAATGAAAACAGTGACAGACTTTATTTCTTCAGCTCCTAAATCACTGAGGATGGTGACTGCAGCCATGAAATTAAAAGACTCTTACTCCTTGGAAGAAAAGCTATGATCAAAGTGGACAGCATATTAAGAAGCAGAGACATTACTTTGCTGACAAAAGTTGGTCTAGTCAAAGCTATGGTTTTTCCAGTAGTCACATATGCATATGAGAGTCGGACTATAAAGAAAGCTGCTGCTGCTGCTAAGTCACTTCAGTCGTGTCCAACTCTGTGCGACCCCATAGACAGCAGCCCACCAGGCTCTCCCGTCCCTGGGATTCTCCAGGCAAGAACACTAGAGTGGGTTGCCATTTCCTTCTCCAATGCACAAAAGTGAAAAGTGAAAGCAAAGTCGCTCAGTTGTGTCTGACTTTTAGGGACCCCATGGACTGCAGCCTACCAGGCTCTTCCATCCATGGGATTTTCCAGACAAGAGTACTGGAGTAGAGTGCCATCGCCTTCTCCAGCTGAGTGCCAAAGAATTGATGCTTTTGAACTGTGGTTTTGGAGAAGACTTTTAAGAGTCCTTTGGACTGCAAGGAGATACAACCAGTCCATCCTAAAGGAAATCAGTCCTGAATATTCATTGGAAGGACTGATGCTGAAGGTAAAGCTCCAATACTTTGGCCACCTGATGAGAAGAACTGACTCCTTTGAAAAGTCCCTGATGCTGGGGAAGATTGAAGGCAGGAGGAGAAGGGGACAACAGAGGATGAGATGGTTGGATGGCATCACCGACTCGATGGATGTTAGTTTGAGCATGTTCCAGGAGTTGATGATGGACAGGCAAGTCTGGCATGCTGCAGTCCATGAGGTTGCAAAGAGTTGGACACCACTGGGTGACTGAACTAACTGATTATCAAAAAGACAAATGATAAGTATTGGCAAGGATGTGGAGAAAAGGGGATCTTTGTGCACTCTTGGTGGGAATGCAAGTTGGTCCAATCACTATGGAAAACAGAATGGAGGTTCCTTCCATCTCTGGATATATACCCAAAGGAAATGAGAACAGGATCTCAAAGAGATATCTGCACTCCCATGCTCACTGCTGCATTAATCACAATAACCAAGATACAAAAACAGCCTGTCAATAGATGAATGGATAAAGATATATTGTATATAAAAACAATGGAATGTTATTCAGACATGAAAAAAGAAAATCCTGCCATTGGCTATGACTTAGATGAAGTTTGAGGGCATTATCCTAAGTGAAATAGGTCAGACAGAGAAAGATGAATACTCTGCTACATCACTTGTATCTATAACTTAAAAAAAAAAAAAAAAGCAAACTCACAGAAACAGGGTAGATTGATGACTGCCAAGAACTGGGATGTAGGGGAAATGAGATGTTGTTCAAGGGTACAAACTTACAGTTATAAGATAAATAAGTTCTGGGTATCTAATGTCAAGCACAGTGACTACAGTGATTAACTGAATTATATACTTGAAAGGGCTAAGTGAGTAGATCTTAAATGTTCTCACCATAAAAAAAAAAAAAAAAAAGGAGTTATGTGGCATGTTGGAGACATTAACACTATGGTGACAATCATTTTATAAAATATAAGTACATCAAATCAATGTGTTGTACACATTAAACTTATATAATGTTATATCAATGAATATCCCAATAAAACTGTGGGAAGGGAAAATCAAATTGAAGTGGAGAAACATTTTTATGGTTTTGCAATTTTCTGTCCTGGATTAAAGTATCAACTTATTCATTCACCTACTTATTACTAAATGCTTACTCAGTAAATACAGAAATCAATGATAGATTCCCTATTCTCAAAGAAAGGCAGCCATAGACTGAGTTCAAAGATCCTTAAAGACCATGCAAATATGTGTATAAAATAATATCAAAACATTCTTCTGCACTAATATCTACTTTTTGAATCTTTTAAAGTAAGTAAATGCACAATTTTCTTAACCTAGTTCCCTACAAATAGACACTTAATGGCTTATGACTTTTCACTAACAATGCACAGATTAACATTTTGTGAATAAATATGTGCATATTTTTAAAGTTATCCCCATGGAATTCTTCCACTAAAGCAGAATTTGGGTGTCTAGGTACATTTTAAACACTTTTGCTATATTTTGGCAATCTTCCTTAATAAAGGGCTATATCCTTGCCAAACCAGTTGTCACCACCTCTCTCTCCTGCCTTTGTCAATTGGACAACAGGTTAATTGACACCTCATCTTGTGTAAGATAATATTACTTCATAGCACCAACCATCAGGCAAGTGCCTGGATTTTATCATTTCATTTGTTTTTGTAATAGCATGGCTATCTGTCTACCTCTTTCAGACTGCAAGCCACCAAGGGCAGAAATAGGAATTTATTGACATCTTTGTGTGTTGCCATTAGGCGTAGAAAAGTTTATTTTAAATTACTTCATTTTTGTTTAATTTATTAATGTGCAAAATCATCAAACTGATTTGTCTTTTATGGGTCTTTGGTTGAGCTTTAGTATAATTTGTAAGCTTAGTGAATTAAGTTCCTTTAAGAAAACAGTCACTACATCAGATCATTGTGGGCTTGGCCTTCTTGGCATGCAGAGATTTCTTAACAGAAGTTCAGGTGAGGTTGTGATTTGATCTGAAACTGCAACCCTGACTGCCAGGATCTTCAAGAGATCTTTCATTCTTTCTATATCATTCTTATCTCAAGGGACCATCATCCTTAGAACTATCGCATTTATTGGTAATACCTCTACCACCAATGTTAAAATGGCATCTGACTGAAGATGAGATAATCCCTCCTTGTATTGCCTGACTCGCAGATATAAGATTTAACGTCTTTCTATTTTCATATTTGTACTCACCACAGTACCCTCAAGCCCAAACCAGTGCCTGGCTCATGAATGAATGAGGAAAATACTGACTCCAGAAGGCATAAGAAAAAGTTTTTCATGAATCCAATCCAGGCACCTCCTCACAGTGCTTTAAAAAAGAAAAGTAAATCCCTTAAAGCTCAAATTTATGTAGTTATCTTGGAAAAAATTTTAATTGCCTAGAGTCCACACAGCTCCTTGTTATACTCTAACATAACAAGGAGTATAAAACCATGACTAAAATATGCACACTCTTCTCCAGTCTCCATAAAAAAAAAAAAGGAATTGCTAGTTTATTCATCTTGCCTAATGACATAGAAGGGCAAAACAAGTACCCAAACAATGAATAATAACACAAGCGCTCAGACTGTAAAATCAATATGTCAGATCAGTAGAGCTGAGCTTCGTTTTAATGCTCTCATCCCCGAACGCAGTGGAGCTTACTTTCTGAATTATATATATGTATTGACCTAATTACATAAATATTGACTTTTCCTTATATGAAGCTTTTTTTTTCAGTCGCAGTGTAATTACGACGTCAATATTTGTGGCCCTAGTAGCATTGAATTTAAGCCTGTTAATTGTGACTGATGGTGGCACACCATGAGATAATCCAGACAGTCTCACAGTCTCAGCACATGGGTGACACTGGAGAGTAACTGATAAATCAGGAATGTCTTAGGGGTATCATAGTAAGGTAAACTTAAGAAAATAATTTTAAAGGATGACATAATTATTTCATACCCAATAATTGGGGAGCTGGTCTCCTCCTCCGTTTGTTGAGTTTTACAACACACAGAAGTAATAAACAGGTTGTGACTAGATTTTGGTCTTTAATGTTGTACAACATTTTTTTTATTTAATCAAACACTTCATCCCTAACTTCAATCCCCAATCCATCCTACTACTAAATTCTTTGATCTACTGACAGATATCTATACCCCTATCCCCATAGCTCTGCGTGTGTATACAGGGTATCATTTAATATTTATTATTATTCTTTGATATATTCCAATAAGGATCTGTGCATAGCTAAGTCACTTCAGTCGTATCCGACTCTGTGCGACCCCATAGATGGAGGCCCACCAGGCTCCCCGTCCCTGGGATTCTCCAGGCAAGAACACTGGAGTGGGTTGCCATTTCCTTCTCCAATGCATGAAAGTGAAAAGTGAAAGTGAAGTCGCTTAGTCGCATCCGACTCCCAGCGACCCCATGAACTGCAGCCTACCAGGCCCCTCCATCCATGGGATTTTCCAGGCAAGAGTACTGGAGTGGGGTGCCATACCCCTATCCCCATAGCTCTGCGTGTGTATACAGGGTATCATTTAATATTTATTATTATTCTTTGATATATTCCAATAAGGATCTGTGCATAGTTTAGCCTAATACAAAATATGATCTATATAAATTCTACTTTTTAAAAATGTCCAATTTAATTATCTCTCCTTACATGGCTTTATTTTCATAAGAAAAGATTTCACACAGTTCCTACCATTGTTACATCTCTGGGCCAAGCACTGATACTATATCTCAGGACATTTTAATTAAATTTCTTTACTTTGATAACATTACAGAAATATTCCAAATGCCTTCAAAAAGCTAGAAAGTACTTTTTACTTTGTTTTCATAAACTTTCTGAACACTCCCACTCAAGGTCTTATAGGTTCCAATTTAAGAAATGCAGAAGTATGTGTCATATTCATCGTTTAGAGTTAGGTGAAACACGCAGGAAATGCTACACAAAAAGATTAAAAACAATCGTGTCCACAATTTGGGTATAGAGTTGTTCTAGAAGGATCATGGTGAGGTGGTATATCCATCATTCCATGATTTTCTTATTTGCCTCTACAGGGATGCCAGAGGAGATGAACCTCAGTGACGTGAAGCAAATCCATCAAACAGACGGTGGTAGTACTTTAGACGCAACGGGAGCAGGATGTACGGCCGCAACTGAAACTATGGCACTGACTCTGATGGGTGTAGCGATGTTATTTCCTGAGCTTTGGTAACAGCTCTTCTGCCCCGATACACATGTCTTAGTGGAGTCTTGATTTCTCCCTTCTCTGAGTGGAATAAGGTATCTTTTCAAATGTAACAATTATATTTATGAGAAAGTACTAACTTCTTGGAAGCCAAGTTGGCATGTTGACAAAGTACCTAAAAATCAACGTTTACATGATAGACCGTTTGAAAACATGTCTTCTTTGAATCTAAAATATGAATCTAACTTAAATGTTCTTAATCGCTAACATGTTAAACCTGCAAATGTGAAGAGCACGGAAGTGACTTTGAATGAGAAGGATTTAGTATGTCTGTAACTTTACTATTCTCAATTCCAACCTCTTTTCAAAAGAAAAAAATGTTTTCAACTGAAGGTGTATTTGCAGGATGATGAAAACAATACATGATTTTTCTTAAAATACTGGAATCGGAATTTCATTAACTGAATCAGAAACAAACAATGGCAAGTAGGATGCATGCATTTTCAAGATATTCTTCCATTTTTATAAGCTATAGAAAGAAATGACTGAAAGCCTATAAATTAGAGAGTAGATTGCAAGGAGCATTTCACATCATTTCATGGAAGATGCTTGATGATTTTTATCCACTGTAACTAAGCCACTGACAGACGTAAAGCTGAGTATTTTGATAGCATCTGATTTGTATCCCATTATATACAAAATGCATCTTTGGTATTGTGACTGTGTTCCCTCCTATCTCTCTGCCTCCTAATGGACTTATCTATGTGGCAAAGTACATGCCTGCTCTAGGAATATATCTAATAAAGCTGTTAATTATTTGGTGGAAAATTTTAAAGAATATTGATCATTTTCTCCTAGAAAAAATGATATATTCATCCATTTTCAAAATGTTACTTCAAAAATTTGCTGTTTTTTAAAACTTGATATTGAACAATTATCTATATATTTCCAAAGTTCCTATGAATATCTAAAGATGCACTAATATAGAAAATATGGCATGCGCTGTTTTAGCTCTTTTCCTATTTTCACATTAGCAGAGCCACTAATCCAAAGTCCCTGACTTCCAAGTTGAGATAAGATGCCTCAGCAGACACTGTGCTTATCACTGTACTTAAGGAGAAAGAGATAAGTCAGCTTTTATTAGGAAGTATCATATCCAGTCAATAGCCAGAAAATATAATTAATACAAAGTGACAGAATAGAAAAGAGAAGTGCTGAACTTATAAAATTTTTAAAAAATCAAAAAGATTTCAAATGACCTCTGAAAAAGAACTGACAGAGACTCAATCAACAAGCATTTGCAGGATGAAATCAATCTGTCCAAATAAGGAAACTATACGATCAAACCCTATTCTCCCTCAGGTTCTCAATTATTGATGAGAACCTCGTGATGGTCAACTTACACCACAGTATTTTTAAACTGCCAAGATAAGTCAGATTTTTCTTGTCTGTTCAAATATGACTCTGAACTGGAAGTGCTATTCTACCTGCCAATCCTGGATGCCATTTTCCTAGGCTTCCACTCTGCCTTAACTTGATCTGCTTGGATTTTAGCACGTTTGCACCACCATACTCCAAATATTAGAAACTTAACATTTTTTTAAATTTTAATTTCAACTTTAACTCTTTATTTAAACAGCTCTGAAATGTGTAATATGAGGTCAACCATTTGTGGCACTCCAGCCCAAGCCACGGTTGGGTTGCCATGGCAGCACTTCTGACCCAAACCTGAAGGGTCTTTAGAAAAGCCAACTAAATAACATGGTTCAGCAGTCTAATATGTACCTGGATAATATTAGCTGATAAAAGATAATTTTAGGTATTGTAGGAAATGGTTAAAAGCAGAGTAGTAATAAAATCGATAGTATAAATGAATATCTTTTTATCAATTAAATTTTACATACTCAAATGGGTGCTGTCTACCTCCAGGTAGGCATCTAGGAGACAATACACATACCACAAATGATAAAGCTAGAGCTCAAAACATTTGAGGTTTTCAGAATTTCTTTAAGAGCCTGAGGCATACTTTTTTTAATATTTTCAGTGAGGTCATTCTTTAACACTCTGCTCTAAACCATCTTGCATTTGTATAGCTCTTATAATTTATAAGGCTCTTTCAGCGGAGACAAAGCATATCATTTGTCTTTCCTCACTTCTAAAGGATGGGCTCAATTTTTAGTCAAATAAAACAATAACACTGAGTTGTTGTTTTCTTTTAATATGGCTCAGAATTTGCTTTATAAGAGTTTTCCATTAGTAAGGTTAAAGAGTTTTTAAGCAATGGTAAAGCTGTTAGAATACATGTTTACTTTCCAAGATGACTTAAAGGATAACATTCAGGTGAATATATATGTATTTTAAATTGTCTTTCACAGTTATAGTCACATTTTATACTGGGATCAATTAAAGGAGCTTTCTTGAATTTCTGAGTTATTGTTATACAAATTAATCTGAAACAGTCTAGTATTCTGCATGTATTGAGGAAGAATCGGTTAATCTGAGCCAAAATTCAGGGCCCTCCCTTTGCATATACATCATGATAAATGCTCTTACACAAAATCTCCTTTAGTCTCACCAATAATATTATCATGTCCATTTAACCAATGAGGAAACTGAGGCTAGAAATACTGTGTACTTTGGTGTCATACAACTAGTCAGAGTAGAATCAAACATGTAAGTAATGTCTCTAAACAAATCAAAATTGTTTCTTCCTGAGCGAATTCATTCAACCCAGACTTGTGATTTTTTGCGATAAGTCATTGAGCAGTCTGTGATATCAGTATTTCTTTAGGTTGTCTACTTTGGTATCCTACATAAAAACATGGGTTGTATGAAAATTCAGAAATAACTAATGTTATTAGGTATGACACTGGGCATATTTTTTTTTAATTGTAGACTGTTATATATCAATCATTTCTGAAAATTATAGACAAAATTTTCTCAAGTTTGAAATCTTTCTTTGCCTTTGCTAGAATTAAATGATCACTGAATTACTCTTATATCATCATTTTGTAAATGGAGTTTCACTCAAATGAGTCCTTAAACTAACATATTTCCATGTGCAGGAAAAAAATGAAGAATTTCATTACAATATGATTTACATCTTCGTAGTAGAAATGGCAATAACTATTTGAAACAGAGTGCCAGGATGGAAGTTTGTGGATAACTTTGCAAACATCTGATTCAAGAGTCTCTCCCCTTCCTGCACTTGTCAACTGTCACATTGGAAGCATCTTCACTGTGAAATATTAGGTTGGTCAAAAAGCTTGTGGGAAATTTTCTGTAGAATTTTAACAGAAAAACCCGAATTTTTTGGCCAGCCCAATATATATAGAGATTATGCATCTCTCCTTCCCAAGAAAGTTTTCCTTTATCACAGAGCAAGAGGAAGGGGAAAGAGGAATTTGAAGTGCCATAGAATTGAAAGCAGACCAGAGCAAACTGGTTGGAGACAGAAGGAATGGAATTGACCCAGAGGAATCACTTGGGTATTTGGTAAGTAAATTCTACTTCTGTGAGTTTCAGTACCCACCTTTGAGCACCTGTGAACTGAAGGAACTAAATGTCAGAAGGAGAGGAAGTGGAGAATCCCTTTTCGCCAGATCACCCAGCCAAGGCCAGCAGCACTAAGGAGGAAGACAAAAAGCCTAGTTTGCTAAACAAACACTATGAGCAGTACAGTGTGTTTAGCAAGCACCTGTCTTATTCTGTTTCTTTAAGAAATCTAGGCACTGACCAGTAAGTATTTTTAACAACAGTAATTTCTTCAGAATAACAAGACCTCCACAGGATAAACAAGGATTTCAACTTACAAAATTGTGGTCAAAATTGTCAAAGACTTTCAGAATAGAGTCAGTCAAGTCATGGTGCTTTTCCAACTCACCCCACACGCCCATTCCTCTCCCTCTCACCAACATGCACACACCCATGCCTCACAGTTCCTTGCTATAGTTTCTATTTCCTTTTTATCTTATCTGTATAACTGAGTTAGCTGTATCTAACTCAGAATTACTTAACAGGACTAGATAATGCAACACATATTTAAGACCCACCTGGCACATGGTAATCCTTAATAATTTCATGTTTGTGCCTGTCCCATTAAGCCGTCTCTTAAAATGCATATGTGCCCAGAATTGGACAATACCACACTATTAAATTATTCATTCTGCCTGTGGCTAAGCTTGATAGGGAAACAGCATAAAGAAAGTTTGAGTATGAATAAATAGAGTTTAAGAAGGAGGACTCACTAGAAAAATCCCTGATTCTGGGAAACACTGAGGGCAGAAGAGGGCATCGGAGGATGAGATGGCTGGATGGCATCACTGATGCAACGGTCATGAACTTGGGCAAACTCTGGGAGATGGTGAGGGACAGTGAGGCCTGGCGTGCTGAAGTCCATGGGGTCACAGTCACACACGACTGTGTGACTGAACAACAAGGAGGAGGAATAAGAGAGAGTGGAATTGCAAGAGAGACCTACTCCTGCCTATTTCATCTGTCATGTTTTGCTTAGCCTCATCCTGGCTACAAAGTTTATTCATGGAAAATGTATTTCCAAGATATAGGGAGTTAGAGTGGTCTTGCTTTTATTAATTATAAAGGGATATTAGCCCTGACCTAGTGTTGACAAGTGAATTTGTCTCCAACTGTAGCAAACTGAAGACTGCCAGCCCCTGCAATGGCAAGTCTACCTGACAAGAGTCTTCAGACCACATCTCAGAATGATTATAGTCTGGGATAGAGCTCAGAGCTCAGGCCAAGATGAGGTGGAACTTAACCATTAATGAGCAATCAGTGTATTGCTCAGCATCATACTGAAAGTCACCACCAAGTGAGGATTTCTGAATGGCAAGATCATCTCCTTGAGTTCACGTTGATCACAGGTGACGAAGCAAGTAGAGTAAGTCCCCTACATATGAATGAGTTCTGTTCCAAGAATGCATTTGAAAGTCCCATTTGTTTTTAAGTCCAACAAAGTTATGCCTAGGCACCAACTAACACAATCAGGCTATATAGTACCGGACCACGTGCTGTGCTGAGCTCAGTTGCTCAGTCGTGTCTGACTCTTTGTGACCCCATGGACTATAGCCCACCAGGTTTTTCTGTCCATGGGGATTCTCCAGGCAAGAACACTGGAGTGGGCTGCCATGCCCTCATCCAGGGGATCTTCCCAATCCAGGGATCAAAACTAGGTCTCCCACATTACAGGGAGATTCTTTACCATCTGGGTCACCAGGGCTATAAAAGGTTTATAATACTTTTCACACAAATAATATATTAAAAAAAACAAACACAAAGAAAACATTTGTAATCTTACAGTACAGTGCCTTGAAAAGTACAGGAATAAAGGTACAAGAGCTGGGCAAGTTCACATATTTGAACTTCTTATGTAGGGACTTACTCTATTTCTAAAGATAGATGTCAACCCTTTCCACTGAATCACGCAGTATCCCTGAACTCAGAAATCCTTTTGAAAAGTAAGCTGATTAGGTAATTTTTTTAAGGTTTATTTATAGGTGTTACAGGGTATGTTTAAATTTTCCTTTGTTACAAAAACTTTTTATTCTCATCTAGTCTCTCGGATATTTTTTCTCATCCCTGTCTTTCTCAAATTCAGCTCTAGTAATACTGTGAGCATCCTGAAGACATCCCATATGCCAGATGCCCTAGTGTGACCATCTGATGGGGAGACTGGCTGAATCATTGACACATGGGCATCCAAAAATGCTGGAGAAACCAGAACAAGCACAGCTTCAAAGGTTTTAGTCTAACTGTCTGTATGACCTTCAACAAGTCCCATCATCCCTCTGAATTCAGTTGCTCATTTATAACACAATGTGCTTGAACCAAATGATGACTAAATTTCCTTGTCAATTTCCAGTCTAAAAGAGTATCTATTTACTTGATGTCTTATATGATAACCTACTATTACTTAATACATAAAAGACACTTAAAGTAATGCATAAAATATGATTTTAGTTACAACTATATGCATATGGTGATAATTCTAAATTGTTTATCACATATGGTAATGTGGCTTTTCTGCATAAGACTGGGTGGAATACTCTTTTCATAAATGAAGGGAAGAATAGTTAGAACAAAGTTTCCTGAGCTTTCATTTAATGGAGAGAACAATATGCCTGAGCAAAGAGATTTACCCTGTCATTAAATATTTAGCAATTAATTGCTTTTTGTTTTCACTAATCTTACAGGAGGTATCATCTGGGGTCCTCACTAATTCAGTGGTGGTGTCTCACAATATTTAAAAGCAAATAGTGAGTAGAGTGGCACCACCAAGGCTCTGAAAGATCACAGTGTATGGAAGTCAGCGATGAAAGTAATAAAAGTGCATTTGACAGAATTTTTTCTTCTCACAGATTTTCCCAGGAGACCCTCTTAAATAGGACTAAACAAATGGTGCTGCCTCTGATGATTTATTGCAGAACAAGCTGACAGAGCACAGGAGCGTGTTCTCTGGTCCCCTGAAGTGTAGGGGCTAATTCAGAAAATGAAAGGAGACCAGAAGTGCAACAGTTGGAGAGAACACTCTGTATCAGTCAGTGAGCAAGCAGAGAGAAGCGGGGAACTGCAGCTTATCTAAAAAGATAGTTTTTAAATATTGTGTGTAGGTAATTTTAGTGTTTTGTTTTCTTCGTTTATTAAAAATATTAATGAGGATCTATGAGAATTTCATCACAGATGGTTAACTGCAATAAATTTAGAGTAAATTGTTCTACCTTACTACTACTTTTGTGACACGTTCATTACAGTATAGATATAATTAAATGTAAATATGTGAATGCATATACACATTTATCTCTATCTATAAAATACACATACATTTTCATATATTTGCATGTTTATTGCTGTGTTTGTGCTTTATGAATAGATAAAATATAACATAGAAAGGCCTTTATGTTACATTTTCATAAAACTTGCCTTTATATCAATTATTTCTGGCTTTTGAATAAAAGACTGAGAAGGTCAGTGCAATAGATAGCTTTTATAAAATCGCTTCTGATTATTTTCCCACATGGGCTTTCATCTTTCATTTCAAATGGATCAGTACTGAACAAAGCTCTTACTAAGCATAAGAGAACACACATGGCCACACTGGCAACAAGAGGTACATAGGTATCTGTTTCAGAAAGCCTCACTGGCACAGCCTTATGTATACACATTCTATGATCTTTAAGAGACTGAAACACTAAAATTACCAACACACAATATTGAAAAACTATCTTTTTAGATAAGCTGCAAATCCCCGCTTCTCTCTGCTTGCTCACTAATGGAGCAGACTGTGGGAATTAAGTAAACACGAGGTAAATAGGAAAAGGAGTATGTCAAGGCTGCATATTGTCACCATGTTTATTTAACTTATATGCAGAGTACATCATGAGAAATGCTGGACTGGAAGAAACACAAGTTGGAATCAAGATTGCCGGGAGAAATATCAATAACCTCAGATATGCAGATGACACGACTCTTATGGCAGAAAGTGAAGAGGGGCTAAAAAGCCTCTTGATGAAAGTGAAAGTGGAGAGTGAAAAGGTTGGCTTAAAGCTCAACATTCAGAAAACGAAGATCATGGCATCTAGTCCCATCACTGCATGGGAAATAGATGGGGAAACAGTGGAAACAGTGTCAGACTTTGTTTTTCTGGGCTCCAAAATCACTGCAAATGGTGACTGCAGCCATGAAATTAAAAGACGCTTGCTCCTTGGAAGGAAAGTTATGACCAACCTAGATAGCATATTCAAAAGCAGAGACATTACTTTACCAACAAAGGTTCGCCTAGTCAAGGCTATGGTCTTTCCTGTGGTCATGTATGGATGTGAGAGCTGGACTGTGAAGAAGGCTAAGCGCCGAAGAATTGATGCTTTTGAACTGTGGTGTTGGAGAAGACTCTTGAGAGTCCCTTGGACTGCAAGAAGATCCAACCAGTACATTCTGAAGGAGATCAATCCTGGAATTTCTTTGGAAGGTATGATGCTAAAGCTGAAACTCCAGTATTTTGGCCACCTCATGCGAAGAGTTGACTCACTGGAGAAGACTCTGATGCTGGGAGGGATTGAGGGCAGGAGGAGAAGGGGACGACAGAGGATGAGATGGCTGGATGGCATCACTGACTCGATGGATGTGAGTCTGAGTGACCTCCGGGAGCTGGTGATGGACAGGGAGGCCTGGCGTGCTGCGGTTCATGGGGTCGCAAAGAGTCGGACACGACTGAGCGACTGATCTGATCTGATCTGAACATTTTATCAAGGCTTGCTTTGAGGTGAAATTTTTCACACTATATATGTTGAAAAATCATTTGATTCTAAAACTGTACGGAAGCACTCGTGGGTATACACCCATCAGTTCAGTTCAGTCACTCAGTCGTGTCCGACTCTTTGCGACCCCACAAATCGCAGCACGCCAGGCCTCCCTGTCCATCACCAACACCCAGAGTTCACCCAAACTCATGTGCATTGAGTCGGTGATGCCATCCAGCCATCTCATCCTCTGTCGTCCCCTTCTCCTCCTGCCCCCAATCCCTCCCAGCATCAGGGTCTTTTTCCAAAAAGTCAAATCTTCGCATGAGGTAGCCAAAGTATTGGAGTTTCAGCCTCAGCATCAGTCCTTAGAATGAACATCCAGGACTTGTCTCCTTCAGAATGGACTGGTTGGACCTCCTTGCAGTCCAAGGGACTCGCAAGAGTCTTCTCCAATACCATAGTTGAAAAGCGTCAGTTCTTCGGCACTCAGTTTTCTTGACAGTCCAACTCTCACATCCATACATGACCACTGGAAACACCATAGCCTTGACTAGATGGACCTTTGTTGCCAAAGTAATAGCTATACTTTTTAATATGCTATCTAGGTTGGCCATACACCCATAGAAAATCATAATTTGAAAAGATGCATACACTGAAATGTTCATTGCAGCACTATTTACAATTGGCACGTGCAGACAATCTAAATGTCCGTCAACAGAGGAATTGATAAAGAAGATGTGGTGTATATATATATATAATGGAATATTACTCAGCAACCAAGAAGAATGAAATAATGTCATTTGTAGCAACATGGATAGACCTAGAGATTATCATACTGAGTGAAAGCAGACACAGATAGGCAAATATATGATATTGCTTATAAGTGGAATCTAAAAATAAGAGTACGGATGAACTTATTTACAAAAGAGAAGCAGAGTCACAGATGTAGAAAACAAACTTATGCTTATCAGGGGATTAGGGTTGTTATTGTTGTTTAGCTGCTAAGTCATGTCCTACTCTTTTGAGACCCCATGGACTGTAGCATGCCAGGCTCTTCTGTTCATGGGATTTTTCAGGCAAGAATACTGGAGTGGATTGCCATTTAGGGGATAAAGGCGGGGAGGGATAAATTGAGAGTGGGATTGACATATGCTATATAAAATGGACTTCCCAGGTGACATAGTGGTAAAGAATCCACCTGCCAGTGAAGGAGAAATAACAGATGTGGATTCAATCCCTGGGTCAGGAAAATCCACTGGAGTAGGAAATGTCAACCCACTCCAGTATTCTTGCCTGGAAAATCCCATGGGCAGAGGAGCCTGGTGGGCTGCAGTCCATAGGATCACAGAGTCAGACACAACTGAGTACAAACATGAGGGTATATAT
The DNA here is from genome assembly GCA_935064755.1 of Tragelaphus eurycerus. Lineage (NCBI taxonomy): Eukaryota > Metazoa > Chordata > Mammalia > Artiodactyla > Bovidae > Tragelaphus > Tragelaphus eurycerus. The sequence goes on along the minus strand of CAKXYN010000135.1, from coordinate 2,966,151 downwards.
AAATTAGATCACTGATGGTGGTGGTTTAGTTGCTAAGTTGTGTCCGACTCTTGCAACCCTGTGGACTGTAGCCCGCCAGGCTCCTCTGTCCATGGGATTTTCCAGGCAAGAATACTGGAGTGGATTGCCATTTCCTTCTCCAGGGGATCTTCCCAACCCAGGAATTGAACCCAGGTCTCCTGCATTGGAGGCAGATTCTTTACCAACTGAGCTATGAGGGAAGCCCGCTAATGAGAACCTACCATATAGCACAGGGAACTCCACTCAGTACTCTGTAATGGGCTATATGGGAAGAGAATCTAAAAACAAACAAGCAAAAGATGGATTAAAACAAAAAGTGGATATGTGTAAAAGTATAACCGATTCATTTTGCTGTACACCTGAAATTAATACAGTATTGTAAATCAACTATACTCCAATAAAATTTTTTTAAAAAAAAAAAAACAAAAAACTATATAGAAACCTGAAGATCTTGCATTTCTTTATTTTGCAGAAGACAAGGCTAAAATCTGGAAGAGAAAAATGAACTACCCAAGGTAACAACACAACTGTTTTGAAACAAAAGATCAGCAAACACTCACTATTTAAGAGCAATTCTGTGCACCATATTGAATCAAACTGCCTGCTTGTATATCCTAGAATTTAACAGAAATTGCCCCATAACTGGGCTTCCCTAATGACTCAGTGGTAAGAATCCACCTGTCAATGCAGGACACTTGAGTTCAATCCCTGGGTCAGGAAGATCTCCTGGAGCAAAAAATGGTGACTTCATCCAGTATTCTTGCCTGGGAAATCCCATGGATAGAGAACAGTCCATCGGCTCAAAGAGTTGGACACAACTTAGCAACTAAGGAACAACAACTCCAGGGACTAAACAAATAGGCACACATACCGGTTTGGGAGCGTATGCTTAGTCTTGTAATTTTCAAAAAATGAAAATAAAGCCACCTAAAGAAGTTATAAAACTTAACATTACCATGACATTGATTAAAATAGTACAAATAATGTAATAGAATTTGAATGTAATGGTTATAATACAAATGTTAATCTCTTTCCAAATTTACTATTCTGATTCTTGATAAGCCTACCAATTTGCTAAAGTATTCAGGACACTTTGATAAATAACCTGTTCCAACATAGATTACCATTTTCAAATTCATCACCATTTTATTTTTAAATTACAGGAAATAAAATTAAAATATGTTTTATGTCACATTTAAAAGTATTAAAAGAAACATTTCTTCTATGTCACTGTTATTGTTCCCTACCATATCATTTTTATGTGCCAGTTTTAGATTTATCATCTCTATATCAGATTATAATTGGGTTATATCTTGAAACATGAAGATCAATAGATCATGTTCATGTTCATTTTAATTGGAAGTTCTTTGTTATTTAAAAATTAAGCTAGTTTATTGCACTATAGCATCTTCTAGTGATTTTAAAATAATGAGGAAATATGAATATTTTAAATCTTTCTAAACAACTTCCCTTTAGAAGATCATTATTTCACTTTATTATAAAACATAAGGGCAAGTCAGCCATAGTTGAACTATGTAACTTTTAATTCCTAGTTCTGTTTTTCTCCTAAAATCCAGAGAGATGTTAGTTATTTGTCTTCTTTGGGATGCAAAAGAAAAATCCTCTTGTACTTCTCTCATTAGCTACCTTTTTCTAAAACAGAGTGAATCATCTCTATATATAACAGGAAATTTTAGAGATGAAAAGATGAATTCCAATGTAGGATAGAAAATAATTTAATGGAGAGTACATTCATAGAATTAATTCTGGTATAACTATGAACATGTTACATTCATGTTATCCTTCAAGTCTTATATGGTCACATATAAAACTTTATTTTAATCAACTCTTCTGATTAAAAAATAAAAAATTTCCATTGAAAAATCTTGAAGGTAGAATATCAAAAATTCTCCAACCTCTGTTCATTTTGCCTCACTTAAAAAAAATCTAGCTTGCAGAAATACGGCTGTATAAAATATACAAACATTATATTTAGATTCAGAGATCTATATAGCAGGGGTTTCCCTGGTGGCTCAGATGGTAAAGAATCTGCTGGCAATATGGAAGACCCAAGTTTGACCTCTGGGTAGGGAAAGTCCCCTGGAGAAGGGAATGATGACCCACTCCAGAATTCTTGCCTGAAGAATTCCATGGACAGAGGAGCCTGGCGGGCTTTAGTTCATGGGGTCGCAGAGTCGGACACGAATTACTTCATCTAAACATAAGAGACATGTATATAAAGAGATAGATATATATAGGGATTATATATTTACATAATTATATAAAGAGAATACTTTATGATGTGATTATATGTTTTTTTTTAAGCAGTCATTATTGTTTAACAATATGAATGTTTTTTAGGCCAATAAATACAATTCTAAAAATAATTATAACTGATTCAAAGTATTTTTATATGAATATCAAATATTTAATCAATGTCCTGTGGAGCAACATATTTCTAATATATCATAGACAATGTTTTTGAAAATCTTTATTAAACTAAATTTTACACACCTCCGTGATTATACTGAGGGCTTCCCAGGTATCTCAGTTGATAAAGAATCTGCCTGCAATTCAGGAGACCCCAGTTCAATTCCTGGGTCAGAAAGATTCCCTGGAGAAAGGATAGGCTACCCACTTCAGTATTCTTGGGCTTCCCTGGTGGCTCAAACAATAAAGAATCCTCCTGCCAAGAGAGAGACCTGAGTTAGATCCCTGGGTAGTCAAGATCCCTTGGAGGAGGACATGGCAAGTATAGTATTCTGGGCATGGCCAGTCTAGGATTCTTGCCTAGAGAATCCCCATGGACAGAAGAACCTGGCAGGCTACAGTCCATGGGATCACAAAGAGTCAGAACATGACTGAGCAACTAAGCACAGCACAACACATGACTATCCTCTTAGATTAGTTTTCCTTCCTTAGGTGGAACAGAAAAAGATGCTTTATTCCAATTGGAATGACCAGCATAGCCAAGAACCAACAAACAATAAAGATATGAATCTTTTTTTTTTTTTTTTCATAAACTTTGGTCCCCTTATGCTTCCTTGATTCCCCTAAATTGAAGGTAATTCTGCCCATAAATCAATGTACCACAAAATCAGATTACAATCATTTGTGTATTTATCTTATTTTTCCTGGCAGGTTAAAGGTTACTAATGGCTTTCAGAATCCTTTGTGGGAACACAGTCCTTTGAACTTAGTAGATGTCCAAATGTATATGTTAAATCTAATTTTGACAGGATGCAAAAAGATGCTAATTTATCATATTTGTTATAACTGATTAACCTTAAAAATCTTCAACCTCGAAATATCCTGAAAACAGCTGTAATATTAATAATTCCCTGCCTATATCAAAGGAAATGAGAGCAAATGAGAAACTAACATGAAAATATCTGTCAATAGGAAAACAATACAGATTTATAATTGTTATTGCCAAATGAACTATTTGCTGGGGGTTTATACATTTTTTATTAGTTCACATCTGACCTCTTAATAGTGAAATATAACCTGAGAGCCACAACATTTTGAAGACGTCTGTACTGGGAAGGAGTTTATTAGACTCATGTGCCTGCCAAGCTCAGAATGCCTTCTTAGGAAATTTAAAATATGATCCCCTTCCCTTTATAGCTGATAGGGTGGGGGTGATCTAGGACAGCACTTTCCAACAGAAATGTAATGTGAAATGTGAGCCACCTATGAAATGTTACATTTCCTAGTAGCCACACTAAAAAAGAAAAAGGAGAGTAGAAAGATATAGCTGGTATTTAACAATACATTTAACCCAATGTATACAGATTACTCCTGGAGAAGGAAACGGTATCTCACTACAGTACTCTTGCCTGGAAAATCCTATGAACAGAGGAGCCTAGTGAGCTGCAGTCCATGGGGTCACAAAGTGCCATTCACAACAGTAAACAGCAACAAACAAACAACAATGCAGATTACCACCATTTCAACATGTAACAAATATAAAAATAATCAGAAAGAGATTTTCTATTAACTTTTTTAAATTAATCAATTGGAGAATAATTTCTTTACAACATTGTGGTGGTTTTTGCCACATGTCAACATGAATCGCCCATTAGTGCACAAGTGTCTCCCCATCCTGAACCCCCCTCCCCCCTCCCAGCCCACCCCCTGGGTTGTCCCAGAGCACCAGCTTTAAGTGCCCTGCTTCGTGCAGTGACCTTGCACTGGTTTTCTGTTTTACATATGGTAATACACATGTTTCAATGCTCTTCTCTCAAATCATCCCACCCTACCCTTCTCTCACATAGTCCAAAAGTCTGTTCTTTACATCTGTGTCTCTTCTGCTGCCTTGCATATAGAATCATCATTACCATCTTTCTAAATTCCACATATATGTGTTAATATACTGTATTGGTGTTTTTCTTTCTGACTTACTTCACTCTGCATAATAGGCTCCAGTTTCATCCACCTCATTAGAACTGACTCAAATGTGTTCATTTTTATAGCTGAATAATATTCCATTGTGTATATGTACCACAACTTCCTTATCCATTTGTCTGCCAATGGACATCTGGGTTGCTTCCATGTTCTGGATATTGTAAGCAGTGTTGCAATGAACACTGGGGTACATGTCTCTTTCAATTCTGGTTTCCTTAGTGTGTATGCCCAGCACTTTTATCTTCATTATTTTGCAATCTAGCATGTGCTTACTGCATATGCAGAGTACATCATGAGAAATGCTGGACTAGAGGAAACACAAGCTGGAATCAAGATTGCCGGGAGAAATATCAATAACCTCAGATATGCAGATGATACCACCCTTATGGCAGAAAGTGAAGAGGAACTAAAAAGCCTCTTGATGAAAGTGAAAGTGGAGAGTGAAAAGGTGGGCTTAAAGCTCAACATTCAGAAAACGAAGATCATGGCATCTGGTCCCATCACTACATGGGAAATAGATGGAGAAACAGTGGAAACAGTGTCAGACTTTCTTTTTCTGGGCTCCAAAATCACTGCAGATGGTGACTGCAGCCATGAAATTAAAAGACGCTTACTCCTTGGAAGGAAAGTTATGACCAACCTAGATAGCATATTCAAAAGCAGAGACATTACTTTGCCAACAAAGGTTTGCCTAGTCAAGGCTATGGTCTTTCCTGTGGTCATGTATGGATGTGAGAGCTGGACTGTGAAGAAGGCTGAGCACCAAAGAATTGAGGCTTTTGAACTGTGGTGTTGGAGAAGACTCTTGAGAGTCCCTTGGACTGCAAGGAGATCCAACCAGTCCATTCTGAAGGAGATCAGCCCTGGGATTTCTTTGGAAGGAATGATGCTAAAGCTGAAACTCCAGTATTTTGGCCACCTCATGCGAAGAGTTGACTCATTGGAGAAGACTCTGATGCTGGGAGGGATTGAGGGCAGGAGGAGAAGGGGACGACAGAGGATGAGATGGCTGGATGGCATCACTGACTCGATGGATGTGAGTCTGAGTGACCTCCGAGAGCTGGTGATGGATAGGGAGGCCTGGCGTGCTGCAGTTCATGGGGTCTCAAAGAGTCGGACACGACTGAGCGACTGATCTGATCTGATCTGATACTGCATATCTCAATGTGGACATGCTGTGTTGCAGCTGCTGAGCTAGTGGCTACTGTAATGGCACACAAGTGAGAGGTGGAGACACCAAGCCACCTTGGGGAAAATGATCATTAATAAAGGAAAAAATGTGAGAAGCCTCCCTTAATCATAAATCTGAAGCAAGAAACTTCATATGAACTTGGATAAATGCCCTTTTCCTTATGAATTAGCAAAACTTGTCCTTCGAAATATGGATAAGAATTGAAAATTCTGAGAAAGAGATGTCTCTGAAGACCACAGAGATTCTCTCCTTGACCAAATTCTACTCAACCTTTTCTGAACTCTCAACTGGGCCCTGACCTTTGGGTTTCCATATTGGTTTCCACATTTCCAATTTTAGCAAGAACCTGCTAGGTCAGTTTAGCCAGAATCTTCAATCTATGATGTCTGGTCACCCTCAATTTCCAGAGTCATCAGCCTTTACCATCCCCCAAGTGACTCTGATCACTTAATACTGCTTTCAGTGAGAATCCTATTAGGTCACTGTAGCCAAAAATTCCCAAAACCCATGATATTTCCATCAACTGACCTCCATTAGACTTGTATTCTGTGTTGAGTCCAACCTCTCTCGCCAGTTACAAAGCACCACTGCAGTGGTCTTTACAACTTATCACAATAGTCCCCCTAAAAAAATCTGTCTTACAGGCTTACAAGTGTAATTAATTTTCTTTACCTTTAACAAACCATTGAGATTTTCCGAATGGCACTATGAAGGACTTAGGGAAACAATATCAGTAAGGCACATCTATTAAGTTGGTAAAAATTAGCAATGATAATCATTCAGATTCTTTGGAGATCACTCAAAGAGATTATACAAATAGAGAAGCATTTAGTCATCAAAATCTAAAAAAAATTCATTAAGAACAAAGTGAGGTAGTGGCATGCCATTCAGGATTGCATTCATCCCCCACAGGTAAGCCTTGGGGGAAAACTGCTCTACCAGGAGCCTCAGCAGAAAGTCAATTTCCATCTAGCCCCACTCTCCCTCTCCCATTTCCTTCCATTCTGGGTAAAGCCAGCCAAAGGCGGTCATCCACAGCTAAAGCCTGGGAGCCATGCCTTTTCTCTCACTGATTGTTGTTGTTTAGTGACTAAGTCATGTCCGACTTTTTTGTGACCCCACGGACTATAGTCTACCAGTCTCCTCCATCCATGGGATTTTCCATGCAAGAATATTGAAGTGGGTTGCCATTTCCTTCTCCAGGGGATCTTCCCAACCTAGGGATGGAACCTGCATCCCCTGCACTAGCAAGCAGGTTCTTTTCTACTGAACCACCAGGGAAGACCTCTCTCCTAACTCCAGCTTAATAGAAAAGATACCCTGGGGTCAAGAGTGCAGTTCCTCTTTCTTAAGCAAATAGAGTTCAGTTTCCCCCTTCCCCAGATACTCCAGATGGGTCTGGCAGCTGTTCATTCCCAGCAGATCCCATCTTCCAAAGTTCTGCAGAAGATCCATACTGGGCATGTTAGTAAGCAGGAAGAGATACCAGTTCCAGCCAAGTACTAGTGCGGCCAAGTACTAAACAAATTAAAAAGCCAGCAAACTAACAATAGTAACAATCTCAGAGGAATCTCCCAGCGAGTAGAAAATCTCCCTGAATTTCCCTCCAGACACTTAGTCACCAACTCTCTAGGCTGATAATATGGCAGCCCTTCCCAGAGCAACTTTTGGTGGTGCTTACAACATGCAAGAGTGGATTTTAGTTCTGTCGGGGGAGTTTGTAATTTCCTCAGTTCTGTCTCGCCGCACCAAAATTTGAAGCGAGGGACGAATGGGTGTTACAGCTCAGTTTTATTAGGAAAAACAAAGGATAGTACACCCTTGAGGAATGAGGGCTGCTACTGCTAAGTCACTTCAGTCGTGTCCGACTCTGTGTGACCCCAGAGATGGAAGCTCACCAGGCTCCCCCGTCTCTGGGATTCTCCAGGCAAGAACACTGGAGTGGGTTGCCATTTCCTTCTCCAATGCATGAAAGTGAAAAGTGAAAGAGAAGTCGCTCAGTCGTGTCCGACTCTTAGCGACCCCATGGACTGGAGCCTACCAGGATCCTCCGTCCATGGGATTTTCCAGGCAAAAGTACTGGGGTGGGGTGCCATTGCCTTCCCCGGAGGAATGAGGGCAGGCAGACCCAAAAGACAAGGGAAGAGAGGCCTCAATTCTTCTAGGCTTCCTCCTTTCATACATTTGTCTCCTCCCCTGCCCCCAACCTCCTGAGCCTGCCCTATGTAAATTGGGCTAGCCAGGAGGGCTGTTTGTTTTACCTGAGGTCCTCACTCCAGTTCTTGGACCTTCCTTTGTTCTATTTTCATGGGTTTTTCCCTCCTTTGTCTTTTAGCCACCACCATTTTGGACTTCTTTTTCCTATTCTAACTACCTAACAGTTCCACATCATAAAAGCTATCAAGACTTGCTTCTTTCTTTCTAGTTGCCATATCCCACCCATTAAATACTTCAGCCCATCAAATATTTACATGATAAGAATGTCTTGAAGAAAGCAGACTGTATATCCTGCACATCCATGTCTATGATTATGTCTCACTTTAGAACGCTGCTTGTGGGTATTATCTCCACCCCAATCTGTGAAGCCTGCCATACCTATGTTATCCACACCTTAGCATCTGTGTTGGGACATGGTTTCCAAGGAGTTAGTTGCAAAACTTTTTGAAACATTAAGTTTGTTTTTCTTATCTGCTCAGTTGTTCCATCCCTTTCCTCATGCGCATCCATCTGACACAGGAGCCTTTGACCCCATTGTGCTTTATCAGCTCGGGAACTTTGAACACATTTCCTTGACACAGAACATCCCTAGGTAGAAGTCTATACAGATGATTAATATTTCACTACCCAGGCAGTTATGCTTTTATCTAAGACTGCTTGTGATTCCAATTAATAGGAAGACCACAAAGAAGGGCATGAGTAACACAAGCAGAAAAGTGTAATTTTTCAAGTTCCTATGAGAAGCCTAGCACAGGAGCTCTGTTTCACCATAATTCCTTGCCTCAGCTCTATATCCACCTTTTGTAACTAAAGTAAACTGAGCAAGCTACTATTCCTTGCATACTGAAAGAGCCTAACTGGTATACATATGTTTTAGAAAGTGCTAGAAAGATGTTCCCTTTTGGGGGGACAAAGATGCTTATTAGAAATCACCAGGACTATCTTTGAAAGCTCTTCAATTTTATGGTTCTTTGATTCTCTGCTTACTAGGAATATTCTACTCACTGAAGTAGATTTCCATGCAGCATGATATTTATCAGTGAAAGACAATGAACAAAAGTATTACAAGCTACAAACTGCATGTTATAAATTCAAATGGAATTTCTAGTTTATAGACCAGGTTCTTATTAATTTGGAGAGCATAGTTATTCTGTGTTAATTTCAAATGCCTTGACAAAAATCTAGTTTCTGGCTCTTGCCCTCCAATACTCATCCTGTGAAGGCAAGGCCACCCTCTGAGATGCTATCAGATTGAGCAGCTGATGTGTGTTTATATTATCACCCTCAAAATAAAACATGTTCTGTCTCTTCCTCTTGTCATTTTTCCTCTCTCTAGTCTAGAAGTGTGAATGCTGGCTTCTTAACATGTATTTGAAAATGACGTGTCAATGCTCCACTTGTGGTAACCTGAGATTATTTCATCTTCTTTACAAGGTTTCTGGAAATGTGTGTTTTCTCTTTGCAAAATGTTAGAGTACAAAGTCAGTTGCCACTCCTGCCCTTAAACAATTTACTATTCAGACAGATTGAGGAGATGGGTGACTGAGACTTTTAACAAACATTCAATATCCCTTCTCCCTTTCTTTCATTGGTAATATAACTCACTCATTTTTCAGTAAGGATGCTCATTTCCCTGTCTCACTTGCAGCTAGATGAGCCCATGACTTTGTTCTGACCAATGAAATGTAAGCAATAGTTGCAATGGTTAATTTTATGTGTCAACTTGACTGGGCTAAAGGATCCATAGATAGCTGGTAAAGCATTATTTCTGGGTGTGTCTGTGGAACGGGGGTCTCTTGAAGTGATAGATTAGCATTCAAATCAATAAACTGAATAAAGATGATGCCCCTCCCCAAAGCAGGTGGGCATCATTCAACCTAATGCAGACAAAAAGGCACAGGAAGGGTGAACTTACTCTTTCTGTTTAAGTTGAGGCATCCATCTTCTCTTGCTTTCACAACAAAACAAAAACAAAGAAAGAGAGGAGAGAGGAGAGAGCTTACATTTTCCCCCTTCTCCCTGCCTTCTCTAACCTACTGTAACAGAATATGAATCCAGTTTGAACTGTGAGACAAGAGCCAGACTCTAGAAATGACAGACAGAAAGCCATCAAAATGTGAGATCCATTATGACTGCATGGCTGGACAGGAGCCTGGGTTGGGTCGCCTCAATCCAACTTTTGAAAGAGATTATATTTTGGTACTTAACTACTCTATTACTAATTACATTTTTAAGAGAACATATAAGTTAACTATCTTGATTGAATTCTTTCTAAAAATAGAAAAGCATGCAACTCTATCAGTTGATGAATTTTTTTATGGTTACTTTACTTATTTGATCCTTATTTTTAGCATAAAAGCATTAAGGTATAAAAGACACAAAGATTAAATTATAACAATAAAAGTAATCAATGCTTATTACATATTCTATACCCAAGATCACAAATCTTCAAGGCCATTTAAAAAATAATGGCCACCTTAATAAGAGGACTTGGCTTTAAACCACAGGGTGGAAAGAGACTGACCTTGAAAACTTCCTCTATTGAAACCTTTGAGCTTAGTGTTAGACTCAAATTCTGAGATTTAAAAAAAAAAAAAAAAGCTAAAATACTGACTTGACAGTATCAGTACAATGGTTTCCTATAGTCTTTATTGCATTCCTAGGCACTTAACAATTCTTACAGTGTAGTTCTTTTTTGAAAGAAACTGAAGGATATAATTTCAAATATGCAATCACACCATTTTGTTGTGTGACATTACTGATATTAAGCAAATTTCCTTCTGGTACTGAGCAAACATAAATAACTGTGAATGTCAATGAGTTCATTGAGCCAGCATGATTTAAATTAATAGAGTGACTGCTGATTGTAGTATTGATCATAAACAAAAATTTGTAATATATGTGTGCATGTGGAATTTATTTCAGAATATCTGTACTATTCCCTCTGGTAAATAGAGCTTTGGCTTTTGCATGAACCCCTTCAAGATCCCTAATTCATACAACCTTTATATAATTTACCATCCCAAGTGATAAATTTCTATCTGGGAGTCAAAAGTTTAGATGTTTAATCATTTTATGGGGCATGTCTCCCTTTGGGCTCAAAGCTAGGCTGACATATTATTTCAAAAGAAACTTGGTTTCTGGACTACCCTGGGGGTCCAGTGATTAAGACTCTGAGTTCCCGATGCAAGGGGCCCAAGATCCATCCCTGGTCAGGAAACAAGATCTCGCATGCTGCAACTGAAAAAGGAGTGCCACATGCTACAACTAAGACCTGGCAAAGCCAAATAAATAACAACAAACTAACTACTGATTTCAAAAAATGGATGCCTTGAACTGTGGTGCTATAGAACACTCTTGAGAGTCCCCTGGACAGCAAAGAGCTCAAACCAGTCAATCCTAAAGAAAATCAACCCTGAATATTCATTGGAAGGACTGATGCTGAAGCTGATGATCCAATAGTTTGGCCACCTGGTGTGAAGAGCCAATTCACTGGAAAAGATCATAATGCTGGGAAAGATTGAACCCATAAGGAAAAGAGGAAGAGATAGCTGATGGCATCACCAACTCAAGAAGTGAGTCTGAGCAAACTCCAGGAGATGGTGAAGGATAGGGAAGCCTGGCATGCTGTAGCCCATGGGGTTGCAAAGAGTCAGACATGATTGAGCAACTGAACAACAATAATTGGTTTCAAAATCTATTTAAAGTGAGGATAATCACAACACACCTCAGAATACACCCTATATGTAAAAATTATTTTGTATTTTTTAACCTTGCTAATCACAACCAAGTTGAGAACTCTCTTGAAATTTATATCAACACATATCATTGAAACTATTGTATATATCAGTGACCTGTATAGACAGACAATGGAAAGGATCTTGCAAGTACAACATTTTATTGGAATAAGTGACAAACATATATTGACTATCTTGACTTTCCAATTATGCTTAGAAATAATCATTACAATGCATTTCAATAATAATATTTCATTAGTCACTTAGATAATATTTATTAGTAACTTTTCATGTACCAGTCACTCTAAATGCCTTTTATTAATATTTATAACAAAGGAGAAAAGGAAATATATACCCATTTGAATGCAGAGTTCCAAAGAATAGCAAGGAGAGATAAGAAAGCCTTCCTCAGCGATCAATGCAAAGAAATAGAGGAAAACAATAGAATAGGAAACACTAGATGTGTCTGGTGATAGAAGCAAAGTCCGATGCTGTAAAGAGCAATATTGCATAGGAACCTGGAATGTCAGGTCCATGAATCAAGGCAAATTGGAAGTGTTCAAACAAGAGATGGCAAGAGTGAATGTTGACATTCTAGGAATCAGCGAACTAAAATGGACTGGAATGGGTGAATTTAACTCAGAGAACCATTATGTCTACTACTGCAGGCAGGAATCCCCAGAAGAAATGGAGTGGCCATCATGGTCAACAAAAAAGTCCTAAATGCAGTACTTGGATGCAGTCTCAAAAACGACAGAATGATCTCTGTTCGTTTCCGAGGCAAACCATTCAATGTCACAGTAATCCAAGTCTATGCCCCAACCAGTAACACTGAAGAAGATGAAGTTGAATGATTCTATGAAGACCTACAAGACCTTTTTGAACTAACACCCAAAAAAGATGTCCTTTTCATTATAGGGGACTGGAATGCAAAAGTAGGATGTCAAGAAACACCTGGAGTAACAGGCAAATTTGGCCTTGGAATACAGAATGAAGCAGGGCAAAGACTAACAGAGTTTTGCCAAGAAAATGCACTGGTCATAGCAAATACCCTCTTCCAACAACACAAGAGAAGACTCTATACATGGACATCAACAGATGGTCAACACCAAAATCAGATCGATTATATTCTTTGCAGCCAAAGATGGAGAAGCTCTATACAATCAGCAAAAACAAGACCAGGAGCTGACTGTGGCTCAGACCATGAACTCCTTATTGCCAAATTCAGACTGAAATTGAAGAAAGTAGAGAAAACTACTAGACCATTCAGGTATGACCTAAATCAAATCCCTTATGATTATACAGTGGAAGGGAGAAATAGATTTAAGGGCCTAGATCTGATAGATAGAGTGCCTGATGAACTATGGAATGAGGTTTGTGACATTGTACAGGAGACAGGGATCAAGACCATCCCCATGGAAAAGAAATGCAAAAAAGCAAAATGGCTGTCTGGGGAGGCCTTGCAAATAGCTGTGAAAAGAAGAGAAGCGAAAAGCAAAGGAGAAAAGGAAAGATATAAACATCTGAATGCAGAGTTCCAAAGAATAGCAAGAGATAAGAAAGCCTTCCTCAGTGATCAATGCAAAGAAATAGAGGAAAAAAACAGAATGGGAAAGACTAGGGATCACTTCAAGAAAATCAGAGATACCAAAGGAACATTTCATGCAAAGATGGGCTCGACAAAGGACAGAAATGGTATGGACCTAACAGAAGCAGAAGATATTAAGAAGAGGTGGCAAGAATACACAGAAGAACTGTACAGAAAAGAGCTTCATGACCCAGATAATCATGATGGCGTGATCACTGACCTAGAGCCAGACATCCTGGAATATAAAGTCAAGTGGGTTTTAGAAAGCATCACTGCGAACAAAGCTAGTGGAGGTGATGGAATTCCAGTGGAGCTATTCCAAATCCTGAAAGATGATGCAGTGAAAGTGCTGCACTCAATATACCAGCAAATTTGGAAAACTCAGCAGTGGCCACAAGATTGGAAAAGGTCAGTTTTCATCCCAATCCCAAAAAAAGGCAATACCAAAGAGTGCTCAAACTACTGCACAATTGCACTCATCTCACACGCTAGTAAAGTAATGCTCAAAATTCTCCAAGCCAGGCTTCAGCAATATGTGAACCGTGAACTTCCTGATGTTCAAACTGGTTTTAGAAAAGGCAGAGGAACCAGAGATCAAATTGCCAATATCCTTGGATCATGGAAAAGCAAGAGAGTTCCAGAAAAACATCTATTTCTGCTTTATTGACTATGCCAAAGCCTTTGACTGTGTAGATCACAATAAACTGTGGAAAATTCTGAAAGAGATGGGAATACCAGATCACCTGATCTGCCTCTTGAGAAATCTGTATGCAGGTCAGGAAGCAACAGTTAGAACTGGTCATGGAACAACAGACTGGTTCCAAATAGGAAAAGGAGTACGTCAAGGCTGTATTTTGTCACCCTGTTTATTTAACTTATATGCAGAGTACATCATGAGAAACACTGGACTGGAAGAAACACAAGCTGGAATCAAGATTGCTGGGAGAAATATCAATAACCTCAGATATGCAGATGATACCACCCTTATGGCAGAAAGTGAAGAGGAACTAAAAAGCCTCTTGATGAAAGTAAAAGTGGAGAGTGAAAAGGTTGGCTTAAAGCTCAACATTCAGAAAACGAAGATCATGGCATCTGGTCCCATCACTTCATGGGAAATAGATGGGGAAACAGTGGAAACAGTGTCAGACTTTCTTTTTCTGGGCTCCAAAATCACTGCAGATGGTGACGGCAGCCTTGAAATTAAAAGACGCTTACTCCTTGGAAGGAAAGTTATGACCAACCTAGATAGCATATTCAAAAGCAGAGACATTACTTTGCCAACAAAGGTTCGCCTAGTCAAGGCTATGGTCTTTCCTGTGGTCATGTATGGATGTGAGAGCTGGACTGTGAAGAAGGCTGAGCGCCGAAGAATTGATGCTTTTGAACTGTGGTGTTGGAGAAGACTCTTGAGAGTCCCTTGGACTGCAAGGAGATCCAACCAGTCCATTCTGAAAGAGATCAGCCCTGAGATTTCTTTGGAAGGAATGATGCTAAAGCTGAAACTCCAGTATTTGGGCCACCTCATGCGAATATTTGACTCATTGGAAAAGACTCTGATGCTGGGGGGATTGGGGACAGGAGGAGAAGGGGACGACAGAGGATGAGATGGCTGGATGGCATCACTGACTCAATGGACGTGAGTCTGAGTGAACTCCGGGTGTTGGTGATGGACAGGGAGGCCTGGCGTGCTGTGATTCATGGGGTCACAAAGAGTCGGACATGACTGAGCGACTGATCTAATCTGAGAGATCTCTTCAAGAAATTAGAGACACGAAGGGAACATTTCATGCAAAGATGGGCTCAATAAAGGACAGAAATGGTAGGGACCTAACAGAAGCAGAAGATATTAAGAAGAGATGGCAAGAATACACAGAAGAACTGTACAAAAAAGGTCTTCATGACCCAGATAATCAAAATGGTGTGACCACTGACCTAGAGCCAGACATCTTGGAATGTGAAGTCAAGTAGGCCTTAGAAAGCATCACTACGAACAAAGCTAGTAGAGGTGATGGAATTCCAGTTGAGCTATTTCAAATCCTAAAAGATGATGCTGTGAAAGTGCTACACTCAATATGCCAGCAAATATAGAAAACTCAGCAGTGGCCACAGGTCTGGAAAAGGTCAGTTTTCATTCCAATCCCAAAGAAAGGCAATGCCAAAGAATGCTCAAACTACCACACAATTGCACTCATCTCACACGCTAGTAAAGTAATGCTCAAAATTCTCCAAGCCAGGCTCCAGCAATATGTGAACTGTGAACGCATTCCAATCACTATATTATTCTACCTTTTAAGATGAATTGATGACCCAAGTTGGAACTATGATCAGAGATAAGTCTCGAGGAATAATGAAAGTTAGATAGTAGTTCAAAATTGATTTAAAGTTTTATTTAAAGTTTTTTCACCTGATTTATACAGGGGTTCAAATTCTGATTCTGTCAGTAACTAAGTATATGATATTTGATAAGTGAACTGACTTTCCCAAACTAGTTTCTCTTTTAAAAATAAAAAAAGGAATGCCTGAGTGGATTAATGTGAAGATTATAAAATACATACACACACACATACACACACATATATATAATACTAGCTATATAGATAAATGGATATACAGTGCCCAAAACAGTGCCATATAGGTAGTAGAAATTAAAACAAGTACCTTCCTTCATTACTAGTCTTTTTATTAGTCTAAATATATATTGATGAAAGTGAAAGTGGAGAGTGAAAAAGTTGGCTTAAAGCTCAACATTCAGAAAATGAAGATCATGGCATCTGGTCCTATCACTTCATGGGAAATAGATGGGCAAACAGTGAAAACAGTGTCCGACTTTATTTTTCTGGGCTCCAAAATCACTACAGATGGTGACTGCAGCCATGAAATTAAAAGACGCTTACTCCTTGGAAGGAAAGTTATGACCAACCTAGATAGCATATTCAAAAGCAGAGACATTACTTTGCCAGCAAAGGTCCGTCTAGTCAAGGCTATGGTTTTTCCTGTGGTCATGTATGGATGTGAGAGTTGAACTGTGAAGAAAACTGAGCACCGAAGAATTGATACTTTTGAAGTGTGGTGTTGGAGAAGACTCTTGAGAGTCCCTTGGACTGCAAGGAGATCCAACCAGTCCATTCTGAAGGAGATCAGCCCTGGGTGTTCTTTGGAAGGAATGATGCTAAAGCTGAAACTCCAGTACTTTGGCCACCTCATGCGAAGAGTTGACTCATTGGAAAAGACTGATGCTGGGAGGGATTGGAGGCAGGAGGAGAAGGGGACGACAGAGGGTGAGATGGCTGGATAGCATCACTGACTCAATGGACGTGAGTCTGAGTGTACTGTGAGAGTTGGTGATGGACAGGGAGGCCTGGCGTGCTGCGATTCATGGGGTCGCAGAGTCAGACACGACTGAACAACTCAACTGAAATATATAATACAAGTCAGCCTCAGAACTAACAGTTACCACAGTGATCGAACAAAAATGAATTGGGCACCAAGTTCTTCCTTCTCACTAAGTGAAAAATTTTAAGTCATTTGACCACTCTTGGTCCAAGATTCCCTTTCATCTCATATATTTCATCTGAATATATATGAACTCACTCTATTGCCTCCTGTTAGGGACTTTATGATTCCCCCAAATTCATATACTGAGACACTATCTCTGCCCTCAGTGTTATAGTATTAGGAGAAACCTTGGGAGATAATTAAGATGAAGTCTCGAATGGAACTAGTGGTGTTAAATGAGACCTCCTGTTTCACTCACTGCTTCAAACCATGTGAGGATACCATAAGAAGTAGGCACCCACTACTCAGAAGATCAGTCTTGCCAGAACCTACCTGACCATGCTAACACTCTAATCTCCGACTTCCAGCCTCAAGGACTCTAAGAAATAAATGTCTGTGTTTCATAAGCCACCTGGTCTATGATACTTTGTCATGGGAGCCTGAGCAAACTAAGACACCTTCTAATCATCAATGTGAGTATTATTCCTCTTTTTTTACACCCCCTGACAAGTCTGATGCAAAGAAGATACATGTTCTGCTTTCTGACCTCAAAAGGATGCCTGGCAAACACAGAGGTTATTCACTTAGAATGTTTTACACAGAGTCTAAGAAAGTAAATTGGGGGAGGAAAACAAAATAAATGCCAGTGGTAATTAAGAAAAAAAGCACGTAAAGGGAGAATACATCAAGACCGTGAACAGAAGCTAAGAGTTAATATAGAAACAAATGTCAACTCCAAAGGGTAGAAACTCTTGATGGTTGGGGGGGAAAAAAAAAAAAAACAGAATAAATTCAGATGCGAGCTCCACTGATTTAGTGATAATCCAGAGGATCTAGGTCAGTTTCCAAAAACAATGCTAAAATATTTGTTCCAAGATACATGAGTGTGCTTGGCTGATTAAAGTGCAGTGAGAGCATACACTGTCCTCCCAGACATAAAATCTTGTACTCCTCCCAAGCAATGCTTCTCAAATTAAATTCTTCTTAAATCAAAATAAAATACAAGTATGGCCCAGGTGGTAAAGAATCTGCTTGCAATGCAGGAGACCTAAGTTTGATCCCTGGGTCCAGAAGATATCCTGGAAGAGGAAATGGCAACCGATTCCAGTATTCTTGCCTGGAAAATTCCATGGACAGAGAAGCCTGGCAGGCTAGTCTGTGGAGTTGCTCTGATTCTACAGGTCTGGAGTGGGGCCTAAGATTCTGCTCTTCTGACAAGACTTGCAGTGACACTGCTGCTGCTCTGCTGGCCAAGGAACCACACCTTGAGTAGCAAAACTCTCAAAACCCTTCTTCTAATACTGACATTTTTCTTCTACCAGCAAGAACCTAGCTTCCTCTGTGGACTCTTCTGCCATTCTTCCATTTCTTAAACCCATATTTCCTGCCTCAACCTCCAGAGAAGACTTTACTCCATCTTAATCATGAGAGACCTTGCTCCTTTTCTAACAATTCTGTAGCTGTGACATCTAACATCAGTTTCTGTCTGAGCACTTGACTGTCCTCCATGAGCTGGGGAAGTAGTAAAGAGTGTAGGCAAATACTTGGGGAATGGGAGTAGGCAAATAAAAAAAAGGTACACCTGTGAATCAAGATGCACCTCCAATATTTCTAAGATAACAAGAAATATTGTTATAAACATTACACAAGGGCTAGAAAAGTACTAGAACTATGCTATGGACTTAATATCTGTGTCCCCCTGAAATCTCTGTATTAAAAGCTAATTCCCAATATCATGGTATTAGCAGGACCTCCCAGGTGGCACTAGTGGTAAAGAACCCACCTGCCAGGGAAGGAGACATAAGAGATGTGGGTTCTATATCTGGGTCAGGAAGATCCCCTGGAGGAGGGCATAGCAACCCACTCTAGTATTCTTGCCTGGAGAATCCCATGGAGAGAGGTGTCTGACAGGCTACAGTCCATAGGGTCACAAAGAGCTGGACACAAATGAATCAACTTAGCTCCTCGCTAGCTCGCTCAGAGAGGTGTTTAGGTTACCAGGGCAAAGTCTCCATTAATGAGATTAGAGCCCTTGAAAAACTGACAACAGAGGGTCCCCTTCACATTCCAACAAGAAAGAACACATGAAAAGATGTTAGTCCATGAACCAGGAAGTGGGCGCTCACCAGACACACAATCTGCCTGCACCTGGTCTTGAACTTCTCAGCCTCTAGATATGTGAGAAATAAATTTCTCATTTTTTATAAGCTTCCTGAATACAGTGTTTTGTTATAGCATCTTGAACAGACTAAAAACATGCCACCTTTCAGACAAAAACAGGAATAGAATAAGATATGCCTTGATCCAAATCACTGTTTAAATCATTGTTCTTACAGAATAATACATTCTAAATATTAAAAAAATAATAATTATTATATTTGCATATAATTAACTCAGAGGTTGGGGCATGCTTGGTTTAGCCATGAAATTTTGTCTGTTTCCTTTGCAACTCCATGGACTGTAGCCCACCAGCCTCCTCTATTCATGGGGATTTTCCAGGCAAGAATACTGGAATGGGTTGCCATTTCCTCCTCCAGTATATCTTCTGAACCCAGGGATTGAACCAGGGTCTCCTGCACTGCAGGCAGATTCTTTCAACTGACCCATCCAGGGGCATGTTTAAACATATAAAGAAAAAAATATTCTTAATTTACTTGAATCAAGACAGCATACCAGCTCATTTATTTAACATTAGTGGATATTTCTAAATGTAAAAGAAGCAGACTACCAGAAGCTGTCTCATAGCTATAAGAGGTAAAGCAACATTGTGGTTTTAATAATCAGGAGGATTTTTTAAAATTTTGAAGAAAGTGCTAATGATCTGCTTCTTCCTTGTCTATAATTTTTAATAGTTTAGCTCCACTTTAATAATTTCTGTTTTGGGGACTCTTAGGTTACTTCAAACTTAAAAATTTTGGTTGGCTTTAAATAACCAGTGATATTAAATAATATTTCAATAGTTTAACATTCTAAAATCAGATATTTAAGTTTCATGGAAATAAATCTCTTACCTGTATTAAATGCTAACTTTCAAATTGATATTTCATATTCACACCCCACCTCCAGATGAAATGAGTCAGATTTTAGAGTAAACACTATTGAGCTTAAAAGTTTGAAAAATGTTATTGCTACAACAATTTCCTTGAGAAATGTTCTTTTGACTATAGACCTCAAACAGTATTTATTTTAGCTTTAAAATTCTCTACAACAGAAGTTTCTTTTAGAATTTAAATGTACTGTACATAATGTGTTAAAGTATGAAAAAATTTGATTAAAAAATAAGGCCCAGTATCTTCTGATTTTAATAACATGTCAATAATTTTAGACAAAAATGTGTGAACATAAAGTCTGTGCATAAATATTTGGAATGCTAAAATGATCTCAGATCAGATCAGATCAGTCGCTCAGTCGTGTCCGACTCTTTGCGACCCCATGAACCACGCAGCACGCCAGGCCTCCCTGTCCATCACCAGCTCTGATCTAGTCACAACTAAAAGGAAGTTAGATTTCAGATAATTTCTTTGCTTCCTGATCTTATACCCCAGAACTAGACAAAAATAAATTCTTCCCACATTTCTGCCTTATAATTGGTTAAATGCTTATTAGGAAAGCATAAGCTATCTAAAAATTTCCCATTATGAAAACATAAAGCAAAGAAAATAACACTTTTTCTTTTTGCCCTTTATTTGGAAAATGATAAATATGGCTTGTAAAGTAATAATCCTACAATTATATGTCTCCTACAATTTTTATATTACACTCAAAATGAATTTAAAAATTCCTTCAGACCAGAGAGTAAAAGGGACTTCCTCCATCCACCTCTCTTCACAGCTGGACACCTATGACAGAGGCCAAAAGGTGCCCAGCGGCAGGTGACTTATGGAAACATGACTATACGCACAGTCCTGCCCTGTCCTCTCAAATACCTGGCAACACACTATTTCCAGTCTGTTCAGGACAGAAAATCTGGATGAAATAAGACGGAACACAGGTGTTTCTTTTGTCAAAGGAGAAAACTGCCCAACCTTGGAAAATGTTCCTCTGAGAGGAAGAAAAAGAAAGACAAAATATTTAGCATTGGAACAAGCACAATGGTATAAAGACAGGACCAAGTTGTCAGCAGCTTGGAGCTCAAAGAAAAATAAGGCCCGTTAAGCTTAAAATTGCCAATGTATAACTAAAAGCTAATTTCCCATCAGAGTTTCTTGCCTTACCAGGGCCACCAGGATAAAATTATAAAAAGAGAATATCACCCTTCCAAAAAGAAGTTCCCACTTAACATACCAAAAAAAAAAAAAAAAAAAACAACGAAAAAAGGAGAGTAATGCAGAAGATTCTAAAATTCTACAAAGACCTTTATAGAAAAGTCCTTAAGGCTTATTTCAGTATGACATTTGCAAATGGGCTTTTGTCTCTATTTGGTTCTTGTGGTTCCATGGAACATTATGGCTAAAGGAGGATTCATGGACTATTCCTGTAACTTCAAATAGTCTAAGGGTCCTCATATCAGAAGACTAAAGACATGATATGATTTCCAGTAGCGATGTACAGATGCAAGAGCTGAACCATAAGGAAGCTGAGAGCCAAAGAAGTGATGCTTTAGAAATGTGGTGCTAGAGAAGACTCTTGAGAGTCCCTTGGACAGCAAGGAGATCAGACCCATCAATTCTAAAGGAAAACAACCCTGAATATTCATTGGAAAGACTGCTCCTGAAGCTCCAATACTTGGGCCACTTGATGTGAAGAGCCAACTCATTGGAAAAGCCCCTAATGCTGGGAAATAATGAGGGCAGAAAGAGAATGGGGACAACAGAGGATGAGATGGTTGGATGGCATCACTGACTCAACCACCATGAGTTTCAGCAAACTCAGGGAGATAGTGAAGGACAAGGAAGCCTGACATGCTGTAGTCCATGGGGTCACAAAGAGTCAGACATGACTGAGTGACTGAACAAAAACAACAACAAAAGACATTAATTTTTGATGATTGCTAAGATTTTTATCAACTTCTGCCTAGGTATAGTTATATTTTTCCCTTCATTCATTATTGCAAAAAGTCTTTACTCAATCACCCTATCAACTACTCAGCAAGCAACAAGTTTCAGTTAGCATGCATTTGCTCAAAAGCCCAAGTAAACATCCCACCACATTAAAATAAACTGCTATTAAAGATAAACATGAACATATCAAATTGAATGCATGCCCATGTTGAGTTTTTTATCCCACTATTGGTTGCCAATCAACTGCAAAGATGGACAGAAAAACAAAAGCCAAATATATTAGTGATATTTAAAGAATTCAAAGGTTCCAGAGGAAGAATGAAGCAATAAACAGTAAACAGTTAAGTGGAAAATCTAACTGTAAAATTTTCAAGTGAATTGTTTAGCTGTTGCTTTAGGGAAAGAAGAGTTAATGGCTTGTCAACTTGAAACCATAGCAGCTTTTCTGCAAATATCACTACTCAAAGATCAGTTAATGCTCAAAGGCTAAACAAGACAGTGCCTATGGTACTACAAGTTTTCTGTCAAAGACACTATATTTATAGATGAAGTTGGCCTTGCTACAAAGAGAAAATTGCACTTTAAAAAGTTAATGAGAAACTTTTCACTGAATTGAACAGAATGCATTGCATTTTAATAGCATAATACTTTCACAGACAGAGTCTGTGGCATTTATTCAGTTTAATAATATTACCTAAAAATTAATATGATTTAGCAACAAATTAAAATATTAAATGCTATTTTTACTCAAGCAATTATTTCATAATTATTTTAGTTTTATATCACTAATACATTCTAAAAGTAATGATAACTAATTAGCTAGTTATCTCTTTAAAGTAATTCTTAGACTTGGTTGCTTTTACCAATCGAATTAACAAGTGCTTCCATTCCCAAGAACCCACCAAAATTTTTTTTAAATCAGAGATAAAGGCAGCTTAATTTTTATTAGTTTGAAATAATTGCAATTCAGAGAAAAGTTCAATAGTAGTAAGAACACTTCCTACAGAATCATTGGAGTAAATTTTTAACATGATACTCCATTGCTTCTGAATATTTTATTTTCTATATCCTACCAAAAAGGACACCTCCTACATAACCCAATACAACCATAAACATCAGAATATTTACTTTAATATGTTATTTTAACCTATGCAACAGATCCCAAAGTTTACCAACTGTCCCAGTAATGTCTCTATTAGCCAAATGATACATTTCAGAATCCTACATTTTATTTAGTTTTCATGTCTCGTATCTCCTTTACTCCAGAAAAATTCTTTAGTCATTCACTGACTTTAATGACCTTGGCAGTTCTGCAGATTACAGGCTGGTTATTTTTCAGAATGTCCCTCAAATTGTGTTTGCTCAATATTACCCATGATTAGACTCAAATTTTTCATTTTAGCAGAATTAACAGAAAAGTGATGTGTATTCTTCTCATGGCTTAATTTTAAATATGCCTCTATTCACTGAGTTTGCATTTACAAAACATGTTATGCCATTCCCTTTTAATAACCCCAGCTCCTGGACTCAGGAAGGACCTGAAATACTTACAAAAATGTAAACCATAAAAGTTGCCATGCCTTTTGTCCAGAAAGTATATTTGCATTTTTAACTTGCAAAGATGCAGTTACTACATATATATCATATAGTGACTGTTCCCTATCACCTTGAATATATTGATAAAGTTATCTTGCATGCTAATGAAAAGGAAGCACACAATTGATACAGATCACTGAATAAGAGCTTTATGTTTGGAACTCATGATGTTTTAATAAAGGGAGGTAGTTCTCACACAGTCATCTTCAAGTAGAAGAAAAATCTATTTTGTGCTCTCTGGTATTCCAAACAACCTACACAATGCCACTTTTCCATTTACTTGAATAATAGCTTTTAAAAACGTTGCAAATCCTCTAGTTTGTATTTCTACACAAAGTGTCTCAATAAAAGGCAGAAGCTAGGTTAAATAACATGATAGATCTCAGACATGCCCTCTCTTCCTCTCATCTCCCATCCTACAGATGTCTAGAGATTTCTCTAAACAGTAGGAGTAATGGAGATCCCGGGTCTGATTGAAAACATATTGAGGCATAATGGACTACGAAGACATGTATCATGGGTGACACGCTGGTGAAAAATCCTGCAGCCAAGCACTTGTTTCCCTGGAGGGGTGTCCATGCTTGTGCTGGGACTGGCCATCACACTTCCATCCATTCCT
Source organism: Tragelaphus eurycerus (assembly GCA_935064755.1). Lineage (NCBI taxonomy): Eukaryota > Metazoa > Chordata > Mammalia > Artiodactyla > Bovidae > Tragelaphus > Tragelaphus eurycerus. The sequence continues at coordinate 2,942,279 of CAKXYN010000135.1, read as the reverse complement.
TTCCAAGGCTGTGCTGGTTGGAAGAGCCAAGCTGCCATATGGCGTGTTCAAGATCTCTCCTAATAAATCTAAGCTAAGCAGCCCATTCCTTCAAGCTGCTTTTTTAATATATAGTGTATAATACAGTTTATTGGTTGTTACCAACATCTGGGCCAGGGACCGAGGACAGTATGTATCCCACACTGAGGATGCTGGTTCCCTATTATCTGCATCATTGACTTTGAATGTTAGGAAGTATATTTTCCTGCTGATGCATAGCTGTCTTTATGGGATCCTGTGGAAATAACACGTACAATGAGATGTGGTGCTGACAACAAGGGAGAGGGTGTTTAACCCCCCCCCCCCCGCCCTTTACTGTATTTTTATGCAAGATTATAGTGCTAGAAAGATTATTTATAATATTATATATGTAAAATCTTTCTAGTTCTATAATATATATATGTGTGTGTGTATGTGTACAGATAGATTATGAAACCATAGCTCAAGATTAGGAGATAAGTATGGTCTCTAAAACAGTTGTCAAAATATTATCTGTCTGTTTGGCTTAATGATTCAAAGCTTGCTACTGGGATTGTCTAGTAATAACACTGAAAATGTGAGTTTATTTTAAATACTTCCTCACATCTCTCTGTCCCAGCTAGAAGGAAAAGACAAAGGAACAGGGTTAATAATAGACACCCCACACAGTACAGAATAAAAGCTACTGAACATTCTCTAAGGTGGTAATTTGTCACAAAAAGAGTGAGACATGGACTAAGTTATTTCCATACCTTAAAGAAGAGACTTCATCTGAGACACATGATTTACCATGATGTTTCCACCACTAAGGAGACAGGGAACAGCCAAGGAAAGAAGGGCATGGACTGCGGATTACATTTGTGTGGCTTTAGTCATTTCTCTTGTCTTGCCCTGGGGCAAAAAAACTGTGAGAACTAGGATATTTACTTTATTAGTGTATTATTGTATTTATAAATAAAGTATCAGATCAGATCAGATCAGATCACTCACTCAGTCGTGTCCAACTCTTTGCGACCCCATGAATCGCAGCACGCCAGGCCTCCCTGTCCATCACCAACTCCCGGAGGTCACCCAGACTCACGTCCATCGAGTCAGTGATGCCATCCAGCCATCTCATCCTCTGTTGTCCCCTTCTCCTCTTGCCCCCAATCCCTCCCAGCATCAGAGTCTTCTCCAATGAGTCAACTCTTCGCATGAGGTGGCCAAAGTACTGGAGTTTCAGCTTTAGCATCATTCCTTCCAAAGAAATCCCAGGGCTGATCTCCTTCAGAATGGACTGGTTGGACTTCCTTGCAGTTCAAGGGACTCTCAAGAGTCTTCTACAACACCACACTTCAAAAGCATCAATTCTTCAGTGCTCAGCTTTCTTCACAGTCCAATTCTCACATCCATACATGACCACGGGAAAAACCATAGCCTTGACTAGATGGACCTTTGTTGGCAAAGTAATGTCTCTGCTTTTGAATATGCTATCTAGGTTGGTCATAACTTTCCTTCCAAGGAGTAAGCGTCTTTTAATTTCATGGCTGCAGTCACCATCTCTAGTGATTTTGGAGCCCAGAAAAATAAAGTCTGACACTATTTCCACTGTTTCCCCATCTATTTCCCATGTAGTGATGGGACCAGATGCCATGATCTTCATTTTCTGAATGTTGAGCTTTAAGCCAACTTTTTCACTCTCCACGTTCACTTTCATCAAGAGGCTTTTTAGTTCCTCTTCACTTTCTGCCATATATCTTCCTTTTAAGCACCATGATCTGTTTTACATATACCATCACATTACCATTAAATGAAATCAGAAGGACTGCAATTTGTATGCACTAGTTTTGTATGTTGTTCTGTTGGTTCTCCTCTCTTTTAATCCCTATTTAATATCAAGAATTTAATAATTCGTTTTAGATTTAGATATCTACCCCATTATGGACCCCAAAACACGTATGGCTTCTGACATGTCACAACATGCCAACAGGCTATTTTTAAAGAACACATTTCCTATATCAGATTCCAGAGTTCTTCAGAAACTATAAATCTTTGAATAATGTCCTTAAAAATTTCTAGATATGTCTTCAGGCAATGAAGATACTTTCTGAAATAATAAAGTCTATCTCAGAATGATCTGCATTGTGAAAAGTCCTGATTCTAGAGCTTTGGTAAGGTCTTTCGCCAACTCTATGAAAGTAGAGCAGGAAGAGAAAAGCAAGATAATCAGAAGAGATATAAAAATATGGGACCTGGAAATGAATTTGGGGTAGGAATTAACTCTGATTAACATTTAAAACCATCTGTCACTAAATAAGTGTCTCCACTGCCAAGAGTCCATAGAACTGAGTGAAGCAGCCTACCATGGCATTGCTGATTTCTCTACCTACATAGATGGCTAAATCACTTTAACCACCAGGTGGCAATGACTGACCACCTTCTAGGATGTATACTTTTTTGCAGGGCCACAGGCTGCATGGCTTTCAGAGAAGACCCTCTGCCCACTAGTGACATCTCAGGCACAAGTCTGTCATAACAGAATGAGTGCTTCTCTTTAGCAATAAACAACATGGTTACAGACTGGATTACGATGATGAAAACCACAGTTTACTTGTGGGTCAGTCTAGAACTGCCAAAGTGTGACTTCATGCCAGCATTCAAGAAGAAAGAATATGCCTGACTTCCTTTCTCTTCACTGCTAGTAATCCTGGAAGGTAATTACTGGAAATTTTTTATGTCTACATCTTTATTCATCACTCACAGCCCAACACCAGTCATGAAAACAGAAACATAAATCTTATCTTAGATTTGATAATCCCTGAGATCCAGAAACCATCAGAAAGAGGAGAAAAGAATACTTCAAGAAGATCAATCAAAGAAAACAGTGAATCTGCACAAAACTAGGGTAGAGATCAGGTACATGAGTCCCGTAATCAGGTTTGGCTGAGGATGGACTCTCTCTCCACCACTTACAAGCAGTGTGACTTTGGTTAAGGAAGTGAAATCTCTGTGCCTTAGTTTCTTCATCTTGAAAATGGAATTGTGAATAATAATAGATATTTATATAATAACTATATAAAATATATAATTCATAATGTTATTGTTCACAAAATACCAATAGAGTAATAAATAATCTAATATATGTAAATTATTTCAAACTAGAATATATTTAAATCCTTATTATAACAAAGACACAAACAAATGCTTAACAAATTAGATTTATTATTCACTTACCTCTTATTCCCTGAAGGTTTTACCAAGTTAACTATGTGGCAAGCAGGAAGATTGGTAAAGAAGGTGAGTGTCTCCTTTTTTGGTAATGTGCTTACACTGGGTTGTTATGGTAATAATTGTGGAAATATACATCAAAACAAAAAACAAATGTATTTGAACTCCTGCTAAAAATAGAAAGTTAAGGGGTGTCACCAACTCAATCATACTCTCAAAGCTGATTTAAACAAAAGGCAGCCTTCTAGTTGTCCACAATGTTCTACAGCAGGCAGTTGTTTAGATGAAGTTTTAAACAAAAGTGCTGAAAAACGTGACCTTGTAGCATGACCAACAATAAACAACCTCCCACCAATGTGATTGTTTATGCTCCTCAGTAGAGTGGACTTGGCCACTTGAGTTCTTCTTATTATGAAAGATGGTAGCACATCTGTCACCCTGTAAGAGATATCTGGTAAACATTTTATGAGACAGGCGAAGCTTTCAGAATTCCGGGTGAGTTTTGTTAAACTGAATGAGTGGAAATGAAGTCGTCCAGTATGAAGGAGGGAGAGCATTTTTCAGTCTGGTTGGAAAGACAAAATCACGCTGGGTAGCGGGAGCTGGCAGCCCTGATTTAGTCACTGCCAAGCCCATCAACATTATTCATTCTGATTGATTAAGGAAAACATTCCGTTTATTTTCATATGAGAGATACAGCTACATCTGTTGAGCTCTTGTATCCCACTTCAATTCATATGGGATTTTTTATTATTATTTTGCAGAATGAAGATGACTCTACCACAAATAATAAAGGAATAATAAATAACTCAATGTTTTTTTTTTTTAATCTTACATGAGTAAAAGAGAACAAAATAACATGAAGAAAATGAAAACAATCATGCCCTCATCTTGCACATTTTGTGTAAGGAAGCTCTGCTAGTGATTCTGGATAACACCATTGTTATCTGGTTAATGATATATATTCTGTCATGCTGTTCACACAGTTTTGGAAAAGCCCATATATGTGTTTTAAATCTTTGGACTTCTATAGATAAAAGCTGTTTTATCATAAAAGGCATTCTTTTTGAGAGCTAAATTCTTCGTGTTAATGAATTATCTTTAGCTGTTATCTAATTTCTCTCTGAACCAGAAAAAGAACAAGCAAAATTTTGTCCAAAGAACAGAAGAAAGAAGCTCCTCCTCTCTTCACTCTTCCAAAATTTCATGTATCCCTCCCATCTGTAGCTTGTAGCTTAGGTTAAGTGCTGGACTAAGAAAGACTTGGAAAAGACTAGTTCTAAAAACTACTTAATTGGAATGGTTTATAGCTGATAATGATTTCTTGTTTCTTTATTGAAATGCTAATTCCCTATAAATTTACAAGTTTTGTAATTGATGTCCCCAAAGAAAAACAAAGGTGTATTTGGAAAAATTAAATGCTTCAACAAACCAGTGTCTCATACGATAAAATTGAAGGAAATATTTTTCCGATAGTATTCCTTGACAGCTAGTCATAGGGAAGCACATTCAAAAACACCAAAAAAAAAAAAAAAAACTTGCCAAAAATGATGGAAAAGTCCTTAATATGCTTCATGTTGAGTAGCCTTGGTTGAACTTTAAGAGGATAGTGCTATATAAATAAAAGTTAAATTAATCAAAGGTGTCTGGGAATATAGTATGTTAGGAGCTAAAAGGAAATGATTTGGGGAAGGCTGACAGGGAGGCCTGGCATGCTGCGATTCATGGGGTCGCAAAGAGTCGGACACGACAGAGCGACTGAACTGAACTGAACTGAATTTTTATTCTGATCCTTCAAAAGTTTTTCCTTCACTGTTGTATTCAGAGCAACACCTAGACTAAAGAGAACCATCATGTGAATTAGAAAAAAGGCCCATCTGGACAACAGCAGGTCTGTCAGTGACTTTGTGCTGATTTTTAAATTCACCCACTTCTTCAAGATGATACAATTATGGCTTTGGAGTAGAGAAAGGGTTGTATTTTGTCACCTAGATTGTTTCTTTTTTTAGGGAATAACTATACCGGGCTCAAATTACTGTAAGGCACATTTTTTTTCCTTTCTCTATGGCCATGCTCTAAACTTCTTGTTCTTCCATTTACTAATTGAAGACAATTAAAATGGCAAAATAATTTAAGATGGTCTTTAAAAGAAGAGGTTTGCCAATGTTGATTTCTTTAGGGAATTTTGCAAAGAGTTAAATAACGCCAATGTTATGTCAGTCACTTTGGATGCTTCAAGCCAGAAAGTCAGTTAATTCCAATAATGATTCATTTGTTTTCACTCAGTTCATGGAATCTTATGTTGTCAAAGATTTTGGAAGTTAATATTCTGGAAGGTTACATTGTCAAAGGTGAAACACCTGAACATCATTGTAAACGCTGTTATAAAATCAGTTTAAACGTTCAGTTCAGTCGCTCAGTCATGTCCAACTCTTTGAGACCCCATGGACTGCAGCAAGCCAGGTCTCCCTGTCCATTACCAACTCCCAGAGTTTATTCAAACTCATGTCCATTGAATCGGTGATGCCATGCAATCATCTCATCCTCTGTCATCCCCTTCTCCTCCTGCCTTCAATCTTTCCCAGCATCAGCATCTTTTCAAACTCAACATTAAGGAAATTACTTGTCTTATGATGAGTATATGAACACATATTTTGGTAATGGTCCATAATGATTGTCATGAAATGAACAATGTTATTGCTCAATTAAGAAACCCTAAAGAGAGGGTCTTGGAATAAGTTGTAGTGGACTTATATTTCACAATTATACTTTTGCTTTTAAGAAAAAAATAATTTTGGCAAAGTTTTCTTGAAATGAACTATTTTATAGGGCCACTGGTATAGTGAAACTATGTGTTATATACATATTTCAAAAGTTTTATAAATATTTATAGCATTCTTTCATTCTAGGAAAAAAAAATTTAGGGTGTATTTTAAATTAGATTTTCCCAAAAAGAACAGTCATCTTTTGAGCAAAAGTTAAAAAGTGACATGCTCTTTCTCTCCAAACCCATTTTCAATAGCTGCCCCAAACATATTATCCCAACAGTCTGTAGGAGAGACTGGATCTCAGGCACATTTCCAGGGATTGCAGGAATTGATGGAGCAAGTGGAGGAGGATGAAGGTGGGACAGGGACACACAAGTTAATTGCTAATTGCTCTAATTGGTTGCCATCTGTCAGCTGTTATCATTTTTGAGCTACCAATATTGATGTTATGTTATTTCAGATTGATATTTAATGAATCCATGAAGTGTTTCCATATGTGCTTTTGTCCCTAAAGAGTGATGATGGTGTTGGCTCCATGTGCCTCTTCTATAACTTAGGTTTTCCCAGTGTACTCTAATAGTATTACTTCAGCTGTTGGGATGCATCCATTGTTTTATGAAACAAAAATCGTTCAACGGATGTGACTTTGTTATCTGCGGATTTTAAAGAGGTCATACTAATTGAGTATTGCTTCACTAAGAAGTTCAAATTAAAACCAAAGTCTAATTTGATTTTACCAGAGCAACATCACCAATAATTTTAGAGGAGGTTCTGTTGGTCATAACACTGTGAATGTTACCACCCATAAAAAGAGAAATCATATAATATATAATTGATATAGATGTTGCCATTGAGAAAAGTTAGTCATAAAATTTAAATGATTTTCCCCCACAAGATCTAGGGGATATTTACATATATGAAAATATTTGAAAATTGCTTGGTTGGAAAAAGTTTCAATTAGTATCTCAATTAGGAATATTTCACAAGCAGGTTTATACGCATATAAGATAGCAAGAAAAATGTTTAAACTTTGCATTCCAAATAAGTTCTTCTAATCTTGTATCATTTAATTAAGAAGAGTCACTCAATTGTTAAAAGGCAGTGCTGAAATTTCCATATCTTTGATTTTCTCTTGTAAATTAAAAAAGAAAACATGAAAAATATCAGGAAAACAAAAACTAGAAATAAATACACCATATTTTCATCTTTTTTGTAATGTTTGTAAATATTAGTAACATATATTGGTTTCTGGTCAGACATGTGAAGAGCTTGAATGTCCTCACTTTTATCTGCACATACACACAAAAAAGCTAAAACAATGTCAATAACAATTTTTTAGATCCATCGGAGAACTGAGGTTATGAGCAACTACTGCCTGCAAACTTAAAACTGGAGAGACAAGCAAATAGAGAGAAATCACATCTTGCCCGTGAAGTGTTATTGGAGCCAGCAATTGATAAGAACACTTCCAGTAAAATCAAGTAATTACTAGAGGCTGAGATGGACTAGCTTGAGAATTTAAAATTTCTGGGGCCCCATCCTTAGAAGGATACTCACATTTCCATCACATATATAATACCTCCTGGACTCCTACCAGATTCTCAGATAAAAGATTAGAGAAAATTACCCTCAAGTTTCTGTTAGGGGTAGCAAAAAAGTAACTGTTTTCAAATATACCTAGAGCTTTCTCTTCTCCTTAAAAAGGGCCTATCCTCAAGGAAAACTATTTTACCAAAGTCAAACCCACTAGGCTTTTCCAAGACCCAGACTGACCTTAGAAAGAAAATACCCAAACTCCAGGCCCCTCTAGCCCTTGAAGTGAGGGAAAGAAATGCACAACTCCAGGCCCTGTAGATTTCCTTACTTACTGAAGGGGTGTGGGTGAAAGCTAAGCAGTGTTTGTGATGGTCACAGCCCAAGCACACAGGTTCACTAAAATACCAAGACCTAATCAAGGGATTTGGAGAAGGAAATGGCAACACACTCCAGAATCTTTGCCTAGAGAATTCTGTGGACAGAGGAGCCTGGTGGGCTGCCGTCTATGGGGTCACACAGAGTCGGACACGACTGAAGCGACTTAGCATGCATGCATGTATTTAAGGAAATGGCAACCCACTCCAGTATTCTTGCCTGGAGAATCCCAGGGACAGAGGAGCCTGGTGAGCTGCCATCTGTGGGGTCACATGGAGTCAGACACAACTGAAGTGACTTAGCAGCAGCAGCAATCAAGGGATTATACAATATTTTCCCTTCGCCCACACTTTACCATCTCCCAAGAGGCTTCTGTATAAGAGGGGATTACAGCCAAAAGAAAAGCAAGTTTCAAGCTCTATTTAAGAAAGTGTCTCTAGGGAAAGTCAAAGACAGCAGTGAGATAAAAATAAGGACATTAAAGGAAATTTTATTATCTGAGGCTATAGCTACAGCAAAGAATAAACAGATCCTAAATTACTAACCATAGCAAAGCCTCACATAAAAATTCTATTTACCTAATCTCCTTTTACTCAATACATCATGTCCAGCTTTCAATTAAAAAAAAAATAGGATATAATAAATGGCCAAAATGCAGGTTGAAGAGAAAAAGCAAGCCTCAGAACAAAACTTAGATATGGCAGCAATTTTGGAACTATCAGACCATGAATTTAAAATAATTCTGATTAATATATTAAAGTCTCAGATGGTAAAACTGGACTACATGCAAAAACAGGTGGGTGGTGTAAACAGAGAGATGGAAACACTAAGAAACAAAAGGAAATGCTAGAAACCAAAAGCACTGTAACAAATGAAGACTGCTCTTTGACAGGCTCATCTGAAAACTAAGCACAACTGAGGAAAAAGTTCAATGAGCTTGAAGATATGCAATAACACTTTTAAAACTGAAAAAAAGGAATGAAAACACTGAATAGACTATCTAATAACTGTAGGATAAATACAAAACATGCAATACATAGATATAGAAACATCAGAAAGAGAAGAATGAGAGAAAGAGCCAGAGGAAAATTTGAAGTAATAGTTATTGAAATCTTACCAAAATCAATTACAGGTACCTCATGACAGATCTCAGAGACCATATGGAAGACAGAATTAATGAGTCCAATGTTAGAAATCTAAAAATAAATCAGGTAGAAGATCTTGTATAAAAAGAAGCATGTCTATGAGAACTATCATGCCCCATTAGAAAGGAAAACACAAAGATAATGGATATCCCAGAAGAACAGAGAAAAATGAGCAGAAAGTTAATTCAAAGAAATAATAATTGAGAATTTCCCAAATCTGGGGAAGGAACTAGATAAACAAACCCCTGAAGCTAAGAGAACAACTAATTATCTCAATGCAAAAAGATCTTCTCTAAGACATATTATGTTAAAATGTCAAAGGTCTATGATAAGAATTTTAGCACCAGCCAGGTTAAAAAGACAGTGACCTACAAAGATACAAGCTCAAATATGCAGATGACACGACCCTTATGGGAGAAAGTGAAGAAGAACTAGAGTCTCTTGATGAAAGTGAAAGACGAGAATGAAAAAGTTGACCAACATTCAGAAAACAAAGATCATGGCATCTGGTCCCATTACTTCATGGCAAATAGATGGGGAAACAGTGGCAGACTTTATTTTTCGGGGCTCCAAAAATCACTGCAGATGGTGACTGAAGCCATGAAATTAAAAGACGCTTACTCCTTGGAAGGAAAGTTATGACCAACCTAGACAGCATGTTCAAAAGCAGAGACATTACTTTGCCAACAAAGGTCCATCTACTCAAGTCTATGGTTTTTCCAGTGGCCATGTATGGATGTGAGAGTTGGACTATAAAGAAAGCTGAGCACCGAAGAATTGATGCTTTTGAACTGTGGTGTTGGAGAAGACTCTTGAGAGTCCCTTGGACTGCAAGGAGGTCCAACCAGTCAATCCTAATGGAAATCAGTCCTGAATATTCATTGGAAGGACTGATGCTGAAGCTGAAACTCCAATACTTTGGCTACCTGATGTGAAGAACTGACTCATTTGAAAAGACCTTGAGGCTGGGAAAAATTGAGGGCAGGAGGAGAAGGGGACGACAGAGGAGGAGATGGCTGGATGGCATCACTGACTCGATGGACGCGAGTCTGACTGAACTCCAGGAGTTGGTGTTGGATGAGGAGGCCTGGCGTGCTGCAGTCCATGGGGTTGCAAAGAGTCAAGAGACGACTGAGCGACTGAACTGAACTGAATGTAAGAGTATCAAAATATATGAAACATAATAAGAGACCTAAATGGAGAAATTGACAGCGACACAATAATGGTAGGAAACTTTAACAGCCCACTTATATCAATAGATTATTAACAAGGAAGTAGCCTTAAGGGAAATATCAGACCCAATAAACTCTATAGATTTATACAGAACATTCCATCCAAATGCAGCAAAATACATTCTTCTTAAGTGCACACAGTACAGTCTCAGGAATAGACCATTTTTAAGGATACAAAACAAGTCTCAAGAAATTTAAGAGGACTGAAATCATATCAGACATCTTTTCTGAACACAATGGTATAAAACCAGAAATCAATTACAAGAATAAAGGTGAAAAAATTCAAGTATGTGAACACTAAACAACTTACTTCTAAACTACCGAACTACTGAGTCAATGAGATAATCAAAGGCGAAATCAAAAAATATCTCAAGACAAATGAAAATGCAAACATGATATCCCAAATTCTTTGAGATGCAGCAAAAATAATACTAAGTGAGAAATTAACAATGATACAGGTGTACCTCAAGAACAAGAAAAACAAAAATCAAACAATCGAATCTTACATCTAAAGACACTAGAAAAAGAACATTAAAAAAAAAAAAGCCCAAAATTAGTCAAAGGAAGGAAATAATAAAGATCAGAGTGGAAATAAATGAGAGATTTAGAAGATAACAGACAAGATCAATGAAACTAAGGGCTGATCTTTGGACAGATAAACAAAATTGACAATTCTTTAGCTAGACTGAGAAAAAAAGAAGACTGAGGTAAATCAGAAGCAAAATAGTAGATGTATGAGGGGTACCACAAAAATACAAAGGATAAGAGAATACTATAAAAATGTATATGTCAAAAAATCGGACAACCTAGAAGAAATGGATATAGTCTTAGAATCATACAATCTTAGAAGACTGATTAATGAAGAAATAGAACAATTACTAGTGAGGAGATTGAAACAGTTTTACAGAGAAGGCAATGGCACCCCACTCCAGTACTCTTGCCTGGAAAATCCCGTGGACAGAGGAGCCTGGTAGGCTGCAGTCCATGGGGTCGGGAAAAGTCCAACACGACTGAGCAACTTTCCTTTCCCTTTTCACTTTCATGCATTGGAGAAGGCCATGGCAACCCACTCCCGTGTTCTTGCCTGGAGAATCCCAGGGATGGGGAGCCTAATGGGCTGCTGTCTATGGGGTTGCACAGAGGTGGACACGACTGAAGTGACTTAGCAGCAGTAGCAACTTAGCAAGCAACTGTAAGTTCAGGACCATATGACTTCACAGGTAAATTCTACCAAACATTCTTAGAAGATTTAATAACTATCCAACTGAAATGCTTCCAAAATACAGAGGGGGAAGGAATACTTCCTAACTCATTTTACAAGACAACAATTACCCTGATGCCAAAACTAAACAAGGACAACACAAAAACAGAAAATGACAAGTCAATATCTCTGATGAGCATGGATGCAAAATTTCTCAGTAGTGCTAGTGCTGAGTTGCCCTCAGTCGTGTCTGACTCTCTGTGATCCCATGGACTGAAGCCTGCAAGGCTCCTTTGTCATGGGATTCTCCAGGCAAGAATACTAGAGTGGGTTGCCATTTCCTCCTCCAGGTCATCTTCCTGACCCAGGGATTGGACTCATGTCTCTTACATCTCCTGCACTGGCAGGCAGGTTCTTTACCACTAGCGCCACCTGAGATTTCTCAATAAATATTAGCAAACTGAATTTCAAACACTAATTCAAGAAGATATATCCAGTGCTGTATTTATCACACCACTAGTTACAATAGTCAATATATGAACAATATAAGTGCCCACTAATGGATGAACGGATAAAGAAGATGTGAGATATATATATATATATATATATATATATATATATATATATATATATATGCAGGTAAATATAACTCAGCCATTAAAATAAAATCTTACCATTTACAATAATATGGGTGGACCTCGAAGGCATTATGCTAAGTAAAATCAGTCAGAGAAAAGACAAATGATATATGATTTTACTTACATGTGGAATATTAAATAGAGTGAAAAAACAGAACAAAAACAAGCAAACAGACACAGAGAATAGAACAGTTGTTACCTGAAGGGAAGGGCAGAATGGGTAAAGGTGGTCAAATGCATTGTAAAAGAATAAAATCAAACTTCTGATGGTAAGCACACTGTAATATAATACAGGTTGAAACAGATTGTACACTTGAAACTTAGATAATGTTACAACCAATATTACCTGAAAATAATTAATTTTAAAAAGCAGAGAAAGCATCAATGGCAAAGAAGGGAAAAAGTCAAATACAAATAGAAAACAGCTACAAAAGAGGAGATATTGGTCCAAATGTATCAATAATCACTTTAAATATTAATGTGCTAAATATACCAGTTAAAGGGCTTCCCTTGTGGCTCAGTTGGTAAAGAATCCCCCTGAAAAGCAGGAGACCTGGGTTCAATCCCTGGGTTGGGAAGATTCCCTGGAAAAGGGAGAGGCCACCCACTCCAGTATTCTGGCCTGGAGAATTCCATGGACAGTCCATGAGATCGCAGAGAGTCGGACACGACTGAGTGACTTTCACTTCCACTTCCGTACCAATTAAAAGACAGAGATTGAGAGTGATTTTCATAGTGAATCAAATCAGTGATCAAGACACCAAGCCCAGATGTTTTCACCAGAGAATTCTACCAAATATTTAAGAAAGAAATGATACCAATCCCTCCAATCTACTCTAGAAAATAGAAGCAAAGGGAATACATCCTAACTTATTCTGGGAAACCAGCATAAAACCAAAATAAGACAAAAGTACTAGTATTACCAAGAAAGGAAAACTACAGACAAATATCTCTTAAGATCAAGTTGGAATCTTTAACAAAGTATCTATCAGTAGGTCAAATTCAACAACATATGAAAAAATTTATATACTATGACTGGATGAGATTTATTCTAGTTGTACAAGCCTTAACAATTGAAAATCAACTAATGTAATCCATCATATAAACAGGCAAATGATGAAAGATTATATAAAGATTATTAACAGATGTAGAAAAAGCATTTCACAAAATTCAACAGCCATCCAGGACAAAATATTCAAGTGAAATAGAAGTGAAACTTCCTCAATTTAACAAATATCTTCTACAAAAACCTTACAGCTAACATTTTATTTAATGGTAAGTAACTAGATGATCTTCCCTAAGAACAGAAACAAGGCAAAAACAATCTCACCATTCCTATTCAGTATTGTACTGGAAACCCTATCTAATGCAATAAGAAAAGAAAAGGTATACATATTAGAAAGAGAGAAATAAAACCTCTTCTTTCTGTAATTTCTTTGCTGTCTAGGTAAAAAAAAAATCCTAAGAATCAACAAAGGTTTCTGGAACCAGTAAGGTATAAAACAAGTTTTCAAGATGCAAAGTTAATATAAAAAAGTAAATTTGCTTTCCCAAATACCATCAATGAACAATTAGAAATTGAAATTTAAAAGCAACACAACTCATATTAGCAACAGAAGCTCAAGTACTTAGGTATGCTGCTGCTGCTAAGTCGCTTCAGTCGTGTCCAACTCTGTGCGACCCCATAAATGGCAACCCACCAGGCTCCCCCGTCCCTGGGATTCTCCAGGCAAGAACACTGGAGTGGGTTGGCATTTCCTTCTTCAATGCATGAAAGTGAAAAGCAAAAGTGAAGTCACTCAGTCATGTCCGACTCTTAGCGACCCCATGGACTGCAGCCCACCAGGCTCCTCCATCTATGGGATTTTCCAGGCAAGAGTACTGGAGTGGGGTGCCATTGCCTTCTCCACTTAGGTATAGTTCTAACAAAATATATACACGATCTAAGTGAGAAAAACTACAAAAATTAAATGAAAGAAATCCAGATCAGATCAGATCAGTCGCTCAGTCGTGTCCGACTCTTTGCAACCCCATGAACCGCAGCACACCAGGCTTCCCTGTCCATCACCAACTCCTGGAGGTCACTCAGACTCACATCCATCAAGTCAGTGATGCCACCTAGCCATCTCATCCTCTGGCATCCCCTTCTCCTCCTGCCCCCAATCCCTCCCAGCATCAGAGTCTTCTCCAATGAATCAACCCTTCGCATGAGGTGGCCAAAATACTGGAGTTTCAGCTTTAGCATCATTCCTTCCAAAGAAATCCCAGGGCTGATCTCCTTCAGAATGGACTGGTTGGATCTCCTTGCAGTCCAAGGGACTCTCAAGAAACTTCTCCAACACCACAGTTCAAAAGCATCAATTCTTCGGCGCTCAGCCTTCTTCACAGTCCAGCTCTCACATCCATACATGACCATAGCCTTGACTAGGCGAACCTTTGTTGGCAAAGTGATGTCTCTGCTTTTGAATATGCTATCTAGGTTGGTCATAACTTTCCTTCCAAGGAGTAAGCGTCTTTTAATTTCATAGCTGCAGTCACCATCTGCAGTGATTTTGGAGCCCAGAAAAAGAAAGTCTGACACCGTTTCCACTGTTTCTCCATCTATTTCCCATGCAGTGATGGGACCAGATGCCATGATCTTCATTTTCTGAATGTTGAGCTTTAAGCCAACCTTTTCACTCTCCACTTTCACTTTCATCAAGAGGCTTTTTAGAAATCCAAGACCTAAGCAAATGGAATGATATTCCATGGGAAATCATGGAAACTCTTTTTCTTCTCAATTATTCTTTAATACTAAAAGTGCTCTAAAATTAAGTCTAGTAAAATAAAAAATATTACTATGGACAATGTTTCAGAAGAATAGAAAAAGGCTGAAAGAAAATATTCCAAAACATGTTAGCTCCAGATGATACAACTGTCTTCACTTCTACATACTTTGCAAATGTTCAATGACTAGCAGTTTTGTTTCTTTAGGTGATATCCCTATATTTTTTATAATATAAAGTGCAATTGCTTTTAATTCACAAATAAAGATTATATTCTTGTGAAGCTTTCTGCTCTGTTCAGTCACTCAGTCATGGCCAAATCTTTGTGACCCCATGGAGTGCAGCACGCCAGGCTTTCCCTGTCCATTACCAACTCCCGGAGCCTACTCAAATTCATGTCCAGTGAGTCAGTGATGCGATGCAAACATCTCATCTTCTGTCATCCCCTTCTCCTCCTATCTTCAATCTTTCCCAGCATCAAGGTCTTTTCAAATGAGTCAGTTCTTCCCCTCAGGTGGGCAAAGTATTGGAGTTTCAGTCCTTCCAATGAATATTCAGGACTGATTTCCTTTAGGATGGACAGGTTGGATCTCCTTGCAGTCCAAGGGACTCTCAAGGGTCTTCTCCAACACCTCAGTTCAAAAGCATCAATACTTAGGTGCTCAGCTTTCTTCACAGTCCAACTCTCATATCCATACATGACTACTGGAAAAACTATAGCTTTGACTAAATGGACCTTTGTTGGCAAAGTAATGTCTCTACTTTTTAATATGCTGTCTTTGTTGGTCCTAACTTTTCTTCCAAGGAGCAAGCATCTTTTGATTTCATGGCTTCAGTGACCATCTGCAGTGATTTTGGAGCCCCCAAAATAAAGTCTGTCACTGTTTCCATTCTTTGCCCATTTATCTGCCATGCAGTGCTGGGATCAGATGGCATGATCTTAGTTTTCTGAATATTGAGCTTTAAGCCAACTTTTTCACTTTCCTCTTTTGCTTTCATCAAGGGCCACTTTAATTCTTCTTCACTTTCTGCCCAAAGGGTGGTGTCATCTGCCTATCTGAGGTTATTGATATTTCTCCCGGCAATCTTGACTCCAGCTTGTGCTTCATCCAGCCCAGCATTTCTCATGATGTACTCTGAATAGAAGTTAAGTAAGCAGGGTGATAATATACAGCCTTGATGTACTCCTTTCCTGATTTAGAACCAGTCTGTTGTAGAGTTCTAATCACTGCAGGTGGTGATTTCAGCCATGAAAGAAAAGATACTTGCTCCATGGAACGAAGGCTATGACAAACCTAGACTGCATGTTAAAAAATGGAGACATCATTTTGCCAACAAAGTTCCATATAGTCAAAGCTATGGTTTTTCCAGTAGTCATGAATGCATGAATGTGAAAGTTGAACCACAAAGAAGGCTGAGCGCCAAAGAGTTGATGCTTTCAAATTGTGGTGCTGGAGAAGACTCTTGAGAGTCCCTTGGCCAGTAAGGAGGTCAAATCAGTCAATCCCAAAGGAAATCAAACCTGAATATTCACTAGAAGGACTGATGCTGAAGTCCAATACTTTGGCATCGGAGCCAAACTCCACCTATACAAAGACCTGGCTCATTGGAAAAGACCCTGATGCTGGAAAAGACTGAAGGCATAAGGAGAAGGGGCAGTAGAGGATGAGATGGTTAGATAACATCACAGACTCAATGGACATGAATTTGAGCAAACTCCACGTGCCAGTAGAGGACAGAGGAGTCTGGCATGCTGCAGTCCATGGAGTCTCAAAGAATCAGACATGACTTAGCGACTGAACAACAACTAACCCTATTCTGTTAAAAAATCTGAACTTCAAAACAAGCCTTAAATCATCACATATAAACATATAAAACGATGCTCACTTCACTTGATTTTTAAAAAACAAAATAAAACTGAATTATCACCTTTCACATATCAGCCTGGCAAATTTAAAATGACTATAAACTGGGTTGTCAACACTTTTAGAAAAATTCACTTTCATACATTACTAGTGGAATACAAAATAATTCCCCCTTTGAGAAGAATTTGGCAACTCCTAGAAATACTACAGATCAATGTTCTTTTTCATCCAGCAACCCTAATTCTAGAAATCTATCCCAAAGGCACGTTCTATAAATAGAAAGTTACACTGGGAAAAGATTATTCATTGCATCATTATCTGTAATGGGCAAAAGCTGGAAATCTATCAAATGGTTAATAAAGAGTTGTTGAAATAAGTTTTGGAAAATGAAAACAACCTCACACCCAGCCAACAAAAAAGATCATGAAAGATCTCTCTATACTAATATGAATAATTTTCAGAATATATTGTCAAGTGGGGAAGACCACTAGGCCAGTCAGGTATGACTTAAATCAAATCCCCTATGACTATACAGAGAAAGTGACAAATAGATTCAAGGGATTAGGTCTAGGAAACACTGCACCCAAAGAACTATGGACAGAGGTCCATAATACTATACAGGAGGCAATTTGCTGCAGTCCATGGCGCTGCAGAGTCAGACACACCTTGGCAACGGAACAACAGCAAACTGTCAAGTGAATATAATGTGGTGCAGGAAAATGGAAATTGCAAGCTGTGTTTAATAAGAAAAGGAAGAAAAATATCAGACATGATATATACATCCTTGTAATAACAATTGCTACTTCTGCTGCTGCTAATAAGTCGCTTCACTCGTGTCCGACTCTGTGTGACCCCATGGACTGCAGCCCACCAGGCCCCTCCATCCATGGGATTTTCCAGGCAAGAGTACTGGAGTGGGTTGCCATTGCCTTCTCTGAGAATAAAAATTGCTACAACCACAAAACCCTAAAAGATAATCCAGAAATTAATAATGATTACATACAATACATACTGTAGTAGGAATAGTGCCATGGTGACAGAGATCAGACTTCCAAGTGCGCCTTTTTTTGTATCTCTAGTTGGGAGACCATTTTGTTGTTTAAAAATTTTTAAATCTAATTGAAATGAACAAAAAAGCAAGCCATAAAATTGAAACTAAAACAAAATAAGCAAACCTAATGTATAACAAATTAATAGCCAATCACCTCAGAGAAAAACAAGAAGATATTTCAATTAACAGTACTTAATTGTCCATCCTTAATAGAATGTACTCAATGGTAATAAAAAGGTAGAAGGAAAATTTCAATCTGCACTCAACAATTGGTGTTAGTAATATTGAAATTGATGTTTCATTCTAGTTTATATATCTTCTAATTTAAAATATATAGTAAATGTAATCTTATTGATATAAATATGAAAATACATATTTTATTAAAATATAAATAGACTTTCTACATTTTTAACTTTTTGTTTTATACTGGAGTATAGCCCTTAACAGTGTTGTGAAGGTTTCAGGTGCTCAGCAAAGCAACTCAGCCATACATATATACGGATCTATTCTCCCCCAAACTTCCGTCTCATCCAGGCTGCCACATACCATTGAGCTGAGTTCCCTGGGCTATATAGTAGGTTCTCACTAGTTACCTACTTCATACATCGTAGTGTATATATGTCAATCCCAATCTCCCAAATTCACACATTACTAGTATATTAGGATAAAGCAAATAAGCAATGATTTTGATACTGTTAAAACTAGATTTTCAATGTAGGATAAAACATATTCAAGAATAAAATCTGTGATGTTTAGTATATCTCTGAAAAAGGGGGATGACAGAAGATGAGAGGGTTGGATGGCATCACTGACTCAATGGACATGATTTTGAGTAAACTCTGGGAGTTGGTGATGGACAGGGAGACCTGGCCTGCTGCAGTCCATGGGGTCACAAAGAGTTGGACACGACTGAGCGACTGAATTAACTGACAAGTTGAAATGGCAATAGTACTTCCCCCCCCCACCCCCCCCCCACGCCTTCACTGAAAAGGCCTGGCAGTCATACATTTCCCCAGGAAACTGGCCCAAGATAGTGGGGATAACTGAATGGAGGTAACAGGGAAAAGGACACAGGAAAGGTATATGGGATTGACTTCATCTTGAGAATTCTGTTTTTCTTAATCTTCATAATCCTGTTTTTGGGCAAGCCCTGGGGTATTTCCTAAAGAATATCTCCAGCCTCCTTTGATGTCTCCTTAGTCCAGAATTGGGGCTGTATCAGGACATCTCCACCAGTGGGAATTTGTTGCTGCTGTTGAGTCTCTGTATCGTCTCCAACTCTTTGCAACCCCAGGATCTGCAGCACCCTAGGCTTCCCTGTCCTTCACCATCTCATCCTCTGTCCCCTTCTCCTCTGGTCCTCAGTCTTTCCCAGCATCAGGGGCTTTTCCAATGAGTTGGCACTTCGCGTCAGATGGCCAAAGTATCGGAGCTTCAGCATCAATCCTTCCAATGAATATTCAGGGTTGATTTCCTTTAAGATTGACTGGTTTGACCTCCTTGCTGTCCAAGGGATTCTCCAGAGACTTCTCCAGCACCACAGTTTGAAGGCATCAATTCTTCAGCACTCAGCCTTCTTTATGGTCCAACTCTCACATCCATACATGACTACTGGAAAAACCATAGCTTTGACTATAATACGAACCTTTGTCAGCTAAGTGATGTCCCTGCTTTCTAATTCGCTGTCTAGGTTTGTCATAGCTTTTCTTCCAAGGAGTAAGCATCCTTTAATCTCACTGCTGCAGTCACTGCAGTGACTTTGAAGCCCAAGAAAATAGTGTGTCACTGTTTCCATTTTTCCCCTATTTGCCATGACGTGATGGGACAGGATGCCATGATTTAGTTTTTTGAATGTTGAGTTTTAAGCCAATTTTTCACTCTCCTCATTCACCTTCATCAAAAGGCTCTTTCATTCCTTTTCACTTTCCGCCACTAGGATGGTATCATCTGCACATCTGAGGTTGTTGATATTTCTCCCAGCAGTCTTGATTCCAACTTGGGATTAAAATGTAAAGTTTCAGGGGGCAAATTTTATTTAATGGTTATAAGCCTATATGTATATGGAGGTTCACAGAAAAAATATAATCAGAAGTTGAACTTCCCTAGTGGCTCAGATGGTAAAGAATCCCCCTTCAATACATGAGACCCGGTTTTGATCCCTGGGTCAAGAAGATTGCCTGGAGAAGAGAATGGCAACCCACTCCAGTGTTTTTGCCTGAAGAATTCAATGGACAGAGGAATCTGGCAGGCTACAGTCCATGGGGTTGCAAAGAGTCTGACATGACTGAGCAACTAACATTTCCACCTTTTCACAGAATGTGACAACGGCATACTCCAATCAGCCTCTACAGAGCTGTAAGAACTCCGGCGAGTTGACAACCTTCTCAAAGTTTCCATTTTTTTTATTTATCTATAAAATGAACGGGAGGAAAGATGACCTCCCAGCTTCCTTCTAATAAAAGAAGGATATTGGGATATTCAATAGGACTTACTTTACAAAGCAGGAAGTCCGTTGTTTATCAGTCAACCAAGATTCTGTGCTTTGGGGAGCCTGTGGACACGGGCAATAATTTTTTGTCCAAAAAGCACTCATTTTACAATAAGGGAGGAAATAGCATTTTCTGAGCATAAAAACATGCACTCATTTCCTTTTTAAAAAAAAAAACCCTAAGTGTTGGCTGTCAGTGCACAAAAACAATATAAAAACAATTTCTGTCAGTTAAATTCTGACACACAGCCTTTTTTTTTTTTTTTTTCCTTCAGGGCATTTAAAAGTACATTATGGGAGTCTCTCTGTCCCAGAAAATAACTTGCAGTGCATATTTTGAAGGTATAAAATGGAGACAAAAGGAGAGATGCCTTGTGTAGATGGTACATTTCAGCCCTGCCCCCTTTTCCCAACACTTGAGTTGCTGTTTAGTTTTGCTTGAACAGTTTGCTTGCCCTCTTTTTTGACTACCTCAAAAGAGTCATTTCTACACTAAAACACTGACCAAAACAATCACCCAGAGAATAAGACTTTAAGTTTCAGTTCCTAATAGAAAGAGGAATAATAGCAACGCAAAAATCTAACTTGTACATGAGAGAGCAATTTGAAGGCAGCAAAGTCTTTTTCTCAGAGAGGATAGACAGTTTGTCACACAATTACTCTGTGCTGCAGAAAACACGGTCTACTGCCAAGAAAAATTGACCATCCTTTCCTAAATCTTGAAAAGTATTTGAATTCTAAAAGATTGGTTTGGCATACAAATCAATTAACTCATTCGCTTCGATTTCCCATTCTTACCGTCGATGACCAATTATCTTGTCCCTGCTCCAGCCTTTTCCAAATCAACCTGATGATGCTCATTAATTCTACTTCTGACAGTGTGACAGCTATCATTTTGAGTGTGAAGGGGCAGTAGGTGTCCTGGTTTTGAAAACAGAAATAGCGAAGATAATAAATGCCTCTGTAGTGATGAACAATTCAGTGCAAATTTGTTCAAAGCTCAATATCTTCCAACATAAAGGGGAAAAAAATACTGAACCTACTTGAAGACTCACAGTATTTACCAACCTGCAGGGAGGGTATCTGGCTCCTTGAACTGCTGCTGCTGCTGCTAAGTCGCTTCAGTCGTGTCCGACTCTGTGCGACCCCATAGACGGCAGCCCACCAGGCTCCCCCGTCCCTGGGATTCTCCAGGCAAGAACACTGGAGTGGGTTGCCATTTCCTTCTCCAGTGCATAAAAGTGAAAAGTGAAAGTGAAGTCGCTCAGTCGTGTCCGACTCTTAGCGACCCCATGGACAGCGGCCCACCAGGGTCCTCTGTCCATGGGATTTTCCAGGCAAGAGTACTGGGGTGGGGTGCCATTGCCTTCCCCGCCTTGAACTGCAATAGGGAGCAAATAAACTCTGGTGCTAGAACTGGACTCTGGTTGGAAAGTGAGAGGTTCCTGAGAAAAAGAAAAACACTTTGCCTTTGTTTTACATTACTTGAAATAAGAACATTCTGGGTCTGTTTCTAAAATTCAGGGGCAACCCAGGTAGAGAAGTACTAATGTCTGCAGAGGAGATGAACTTTATTTCATGTTCAAAAATGATGTTTCATTAAAGATTCATCAAGGATTAGGTATAAGGCAAGGGCCCTTGGGGGAAGACTGGCCCCAAAGTCAGGCCTCAGCTCCCTTAATGGGAGAGCCCAGTCCAGGTCCAGCTAGGTACAAGGTGGCCAGACTAGTGGCAGAGGTGACTCTTGGGTCAAGTCAGACAGGCTAGACGCAGTGACAAATGAGGCTGTTCATCCGAAGCTCAAGCTCAGAAACCTTAGATATCTGGTTAAGAAAGATAGGCTGGTGGCAGGAGAAATGGAAGGGAGAAGGAAAAAAGGACATCCAATTTGGCAAAAAGAGCTACAAGTGGGAATGAATCGGGTCAGTACACAGGTAAATGAAGACATCTTGGGTTATGCTTGTTACCCAGGACTCCACTCAGGAAGCAGCAGAGCTTGGTGAAGTGTCCTGAGTGCATCAGTCAAGTAGCAAGCGATTCAGAGTTTTAATCTTCAAATCAGCTATTGATCTCCTCTACAGAATAGCAATGAATTCCTAAACCTCTCTAAACTTTTATGCATCTGCCAAATGGAGAGTAATCATCTATTCCTCCTATGTTGTTGTGAGGAGGAAATGAAGTAATGATTATAAAGAACTTCACCCAATGCCTGCTAAATGGTGATCATTCTCACTAATGCTAGCTGTAACGCCTGAGATTTTTAGTTATCAGCCCTTAAGTATTTAGGTTGAGTTGTCTATAAATGAAATTTGGGGAGCAAGCAAGGCAGGAGCTTGGTTTTCAGGGTCTCAGAGGATGACAAGAAAAGAAGAGATAGCAATGGAAACTTTATCTGTAATAACTATCTCCTTACACATAATTAAACCCTATAACAGTCAGACTGATGGCTATATACAGGGTCAGGAAGGGACCATCAGGGCAGGTCCCTGCCTTTGAGGAGCTGGGGTGGTTGGTCTTCTTTAGCTTCACCAGGTTTCAGTGACAGGTTTTGAGTACTGTGGCCCTGAGTTCATTCTGTTCAATCATCCCTATGGTTTCATTACATAATTTTTCATGGCACAATAACTTTTAAAACAGACATATATCACAGCACAACTAACTGTCCAACAAAAACCAGATAAGTTCACTTTATAGGTATTTAAACACTCAAAGGGCTTCCCAAGGGGCACTAGTGGTAAGAACCTGCCTGCCATTGCAGGAGGTATAAGAAATGTAGGTTCAATTTCTGGATTGGGAAGATTCCCTGGAGGAAGACATGGCAACCTACTCCAGTATTCTCACCTGGAGGATCCCATTGGACAGAAGAGCCTGGTGGGCTACAGTACACGGGGCCAGAAAGGGTCGGACACAACTGAGCAACTTAGAATGCGTGCAAACACTCAAAAGGAAAAACATAGAAAAGAACCAAGTTGACCAACAGCTGGTTCTGATTCAAGATGAGGAAATGCCCCTTTGTCAGAAGTTAACATCTGGGCCCTGGATCCCAGTCCTACTTCAGCTAAGTGGCCTTTCAAATAGCTTCCTTTATACATTGGATGATGCAAAAATATTTGAAAATACCAGATCTATGAAAGCTCTACATTTGTGTCTGCGAGCAGTGAAGTGAAATGTGCTCAAGGTCATATATCAGAAGCCTAGGTCTTGATCAGCCTGAGCAGCTCTGGTACCCGGTCAGAGGCCGCAGGGAGGTGGAATTGCACCGTGATGGCCTAATTAAGAGTAAGAGGCATGAATGCAGGATTTTGCAATCACTCAGGCCCAAAATTTAATCATCTTGGGTTGAAGTCTTCTCACATTAAATGAGAATACAAATACCTTCCTCAGAATAGGTACCCTTGGCATACTTGTTAATTGAAGAAACAGAACCACTGTCAGAATGGAAAGAGACAGATATGTCATGAATTCACTGACATGTAAGGCCTGCCACACAGTCTGTCAATAAATAAAGTGTGTGTAAGTGTGTGTATCTGTCTGTGTAAGCATTATATGTGTTGTTCGCACTTCTGCCACAAATAAGCACATAACATACCGTATTGAGGGCCTCCTGCAAGCCTTGTGCCTGCTGCTAGAAATAGGGAAGCTTACATATCAAGATAAAAAGGTGATGAGGGAGGCATGGGTTCAGACGCAATTCATTCCACTATGACACACTAAAAGCTCTTTACATCAGCTTACTCCCCACCCCCACATGCAGAGTGAATGAGAGGCAACGGTCTTGTAATCATTTTCCCAACAGCCAGCTTACAAGGACCCACTGGCGTTGTACAAGGAAATTTCCAGCCAACAATTAATGTACATGGGACAGTGCAAGGCCAAATAAATCTGAACAATGAAGGGGAAAGAGCTCCAGAAACAGTTTTCATAATCATTGAGCCTTCACTGGCATCGTTCTGTTTTATTCAAAATGGTTTCCCTCGCCAGTTGCACAGTATATTTTACACGTCAGCCATCAAAGTGAGATTAGTAGTGTGTACGTTTTGAGAGAGCAATAGAGTACTTTAACCATCAACCGAAAAGTCTGAAAGTACCTTCCCTATGAGAATTGGTGGTTTCTCATTTATTTCTTACTCGGGCAAGAGACTGACAGCAACATGAGAGCCGCAATCACGCTCCTTCCTTCAAAGGAGCCTCTACGCTGGCTCCGTGTCTGCTGTGGAAAATGCTAATGTCGGCTTGGTTCTGATTAGTTGTACTGAGAAAGTCCAGGAGAGGAATAAAAGAGGGAAGTCATCGGATAATTGCTTTTATTTCAACTCACTGCAGAGGGAAAATGCATGACAGATAATATAATACACATGCATCCAGAGAGGACCATTCAATTCTGATCAAGTATGGGTCTCGAGAAAATGAAGAGCAAAACCTAAGCTGTCCCCAGATCTGAAGGACGAGAGAATTCCAACGGAAGGGGTGGGAATTCATCTTTAAAAAGGGAATTCATCCATAAGGCATCTGAAAAATCATGGCTTTGCAGGATGAAACAAGACCATGGAGACTACCTTTCTTTTATTCTCCTCATAAATTGGCATTTTCTGGCTGCTCTATAGCAAGCAATGAGAATTGGTTAGAACCCTAAAGGCCAAGTGTTTAACCTGCCCCAGCATGGGCTTATTTCACTGTGATTTAGATACCCACACAATGGAAGCTACTTCCCTTGATGTGAGCGAGAAACAAAAGCAAGGGAGAAAGGGGGTCCCCAAATCCAATGGCCTGTCAACTTAACTGAAGTCCAAACAACTTGACAGGCTTGGTGACTGAAGAAGCAGTTGTCCAGCTCCTTCTAAGGGATGGTGTTCCCCTAACACCTTCCAGGGAAAAAGGCAATAAGAGTTCCATCTTTAAAAAAGATTCTGTCTGTTTTGTGATCGTGTTAAGACCTAGCCTAACTCAGGGAGTACCCTGAGAATGGACAGATTCCATCTCTGTTTGTTGTAGAAAGTTCTTCAAACTACAGCTTCTTGTGATCTGCATCTAAAAGCTGCTATGAGGAAGCTCTAATTAGGTAGCATTCCATTACTCTCCAAATCATTACAGCCCCTCAGAAACAGATGCTCTTACAGTTCATTGTGCTTTTTTTTTTTTTTTTTTTTTTCTCACGCAGGTATCTGATTTGAACAGAAGCAGCTAGACCACTTTTCTTCTCAGGAGGAACAGATTAGAGAAAGGGTATCAAAGAGAACAATTTTGCAAGCAGCTAACTATCAACTGAGTTAGACAAGTGCAGTAAGATCAGAAGTTGTTTTCTGGTGCTGTTTATGGTTTCTGATTTAACAACACAAAGCACTGGGAGTGAACATTCAGTATCAGCCACAACAATTTCAAAATGGAGCTCAGAAAGAAAAGCACAAACATCTGGTGAACTCTTTGCCATCACTTAAATCTCAAAAGCTACTACACAGCAGGACATTAATTTCACAAACTGTTACCTGAAATGCCCAAATTATTTTGATCTTATTTTTAATTGACCATCATGTAAACATTATTTTTCATATCTTTTATACTTTAAAGGTTGAAGAGCATAAAATTTAGGAATCTGAGTTCTGTTCTGTCCTGGCTTTGATTCAGTTAGCTGTGTGACTGAGACAGGTAATTACAAAGGAGCTGGATTACATCACTGCTAAAGTCCCTTCTAGTTTAAAGTTTTTTTCAAAATATTTGCAGTGTTCTCATGGAAATTGTTGGAACTTTAGTGGCGATTCTCTACCTAAGGAGCTAATGCTATATTGAGAATACTGCCAATGCCAAAAACAATGAAAAAAAGGAAACTGTTAAGTTTTATTATACATCCACTCTTTTGCATATAATAAATGATTTAATCTTAATGAGCCTATAGGATATTCATGCCTGTAGAAATGTCAATCAGGCTCCTCTGTCCATGGAATTCTCCAGGCAAAAATACTGGAGTGGGTTGCCATTCCCTTCTCCAGGGAATCTTTCGGACCCAGGGATTGAACCTGGATTTCCTACATTGCAGGCAAATTCTTTACCAACTGACTCATCAGGGAAGCAGTAACTGCCAAAGCTAGGGATTAAAGCTTGAGTAGCCTCAAAGTCCCGGAGAAGGCAATGGCACCCCACTCCAGTACTCCTGCCTAGAGAATCCAATGGAGAGGGGAGCCTGGTGGGCTGCCGTCCATGGGGTCGCTAAGAGTCTGACACGACTGAGCGACTTCACATTCACTTTTCACTTTCCTGCATTGGAGAAGGAAATGGCAACCCACTCCAGCGTTCTTGCCTGGAGAAACCCAGGGATGGGGGAGCCTGGTGGGCTGCAGTCTATGGGGTCACACAGAGTTGGACACAACTGAAGTGACTTAGCAGCAGCAGCAGCCTCAAAGTCCACAGACTGAAGTCCTGAACACTGTTTCCTTTGTATATTAACATTCTCTTAGAAATGTAAAAACATAGAAAATATAGTTTTCCAGGTTTTACTTTAAAAGAACATCAACAATGGCATTTCTCTTAGACGCAAAGTTCCTTGAAGGCCACAGTGATGCCATTCATTGCATCGATAGGGTCAATGAAGGTATGTCATACATTGAATATTTTCAGTAAATACTAGATAAATGGATACATTAATCGCCTTACAAGTGATAAATGACTGAAATTTTTATATAAATATGAATGAGTTCTGCAGACATATTTGTTCCTGAAAAATACAAATTCTTGAAATGTTATGATTTTTTTCAAAATTTTTAGTTTATTTTAGGAAACAATATTATAACATTTAAAGCAAAAAAATCTGAGAATGTTACAATATTTAAAAGGTATAACCATAATGTATTAGAATATGAATGTCCAAATTCAACATACCAAAAGTTACAACTGTCATTAAAAGAAAGTAAAATATGTACAATCTTGATAGGTTCAAATGATTCATAACTATAACTTGCGAGCATCCAAGAAGTATTGCTTTTTCAGGAAATCCTCGAAATAACTGAACATTTAATCCAAATTTATTTATCTACCTGAACTGAGAATTTAACAAATATAAATCAATACTTTGCCATAAGCATTATAAACTCCAATCTTTTCTACACTAATATCTTTCATCTTTTATATTGAATATGGCATCTCTTTGAGTCAGTTTAGAAGAGAGATTATCAATTTCAGCTTCATGGTTTTTAATTGTATCACTATTTGTACAGAAGGGAGGTGTAGCATCATGTGAACAAAATTTTAATCCACTTTATAAAAATATTTCCAAATTATCAGTCTTTGAGCTGTTTTCACATTGTGTTACAAACCAAACAGCCTTTTATGAAAGAACTATTGCCACTTAACGAGTTTGGCACCATGGCAGAGTTCTCCACATTCTAAATCCATTTTACAAAATACACAGCTCATTTTCTACTGTCTTTATTTACCTGACTCAGAGTTCTTATTATCCTCAAGGCATTGATCCTGTGTAAGTGAAAACTGTATTATAGTTTTGCCCCAGATTTCTAATGGATACTATGGAAATAAAAGGAGACCTGGAAAAAGACCATACTGAACACATTTACGATCCCTTCCACAAACACATATCCCTCAGCAAGGAGATATGTGTAAAGACATATGCATACAAAGATAAATAAAATGGGATGTAAGCTGATAGCCACACAATTTTGCCACCTGGCAAATAGAAGAAGCAATATGAGTCAGCAGACAGAGAGAAGTTGAATTCAAGCAAGCACTGAAAAGAACCAAGAAGCAATGCAATTTGCAAAGCACACAGAGTACTGATCAAACCAAAATGATGACAAAACAGAGTTGGAAGGACAGGACGAGGGAAATGTGTGTGTGATCAAGCTGAGTCATCTTCCACAGTAATATGTCAACACTTAATGTTTGCAGTTGAAAAAGCAAAGAGTAGAGATTAAAAGCATGTTATTTAAAGATATGGAGAGAATCAGATCAGATCAGATCAGTCGCTCAGTCGTGTCCGACTCTTTGCGACCCCATGAATCACAACACTGGCGGCTTCCCTGTCCATCACCAACTCCCGGAGGTCACTCAGACTCACATCCATCGAGTCAGTGATGCCATCCAGCCATCTCATCCTCTGTCGTCCCCTTCTCCTCCTGCCTCCAATCCCTCCCAGCATCAGAGTCTTCTCCAATGAGTCAACTCTTCCCATGAGGTGGCCAAAATACTGGAGTTTCAGCTTTAGCATCATTCCTTCCAAAGAAATCCCAGGGCTGATCTCCTTCACAATGGACTGGTTGGATCTTCTTGCAGTCCAAGGGACTCTCA
Source organism: Tragelaphus eurycerus (assembly GCA_935064755.1). Classification (NCBI taxonomy): domain Eukaryota; kingdom Metazoa; phylum Chordata; class Mammalia; order Artiodactyla; family Bovidae; genus Tragelaphus; species Tragelaphus eurycerus. The sequence goes on along the minus strand of CAKXYN010000135.1, from coordinate 2,913,698 downwards.
AGAGTCTTCTCCAACACCACACTTCAAAAGCATCAATTCTTCGGCCCTCAGCCTTCTTCACAGTCCAGCTCTCACATCCATACATAACCACAGGAAAAACCATAGCCTTCACTAGGCGAACTTTTGTTGGCAAAGTGATGTCTCTCCTTTTGAATATGCTATCTAGGTTGGTCATAACTTTCCTTCCAAGGAGTAAGCGTCTTTTAATTTCATGGCTGCAGTCACCATCTGCAGTGATTTTGGAGCCCAGAAAAAGAAAGTCTGACACTGTTTCCACTGTTTCCCCATCTATTTCCCATGTAGTGATGGGACCAGATGCCATGATCTTCGTTTTCTGAATGTTGAGCTTTAAGCCAACCTTTTCACTCTCCACTTTCACTTTCATTAAGAGGCTTTTTAGTTCCTCTTCACTTTCTGCCATAAGGGTGGTGTCATCTGCATATCTGAGGTTATTGATATTTCTCCCAGCAATCTTGATTCCAACTTGTGTTTCTTCCAGTCCAGCATTTCTCATGATGTACTCTGCATATAAGTTAAACAAACATGGTGACAATATACAGCCTTGACATACTTCTTTCCCTATTTGGAACCAGTCTGTTGTTCCATGACCAGTTCTAACTATTGCTTCCTGACTTGCATTCAGGTTTCTCAAGAGGCAGATCAGGTGGTCTGGTATTCCCATCTCTTTCAGAATTTTCCACAGTTGATTGTGATCCACACAGTCAAAGGCTTTGGCATAGTCAATAAAGCAGAAATAGATGTTTTTCTGGAACTCTCTTGCTTTTTCCATGATCCAGCGGATGTTGGCAATTTGATCTCTGGTTCCTCTGCCTTTTCTAAAACCAGTTTGAACATCAGGAAGTTCACGGTTCACCTATTGCTGAAGCCTGGCTTGGAGAATTTTGAGCATTACTTTACTAGCGTGTGAGATGAGTGCAATTGTGCGGTAGTTTGAGCATTCTTTGGCATTGCCTTTCTTTGGGATTGGGATGAAAACTGACCTTTTCCAGTCCCGTGGCCACTGCTGAGTTTTCCAAATTTGCTGGCATATTGGGTGCAGCACTTTCACAGCATCATCTTTCAGGATTTGGAATAGCTCAACTGGAATTCCATGGAGAGAATAGTAAAGTTAATTTTTTTTTTAAGAGTTGAAAAAATTGGTTACCTCTGAGGAATGTGTGGGGCTTCCCTGGTGGCTCAGTGGTAAAGAATCTGCCTGCAACGCAGGAGGCGCAGGAGCCATGGGTTTGATCCCCAGGTCGGGAAGATCCCCTGGAGGAGGAAATGGCAACCCACTCCAATGTTCTTGCCTGGGAAATCCCATGGACAGAGGAGCCTGGAGGACTGCAGTCCATGGGGCTGCAGAGTCAGTCACAACAGAAACCACTTAGCACGAGGAAAGGGAAATTTGGAGTGAGAAAGGGGTGATGCTGTTTTTCACCTGAGGACTTTACAGAATGTGTGTAGACAACATGAATTTGTAACTCTGATAAAAAAAAAAAAAAAAAAAAAAAAAACAAAGTAAACCCAACAAAAGAAATGATCATTCTCATGCTCTAATGACAAACAATGAAATCATCCTAAGGCCCACATACACATAGAGTTCTCTAAAGAGCTTTTTTCCCCATGTCACATTTATCAAAATATGGCATTAGACAACGCTCTCATGAGTTAGGACAGCACATGGCCTTGAACTAGTAACTTAACCACTCAGGAATCTATTTTTCCACCTATTTTAATTTTTGAAACATACATTTTGTTACAAAATAACATTGTATCCAAACTTCTAATTGCGTTGAAGAATGGGTTTCATTACTTATATTAACAATTACCTATGCTTTTTTGCGGGGTTTCCTGGTGGTTCAGAGGTGAAGAATCCGCCTGCCAGTTCAGGAGACGTAAAAGACAAGGGTTTGATCCTTGGGTAACAAAGGTCCCCCAGAGAAGGAAATAACAACCCACTCCAGTATTCTTGACTGGGAAATCCCATGGACAGAAGAGACTGGCAGGCTACAGTCCATAGGGTTGCAAAGAGTAGGACAGACAGCGACTAAACCAACCACCCAACGCCTTTTTCTTCCTCTGTGCCTGTCCTGTCCTTTTGCTCTCGCTTTCTCTTTTTGCAGTGTTATGCCTGATCATTGCTCCTACCAAATGAGCCAGGTAGGATGGCTGCTGCTATGTCACTGGAGTTGTGTCCAACTCTGTGTGACCCCAGAGACGGCAGCCCACCAGGCTCCCCCATCCCTGGGAATCTCCAGGCAAGAACACTGGAGTGGGTTGCCATTGCCTTCTCCAATGCATGAAAGTGAAAAGGGAACGTGAAGTCGCTTAGCCGTGTCTGACACTCAGCGACCCCATGGACTGCAGCCTTCCAGGCTCCTCCATCCATGGGATTTTCCAGGCAAGAGTACTGGAGTGGGGTGCCATTGCCTTTTACAGGTAGGATGGGGTACACCAGTATTGACACTGTATCAGAAGATGATACAATACATGATGAATCCAAATAAAAATTACTAAGAAGTATTCTGTTGGAAGAAAGGCAATGTAGTAAGAATTTGAACCCAACTGAATGGGTTCAAATCTCAGCTCCATCTCTGAGTAGCTCTGTGATATTAAACAAGTTGCTTAACTTCTCTCTGTGCTCCTACTTGTAAATCTCTAAATAAGGTTAATAATAGAACCTCCTAAAATTGTTGCAAAAATAAAATGATTTGATGTATTTAAATTCTTAGAACAATGTCTGAAGTACAGCTAACACACACTGATGTTAATTTCATTATTACTGACTTCAACAAATAAGCATTTGGTTGCTATATGGCTGGGAATGAAGAACAGAGCTAGTTTCATGAGAAAGAACTACAAATTCCATTAATATATTAAAATTGCATTTTCTCTGTACTAATGGAGCTCTTTATTCTCTTTACTAATAGAGGTATATTGCTGGTGCAAAAAAGCATAGACTTTTATTCCTGTAGTATTAAGATCTTGGTTCCTTATGACTGCAGATATTTAGCTTTTGGTTAATTGATAATACTAAAGTCAGTAGAGTTCATACATCTCCCCTAGATACTTAGTAAACATGAGTTTACAGTGATAACATGATCCAGGAGACCTTAACATAAGAAGATTACTTTTTCTTCTTGCTGCTTGTTAATTTTCAGGATTTAATTGCACAGCTTAAAAGTAGTGTGTATCTTGCAAAGAAAATATTTACAAAGGGCAGGTAAGAGAACACACAGAAGAATTGATCATGTACAAAATCAGCATTCCACATGCTATCACTCACAGTATGAATGGAAGTGGTCAGTACACAGAGAGGCACTGATAAATTTGTTTGAAAATTGTAATAGCCTTCTTGGAGGTCATTCTACTTTCAATCACTCTTACATCCACCTGCCCACAAAACCCTATCAGATACTGTTACAATCATAGCAAAACCCTGCTCAAACGTCTTCAGCAACTCCCCACCTGCTGTAAGAAATGAATTTCATCTGCTTGATCCAAAGCACAGTACAATGTGACCCACACTTTCTAATGAGCACAGAACACAGCTTGGCTTGGCTTTGCAAGGTACTGAAGCAGAGCAGGACCCTGTGGTCTTTGCCCTCCCCCGCCCCACATCTTCTGCCTGCCTTTTGGAAAACCTTAGTCAAAGAAAATCAGAGAAGTAAGAAACGTGTAAACAAAGGAAAACAGTCAAAGGAGACTAAGTTATAATAATGTAGTCATTAAGCATAGTCAAGGACCTTAAGTTCTTTCTCAAGGGTGATAGATAATATTCTGAGCCATATCCAGCGCGTTGTCTTTATAGATACCGAAACCTCAGGTGGAAGAAGTTAACTACGTGATGACCAGACCATACCCACCACATAAGCTGTCACAATTCCCAGAAGTAGCTTCAAAGAACAAATGGACCCTGGAACTGAAGATTAACAATACCTAAAACCATCAAGATGACACTAGACAGACCACTGATGACCAATCTGAAGATGACTGTCAGAGCTGACTGTGCTATTTCTGCATATAATCCCCTCTCTCACTTTCTGTCTATAAAAGCTCTTGCCCCACTAGTCCCCAGGGTGGGGGAAAGAGGGAGTCGGCCTTTGGACAAATGTTCACCCACCCCTGCCCCTAGTTGCTGACATCTGAAATAGAGCCAACTTTGCTTTCCACCAGCCTAGCCTATTGATTGGCTTTAAAGCGGCAAGCAGCCAGACCCCCTCCTCTTTTGGTAATACCACCAAAGCAGAATATTTTTGACTCTTCTTAATTGCACCCTATAACTATAGTCATCTCAAAGCCTCTAGTAAGGCTTTAATCCACAATATTTGCCCACACGAGTCTACATAGCCCACCTCTGACTTTTACCGAGTTATACTAATTCTTTACTCAATAAATCAAAGAGCATATCTTCACAAAGCCTCAGATTTTTCTTCACAACACTGTTACAGTGTTTTTGTAGCTATCGATATATTTTAATCCTTCTTATGTTGTCATATATTATCTATAGCTACCAAAAGATGGTAGTTTCATGGAGGACAGACTCTTACAGTTGTCTTTTAAAAAAGTAATTCATAGAACTTGGTAAAATGCTTTGAACATAAACCATGTGTAATACTTACTGAATTAAACTGAGTTATAGTGACCACACTTACCCAAATTTGCCTTCTTAAAACAGTCAGAGATTAGTTTTTCAAGCAGTAAACCTGTCTACCATTATATAAATGATTTTCTAATACCAAATGCTTAAAAACCTAACAATGATTAAGTTAATCTTAGAGACAGTGCACCACTCATTAACCCTGAAAAATCATTATTGAAAACCTTATTTCATGTTTCAGTTACTAAACTAAAACAAGTGACCGGGTTATCACATTAGAACTCCATGAATCAGAGGTCTTATCTACTTTTGGTCTTCTTGTGCTGTTGTAACAAATCACCACAAACGCAGTGACTTAAAAACAACACAGTTTTTATCTCACCATTGTGAAGTCAGAAGTCTGAAATAGGTTTCACTGGGCTAAAATCGAGGTGTCAACAGGGCTGCGTTCCTTTTGGGAGAGCGAAGAAAGAATCCATAACCTTGGCTTTTCTAACATCTAAAGGCTGCTTCCATCCCTCACCTTGTGGTCCAAGTCCCCATTTCCGAAGCCAGCAGCAAAGTCAGGAGTCTGAGTCCTTACCATTCTGCCCTTTCTACAGTTCTCACTCATCTGCATCCTCTTATATATAAGGAGGCTTCAGTCCGAGGTCTTGTGATTATCTCAGACCACTCCTGATGATCCACGTTAATTGCCCTGTGGCAAAATCAGCTGATTCACAATCATCTTAATTACCTCTGCAGCCTTAGTCTTCTGTGCCCTTTGTTGTTGTGCATTCGCTGACTTGTATCCGACTCTTTGCAACCCCAAGGGCTTCAGCAGGCCAGGACTCCTTGTCCCTCCCTATTTCCTGGAGTTTGCCCAAATTCATGTCCATTGACTTGGTGATGTCATCCAACCATCTCATCCTCTGTCTCCCCACTTCTCTTCCTGCTCTCAATCTTTCCCAGCAAAAGCATCTTTTCCAATGAGTCAGCTCTTCGCATCAGATGGCCAAAGTATTGCAGCTTCAGCGTCAGTCCTTCCAATGAGCATTCAGGACTGATTTCCTTTAGGATGGACTGGCTAGATCTCCTTGCAGTCCAAGGGACTCTCAAGACTCTTCTCCAGCACCACAATTCAAAAGCATCAATTCTTCTGCGCTCTGGGGCATAACATATACATAGATACTGAGATTTGAGATGTGGACATATTAATGCTTAATAGGCCAATATTCTTACCACAGCTAGTATCAAGCTTTACTAATGGATTTAAAGAAAACAAGCAACAGAGAGGCACAGGTGAACCAGGTCAGCCATCCATATAACTCCCCAAGTCCTTAGCACTCTAAATATTCACTCTCTGGCCCATTCAGAACAGAGGGCATCTCTAAGTAAGTTATACAAGTTACTTTTACAGCAAGCAAGGAGCATTTCTATTGTTAAACATCTCCAATTTGTACTCAGATCATTTAATGGCTTTCATGATACCCTCCTGGCTTTCCTGGTAGCTCAGACAGTAAAGAATCTGCCTACAATGCATGAGACCTGGGTTCGATACCTGGGTCAGGAAGATCCTCTGCAGAAGGAATGGCAAGCTACTCCAGTATTCTTGCCTGGAGAATTCCATGGACAGAGGAGCCTGGCAGGCTACAGTCCATGGGGTCTCAAAGAGTCAGACACGACTGACCAACTAACACATTTATATCTTCCAGGGAACCTTGCTTCATAAATCTATCATATAAAATGATTCTTAAAACAAGGATACTCTATTAAAAACTTTCTACTGCTAAGTATTGTTTCCCTGCTGCTGCTGCTGCTACTGCTGCTGCTGCTGCTGCTAAGTCACTTCAGTCATGTCCAACTCTGTGCGACCCCATAGACAGCAGCCCACCAGGCTCCGCCATCCCTGGGATTCTCCAGGCAAGAACACTGGAGTGGGTTGCCATTTCCTTCTCCAATGCATGAAAGTGAAAAGTGAAAGTGAAGTCACTCAGTCGTGTCAGACTCATAACGACCCCATGGACTGCAGCCCAGGCTCCTCCGTCCATGGAATTTTCCAGGCAAGAGTACTGGAGTAGGGCGCCATTGCCTTCTCCGACTGTTTCCCTAGCCAATGACATTAATCTATTTACTATGACATGCTGATGCTAAAAGGGATACAATTATATGAAGACAGAACCTCTGTTTTTGAGGAGCTCAGTTTTAGTAGAAGTAAATAAAGAACTTCAAAATCAGAATACGTGCACTATGTGCTGCTAAAGAAACAGGACTCAGTGTGAAATAATGGCGAGCCATTTAAAAAATATTTACTCAGATATGATTAGAAGGTGGGCCTACATGCAGATAGGCTTCCCAGGTGGTGACAGTGGTAAAGAACCCATCTGCCAATGCAGGAGACATGAGAGATGTGGGTTTGATCCCTGAGTGGGGAAGATCCCCCTGGAGGAGGCCATGGCAACTCACTCCAGTACTCTTGCCTGGAAAATTGCATGGACAGAGGAGCCTACAGGCTACAGTCCACGGGGTTGCAAAGAGTCAGACACAACTGAAGCAACTTTGCACACATGCTATATAGAGATAGGAAAATACACTCGAAATTTTACTACCTAGGTAAAGAGGAATGCTCCTGCGTCCTAAGGAAAGCAGAGAGTATGGAAATAAGAGAAAAGTCACTGGGAAATGAACGTGATATTAAATGTTGACATGAACGTGGAGCAATTGAAATTCTCACACGTTCCTCATGGAAAAGCAAATCATGGAATATTTATCAATGGAATACTATTCAACAATTCAAAGAATAAACTGCTGATAGAGGCAACAACATGGATAAAGCTCAGAAGTCATCCTGCTGAGTGAAAGAAGCCAATACAAAGGATTACAAACTGTAGAGTTTCATCTGCATTAAAATATAGAAAAAGTACAATGACAGAGAGTTGATCAGTGACTGTCAGAGGCCAATGGTATAGGGAAAACACTAATTGCAGAGGACATTCAGGAAATGTTCAGAAAATCAAAATATTCTCTCTCATGATCATGGTGGTAATTACAGAAATTACATATTTGTCAAAACAATAAACAGTATTTTAAAAAGGATAAATTTTATTTTATTAAATTATACTTTTAAAATGTGTGTTAAAGAAAACAATTAAGCACATTGTTTCATGGGAAATACTTTGCATGTAAATCAAAGAAAAACATTAACTCAAGGCTAGAAATAATATTTAAGTCTTGTTGCAGAGCAATCATAGTCATTGGTGATGTATAAATGTATTCCTCTGGATTATAATTTAATCCACTGGATATTATGCCCATCATGTCTGATTAACCCACCAAATTATTTTGTATGTACTTTTTAAAATTAAAAGTACTGAATTACTTCTCTAGTGTATCATCAAATCATACAGGCATTCCTTCATTTTTCACAATATAAAATAATAAAATTTTAAAAAGAAAGTTGAGACCAGTGTCCATTTGCAGAAAGCAGTAAAGGAAATAAAAAACTAGAATTCTCAATGTGAACTGTATTGACCTTTGTGAATTTTTTATTATATTCTTACTTTTCTCCTACTTGTCCTTCATAAAAGTATATTGAAACTACCTTTATGAAGGCTTTGATGTCTTTAAGAATTATTCACTTTTTAACTCACTTCATTTTTATTAATATCCTATCATCTCCAAACATTCATACGGACACACACACAAACACATATCACATACACGCACAATTAAAAGTCTATATTTATCTTCAGGAGGAAATTTCATAGGCTTTAACCATTGTTTTTGAAGGTTGAATAATTACCTGGAATCTTGAAACTATTTCAAAATAGAGTTGCTAAGGTTTCAAAAAAAAATCTCAACTGAGTAATCTATAAAATAGAATGTGTTTCTCTGTTAATTAACCACCTAATGAATAACCTGTGATCTCTTCTCAAGTGAATAGCTTGTTGTTATAGAAATTTCATCTCCGCCTAGTCAGAAGAATGCAAGAGACAATTTCTTCCTTTGCTTAGGAATTTAATCGCTCTCAAGATATGATGACCCCATATTTTCATGTTTGAGGTGCAAAGAGAGTTGATGGTTGATGTGTGAATATTCTGAGTAGATGGAATCTAAGTAGATTATCAAGTAGTTGAAATCAGCATTACAGTATTTGTGATTTTAAGGACACCTAAATTTTATGTTCTTCATGTCTTAAAATATCTCCAATCTAAAATTTCCATTATGTTTTAAATACAGCTCCTCCCAACAAATAATTATTCACCATTAATATCCTTGAAAAAATTGACATCATTTGTGAAATGTATTCCTAAAACAAAAGAAAATCGATAGGCCATTATCAGCTACTAAATCTAAGTAAAGATTACATTATAAGATTCAGTTCAGTTCAGTCACTCAGTCGTGTCCTACTCTTTGCGACCCCATGAATCCCAGCACGCCAGGCCTCCCTGTCCATAACCAACTCCCAGAGTTCACTCAGACTCATGTCCATTGAGTCAGTGGTGCCATCCAGCCATCTCATCCTCTGTCGTCCACTTCTCCTCCTGCCCCCAGTCCCTCCCAGCATCAGAGTCTTTTCCAATGAGTCAACTCTTCGCATGAGGTGGCCAATGTACTGGAGTTTCAGCTTTAGCATCATTCCTTCCAAAGAACACCGAGGACTGATCTCCTTTAGAATGGGCTGGTTGATTAGCACCCACAAAACTATACCGCACACAAAGCAAGTTATAGAATGAAAGGAGCAGAGAGTAATAAACTCACGGCACAAACTTTTGCATTTTGACTTGTCTCAATTAGCCTATTTGATGTATTTGTCAATAATAACTTTTAATAATACAGATGGTGACTGCAGCCATGAAATTAAAAGATGCTTACTCCTTGGAAGGAAAGTTATGACCAACCTAGATAGCATATTGAAAAGCAGAGACATTACTTTGCCAACAAAGGTCCGTCTAGTCAAGGCTATGGTTTTTCCTGTGGTCATGTATGGATGTGTGAGCTGGACTGTGAAGAAGGCTGAGCACCGAAGAATTGATGCTTTTAAACTGTGGTGTTGGAGAAGACTCTTGAGAGTCCCTTGGACTACAAGGAGATCCAACCAGTCCATTCTGAAGGAGATCAACCCTGGGATTTCTTTGGAAGGAATGATGCTAAAGCTGAAACTCCAGTACTTTGGCCACCTCATGCCAAGAGTTGACTCACTGGAGAAGACTCTGATGCTGGGAGGGATTGGGGGCAAGAGGAGAAGGGGATGACAGAGGATGAGATGGCTGGATGGCATCACTGACTCTATGGATATGAGTCTGAGTGAACTCTGGGAGTTGGTGATGGACAGGGAGGCCTGGCATGGTGCGATTCATGGGGTTGCAAAGAGTTGGACACGACTGAGCGACTGATCTGATCTGAATGCCTTCCCTTCTCTAGCTTGAAGAATTTCCAGCATTTGCAATTAGTAACCAACTCTTCTTTCATAAAAGAAAGAAGAGTTCTCTCTTAACATATCCATTATTTCTCTTTCTCAGTCTCTGACCATTTCATTTCTGTCTCTTCTCCTAATAGTAGAAAATATTAATCCTTTTGCTGCTGAAAACTAGACATTCCTCAAATTTTTTCACAGCTTTATTTTTTCTTTCAATCTTCCAGCTTGCACAGCCTGACCATTTCAACATTATGACTATCATAATGGGAAGGACTCCAAAATTTATAGTTCCCCAAATTAACCACTCTGTATTATATGTCCAACCCCTTGTAGGACTTTAATATCTATCTCCAAGTACCACAGGTATTTCAAACTCTTCATGTACAAAGGTATATTAGCAATTTCTCCCTCTCAGACCAGTTCCTAGTCCTAAATTTCTATTTTCTTCAAAAATGCCAAATTCTTCCTGCTATCCAAACTCAGAATCATATCCTCTTATTTCTTTCATTCTTCACAATCAGTCACAAAGTCGCACAGAGATTTTCTTGACATTGCAGCCTGTTGGCTCTCTTTTTTCCTATTTCTAGGACTACCTTTCTCTTATAGGTTCTTAGCTGAGCTGTTAAATGACCTTCTGATTTTTTTATTTTTTTATTGAAGGATAACTGCTTTACAGAACTTCGTTATTTTCTGTCAAACCTTAACATGAATCAGCCATAGGTATACATATATCCCCTCCCTTTTGAACCTCCTTCCCATCTGATTTATTTTTTTAACCTTCAGTTTCTCTCCTCTGTAATGAAAACAGTACACGGTCATAGGATTAAATCTCTACTTGTGATTTACTTACTTTTTGAAAAAATGTAAATGACTTCCCTTGTTGATGAATATAGTGCATACTCTCTTACTGGATATTTGGTGATGTTTGAATGGGTTCTCAATTTCCTTTTCTTTTTTTTTTTCTTTAATTGGAATGTAGCTGCTTTACAATATTGTGTTAGCTTCTGCTGTACTTCAAAGTAAATCAGCTATATATATGCATATATCCCCTTGCTCTTGAGCCTCCCTCCCACCTCCCTTCTCCCCTCCCCCCATCTCACCATCTAGGTTATCAGAGCACGGAGTTGAGCGTCCTGAGTTTCCACAGCGGCTTTCCACTAGCTAGCTATTTTACATATGGCAGTGTATATATGTCAATTGTAATCTCCCAGTTCTCCCCCTCTTTCCCCACCCCATGTCTACATGTCTGTTCTCTATGTTTTTAGCCTTCTCCCACTCTACAAGTCTACCTTCATTAAAATCCACCTGGATTACTCACAAATCTTTGCACATATGTTTCATTTTTTAATCCCTATGTCTTTGCACATATGGATTTTCCATCCAGCATAATTTCTCCCATTTCCTCTAGTTGAAATCCTACCCATATCTCATTTTAAATGGGGCTTTCTTCATAAAGCTATCTTTATTCTCTGATGAAAAAGGATCTTTCTCAACACAAAATTTTCATAGACATTTACACCAGTGCCTTCTGCCTACAGTATAAGTGTGCCTTATCTTCCCTACTAGCTTACAACACTCTGAAGGGAGGCATCCAGTCTTATTTTTGTATCAGATATGGTTACAATATGCATGATCAATAAATGAACTGTTTAAATAAAACACAAAGGGCAAGAGAGGGCAGAAAGATCTGTGAAAATATGTGATCAATACAAAGACAAGAGCTACTGATATAACAGCAATAAATCATATGATCTCTCTAAAATATTACCAGCATGGCTCTAGGCACTGGTAAACACATGTTACCATCATTTAAGGTAATTTGAGTACGGTACTCTAGATGTTGTCTTATCTTTCTTGTGGGTTTGGATTTTTTTTTTTTAAAGGAAATGCCAGCAATGCTGTTTGGTAAATAATAAAATTACAGGTGGTATTAGGTTCTCCCTTCCTTCCAAATCTTTCCACTGATAATTTTCATTAAATGAATTTTGTGGACAATTCCCCAGCATATAATGTACATTTGGAGTTCTAAATGAGGCAATCAGATATTTTGTTCATAGAAATGATGAGGGGGGAGGGGGAACGGTTCAATAGCCAGTCTATAGAAGGTCTATAGTGCCTTAGAGTGGAGAAGGCAGTGGCACCCCACTCCAGTACTCTTGCCTGGAAAATCCCATGGATGGAGGAGCCTGGAAGGCTGCAGTCCATGGGGTCGCTAAGAGTCGGACATGACTGAACGGCTTCCCTTTCACTTTTCACTTTCATGCATTGGAGAAGGAAATGGCAACCCACTCCAGTGTTCTTGCCTGGAGAATCCCAGGGACAGGGGAGCCTGGTGGGCTGCCGTCTATGGAGTGGCACAGAGTCGGACACGACTGAAGTGACTTAGCAGCAGCAGCAGCAGCAGCAGCAGTGCCTCAGGGGAAGCAATAGAGCAAGTTAGTTAAACTTAGATCCTCCAAAGTTGGATTGTCTGACTTTGAATCTATGATTCAATTTTACCTAGTTTTATGACCATGATCAAGTTCCTTAGTCTTGCAAAGCCTCAATTCTATAAAACAGCAGTAATAACATAACTCATGTCGTTGATGGAAAAATTAAATGAGTTATATATTAAGGGTCTAGTATACTACCTGGATGGGGAAGGCAATGGCACCCCACCCCAGTACTTTTGCCTGGAGAATCCCATGGATGGAGGAGCCTGGTAGGCTCCAGTCCATGGGGTCGCTGAGAGTTGGACACGACTGAGTGACTTCACTTTCACTTTTCACTTTCATACATTGGAGAAGGAAATGGCAACCCACTCCAGTGTTCTTGCCTGGAGAATCCCAGGGACAGGGGAGCCTGGTGAGCTTCCGTCTATGGGGTCGCACAGAGTCGGACACGACTGAAGCGACTTAGCAGCAGCAGCAGCATACTACCTGGAATGTAGTATGTCTTAAAAATTGTTACCTGTCATTTTTTTCTATCCTCTTTTTTGTTTAGATTTAACTATGTTTACATTTTATAATTGCCAAAATAATCAATATTATCAAAATTTTGAAAGATGTGAAAAATAAGTAGAGAAAGGTCTCTGAAATCTTAACCAATCTTGAAAAAATCATATTAAAATGTTGGCATATATTATTGTTTTCTTTAATATTTTGTTGGCACCTTCTATAACATTCATATATCTCTGATAACAAACTTAACTAACCCTACAATTCAGTTGTTCAGAGAAAATGTAAACTCACCCATTTTACACAGTGAATCTAGTCTTCCTCAGGCATCCCCAACAACTAGCCTGCAGAATAAAACAAGCAATGGTGTCCAATCTGATGTACAGCTTAGTCTCATCCCGTAGTTCAGATGGGTTGATCTTTGCATGGGCAACTTTGAGCACCTCTCACTATATGTGTTCTGTGCTTAGAGAAAAATAATGCTATTGCAATCACTAGGATTTCTTAGTCTTAGGTTCTCCAAAAACAGCTTATATTCAAGATGGTATTTGGGTATGAGGATTGGGAGGGAAAAGGTTATGACTTTTGAAGCCTCATGGTATCAAAAAGAATCAAGATTATCTAGATTCTACCTCTTCTAGTCTCTTATCATTTGAAAAGCTTCTTGTTCAATCGGATTCCACTTGCCCTGCTGGCATTTGTAAATAACATCTGTGGCTGGTAGGATTATGAGCCATTCCTAAAACTAGGCGATTCTCAAGGATCATTAGTATTCATACATACCACTATCTGCATTTTTCCATTTTTCTCTTTCCACAGGCTGCATATTTATTTTTTGATATGGATATTGGCTTTCATTTTCTTTCTAACAGATGCTGATTTGTATACAGCAAAGCTAATGGTATTTTCATAATAATTAAAATCTAATCACACTTTATCATTGTTTATAAACATTTTATTTTTAGTTGTTTTACTTGGATTTTCCCAAGATTGATAGCACAGCTTTTATTGAGGTGACTGCAGAGCTAGCAGGATTATCAAGGGAGCAGCTCTCCTCCTGCCTCCTGTATTCTAGTGTGGAGTACAGAGACCTAGCAGAGCTGGACCTCAGGCTCTGGGAGGGGTCCCCAGACTTTAAGCTGTAAATCTTAAACCCGAGTGCTTAAGAAAACACTCATTCCTCTAAAAGGTGGGATGAAAATGGAGTTCAAACTTTTCATCTGTAGTTGACAGATAGGCACAGAACCTTTGGACATCATCTCAGATCCTCAGAGCTCTCTAGAGAAGCAAGCCTTCAAGAAGTTAGTCTAAATTTTACCTCTTGCAAGACTTCCCTGGTGGCTCGGATGGTAAAGCATCTGCCTACAATGTGGCAGGCTCGGGTTCAATCCCTGGATTAGGAAGATCTCCTGGAGAAGGAAATGGCAACCCACTCCAGTACTCTTGCCTGGAAAATCCCATGGACAGAGGAGCCTGGTAGGCTACAGGTCACAAAGAGTCAGACACGACTGAGGGACTTCTCTTTCTTTCACTTCTTGCATAACCTCTCTAAATAATTGCTTTCTCCCTATTCTTTTAAACATTTGCCAATTAATTTTTTTTTTTGCTTAATGACATTGGCAAGTATGTACCAAAAAAATGTAAAAAATAATGGTGATTGAGTAATAATTTTTCAGTTCTTTCTAACAACGTTTTATCACTGAACACTTAAGAACCTTATACATGGCTGTAATTGCTAGCTCTATATGTGTATATATATATATTTATAAATTGTCTTACATATTTTCCCAAAACTTGATTCTATTTGATTGCTTTCTCTTGGTGTTGTTTAACTTACTCCATTATCACTTCTATTTTCTATAAACTGAAAGTTAGGGTTTTTTAGAAGCTTAACAAAGAGTTTCAAAGTTTTGTTTGAAGTTCTTGCAGGTTTTCTTTTTTTTCAAGAGTCTGAAGTTTTGGAGTGTTTGCTTATTATAATGTATATATAAAGTTTTATCAGGAACAAAGAAGGAATTTTAGCCAAAGCCTTTCCTGTGTATCAAAATAATTATATGGTTTTTATTCTTTAAGTGTGGTAAATTGTACTAAAAAATTTCCCCAAAAAATGGGCCAAAGAACTAAATAGACATTTCTCCAAAGAAGACATACAGATGGCTAACAAACATGTGAAAAGATGCTCAACATTACTCATTATCAGAGAAATGCAAATCAAAACCACTATGAGGTACCATTTCATACCAGTCAGAATGGCTGTGATCCAAAAGTCTACAAGCAATAAATGCTGGAAAGGGTGTGGAGAAAAGGGAATCCTCTTACACTGTTGGTTGGAATGCAAACTAGTAAAGCCACTATGGAGAACAATGTGGAGATTTCTTAAAAACTGGAAATAGAACTGCCTTATGACCCAGCAAGCCCATTACTGGGCATACACACTGAGGAAACCAGAATTGAGACATGTGTACCCCAATGTTCATTGCAGCACTGTTTATAATAGCCAGGACATGGAAGCAACCTAGATGTCCATCAGCAGATGAATGGAAAAGAAAGCCGTGGTACATACACACAATGGAGTATTACTCAGCCATTAAAAAGAATACATTTGAATCAGTTCTAATGAGGTGGCTGAAACTGGAACCTATTATACAGAGTGAAGTAAGCCAGAAAGAGAAACACCAATACAGTATACTAATGCATATATATGGAATTTAGAAAGATGGTAACAATAACCCTATATGCGAGACAGCAAAAGAGACACTGATGTATAGAACAGTCTTTTGGACTCTGGGAGAGGGAGAGGGTGGGATAATTTGGGAGAATGGCATTGAAACATGTATAATATCATATATGAAATGAGTCGCCAGTCCAGGTTCAATGCAGGATACAGGATGCTTGGGGCTGGTGCACTGGGACGACCTAGAGGGATGGTATGGGGAGAGAGGAGGGAGAAGGGTTCAGGATGGGGAACACATGTATACCAGTGGCAGATCCATGTTGATATATGGCAAAACCAATACAACATTGTAAAGTTAAAAAAATAAAATAAATAAAAATTTAAAAAAATTTCCTCATATTAAACCATATTTGCACACCTTAGGATAAACCCTACTGGAGCTATATTGAGTTACATTTAATATTTAGCTCTATCCTGTGCTCAAAATTCTCCAAGCCAGGCTTCAGCAATATGTGAACCGTGAACTTCCTGATGTTCAAGCTGGTTTTAGAAAAGGCAGAGGAACCAGAGATCAAATTGCCAACATCCGCTGGATCATGGAAAAAGCAAGAGAGTTCCAGAAAAACATCTATTTCTGCTTTATTGACTATGCCAAAGCCTTTGACTGTGTGGATCACAATAAACTATGGAAAATTCTGAAAGAGATGGGAATACCAGACCACCTGATCTGCCTCTTGAGAAATCTGTATGCAGGTCAGGAAGCAATAGTTAGAACTGGTCATGGAACAACAGACTGGTTCCAAATAGGAAAAGGAGTACGTCAAGGCTACATATTGTCACCATGTTTATTTAACTTATATGCAGAGTACATCATGAGAGATGCTGGACTGGAAGAAACACAAGTTGGAATCAGGATTGCTGGGAGAAATATCAATAACCTCAGATATGCAGATGACACCACTCTTATGGCAGAGAGTGAAGAAGGGCTAAAAAGCCTCTTGATGAAGGTGAAAGTGGAGAGTGAAAAGGTTGGCTTAAAGCTCAACATTCAGAAAACGAAGATCATGGCATCTGGTCCCATCACTACATGGGAAATAGATGGAGAAACAGTGGAAACAGTGTCAGACTTTCTTTTTCTGGGCTCCAAAATCACTGCGGATGGTGACTGTAGCCATGAAATTAAAAGACGCTTACTCCTTGGAAGGAAAGTTATGACCAACCTAGATAGCATATTCAAAAGTAGAGACATTACTTTGCCAACAAAGGTTCGCCTAGTCAAGGCTATGGTCTTTCCTGTGGTCATGTATGGATGTGAGAGCTGGACTGTGAAGAAGGCTGAGCGCCGAAGAATTGATGCTTTTGAACTGTGGTGTTGGATAAGACTCTCGAGAGTCCCTTGGACTGCAAGGAGATCCAACCAGTCCATTCTGAAGGAGATCAATCCTGGAATTTCTTTGGAAGGAATGATTCTAAAGCTGAAACTCCAGTATTTTGGCCACCTCATGAGAAGAGTTGACTCATTGGAGAAGACTCTAATGCTGGGAGGGATTGAGGGCAGGAGGAGAAGGGGACGACAGAGGATGAGATGGCTGGATGGCATCACTGACTCGATGGGTGTGAGTCTGAGTGACGTCCGGGAGCTGGTGATGGACAGGGAGGCCTGGCGTGCTGCGGTTCATGGGGTCGCAAGAGTCAGACACGACTGAGCGACTGATCTGATCTGATCCTGTGTTTTTAAATATTAGTCTTTAGAATTGTGTCATATTTGTTGAATTTTGCCATCTTAGACACATGACTTCACAACAAGAAACAGAAAGCAGAACTTTTTCTCTTTTTTGCCTATTTTGGTGGAATCATTTATTTGACATAAAAATTAGATGTTCTGATATTAGACTGACAAAGTTAAAACATACAGTTATCTGAACTATGTGATGTTTATAACTCAGACAAATTTTTTGAGTTTTCCCTCTGGTTATTTTATTATTGTGTTTCATTTTTTCTTTCCATTCTTAGGTACATTTTAAATATTCCAATTTTGAATACAATATAACTTAACTATCTTGGATATCAATTCACTAGCAGAGTTGGATGAAATAAAGTATTATCTTAAAATTCTTTAATGTAGTCAATATTTTCTTTTATCCTATCTAATGTTCTTATGTTTATGCAACATTTTCTCTTTTTCTCTTGCATGGGTGAGTGGTTTGAATTCTTTTTTTCCCTAAAAATAAGCTATTGGCAATTCTATCATTTCTATTTCCTGATTAATTTATGCTTTTCTCTTCATTAATTTTTTTTCCATTTGTGTTCCTTAGGTTCACTGTGTTGTTCTTTCACCAGTTGATAGATTTCATTCATTATTTTTGCTTGCAATAAAAATATTGAGGTTATTATTGTCACTAATAAATACTCTGAAACTGTGGGGTTTTAGTTCCTTTTGCTACAAGAGTTCTTTAGAAAAGAAAGGCATTAAAATGTCAAATGCTTTGGTTTTTTTGTTTCTTAAAAAATTTGACATTTATTTTTCACTTTATTAGATTGTGGTTTTAGAATATGATCTAAAGTATTTTTCCGTTTTGGAATTTAAAGAGTATTTCTTTTTGGCTAATATGTGATTATATTTTTTGTAAAACACTCCAGGGGCCATTGAAAAAATATTCTCTTTTTATTACAGCTTTTAATATATGTGTTTACTTATTGATTAGAACATATCAATCTTTCACAGTATTGCTTAGATTTTCATGTAGGAACACAATATATATATGTGTGTGTGTATATATATATATATATATATAATAGATATTTCAAGGACAAAAAAATTATCTCTTAAATTCTCTCTCTCCCGTTGCTCTTCCATCTGTTTCTCATTTCATGTCCTACAATATTTTCTTCAGGTATTCTGATGTGTCAGTGGAATAGAAAGGCTCACTGAGAACTTATTTATCACAATTTTAAAGGTACCATGGTCCCATTTAATAGTTTTTTTTCCTAAAATTATATTTTGGGTAACCTTGATATTCCCTTTTTGTTTACATATGCTAATTATATCTTAGACCATTATTTCAGATTTCTAAGTTATTTTGGAAAACTTGCTACCATAATTTGGAATTATTTATGAGTTCATCTGGGTTTATTGTGCATTTACTATTCACATAATATTCTTTCCACTGGTATTTTTTGTTATGCTTTGTTTTCATTGCTCACAGGAGTGGAAATGGTTTTTAATACTATTAGAGATCATGTTTATACATTGAAATAAAATAGTTACGTGCCTATGTATCAATATATCATCTTCAGAAAATCTGTAGAGAGGCTACCATACCGTCTAAGAGAGACTGGAGCAACTACAGGAAGCCCACTGCTTCTCTTCCTTGTAACTTTCCACCCTAGCTTTTGTAGTTATATTTGAGGTTTCCTTTCAGCCTATTATTTTCCAAATCATAACTATCTCTTAAGATACAATTCAAGAATTGTCCTTTGTGCAACAATATTAACCACGTTTACTTATATAATTCATTTGTATTATTTCTATTTTAAAGGAATTTTGTGGTCATCTCTGGTGTTTTGTGAGCGTTCATATTCATGAGTTGTGTTTTCACGTACATTTTTTGAAATATGCTAATATATTCAAATCCCCATCTCCCTCCAGCCAGTTCCTGTCTTCACAGATAACTAATGGGATAAGTCTGTGTGCTTGAGTGAGGGGCATGTATGCATACGGTGTACATATACTCATATAATCAAAAAGACAGTTTAACCAGAAATGAGACTCTTCCACTTATGACATGGCTTGTATGACATGGTTCAAGCTGTTTAACCTATTTGAGCTTTAGTTTTTTCATCTTTAAATAGGAAATCCTTTATTCATTCATAGTCCGAATATTGAGTGAGCTCTCTCTGTGTCAAGTTCTGTGGTAGATACTGAAGATAAAACAGGAACTAATACAGATGTGTTGCTTATGGTGTAAGAACAGGAGTGACAGTACCTGCCTTAAAGAGTGATCTTAACTAAAATGGATAAGAAGTGTTTTGTAAGTCTTGGCTATTATAATTCTTTGTTTTCTCTTTTCACACAACTCAGTGTTGTACATATTAGTCTAGTTTTGCTTTTTTTTTCATTTAAAAATATGTCATGGAGATCTTTTATACTCTACACAAATACTTTTATGATTATGTTTTATAGCTAAATAATATCCATTGTCTGGTGTACCATAATTTATATAACTAGTCCCCTACTGAGAACTTTTTAGCTTTCATGAGGCATTTTGGTATTAAAAATAGAGATTGCTGCGGGCAGGGCAACAGTAGAAATACAGACACAGAGAACAGTAGGTGTGGGACGAATTGAGAGAATAGCATGCTAACATGTACGTTACCATGTGTAAAATAGACAGCAAGTGGGAATTTGCTGTGTGAGCTCAACACAGTGCTCTGTGATGACTTAGAGGGCTGGGAGACGGGTGGGGGTTTCAGGAGGGAGGTGGCATATGTATACCTGTGGCTGAGTCATGCTGATGTATGGATGAAACCAGCACAATATTGTAAAGCAATTACCCTCCAATTAAAAGAAAAAAGGATTGCTGCCGTTACTAATGTTTTTAGTCTGTACATAACTGGATACATTGTAGGTGCTGGATTGTTGGATGCCAAAGTTTGTGATGTGTAATTTTAGTAGGCAATACTTCCACACAACAGGACTGTACCAATTTACGTTCTTACAGGCAATAAATGGATGTGGCTTTTCTCTTCACCCTCACCCACGGCAGAGACTATTAACTTCTTGCATTGTGGATGACCCAAAAGGTGACAAGTGGTATCTCAATATAGAGTCACTCCTTATTTTTGTTTTGACTCACAGACAAAGGTTTGAGGATATTTCCACATACCTAAAATCCAAATTGTCTTTCCTTTTTCTTTGCTATCTTTTCATAGCCTTTTACATTTTCAATATTTGTTTATTGGGCTTTACTTTTCAATTGGGAGGAATGCTTTATATGTGAGGGAAATTAGACTACTGTCTATGAGTTACAGATATTTTTACCCCACCTGAATTTTTAATTTAGTTGTGATGAATTTAGGTTTTTTTGATTGCTGTTTTTATTGGTTATGTAGTGGAAAATTTTAATAATTTCTCTTATTCAGTCTGGTTTTTCTGTCATAGAATGATCTTCTTGTTCTTATGACTTTTATTCACAGATTCTTATAGTAATTTCATGGTTTTATTTCTAGCTTTACATTTTTGCTCATTTGGAAGGTACTCTGGTATAAAATAGGAGGCATGGAAGAAAACTTTTCAGCCTAGATGACTACCAAGAGTCCAAACATATTTGGTTTTAAGATATAATTTTTTTCACCAAGTTGTGATTTTTATCATTTAGTAAATTCCTTTTTGATTAGGGCCTGTTTCTGGACTTTTTAATGTGATTCCATTGATGTGTTTATCTATTTATGAGTAATGTGACACTGTTTGAATCACTGAACCTACATCTGATAACACCTCCTTACTCTTCCTTTCCAGAATTTTCCTATTTATTCTTGTTAGTTTTTTTTCCATATGTATCTTAAGAATTACCTGTCTCTTATTGAATCAGTTAATTCTTTTTTTTTAATTTTATTTTTATTTTGTTTAACATTACAATATTGTATTGGTTTTGCCATGTATCAAAATGAATCTACCACAGGTATACATGTGTTCCCCATCCTGAACCGTCCTCCCTCCTCCCTCCCCATACCATCCCTCTGGGTCCTCCCAGTGCACCAGCCCCAGGCATCTGGCATCAGGCATCGAACCTGGACTGGCGACTCATTTCAAATATGATATTATACTTATTTCAAGGCCATTCTGTTAATTTCTTATTATGACACATTAAATGTAAAGCTTATTTAGGGGTAACTGATAAGGAAATGCCAAAGAATGCTCAAACTACCGAACAATTGCACTCATCTCACACGCTAGTAAAGTAATGCTCAAAATTCTCCAAGCCAGGCTTCAGCAATATGTGAACCGTGAACTTCCTGATGTTCAAGCTGGTTTTAGAAAAGGCAGAGGAAACAGAGATCAAATTGCCAACATCCGTTGGATCATGGAAAAAGCAAGAGAGTTCCAGAAAAACATCTATTTCTGCTTTATTGACTATGCCAAAGCCTTTGACTGTGTAGATCACAATAAACTGTGGAAAATTCTGAAAGAGATGGGAATACCAGACCACCT
This sequence comes from Tragelaphus eurycerus, assembly GCA_935064755.1. Taxonomy (NCBI): domain Eukaryota; kingdom Metazoa; phylum Chordata; class Mammalia; order Artiodactyla; family Bovidae; genus Tragelaphus; species Tragelaphus eurycerus. The sequence continues at coordinate 2,891,876 of CAKXYN010000135.1, read as the reverse complement.
GATCTGCCTCTTGAGAAATCTGTATGCAGGTCAGGAAGCAACAGTTAGAACTGGTCATGGAACAACAGACTGGTTCCAAATAGGAAAAGGAGTACGTCAAGGCTGTATACTGTCACCATGTTTATTTAACTTATATGCAGAGTACATCATGAGAAATGCTGGACTGGAAGAAACACAAGCTGGAATCAGGATTGCTGGGAGAAATATCAATAACCTCAGATATGCAGATGACACCACTCTTATGGCAGAAAGTGAAGAGGGGCTAAAAAGCCTCTTGATGAAAGTGAAAGTGGAGAGTGAAAAGGTTGGCTTAAAGCTCAACATTCAGAAAACGAAGATCATGGCATCTGGTCCCATCACTACATGGGAAATAGATGGAGAAACAGTGGAAACAGTGTCAGACTTTGTTTTTCTGGGCTCCAAAATCACTGCAGATGGTGACTGCAGCCATGAAATTAAAAGACGCTTGCTCCTTGGAAGGAAAGTTATGACCAACCTAGATAGCATATTCAAAAGCAGAGACATCACTTTGCCAACAAAGGTTCGCCTAGTCAAGGCTATGGTCTTTCCTGTGGTCATGTATGGATGTGTGAGCTGGACTGTGAAGAAGGCTGAGGGCCGAAGAATTGATGCTTTTGAACTGTGGTATTGGAGAAGACTCTTGAGAGTCCCTTGGACTGCAAGGAGATCCAACCAGTCCATTCTGAAGGAGATCAGCCCTGGGGATTTCTTTGGAAGGAATGATTCTAAAGCTGAAACTCCAGTATTTTGGCCACCTCATGCGAAGAGTTGACTCATTGGAGAAGACTCTGATGCTGGGAGGGATTGGGGGCAGGAGGAGAAGGGGACGACAGAGGATGAGATGGCTGGATGGCATCACTGACTCGATGGATGAGAGTCTGAGTGACCTCTGGGAGTTGGTGATGGACAGGGAGGCCTGGCGTGCTGCAGTTCATGGGGTCGCAAAGAGTCGGACACAACCGAGCGACGATCTGATGATCTGATCTGAAAGCATCTCAAAGTTTTCTTATAATAACTTTGCACTTTTTTTGTTAATTTTATTGCTAGATATGGTAGGAAGAACAATACTTCTTCCTGCCCCAAAGATGTCTACATTCTAATACTCAGAATCTGTGACTATATCAGTTACATGGCAAAGGGGAACAAAAGTTGCAGATGGAATCATGATTGGTAATCAGCTGCCCTTGAAATGTGGAGATGATCATGATTACTCAGGTGGGCCCGATGTAATCACAAAGTTCCTTTATAAACTGAAGGAGGAGGCAGAGGAGGAGGTAGAGGAGGAGGTGTAAAGAGAGCTGCCGCTGCTGCTAAGTCGCTCAGTCGTGTCTGACTCTGTGCGACCCCATAGACAGCAGCCCACCAGGCTCCCCCGTCCCTGGGATTCTCCAGGCAAGAACACTGGAGTGGGTTGCCATTTCCTTCTCCAATGCATGAAAGTGAAAAGTGAAAGTGAAGTTGCTCAGTCATGTCCGACTCTTAGCGACCCCATGGACTGCAGCCTACCAGGCTCCTCCATCCATGGGATTTTCCAGGCAGGAGTACTGGAGTGGGGTGCCATTGCCTTCTCCGCAAAGAGAGCTAGCAATGCAAAAAGAATTGGCCTGAAGAGGTTTTGGAGGTGAAAGAAAAAGGTTCTGAGCCAAGAAATCTGGGTTGCCTTTAGAAGCTGTAAAGGGCAAGGCATGCATTTTCCCCTAGAGCAACCAAAAGGAATGCAATGACTGACCTGATTTTAGCTTATCACTTAGAAACATCATGGTTCTAAGTGAGATATCTGACATCCAGAAGTATGAGACAATAACTGTGTTGTTTTAATCACTAATTTTGTGACTAGGTTTAAAACACTAATTTGTTACTGCCACCATAAAAACTTAAAATACTAGGCATTCTGTCTTTTACTGTTGCTAATATAAATGAAATCTTATATTGAATTATATCATGTAACTTATTGTTTGTATCAGTGGAGGCTATTGATTATGTATATTAATTTTGTACCTCACCACCTTACTTTATTCCTGACTGAAGTAGTAGTTTTAGCTTAAAAATTTAAGGCTTCCAAAAATATAATCATATCATCTGTGCATAGTAATAACCTTTTTTCCTAAATTTGTAGCTTCTTTCTTTTATCTAAATATGTTGGTTAGTGTCTACACAATTAATAGTGGTAATAATCAAATATGTGCTTGCTGCTGATATAGAGGAGAATACTTCTAAAGTTTTATCAACAAAGATTGGTTCAACCTTTTGTCTGAGATGCTTATTTTACCATGTTGAGGTTGTATTCATCAATTCTGTCTTTATTTTTAAGCATTCATATCATGAATAGACATATAATCTTGAAAAATATTTTTTTAGCATGGAAATTGTGGTAGGCTGCTTCTTCTTAAATCAATTACTATGATTAATTTCAGTCATTATTGAATTGTCCTTTCATTTCTTGAATTAATATCACTTTGATATTATAAGACCAAAGGTATGATGGTCTTATATCAACTGCTTATTACTTTGGAATTTTGTTTCCATATTCATAGTGAGATAAGTTTGTTGTTTTTTAAAACTTCCTTGGTTTGTGTGTTTTTCTTTTTGCTATTCTTCTTTGCTTAAAAAATTATTTTTAAGAGTAAAAAATAATAAAATTTAAAAAAGAGTAATCTTATGTTCACAGCAAAATCAAAAGGAAATGATTGAGACTTCTCAGATATCCCCTACCCTCACACATGCACAGCTTCCCCATCATCAATGTCACCCACCAGAATGGCACTTTTTTTTTTCTTCCAAGGATGAATCTACATTGACACATCATAATCACCCAAAGCCCATAATTTACCTCAATGTTTACCCTTGTTTTTGCACTTTTTATGGTTTTGGACAAATGCATATTACCCATATTTATCAATCCTCTCATAGCTCAGCTGGTAAAGGCAGAAGACCCCTGTTTGATTCTTGGGTCAGGAAGATCCACTGGAGAAGGGATAGGTTACCCACTCCAGTATTCCTCAGCTTTCCTGGTGGCTCAGCTGGTAAAGAATCTGCCTGCAACGCAGGAGACCTGGGTTCAATCCCTCAGTTAGGAAGATCCCCTGGAAAAGAAAATGGCTACCCATTCCAGTACTCTGGCCTGGAGAATTCCATGGACTCTATAGTCCATGGGGTTGCAAAGAATCGGACATGACTGAGCAACTTTCACTTAATCACTTTTATCTATCATTATAATATCACACAGGGAAGGAATGATGCTAAAGCTGAAACTCCAGTACTTTGACCACCTCATGGGAAGAGTTGACTCATTGGAAAAGACTCTGATGCTGGGAGGGATTGGGGGCAGGAGGAGAAGGGGACGACAGAGGATGAGATGGCTGGATGGCATCACCGACTTGATGGACGTGAGTCTGAGTGAATTCTGGAAGTTGGTGATGGACAGGGAGGCCTGGCGTGCTGCGATTCACGGGGTCGCAAAGAGTCGGATATGACTGAGTGACTGAACTGAATTGAATATCATACAGAGTAGTTTGTGCCCTAAAAATCTTTTTTTCTCTCTATTCATATCTACCCCCCACACCACTGGCAACCATTGACTTTTTTATTGTCTCCATAGTTTTGCCCTTTCCAGAATGTCATACAGTTGGAATAATACACGTATGCAAACTTTCAGTATTGGCTTATTTCACTTAGTAATATGCATTTATGTTTCCTCCATGTCTTTTCATGGCTTGACAGCTCATGTTTTTTTAGCTTCCTTGGTTTGGACTTCCCTGATGGAGGTCCTCAGTGGTAAAGAATTCACCTGCCAATGAAGGAGACTCAGGGTTCGATCCCTGGGTCAGGAAGATGCCCTGGAGAAGGAAATGGCAACCCACTCTAAAATTCTTGCCTGGGAAGTACCATGGACAGAGAAGGATGCCAGGCTACAGTCCATAGGGTTGCAAGAGTCAGACATGACTTAGCAACTAAAACAATGACAATATTTCATTGCCTGCATGAATCACAATTTATGTATTCATTCAGTTACTAAGCATGTCAAGGTTGCTTCCAAGTTTGGGCAATATGAATAAAGCTGCTATACATCTGTGTGCAGTTTTATGTATGTATACACATTTTTAGCTTCTTTGGGTAAATACCATGGAAAACAACTGTTGGATCATATGGTAGAATTATGTATCATTTTGTAAGAAACTGTCAAACTGTCTTCAAAAGTGGCTTCACTATTTTGCATTTCTACTACTTTTCCTACTCTATCTCCTAGCCAGTATTTGGTTTTGTCAGTGTTCGAGACTTCAGTAGGTATACAGTGGTATCTCATTTTAATTTGCATTTCCTTGATGACACACATTACGTCGAGCCTCTTTTCATATGTTTCTTTGCTGTCTATATATCTTCTCTGGCGAAGTGTCTATTAAGGTCTTTGGTCCATTTTTTAAAATCAGGTTATTATTTATTGTTTTCTTATTTTGAGCTTTAAAAATTCTTTTTATATTTTTAATGGCAGTCCTTTACCAGTTTGTCACTTGCAAATATTTTCTCCCAGTCTGTGGCTTGTCTTCTCATCGTTTGCAGAACAGATATTTTTAAGTTTAATAAAGTCCAGCTTATCATTTATTCTTGTATAATACCTTTGGTGTTGTATCTAAAAAGTTATCACCATCATCACCATACCCAAGGTCATCTAGGTTTTCTCCTGTGTTATCTTACACCATTTTTATATTTTTGTGTTTTACAGTTAGATCTATGATCCATTTTGACTTAATTTTTGTGGAGGATATAAATACATCTAGATTATTTTTTTGTCTTTTTTGCATATGGATGTCCTGTTGTTCCAGACCATTTGTTGAAAAGACTGTATTTGCCTCACTGAGTTGCCTTTGCTCCTTTGTGAAATATCAGTTGCTATCTTTATGTGGGTCCATTTCTGGGTTCTCTATTCTCTTACATCAATCTATTTTTCTCTTCTTTTATTAATGCCATCATTTTCTTGATTACTACAGCTGTATAATAAGTTTTAAGTCAGAACTCCAATTTTGTTCTTCAATATTGTGCCGGCTATTCTGGGTCTTTAGCTCTCTAAATAAACTTTATAATCAATTTTTTTGATCGTCACGAAATAATTTGTTGGCAGTTTGATTCTTTATTTTTTCAATTAATATATTTACCTCATAAAATAATTTTCTGTGTCTTGTTATTGTTCAAATAGCCCGGGAGATATTGATTATAAGGGTTTGGCTGAATTCTCCCTTGAACTTGCATAAGCTTAGTGTGGCAACCCACTCCAGTACTCTTGCCTGGAAAACCCCATGGATGGAGGAGCCTTGTGCGCTGCAGTCCATGGGGTTGCTAAGAGTCGGGCACAACTGAGCAGCTTCACTTTCACTTTTCACTTTCATGCTTTGGAGAAGGAAATGGCAACCCACTCCAGTGTTCTTGCCTGGAGAATCCCAGGGACAGGAGAGCCTGGTGGGCTGCCATCTATGGGGTCGCACAGAGTTGGACACGACTGAAGCGACTTAGCAGCAGCAACAGCAGTGTTACACTGGGTAATTGTGCTCTGACATCTTTCTCAATGTCTTCAGTGATTTTTCTACTTCTAAAGTTAGTTTTGGTTAATTTTCCTACAAAAATTAGTTTTTCGATTCTTTTTAATCTCTGAGTAGAATTAAATATATAGTCTAGAACAAGTAGTTTTGTTTTCTCTGTATTTGTGGTTCTCATTTCTATCTTAAGCATTTATGTGTCCTCCCATTTTTTTCCCTCAGATTAGCAGTTTATCTGCTTTACTTTTTTTTTTTCAATGAACACACTTCGGATCTATTCCTTGGATCCAGTTTTCCATGTATTCTAAATATTGATTTCTACTTTTATCTTTACTGACATCATGAATGATATCCTAAACATTTTTTATTGTTCTTTTTTTAATTTAAATTTATTTATTTTAATTAGAGGCTAATTACTTTACAATATTGGATTGGATTGGAAAAGACTCTGATGCTGGGAAGGATTGGGGCAAGAGGAGAAGGGGACGACAGAGGATGAGATGGCTGGATGGCATCACTGACTCAATGGACGTGAGTTTGGGTGAACTCTGGGAGTTGGTGATGGACCAGGAGGCCTGGCGTGCTGTGACTCATGGGGTCGCAAAGAATCGGACACGACTGAGCAACTGATCTGATCTGATCTGATTGGTTTTGCCATACATCAACATGAATCCACCATGGATGTACACATGTTCCCCATTCTGAACCCCCTCCCACCTCCCTCTCCGTAGCATCCCTCTGGGTCATCCTAGTGCACCAGCCCTGAGCATCCTATTGTTCTTTTCCTAATTTTTCAGTTAAATCCTGAATTTTTATTATAGTTTGCTTACTAATATAAGTATTTAAGGATATAAAATTTTCTGTAAGATTTCCTTTAGCTCTATTGCTAAGTTTCTAATTAGTAGTGTTACCATTTTTATAATATTCCTGGTGTTTTGCAATTGAGAATTAGGTTTTCTCTTAAACCAAGAATCAATGGAATAATTTTTTTATTGTTTTATAGATGTATTTGCTTAATTTATAAAAAGTGGTGTACACTTTTTAAATATACTTCCTGTGTATTTAATTGATTTTGAGATGTATTCCAATCACTTTATAATTTGCAATGTTTTAATATTTTCTTAAATTGACACTTTTTAATTTATTAGGATTTTCCTTGAAATATGTGCATGGCCTATTTTTATGACTGCTTCAAGAATAAGTAAAGAGATATAAGATTTTATTAATACATACAAAATTTGATACATTTCCAGTATATTGATTTTATTAATTATACCATTTGAGTCTTTGATATCTTCACATGATTTTTGTTTACATGTCACAGACTAAAATCTATAAATTTATATTTTACTGCTAATGATATATGTTCATTTCTCTATCTCCTGTAATTTCTAATTTATGCATAATGTTAGGTTTGTTTACTCATAGACATTTATAATGTTAGATCTTCTTCACTGTTAACTGCCCACCTTAGCACTTCTTTAATTTAAACCTGAATGAAAGTAAGATCATAATTCAAACTTGAATGAAAGTAAGATCATAACTTTTTTTTTTTTGGATTTGCTCAACATATCTATCCCTATATATTTTCAAACTTTCTAAATTACTTGGGAAGTCAATTCTCTTATAAACAACATGGTACATGCTTTTGCTTTGTATCTAATCTGAAAGTCTTCTTTGATATGCCTAGTTATTTATATTTGTTGATAAGATTATAATTGTTTAATTTAGCTTATGCTATATTTTCTGATTTTGTTACTTTCAAACATTTAACTGTATTATTTTAATGTTTTTAATATATCCTTTATTTACGCTTATAACTTGGTGTATAATCTTATCTGATACTGATAATACTCCATTTTGTTTGACAGTATGTATTACTTCTCTTCCCTTTTAATTCTAATTTTGTACATTGCAAATGCATTTAACTTTCATATTCTACAGTTTCCCCATCCTTATACTTTTTAATGTTACTAATACATTCAAATTATAGGAAGGATTGCTAGTGGTCCCACAGTAATGTCATCATTTTCCATTTTAATCATGAGATCCTTTCATTTTAGCTGGGCTCATAGTCACCAAACAGTAGGCTAAATTTCTCAGCCTCCAATCTACTTAAGTGTGTCTTTTTGATTAAGTTCAAGCCACTTGAGTATGAACTAAAGCAATGTGTTCTCCTTCCAGGATATTTCCTTAAAGAAGAAGCTGTTTGCTCTTGACATCCATATTCCCCTAGAAGCATGGACTGGGGATAAGTCAGTGTAAGCCATGCAGATGAAATCTGTAGTTAGCCTGGGAGATGGTGAAGAAATATGATGTGCAGACTTAGATCCCCTAGAGTACAGCTTCTGCATCAGCTCTGGACTACTCATCCCTGGATCATCCCATGAAAACAGAACAACAACAACAAAAACTTATCCAACTTAAAGCAGTGAACGTGGGATCATTCTCTTATGCTGCCTTAGCCTCTACTGTGTTGCTACTCCTTACTTGCTTCCATCCTATCTGAGTCTGTGCAACCCTTATGGACTGCAGCCTGCCAGGCTCTTCTGTCCAAGGGATTCTCTGGTCAAGAGTACTAGAGTGGGTTGCCATACTCTTCTCAGGGGATCTTCCTGACCCAGGGATTGAACCTGGGTCTCCTGCATTGCAGGCAGATTCTTTACTGCTAAACTACCAGGGAAGCCCTAGTCTCTACTGTAAGTAATACTAAAATAAATCCAGCAATCATTACTGATTTTTTTTCGTTTTTGAAAAATTTCCAGTCACATCTTGATAAACTAAAGTTTTCTTTCAGTACATTCCTCAAAAAGAAATCATGGGAAAACAGTCCCCATGTTTGTGCAACTTAAAAACTTCTTGTCAAGCCTCTAAATCTAACTTCCAGTTTATAAAAATTAGGAGTGATAAAGGAGAAGGTTAAGTACCACAAAGAGAAAACAATCATATAAATGCAGAGTTGGAAAAATATGTTGCTTGTCCTCAATTCTTCAAAAAGTGAATGTAATGGAAAAAAACTAAGTCAAGGGTATTTTCTCACTAAGAGAAACTAAAAAAAAAAATCACTAGTAACACAGCATCAGCCTAAGTTGGATCCCAGTTCTTTAAAAAAAAAAAAAAACTGTTAAATATATAAATTATGATGATTTATAAAATTTTAACATGGACTATATACACAATGGAATATTACTTAGCTATAAAAAGAAACACATTTGAGCCAGTTATAATGAGGTGGATGAAACTGGAGCCTATTATACAAGGCAAAGTAAGTCAGAAAGAAAAACACCAATACTATTTATTAACACATATATGTGGAATTTAGAAACATGGTAATGATGATCCTATATGCAAGGCAGCAAAAGAGACACAGATGTAAAGAACAGACTTTTGGACTCTGTGGGAGAAGGTGAGGGTGGGACGATTTGAGACACTATCCCTGAAACATGTATATTACCATATGTAAAATGGATGACCAGTGAAAGTTACATGCATGAAGCAGAGCACTCAAACCCAGTGCTCTGGGACAACCCAGAGGGATGGGGTGGGGAGGGAGGTGGGAAGGGGTTCAGGATGTGGGGGACACATGTGCACCTGTGGCTGATTCATGTTGATGTATGGCAAAAACCACCACAATATTGTAAAGTAATTAAAATTTAACATGGGCTGGACATTAAATGAAATTATGGAATCATTTTCTACTTCTTAGGTGTGATAACAACATACTGTTACACAAGAAATTACCCTTGTCCTTGGAAAATGAATGTTTAAGTAATTAGGGATGAAGTGACTTGAAGTCTTAAAGTTACTTTCAAATAAAGAGGGAGGGGAGACATTAAAGGTTTAGAAATAATGTACCAAAAAAAGATACAAGTTGTTGAATTCAGGGGAAGATATATACAAGTGTTTGTCAAACTATTCTAGTAATTTTTTTTTTAATTTCTAAAATAAAACTTAGGGGAGTAAGTAAAAAGTATTTAAAACACTCAAAACCGTGTTGATTGCCCTAATACTTGCATGACGGTGGGTTAGACATAAAATCCTTGGGTGCATTCTCTTTTCTGTACCATTTTGTAAATATTGTTCTATTAACTACTTGCATAAAATACTGCTGAGGAAAAGTATGTTTAACTAACTGACATAATAAGTTGTTTTATAGTCTCATCTGGCTTTCTAGATGAATTATTTTTGTACATTAAAAGACAAATTACTGTCCTAAAATATGTCTATTGTTAACCATCATTTTCTTCTGGGAACAACACAATAGTACCTTTCAATTTGCAAGTTCATTTATTTTTATCTCAAATAGTTATTAACATATCCTTATATATTCATTGTTTCACTGTTTCCATTTCTTTGTAGAGGATTCCAACTACACATACAACTTCCAAATCAGTCACATTTTAAATGTCATTTTTTCCTTAATTGTATAATTCTCATATTAATATACTTTTCTACTTAATTTAATTTACATTTTCCATTGTAGCCTTTGTTTTCAGAAATCTATTCTTAAATAAATTTTCTTAAGTTCAGCTTAATATGCTTAATAGTTTTGTGTTTTTCTTATACTTCCCTGATCTCAGTTACTTGATAATTTTTATTATCTCAACATATCTTTCCAGAGCTTTTGCATTTTTGCTTTGAACCCTTGGTAGGAGAGTTAATTTACTGATATCTTTTTAATAATATAATGATGAATTTCCTTCCTCTTTTCCAATTCTGTCTTTGAACAGATCCTGTGCTGTTGCTTTCTTATATTAATTCTATCATTGGAAAAGGTGAGTTTTTCCTGCATCAACCGTTAGCCAGGAGTATATATCAGACAGAAAACAATAGTATTCAGGACAAGCATGAATTCTTCTTGTGATCAAGGATTCTGGATGTGATTTTCCCCCTGCAATGAAGACAGGCATCACTGGACCTCTTCTCAATTCAGTCTCTTTTCTGCTTCAACAGAAACAATATCACTTGCACATATGGATTGTCCATAGGATTGCTCATTTAGTCCCAATTCCTCTGCTTCCTGGGACCACACTGAGTCAAATAAAACCAGCACCAGATGCATCACTCTGTCTAATGCTGATAAGGAACTTGGGCTTATCACCTCGCATGACCTTCATCTTTGATTCTGTATTTTTTGCTGGCTCTTTTTCTGATCCAAAGCTCTTTCCTGATCTATCATCATTTATTAGCATCTTTCTACTCATCCCACTGCATGGTTTCTGTTCTAAGCCACTCTTCCAGATATTTTTTAAACTATCTTACTGACGTACAACCAGCAGAACAAAAAGTTGTACATATTTAAAATATACAACTTAATCAGCCTGTAGATAAGGATACATCTGTGAAACTATCACTACAATCTACACTACAAACTTATTCATCGTCTCCAAAAGTTGCCTCCCATGCTCTTTATTTATTGCTATTCTTTATAGCTCATGACCTTGGATGTTAGTTGTCTTCCAATTTCACCAGACATGGTGTTTCTATCTTTCCTTCATTGTTCTCCTTGGTGCTTTTGGATAAATTCTAAGAGATAAGGGGGAAATGCTGATTTTTGTACTTTAACGTTCAAACAAGACAATCTATTCATGATTTCTTTATTTTGAATTTTCATTCTTCTATTTTTAATGTGGCTAGGTTTGGTCTTCAGGGAGATCTTTCATAATGGTTAATAGATGAAATATACTTTGAATGTTTACATATTTAAACATTTCTTCCTGTCATTTTTATACACAACACTTGTATATATAGACCAGATATAAGTTATTGGGACAAAAGTCTTTTCTCATAACTCTAAAGAAAGTGCTCCATCATCTCCTGTCCTTGAACAATACTGTGTGGAAATCTCAGCCCAACCTGGATTTCCCTTTGCAGGTGATTATGTGTTCTTCCAGAATGATTATAGTGTTCTTTCCTCAATCTTAAAGTTCTAAAGTTTCTCTCTGTTATGTCTCTGCCCATTAATCTCTATTAATTTTTCCTTGTCTTAACTACATTCATAGCAACCCTTTTCAATATGGGTGACATTATGTTTTCAAAATCACCATAACAATATCCTCTAACCCATATGCCCTTCTTAAAATGTGACACCATCACTTATACAGAGGTGGAGTGTACGGTCCTTTATCTGAAATGTTGGCAGGTTTGTAACTAGATGTGACTGTGACTCTAAGTGACTTTTGAGAGTAGGTGATGAAAATGCTCTGCACTTCTGCCTCATTCTCTTAAACCCATTATCTCTTGGAAGTCTTCAGCCACAGGATATGATGCTCTGTAGAGTCCAAAACAAGATTACTGTGAGACCCCAGGGGTAGGCCATAATCTCCATAAACAGAGAGGACTGCTCAGCCTCAGCTGTTTTAGCTCTAGCTACAGCTGAGAGTCCTCAGCCAGAAACACTCAGGAAAACAAGAGTGTGTGTGTTTTTTAAGTTGCCATTGTTTTAAGTCTTTAAGATTTTGACTAATTTCTTTTACATCAATAGATAATGATGTAGATACAATTTTCTTGGGCTCAAAAATTACTGCAGTGACTACAGTCACAAAACTAAAAGGCATTTGCTTCTTGGGAGAAAAGCTATGACAAAAGTAGACAGCATATTAAAAAGCAGAGACATCACTCTGCCAACAAAGGTGTGCATAGTGAAAGCTATGGTTTTTCCAGTAGTCATGCATGAATGTAAGAGTTGGACCATAAAGAAGGCTGAGCACTGAAGAATTTATGTTGAACTGTGGTGTTTGAGAAGACTCTTGAGAGTCCCTTGGACAGCAAGGAAATCAAACCAGTCAATCCTAAAGGAAATCAACCCTGGATATTCATTGGAAGGACTGATGCTGAACTCCAATACTTTGGCCACCTGATGAGAAGCACTGGCTCCTTGGAAAAGACCCTGATGCTGGGAAAGATTGAAGGTAGGAGAAGGGGATGACAGAGGACAAGATGGTTGGATGGCATCACCAATTCAATGGACATGAGTCTGAGCAAGCTCCAGGAGATGGTGAAAGACAGGGAAGCCTGGAATGCTGCAGTCCATGAGGTCACAAAGAGTTGAACATGAATGAGCAACTGAGCAACAACAACAAAAAGTCATTTCAGTCATGTCTAACTCTTGTGACTCTATGGTCTGTAGCCTGCCAGGGTCCTCTACACATGGGATTCTCCAAGCAAGAATACTGCAGTGGGTTGCTATGCCCTCTTCAGGGGATCTTCCCAACCCAGGGATCAAACCCAGGTATCTTAAGTCTCCCACAGTGGCAGGCAGGTTCTTTACCACTAGCGCCATCTGGAAATCCCGGATAATGATAAATATGCATATTTAAATCTCCCTTTATTTAAATAAAGTTTTTGTCTATATTTCCTTAATTTTTTTATAACCTCATTGTTGATTTCTCTTCCTAAGAAATCTTAAGTGAAGTCGCTCAGTCGTGTCCGACTCTGCGCGACCCCAATGGACTGCAGCCCACCAGGCTCCTCTGTCCAAGGGATTTTTCAGGCAAGACTACCGGAGTGGGATGCCATCGCCTTCTCCAAAGAAGAAATCTTCATTATCCATTAATTATCCATATATTGCACAGGTATGTACATAGCCATTCTGACATATGTGTGTTATCGTTTTATCTCTAATCAGTTTTGTTATTTAAAAAAAATTTTTTTGCAGTATGTATGATCTTACCTTCCCTACCTCCTATACGACTATACTATTTTTTAGTATTTACTGTTTTTTTTTCACTGTACCAGTTCTAATTTATTCTAATGTGGTTTTTAAGTATTTTCATATTTTACGTTTCTTTTCAACTTCTTCCCCTGAATTTGTCTGTTCTACCATTTTATATAATCCCTTGTTACATAGAAATTCCATACTCACTTTAATTTCCTTGAGAATGCAGATAATTTTTAAACAATCTTTCCTTTCCTAAGTTCTTCTAAAATTCAATCTTCATAGTCTTTTGAATGAAATGCAGAACCATTTCTGCATTTGTTTGTGTGCCATTAGGCATTCCAGATCTTTTGTATTTATTAATCATCCTTCAATGGAGGCCATAGCATCTGATTTACAATGTGCAGAAACATGGTGTGGGTGAACCTCATTGACTTGCCTCTTCTTTAAAGAACATGTCTGTCGAGTCATTCTTCTATGTCTCCAGCTGGAAAACTAAATACGGTTTGTTTATTTTGTTTCTCTGGTTCCATCTTTAACTGCCTGGGGAGTGGTTGGAAGCATGAAAACAATGGAAATGATAAATGCCTTGGGGCAACACACAGCTAATGTATAAACATTTGTCTCTAAGTTCCAAGTCTGTTCTGTCCTCTGCACAGAGCTGGCCAGTCCTTGGCTTTAGATGACATCCTTCACCTCTCAGCCATGACATTTATCACTTCCTCCAGAAACTGTTCTTTCATCAATGCCTATCTTCTTTTTGCTTCCTCTAGAACATCATTTGATGCCAACCAGGCCACCTCTCTGTTTAAACCCAATGAAGAGTTAAGATGATACCAAAGAAGTTCTTTCAGGCCCAATTCCATGCTCTCCTAAAAAGGAAAATAGGCCTCAGGCAGTGGGCCCTTCACTCCACTCCACTCTCAGCTCCTTCCTGTGCCTCATTCCTATCTTTCCAAGACAGGGACTACTGTTTTTATGATCCCCAACTCTATCATTTTCCTTATTGAGAACACCATATTCACCATTTTGCAATCATTGTGAATTTCAGTATTTTCTTTCATTTTGTTCAAAATTTCCCTGTATCTGCCAGACTTTCCTTATAATGTGTGTCAAGAGGTTGTTCAAGATCCATGGTTTCATTATAGGTTAGCTTTTCCTTTCTTTCATATATATTATATATTTTATGGAAATATAGATCATATTCAGAGAAAATTAAATATATTCATTATTCTGAGAAAAGAACTATACCACTGTTAATAGCTCTTCCAGTGTTCCCCCAAAACCCCAATCAGCCTTTTCAGCATGACAGATCTGTGATTATTTCTTTCTCCTAAATTTATATATGCTGGCAAGAAGTTCACAGGCCTCCAGGAATTTTTATTAAGAGCTTCAGATAGTCTAGCAAGGAATTTTATCTCTTTTGACAAGATCAAGTGTATAACTGGAACTAACCATGCCTCATTTCATGCTAGCTTGCTGCTCCTCAGATAAATGTGAAACATCCTTTGTGGCCAAATATACAATTCAATGGAATTGTGTTGCCTCAATGCTCTAAGGGCCTTGTTAGTGGCAAGGGGGGATTCCTGATTGACAGATGTCAACTGCCATGAGCCTCACAGACATATAAGGTGATAAAGAAAGCTAGTGACTGTTGGGATTCATGGATGAAGGTATTCACTATAGAATCTAGTGTAATAGACACAGTGTTCACCCTTCCTGAGCTGTGGCCTGTCTCTGGCCTTAAGACTCTGCATTAAGACAGGCTGTCAAAGATAAGACAGGAAGAGAAAGAGGCCCTGCTATAGGGCACCTCAGGTAAGGTGTTAATAGCTATCTGTGCCTGAATAAGAATCCTCCTGATGCCTTGCTTTTTCTCTTAGTACAATGAAGTAATATCTTCATATTTCTTAAATGACATTTCCATCCAGGAGTAAGAACAGTTCGGTGCATTAATTGATGCCAATTTCACATGGAACAATTTTATGGAAAGCACTTATTTCTGATTTTCTAGGCATATAAGATTGACATAAATGCTTCTGTTTCTCCAGGTAAAGAGTTGTCTACCTACTTAGTTATGTCATGAAGAATATAATGGCCTTGGCTTCTATATAAGTGGTAAGATTATGTAAATAATTACAGCTGGCATTCATTTTGCCCTCCTATTTACAAATACATCCAACTGGTGCTACAGAAATAAAATATATGCCACTGAATTAAACCAATGCAATGTTTAGTGGTGGGAAAACAGATGATGGGTAAAGTGAGATAGATGAGGAAGATAACAGATGGATGATAAATTATAAGATAAATAGACTAAAGGGATAGATTTTTCCACTTTTCATTTTTCTGGCTTTCACAAATGTTCTCATATGTTTTTCTATAAAGCACAATAACATTCCTTGCCATATAATGTTGAGTATTTATATCTCTGCTCTGAACCAATTTTTCTTATACATTGCTCAGTCTTGACACAGAGCAATATCTCAGCGGTGTCCCAAGGACTATCAGTCAATCACAAACAGTCACTGAGCACACAGCGTATGTGCTGAGAACCATACCATCCATTTTTGAAGTGGTTCTGAGAAAGCACGAAATCAGCTATAGCCCTTGATCTAAAGATAAAAAGAAGACCAGACAGATGAAATAGAATACAATAAAGAACATAATTTGTCGGAATTTGTAAAGGCTCCTTCCAGTGTTCTCTCCTCTCGCTCTCTTCACTTCATAGGGATTTCATCTACCCACAGAAGGCATTTTAATTCATTCTTTATACAAACATGTGCTGGGTGTTCTTAATGAGTCATGTACTTGGTAAGAGGCCAAGAATTCAAAAAAATAAGACAGATCCTCTGTCCTCAAAGAGCTTGCAGTACAGTGGTGAAAATGAGCACACGGATGATAGAGTGTCACTATAAAGCAAGTGCATTACACGCATATGGGGCACAGAGTAAGAGCATCCACCTCTGCCTGGTAGGGAGGAGCGAGCATTCTTGGAGGAGTTGATAACTCAGAGAGTTTTAAAGGATGAGAAAGATTCAGACATGAATACAAGAAAAGATCTAGTCCAAGCAGATAGGACATTGGGAGCAAATTCATAAAGAGAGAAACTGCACGACACGTGTTCAGTGCTGCTGAAGCAGAGAGTGGAGGTGAATCAGAGGGGAGGACAGTCTATAGGCAGAGCTTTGATTTGCACAGTAAGAAACTCAGATTAGAGACGTCTTTGGTGTTCACTGGTTAGGAATCCATCTACCACTGCAGCAGACACAGGTTGGATCCCTTGTGCAGGAAGATCCCCATTCAGTGGGCCAACAAAACTCACGTGCTGCAACTACTGAGCTAGAGCCTGTGCTCCACAAGAGAAGCCACTGCCGTGAGAAGCCCGTGCTCTGCAACTAGAGAACAGGCCCACTCACTGCAACTAGAGAAAACCTGTGCACAGCAACAAAGACCCAGAGCAGCCAAAAGTTAAAAAAAAAAGAGAAACAGACTGTATGCTCCAGGCAACAGAAACCACTCAAGGATTTTAAACAAAAGAATGACAGGATCAGGTTTCTATTTTAGGTCCATCTTACAGATTTGAAGGGAGAAAGGTTGAAGTTGGGAAAATTGGTTAAAAGACCGTTTCAGTGATCAGCTTGTAAGATGATGAGGATGTCACCCAAGATGGCATTTGCAGATGGAGAATAAGGGGACATACTTGAAAAAATGTTTAAAGACAAAAATGGCAAGGCTCTGTATTATAGGTACACCTTGGAGATATGGCGGATGTGGTTCAAAACCACTGCAATAAAGCAATTACTGCAACAGAGTGAGTTATACAAATGTTTTGATTTTCTAGTACAAATAAAATTATGTTTACACTATACTGTACTCTATTAAGTATGCAATAGCATTGTGTAGAACAGACTTTTGGTCTCTGGGAACGGGAGAGGGTGGGATGATTTGGGAGAATAGCATTGAAATATGTATAGTCTCATATCTGAAACGAGTCACCAGTCCAGGTACGATGCTTGATAGCGGATGCCTGGGGCTAGTGCACTGGAATGACCTGGGGGGGATGGTATGGGGAGGGAGGAGGGAGGAGGGTTCAGGATGGGGAACACATGTATACTTGTGGAGGATCCATCTCGATGTATGGCAAAAGCAATACAATATTATAAAGTTAAACAAAATAAAATTTAATTGGAAAAAAAATAAAGAAGAAAATTAGGGGGAAAAAATAAATAAAAATCTTAATTAAAAATACTTTATTATTTTTTTTTAAATGCTAACCATCATTTGAGCCTCCAGTGAAATTTTGCTGGTGGAGGGTTTTGCCTCAATAATGCTGATGGCTGCTGACTGATCAGGATGGTAGCTGCTGAAGCCTGAGGTGACTTGGAAGTTTCTTTAAGTAAGACAACAGTGAAGTTTGCTATATCGATTGACCCTTTCATGCAATGCTGTTGGATAGCATTTCACCCACAGTGGAACTTTTTTCAAAATTGGAATTAATCCTCTCAAGCCCAGCACTGCTTTATCAACTAATTTTATATCATACTCTAAATCTTCCATTGCCATTTCAACATTCTTTAGCATGAGTAGATTCCATCTTCAGAAACTATTTCTTTGCTCATCCATAAGAAACAACCCCTCATTTATGAAAGTTTTCTCATGAGACTGCAACTCCGCTTCTAATTGTAGTTCTGCTGCTATCTCTGCCACATGGACAGTTACTTCCCTCATGAAGTCCTGAACACCTAAAGTCATCCATAAGGGTTGGAATCAACTTCTTGCAAATTCCTGTTAATGTTGACATTTTGACCTCCTCCCATGAAATCACAAATGTTCTTAATGACATCTAGAATGATGTATGCTTTCCAGAAGATTTTCAATTTACTTTGCCCAGATCTATCAGAGGAATTACTATGTATGGAAGCTATAGCTTTATGAAATGTATTTCTTAGGTATTAAGACTTGAACGTCTAAATTACTCCTTGAACCTTAGGCTATAGAATGGATGTTGTGTTAGCAGGTATAAAAACATTAAGCTCATTGTATGTCTCCATCAGAGCTCTTGAGTGCCTAGATGCATTGTTGATGAGCAGTAATATTTTGAAAGGATTCTTTTCTCCCGAACAGTAGGTCTCAACAGTGAGCTTAAAATATTCTGTAAACCGTATTGTCACCCAAGCTTTGTTGCTCCATTTATGGAGCAGAGACAGAGTAGATTGAGCATAATTCTTCAGGGCCCTCAAATTTTTGAAATGCTAAGTGAGCACTGGCTTCAGCTTAAACCCCGTAGCTGCATTAACCCCTAACAAGAGAGGCAGCCTGTTCTTTGAAGCCTTGAAGCCAGGCGTTGACTTCTCCTCTCTAGCTCTGAAGTCCTATTTGGCATCTTCTTACAATATAAGGCTGTGTAGTCTACACTGAAAACGTGTTGCTTAGTGTAGCCGCCTTCATTAATTGTCTAAGCTAGGTGTTTTGGATAACTTCTGGAAGCTACACCTTCTACATCAGAACTTACTGCTTCACCTTGCACTTGTTTTGCATTGGAAATAGCTGCTTTCCTTATACCCTACAGACCAACCTCTGCCACCTTCAGGCTTTCCTTTGGCAACTTCTTTGCCTCTCTAAACCTTCATAGAAACAAAGAGAGGTAGGATTTCTCTGGCTTAGACTTTGGTTTAAGGGAATATTGTGGCTGGTTTGCTCTTTTATCCATATCACTACAACTTTTCCGTATCAGCAATTAGGCTGTTTTATGTTCTTATTATTTGTGTGTTCACTGGAGTATCACTTCTAATTTCCTTCAAGAACTTTTTTGTTGCATTCACAACATGACTAACTGGAACAAGAAGCCTAGCCTTCAGTGTATCTAGGTTTTTGGCATGCCTTCCTCACTAAGCTTATCATTTCTAGCATTTGATTTAAAGTGAGAGACCTGCAACTCTACTTGAACATTTAGAAGTCACTGCAGCGTTATTAATGGGCCTAACTTCAAATTGGTGTGTCTCAGGGAATAGAGAGCCCAAGAGGAGGGGGAGAGATGGGGAAGGGCTGGCTGGTTGGACAGTAAGAACACAAACAACATTTATCATTTAAATCTGCCATCTTATAATGGGCATGGTTCTTGGTGCCCCTGAACAGTTACAATAAGTAACATCAGAGATCACTAACCATAGACAACCATAACAATACAATCTCAATAATAACAAAAGTTCTGAAATATTTGAATAATTACCAAGATGTGACATGGAGACACAGGTGAGAAATGCTGCTGGAAAAATGGTGCTGATAAGACTTGCTGGATGCAGGGTTGCCACAAACCTACTTATAAAAAATGCCGTATCTCTGAAGGACAATAAAGCAAAGTGCAATAAAACAAAGGCATGCTTGTACTTGGATCTGGGATAAGGAAGAAAGCAGAGTTAAAGAAAACCCAAACGACCTGGCACACTCCACACAAGAGTCACATTAATACTCAAGGAGCCAGGGAGCTGTCCCAAGTGAGCACAATAGTCTTTGATGAACAATTTAGCGGTAAGCAGACTTGCATGACTATTACTAAACTGTGTTTGCAACTACTAAGAAAGATTTCACTGATGTGGAATAGAGGACAGAGCAATTGGAAATACCTGGCCCAAAGTTCCCTGTCTTCTCCTACCTGTTCTGAAGAAGAACCTTGGCCAGTTGCTCTCTACCATGCACAAGCTCAGGAAGCCGCTGTGTGCATTTTTCAAGAGTGCATTACAGGTAAGAAGGTAGATGGTTGCAGAAGTAAGTGTCAGAGTCCACCTGTATCCTTCAAAGTGCAGGATGTTTCTTCCTGTGTCTCCTACCACTACTGCAACGCTTCATGCCGCATCAAAAACCATACACCAAAAGGAAGGAGAATCTGAATCTGCTGTCAGCAGAACAAAATACAAGTCTTGGAGCCAGCTACTTCATTATGCTCCCAGATGTACAGCAACTGGCCTTCTCACACCACAGACATTTGAAGAAATAATCACTATGCATGAAATGTCAGAGCTTCCTCTCCATCCAGCCAAAAGTTTCATTTTTTCAACTAAATGGGAGATAAGAAGATAATGTTTCCTACAAAATTTTAGCTGGTTGTAGAGAGACAATATTTCTCTCTGTGTACTCTAGACTGTCCAGTGTATTGACACTTGGTTAATATCCTGTTAATATCCCTTGTGGCTCAGCTGGTAAAGAATCCACCTGCAATGTGTGAGACCTGGGTCTGATCCCTGGGTTGGAAAAAAACCCCTGGAGAAGGGGAAAGGCTACCCACTCCAGTATTGTGGTCTGGAGAATTCCATGGACTGTATAGTCTATGGGGTTGCAAAGAGTCAGACACAACTGAGCAACTTTCACTTTTCACTAATATCCTGTTAGTAATATTAATGATACTATCATATTTAATGCTTAGAAAATATACCTGCAAATCTTAAAAATGATGAATTAAGGAAGAGTTTTTTCAATAGAAAATGTCTGTAACCTTTAGAAAACATCATTAATGAAGCATAGACTAAAAGCCTGAGACAAAAGCCATACAAGAGCTTTAATACAGAGAAATGACACCAATTGGGTCAAGTAAGTAGACCCAAATCAATACAGCTGTAAGAAATATTTACCTGAACAAGGGGAGGCGCTTCAAAAACTTGCCTTGGAAAACAGAAAATTCCCTTTAAGATACATTCTCAAAGACGCTGCACAACTGCAGGATCTAATTCATAAAATTAAGTATCTAATTCATGAAAGGAAAGGGAGGCTGGCAGTACAAACCTGAAACAACTACAGTGTTAACGCAGCAGAAACCACTGACAAGAAAATGGTTTCTATGATAGACTCACAGACAGAATTTAAGTGGAAAATGACTGTGCTATCTTCCAAATTGAAGAAACATGGCTACTTTCATGGCCCTAAACCTCGTCCCATGCACAGCCCCCTGCCAGCTTGTATCTTGATGATTGTTGAACTATTTACTGCAAACAAGTGTGACAGGAGGAGTCTCTCAAGAGTGACGTACTCATTTTAGAGAGCTAACCCAAAAAACGTGCTGTTAATGAAAAGAACATTTCAGAGACAAATTTGTTTCCCTATGGATATGTTCATAAACTGTATTTACTGTCTTTTGGTTGTCTATTCAGAAGTGCCATATAAGCATGTAACCTTTCTTAACTAGTCCTATCCTTCACCTTTTCAGAATTCTGTCGCAGTCACCTACTTCAACCAGCAGCCCAACCTTTTTACCTGAGTGTGCTATACAAATGCTCTCATTTCCTATGTGTGCCATGGTGTGAAAAATGCAGGAGGCATTGTTTTAGGACACAGGCTCTATGTTTTGATGTGTGTGTGTGTATGTGAGTGTGTCTACATTTGACCTAAATATTTTGGTTCATCTCTTTGTTCCTAACTAGTGTTTTGGTCTTCTGCCAGCATGACTTGAAAGAATGCTCTTTAGTTGGCCAGTTTCTCTCTAAATAGCTGCCTCTGCGAGAGAGAAACCAACTTTCATGCTACAATTTAATAGTATTCTATCTAGAAGAATTTCATTCTCTGAATCTCTAGTGGGTGAAGATAAGAGAGAACTTGATAGTCTTTAAAGTTTTCACTGATTCTATAAGTGAAGTGAAAATCGCTCAGTCGTGTCCGACTCTTCGCGACCCCATGGACTATACAGTCCATGGAATTCTCCAGGCCAGAATACTGGAGTGGGTAGCCTTTCTCTTCTCTAGGGGATCTTCCCGACCCAGGAATCGAACCAGGGTCTCCTGCATTGCAGGCGGATTCTTTACTGACTGAGCTATCAGGGAAGACCTGATTCTATACCTAGGAACTTTATCAAAATTTTTCTCACAAGAAGTGTACCTGGAGCTTCCCTGGTGAAGAATCCGCCTGCCAATGCAGAAGACACAGATTTGATCCCTGATCTTGGCAGGTCCCACATGCCACAGAGCAACTAAGCCTATTTGGCACAACTCTTGAGCCTGTGGTCTAGAGCCCAGGCCCTACAACTACTGAAGCCCAGGCACCCAGAGCCAGTGCTGCACAACAAGAGAAGCCACTGCAATAGGAGGCCTGAGCGCTGCAACCAGAGAAAGCCCGCAGAGCAACGAAGACGGAGCACAGCCAAAAATAAATGAATAACTAACTAAATAAAATGTACTCATTCAGTCATATCCTTATTAGTTACCTGCCACAGGGGAAAAAATATGGAGGTAAAATGAAGTGCTACGTATGGCAATTATAATACATTCCCCTTTTCCTCTGGCATTCAAGTCTTATCTCCTATAGCAATTGTCCTATAGGCAGGTCGGGTTCATGGAGGTAACACAAGGCCACTGAACTGAAAGCAACATTTGCCAGGCAAAGTACCTGCTGACGGCACTCTTAGCAACCAAGACTGCCATTGATAGTGAAAACTACAAGGAACATAAAGAAGAACACTCAGGAATGAATATTTTCTGCCATAAATGTCATTCGAGGACATCTACATTGCTGAAGCCACAAAGTGGTGTTTAACCTAGAACAGATCTGTCTCCTGATTAAAAATCTCTGAAGTCTAGAATATAATACCAAGTCTACTTTGTCCTTCATGGCTGAATATAATCTGGGTCCCCTTAGGTACCCACCTCACCTGCTCTTCCCACCCTAGATCATTACACTGGTGAAAGGACATGCAAACTGAGACAGCAAGACTCTGTAAAACATTAAACTAAAAAAGAAAAAAGCTCAATACTATATTTCTTTAATTGTATACAAAGCTCAGAAAAAATAAACAACATAATAGTTAAGGAAATTCTGGAACCAGGCCCTTACTCCTTAAGCCTTCCTCAACAAACTCAGTAAATATAATTAATACATGATTTATCACCTACTGGACTGACTGTTTATGAACCCCCCTATCCAAAATTTGTATGTTGAAATCTTAACCCCCAATATAATGGCAATAGGAGGTGGGGACTTTGCCAGGAGATCGGGTCATGAGGGTAGAGCCTTCGTGAATGAGATTAGTTCCCTTATAAAGGAGACCCCAAAGTTTTCCCTCACCCTTTTCCCCACGTGAGGACACAGTGAGAGGATGACCATCTATGAATCAGGAGAGGCTCCTCATCAGACACCAAATCTATTAACACTTTGATCTTGAACTTTCGTGCCTCCAGAACTGTAAAGAATAAACGTTAGATGCTAAAGCCACCTGTCTATGCCATCTTTGTTACAGCAGCCTGAATGGACCAGTGCACCAATAGAATGTATTTTCACTTGGTCCAACACCTAAAAGCAACTTTTAGATCATCAGCACTACAAAAGAACTTAGAAATGCAGCAAGGTAGGACCATTTCAGAGGCCTCTACAGACAGGAAATAAAGAAAACATTCCTTTACACTTAGAGTATTCAGAAGATCCTAAGTACAACACCTCATGCTAAAGTACCTTGGCCTTTGTCCCTAAATTATAATTTGGGGGGATCAGTCATTTTTCTGAGCAATTTAAAGAATTATTAACTCAAATCTGTAACTAATACAGTTAAAGTTACCATGAAAGAGCTAGAATTAAGCACAAAATACTTATGCAATCATAGTTACAAGTTACAAGCCAAAATAGCAGCGCACACTGATGATCTATAGGAATAGTCTTCTAAATGTTTAATCGGGACAGTATAAGTATGTGTTACCTAAAGGGTTAAAAAGTCAAAAGAAAATGGTCTATTTTGTTCACCCATAAGAGGAAAAATGTTGAGGCAGGGGTGAGACAACCACTACTGTCTGTTTAATAAAATACAATATTTTTAAATTGTCAAGCATTCTTTTATTCTAGAAAGAACCCCACTACACACTTTTTTCAGTTATTCTACATATTTAATACTAACAAGAAAAAAATTTTATTTCCTATCATTTTATAGGTTCATGTTCCTTATATATGCTAGTTGCCAAAAACAGCTAGACTTCTCTGGTGGCTCAGACAGTAAAGAATCTGCCTGCAATGCAGGAGGCCTGGGTTCAATCCCCGGGTTGGGAAGATCCCCTGGAGAAGGAAATGGCAACCCACTCCAGTATTCTTGCCTAGAGAAACCCAAGGACAGAGGAGCCTGGCAGGCTACAGTCCATGGGGTCGCAAAGACTCAGACAAGACAGCGACTCACACACACACACATACACACACACACATTTTCGGTTGTTATTCTACATATTTAATACTAGCAAGAAAAAAATGTTATTTCCTGTCATTTTATAGGTTCATGTTACTTATATATGCTAGTT
This sequence comes from Tragelaphus eurycerus, assembly GCA_935064755.1. Classification (NCBI taxonomy): domain Eukaryota; kingdom Metazoa; phylum Chordata; class Mammalia; order Artiodactyla; family Bovidae; genus Tragelaphus; species Tragelaphus eurycerus. The sequence continues at coordinate 2,867,412 of CAKXYN010000135.1, read as the reverse complement.
GTCTAAAATAGCTAGACTTCTTTTCTTCTTTCCATGAGAAAATGTCGACTCATGGCACAGAGATGAGCTGTATATGCAAAGCTGTGTAGGAGCAGTGATTGTGTTTGTGCTTGCCATTATTCCCAAACATCTACATAAAAGTCCAAGTGTCAGTTGTTCTGTACAATGTTAGTTACTCATGGAACTGATTACCAGATGACAAAGTCTTTCAACTATTTTACATATACTTAATACTAGCAACAACTTTTGGAGAAGGCGATGGCACCCCACTCCAGTACTCTTGCCTAGAAAATCCCATGGATGGAGGAGGCTGGAAGACCTCAGCATGGGGTTGCTGAGGGTCAGACATGACTGAGTGACTTCACTTTCACTTTTCACTTTCATGCAATGGAGAAGGAAATGGCGACCCACTCCAGGGTTCTTGCCTGGAGAATCCCAGGGACAGGGCATCCTGGTGGGCTGCCGTCTATGGGGTCACACAGTCGGACACGACTGAAGTGACTCAGCAGCAGCAACAACTTTAAACCCACAAATCAATATTTGTGCTATGATTTTATGAGTATAGACAAAGGAAACATTGCTTGGATAAAATTTAAATCTAAACATCCTAATTTCTTAAGGGATTTTGTTTTTTCTTGTCAAAAACATTGTTTGCTTGGAGTTCACACACTAATTCTCAGGAATTTTGAACAAAGATTATTATCTCTTTATTCAACAAGAATATTTTGAGCATCCTATAAGTGCCAGATAACCTGGTAGGGACTGGGTACATACTAAAAAATGATTGATTTTTTTTCTCTTATAGTCCATATGATCTAGTGGAATGTTAAACATGAAAATAAAGCATTGCAGTACATTTTGCTGAGTGTCATTTTTGAGATAAGTATTGAAGAGTTGAGACACAAAGAAGGGTTAATATATCACTCTTCTTGATTTGCAACTCTTCACAGAAGCATAGTATTTAAAATTTTAGGTGTCCACTTAGTAGAAAGTATGGAGAAAGGATTACAAGGACAAATGATAAAACGATCTGTATGGGCTTGCTTGGAAAATATAGGGAGTTAAGCAATAATAGACAATAAAATGTCCTGAATCTACTGGCAAGACATGGAGTTTAAGAGGCAAGGATAACCATAACCAAACCGTAGCCATAACAGTGTATAATGGGGAACTCAAATAGCCGGTTCTGGTTAACGCTGGTAGTCAACAAGTTGGTAGTAAACTGGCTAGATTGGAGAATTAAAGCTTCACAACTCAAACCATTTGGGCTCCAAAATACAACATTGTAAATCAATGAATACCCCAATAATAAATTAACTTTAAGCATAAAATAAAATATATAAGATTACAAAGGAAACTACTTATACTGAAGTACAGTTACAAAAATATTTTTAAGTATTATGACATGATAACATTTACACATTTAAATAGCATGTAAAATAACCATGTCTATCACATTTTTGAAGTCATAAATGAATGAAAATGATATTTCTAAATCTTTCTAAGATTTTCATTTAGAATGGTGAAACTGTTTTAGAAGTAGAGAGAAGTATGGTTGCACAACATTGTGAATGTTGTAAATATTGCTGAATTGTTTTTTAAAATTGGGAAAGGAATACATCAAGGCTGTATATTGGCACCCTTTTATTTAACTTATATCAGACTACATCATGCAAAATCTTGGGCTGGATGAAGCACAAGCTGGAATCAAGATAGCCAGGAGAAATATCAATAACCTCAGATATGCAGACGACACCACCCTTATGGCAGAAAGTGAAGAAGAACTAAAGAGCCTTTTGATGAAAGTGAAAGAGGAGAGTGAAAAAGTTGGAGTAAAATTCAACATTCAAAAAATAAAGATCATGGCATATGGTCCCATCACTTCATGCAAATAGATGGGGAAAGAATGGAAACAGTGACAGACTTTATTTGGGGGGGCTCCAAAATCACTGTGGGCAGTGACTACAGCCATGAAATTAAAAGATGCTTGCTCCTTGGAAGGAAAGTTATGACCAACCTAGACATCATATTAAAAAGCAGAGACATTACTTTGCCAACCAAGATCCATATAGTCTAACCTATGGTTTTACTAGTAGTCATGTATGGATGTGAGAGCTGGACAATCAAAAAGACTGAGCACCGAAGAACTGATACCTTCAAACTATGGTGCTGGAAAAGACTCTTGAGAGTCCCTTGGACAGCATGGAGTCAAACCAGTCAATCCTAAAGGAAATCAACCCTGAATATTCATTGGAAGGACTGATGCTGAAGCTCCAATATTTCAGCCACCTGATGAGAAGGGCTGACTCATTGGAAAAGACCTTGATGCTGGGAAAGATTGAAGGCAGGAGAAGGAAGTAACACAGGACAAGATGGCTGGATGGCATCACTGACTCAATGGACATGAGTTTGAGCAAACACAGGCGGGTAGTGAAGCACAGGGAAGCCTGGAGTGCTGCAGTACACGGCGTCCCAAAGAGCTGGATAGGATTTAGCGACTGAACAACAAGGCAAACCACTCACTTCACCAACTTCACCCCGATCCTTTTGAAACAGTATGGAGACATAATCAAAGAGTCCTTGAGTGCTATCAACATACAGTGGAAGAAACTATTTGACTTCTCCATGAATTAGTACCAACATTCATTTAGGTTAGATAAGACACTTATGGTACAGGGAAAACAAAGTGATTAAAAACACATTTAGGCAAATCTCATTTGTGGCAGATAAGGCTCTCAGACTTGGCAGTTGTTTGGTCTAAGCAAATATGGCTTTAATAATGAATTAAGGTTTAATTTATAGATTTTCCACATTGGATTGTTTAGAAACTAGTGCCTGTTTGGGAAAGATTCTGTTGCACTGAAATTAGTGTATAGGGACTGGTATAAGGTTAAAAGAACTTGGTGTTTGGAATACATTTATTCACTCAGTTCATTAGAAAGACAGCCTGAGGCCTAAAAAGTAAAACTATCACCATTTGAACAGCAACAGTTAGTATTTATCAAACTATATAATCAAAACAACCAGTTAGGGCCTAGCAAATCTACAAAAGAAACCATGAGACCCTTAACCCAATTTCAAACATTAAAATATGAGATCCAAAGAAGTTAAATGGTTTGTCTAATGCCATACTTCGGGCATAAGCAAAGCCATAACTTATCCCAGGTTGACTGACTTTAAATAGAAATCGAATATTTTTTACCACACCACAGGGTCTCCAATTCCATATATACTTATTTGTATACAATGCGACAATTGTTTTCTCTCAAATGTAGACCTCAGTCATCATCCCAGACTGAATATGAGTGTAACAGTTCCCTGGGTATTGTGGTTGATTAGCAGGCAATGGCACCCCACCCCAGTACTCTTGCCTGGAAAATCCCATGGACAGAGGACCCTGGTGGGCCGCAATCCGTGGGGTCGCTAAGAGTCAGATACGACTGAGCGAGTTCACTTTCGCTTTTCACTTTTATGCATTGGAGAAGGAAATGGCAACCCACTCCAGTGTTCTTGCCTGGAGAATTCCAGGGATGGGGGAGCCTGGTGGGCTGCCGTCTATGGGGTCGCACAGAGTCGGACACGACTGAAGCGACTTAGCAGCAGCAGCATGTAAATCTTACAAAGTATCTGTCTGGTCTGTAACCTACTGTTTTTTATTTCTGGGAATTTCCCTGACATTTCAAAGGGCTGGATCTCTTGCTACCATATTCACACTATGTGACCCACCTTTCAGCTTACAAGCTGTAGATGGACACTGGAGTTAGACCGAGTTAGGCTGGTATGCCAGAAATGCTCAGAGGGCTCAAGCAAACCTTGTGCACAGCAGGACCCAGAGACCCCACAGAGACTGAAATGAAACTGTGCTTGAGTGTCTCCTGTGGAGGTATGGGTCAGCAGTGGACTGCCACAGGGGCGGGGGCTCTGGGTGCAGCAGACTTGGGTATGGTATAGGAGCTCTTGGAGGAGGTCGCCATTAACCCCACCATAGAGTGGCCAGAACTTACACAGGACAGGGACACACACTCTTGGTGGACACAAACAGAACCTTGTGCACACCAGGACCCAGGAGAAAGGAGCAGTGACCCCACAAGAGACTGACCCAGACTTGCCTGTAACAGTCCAGGAGTCTCTGGTGGAGGCTTGGGTCAGAAGGGGCCTGCTGCAGGGCTGGGGGCACTGAGTGTAGCACTGCATGCAAAGGACCTTTTGAAAGAGGTCACCATTATCTATATTACTTCCACCATAGTTTCAGTTCAGTCACTCAGTCGTGTCCAGTTCTTTGAAACCCCGTGGACTGCAGCATGCCAGGCCTCCCTGTCCATAACCAACTCCCAGAGTTTACTCCAAATCATGTCCATTGAGTCAATGATGCCATCCAGCCATCTCCTCCTCTGTCGTCCCCTTCTCGTCCTGCCTTCAATCTTTCCCAGCATCAGGGTCTTTTCAAATGAGTCAGCTCTTCGCATCAGTTGGCCAAAGTATTGGAGTTTCAGCTTCAACATCAGTCCTTCCAATGAATATTCAGGACTGATTTCCTTTAGGATGGACTGGTTGGATCTCCTTGCAGTCCAAGGGATTCTCAAGAGTCCTCCAACACCACAGTTCAAAAGCATCAATTCTTTGGTGCTCAGTTTTCTTTATAGTTCAACTCTCACACCCATATATAACTACTGGAAAATCCATAGCCTTCACTAGATGGACCTTTGTTGGTAGAGTACTGTCTCTGCTTTTTAATATGCTGTCTAGGTTCATCATAACCTTTCTTCCAAGGAGCAATCATCTTTTTATTTCATGGCTGCAATCACCATCTGCAGTGATTTTGGAGCCCAGAAAAATAAAGTCTGACACTGTTTCCCCATCTATTTGTCATGAAGTGATGGAACTGGATGCCATGATCTTAGTTTTCTGAATGTTGAGTTTTAAGCCAACTTTTTCACTTTCCTCTTTCACATTCTTCAAGAGGCTCTTTAGTTCTTCTTTACTTTCTACCATAAGGGGGGTGTCATCTACATATCTGAGGTTATTGATATTTCTCCTGGCCATCTTGATTCCAACTTGTGCTTCATCCAGCCCAGCGTTTTCATGATGTACTCTGCCTATAAGTTAAATAAGCAGGATGACAATGTACAGCCTTGACGTACTCCTTTTCCTATTTGGAACCTGTCTGTTATTTCGTGTCCAGTTCTAACTGTTGCTTTCCTGACTTGCATAAGATTTTTCAAGAGGCAGGTCAGGTGGTCTGGTATTCCCATCTCCTTCAGAATTTTCCACAGTTATTGTGATCCACACAGTCGAAAGCTTTGGCATAGTCAATAAAGCAGAAAGAGATGATTTTCTGGAACTCTCCTGCTTTTTTGATGATTCAACAGATATTGGCAATTTGATCTCTGGCTCCTCTGCCTTTTCTAAAACCAACTTGAAAATCTGGAAGTTCACAGTTCACTTACTGTTGAAACCTGGCGTGGAGAACTTTGAGCATTCCTATGCTAGCATGTGAGATGAGTGCAATTGTGCAGCAGTTGGAGCATTCTTTGGTAATATCTTTTTGGGGGATTGGAATGAAAACTGACATTTTCCAGGCCTGTGGCCACCACTGAGTTTTTTAAATTTGCTAGCATATTGAGTGCAGCATTTTCACAGCATCATCTTTTAGGATTTGAAATAGCTCAACCACCTATTTTTTGAATTCCACCACCTCCACTAGCTTTGTTCGTAGGTATGCTTCCTAATAGGGGAAGGCAATGGCACCCCACCCCAGTACCCTTGCCTGGAAAATCCCGTGAACGGAGGACCCTGGTGGGCCGCAGTCCATGAGGTCGCTAAGAGTCGGACACGACTAAGCGACTTCACTTTCACTTTTCACTTTTATGCATTGGAGAAGGAAATGGCAACCCACTCCAGCGTTCTTGCCTGGAGAATCCCAGGACAGTGGAGCCTGGTGGGCTGCCGTCTATGCGGTCGCACAGAGTCGGACACGACTGAAGCGACTTAGCAGCAGTAGCAGCATGCTTCCTAAGGCTCACTTGGCTTCACATTCCAGGATGTCTGGTTCTAGGTGAATGATCACATCATCATGATTATCTGGGCCATGTAGCTCTTTTTTGTAGAGTTCTTCTTGCCAGTTCTTCTTGAATCTTCCACTTCTGTTAGGTCCATCCCATTTCTGTCTTTTATTGAACCCATCTGTGCATGAAATATTCCCTTTGTATACCCAATTTTCTTGAAGAGATCTCTAGTCTTTCCCATTCTATTGTTTTCCTCTATTTCTTTGCATTGATCATTGAGGAAGGTTTTCTTATCTCTTCTTGCTATTCTTTGGAACTATGCATTCAAATGGGTATATCCTTTATTACAGTTTATCAGGTACTCTATCAGATCTACTTCCTTAAATATATTTCTCATTTCCACTGTATAATAGTAAGGGATTTGAAATAGGTCATATCTGAATGGTCTAGTGGTTTTCCCTACTTGCTTGATTTGTCTGTTTTGGCAATAAGGAGTCCATGATTTGAGCCACAATCAGCTCCTAGTCTTGTTTTTGCTGAATGTATACAGCTTTTCCTGGAGAAGGCAATGGCACCCCACTCAAGTACTCTTGCCTGGAAAATTCCACGGATGGAGGAGTCTGGTAGGCTGCAGTCCGTGGGGTGGCTAAGAGTCAGACACGACCGAGCGACTTCGCTTTCACTTTACACTTTCATGCATTGGAGACGGAAATGGCAACCCACTCCAGTGTTCTTGCCTGGAGAACCCCAGCGACGGGGGGAGCCTGTTGGGCTGCCATCTATGGGGTCGCACAGAGTCGGACACGACTGAAGCGACTTAGCAGCAGCAGCATACAGCTTTTCCATCTTTGGCTGCAAAGATTATCATCAATATGATTTCGGTGTTGACCATCTGGTGATGTCCATGTATAGAGTTTTCTCTTGTGTTGTTGGAAGAGGGTCTTTGCTATGATTAGTGCATTCTCTTGGGAGAACTCTATTAGCCTTTGCCATGCTTCATTCTGTACTCCAAGGCCAAATTTGCTTGTTACTCCAAGTGTTTCTTGACTTCATGCTTTTGCATTCCAGTCCCCTATAATGAAAAGGACATCTTTTTTGGGTATTAGTTCTAGAAGGTCTTGTAGGTCTTCATAGAACTGTTCAACTTCAGCTTCATCAGCATTACTGGTCGGGGCATAGACTTGGATTACTGTGATATTGAATGGTGTGCCTTGGAAATGAACACAGATCGTTCTGTCATTTTTGAGATGGCATCCAAGTACTGCATTTCAGACTCTTTGTTGACTATAGTGGCTACTCCATTTCTTCTAAGAGATTCTTGCCCTCAGTAGTAGATATAATGGTCATCTGAGTTAAAGTCACCCATTCCAGTCCATTTTAGTTCATTGATTCCTAAAATGTTGATGTTCACTCTTGCCATCTCCTGTTTGACCATTTCCAATTTGCCTTGATTCATGGACCTAACATTCAAGGTTCCTATGCAATATTGCTCTTAACAGCATTGGACCTTGCTTCCATCACCAGTCACATCCACACCTGTGTGTTGCTTTAGCTTTGGCTCCGTCTCTTTATTCTTTCTGGAGTTATTTCTCCACTGATCTCCAATAGCATATTGAGCACCTACCAACCTGGGGAGTTCATCTTTCAGTGTCCTATCTTTTTGCCTTTTCATACTGTTCATGTAGTTCTCAAGGCAGGAATACTGAAGTTTCGCCCCAGGAAGAAAAATTATGACCAACCTAGATAGCATATTCAAAAGCAGAGACATTACTTTGCCAACAAAGGTCCATCTAGTCAAGGCTATGGTTTTTCCAGTGGTCATGCATGGATGTGAGAGTTGGACTGTGAAGAAAGCTGAGTGCCAAAGAATTGATGCTTTTGACCTGTGGTGTTGGAGAAGACTCTTGAGAGTCCCTTGGACTGCAAGGAGATCCAACCAGTCCACTCTGAAGGAGATCAGCCCTGGGATTTCTTTGGAAGGAATGATGCTAAAGCTGAAACTCCAGTGCTTTGGCCACCTCATGCGAAGAGTTGACTCATTGGAGAAGACTCTGATGCTGAGAGGGATTGGGGGCAGGAGGAGAAGGGGACGACAGAGGATGAGATGGCTGGATGGCATCACTGACTCAATGGATGTGAGTCTGAGTGAACTCCGGGAGTTGGTGATGGACAGGGAGGCCTGGCGTGCTGCGATTTACAGGCTAAAGAGTCGGACATGATTGAGCAACTGAACTGAACTGAACTGAACTGAAATAACAGGGAGGGAACACAGCCCCACCCATCAACAGAAAATTGGATTAAAGATTCACTGAACATGGCCACACCCATCAGAACAATTTCCCCCAAGGTCAGTTTCTCCTATCAGGAAGCTTCCATAACCCTCTTATTTTTCTCCATCAGAGGGCAGAGAGACTGAAAACCACTATCACAGGAAACTAACCAATCTCATCACATGGACCACAGCCTTGTCTAACTCAATGAAACTATGAGCCATGCCATGAAGGGCCACCCAAGACGGACAGGTCATAGTGGAGAGTTCTGACAAAACGTGGTCCACTGGAGGAGGGAATGGCAAACCACTTCAGTATTCTTGTCTTAAGAACCCCATGAACAGTATGAAAAGGCAAAAAGATAGGACACTGAAATATAAACTCCCCAGGTCAGTAGGTCCCCAATATGCTATTGGAGATCAGTGGAGAACTAACTCCAAAAAGAATGAAGAGATGGAGCCAAAGCTAAAACAACACACAGGTGTGGATGTGACTGGTGATAGAAGCAAGGTCAGATGCTGTTAAGAGCAATATTGCATAGGAACCTTGAATGTTAGGTCCATGAATCAAGGCAAACTGGAAGTGGTCAAACAGGAGATGGTCAGAGTGAATGTCAACATTTTAGGAATCAATGAACTAAAATGGACTGGAATGGGTGAATTTAATTCAGATGACCATTATATCTACTACTGAGGGCAAGAATCCCTTAGAAGAAATGGAGTAGCCACTATAGTCAACAAGAGAGTCTGAAATGCAGTACTTGGATGCAGTCTCAAAAATGACAGAATGATCTCTGTTCATTTCCAAGGCAAACCATTCAAAATCATGGTAATCTAAATCTATGCCCCGGAGAAGGCAATGGCACCCCACTCCAGTACTCTTGCCTGGCAAATCCCATGGATGGAGGAGACTGGTAGGCTGCAGTCCATGGGGTCGCCAAGAGTCGGACACAATTGAGCAACTTCAGTTTCAATTTTCACTTTCATGCATTGGAGAAGGAAATGGCACTCCACTCCAGTGTTCTTGCCTGGAGAATCACAAGGATGGGGGAGCCTGCTGGGCTGCCATCTATGGGGTCACACAGAGTTGGACATGACTGAGGTGACTTAGCAGCAGCAGCAAGTCTATGCCCCAACCAGTAATGCTGAAGAAGCTAAGGTGAACAGTTCTAGGAAGACCTACAAGACCTTCTAGAACTAACACCCGAAAAAGATGTCCTTTTCATGATAGGGGCTGCTGCTGCTGCTGCTAAATTGCTTCAGTCATGTCCGACTCTGTGCGACCCCACAGACGGCAGCCCACCAGGCTCCACCATCCCTGGGATTCTCCAGGCAAGAACAAGGAGTGGGTTGCCATTTCCTTCTCCAATGCATGAAAGTGAACAGTGAAAGTGAAGTCACTCAGTCATGTCTGACTCTTCTCAACCCCATGGACTTAAGCCTACCAGGCTCCTCCATCGATGGGATTTTCCAGCCAAGAGTACTGGAGTGGGTTGCCACAGCCTTCTCCACATTATAGGGGACTGGAATGCAAAAGTAGAAAGTCAAGAAATACCTGGAGTAACAGGCAAATTTGGCCTTGGAATACAGAATGAAGCATGGCGAAGGCTAATAGAGTTCTGCCAAGAGAACGCACTGGTCATAGCAAATACCCTCTTCCAACAACACATGAGAAGACTCTACACATGGACATCACCAGAAGGTCAACACTGAAATCAGACTGATTATAATCTTTGCAGCCAAAATTGGGGAAGTTCTATACAGTTAGTAAAAGCAAGACTCGGAACTGACTGTGGCACAGACCAGGAACTCGTTATTGCCAAAGTCAGACTTAAGTTGAAGAAAGTAGGGGAAACCACTAGACCATTCAGGTATGACCAAATCAAATCCCTTACGATTATACAGTGGAAGTGAGAAATAGATTCCAGGTATTAGATCTGTTAGTGCCTGAAGAACTATGGACAGAGGTTCGTGACATTGTACAGGAGGCAGGGATCAAGGCCATTCCCAAGGAAAAGAAATGCAAAAAGGCAAAATGGTTGTCTGAGGGGGCCTTACAAATAGCTGTGAATAGAAGAGAATCCCAAGGCAAAGGAGAAAAGGAAAGATATACCCATTTGAAGGCAGAGTTTCAAAGAATAGCAAAGAGAGATAAGAAAGCCTTCCTCAGTGATGAATGTAAAGAGATAGAGAAAAACAATAGAATGGGAAAGACCAGAGCTCTCTTCAAGAAAATTAGAGATACAAAAGGAACATTTCATGCAAAAATGGGCTCAATAAAGAACAAAAATGGTATGGACCTAACAGAAGCAAGAATACACAGAAGAACTATACAAAAAAGAACTACACAACCCAGATAATCATGATGGTGTGATTACTCACCTAGAGCCAGACATCCTGGAATGTGAAGTCAAGTGAGCCTTAGGAAGCATCACTATGAACAAAGCTAGTGGAGGTGATGGAATTCCCAGTTGAGCTATTTCAAATCCTAAAAGATGATGCTGTTAAAGTGCTGCACTCAATATGCCAGCAAATTTGGAAAACTCAGCAGTGGCCACAGGACTGGAAAAGGTCAGTTTTCATTCCAATCCCAAAGAAAGGCAATGCCAAAGAATGCTCAAACTACCACACAATTGGACTCATCTCACATACTAGCAATGTAATGTTCAGAATTCTCCAAACCAGGCTTCAACAGTAAGTGAACTGTGAACTTCCAGATGTTTAAGCTGGATTTAGAATGGGCAGAGTAACCAAAGATCAAATTGCCAACATCTGCTGGATCATCAAAAAAGCAAGAGAGTTACAGGAAAAAAATCTACTTCTGCTTTATTGACTATGACAAAGCCTTTGACTGTGTGGAACACAACCAACTCTGGAAATTCTGAAGGAGATGGGAATACCAGACCACCTGACCTGCCTCTTGAAAAATCTTATGCAAGTCAGGAAAGCAACAGTTAGAACTGGACACGGAACAACAGACTGGTTCCAAATCGGAAAAGGAGTACCTCAAGGCTCTATATCGTCACTTTACTTCTTTCACTTATAGGCAGAGTACATCATGAAAAACGCTGGGCTGGATGAAGCACACGTTGGAATCAAGATTGCTGGGATAAATATCAATAACCTCAGATATGCAGATAACACCACCCCTATGGCAGAAAGCACAGAAGAACTAAAGAGCCTCTTGAAGAACATCAAAGAGGAGAGTGAAAAAGTTGGCATAAAATTCAACATTCAGAAAACTAAGATCATGGCATCCAGTCCCATCACTTCAAGGCAAATAGATGGGGAAACAGTGGAAACAGTGGCAGACTTTATTTTTGGGGGCTCCAAAATAGCTGCAGATGGTGACTGCAGCCATGAAATTAAAAGACGCTTACTCCTTGGAAGGAAAGTTATGACCAACCTAGATAGCATATTCAAAAGCAGAGACATTACTCTATCAACAAAGGTCCATCTAGTGAAGGCTATGGATTTTTCCAGTAGTCATGGATGGATGTAAGAGTTGGACTATAATGAAAGCTGAGCACTGAAGAATTGATGCTTTTGAACTGTGGTGTTGGAGAAGATTCTTGAGAGTCCCTTGGACTGCAAGGAGATCCAACCAGTCCATCCTAAAGAAAATCAGTCCCGAATATTCATTGGAAGGACTGATGCTGAAGATGAAACCCCAATACTTTGGTTACCTGATGCGAAGAACTGACTTGTTAGAAAAGACCCTGATGCTGGGAAAGAGTGAAGGTGGGAAGAGAAGGGGATGACAGAAGATGAGATGGCTGAATGGCATCACCGACTCAATGGACATGAGTTTGAGTAAATCTGGGAGCTGGTGATGGACAGGGAGGCCTGGCATGCTGCAGTCCATGGGGTTGCAAAGTCGGACACAACTGAGCTGAAATGACTGAGACTGATAAGATTCTCACTCTAGGATTTGAGAATTGGAACTGAGAGTTTCTTTCTAGTCTGAGCTATTCACTTGGATGGAAGTAATGGAAACTATAGAACTACAGGGCAGCCCGATGAACTGCATGAAAAGTGTCAGCAGAAGACAGGACTAAAGCTAATATGCATGGAGCAAGAAAGGCAAAGACCAGGCAATCACAAAATTGACTACTTTGCTTATGCATTTTTTTCCAGTTCTTGATGACTTTCTAGTTTCAAGGTTTCTCTATATTTTCTAATTTTGCCTTCTATAAAATACCTCTGAATCCTCACCACACACTCATACCAGGAAATACCTGTTGCCTCTCCTACAACAGGCTCTAAGAGAAAGTGTCATATTGGCTGAGCCAAAACAGCATAGCTACGAGGATTTACCCTGCACCAAGCTGGCAGCTAGCACTGTTTGGAACTAAACTGGAGGAATTGGAAACATTATTTGGTAACTCTCAGAAATTTGAGTATACCAAATCAGAAAGAGATAAACTCTATCCCAGGCTTTTTTACACTGAATCGAGAGAATAGAGCATATACATAGAGATGGCTGATGTCTAGATCAATAAATTTATGGTAAGAAAATTCTATTTTTTGCCCATGTAATCAGTAAATACAGGCTAACTGCTGTGACAAACATCAAAATTTCTCAGGCTTAACATGCTAAAAGATTATTTCTCATTCAAGCAAACATCTGTTTAGGAAGATATCCTACAGATACCAGGGACACAAACTAGCCATCAGTAATTCTTTATGATCTCATGGACTGTAGCCTGCCAGGCTACTCTGTCCATGGAATTCTCCAGGCAAGTATACTGGAATGGGTAGCCATTCCCTTCTTCAGAGGATATTTCCAGACCAGGGATTGAACCCCGGTCTCCTGTATTGCAGGCAGATTCTTTACCATCTGATCCACCAGGGGAAGCCCATCCATCTGTAGCTCTACTATGCCCTAATTTTGATTCCTTTGTTAAATCCTCTGAATCTAGGCAGTAGATGGAGGAAGAATAGAGTTCAAAATTTTGGAGACTTGGCAGTTAAAGCACTGTCTACTTCAAACCCCAAGAAAAGTTAAGACTGAAAAAAAAAATTGAGCTATAAAAATCCCTTAATATTCAGCCCTACAAAAATGATCGGATTCAGAGTGCAGCCATCCCATCTATTCTTTCAGAAGGCAAGCAAGTGGCCAGATACAAACTGAGAGGGAGGCATGAGGGCAAGAAGATATAAATCCAGCTTGGGCATTATATCTAGGAAAGAATTGGCTAGTGGTCATTGATATATGAAACCTACTTAAACAAGTACATCAGCAGCCTACTAAACTTATAGTGGAATTATATTTCCAAAAGCAAATCCCAGACTTAATTAATCTTTATCTGTATCAAGCTTAATGTAAATGTGGGGTTCTCAAATTTGCACTAGCAGGAAATACTCTGAAAACTATGTGTCCACTAGAGAGAATAATCTTCAGTGTCAGTTTTAGATTCGACCATGAAGGATAATTTAAAAGAAAGCATCTTCAGAAGATGGATCCTAAGCTCATAGAGAACAGCAAACAAAGCATTTTCTCCAAAGGAGCAGAATCAGGTTCTGATCAAGGACATTTCCTTACTCTTCAGATAAAATTTTTAATTTTTATGAACCAATTATTGCCATATTTCTACCATTTTTTTCTGTTTCTACATAGGAGTTTGATTTCTATTATCTGTTGCTGGTTATGTGGGAGAAAAGATGGATGAGATAACTTGTCTTTAGTTTGCACGTCATTGAATGAAGATGCCAAACTTTAGTCTGATGAAGATGACAAGTCAAGTGGGACTCTGGGTAATCTCCATGTGTGAGGAAAATAGTAACACACATACCTGGTCACCGAAAAGACTACTGATGCAACAGTTGCATAAAGTGGCTTGCTACTGACCAAATTAATGTAATTTTCCTCTAGGGCATACAACTAAACTTTTCCTCCCTTGTAATTAAGTGTAGTCATGTGACTGAATTCTGTTCAATTGGAAGAGGCAATGCAAAGCCCTCAGGACCAATCATCTCTCTCTTCCCACATCTATTAGTTGGAGATACAATCCCATGAAGTCCCTGCAAGCAAATACTTTAAGATGGCAGAATTAGCTTAAGTTCTTGAATGACTGTCTTCTCCACTGATAATCAACTAGATTTGAGAATTAGAAACTTTTACTGTGTTAGATAAAAAGAATTATCTTTGCTGATAAATCACTCTCCCCCACTTCCACACTGCAAAAAAAGTATAATGAACTGACTGAAAGAAGGTAGATGCTTGGCTATTAGAGTAGAAATAACTAAAAGGATCCAACTTTGAGATCATTACTAGGGCCCTCCAAGTATCCAGCTTGAATGAAATGAAAATGACTTAAATAAATCCAAACAAGCAAGCAGCAAAACAAAACAAAACACCTAGATCTCTAAAGATGGAATGTAAATAGTCTCCACTATCCCCACATTTTTATTTGCAATAATGCCCTAAGATTAAGGCCAATGAGAAGATGAATAATATGCTTGTATCCAAATTTGCTGCTAAGAAACTGAAGTCTTCTATTACCTATAGTCCAAAAGTGGTAAAGAACCTGCCTGCCAGTGCAGGAGATGTAAGAGATATGAGTTCAATCCCCAGATTGGGAAGATGCCCTGGAGGAGGGCATGGCAATCCACTCCAGGATTCTTGCCTGGAAAATCCCATCGACAGAGGGGCCTGGTGGGCTACAATCCATAGCAGAAGCAACTTATCATCCATGCACACGTGGTCCAAATCTGGCTTTTAACTCATATCCCTGCTTATGGCTTTTTAAGAATTCTTGAGAAGTGTCATAGCAAACCAAAGCTCACATATGGTGCTAGTGTTAAAGAATCCACCTGCCAATGCAGGAGACATGAGACATGGGTTCAATCCCTAGGTCCAGAAGATCTCCTGGAGGAGCAAATGACAAAACACTCCAGTATTCTTTCCTGGGAAATCCCATGGATAGAGGAGCCTGGTGGGTTACAGTCCGTGGGGTTACACAGAGTTGGACACAACTGAGCATGCACACATACGAAAGACGAACCTTAGGGCAATCAGTGGGTTACAGCTCCTTTACATGTCCTAGGACTGATTACAAATATATAAAGCAGTGTCTTTACCACCTCCAAAGAGTACCCTACTCCAAATCTTTCCAGTGGTTCCTAAAGACCCTACCCAAGAAAAAGCCCACTCAGTAAAGGAAAAAACAGAGTTCATGCTTATGAACCAATTAACACAGATTGCTACAATGAACAGTGATTCTTTCATTTAGTTTGCTGTGTGCCTGTTTCATCAAGCTATTTATTCTTCGGATACACAATTCCATGAAATATTTTGGAAATTTCAGCTTAGCCCCCTTTGCTAGTAGGAATTTTTTAATGAGAGCTTTCTCTTCTACTCCTGTCCTTCTATAAAAGTGAAAGTTGCTTAGTCGTGTCCAACTCTGCAACTCCATGGACTATATAGTCCATGGAATTCTCCAGGCCAGAATACTGGAGTGTGTAGCCATTCCCTTCTCCAGGGGATCTTCCCAACCCAGGGATCGAACCCAGGTCTCCTGCATTGTGGGTGGATTCTTTACCAGCTGAGCCACCAAGGAAGCCAGCACTTCCTCTGGACACTGCAGCTGCCAATCACTGTGGATTGTTGTGTATTACAAAATGGTGGAGTGATGTAGGCAAGAACATATCTGAATATGTGGGAAGAATGTTATTTTTTCTGTTGAGCAGCCAAGGAAAAATACTAGGGAAACAACTCAGACAATGTCTCCCACCCCACAACAACTTTCTTATATGGTACCTGACCTGTAGAGTCCCTGGCAGTCTGTCTATACAACCTGACTATGCAGATATCCTCTCTGGGCATAATGGATAGACTAGAAGTGGGCACAGCATTGAAAAGTAAACCAGTGAAATTATATTTCCTGGAATTTTCCAATTTGAGATTCTAGATCAACCTGGCAGTCTACTCAAGCAGATCATGCAAAAACAGTGAAAATGAGGTTAGCATTATCTGCTAAGATCACAGAAGGGAGGGTAAAGCTAGACTGCAAAGAATGGAGAATGACGCAAACAGGCAGAGAATCAGAGGCAAGAGGCCAGGAGACCAGGGAAGCGTGAGGCTTGGAGTGACTGCACGGACCAGCCATGGGCCCTGCTGAAGACCAAACTGTCCTCCACCATCTTCAGTTTTGTAAAAGAGAACTCTGTATCTCCTCCACAAATGCCTTTCTGTTCTTGTTGTCATGTTGTTGGCTCTAGCTAGCTCCTGTCGGTCTTGTCTCCTAATGCCCAAAGCACAGGGCAGCAGCTAGCCATGCCCACTGAGGCTTACCCCTTTGTGCCCTTAATTCCCTAATTTCAGCCTCACCCAGAGAGTTTAGTTCATTTTACCCACTGTCAGTCTGTTGAGGTGTCAGCATTCCCCCATCCAAGTCTTAACGATGCAGAGTTCATGGTAGATTCACTAAACTGTAGACTATTTTTTTTTCCTTCTCAGTTTTGTTGACTGCAAAATTCCTTTCCCTTTGCTTTACTGAAGTCAGATTTCAAATATGTAAGGATCAACCTTTATATGCTTTTAAAGGGGCTTCCCAGGTAGTACAGTGGTAAAGAATAAAAAATGAAGTAATGCCAAATGTAGAATATATAAGAGATAAAGAGTATTAGTAGCAGAATAACAGCTTTAAAAGCGTGTGTGTGTGTGTGTGTGTGTGTGTGTGTGTGTGTGTGTGTGTGCACGCACCGGCGCTTATTCATGTCTGACTCTGCGACCCTCTAGATTGTAGCCTGCAAGGCTCCTCCGTCCATGGGTGGGTGGGTGTGTGTGTGTGTGTGTGTGCACACGTGTGTGCATATTCATGTCTGACTCTTTGTGACCCTCTAGACTGTAGCCTGCAAGGCTCCTCCGTCCATGGGATTTTCCAGCCAAGAATACCAGAATGGATTGCCATTTCCTTCTCCAGGGGATCTTCCCGACTCAGAGATCAAATCCACATCTCCCGCGTTAGCAGGTGGACTCTCTACCTCTAGCCAATCGCAGAAGCCCATTACTTAAATCAGATATTCTGTCTGATCAGAAAACTTGTGATTTCTTAATATCATTTTCTTTAGTGTATTGAATTTTCTGTGCTTAGTTCAGTCTATAGTGGGGTTATTTGAGCTCCAGCTATCTCGGGTGGCCCCCCCCCCCCCCGTGTTCTTGCCTGGGTCCCGGGCGGGGCCTGGGGCCGCCTGGGGTCGCGGCGACCTGGGAGGAGAGAGCTAGGGTCTCCTATGCTTTACACTGACTTCTTAGGCCTCCTCCATGTCCAGGCTACAGGTCACCTGAAAATACTTACCTCCTAATAGATTAAACATGCATCAAAACAAAGGTGTTTTTGTTTTTTACATTTTTCGCTTTGGGCTTTCAACCCTTATAAGTGAAGTCACTCATTGGGCTTTCACCCTTATAAGTGAACTCACTCAGTCATGTCCGACTCTTAGCGACCCCATGGACTGCAGCCTACCGGGCTCCTCCATCCATGGGATTTTCCAGGCAAGAGTACTGGAGTGGGATGCAAGTGCCTTCTCCAATTTCTTGTCTGCTGCTGCTGCTAAGTCACTTCAGTAATGTCCGATTCTGTGCGACCCCATAGACGGCAGCCCACCAGGCTCCCCTGTCCCTGGGATTCTCCAGGTAAGAACACTGGAGTGGGTTGCCATTTTCTTCTCCAATGCATGAAAGTGAAAAGTGAAAGTAAAGTCGCTCAGTCATGTCTGACTCTTAGTGACCCCATGGACTGCAGCCCACCAGGCTCCCTTGTCCATGGGATTTTCCAGGCAAGAGTACTGGAGTGGGGTTCCATTGCCTTCAACCCTTATATACTTTAGTAAAAGTCTGTTCTCCATTTAATAGAGAAACACTAGAGTTCACTGAGCACTTCTAACCCTATACTGTCCATGGGGTCCTCAAGGGAAGAATACTGAAGTAGTTTGCCATTCCCTTTTCCAGTGGGAGTTGCTGATGGACAAGGAAGTTTGGCATGCTGCAGTCCATGGGGTCGCAAAGAGCTGGACATGACTGAGTGACTGAACTGAACTCTAACCCTAGGGCCTATGTTATACCAACCTCAGATGCTCTCCAAATAACCTATTAGACAATGGGAAAGTAATGAGGAACCACTGATAAGAAGACATCGTTTCTGCAGGTTGCTTTGTTGTTCAGTCACTCAATCATGGCTGACTCTTTCGCGACCCCATGGACTATAGTCTGTCAGGCTCCCTGTACATGGGGATTTCCCAGGCAAGAATACGGAAGTGGGTTGCCATTTCCTTCTCCAGAGGATCTTCTTGACCCAGGGACTGAACTTGCATCTTCTGCATTGGCACGTGGATTCTTTACCAGCTAAGCCTCCTGGAAAGCCAGAGTTCACACATGCACACACCTAAATCAACCAATAAATTGTATAAGGTGACCTCAGATCAGATCAGATCAGTCGCTCAGTCATGTCCGACTCTTTGCGACCCCATGAACCACAGCATGCCAGGCCTCCCTGTCCATCACCAGCTCCCGGAGGTCACCCAGACTCACACCCATCAAGTCAGTGATGCCATCCAGCCATCTCATCCTCTGTCGTCCCCTTCTCCTCCTGCCCTCAATCCCTCCCAGCATCAGAGTCTTCTCCAATGAGTCAACTCTTCGCATGAGGTGGCCAAAATACTGGAGTTTCAGCTTGAGCATCATTCCTTCTAAAGAAATTCCAGGATTGATCTCCTTCAGAATGGACTGGTTGGGTCTTCTTGCAGTCCAAGGGACTCTCAAAAGTCTTCTCCAACACCACAGTTCAAAAGTATCAATTCTTCGGCGCTCAGCCTTCTTCACAGTCCAGCTCTCACATCCATACATGACCACAAGAAAGACCATAGCCTTGACTAGGCGAACCTTTGTTGGCAAAGTAATGTCTCTGCTTTTGAATATGCTATCTAGGTTGGTCATAACTTTCCTTCCAAGGAGTAAGCGTCTTGTAATTTCATGGCTGCAGTCACCATCTGCAGTGATTTTGGAGCCCAGAAAAACAAAGTCTGACACTGTTTCCACTGTTTCCCCATCTATTTCCCATGCAGTGATGGGACCAGATGCCATGATCTTCGTTTTCTGAATGTTGAGCTTTAAGCCAACCTTTTCATGCTCCACTTTCACTTTCATCAAGAGGCTTTTTAGCCCCTCTTCACTTTCTGCCATAAGAGTGGTGTCATCTGCATATCTGAGGTTATTGATATTTCTCCCAGCAATCTTGATTCCCACTTGTGTTTCTTCCAGTCCAGCGTTTCTCATGATGTACTCTGCATATAAGTTAAATAAACACGGTGACAATATGCAGCCTTGACGTACTCCTTTTCCTATTTGGAACCAGTCTGTTGTTCCATGACCAGTTCTAACTGTTGCTTCCTGACCTGCATACAGATTTCTTAAGAGGCAGATCAGGTGGTCTGGTATTCCCATCTCTTTCAGAATTTTCCATAGTTTATTGTGATCCACACAGTCAAAGGCTTTGGCATAGTCAATAAAGCAGAAATAGATGTTTTTCTGGAACTCTCTTGCTTTTTCCATGGCCTAAGGATTCGCTATTCTAGAGCTGGCTTAGATGAGACAGCTCCAATGGGGCAAGTTTGCTCAACTGTCTCATCCACTTCTGCAGGTTGACTCAGGCATGTTCTCTTTATGGGGGTAACAGAAACACAAGAGAACCACTCCGAATTCACTCAAGGCTTGACATGGGCACCCTGTCACTTCTGCCTTACTGTATTACCCAAAGCAAATCACATGGCCAAATGCAGAAGCCAATGGTTGGGGAATACACTTCACTTTTATGTGAGAAACTGAAAAATCCACATGTCAAAGGGCCCAGATAGACAGATTTTTTTTAAAAAATCAAGGACCATGATGCAATCCACCACCACCACCACTCCCAGTAAGCCTGCTAGCACTATATTGGAAATGAATAAATTGGATTTGATATTGTTAGGTTCTTTCTAGCTCTGTAATTACGGTTCTGTAATAAACTTTTCAATATATTTCTTTACCATTCCAAATTATTTTTATTATTCTACTAATCATAGGTATTTGTGGAGATTAAATTTATAACACACTACAGATTCTTCAAGAAATGTAATACATTTATTATTCTATTTCCAGAGAGGACCACAATTAGATTACATTAGAAAATCTATTAACTACTGCTTTTTTTAACTTAAGGGAAAAAAGAACAGATTTTGTACCCTTGGATGTAATTCATATACATCCAGACCTTACTGGTCTGCAGAAATGGATGAGGTCACATCAGATTTTTTACCACATCACCGTTTACTGGTTCTGTAATCCACCTGTATAAATTGCTACAGCTCCAACCTCCACACCCCATGATGCTACTGAATCATTTTTAAGAGTTCCTAGTCTGCACTGTGCATGCTTATAAATAAGTCCACTTATATTCTCCCCCTCCAGAATATTTACTGATACCTTGTCCCTGCAAATACACTTAAGGACAGCATCTTAAGTCTTCTTGAGATAAAATACAATGCACACCCATTTTAGGTGTACATGTCAATTACTTTTGACAAATTTGTACACTTGGGTAACCTTACCCATAATCTAGATATTGAGCATTTCCATAACCCCAAAAGGTTCCAGGTACCCCTTGCCAACAATCCTTCTCTTTCTGCCCCCAGCCCCAGGTAAACACTGACCCAACTTCCTTTCACTCTAGAATAAACTTTTTTGCAGAGGTTCATGTAAATGAAATTTTTACATCAGACTTTGAATCTGGCTTCTTCAGCTCAGCAGGATTTAATTGCGATTTATTCATATGGCTGTGTGTATTAGTGTGTTTATTTATTCCTTTATACTGCTGAGTAGTACTCCATGTTATGTATACATAGCCATCTGCTTATCCATCCAACAACTGAGCAACATTTGAGATATTTTTCCAAAGAAGGACATCATGAAAAATGCGAATGTGTATGGCCAAGTTTTTACATAGGTCCATCTTATACCTTCTCATTTAATCATTATTATAAGTATGTAATGAAATTTGTGGCTTTACTTTGCATTTTTTAGAAAGCTAATGATGTTGAGCAACCTTCCAAGTGATAATTAGTCATTTGTATATAGTATTTTATGTTAAGTATTTTCAATCATTTGCCTATTTTTTGGC
The DNA here is from genome assembly GCA_935064755.1 of Tragelaphus eurycerus. Classification (NCBI taxonomy): domain Eukaryota; kingdom Metazoa; phylum Chordata; class Mammalia; order Artiodactyla; family Bovidae; genus Tragelaphus; species Tragelaphus eurycerus. The sequence goes on along the minus strand of CAKXYN010000135.1, from coordinate 2,845,981 downwards.
TCAACTTATTACTGAGTAGTAAGAATTTGTACATATGCTGGACATAGATCCTTCATCAGATACATGTGTTGAAATATTTTTTGCCTGTCATTATATTAACTATCTTTTGTAGAATTTTTTTAACTAAAACACCTTTATCAGTTTACATTTTTATGGTTTGTGCATTTATGTCCTATGTTAAAAATTTGTGTCTATCTCAATTGATTTTATATCCAATTGTTTACTGCTAGTAAATGATACTAACTTATTGTTCTCTAATGTTGTTAAACCTGTTTATTAAATATAATAGCATTGGTGACTATTTTTTAGTGTTTTTTAAACAACAATTTTATTGACACCTTTGCTTCTTCCTGTTCAATCTGAATGTCTTTTTTATATATGTTATCGCTGAAATGTTGAATAAGAGTGAAGAAAAAGGACAATCTTGCTGTTTAACCAATTTTAGAGCAAAATTATTCAATGTGTTGACTAAGCATGCGGTTGCTGCTATATTTTTCTGTAAAAGTTCTTTATTAGATTGAGGAAAGTCTCTTCTGTTTCTAATTTGGTGATAGTTTTTCCTCACAAATTGGTTAAGTTTTTGTTATTTTTTCCCTGCTTCTATTTCATATGGATTTTCTCCTTTATTTCGTTTAATGTGGTGAAATATATTTCTAAATGAAAAATTAAATTCCTGATTTAACATTATTTGGTCAATAACTTGATATTATCAACCGTGTTTTTTTATTTTTTATTTACTGAATTTGATTTGCTAGGATTTAAAAGTTTTTACACTTATATTTTTGAGGGATCTTGGTATAGAGTTTTCTTTTTTATAAATGTCTTTGGCAGATTTTCACATCTGAGTAAGTGCTGCCCTTATAAAATGAGCTAGAAAGAATTCCTTCCTGCTCTATTTTCTGAAAGAGTTTGGTAAAATTAGTGTTATTATTTGTTTAATTGTCTGATAGAATTTACAAATGCATCTAACTTGCAGTTGTTTTTGTGGGAAGAATTTAGTTATTAATTCAAGTTCTTTAATAGTTATAAAGCTATTTAGATTTTTATTTCTCCTTGAGTCAATTTTGGTAATTTGTGTCTGTTAAGGAATTTGCTCATTTCATGAGGGTGTTATAATTTATTAATATACAGTGGCTCATAATATTTCCTTTTATCCCTACAATATCTATTGAATCTCTGTTACATCCTTTCATTCATGATATTGGTGGTGTGTGTCTTTCCTCTTTTCCCTTCTTTAATCTGGTTAGAAGTTTCTCTATTTTATCACTCTCAAAGCTTTTGTTTATACTGAGTCTTTTCATTTTCTCTTTCACGGATTTCTTTTTATATCCCTACTTCTACTGAGGTTGAATTTAATTTGCCCTTTCTTTTCTTGCTTCATAAGTTGAAAACATAGGTGATTTATTTTGGACCTTGTTGCTTTTCTACTCTAAATATTTAAAGCTCTAAAATTTCTCTAGGTGTCACATTAACTGCATCCTGTAATTTCAGATATTTACATTTTTACTTTTGCCCATTTCTAAATATTTTTATTTCCCTTGTGATTTTTTTTTTGACTCATTAGTTAGAGAAATGTTTATAAATTTCTGGGTATTTGGCTCTTTCCTAGAATATTGGAAAACACCTTGATGCTTGGAAAGATTGAGGGCAGGAGGAGAAAGGGGCAACAGAGGATGGGATGGTTGGATGGTATCACTGACTCGATGCACATGAGTTTGAGCAAACTCTGAGACACAGTAAAGGACAGGGAAGCCTGGCATGCTATACAGTCCATGGGTTGCAAAGAATTGAACACTACTTACCTGAACAAGGTATTTTATTATGTCTAATCTAATTATATCATGAGCAAAGAACACACTTTGTATGGATTTTAACCTTTAAATTTATTGAGACTTTTCAAATAGCTGCATGTAGTCTAAGAATGTTTCCCTGCACACTTGAAATGAAGGTGTTTTCTGCAATTGCTAGGTGAAGTATTCTATAATGTCAGTTAGGTCAAGTTGGTGACAATGTTGTTCTAGTCTTCAGTATCCTTACTCATTTTCTGTCTATCTGTTCTATTGATTACTGGCAGAAGACTGTTGTAGTTTACAAATATAATTGTGCGTTTTGCTATTTTTCCATGCAGTTTGTCAGTATTAATTCATGCATTTTAAAACTCTATTGTTAATTGTACACATATTTGGAATGACTAAGTCTAATTAAATGGGGCCTCCCATGTGGCACAGTGGTAAAGAATCCACCTGCCAACGCAAGAGACGCAAGAGATTCAGGTTCGATCCCTGGGTCAGGAAGATCACCTAGAGAAGGAAACAGCAAACCACTCCAGTATTCTTTTCTGGGAAATACCTATGGACAGAGGAGCCTGGCAGGTACACTCCATGAGGTCACAAAGAGTTGGACACAACTGAGCAACTGATCATACACACAAACACACATACACACATCTAATTAACAAACTGACCTTCTATCATTTGAAATTCATCTCTTGTTGTGAAGTCAATGTTTCTAAGATTTATTGTTAACCTTGTATATTTTGTTTCATCCCTCTAATTTTCATCTAGCTGTTTCTTTATATATTGAGAGTTTCTTGAGGACAGTTCAACTGGGATTTTTCATCCAATTTAACAATCTCTTATTTCTAATGAAGTGTTTAGATTATTTACATCTAACAAAAGTATTAGTATTATTAGGTTCAAGTATTTATTATACTATATGACACTTTAAATTGTTTTTCTGATACTCTCCCTTTATGGAGTATTATTACACAATTTTGTCACACAATTCACTAAAGATCTCTTCATTTTTTTCAGAATTTTTTTCTCACTGTGCTTGATTTTACAGTTTTTATTGCTAGGATTTTAAGTTCATTGATTTTCTTCTGGAGTTTCTAGCCTTCTACTGATACCATCAGTGACTATTTCATCTTAGATATTTTTTTTTCCTGTAAGTTTTATTTTATTTTGTTCTTTTTATATCTTATATTTCCCAACTATCATATTTTCTTTTATGTAGTTGAATATGGTTATAATAACATACTGGTAAACCCTTCATTTTTCTATTGTGGATCTTTTTCTATACACTCATCCAATGTTATGTTAAAGTGCCTCACCTATCAGCATATTGAGAAACTTTTCTTTGAAAATCAGACACTGTAAACTTTATGTGGTTGAATGTTTCATCTTTGTTCACTATCTTTAAAAGGTGTTGATTATAGTTCTGCTTATCAATTTTGTTACTTAAAGTTAAGCTTGACCCTTTCAAGATTTACTTTAATTTTTGGGAGTACTTCTAGAGAAGTACTATATACTTTTATATAAGTACTTATATATAAGTATAGTACTTATATAATAGCTTACACTCTATGGAATGTTTAGCCACATTTCTAAGGAATAACTTTTCGGATGTCGAGTGAATGCCTTGAGTGATCAATGAGGACTCACAACTCTGGCTACTGGAAAATTAAATATATTTCAATCCCACTGTGCAAGATCTGAAAACAATTCAGCTCACAGATCACACATACTTCTTTGTCCAGCCTTATGGAGTTTCATCCTTCACATGTTCAATTTAATATTCAGAATAGAATCAATAGGGTACTTGGGCAGGTTTATGGAACACTTGTTCTATGTAAATACCTTATTTTCAACATCTACCCCCACAACTTTCAACCATGATCTATTTGGGGATCCTTTTCCCTGATCTAAGGTTTAGATGGTGCTTCCAAAGAGAAAGCAGAGATGATTTTAGGGTTAACCTTGTTTCCTTACCCACTCCCAAAAATCACAGTATTGCACTGGATGTTTTCCAATATAAAAAACTCTTTGTATTATTTTCTTATTTTCTAGCTGTTTTTGATGGGAGGTTAAATATTGTCCCTGTTATTCCATTGTTTACCAAAAGCAAAAATTTTATCTGAGAAGTGGGTAAAGTAGTATAGCTAGGAAACAGTTTTAAGGGGAACATTGTTGTTTATTAACACTAAGCATGGCAAACAGTAATAGTTTTGAAGTTACTCCAAAACAAAAGCCAATGGAGTGTAATAGCTATGGCCAACTTGACTTACAATCATCAAATAACAATCTTACCAATAAGAGCAGTGTGGTTGAGTAGAAAGATTTTATGGAAAACTTTAAGAAATTTTCTCTGATTAAAAATTCAATTTGTAAAGGCAATTCTTGATGCAGATGATTCTAGAGAAGCCCAGAGACAATCATTTCCAAATAATCATTTACAGCTTAAAGTACTGTTCCAACATATTACACAGATGAGATACTGAACACATGATATAAACTGTCAATATCCAGCTCTGTTCCAGTTTAAGAGAAGGGTTTGGATAACAGGGAAGAAAAATATATAAAAGTTCAATGAAAATGTCTCTATTGTAAGATGAGTTAAACAAAATAAATATAAAACTATTTGACAATTAAAAGGTATGGTGGGATGGGGGTTACAGCTGTGTGTTGGGTGTGGGGAAGGAGAAAAAAGAGTCTATGAAGAAAGGTAGGTTAAGAGAAACTTAATTCATTATTCCAGAAAACAGAAGAAATTTTAATATAACTGATTCATGTTATCAAAGATATAAAGGCAGATGTGGACACTGAAATAGAAGTTTCAGAATGAGTTGTTCAACAAGAAAACAAGATAAAGCAGGTACTGACTGATCAAACAGTTATTGACTGAGCAAAGAAATCCAGTGGATAATAATGCAATGGCAGACTTTACTTGGAAGGGATAAAAACTTTATAGAGAATAAGAGAATATACACTATTTTGACGGGGAAGATATTCTGATAAAAAAACACAGAAAGATAAATAGAAGAGAAGTCGAATTTTGAAGAAAGGTGAAGAATATTGAAGGCAAACAAATGAGTTGACATATAGTTATTTGATGTGTCTAAAGAAGAGATGTGTACAAATGAAGCAAAATGCACTTTTAAATAAGGAAAAAAAAAAAAAAACAAGAGATTAAGGTGGACCCAAATCTACAGTTGAACGGGCCTCCCTATCATACACACACAAAAAGAGCTACAAAAAGATATACCTTAATGATGATATTCTTTAGCTTCAAGGGGCAAGAAGAAAACCTTGCCTAATAGGGAAAAAAGAGATCATCTACTAATCGGAGAAGAAAAATGTGACTGGCCTGAATATTCTCAGTAATCTCAGATAACAAAGTTTTGATGAGAAAAGTCTTTTGACAAAATTAACTATTCCATCAGTCCAGTTATTAATCATATTCGAAGGGATTAAACAGACAGTCTCAAATATTCAGGGATTGTGAAATTAGATAGACAAATAGACAGTCAGACATTTCCTGGAGAGAAAAATGTTTAAACCAATCTAGGCAACGAACATATTCAAATAAAAAAACTCACAAATGAATAAGTTACAGTATGAACAGGAAAAAAGGAGCCAAAAAAAAAAAAAAAAGAAGAAGTGGAGAATTTCATCATCTTTGGAAATAAAGTCAGTGTCTACTGTTTAATTTCAGAAGTTTATAAATTAGGAAATACACTAAGTATACATTTAAGATTACTATTTGAAGTTGTAACAATGATAATTAGTTGAACCAAGGACATGAGGCCTCCCTAACAAATGATCAGTAGTAGTGGGTAGGAATTGCGTAATAGATCATATAGCAAAATTTAGAAAATAAAGAAACCAACAAAGAAGTCTAGAGTTAACATAAACAAGATGGAAAACAACAAACTATTATGACAATAAGTGTAAACAGAATTGATCCTCAAAATAGTAATTAATTCAACAACATTTTGAGATCCTTTTATGTGCCAGGCACTGGAAATAAGATAAGCAAAACAAACCAAATTCACACCTCTATTTAGTTTGCCAGATAACAGAATATTGGAGAAATAATGAAACTCACAAGTGCTATAAAAAGAAATACGGAATGCTAAGAACTGTACAACAGATATATACGTTCTTTTCTTCTGGAAATTTAATGGTATCTAATTAAAGCTAATATTTGTGACCACCTAGTGAGGAGAAGAAAATGGCAACCCACTCCAGTGTTCTTGCTTGGAGAATCCCAGGGACAGGGGAGCCTGGTGGTCTGCTGTCTATGGGGTCGCACAGAGTCGGCCACGACTGAAACAACTTAGCACTAGCAGCAGCAGTGAGGATATATCACCCAAACTGATTATTTTGTTTATACAAATGCCCTCAAAGTTTGAGTTAACCTTATATTAACTATATATTAACTTTTATACTTTTCTATTTATCCAAATTAGGTATAAATTTTCATCCTTTGATCCACTTGACAATATAGATAGAATACCTAATCCGTTCCTCTTTATGATGAACTGTAGAAATGCTCATTTTTCATGTTTTCATTTTTTCTTAAACAAAAGTAGAAAACAAGGTTTACTTCTGATTCATGGCAGTCTACAGTGTTACAATACCCTTTCCAGATTTGCATAAGCTAAGTGGATTCCAGGGATAGGAAGGAAAAGAATTTGCATGCGAGCAATTCAAATCCTTTCAAATTTTCTGCATTGTGCACACAAGGATCTCCAGTCAGAAAAAAAAAAAAAATCCCTATTTTTTTTCTTGACTTCCTTTACTTTTACACTGACTTAAAGAAAGTGAAAGTGAAGTCGCTCAGTCGTGTCCAACTCCTTGCGACCCCATGAACTATAGCCTATCAGGCTCCTCCATCCATGGGATTTTCCAGGCAAGAGTGCTGGAGTAAAATAGGAAGTAAACGTTTCTGACAGGTACTTGGTTGGAAAATACTTTGTAAATGTTTCCATTATATTTTCCTCCGAGGAGTCACAGGCTCTTTCAGGGTACCAGGGCCTACAGCATTGACCACATAATTAATGAGAAGTCACTGAATTGTGCAAAGATCCAAAGAGGCCAAAACACCAACAGTCCCCACCCCCACCCTCACAATTCAGCGTTTTTCCTGAGGCTTTACCAGTTCTAACTGTGATCTAATTCGAATTGACACCTGGCAAGTGGTTGTTCTGCTAATGGTACTTTCCTAGTAACAGACATTTTGTTTCCTCAGATGTTTGTCATTGCATCATCGCAGCTTCTTGGAAACACTTTGATTTCAACTAGAAAAATCAAAACTGTTCGGAGACAACACTGAAGACGCCTTTACTCCTTGGGGCAGCTCTAAATGTGAACACAAACAATGCAAATATGTGTTTCATTAGGTGTGGCCTTTGGTCAAGCCTCGGTGCAGACATGCTTTCAACATGTGCACAATGAGACATTAAGCTTTATGAATTGCCAAGGGAGGCGGTGGGGAGGTGGCTTAGTCTGCCAAATTTTCACACATCTGAACTAACAATTTAAGGATCAGTGCAACCTCTGTGACAGATTTACCTTTAACTGTTTGATATAATATGTGAATTTTACCAATACTCTAATATCAGTAGATAAATACAAATGTGACAGTGAAATAAAACCTTTTAAGAAATGATGGCAGCCAGATTTTCATACAGCCTTCAAATATATTCTAAAAACCAAGTATGAATTCAGATCTATACGCAGTTATTCCAGTTTAATGGTGACTTAAGGGGGAAGAAGGTAAACTAAATACTGTCATGTTACAATTTGTTCATATTAGATGTTTGTAATGTTTCTGATAATCAATAAAAGAGATTCTTGATTAAAAAAAAGGGGGGGAAGAAGGAAGGAAGGAAAGATGGAAGGAGAATGGAGGGGTAAAGAAAAGGCTATTAGCACATAAAGTATTTTATTTATATTAACTTAATTAGAAGAGCAAAAGAAAGAGCAAACATGTTAGCAATAAGTCAGATGTGTAAAACATTCCTTATAAACTTAAGAAATTAAACAGTAGACACTGGCTTTCTTCATTCTTAGATTAATGAAGAAGTCTTCGTGGCTCAGCTGGTAAAGAATCCACCCACAATGTGGGAGACCTGGGTTCGATCCCTGGGTTGGGAAGATCCCCTGGAGAAGGGAAATGTTACCCACTCCAGTATTCTGGCCTGGAGAATCCCATGGACTGTATAATTCATGGGGTTGCAAAGAGTCAGACACAACTAAGAGACATTCACTTGGAAAATTAATATTGACTTATAGTAAAGAGATGGAAAATAATCACTCAGATGACAAGACTCAACTTCCTATAATTTCCTCAATAGGTATTAAGATACAGTACTGCAAAGGCAGTGTGCTATTTGATATTTTCCCATCACCAAGTGCAAGACTTGGCATACTCATTCATTGTGTCAACAAATCTTTAGGAAGCTACCATATTTGAAATACTATATTAGGTTGTGTTTATGTGACCCCAAGGACTGTAGTCCACCAGGCTCTTTTGTCCATGGAATTCCCCAGGCAAGAAGACTGGAGTGGGTTGCCATTCCCTTCTCCAGGGGATCTTCGTGACCCAGGGATTAAACGTGGGCCTCCTGCACTGCAAGCAGATTCTTTACCATCTGAGCCACCACAAGCATGTAATACTGGAACCTTCCCTGTAAAACTTATATTTTGACAGGAAAGACAAATACTGAATAAGAGACTGACGCATTAATGGATAACTCATTGGATTGATAGATGGGTGGAAAGAAGGACAGATGGAGAGATGGCTGGGTGGAACAGATACTAAAATAGATGACCTGAGAATTTGTATGAGGCTCTGAAACCTTAACCTTTAGTACAATAGTGTCGGGCTACTAAAGAAATGTTTGTTCAATGTATGAATGGTTGACTAGATGATAATGTGAAAGTTATAAATCTTCAAATACTCAAATACCTATTCTATAGGCCTATTATATTCTAAATGCCACAAACAAGTCTTCTATTAGCCTGATATAACACTTTAAAATCTCACTGCTAAATTGTCCACTTCTAAAGAATATGGCAGAGAGAACTCTTTCTCCACTACTAACTTATTAGAGCTAATCATAGTTAATGAATAATCATAGTTGATCTCACAAATTAGAGAAATTTTTATAAAAGTAAAAATCTCATTACCAAGAAAATGAACAGATGAGTATTGAAGGAGTGAATGATCAGGTGGGTAGGATGGTAACAGAAAAAGGCCTTTAGTCCAAAATTCACTTCTTAGATAGCCAATACATTGTAAAAATTAGGATTTTAAGTTGTTATTAGGTTATAACTGAACAAACCGATGTTTCATTTCAATGATGTCATCCTAAGTGAAAAGTTAGTAAGTAAAGATGAGTACCTGCACAAAAGCATTTAAACTGTATCAGTTTAGTTCAGTTGCTCAGCTGAGTAACCCCATGCACCACAGCATGCCATGCTACCCTTTCCATCACCAACTCCCAGAGTTCACACAAACGCACGTCCATCAAGTCAGTGATGTCATCCAACCATCTCATCCTTTATTGTCCCCTCCTCCTCCTGCCTTCAATCTTAATTGCATATTCGTGTTATTATTTTCCCATTACATTCATAGACCAAGCAACACAATACTATTATTAAAATCTGAGAAATCTAAGAAAGTTATACATAGTTTATATATGTATAGGCAAAGTCTGAAATTATAGCCATACTCAATTGCTAATCACTTTATAAAAACTTTAGTTGTCTTTAAGTCAAAGTTAATTATTATTAAGAAAACCAATTTAACCTCCTATCTGCATTGACTTTGTTCTCTACATTTGGACTATCCATAAGCCTAGGGAAAATGCATAAAATTAGATTCTTATTATTATTTTCATTCAAACTGATCACCTTCTAATTGTACCAAAAAAGATGAAATAACATTGGGGATTTCTGCTAAAAATTCTGTCTTGAGATCATAGCTTACCAATACTGGGGAAGATTATATCTATTTAATACTGAAATGGTTCTGCAGTCATATTCACAAAATCTAGAGTGGACAAGTCAAATTTTTTATTCCCCACTTTCAGTATTATTGAAAATATCCAAAAGGCAAAGACTATTCTAACCAGTATCACTGTAGGAAATGTGTTTGATGGAAGAGCTGGAGGGGAAAAAGAAATGATCAGGTTTAAGGCTGTAAGTATGCATGGGAGTTCAGAACCATGTTCAAAAATATTTATGAAATAAGTGAGCCCGCCTCTTAGTTAAAGATTTTAAAATACCCAAAATGATTTTACCTGTATAGGACACTGAAACTATGACAAGAAAATGAATGATAGATTTAGCTGACCTCAATTTAGAAATTCAATTAAGTAATAAAAAAAAATACAGCCATCCTTATTTGGCAATGTGTTGAAAAGTTGATTAATTTCTCTCTCTCTCTTTTTTTTCTGCTTTGAACTTTTCAGCCAGTTGCTTTTGTTCCATATGAAGCACAGCTTCTAACTCTAGAAAGTGAAGAGCTTGTTCAAAGTGATAGTTAATATTTTAGAAGAAGCCCAATTAATTATATTGTTGTTTTTCCACACCCAAAGGGTGAACCAATTAAGAAATAAGACAGAAAGTCTGACAGAGTGAAGATTTTAAAAATCATCTGTGTTACTGATAAAACTAATACTGATTAATGTGGCTTTCAGAGGGAACTGCAACTGCTCCCTTGAGGCTGCCCAGAGCTGGACAATTCACCCACACACTCAGAGGCCGAGCAAGGCAAAACTCCCCACATGGAGCCCTTCTCTGTCAAACTTAATTCATGGCAGAGGTCAAAAGGCCTGTTTTCTACAGGCAGGTTGACCCCAGAGAGTAGGATGGGGGATGGATTCCCACCACTTCTGCCAAACTCAACAATGAAAGAACTCTCCTCACCTCCTTGGGGAGAACTAAATGTTAAGACCCAAGGTTGAGAGTATTTAGACAAAGAATATCCTCCTACACTGAAACTGTCATGGAAGTTTCCTTCCCACCCAAAAGTTTTATGAGGAAACTCAAGTTTATCATGGAACTAAGAAGCCCTAGGGTTCAACACTGACACGGGACAAAAGCATCCAGTGTTTAGAGAGAATTCATCTCTTTCCTAAAGAAAATCAGTTATGGGAGCTCAGAAGCCAAACAGATTTTCTTAAAAGACTAAACTTTCATTAAAATATTGTGAGCACATTTGCCGATTAGTCCAGGTTTTAAAGTCATGTGGTTGTTAATATCTGATGTGATAACAATATTTTCAGAGGCAATGGCTTGAGGTTGAAATGTCTTAAGAATTATGCCACTGCATATACTTTATTTTTCTCCTAGTCTTATACCCTATTCCTGCACCCATCATGCAGAAAAGTGGTTTACTGTAAGGTTAAAACATTGGCAGTGATACTGTGATTTTGAGATTTGTGAGTGATTTACAGGTCTTTTTTTTTTTCTTTTTTCCCTGCTGTATTTTCCCTTTTCCCCTCACCACACATATTTCATCTGCCTTCCTTCCTATTGCAAACAGAGAATCAGCTCAGAGCAAAGAAGGTACATAAAAGAACTCAAAAAATGAGTAACCTGCAACATTTCTGGTTTTCCCAAAGCTTAAGTCTGTAGAAAAATTAGTAAGTTTGATGAAAAAGTAGCTTTCAAGTAGAGGCCTGTTGATTTGAAGAGCTCAGAGAAAGACATCCTTCAGCCGTATTTTCAACCCCCACACATATTTTTATAAATATAAAAATATAAACTATATTTTTTTATAGTTTTATAAATATAAACTATATTTATATCACTTAGTGCTGGGAAGGAAAGGAGGAAGGGCCTCTTACATAACCTTGAAAAAGAAGGGAAGCCCAAGATTTACTGAGATTAAATACCATGCTCTCTGGGCAGGATATTGGACTTAATATCAGGATATTGGGCTTAATATGGGAATCAACTCATCTATGGAAAATAGAGAAATGTACTGTTTCTTGTTTGCTTGAGTTTTCAGAGTGATTTCATGCCCATAGAAAATTCTAAGTCCTCATTTTTTATTATGATACCATATAATACTTAATTTGTAGAAATTTAGTTGAGAATTTATGTGGGCAATCAACAGGAGATTTATTTACTTAACATAATAGAGAGATCAGGATACAAAGGATGAGAAAAGTTGTATTCAAGTCCCACTGCCACCATTGACAATATTATTTTGGATACAAAACACTTTCTTGTCTGTAATAGTCCTTAGACAACTATCCTGTTGGCTTGCTTTGAAGAAAAAGAGCAGGGAATTTCTGAGTAGTTTGTAAATCACACAAGCTCCAGGTATTATTGTAATGATTATGACTGGGAATGTAAACAAGATTACTGGATGATGTTTAGATATATAGTTAGAGATAGATAAGAATAATTCTTACATGAGAAATACATAATTTGATGGAATTTAAGTCAAGGTTATTGATCTTTTCCCTTTAAAAATAAATTCAGCTATCATTGTATTTTTAAATCAGCATACATGTTATCCCACTCAGAGAGAATGAGACTGGGGACCAAATACTTCATATTAGAAAGTAGACAATTAAACCTCTTGGAGAAGATCCATTAGTGATCATGGCTTGGGAAAACAATATTCCAGGCAGGTGCCTTTTTGCTGTAATTTGAGCTTCAATTTCTATCACTATCAATAGCTCAGGGATGAGATTAACAGAGTGACTTGTGAAGATGTTATGGATACTGAGAAGAGGAGAAGCCCCTAGCTTCCTTAGATGGTCAACAGAGACTTCAAAGAGGAGTAATGTTTGACTGGTAGGTATTCTCACAAGTGGACAACAGGAAGGGGGAGGTATTGGAGGCGAGCTGTTGTGAGAAGAGACAGAATGTACAACATCTTAGGCAAGAGAGAACATGGCACAGTAAAAAAAAAAAAAAAAAAAAATTAACATAAGTAGCTAGAGATTAAGGAAGATGTGGTGGAGAGCTGGAAACTGAGTCAAGAATGATGGCTGGGGATAAAACTGATGGTTCTTCTGTGACATAGTCAAGAGTTTTATAACCGATCCTATAGGCAGTAGAATTCCGAGGGATTTCTTAAAGCATAATTTATAAGATTGATATAATAGTTCTCCAAGACTGAGCAAATATGGTACCGTAAGCTTTTGAGACTACTTCACTACCTTGCGTACCCACTTCAGTTCAACTGCAGAAGCCAGGAGACTCAAACTTAGAAATCAGTTCTTACTCTGACAGCAACCTAAATGTACCAAGGATGAGACAGTTCATTTGTCAATGTGTGCTCGGTTGCTTCAGTCATGTCCAACTCTTTGCGCCGCTGTGGACAATAGCCCACCAGTCTCCTCCGTCCATAGGATTCTCCAGGACTGAATACTGCAGTGGGTTTTGCCATTGCCTGCCCCAGGCCAGTGTGTGGATCCACTGTATGAAATTTTTATCCTATGCAAATTGCCTTGGTTTCTTTTGCCACTGTTTTCCGTTTTTAGTGGGTCTATCGTTAATAATCCACATGTCATGCTTATTTTCATGACATTTTTTTCATTTTCAAAAACTTCAATGCCTTCCTGGTCCTCCAAGACTGTCTGTTCTGGCTCATGACCTAATTCTGATATTTCATCCTCTTTCTGGTGGTTCATCTGATTCCAGCAACCTGGCTCTGATTTGACTCTTTTCTTAGCATAAATAGCCCATAAATTTATCACCTACCTAAATCTACATTCTAGATTTTGCTTTGGGCTTCTTATCTAAAGAACATTTCTTGAATTTCAAACCTTTTATGCCTCCAGATCCTTGTACAGTGAGAATCTTATCAAGCTCTCTCTTTCCCTGAAGGAGAACCAAATTTCCCCCTTTCTCTCAGTCATACGGGTCAAACGAAGGAAAAGTCAACATTCAGGTCAAATATCATTAGCAAATACAGCTTGGGTTTATGTTGAAAACAGAGTGCCTTAATAAAAAGTAATGCCAAAATATACTCATTTTCTCACAGTTATAAGTACCTTACAGTCCTCAACAGGCCAGCCATAATGTGTGCAAGGTCATTCTCTGTCTCCTTCCACATTTTTATTTGACAGGAAGACTGCAGCATATCTGCTTCCCTAGATACTCATGGAACTCTTGTTACCATTCTCCAGTACCAATAAGTCTGTTGGCAAAAGAAGCATGGTGAGATAGGAGCTGCCTGGGTGTGTGACTGCCTTTGAACCTTGTCATCACTTATTAATCATCATGTTCTGCTTGAAACACATTGGACTTTTACCAGATCCCAGGAACCAATATGAAATGAGGCAAAACACACCTTCTTTATTTTCTAACTTATTTTTGTCTCACAGCATCAAAATCAATTCAAAAGGATCTTGCTTTTCTCCTAGAGGATAGAAATCAATTCAAGTGTTAGACTTTCCACCTGAGAATATGTTATTCCTTCTTAAAGGAAGGCTATATGTCTCTTATTAAAAGATGACATGTTTGCTTACAAAATCTGGAAAGCAATATTCTAGGAGAGTTGCTTATGATTTAAAAGTAACAAAATAGCAAAGGAAAAATATCAAAATGGAAAACTTAGGTATACTCTGATCTGGCAATCCAATTTCTAGAAATACATACTACAGTTATACTTACAAATGGGCAAAATAAAATTTATAAGAATATTTATTTGTAGCATTGTTTACAACAGTAACAAAAAATAATACTCTAAATCCTGATTATCAAGAAGTTGGTTGAACCCATTGTGTTCCATTTCTAAATGGAATAAAATGTAACTATTTAAAAGAATTTTATGAACTATTTTGTGTACTATTATGAGACATGGCCAAGGTATATTGTTAAGGAAATTGATCCTTATTATTCACAGATGTGGAGAAGGCAATGGCACCCCACTCCAATACTCTTCCTGGAAAATGCCATGGACGGAGGAGCCTGGTGGGCTGCAGTCCATGGGGTCACTAAGAGTCAGACACGACTGAATGACTTCACTTTCACTTTTCACTTTCATGCATTGGAGAAGGAAATGGCAACCCACTCCAGTGTTCTTGCCTGGAGAATCACAGGGATGGGGGAGCCTGGTGGGCTGCCATCTATGGGGTTGCACAGAGTTAGACACGACTGAAGTGACTTAGCAGCAGCAACAGCATTCACAGATTCCACATTTGTGGATTTACCTACTTGGTAAAATCTCTTTGTAACTCTAAAATCAATACTCAAAGAAGCTCTGCATTCATTTGTGGATATGGACAGGGCAGCAAAAAAAATCTGAGACTCCCTAGTGCACATGTCCAGAGCTAAAGTCAAACAAAGGGATTCTCTGCCTTATTTCATTTCTTATACTGTAAAGAAGTATTTTGGGGGGGCCTCTGCTTAGTGCCTCATTCTTTTTATTTGTATGCTTTTTGCTGGTGATTTTCCTGTTTAAAATGGCCCCAAGCAAGGTGCCCAAGGGGCTTCCCCAGGAGGCACAGTGGTAAAGAATCCACCTGCTAAAGCACGAGACGCAAGAGACACAAGTTCGACCCCTGGGTAGGCAAGACGCCCTGGAATAGAAACTGGCAACCCACTCCAGTATTCTGGCCTGGGAAATCCCATTGACAGAGGAGCCTGACAGACCACAGTCCATGAAGCCACGGAGTCGGACCTGACTGAGCAACTGAGCACACATTGTGCCAAAATGCTGGTTGGAATTACTTAGCACAAAAAGGCTTTGATGTGCCCAATCAAGAAAGTATATACCTGAAGGTTACAGTGGCAAGCTGTGTGGAAGGTAATTAATTGACTAGAGAATATATTTTTGCACTTTGGGGAATTTTATATCAATTGCATGCATTACTGAACCAAAAAAGAAACTTTATACAAGAACAAAATTTTACTCTCCCCGCTCACAGTGATTTGAAGAGCAGCTTCTGACGAGTGGCCAATGCAGCAAAGAGATTAAAGAAGATTATAATTTCCAACATCTGCCTCCAGATCTGTTTTATCCAAGGAGAACAACTCCTGTCTGGGATAGACTGTCATCTCTGGTGCTGTCCATACCCAGTGCTGAAAAGAGTCCCCAGACTACATGCTTTGTTTCTTTCATGGAGAGAGAAGCAAATGTACACTCCTCCAAAACTTCAGTTGGAAAATAGAAAGGGCATCAGAGGACCTAAGATGGTGGAGGAGTAGGACGGGGAGAACACTTTCTCCACCACAAATTCATCAAAAGAACATTTAAACGCCGAGTAAATTCCACAAAACAACTTCTGAATACCGGCAGAGGACATCAGGCACCCAGAAAAGCAATCCATTGCCTTCTAAAGGAGGTAGGAAAAAAATATAAAAGACAAAAAAAAGAGACAAAAGAGGGAGGGACGGACCTCTGTCCGGGGAAGGGAGTCTTAAAAAGAGAGAAGTTTCCAAACACCAGGAAACATTCTCACTGCCGAGTCTGTGCCGAGCCTGGGAAGCACAGAGGGCAACATAACAGTGAGGAAAAATAAATAAACAATTAAAACACACAGATTACGAGCCCTATGGTAACTTCCCCAGCGGAGAAGCAGTGCAGATGCCTGCATCCGCCATTAGCAAGCGGGGGCTGGGCAGGGAGGCGCAGCACGGGCTGCATTGCTTAGAGAAAGGATCTGGCCTGAATATCCCGAGCGCTACCTGAGCGAAATAATTTGGGCTAGCAAACCAGACTGGGATATCTACTACACGAAAAGCCAGCCCTAACCTAAGACACCACCAGGCCCACACACAGGACAAAGGACTGTACAGAGATAGACGGCTTCAGACCGTCCCCCTCTGGTGACAGGCAGCCAGAGCTGGAGGGGGGCAATCGCAGCCCCAGAGAGACATTATCTACAAAACTGTAAGCAAGCATCTTTAATAACTAAGATTTCTCGGGGCTCTGGATGGTCAACATCCACCTGAGAAGGTGTGCCCATTGTATACCTAGAAAACCGAGCAGCGGGGAGGCGATAAGTCACAGAAGCTGACACTTGCTAAACACCTCATCACCTGCGCTGCTAGAACCTGCGAAGGGCACAAAATGCAGGCCCAACCGTGTCTGGGCCTCTGAGGACTACCGGAGTGCCTGAACTTGAGTGGCTTAGACCTGGGAGGGGCAAGCAGCCCAGGGCCAGCCGCAGATGGTTCCCAGCGGGGAAACCTAGAGCCTGAGCAGAGTGGGCAGGGAGGCTACACGTGCAGTGAGCAGGGGCAGACCCAGTGTGGCTGAGGCATTGCGAGCACACACCAGTGTTATTTATTTGCAGCGTCCCTCCCTCCCCACAGCACGACTGAACAAGTGAGCCTAAAAAAAAAAAAAAAACGGTGTCCACCACCACCCCCTTTGTATCAGGGTGGAAATCAGACACTGAAGAGACCAGCAAACAGAAGAAGCTACAACAGAGGGAACCGCCGTGGAAGCAACAGGCAATAAACTAAAACCCCGTGGTTAGTACCAACTACATAGGAAGGGGCCTATGGATCTTGAGAAATATAAGCCGAAACAAGGAACTAGCCGAAAATAAACTGAGCCCACAATAACCACAACAATATCAGAGAAAGTCCTATATATATTTTTACTATTTTTACGATCATTCTTTCTTTTTTTTTTAATTTTTAAAAAAAATTTTTTAATCCTCTATTACTCCTTTAATTTTCACTTTTATAACCTACTATATTACTTTGTAAAAAATAAATAAATAAAGACCCTTTAAAAAAAAAAAAACTTCATATATATTTTTATAATTTTTGTGACCCTTTTTTTCTTTTTTTTTCTTTAACATTGTATTTTTTAAATTCCAAACTCTGCTCTAGATTTTTAATTTTAGATTTTGGTATTTGTTATCAATTTTGTACCTATTTTTTTTTTTTATAACTTTTATGACTTTTTTTTCCTCTCTCTTTCTATCTCTTCATCTTTTCTTTAACATTGTATTCCTAAAATTCCAAACTCTACTCTAGATCTTTAATTTATGCTTTCTGATATTTGTTATCAATTTGTACCTATATCTTCTTTATAATTTTTGTGACTTTGTTTGCTTTTGTTTTCTTTTTTTTTTTTCTATCTTTCTTTTTCTTCTCTTCTTTAACATTGTATTTTTTTAAATTCCAAACTCTACTCTAGATTTTTAACTTTTGCTTTTTGGTATTTGTTATCAATTTTGTACCTATATTTTCTTTATAACTTTTGTGATTCTTTTTTTTCTTTTTCTTTTTCTTTTTCTCTCTTTCTTTTCCTTCTTAGTTTCTTTAACATTGTATTTTTGAAACTCCAAACTCTACTCTAGATTTTTAATTTTTGCTTTTAGGTATTTGTTATCAATTTTGTACCTTTAAGAACCCAATCTTCAGTACCCACTCTTTACTAGGGAGCGAGATTACTGGCTTGACTGCTCTCTCCACCTCCAGACTCTCCTTTTTCTCCACCAGGTCGCCTGCGTCTCCTCCCTAACCCGTCACTACTCTACCCAACTCTGTGAGTTTCTGTGTGTTCCAAACAAAGGAAAACACTTATGAAACTGATTACTATCTGGATCTGTCTCTCCCCTTTTCATCCCCTCCTTTATCCCCCTGTCCACTTCTGTCTCCTTCCTCCCTCTTCTCTTCTCTGTATAACTCCGTGAACATCTCTGAGTGGTCCAGTTTTGGAGTGCACATAGGATGATTATTGGTTAGCCCGCTCTCTCCTCTATTGATTGCACCACATCTCATTCGGGTCACCTCTAACTCCCTCCTCCCTCTTCTCTTCCCCATGTAATGCTGTGAACCTCACTGGGTGACCCACACAGTGGAGAAACTTTTCATATTTAACTTAGATGTTTTATCAATGGTGCGGTATAGAAGGAGAAGTTTTGAGATACTGGAAAAATAAGACCGATAACTGGAAGCAGGAGGCTTAAGTCCAAACCATAACTCCAGGGAACATTAATTGACAGGAGCTCATCAAATGCATCCATCAGATAAGATCAGATCAGTCGCTCAGTCATCCGACTCTTTGAGACCCCATGAATAGCAGCACGCCAGGCCTCCCTATCCATCACCAACTACCGGAGCTCACTCAGACTCACATCCATCGATTCAGTGATGCCATCCAGCCATCTCATCCTCTGTCATCCCCTTCTCCTCCTGCCCCCAATCCCTCCCAGCATCAGAGTCTTCTCCAATGAGTCAACTCTTTGCATGAGGTGGCCAAAGTACTCGAGTTTCAGCTTCATTCCTTCCAAAGAAATCCCAGGGCTGATCTCCTTCAGATGGACTGGTTAATCTCCTTGCAGTCCAAGGGACTCTCAAGAGTCTTCTCCAACACCACAGTTCAAAAGCATCAATTCTTCGGCGCTCAGCCTTCTTCACAGTCCAGCTCTCACATCCATACATGACCACAGGAAAGACCATAGCCTTGACTAGGCGAACCTTTGTTGGCAAAGTAATATCTCTGCTTTTCAATATGCTATCTAGGTTGGTCATAACTTTCCTTCCAAGGAGTAAGCATCTTTTAATTTCATGGCTGCAGTCACCATCTGCAGTGATTTTGAAGCACAGAAAAAGAAAGTCTGACACTGTTTCCACTGTTTCCCCATCTATTTCCCATGAAGTGACGGGACCAGATGCCTTGATCTTCGTTTTCTGAATGTTGAGCTTTAAGCCAACCTTTTCACTCTCCACTTTCACTTTCATCAAGAGGCTTTTTAGCCCCTCTTCACTTTCTGCCATAAGGGTGGGGTCATCTGCATATCTGAGGTTATTGATATTTCTCCCAGCAATCTTGATCCCAGCTTGTGTTTCTTCCAGCCCAGCGTTTCTCATGATGTATTCTGCATATAAGTTAAATAAACATGGTGACAATATACAGCCTTGGCGTACTCCTTTTCCTTTTAGAACCAGTCTGTTGTTCCATGTCCAGTTCTAACTGTTGCTTCCTGACCTGCATACAGATTTCTCAAGAGGCAGATCAGGTGGTCTGGTATTCCCATCTCTTTCAGAATTTTCCACAGTTTATTGTGATCCACACAGTCAAAGGCTTTGGTATAGGCAATAAAGTAGAAATAGATATTTTTCTGGAACTCTCTTGCTTTTTCCATGATCCAGCAGATGTTGGCAATGTGATCTCTGGTTCCTCTGCCTTTTCTAAATCCAGCTTGAACATCAGGAAGTTCACAGTTCACATATTGCTGAAGCTTGGCTTGGAGAATTTTGAGCATTACTTTACTAGCGTGTGAGATGAGTGCAATTGTGCGGTAGTTTGAGCACTCTTTGGCATTGCCTTTCTTTGGGATTGGGATGAAAACTGACCTTTTTGAATCTTGTGGCCACTGCTGAGTTTCCCAAATTTGCTGGCATATTGAGTGCAGCACTTTCACAGCATCATCTTTCAGGATTTGGAATAGCTCCACTGGAATTCCATCACCTCCAGTAGCTTTGTTCGTAGTGATGCTTTCTAAGGCCCACTTGACTTCACATTCCAGGATGTCTGGCTCTAGGTCAGTGATCACGCCATCATGATTATCTGTGTTGTGAAGATCTTTTTTGTACAGTTCCTCTATGTGTTCTTGCCACCTCTTCTTAATATCTTCTGCTTCTGTTAGGTCCATACCATTTCTGTCCTTTATCGAGCCCATCTTTGCATGAAATGTTCCTTTGGTATCTCTGATTTTCTTGACGAGAACCCTAGTCTTTCCCATTCTGTTGTTTTCCTCTATTTCTTTACATTAATTGCTGAAGAAGGCTTTCTTATCTCTTCTTGCTATGCCTCCATACCTACACTGAAACCAAGCACCACACAAGGGCCAACAAGTTCCATGGCAAGAAACACCAAGCAAATTCTCCAGCAACACAGGAATATAGCTCTGAGCTCCAATATACAGGCTACCCAAAGTCACTCCAAAACCATCAGATCAGATCAGATCAGTCGCTCAGTCGTATCCGAACCTTTGTGACCCCATGAACCGCAGCACGCCAGGCCTCCCTATCCATCACCAGCTCCCGGAGGTCACTCACACTCACATTCATCGAATCAGTGATGCCATCCAGCCATCTCATCCTCTGTTGTCCCCTTCTCCTCCTGCCCTCAATCCCTCCCAGCATCAGAGTCTTCTCCAATGAGTCAACTCTTCGCATGAGGTGGCCAAAATACTGGAGTTTCAGCCTTAGCATCATTCCTTCCAAAGAAATCCCAGGGCTGATCTCCTTCTGAATGGACTGGTTGGATCTCCTTGCAGTCCAAGGGACTCTCAAGAGTCTTCTCCAACACCACAGTTCAAAAGCATCAATTCTTCGGCGCTCAGCCTTCTTCACAGTCCAGCTCTCACATCCATACATGACCACAGGAAAGACCATAGCCTTGACTAGGCGAACCTTTGTTGGCAAAGTGATGTCTCTGCTTTTGAATATGCTATCTAGGTTGGTCATAACTTTCCTTCCAAGGAGTAAGCGTCTTTTAATTTCATGGCTGCAGTCACCATCTGCAGTGATTTTGGAGCCCAGAAAAATAAAGTCTGACACTGTTTCCACTGTTTCTCCATCTATTTCCCATGAAGTGATGGGACCAGATGCCATGATCTTCATTCCTGAACACTTCATTGCACTCCAGAGAGAAGAAATCCAGCTCCACCCACCAGAACACTGACACAAGCTTCCCTAACCAAGAAACCTTGACAAGCCACCTGTACAAACCCACACACAGTGAGGAAACATCACAATAAAGAGAACTCCACAAACTGCCAGAATACAGTAAGGATACCCCAAACTCAGCAATTTAAACAAGATGAAGAGACAGAGGAATACCCAGCAGGTAAAGGAACAGGATAAATGCCCACCAAACCAAACAAAAGAGGAAGAAATAGCGAATCTACCTGATAAAGAATTCCGAATAATGATAGTGAAATTAATCCAAAATCTGGAAATCAAAATGGAATCACAGATAAATAGCCTGGAGAAAAGCATTGAGAAGATGCAAGAAAGTTTTAACAAGGACCTAGAAGAAATAAAAAAGAGTCAATATATAATGAATAATGCAATAAATGAGATCAAAAACACTCTGGAGGCAACAAATAGTAGAATAACAAAGGCAGAAGATAGAATTAGTGAATTCGAAGATAGAATGGTAGAAATAAATGAAGCAGAGGAGAAAAAAGAAAAACGAATTAAAAGAAATGGGGACAATCTCAGAGACCTCCAGGACAATATTAAATGCTACAACATTCGAATCATAGGAGTCCCAGAAGAAGACAAAAAGAAAGACCATGAGAAAATACTAGAGGAGATAATAGTTGAAAACTTCCCTAAAATGGGGAAGGAAATAATCACTCAAGTCCAAGAAACCCAGAGAGTCTCAAACAGGATAAACCCAAGGCAAAACACCCCAAGACACATATTAATCAAATTAACAAAGATCAAACACAAAGAACAAATGTTAAAAGCAGCAAGGGAAAAACAACAAATAACACACAAGGGAATTTCCATAAGGATAAAGCTGATCTTTCAGTAGAAACTCTCCAAGCCAAGAGGGAATGGCAAGACATACTAAAAGTGATGAAAGAAAATAACCTACAGCCCAGATTATTGTACCCAGCAAGGATCTCACTCAAATATTAAGGAGAAATCAAAAGCTTTACAGACAAGCAAAAGCTGAAAGAATTCAGCACCACCAAACCAGCTCTCCAACAAATACTAAAGGACATTCTCTAGACAGGAAACACAAAAAGGGTGTATAAATTCGAACTCAAAACAATAAAGTAAATGGCAACGGGATCATACTTATCAATAATTACCTTAAATGTAAATGGGTTGAATGCCCCAACCAAAAGACAGAGACTGGCCGAATGGATACAAAAACAAGACCCCTACATATGTTGTCTACAAGAGACCCACTTCAAAACAGGGGACACATACAGACTGAAAGTGAAGGGCTGGAAAAAGATTTTCCACGCAAATAGGGACCAAAAGAAAGCAGGAGTAGCAATACTCATATCAGATAAAATAGACTTTAAAACAAAGGCTGTGAAAAGAGACAAAGAAGGTCACTACATAATGCTCAAAGGATCAATCCAAGAAGAAGATATAACAATTATAAATCTAAATGCACCCAACATAGGAGCACCGCAATATGTAAGACAAATACTAACAAGTATGAAAGGAGAAATTAACAGTAACACAATAATAGTGGGAGACTTTAATACCGCACTCACACCAATGGATAGATCAACTAAACAGAAAATTAACAAGGAAACACAAACTTTAAACGATACAAAGGACCAGTTAGACCTAATTGATATCTATAGGACATTTCATTCCAAAACAATGAATTTCACCTTTTCTCTCAAGCGCACACAGAACCTTCTCCAGGATAGACCACATCCTCAGCCATAAATCCAGCCTCGCTAAATTCAGAAAAATTGAAATCATTCCAAGCATGTTTTCTGATCACAATGCAGTAAGATTAGATCTCCGTAACAGGAGAAAAACTATTAAAAATTCCAACATATGGAGGCTGAACAACACGCTGCTGAATAACCAACAAATCACAGAAAAAATCAAAAAAGAAATCAAAATTTGCATAGAAACAATGAAAATGAAAAAACAACAACCCAAAACCTGTGGGACACTGTAAAAGCAGTCCTAAGGGGAAAGTTCATAGCAATACAGGCATACCTCAAGAAACAAGAAAAAAGTCAAATAAATAATCTAACTTACCTAAAGCAACTAGAAAAGGAAGAAATGAAGAACCCCAAGGTTAGTAGAAGGAAAGAAATCTTAAAAATTAGGGCAGAAATAAATGCAAAAGAAACAAGAGACCATAGCAAAAATCAACAAAGCCAAAAGCTGGTTCTTTGAAAGGATAAATAAAATTGACAAACCATTAGCCAGACTCATCAAGAAACAAAGGGAGAAAAATCAAATCAATAAAATCAGAAATGAAAATGGAGAGATCACAACAGACAACACAGAAATACAAAGGATCATAAGAGACTACTATCAGCAATTATATGGCAATAAAATGGACAACATGGAAGAAATGGACAAATTCTTAGAAAAGTACAACTTTCCAAAACTGGGCCAGGAAGAAATAGAAAATCTTAACAGACCCATCACAAGCACGGAAATTGAAACTGTAATCAGGAATCTTCCAGCAAACAAAAGCCCAGGTCCAGACGGCTTCACAGCTGAATTCTACCAAAAATTTAGAGAAGAGCTAACACCTATCCTACTCAAACTCTTCCAGAAAATTTGAGGAAGGTAAACTTCCAAATTCATTCTATGAGGCAACCATCACCCTAATACCAAAACTGGACAAAGATGCCACAAAAAAAGAAAACTACAGGCCAATATCACTGATGAACATAGATGCAAAAATCCTTAACAAAATTCTAGCAATCAGAATCCAACAACACATTAAAAAGATCATACACCATGACCAAGTGGGCTTTATCCCAGGAATGCAAGGATTCTTCAATATCCGCAAATCAATCAATGTAATACACCACATTAACAAATTGAAAAATAAAAACCACATGATTATATCATTGGATGCAGAGAAAGCCTTTGACAAAGTTCAACATCCATTTATGATAAAAACTCTCCAGAAAGCAGTAATAGAAGGAACATACCTCAACATAATAAAAGCTATATATGACAAACCTACAGCAAACATCATCCTCAATGGTGAAAAATTGAAAGCATTTCTTCTAAAGTCAGGAACAAGACAAGGATGCCCACTTTCACCATTACTATTCAACATAGTTTTGGAAGTTTTGGCCACAGCACTCAGAGCAGAAAAAGAAATAAAAGGAATCCAAATTGGAAAAGAAGAAGTAAAACTCTCACTGTTTGCAGATGACATGATCCTCTACATAGAAAACCCTAAAGACTCCATCAGAAAATTACTAGAACTAATCAATGAATATAGTAAAGTTGCAGGATATAAAATCAACACACAGAAATCCCTTGCATTCATGTACACTAATAAAGAGAAAATAGAGAGAAATTAAGGAAATAATTCCATTCACCATTGCAACGAAAAGAATAAAATACTTAGGAATATATCTACCTAAAGAAACTAAAGACCTATATATAGAAAACTATAAAACACTGGTGAAAGAAATCAAAGAGGACACTAATAGATGGAGAAATATACCATGTTCCTGGATTGGCAGAATCAATATAGTGAAAATGAGTATACTAACCAAAGCAATTTATAGATTCAATGCAATCCCCATCAAGCTACCAACGGTATTCTTCACAGAGCTAGAACAATTAATTTCACAATTTGTATGGAAAAACAAAAAACCTCGAATAGCAAAAGCTATCTTGAGAAAGAAGAATGGAACTGGAGAAATCAACCTGCCTGGCTTCAGGCTCTACTGCAAAGCCACAGTCATCAAGATAGTATGGTACTGGCACAAAGACAGAAATATAGATCAATGGAACAAAATAGAAAGCCCAGAAATAAATCCACGCACATATGGACACCTTATCTTTGACAAAGGAGACAAGAATATACAATGAATTAAAGATAATCTCTTTAACAAGTGGTGCTGGGAAAACTGGTCAACCACTTGTAAAAGCATGAAACTAGAGCACTTTCTAACACCATACACAAAAATAAACTCAAAATGGATTAAAGATGTAAACGTAAGACCAGAAACCATAAAACTCCTAGAGGAAAACATAGGCAAAACATTCTCTGACATACATCACAGCAGGATCCTCTTGACCCACCTCCCAGAATGTTGGAAATAAAATCAAAAATAAACAAATGGTACCTAATTAAACTTAAAAAGCTTCTGCACAACAAAGGAAACTATAAGCAAGGTGAAAAGACAGCCTTCAGAATGGGAGAAAACAATAGCAAATGAAGCAACAGACAAACAACTAATCTCAAAAATATACAAGCAACTCCTACAGCTCAATTCCAGAAAAATAAACGACCCAATCAAAAAATGGGCCAAAGAACTAAATAGACATTTCTCCAAAGAAGACATACAGATGGCTAACAAACACATGAAAAGATGCTCAACATCACTCATTATCAGAGAAATGCAAATCAAAACCACTGTGAGGTACCATTTCACACCAGTCAGAATGGCTGCGATCCAAAAGTCTACAAGCAATAAATGCTGGAGAGGGTGTGGAGAAAAGGGAACCCTCTTACACTGTTGGTGGGAATGCAAACTAGTACAGCCACAATGGAGAACAGTATGGAGATTCCTCAAAAAACTGGGAATAGAACTGCCTTATGATCCAGCAATCCCACTGCTGGGCATACACACTGAGAAAACCAGAATTGAAAGAGACACGTGTACCCCAATGTTCATCGCAGAACTGTTTACAATAGCCAGGACATGGAAGCAACCTAGATGTCCATCAGCAGATGAATGGATAAGAAAGCAGTGTTACATATACACAATGGAGTATTACTCAGCCATTAAAAAGAATGCATTTGAATCAGTTCTAATGAGGTGGATGGAACTGGAGCCTATTATACAGAGTGAAGTAAGCCAGAAAGAAAAACACAAATATAGTATACTAACGCATATATATGGAATTTAGAAAGATGGTACAATAACCCTGTATACAAGACAGCAAAAGAGACACTGATGTATAAGAACAGTCTTTTGGACTCTGGGAGAGGGAGAGGGTGGGATGATTTGGGAGAATGTCATTGAAATATGTATAATATCATATTTGAAACGAGTCATCAGTCCAGGTTCGATGCCTGATACCGGATGCCTGGGGCTGGTGCACTGGGATGACTCAGAGGGATGGTATGGGGAGGGAGGAGGGAGGAGGGTTCAGGATGGGGAACACATGTATACCTGTGGTGGATTCATTTTGATGTATGGCAAAACCAATACAATATTGTAAAGTTAAATAAAATAAAATTTTTAAAAAAGCAAGGAAAATAGAAAGGGCAGAAAAAGGATTAGAATTTGCTTTTTTAGTGAGAATACATGGCTCTTTATTACCATAGTTTCACAAAAGAGTATCTTATTCAGGGTGTTAGGGGAAGGCAGTGGCACCCCACCCCAGTACTTTTGCCTGGAAAATCCCATGGACGGAGGATCATAAGCACCATCACTGAAAATAGTTGCCAGTGTCTTTATAGCAATTTAAATTAAACCAAAACCTTTTATTTTTGGTACAAGATTTGGTACAAATTTATACATTTCACATTTACATTTTTGTATAAATAAATATTTATATACACATAATGCTCATGATACCATACATTGATTTGCTCAAGTATCATTCACTAGATGTAATTAGGAACCAGAGAAAAAGATAAGTGATTAAGAGATGAAAATAAACATTTGGTAGAAATTTGGATTCTCTAAATCTGTTTTCATCAATACAAGTCATGGAGCAAGGGACAGGCCAACAGCATATATAAATATGAAGTAGGATTTGTGGTAAGGTTTCTCGTTTTCTAGCCTTTTTAGAATGTAACTGAAATCAGGGACATTTGAGTGAAGAGGGTGCTGGTTATAGACTGTTGTAGGCAATTCTAGGAATGAGGGCAGAGGTGACAGGCATCAGTCTCACGGAACCTTGAGAACACTGGTGATCAAGGTCTTTTGAATAATTAGACAGGCTGTTATTGTATCATTGTGGGTGTACAAGGATATAATGTTGTGAAAACCAAATATACTCCTTTCCAATCTGTTTATCATGTGACCTCCCCCTGCCTGAAGTAGAAAATGTCAAAAATCCTTCTGTTAACCAGGAGGACGTAAAGGAGAATGTGGAAACATGATAAATAAATTTTTCTATTGATTATATCTTTGAACTTAATAACAGTAAATTTAGCAAGAGCTTTCCTGAAATAGAGATGCAAATCAATTAAAAATAGGGGCATTTTTCAAAAGAAACCATTTCTGTAGTGTTGAAAATTGTGGATAGTGCCTACCCTAATTGGATACTTTTTACTTGAACATCCCAGTTACTTTGAACAGAGTGCAATAAAACCAATGTGTATTTGACACCTTAAACAATAAAACAGCTCCCTCACTATATAGCTTCCCCTCACTACTATCACAGTCACACACACACACACACACACACACACACACACCACAAACACACATATTTTTAAACTGGATTTTACTTTTGGTTCCTCTGCCTTGGCTTCCTTTTTGTTTTCAGCCCCATTTGGGTTTGTGAGGTTTGCTTGTTTGGTGCTTTTCATTTGGGAGGAGCTATGGGGGCTGATTGAAAATATGCGTTTCAGTGTTAAACCAGACAAATACCTGCTTCAACATTTATAAGCTGTGTTATTTATCTACTGCTACTGTAAGTAGCTCAGCTGGTAAAGACTCTGCCTGCAATGCAGCAGATCCCAGTTCAACTCCTGGGTTGGGAAGATCCACTGGAGAAGGGATAGGCTACCCACTCCAGTATTCTTGGGTTTCCCTTGTGGTTCAGCTCATAAAGAATCTGCCTGCAATGTGGGAGACCTGGGTTCGATCCCTGGGTTGGGAAGATCCCCTGAAGAAGGGACAGTTACCCACTCCAGTATACTGGCCTGGAGAATTCCATGGAATAGTCCACGGGGTCGCAAAGATTCAGACATGACTGGGTAACTTTCACTTTCTCTGTAAGAAATCACCATTAACTTGGTGGTTTGAAACAATACAAATTTTTATCCACATTTCTTGACGTCAGACCCCAAAATGTGTTCCACTGGGCATGCTTGAAGGTGTGAGCCGAGCTGCATATTTTGTGGATACTCAAGGGAAGAATCTGTTCTCCTGTCTTTTTCAGTTTCTCAAAGCCATCCACATTCCTTGGCTCATGTCCCTCACCTCCATCCTCGAAGCCAGCAGTGTAGCATCTTTAAACCTGTCTCTGACTTTGACCCTCCTACCTCCCTGCTTCACTTACAAGGATGCCTTTGATCAAATCGAGGCCACCTTGATAATCCAGATTAATATCACCATCTCAAAATCCTTACCCACATCTGCAAAGTTCCTCTAGACATGTAAGGTAACATATCCACAGATTCTAGAGGTTAGGACATGGATATCTTTGGAGTGAAAAGAGGTCATTATTATGAATACCACACTGGCAGTCACTGGACAAGTTATCTGCTCCTTAAGCCTGCTTCCTCCTCTGCCAACTTAAGATAATAATAATGTTTATCTCACTAGCTTCAGCTCTTGATTTGGGAAGGTTAAAAGAAATCTCCTTAGATTTTCCACAATTTTCATTTGCCTTTGCCAAACACTCTTCTAAGAAAAATATTTTAGAATCTAAATTTATTTTGAAAGTTTATGCATACTAATCAAAAAATTAAAGGCCATTGAATGTTTGGAATTTTACTACCTTTTCATGGTATAACACTTCTCACATGAATTTTGTTCATGTTAAAGATCTACAAAAGTGGCTCTTATTTATTTATTATCTAAATGATGCTTGTGAGATTGTGCCATTTGGTCACACGGAGTAAAGTTACAGAATAAATACAAGTAAAGGGTGTGACACAGGGGAGGAACAAACTTTAGATTTAGACTAAGACAGTCTATGGGAGAAGGCAATGGCACCCCACTCCAGTACTGTTGCCTGGAAAATCACATGGATGGAGGAGCCTGGTGGGTTGCAGTCCATGGGGTTGTTAAGAGTCAGACACAACTGAGCGACTTCACTTTCACTTTCCACTTTCATGCATTGGAGAAGGAAATGGCAACCCACTCCAATGTTCTTGCCTGAAGAATCCCATGGATGGAGAGGCCTGGTAGGCTGCGGTCCATGGGGTCGCACAGAGTCAGACACGACTGAAGCAACTTAGCAGCAGTAGCAGCAAGACAGTCTATAGAGTACTGTCGTGATTAGTAAGAGCACTGAGCATGCAACTTCACATCTCCAGTATGTAACCAATTGACTAATCACCCTGACAGAGAATCTGACAAAACTCCAGCCTGTATGGAGATGCTACTGCTGCTGCTACTGCTAAGTCGCTTCAGTCGTGTCCAGCTCTATGCAACCCCATAGATGGCAGCCCAACAGGCTCCCCCGTCCCTGGGATTCTCCAGGCAAGAACATTGGAGTGGGTTGCCATTTCCTTCTCCAGTGCGTGAAAGTGAAAAGTGAAGTCACTCAGTCATGTCTGACTCTTAGCGACCCCATGGACTGCAGCTTACCAGGATCCTCCATCCATGGGATTCTCTAGGCAAGAGTACTGGAGTGGGGTGCCATTGCCTTCTCCAGTATGGAGATGGGACTAATCCAAATAGTTGTAGGGGACATAAAAACAAGACTGAGGAGCATCTAATGCCTAGATAAGATGACCAAGGGTAAAAAGTGTACAGGGATATCCAGCAAGACTTTCTGAACTTGTTTTCATAGATGATCAAATCTATACCTATCCTCTTTCTACACATTCACTGTAGTAAATTCAAAACATACAGAAACAGAAGTAGACAGGGACAAGCAAAACAGTGGTTTAATTAGCAACAAGGCAACTTTCAACCACAGATGAGAGTTCATCAATACAATTATTAACCAAAGAATTCTCAACTGAGTTTGCCAAAAGTTCATTAGGGTTTTTCCATAAGACTGTATGAAAGACTCGAATGAACTTTCTGGCCAACCCAACATAAACTTATCATTTGTTGCTCAATGAAAAATAATTGGAACTCAGATCCAACTCAAGACTTGCCCCACCATTCTGGTCAGGGAGGTTCCCGGGTCTTATGCTGTGGCCTTGAAAGGCTTCTTAGCTGGATCCCAGTAAACTTTAAGATAGCTGAAATTTTCAAAATAACTAGCTTTAATAAAGTAAAAGCTAAGATTATTTAAACTCACTTCAGTAAGGGAGAAAGAAATACCATCTTGACAAAGTTTTAAGGTATCAGAAGGGGTATTAGAGAAGGAAATGGCAACCCACTCCAGTATTCTTGCCTGGAAAATCCCAGGGACGGGGGAGCCTGGTGGGCTGCCGTCTATGGGGTCGCACAGAATCGGACACGACTGAAGCGACTTAGCAGCAGCAGGGGTATTTTAGAAGTGAGATATTTATAGAGTTTGGATTCTGGCCTCAACTGATTTAAAGCAGGCTCTTCAAAGAAGGGAAGTGATTGGGATGAAAGTTCAAGACAGGGCTGTTCAGGATTGGCGGAAGATAGTAAGGGAAGGAAGGGTCTTGCTATGCTATGCTAAGTCACTTCAGTCGTGTCCGACTCTGTGTGACCCCATAGACAGCAGCCCACCAGGCCTCCCTGTCCCTGGGATTCTTCAGGCAAGAACACTGGAGTGGGTTCGGCAGCCCACCAGGCCTCCCTGTCCCTGGGATTCTTCAGGCAAGAACACTGGAGTGGGTTGCCTTTTCCTTCTCCAATGCATGAAAGTGAAAAGAGAAAGTGAAGTCGCTCAGTCATGTCCGACTCTTAGCAACCCCATGGACTGCCGTCTACCAGGCTCCTCCGTCCGTGGAATTTTCCAGGCAAGAGTACTGGAGTGGGGGTGCCATTGCCTTCTCCCAGGAAGGGTCTTAGTAAGTACTGAAATACTTGGATAAGCAACCTGTTTGAACAGATGAGCAGCAGACTGTTGTCTCAGGCAAATTGATTTATAAGAATTTCTTGAAGCAAATAGTGAAGTTATTTATTGATTTACAGTCTTATCTCTTCTGGGCTGAAACAAACAGCTAAGTCATGTTGACACAGATGCTCTCAGTTCTTAGTCCTAGTTATGTCACATTGATGTAGGTGTCATAGTTCTGGGTCATGGGGGCCACCCAGTTAAAGACACGGTTTCCTAACCCCAAGCCCTGCTTGCAGGTATGTGAGATCATATAATTTTGAACAGTGGGATAAGAGTGGAATTGATAAATGTAATTTTAGAGTTGTACCCTTTTTTAGGGGGTGGGGGCGGGGGAATGTACCTTATAGCCTTCAGGATTTTAGGCACCTGACCAGGGATTGAACCAGGGCATTGGCAGTGAAAGCACCAAGTCATAACCTCAGGACCACCAGGCAATTCCCTAGACTTGGAGAGTTTTCTTTTCGTAAGAAAATAAATGCACCCTCTTTCTTCCCTTTCTTCCTTTCCGCTGTTTGGAAAGTGGTAGAGGGATCCAAAGCAGTTACCATAAACCAGAGGGGAAAATCTTAATGTTGAAGATACGTGTGCATGCATGCTCAGTCATGTCCAGCTCTTTGTGCCCCAATGGACTGTAGCCACCCAGGCTCCTCTGTCCATGGGGGTTTTCCAGGCAACAATACTGGAGTGGGTGGCCATTTTCTCCTCCAGGGGTTCTTCCCAACCCAAGGATTGAACCCACATCTCCTGCATTGCATGCACCAGCGGGGAAGCCCAATGTTGAAGATAGCAGAAGAAAACAATAATAGACCCCTAAGTTCCCATCATTCCCTATCACCTCAGTCCTGAACTACTTATATTCAGATTGGTGCAAAGAAATAGCCTATCTTATTTCAGCCACTGTTATTTTTAGATGTTTTTCAACAGTATTCTAACTAAATCTGCATCTCAAAATTAGTATGTTTGCCTCTCTAGTTACTAGATTTTTTTTTCTTTATTTAAAAACCACACCCAATCCTTCACCACATCCTATCAGCAATGCTTCAAACCTTACCCCCGAATCTCCTACTACTCTCTCCCTCCATGCCCGCCACTCTAATTCCACCCAACAGCATCTCTCACCTGCAGTAACCTCCCGTTCATTCCTTAGGTTTACTCTTGAACCCTCTACGACCCATACTATCTAACTAAAGAAGAGACACTTGAAAACAGGAAACAGGTCAGATCATTGCCGTGAATAAACCTTTCCTTTTCACATAAAATAAAATCCAAACTCTCTCCCATGACATACAAAGTGCAATATGATCTGACCCCTGCCTACTTCCCATTGTCAACTCTCGCCCATCTCTTCACTTACGGTGCTCCAGTCATACTAGCCTTCTTTAAATTCCTTAATAATCCAAAGGGTACTCCCTTTTCAATAGGCCCTGTGCACCCTATATTTCCTCTACCTAGATTATACCTTCCTCTGATCTTTATTTTCTCGGACTTCATGCACTTACAATGACCAAAAGCATCCAAATGAGCAACTTTATAGCTCTATCTAATTTGAATCTTGATTCCCAGGGTATAACAAAATTTGTGGGTGATACACATTACTTTCTCTAAACAGCCTCAGGGATAAAAGCTTATAGACTGCTGAGCTGGGAAAGTCACAAAGCAAAAAAAAAAAAAAAAAAAGTGTTAGAAGCGAACTAGAATTTGACCTTTTGTTTCACAGTATAACACTCCCTCTATCTCATCATGAAAGATATCTACTAAAACAAACTTGCAATTTTCAAAGATTTAAAAAGAAATTAAAATAAGGTTGGCTATCCAGCTTCTAGAATATAATACTGCAGACTTTAAGATATAAGCCTGAAAAGCTGTGGAAGAATTTTGAAAAACATGGTGAAGGAAATGGCAACCCATTCCAATATTCTCGCCTGGGAAATCCCATAGACAGTGTAGACTGGCAGGCTACAGTCTACAGGGTCACAAAGAGTCGGGCACAACTAAGTGACTAAGAGAGAAAGGGAGAAATACATATAAAAGAGTCTTGAGAATAAAGTTGCTGCTGCTGCTGCTGCTAAGTTGCTTCAGTCGTGTCCAACTCTGTGCGACCCCATAGATGGCAGCCCATCAGGCCCCGCCGTCCCTGGGATTCTCCAGGCAAGAACACTGGAGTGGGTTGCCATTTCCTCCTCCAATGCATGAAAGTGAAAAGTGAAAATGAAGTCATTCAGTTGTGTCCGACTTTAGCGACCCCATGGACTGCAGCCTACCAGGCTCCTCCGTCCATGGGATTACTGCATGTTATTTGTATAAACATTGGGATTTAGTTAACAAAATGTTCAGGCCAAATGTCACTGTGGGAGCCCAGAATGTGTAAGCTACATGCAGTGGACACCAAAGTGTCATCTCCTTTCAGTTGATACCCTTCTCACCTTTGTGGCAATAGGAGAAAGAATAAAGCAGAAAACATATATTCTAAATCCAGCAAAGTTAATACTTTAAACTTCATTCAGCAGAAACATGGTAATATTACTTTGGAAATAATGGAAATTACAGTATTTAGGTGGAAAGAAAAGAAGAGTGAGAGAATCTGAGTGCATTGTGTTTCCTGAGTCAGAAAGATGTGAATTAAAGGTATTGTGTTATTGGCAGTAGAATCTATTGTTATTTACATTATGGTGGGAACTTTGTTTCTCCTTATTCCAAGGATTTATTCTTTAAGAGAGTGAGCTACTGACCATTTAGAAAAGAACTGAAAAAGAGGATTAACAAGATAGTGTTCTAAGTATAATAACACAGAAAGAGTATGGCCTCCAATCAGCACCTCTACTCCTCCTAAGCTGGGTTTCCTCAGACAAGCTGCTTAATCTAAGTTTCTCCTCTGCATCTGTGAACAAGAAACTTTCAAGCAATCTGTACTTAATATGTATTTTTTTTTTAAAGGTACAGTTCCCTAGTAGGTCACCTTAATCATCACCTTTCCGGACCTTTTGCAAGTTTCACACTTTGTAAATCCGTTGCAATGTACAAAGTCCCTGGAACAGCCCAGAGTACTGTTTGTTTGTTTTTTTGTTTTTTTTTTAACTTTTAATTTTATATTGGAGTATAGTTGATTAATAATGTGATAGCTTCAGGTGGACAGAAAAAGGACTCAGCCATACATATAGATATATACATTCTCTTCCAAGCTCCTCTCCCATCGAGGCTGCCACATAAGATTGAGCAGAATTCCCTGAGCTATACAATAGGTCCTTGTGATAACTTACAGTGAATGATGTCGGATTCCTGATCTCCAAAGAAGATTTAGCTTCAAGACCAGGGACCAGGCTTGATCACTCAAGAGCTTTTGTGTAGCAGAATTCTGCTGCTGTTGCTGCTGCTGCTAAGTCACTTCAGTCGTGTCTGACTCTGTGCGACCCCATAGACGGAAGCCCACCAGATTCCCCCATCCCTGGGATTCTCCAGGCAAGAACACTAGAGTGGGTTGCCATTTCCTTCTCCAATGCATGAAAGTGAAAAGTGAAAGGGAAGTTGCTCAGTTGTGTCTGACTCCCAGCGACCCCATGGACTGCAACCCATCAGACTCCTCCATCCATGGGATTTGCCAGGCAAGAGTACTGGAGTGAGGTGCCATTGCCTTCTCCAGAATTCTATTAAAGTAGGAAAAGGGACAAAGAAAGCTTCTAACATAGACATCAGAAGAGGGACAGACCGTGCCCCCTTGCTAGTCTAAGCAAGGGAGTTATATACTTTTAAAATTGGTTATTTCAATAAATCAAAAGAATGTCTCAAGGTTGTAAAGATCTTACTAGACCCACTCCCATAATATGGACTTCCCTGGTGGCTCAGATGGTGAAGTGTCTGCCTAGAATGTGGGAGACCCAGGTTCAATCCCTGGGTCAGAAAAACCTCCTGGAGAAGGAAATGGCAACCCACTCCAGTATTCTTGCCTGGAAAATCCCATGGATGGAGAAGCCTGGTAGGATACTGTCCATGGGGTCACAAAGAGTTGGACATGACTGAATGACTTCACTTTCTTTTTTTTTTTTTTCCCCCATAATATACATTTCAAGATGACAGGATTAGTCAGGTTTTCAAGAAGGAGAAACTGTCCTCGAGCAGGATACACTGTTGTTATATAATCCTTACTTAAAGGAATATAAAAAAACAAATTTGTCCTTTCCTCCTCCTTGAGAATTCGAGACCCCCATCTCCTCTTCAAGAGCCCTAGACCCCTTTCTCCTCCTTGGGAACCCCAGAATTATCAACCTGCCTAGGAACTGATCCTCTCATTCCACCCCCCACCCTGCCCTTTTCTTTTAGGAGAATTATGTTGCCAAGGGAAAGGGGCATCATTTTCATTCCATAACTACTTCCTTCTGTGATGGGGCATTGTCCTTAAGTTGTTGAGGCAACATATTTTCCTAACCCTCATATTGAGGGCCTACGATCCAGGGGGCCCAAAGTAATAGTTAGAGGAGGCTGTGGCACTCAGAGGAGCCTCTACAACATTTGTAATTTAAAAGCTTTCAAACAGAAACAAATGCCGTTTTACAGTTACAGATGTAAGACAAAATAGTCATTAAACCAAATTAAAACATAATCAAAGTTAAGAGTCACATTATGTCCATAGTTACATTTAGTCCATCTTAGGATTGTTAGATGTCATCAGATAAAGAAGAGGTGTCACATATGATTGTTGTTGGTGAAGGTATTCACAGACTTAAAGAAAGTCCTTTCCTTGAAGTGGAAAAACCCACCATGGGAAGCCTTCAATTGATGAGGTTGAAAAGCTGAAAGCTGAGTCACACAGTTAATTCTAAGGCTTTAGGATCTATGAAATATCTATGCATAAAAAATATCTGTCATTGAGATAATCCCATTTTGGGGGAGCAGTTCAAGCCCTCATTAAAGATATTGGTAAAACTTCAAACCAACTGTCTTGTGTTTCCTGAGTTAGGTTACGCAGATGCCTCTTAATAATGCCATTAGCTTTTCTCTACCTTTCCCGAAGACTGGGGTCTCCAGGATCAGTGTAAGTGATATTCTATTGCTAGAGCTTTCAACACCCCTTGATTTATACCAGCTTTAAAGATGGAGCCATTGTTGCTCTGAACTTTAGAGTTTAAGATCCCACTTACATCATGAGAAGTCAGTACAGTAAGATTTCACCCATTCCTTACCTCAGGTTTTAATGGATACTGCTTTTGATGTGAAAACAGGCGAGGGTCTTTGAACTTGATAACAACAGAACAGCATTTTGTGCTCAACCCATAGATTTTCTATCAGCCCACACTCTAGGATTTACATTTTGTTCAATTAAAAAGATCAGGTTCCATATTCATGAAAACAGAGGCCTGGACCTTGTTCAGCATATCCCTCCCCAGAAAGGGTGAGGGAGACTCTGGCATGATTAGAAACCCATGAGAAAACAGCACTGGAGTCCCAGCTGCAGCTTAAAGGAAGACTGAAATAATAGCATTTGGCTCTACCCAAGAGTCCCATTACAATAGTGGATTAGGAGGAAAGTAGACCAGGGACTTCAGTGAGCACAGAGAAAGTTGCCCCAGTGTCCAAAAGGAATGACTGACTGCCCCTCCACAGTTAATAATACCCAGGGCTCCTCGGGTATTATTAGGATGAGGGCTTGTGTGGGGGCCCTGGGCACCTTTGGTCCCAATTGTCTTGAGAGTCTGACCCCTGGGGCCTACCTCTCAGAGGACAGTCTCTT
This sequence comes from Tragelaphus eurycerus, assembly GCA_935064755.1. Taxonomy (NCBI): domain Eukaryota; kingdom Metazoa; phylum Chordata; class Mammalia; order Artiodactyla; family Bovidae; genus Tragelaphus; species Tragelaphus eurycerus. The sequence goes on along the minus strand of CAKXYN010000135.1, from coordinate 2,808,937 downwards.
CTCTAGTCCTTTGCAGAGCAGACATGGAGCTGGGGGTGGCTTAGACGCCTGAGGGCAATCCCTCTTGATATGCCCCTCCTTTTCATAGTAATAGCAAGTCCATCCCTTTTCACCTGGGTCCCTCTGGGCATTTTTTTCAGGCTGTTTCAGAGCAGGTCTAACAACCATTGTTGGGGCTTCAGTCTTTTGCCTAATTTTTTTTTTCCTTCCTGTTCTCCTCGTCCTATACTCTACCATAATATATCATCTGGGCCAGCTGCAACAGTTTTTCTAAAGACTGATTTGGTCCAAACGCCTGTTTTCGTAACTTACAGCAGATATCTGGAGCTGAGTGAGTGAAAAATCTATCTTTTAAAATTATTTCTCCCTCTGTAATTTTGAGATCAATGTCAGTAAACTTGCAGAGCCTCCCATAGTCTATCAGGAAACTTAGCATAGTTAAAAGTCAGTGCGCACTTGCTTGAGTCCTTCAAGAATACATCTGGCAAAGTGGCCCTGTTATGGGAACCGCTTGGCTCCCAGTAGGGAGAAGAGCAATTTCATGCTCCTTCATCTCCAAAAGTAGTAGCTTCCCCCAAAACTCAAGTTTTCAAGTGAAATAAAACTAGTTCCGTAAAGGCTTCTATGTACTTTTTGGATCCCCTAAATAGTCTCAACTGCAATTGGTACTGTTTGAATTTTTACGGAGACTGAGGCAACTCCTCCTAGAAGGGTGTCCTCTCAGCCTGTTCAGTTGGGAGTCCCAGATACAGGGGAAAGGAAGAAGACAGCGGGGAGCTACAGGTTTCACACCCAAATCTGCGCCCTTAGGACATAAGTCTGGCATGTCTTGCAGAGAGATAAGAGCAACACACATGGCACTTCTACCCACTTCTCTTGTTTTCTACAGAACCAAACAGGTCTAATTGTAAAACAGTATGATAATTAAGACACCCTTCAACAGGCCAGCATTCCCCATCTTCCAAAGGATCCTGCGGACATTCAGTATCACAGAAGAAGATCAGGTGTGTCTTTTTAAACTCTGGGGATCAAACTTGTTCCAGCTTTTAAAAAAAATACATTTTAAAAGAGTGGTTCTGGAACTGTTAGCTCCCATCTGTAAAGAGAAAAAAGCAGCATCCACAGCCATGGATTCTTTCCACCAGAGGCATCCCTCCCTGTTCTAGGTGGGGGTGCAGAGAGACTTTTCACTGAAGCTTTCCTCTCCTGGTCAGACTCAGTCTGTCGCTTACTGACCCAAGCACCTTACTCATCTCTCCGGGTTCTACCACTGAAGCTGGTGGAGATGCACCAGGGGCAGACCTAATGGCAACCCAAACTTATTTAGTTCCTTACCACCAAGACATTCGTTTGATTTCTTATCCTCCTGTGATGCCGCCTGGAGTGGAGCAGAGTAGTCTTTTGAAGTGTTTCCCAAGCTAGGACTACTAGGGGAAGCATCCATCTTCCCTCTGCCTGTGCACATTCCTGAGTACAGTCCAGACTGCAGTAGAAATGGTGAGTCATCCAGGGATGAACAACAACCAAGATGTCCCTTCTGAGTGTCACCACACTAGTATATGTGATAGCAAAAGAGGTGGTGGATGGTTAGCCAGTGAAGAAAAAGTGATTTTTGTCCTCAAGCTATTAGGGCCAATCCTTTCAGTTCATTTCCACAGATTCCACAAAAAGAATACCTAAGGAGATGAAACAGAAGCCACTGGAGAGCTTTCTCTGGTCTGCTAAGAGCAGGCACTACCAAAGGAAGAAGCCCATTGCACTTCCAATCTGATCAGATCCTGCAATTCCTGATCTGTGTCCTCAGAAACCTCACGGTCACCAGCAGTGTTTCTAACCACATAGATCAGAGGCACAGCCAAGACAAAGACTCACTTTCAGGTCGCTGGCCCCTGAGGCACGCAGCCAAGACAGACAACGCAGCTAAAGCTAGAGTTCCACTTCGTTTCCAAATGTGCTCCTGTAACTTTTGGCTCCTAGTAAGGCTAGGCGCTTCCATGCATGGGGTCTAAGTAAAAGCACATAGCAACAGCATGGATCAAAAGTCCCTTGAAAGTCTATAATCTGACAGATTAGGTTGCTGCTGCTGCTGCTGCTATGTCGCTTCAGTCGTATCCGACTCTGTGCGACCCCAGAGATGGCAGCCCACCAGGCTCCCCGTCCCTGGGATTCTCCAGGCAAGAACACTGGAGTGGGTTGCCATTTCCTTCTCCAATGCATGAAAGTGAAAAGTGAAAGTGAAGTCGCTTAATCGTATCTGACTCCTAGCGACCCCATGGACTGCAGCCCACCAGGCCCCTCCATCCAGGGGATTTGCCAGGCAAGAGTACTGGAGTGGGGTGCCATTGCCTTCTCCACAGATTAGGTTAGTAGTTCTAATTCCTCACGCAATTATGAAATGGTCGAAGAGACCAGGAAAAGATGAACTAGAAAGGAAAGTTTGGTCCACACGCTTCGCCCATTTCTGGCTACTTCCTTCGCAGGGATGGTGGGTGTCTCTGGGCATTGGCAGGTCGATATAAACCCCAGACAAGGCTCCCTTTGGGGGGCTGCCTTCAGTCATTACAAGGCACTGCAAAACCGCAGAGCAGGGCTCATCATTTGCTTCACACAGGTCATGTCATTCATTCACACAAGCACACCGAAGAGTTAGTAAAGTGAAGCAGAAAACGTGTATACTGAGAAAGCAGAGAAGCTAGAGCTCTGAGTGCCCTTACATTGTCCTGAAGATCCCCCAAGAAGACGAGCCCCCAAGATGATAGCTTATGGTGAATGATGTCAGATTCGTATCTCCAATACAGAAGATTCAGCTTTGGGACCAGGAACCAGGCTTGATCACTCAAGAGCTTTTGTGTAGCTGCTGCTGCTGCTAAATCACTTCAGCCATGTCTGACTCTATGCGACCCCATAGACGGCAGCCCACCAGGCTCCCCCGTCCCTGGGATTCTCCAGGCAAGAACACTGGAGTGGGTTGCCATTTCCTTCTCCAATGCATGAAAGTGAAAAGTGAAAGTGAAGTCACGTCATGTCCAACTCTTCGCGACACCATGGACTGCAACCCAGCAGGGTCCTCCATCCATGGGATTTTCCAGGCAAGAGTACTGGAGTGGGGTGCCCTTGCCTTCTCCTTTGTGTAGCAGAGTTCTATTAAAGTATAAAAAGGGACAGAGAAAGCTTCTCACATAGACTTCAGAAGGGGGACAGACAATGCCCTCTCGATAGTCTAAGCAAGGGAGTTATATACTTTTTTAGTTGGTTATTACAATAAATCAAAAGAATGCCTCAAGGTTGTAAAGATATTACCAGACCCACTCCCATAATTTATATTTTAAAATGACAGGATTAGAACTAACAAGAGAAAGATGTTACCAGATCCATTCCCATAATACACATTTTAAGATAACAGGATTAGTCAGAAGGTTTTCAAGAAGGAGAAACTGTCCTCAAGGAGGATACATTGTTGTTATATAATCCTTACTAAGGAATGTAGAAAAAAATGTTGTCCTTTCCTCCTCCTTGAGAATTTCAGAACCCTATCTCCTCTTCGAGAGCCTCAGACCCCTTTTTCCTCTTCTGGGACCCTGGACTTCTTATCAACCTGCCTAGGAATTGACTCTCTCACTTGTTTGTTATCTATTTTAAATGCAGGGGTGTGGACCTGTTTATCGCAAACTCCCTAACTATCCTTTCCCCCCATCCTTCCCCACTGGGAACCGTAAGTTTGTTTTACAAAAATAGTGGTATGTTATATTATCTTACTCCTTGGAAGAAAAGTTATGACCAACCTAGATAGCATATTGAAAAGTAGAGAGAGACATTACTTTGCCAACAAATGGGAGGTTTTTCCAGTGGTCATGTATGGATGTGAGAGTTGGACTGTGAAGAAAGCTGAGCACCGAAGAATTGATGCTTTTGAACTGTGGTGTTGGAGAAGACTCTTGAGAGTCCCTTGGACTACAAAGAGATCCAACCAGTCCATTCTGAAGGAGATCAGCCCTGGGTGTTCTTTGGAAGGAATGATGTTAAAGCTGAAACTCCAGTACTTTGGCCACCTCATGCGAAGAGTTGACTCATTGGAGAAGACTCTGATGCTGGGAGGGATTGGGGGCAGGAGGAGAAGGGGACAACAGAGGATGAGATGGCTGGATGGCATCACTGACTCGATGGATGTGAATCTGAGTGAACTCCGGGAGTTGGTGATGGACAGGGAGGCCTGGTGTGCTGCAATTCATGGGGTCACAAAGAGTCGGATACGACTGAGCGACTGATCTGATCTGATCTGATCTCTTTTTCATTCATTTAAAATTATTTTATCTTTTATTTATATATCATCTAGACAAAACTAACTGACCCTCTCTTATATATGGATAAAATATAACAAGGTTGCTGAGTTATGAAACACTGGAACCATGAAAATTCATACTATGTTCCTTGGATTATCTAGACCTAAGGTTAATTATAAAACACACACACATGTTACTAGTTATTAGTTCTGTTTCTTTGGAAAACCACAACTAATAAAAACACATATCAAACGTGTTAGCACAGGGTTTCTTGAAGCCAACAATACAGGTATTCAATACAAGTCAAAGATCAAATAAACTGCGGGCTACTCAGAAGCCATTTTCTTCACTGTTAGCCTATTGAGCATTGTTTCCTGAAATGATACTTTTGCTGAGGCAGTTTCAATTGGAGCTCTTTCAATTCAGAGAAACAATTTCGCAGACTGCCTTACTGTCAGACTCACATTGACCTGAATTCAATGTACAATAATATTAGTCACTACACATTGATACCTACTATGTGTCTGGTCCTTATTAATGATAACCCTGCAAGAAATATACTGTTATACTCATTTTATAGATGAAGAAATTGCCCAGGTAAGCCCTTTACCCAAAGAGATGTCTCAATCAACACTGAAATATAAAGAGTATCAGAATGATGAACTACTAATTAACCACTTAATCAGGAAGCATTCATTGGACCTGTTGCTGCTGCTGCTGCTGCTGCTGCTGCTAAGTCACTTCAGTCATGTCCGACTTTGTGTGACCCCATAGATGGCAGCCCACCAGGCTCCGCCGTCCCTGGGATTCTCCAGGCAATAACACTGGAGTGGGTTGCCATTTCCTTCTCCAATTGGATATGTTATGTGCATTGAATACATACTATATTGCACTGTGAATGTCTAAGACGGTCAGCAGACATATATGTTGGAAAGACTTTCTAAAGGCCAAAAAGATATCTTGTCAACTCTCAATTATTCAGGGGGAAAAAAAAAAAAAAAACAGCTCATCAAAGTTCCCCTTTCTGTAATCATTTCAGCTAAGTTATTTTTCCAGTTCCTGCCTCACCAAAGACCTCCAGTCTCTTATATCCAGCTGTATCAAGTGACCATCTTGACTGAAAAACACATTAAATCTCAGAATTAACTTGTCCCTGGTTTCTTTCCTTCCCTAACACACCAATTCTAATTGATCAGCCACTGCTCCAAGAATACTCTTTACATTTCGATACAAGTCAAAGATCAAATAAACCACAGGCTACTCAGAAGCCATTTTCTTCACTGTTAGCCTATTGAGCATTGTTTCCTGAAATGATACTTTTGCTGAGTCAGTTTCAATTGGTGCTCTTTCTAATTCTGAGAAACAGTTTCACAGACTGCCTGACTGTCAGATTCACATTGACCTGAATTCAATGTACAATAGTATTAGTCACTACATATTGATACCTACTATGTGTCTGAATTGGACGACAACTAATTATTGTTCCTGGTAGAATCTTGAGCCAAGCCATCATCATCATTCACCAGGAATGCCATAAGAGCCTCCTAATTTGTCTTCTTGCTTCTATTCTTGTTCCCCTTCCCCAGGAACCAGAATGATCTTTCAAAGTTTAAATGGTGTCCTGTCGCCGGACACAACTTAGTGAATGAACAACAACCCCTCTCCCCACTTAACGACACTCCACAATTATAAAAATATAAACTCCTTCTCATAGCCTACAAGATTTTGCATAAATTAAACCCTGTTTTCCTTTCTGTTACCACCTTTTATCACCCTAAATTGTTCACTATACTTCAACCACACTGGCTTTATTTCTATCCCTATACATCTTTTATAGCTATACCCATTCTCTTTCTTGATTCGCTACTTTCCCTCTCTCTGGAAGATTCTTTGCTATCTATCATCCCATTCTTTTACCATCCAGTTCCACCTAAAATGCCAATTCCTCAGATAGACCTTCAGTAGAGGCAAAAATTATCAAAAAAATATTAGCAAACCAAATTCAACAATACAATCATCAAGTAGGATTTATCCCAAGATATAGCAACTTTTTAATATCCACAAATCAATCAATACAATATACCATATTAACAAACTGAAGAATAAAAGTCATATGATCATCTCAATAGACTCAGAAAAAGCTTTCAATAAAATTCAACATTTATGATTTTTTTTAAAAAGAAAAAAACATTCTCCAGAAAGCATTCATATAGGAAAAATACCTTAACATAATAAAGGCCATAAATGACAGACTCAAAGCTTATATCATACTCAAAGGTGAAAAGCCAAAAGCATTTGTTTAAGATCAGGTACAAGACAAGGATGCCCACTTTTGTAACTTTTGTTGCTGTTCAATCACTCAGTCTTGTCTGACTCTTTGTGAGCCCATGAACTTCAGCACACCAGGTTTCCCTGTTCTTCACTATCTCCTGGAGTTTGCTCAAACTCATGTTCATTGAGTTGATAATGTCATCCAACAATCTTATTTGCCACTTTAAATCAATATATTTTTGAAAGTGCTAGCCACAGCAATCAAGCAAGAAAAAGAAATAAGAGGAATCCACATCAGAAAGGAAGAAGCAAAACTGCCACTGTTTGCAGGTGATATGCTACAATACATAGGAAACCCTAAAGATGCTACCAGAAAACTACTAGAATTCATCAATGAATTCAGTAAAGTTGCAGGATACAAAATTAATATCTAGAAATTGGTTGCATTTCTATACACTAATAGATTTGATCCTGAGTTGGGAAGATCCCCTGGAGAAAGGAGAGGCTACACACTTCAGTATTCTAGCCTGGAGAATTTCATGGACTATATAGTGGAGAAATATCAATAACCTCAGATATGCAGATGACATCATCCTTAGGGCAGAAAGTGAAGAAGAACTAAAGAGCCCCTTAATTAAAGTGAAAGAGGTGAGTGAAAAAGTTGGCTTAAAACTCAACATTCAGAAAACTAAGATCATGACATCTGGTCTCATCATGGCAAACAGATGGGGAAACAATGAAAACAATGAAGACTTTATTTTGGGGGGCTCCAAAATCACTGAAGATGGTGACTGCAGCCATGAAATTAAAAGATACTTGCTCCTAGAAGAAAAGTTATGACCAACTTAGACAGCACATTAAGAAGCAGAGATATTAGTTTGCTAACAAAGGTCCATCTAGTTAAAACTATGGTTTTTCCAGTAGTCATGTGTAGATGTGAGAGCTGGACTATAAAGAAAGCTAATCACTGAAGAATTGATGCTTTTGAACTGTGGTGTTAGAAAAGACTCTTGAGAGTCCCTTGGACTGCAAGGAGATCTAACCAGTCTATCCTAAAGGAAATCAGCCCTGAATAGTCATTGGAAGTACTGACACTGAAGCTGAAACTCCAATATTTTGGCCACCTGATGTGAAGAACTGACTTCTTAGAAAAGACCCTGATGCTGGGAAAGATTGAAGGCACGAGGAGAAGGGGAGGACAGAGGATGAGATGGTTGGATGGCATCACTGACTCAATGGACATGAGGTTGAGTAAACTCCAGGAGTTGGTGATGGACAGGGCCTCCTGGCATGCTGCAGTCCATGGGGTCTGAAAGAGTCGGACACAACTGAACGACTTATCTGAACTGATAGACCATGGGGTAGCAAGAGTCAGTCACAACTGAAGACTTTCACTTTCACTTTCTATACGCTAATAACAACGTATCAGAGAAGTCAAGGAAACACTCCTATTTGCCCTCTCATCAAAAAGAATAAAATACCTAGGAATAAACCTTCTAAGGAAGGAAAAGACCCAGACTCTGAAAACTACAAGACACTGATGAAAGAAATTGACGATGACGCAAACAGATAGAAAGATATATTGTATTCTTGCATTGGAAGAAGCAATATTGTTAAAATGACCATACTGCCCAAGGCAACCTACAGACTGAATGCAATGTACATCAAAATACCAATGGCATTTGGGAAGTCCAAGATCAAGGTGTCTGCAAAATTGATATCTATGAGAACTCCCATCAAGGCTTACAGAAGCCTGTTTTCCTGCTGTGTCTTCACATGCTGGGGAAAAGAAGATTGGGGTAACAATTTTTCTTCTTGTAAGGACACTAATTCCATCATGGGGCCCTACTCTCACAACCATATCTAAACCTAATAATTACTTCCCAAAAGCCTCACTTCCGAACACCATCACTTCGGGGATGCCAACTTCAAGGTGAATATTGCAAGGGGATGCAAACAAAAGTCTGCAACAAATGGCGTTGACAAAAAGAGAAGAGAAGTAAATATGCATGTTAACATCAAACTATTTTTAAGAGGACAAAGTAACTGCAAAATATAAAACAAAAAGACACCTTACTTTATATCACTCACTCAATCATGTAAATAAATCCTGCAAAATAATATTGTTTAGATTAATCCTTGCATTAAACAAATAGTTCCAATATTGATCAAAGAACAAAAATTAATCTTTTGGTATATATAATTAATGAAAAAGTGTATTCCTTAGATATTTTAATTGAGTAATCACAGAATTAAAATGCATACTTACAGGAAGATTGAATAAATTTCATACAGATGTCTTGAATTAATGCAAGATTAAAGTTGTAATTTTTAAAACTTTTGAAATACTCTTTTTAAAAACTTAAAAAAATACTCTATTTTTAAACAATATTTAGTTGAAGTATCTAGATAACAACAAGGTAAAAGTTAAAACTTTCAATTACTCTGGCACTTACTGTCAAAGTCCTCCAGGATATTTTGGAAGAGAGAAATGTATAAGTAGCTCAAAAATTTACATTTTCTCATATATGGAAAATGGCCAATATTTCCTTCTTGATAAAAAGTTTTGATTTTATGAAAAATGATCTCTTACCTAAGTATCATTAATTGTGCAATAACAATTATTTCCTGATACTATCTTTAATCATTTCCTCCTGCTGCTGCTAAGTCGCTTCAGTCGTGTTCAACTCTGTGCGACCGCATAGACGGCAGCCCACTAGGGTTACCCCCATCCCTGGGATTCTCTAGGCAAGAACACTGGAGTGGGTTGCCATTTCCTTCTCCAATGCATAAAAGTGAAAAGTGAAAGTGAAGTTGCTCAGTTGTGTCCGACTCTTAGTGATCCCATGGACTGCAGCCCACCAGGCTCCTCCGTCCATGGGATTTTCCAGGAAATAGTACTGGAGTGGGTGCCATTGTGTTCTCCATAAACTTACTCTTCTATAGAATAGTACAGTTTCTAAAGGTCATTTCATAAGAAAAAAAAGTTTCAGTGACAAAAAGGATGAAAATTATATAATTTCTCATTATTACAAAATTCAAAGAAACAAGAGAGAAAAAAAGTAAGACTGTAAAAACACTCTCTTCTTTGATCCTAAGTAACATGCATGGTTTGTCCCACCCTGTAATTTTGTTTTTCTACCGTATAGTTTTTTAAGGATCATTGAAAAAGCAAGAGAATACCAGAAAAAACATCTACTTCTGCTTCTTTGATTATGCCAAAGCCTTTGATTGTGTAGGTTACAACAAACTGTGGAAAATTTTTAAAGAGTTGGGAATATCAGACCACCTGACCTGCCTCCTGAAAAATCTGTATGCAGGTCAAGAAGCAAGTTAGAACTGGACAAGGAACAACAGAACAGATTGGTTCCAAATCAGGAAAGGAGTATATCAAGGCTGTACATTGTCACCCTACTTATTTAACTTATATGCAGAGTACATCATGTGAAATGATGGGCTGGATGAAGCATAAACTGGAATCAAGATTGCTGGGAGAAATATCAATAACCTCAGATATGCAGATGACACCGCCCTTATGGCAGAAAGCGAAGAACTACAGAGCTTATTGATGAAAGTGAAAGAGGAGAGTGAAAAAGTTGGCTTAAAGTTCAACATTCAAAAAAACTAAGATCATGGCATCCAGTCCCATCACTTCATGGCAAATAGATGGGGAAACAATGGAAACAGTGAGAGACTTTAATTTGGGGGGCTCCAAAATCACTGCAGAGGGTAACTGCAGCCATGAAATCAAAAGATGCTTGCTCCTTGGAAGAAAAGCTATGACCAACCTAGATAGTATATTAAAAAGCAGAGTCATTACTTTGCCAACAAAGGTCCGTCTGGTAAAGCTATGGTTTTCCAGTAGTCATGTATGGATGTGAGAGTTGGACTATAAAGAAAGCTGAGCACTGAAGAACTGATGCTTTTGAACTGTGGTGTTGGAGAAGACTCTTGAGAGTCCCCTGGACTACAAGTAGATCCATACAGTCCATCCTAATGGAAATCAGTCCTGAATATTCATTAGGAGGACTGATGCTGAGGCTGAAACTCCGATACTTTGGCCACCTGATGTGAAGAAGTGACTTCTTGGAAAAGACCCTGATACTGGGAAAAATTAAAGGCAAGAGGAGAAGGGGATGACAGAGGATGAAATGGTTGGATGGCATCACTGACTCGATGGACATGAGTTTGAGCGAGCTCCGGGAATTGATGATGGACAGGGAAGCCTGTCGTGCTGCAGTCCATGGGGTTGCAAAGAGTTGGACATGACTGAGCAACTGAACTGATAGTTTTTATATTAGTTATGAAAATCTAAATTGTTCAATCAAACTTATTTATGTGTACATTTTTTTCTGTACAATTTGTAAACATGATTTGTAGGCAGTGTCTAGGTAAGGAGAGATTAACAAACTTCACTCTATGGCCATAGTAGACAATGGTTAGAGCCAAGAACTGACACCAAACGAAGGTGAATTTTAAGCCAGTCATTATACTGCCTTCCAAGAGCCATGGATGAACTGGCATGAAGAATAAAAGATAAAGTCAAAGGAAATAGAATTACTTGAAAATGTAAAGGAAGTGAAGGGGAAGGGGATTATTTCATTGCCAAAAAGACTTACTATCTTAACTCCAAACTTGTTAGTTAATGAGAAGCCAATTATGATAGCTTCAGTTATGATAAAAGGAGCAACCTGAAAATAAAAATCATGTTTTAAAACAGGTATTTTCTTATTACAATGTGAAGGTGGCAAAAACAATAAATCATGGGTCATACATTCAACAAGCATAAAATCTAGGATGGAAGGCAAAATGTAAGTGACTAAAAAGTGTCTATAATAAAAAATATCATGGAAGCAAGAAGACTAGGCAAGATACTGGGTAAAGATGATAATAGCCATCCATTTAAGCGTTACTATTGCTTATTATTATTAAAAATATAATAATTATTTCATAATTATATGGTTATAAATTGATAGTTTACGATACTTTTTCTCTTTTTTTTTAATTTAAATTTATTTATTTTAATTAGAGGCTAATTACTTTACAATATTGTATTGGTTTTGCCATACATCAATATGAATCTGCCATGGGTGTACACGTGTTCCCCATCCTGAACCCCCCTCCCACCTCCCTCCCCATACCATCCCTCTGGGTCATCCCAGTGCACCAGCCCCAAGCATCCTGTATCCTGCATCAAACCTGGACTGGCGATTCGTTTCTTATTTGATATTATACATGTTTCAATGCCATTCTCCCAAATCATCCCCCCTCCCTCTACCACAGAGTCTAAAAGACTGTTCTATACATCTGTATCTCTTTTGCTGTCTCGCATACAGGGTTATCATTACCATCTTTCTAAATTCCATATATATGTGTTAGTATACTGTATTAGTGTTTTTCTTTCTGGCTTACTTCACTCTGTAAAATAGGCTCCAGTTTCACCCACCTCATTAGAACTGTTTCAAATATATTCTTTTTAATGGCTGAGTAAATACTCCATTGTGTATATGTACCACAGATTTCTTTATCCATTTATCTGCTGATGGACATCTAGGTTGTTTCCATGTCCTGGCTATTATAAACAGTGCTGCGATGAACATTGGGGTACACATGTCTCTTTCAATTCTGGTTCCTCAGTGTGTATGCCCAGCATTGGGATTGCTGGGTCGTATGGCAGTTACAATACTTTTAAATTATATTATATATTTATATAATAAAAGTAACATATAATAAAATAATACTAATAATTTATGATGTAAATAGAAGAATCCTCCTCATTCCACTAAAATGAAAGAAGTCATTTTCCTTAAGAGAATAAAATCATTCAATTAAGTGTAATTTTTAACATATCAATAAGAATGATTTACAATTCAAATTTCATTGTATTTCAGAATTGTATTATATAAGGCAATATAATTTGACCAAGATTATTACATTGGTAGAGATTTACTTTTCTTGCATACTGTTTTTAAAATCACAATAACATTGAATTGCCCATATGCTTAGATATTTTAGAGAATACTGAATATACTGTGTTCTTTGCATATAAACATATGCTCATGCCATCCATATGAGAGTCTCAGATTTTCATGTTGGCAAAATTATGGTTTGTGGTTTATGTTTCTTTTTGTTTTCAGCTCTCTATTCTTCTGAGGACAAAAGTGGCCTTCTGCAAACTAGAATTAGCACTGCCTTCAACATTTTTGGTTTTCTCCAAAAGACAAATGCTATTTAACTCAGTAAAGATAGGATTTTAGTACTAAGTGAAACTGCTGCATTTGTTCTCCATGATTTTTCTAATAATACTTGTGCTATTCCATTCTTCCCCAGCTAGAATTTTTAAGTAGATTTAGTGGGAGTTTTTGTACAGCATACAAAATATAATCATAACCTTTAGAATCTAATTTCTCCTTCAACTGATAGTCTTTAGAGTGGATCATTCAAGATTTCCCCCTCTTAGTTCCTATACTCCTATCTAAATCATTATTTAACACCTCTTAGAGTCCTTTATCTGATCATCATTTCTCAAAATTCTTAAGCATGACAGCCTCCTGAAATACCCACTAAAAAGCCATATACTTAATTTCTGTACAGGGACTGGGTACCACATTATTCTCCTATAAATCGTCAGATTCATCTTCCCAGGCTTGGAGAGAGTACACACAAGGATGCCATTCACTTACCAAGCCCACATTTATTACAGTGCACTATTTAATATTATTCAGGAAGCAGGACTCTCCTGTCAAAAGACAGAAGTGTCAAATGAAGTCTGTACATTCAGGAGATTTTAAAGCAAAGGCAGCTTTGGTTCAGTAGGTATCTCTTTGTACTTAAGAATCTAACCCCAGATGTATTCATTTGTAAAGCTGTAGAATAGGTGTGAGGGAGTTTCACAGATCAATACAGTGAACATGTGGCAGACACATGGATACACTAACTCCTATCACTTTGCAATACATCTACTCCTCAGAGAAATGATTTAAGAATAGCAATATCCTGGGGACTAGTCACTCAGCAAGCATTTATTGAGTGCCCACTGCAGTCTTCATCACAAGTCAGGCAAAAACTATCTCTGCAGCACTTATTACTTTGAGGTCACTATTCTTTCCTTCATACATAGGGCTTGATCTGAGGAATAAAGACGATCCAGGTGGGTCTCCTCCCAAATTTACTTTCATGTGAAACAACTCTGAAAAGGGCTAAAGTGCAATTTTTTTAAAATAAATCTGGCCAAAAAGAAAGAAAAAAAAAAATGGAAGGAGGGAACTCATAATTCCACTTCTGCCCTGTCTTGATCCAAACTTTTTCGTGATTTTTTTTCTGTGTAGCTACTGTTTTAAGCAATTAAATATTGTACATGAATACTGGAAAAATGATGCTCTAATAAGACTGGCCAACTTAAAGTTATTTAAGCAGACATGATTGACTTTGTGTGCATTACTAAAAGTAAGAAAATTCAGCAATTAAAAGGAAAAGGTCAAGAATTTTGTTTACAGGCTTTTATTAAGGGATAAAGTTTAAATATATCCTTGCATTATCACCCTACATCAAGAATTAAACCCAACCACATCAACCCCCAAAAAAGAAAAAAAAAGTATCATTCTTAGTACTTGATATATAACAATTTCCATACCTTATGCCAATTTTGGAAAGAAGTGAAAAGTAAACATAAAATGAGATTTGAAACTAGTTGGAATCGACTAGGCAGAGAGGTATACAGAGGCTACAGGAAGAGAGCCTTTGGATTTTTTCTAAATTATCTCACATTGTGCCTTGCTCTGCACTGTCTTTTCACACCTAGAAATCTCTTGAAAGTAAATACACAATCTTACAGTATCTGTGCATATGGCAAAAGATGGATGGGACAGTGCCTTTCAAACCCCTGGAAGAAGCAGCAAGGGAGAATAACTGTGCAGCAACTTCTACGTAAACCCTTCACTGATGACATTATTAGATCACCTTACCTATTGTTTATCCAAGGCTGACCCCACTGATCAAGAAATAGAGCTGGGAAAGAGGAGGGGGACGAACAGGGGCCAAAGGAGGGACAAAGACAGTAAGCTGTAATTAAAGAGTGGGGAAATTTGTATTTCTTAGCCTGGCTTTCAATGTCTTTAAACAGCAAGACCACAGAAATAGAATTCCAATTTTGTTTTTTATTTCTTTCTTACTTGAGGTCCTCACCCTAATCAAAAAAGTCTTCAGTGTACACGCTGCACTTTCTGACATCTCCTTTTATATGTCTTTCTTTCCTTGGAATGCTATTCTTTTCTAACGAACCAAAAGTGACTTTCTTCAAGATGGACTTTAGATCCCATCTTTAAGAAAACAGTTCCAGGTGGGCTCTGCTCAACATGATCTCTACCTTGTAGTTCAGTTGTTTCAGTTATTTATTATTCTTTATCTTAAATCTGATTCAGATGAATATGCTCGTGGCTTGAACTCCAAAGAGTTTATCTCAACAGATAAATGAAAAATGATGGTAGGCAGTGCAAGAAGGGCATAGGGCAGGGATCAGTAAACTACTGCCCTTTTTATAGGAGTGCAGTCCTAGACATTCACACACCTATTGTCTATAGCTGGAGAAGGCAATGGCACCCCACTCCAGTACTCTTGCCTGGAAACTCTCATGGACGGAGGAGCCTGGTAGGCTGCAGGCCATGGGGTTGCGAAGAGTTGGACATGACTGAGCAACTTCATTTTCACTTTTCACTTTCACTTTTCACTTTCATGCATTGGAGAAGGAAATGGCAACCCACTCCAGTGTTCTTGCCTGGAGAATCCCAGGGACGGGGGAGCCTGGTGGGGTGCCCTCTATGGGGTCTCACAGAGTCAGACATAACTGAAGCGACTTAGCAGCAGCAGTAGCAGCATTGTCTATAGCTGCTTTCCACTGCAATAGCAGAGTTGAGCGGCTGCAAACCTTTATAGGAAAAGCTTGCCCACTCTCAGTGTAGATATTGTATTTAATGTCATTGAGGACTCAAGCCTCCTTTACCTTCTACTCCAACATCCTCAGTAACAAACTTTTATCCTCATGGCTGGTCAAAAAAAGCAACCTGGACACATTTAGGCAAGGATATCTCCATGAATAAAAATTACATATTATCTCCCTCCCAGTTGGATTATAACTTGCCAGAGGATAAGGACTATGCTTTATATTTACTTACATTCAGGATATTTTGCATCTTGAAAAGTAAGAAATAACTTAATCACTCTACAAAAAAATCAGAAGAAAAAACTCAGGGACATTTTTGATACTCTGTCTTCACTTCTCAGAAATAAATTACCCATAAAATAGTATTTTTTTATACATTCCTTACTGTGCACAATCTACAAATTCCACTTGGAAAGTAAAAGAAACAATGCTCCTCTAGCATATAATCCTGTCTTCTTGTCCTTCCATCATCATCATTATTATTTTATTATAAAACCAAGGATACTCCAAATGTCATTTTATTCTCTGTGCCCTGTATTTTCCTAGTGTGCTTTTCTGTACATATCAAAAAGGCATTCCAGTGATTTCAAGAAAGTTTAGTTTTACATGATGGATACAGTCTTGGGGTCAGGGTCCTAGTTTAAACATACTATGAGCTTAATTATTTCACAATTATCTCATAGACTGCAGTAAGATGAAAAAGTTGAAGCTGGTATGGAATTTAAATAATGTGGGAATTCCTTTCCCTTTTTTTTTTTAAAATAGAGAAGGGGGCTTTCTCTGTGGGGATAGAGGGGGGCCAGGCAGTCCACCTGCCCTCACTCTCCATGCACCCAGCTCCAATGCTGTACCTTCTTGCCCCCAGCTTCTTTCACTTTTTAAGGACAAAGCACTCATAAGGTTATAATGAATTTAAGTTAATTATTTAAGATTTTGGTTTGGCTTTGCTTGGGCAATTGTTTTTTGACAATATGAATATTCACAGGGAAGCAACCCAAGTGCCCATCAACAGTCGATTAGATGGAGAAGATATTTTATATATATATATATGTATACCTATATGTATATGTATATATACACACATGCAAAGGAATATTAGCCACAAAAAAGGATGAAATACTGCCACTTACAGCAACATGGACAGACCTAGAGAATATTATGCTTAGCAAAGCAAGACAAAGATAAATATTGTATGATATCCCCTATATGTAGACTCTAAAAAATAATATAAATGTATGTGTGTGCAAAATAGAAACAGAGTCACAGATACAGGAAACAAACTGTGGCAACCAAAGGGTGAGGGGATGGGAGAGGTACAAGTGAGGGGTATGGGATTAACAGATACAAACTAGTATATATAAAATAGATAAGCAACAAGGATATACTGTATAGCACAGGGAATCATGGCCATTATCTTATATAACTTGTAATGGAGCATAACCTCCAAAATTACTGAAACATTATGTTATACCTGAAACTAATATAATATTATTAAATCAACAATACTTCAATTAAATATATTAATGTATAAAGGTTTTCTGTTGAATAACTGTTCTCATGGTGATTATGCTATGTGCAATAAATAACTACACAACCATTTTTTTGTTTGTCCATTTGTGGAAAGAATTAGGCTCAATAAAATATAAAATATATATTAAAAAAAGAATATGTATAGAAAACAATCATTGTAGAAATGGATTCATATTTCTTTATCAGTTATCTGTAATGACAACCATCAAAGACTCTTAGGTAGAGACTTCTGAACTTTTTAATTTCAAAATTATAACAATATCAGACTAAGACTTGTGATATTACATGTCTATTTCTAACCAGGTACATACATTTGATATTTAGTTCATATTATCCTTATTCTTTGTGGAAAAAAACAAATGGGATACCATCTTTCGTTGTCACAGGCTCCACAAAGTTATTAGGAAAGGTAAGAATATACAACTTTTATATTAAAAAAATGACAGTTCATCAACATATACTCTGTGTTCTGATTTTGGAAAGGCTTTCACACCCCTTTGATATGAATTACATGATGAAGATACCTAACTTAAATAGGCATTAAAAGTACAAATACAAAAGTTTTCTGCATCCTACATCATGTCTCTGCTCCACTCTGATAACAGGTGACAATAGCCTTGCCTTGAGAAAGTCATTTAGTTTACTTTGATCCTGACAATGCACAAGAAATACTTTCATCATTGACACTGATTTGTTCTGCATTTGATTTTTTGATGGAATAGAGGGATAAATCCCTCCTTGTTCTATTAGTATGATGGCATAGCATTACAAATTACATGTTTGTTTTCTAGTATAATATAAATGACACTAGAGAAGGCAATTTATTCTAAAACCATAGTATAAACTCCTATATTTTCAAACAGCTGATGTAATCAAGTTGATAAACCATGAACCAGGCTTATTTAAATGAGTTGTCTTTTGGCATATGGAGAGAATTATTTTCTGTTATGAAAATCAAACAAGCTGTTAGTGAATCACAGAAGACAAATATAGAAAACTGCCTTGTGAAACCACATTTCAGGAGAATCCATTGCCCATAGCAATGATAAAAGAACAACTGGAATAACCAGAAAGAAATGTGTCTGTCTTAATAATAGGTTCTAAATATTGTTCTAAACAAATTAAATATCAATCATGCCAATCACATAAATGTTTGAATAACTGAAATATATATAGTACTGCCAAGGCCCCACAAAATTAAAACTGCTTCCAGGAGTAATGGTGGATTAGATTCTTTGCCTGCTCCTGTCACTGAAAAACAACTCAAAATGCTGAATATTTTTCTAGTCTTTGAAAGCACACTAATGAACTGACAAAAGCACCAAGAAATATAAAGAGGTTAAAAAGAAAGTAGAAGCTGTATCTCAGAGAACTAAACAATGCACTGAAGCTTACTAACAGATGGAGAAAGATTTTGTTGACCAAGAGATATTCAGCTTGAGTTTTCATAGTCTTTGAGGAAATGGACGCCAGAAGAAAAGCCCAAGCAATATCCAAGGCAGAGAGGCTACCAGTAAACTTCCCAATATTCATGGGAACTCAAAGTTCTTCACCTTTGATTTATGTATAATCCTTAACCCCATATGTCTACTATGGAATATTTTCAGAAAACTGACCAAGGGAAGACTTACTGCTCAGACTGAGATAGCATCCACTGGGGGGAATTTGCAACCACAGTGTGTCTTCCCTCAGTTTCCAACCAGTGCAAAAAATCAACTTAAGAATTTGATTTAGTGACTGCCCTGGTGGTCCAATAGCTACGACTCTATTCTTGCAATGTAGGGGATCTGAGTTCAATCCCAGACCAGGGAATTTATAACACAACTAAGACACGGTGCACCAATAAATCAATAATTTTTTTAAAAAAGAAAGAATTTGATTTAAAGTGGTCATGGATTGGAAATGCCTCAGATTGCTGGAAGGAACAAATGAAAATCATTACTGGAGGGAAAAAAATGATGTAAATTCTCAATATTGAAACAAAAATTTTTCAATAAATAGGAGCATATGATTACACAGGAGAAATAACAAGAAGATTCAAGGGATTAGATTTGATAGACAAAGTGCCTGAAGAACTATGGACAGAGGTTTGTGACACTGTACAGGAGACAGGTATCAAGACCATGCCCAAGATAAAGAAATGCAAAAAGGCAAAATAGTTGTCTGGGGAGGCCTTACAAAGGCCTTACAAATGAGAAAAAAAGAGAAGCGAAAGGAAAAGGAGAAAAGGAAAGATACACCCATCTGAATGCAGAGTTCCAAAGAATAGCAAGGAGGGATAAGAAAGTCTTCCTCAGTGACTGATGCAAAGAAAAAGAGAAAAACAATAAAATGGGAAAGACCAGAGATCTCTTCAAAAAAATGAGAGACACCAAGGGAACATTTCATGCAAAGATGGGCACAATAAAGGACAGAAACACTATGACTTAACAGAGGCAGACTATATTAAGAAGAGGTGGCGAGAATACACAGAACTATACAAAAAAGATTTTCATGACCCAGATAACCACAATGGTGTGATCACTCACCTGGAGCCAGATATCCTGGAGTGAGAAGTCAAGTGGGCCTTAGGAAGCATCACTATGAACCAAGTTAGTGGAGGTGATGGAATTCCAGTTGAGCTATTTCAAATCCTAAAGATGATGCTATGAAAGTGCTGTACCCAATATGTCAGCAAATTTGGAAAACTTGGCAGTGGCCACAGGACTGGAAAAGGTCAGTTTTCATTTCAGTCCCAAAGAAATGCAATGCCAAAAGATATTCAAACTACTGCACAATTGGACTCATCTCACACACTAGCAAAATAATGCTCAAAATTCTCCAAGCAGGGCTTCAACAGTATGTGAAACAAAAATTTCCAGATGTTCAAGATGGATTTAGAAAAGGCAGAGGAACCAGAGATCAAATTTCCAACATCTGTTGCATCATATAAAAGCAAGAGAGTTCCAGAAAATCTTCCACTTCTGCTTTATTGACTATGCCAAAACCTTTGACTGTGTGGACCATGACAAACTGTGGAAAACTCTTGAAGAGATAAGAATACCAAGTTACCTTACTTGCCTCATGACAAATCTGTATGCATGTCAAGAAGCAAGAGTTAGAACCAGACATGGAACCCCAGACTGGTTCCAAACTGGGAAAGAAATACATCAAGGCTGTACATTGTCACCCTGTTTAATTAACTTATATTCAGAGTACCTCATGTGAAATTTCAGGCTGGATGAAGCAAAAGCTGGAATCAAGATTGCCGGGAGAAATATCAATAACCTCAGATATGCAGATGACACCACCCTCATGGAAGAAAAGTGAAGAGGAACTAAAGAGCCTCTTGATAAAAGTGAAAGAGGAGAGTGATAAAGTTGGCTTAAAACTCAACATTCAAAAAACTAAGATCACGGCATCTAGTCCCATCACTTCATGGGCAAATAGATGGGGAAATAATGGAAACAGTGACAGACTTTATTTCCTTGAGCTCCAAAATCACTGCAGATGGTGACTGCAGCCATGATATTAAAAGTCACTTGCTCCTTGGAAGAAAAGCCATGACCAACCTAGACAGCATATTAAAAAACAGAGACATTACTTTGACAACAAAGATCTGTCTAGTCAAATCTATGGTTTTTCCAGTAATCATATATGGATGTGAGAGTTGGACCATAAAGAAAGCTGAGCACCGAAGAATTGATGCTTTTGAACTGTGGTGTTGGAGAAGACTCTTGAGAATCTCTTGGACTGCAAGGAGATCAAACCAGTCCATCCTCAATGAAATCAGTCCTGACTATTCACTGGAAGGACTGATGCTAGAGCTGGAGCTCCAATCCTTTGGCCACCTGATGCAAAGAACTGACTCATTAGAAAAGTTGGGAAAGATTGAGGGCAGGATGAGAAGGGTATGACAGAGGATGAAATGGTTGGATGGCATCACTGGCTCAATGGACATGAGTTTGAGCAGGCCCCTGGAGTTGGTGATGCACCGGGAAGCCTGGCGTGCTGCAGTCCATGGGGCCGCAAAGAGTCAGACATGACTGAGGGACTGAATTGAACTGAGGAGCATTCTGTCAAAAAGCACAAGGAAACAAAACACCTCAAGGGACAGCAATATCAGCGCTTCAAAAGTTGAGAGGTGTTGAGATTGGCAGACATAGAATACCATGTAAGTGTGCTTTATAAAATTGAAAGAACTAATATCAAGTTTAAGGCAAAAATATAATAAAATTACAAAAAAGAACAAAAAGCAAAAAGTAATTACCAAATATATATGAAATGTAAATACATAGAGTTCTAGAAAATAAAATTAAAACAGACATTAAAAAGTCAATGAATGAGATTAAAGATTAGAATACTTGAGGACAGAAATAGTAAATTCCAATTTGTATAAATTTTTTTAAAGCAATCTAGAGGTCACCACAGAAATACAAATATGTGGATATAAACAACACTTTTAAAATATAAAGACCAAGTCCAATTTATTTTCCACTGCAGTTGCATAAAGGGAAAAAAGAAGAAATAAAGCAGAAACAATTTTAAAAGTAATGATAGAAATTTCCATAGACGTTGAAAATCACCACAGCAGATTCAAGAAGGTCAATGCTTTCCTAATAGGAATAAATTTAAAAAAAATTCATATCCAATCACACCATAGTGACAGTGAAAAACACAGACAAAAAGCAAAACTAATAAAACAGCCAAACGGAAAAACACAGACAGCCAAAAGTCAGGGTATTTAGACTGATCACTAACTTACTGATAGCAACAGGAAGAATAAGGTGAAACAACATCATCAATGTACTGAAAGAAATATTCATCAACCTCAACCTAGATACCTTGCAAAACTGTGGAAAATTCTGAAAGAGATGGGAATACCAGACCACCTGATCTGCCTCTTAAGAAATCTGTATGCAGGTCAGGAAGCAACAGTTAGAACTGGTCATGGAACAACAGACTGGTTCCAAATAGGAAAAGGAGTACGTCAAGGCTGCATATTGTCACCGTGTTTATTTAACTTATATGCAGAGTACATCATGAGAAATGCTGGACTGGAAGAAACACAAGTTGGAATCAAGATTGCTGGGAGAAATATCAATAACCTCAGATATGCAGATGACACCACCCTTATGGCAGAAAGTGAAGAGGGGTTAAAAAGCCTCTTGATGAAAGTGAAAGTGGAGAGTGAAAAGGTTGGCTTAAAGCTCAACATTCAGAAAATGAAGATCATGGCATCTGGTCCCATCACTACATGGGAAATAGATGGGGAAACAGTGGAAACAGTGTCAGACTTTCTTTTTCTAGGCTCCAAAATCACTGCAGATGGTGACTGCAGCCATGAAATTAAAAGACGCTTACTCCTTGGAAGGAAAGTTATGACCAACCTAGATAGCATATTCAAAAGCAGAGACATTACTTTACCAACAAAGGTTCGCCTAGTCAAGGCTATGGTCTTTCCTGTGGTCATGTATGGATGTGAGAGCTGGACTGTGAAGAAGGCTGAGCGCGGAAGAATTGATGCTTTTGAACTATGGTGTTGGAGAAGACTCTTGAGAGTCCCTTGGACTGCAAGAAGATCCAACCAGTCCATTCTGAAGGAGATCAATCCTGGAATTTCTTTAGAAGGAATGATGCTCAAGCTGAAACTCCAGTATTTTGGCCACCTCATGCGAAGAGTTGACTCATTGGAGAAGACTCTGATGCTGGGAGGGATTGAGGGCAGGAGGAGAAGGGGACAACAGAGGATGAGATGGCTGGATGGCATCACTGACTTGATGGGTGTAAGTCTGGGTGACCTCCGGGAGCTGGTGATGGACAGGGAGGCCTGGCGTGCTGCGGTTCATGGGGTCGCAAAGAGTTGGACACGACTGAGCGACTGATCTGATCTGATCTGATCTGATACCTCAGGAAAAAGGGAAGTGACCCAGTATAAAATATGTGAGTCACAAAAAGGAATAAAAAGGAAAAAAAAGGTAAACATGTAAGACTAAATAAAAATATTTTATAACAATAATTATATCTTGATGATTTTAATACATATATAAATTAATGTATGAGATTAAAAAATAGCACATAAAGCCAGAGGATTCATAACAAGGAACAAGCTTTTTTTGAAATTCTCATATCATTTGTGAGGCTAATGATATGGATTAGCTTTAGATTCTGATGAATATAAAAAGCAGCAAGAGTTAAGAGAATATGTTTTCTTACTATTCCATAAAGGTGTAAATCAGCCAAGATGCCAGCATTTTAGAGTAATCTGAAGGGAGTTACTAAAAAGACTATTCAAAAGGCATGAGTATAACGCATGGGAACCTAAAGGGAGATTTCTGCATCCTGAGCTGTTATCACCTCCACTCCCAAGGAGTTGAGGGAAGAATCCCCAAGGAGAAAAGCCTACAGAAATGGCTTGAGAGGAACTGGAAAAGTGAATAAGGTGACAAAGTCAGCCAGAGACGGCCACACAATGTTATAAATACACTGAATCCTCTTCCTCTCCATCATCAATTGTCCTGCGAGGGTTTGTCATTAGCTGAATCCAATCAGGTAACAGATGGCCAAGAAATACACTGATGCAGTTCCTACATTTCAGTCCCCTGATGCAGAGACCATGATGGAGAAGGCAAGAAAATGGACGTGAAGAGTAAACAGATTTCTAGGATTCATATATGAATAAGTTTCACTGCTCCATTTTTTGTGTGTTAAGAGACAACAGGAAGAATAGATAGTTAAAATGTGATGGATGCACACCATGAAATTCTAGGCAGTAATTAGAAGGCAGATAATATGTACAGTGAGTAAAAATGCAAATCTTTAAGTGTTCATGCTGAGTGAAAAAATATAAAGAAGATGAAGATATCTAGCACAATAACACTTATCTAAGTTAAAAATACATGCATACAGAAATAATCTATAGTCAATAACACCACATAAAATCAAAAAGATTCTTATGAGGTAAATCATGATGAAAAAATAAGGAAAAAAGAATAAATATGAAAATACGTGTATGATATAAGAGAAGATCTTTCACACAACCACTGGTAATAATGATAATGTGCCATGAATTGAGGATTATAATTAATTCAGTGAGAAAATATACCTGATAAATCCAAAAAGAACAAGAAAAGAGGAAAACATTATCTTGGAAATAAAAATAACTTTGACTACAACAAATATAAGATTACATAAAATATTATCAACTGTAAAAGAAGGATACTAAATAATGAGGAAAGTTTTAAAAGTTTTAATTCTCCAGAAAAATGTAAGGACTCTATCATAATATTGATTGACTAATATAACTTCTGAATATACATTAAAGTAAACATTAATAAAACAAGAAACAAATTCATAATCACACTGATAGATTTTGACACATCTAATTATTGATTAAGCAGACATAATAAATCATTAGTAATATGAAACAGGTAAACACAAACATTTATAAATGATCTACACACACAAAATAACAATGCACTGTAATATTTCAGAACACATATTAGTCTCAAGTTTACAGAGGGTATTTCTCATTCTGGTAATAATGGCTCTCTTATTGTAGACCAACTCAGACAAAATATAAAAACTATTAGTCCAAAAACATTTAAGACACACTAAAACAGAAGACTTAATGGGCAAATACCTTGGAGCTTCATTTATTCCCGCTTCAATTCTCCACATGTTTTCTGATTTGCTAAAAGCACAACTTTCTGCGATCTTAAGGGGCTATGGAGGCAACAATTAGTGTAACTGAGCTCTCCATGGAGGAAAAATCCTCTAATAAACACTTCAGGCTTTCAGCTGGAACAAATGAAAGGCTACATGCTAGGAGTAGAATTGAACCAGAAATAGAGGCAGATCTCATAAGACTGAGGCTCAGTATACTTTGTTCCCTTCTAGGGGACAGGAAAGCATCCAGAAACTCATATTACCATGAAAACTTTTCATCCCTCATATTCAACATCACCAAAAAATTACCCAAAACACCAGGACACAAGACCAAATGATCAAGCGCCAATATGAGAAGATAGAAAAACACTTTCAGGTCACCCAGATGTTAGAGTTATCACAAAAACAAATAATTATTTTGTCTATTTAAAAAAACAAAATTATAATTTGGAAAGTGTTATTTGATAATCAAAAACTATAGAAGAAGAATCAACTATGCATTCTTGAATGGATATCTACAAAGTTGACATTAAGCAATACAGGAGGCAAGATGAAGATGTCAGAGTGGAAAGACTTTGAGCTCATCTCCCCCAATGGAACACATCAAAACTGCAAACACATGTACAGCAACTCAATGATCTGAAGACTAACACAACAGCTCTTCTACAACCAAGACTCTAAAGATAGAACAATCCACAGTCTTGTAAGAAAGGAGAAGTAATCTAGTCATGACCCACACCTCTAGCACGTGACCCAGAAGAGGAGGATATTATGGGCTCAAGAATCATCTCTAAGGAGCACGGGGTCCAAGTCCCATATGAGACATGCCAGCCCTGGGGTCCAACACCAGGAAGAAAAGCTCCCTTAGCTGTTTGAAAACAGAGTGGGGCTTACCACAGGGCGGTAAGAAACTGAGATGTGCCCTGGAATAGTGCATGGATGCACTTGCCTGCTCCCTGTCCCAGTGCAGAGGCAGGTTGAAATCTGCCTGGTGCCCTGGCCAGCCTGCCAGGACTGCTGCTGCACACCACCCCCAGTCGGGACAACGCTCCTGCCCCAGCCCCTCCTCTCTGGCATCTTCGCCATCACATGCACATATACTGAGGGAAGAGGGGAACCAACTCAGAAGTGCAGCTGTAACCCACCAAGCCCCAAAGCAGCCCCAAACCAAGGCAGGAACAGCCATCGCATTCACACATGCATATGCACCAGGAAAAGCAGAGCCAACTCAAAAGTGCAGCCCAAGGCCCTCAGGCCCCTGCCGTGCCCTCAGTCAAGGTGAAGACACCTACTGCCCTGAAGCAAAGCCCAATTTCCTCAGGACTCCTCCTCCAGCCCCCACCCCACCTTCCAGGAGCCTAGAGACTGTCACTGAGCCTGAGAAAAGCCCAGGCTCACACCTGGCTCTGGCTCTAGCCCCTTCTACTACACCCCTACCTCCCATCAAGGTGGTGGCTGCCAGAGCACCCTGGGAGATAATGTATCCCCTTCACTTCGGATCCAGCTCCCGAACCAAAGCCAGTGGGCACACACACACAGCACCAGAACTCTCCTACACAAGGAGACACCTTCAAGACTGGGATAGGTAACTGCTTTGCCTAAGTTCATAAGGGTTTCTTAGGTGGCGCTACTGGAAAAGAACCCATCTGCCAATGTAGGGGACATAAGAGACGTGGATTCGATCCCTGGGTCGGGAAAACAAAATAAGCAGACAGGGGAGTACATTCCAAACAAACAAACAAACAAACAACAAAACAAGATAAGACTCCAGAAAAAAAATCAAAAACCAATTAATGAAACAGAGATAAATAATTTACCAGATAAAGAGTGCAAAGCCATAGTAAGAAAAATGTTCCCTGAACTCAGGAAAGAATAGAGAAGCACACCAAAAATGTCAATAAATAGCTAGAAAATATTTTTAAAAGAACAAATCAGAGCTGAGGAATACAATAAAGAAAATTAAAAGTGCACTAGAAGGAGTTTACAGCAGGTTAACTTACACAAAAGAACACCTAGGCAGTGTGGAAGAAAGAATAGTGAAAAATCACCAAATCGCAACAAAAAAGAGAAAAAAAGACATTGGAAGGGAGATAATTTAGATAAGTTAAGGGACCTTGTAGACAACATCAAGCATCCTAACATTTGTATTTTAGAGATCCCAGGAGAAGAGAGAAAGGGATAGAAAATTTATTTGATGAAACTATGGCTGAAATAGGCCTGATAATCTATGTGAGTCTACTTCTGCTGATTCCAAAAATCCTGAGTCTGCCATTTGATCCTCAAGACAATGCCTTCCTGTCCTGGGCTCACTCCTACTCTGCATTCCACAATCTAAGGCTAACTCCTGGGTCTGTGGAACACTCCCCTCTTCATCAGTGGAAGGCTTCCCATGGTGGACCATCCCCACTTCAAGGAAAAGACTTTCTCCAAGTCTGTGAATACCTTCGACAACAATCACACGCGATGCCTCTTCTTCATCTGACATCTACCAACCCTAAAAATGGACTGGTGCAACACTTTGCACTTTAACTATGGACATAATGTGACTTTTAATTTTGATTCTGATTGTTTTGTTTTTGCTGTTTGCTCCCTGCATCTGTAATTGTATAACTGGATTTGTTTCTAGACGCATGAAAGCTTTTAAGTTACAAATGATTGCTCAAACTCCTGCTACTGCTGTAGCTTCCTCCAACTACTATTTGGGGCCCCTGGATCTGATATCCTCAATATAAGGATTAGGAGAATATGTTGCCTCACCAGTTTAGGGACAACGCCCCTTGTCAGCTCGGAAGCAGTTATGGAATGAGAATGACACCCCTTTTCCCTAGGCAACATATTCTCCTAAAAGAAAAGGGGGGAATGAGAGAGTCACTTCTTAGGGAGGTTGATAAGGAGTCTAGGGGTCCCCAAGGAGAGAGGGGTGTGGAATTCTCAAGGAAGAAGAAAGGACAAATTTTTTCTTTCTCCACATTCCTTAGGATTATATAACAATAATGTATCCTGCCTGAGGACAGTCTCTGGATTAAGGACAGTCTCTGGATTAAACCTTCTGTTATCTTAAAATGTAAATTATAGGACTTCCCTGGTGGCTCAGACGGTAAAACGTCTGTCTACAATGCGGGAGACCTGGGTTTGATCCCTGAGTCAGGAGGATCCGCTGGAGAAGGAAATGGCAGTCCACTCCAGTACTATTGCCTGGAAAATCCCATGGACAGAGGAGCCTGATAGGCTACAGTCCATGGGGTCGCAAAGAGTCGGATACGACTGAGCGACTTCACTCACTCACTTCAGATCAGATCAGATCAGATCAGTCGCTCAGTCGTGTCCGACTCTTTGCGACCCCATGAACCGCAGCACACCAGGCCTCCCTATCCATTACCAGCTCTCAGAGGTCACTCAGACTCACATTCATCGAGTCAGTGATGCCATCCAGCCATCTCATCCTCTGTCGTCCCCTTCTCCTCCTGCCCTCAATCCCTCCCAGCATCAGAGTCTTCTCCAATGAGTCAACTCTTCGCATGAGGTGGCCAAAATACTGGAGCTTCAGCTTGAGCATCATTCCCTCCAAAGAAATCCCAGGGCTGATCTCCTTCAGAATGGACCGGTTGGATCTCCTTGCAGTCCAAGGGACTCTGAAGAGTCTTCTCCAACACCACAGTTCAAAAGCATCTATTCTTCGGCGCTCAGCTTTCTTCACAGTCCAGCTCTCACATCCATACATGACCACAGGAAAGACCATAGCCTTGACTAGGCGAACCTTTGTTGGCAAAGTGATGTCTCTGCTTTTGAATATGCTATCTAGGTTGGTCATAACCTTCCTTCCAAGGAGTAAGCGTCTTTTAATTTCATCGCTGCAGTCACCATCTGCAGTGATTTTGGAGCCCAGAAAAATAAAGTCTGACACTGTTTCCACTGTTTCTCCATCTATTTCCCATGTAGTGATGGGACCAGATGCCATGATCTTCGTTTTCTGAATGTTGAGCTTTAAGCCAACCTTTTCACTCTCCACTTTCACTTTCATCAAGAGGCTTTTGAGTTCCTCTTCACTTTCTGCCATAAGGGTGGTGTCATCTGCATATCTGAGGTTATTGATATTTCTCCCAGCAATCTTGATTCCAACTTACTATGGCTGAAAACTTATCTAACCTTCCTAACAGATATTCAGGAATAGGAAGCACAGAGAATTCCAAACATGATAAACCTAAGAGGATTTTCCTGGTGACTCAGTGGTAAAGAATCTGCCTGCCAATGTAGGAGACAGAGTTTAATTCCCTGATAGGAGAGGATTAGTTGCCTCAGAGCAACTAAGCCCAGGTGCCACAACTATTGAGCCTGTGCTCTAAATCCCAGGAACTGCAACTTCCTGAAGCCTGCTGACTCCAGATCCCTGTGCTCCACACCAAGAGAATCCCCACAGTGAGAAGCCCACTCACCACAACTAGAGAGTCCCCACCACCCCCCTCACCCCCGCCCATGGCTCCCTGCAACTAGAGAAAAGCTTGAGCACGACAATGAAGACCCAGATCAGCCAAAAATAAAATAAAAAAAAATAAAAGATAAACCTGCAGAGTGGAGAAGGAAATGGCAACCTACTCCAGTATTCTTGCCTGGAGAATCCCATGGACAGAGGAGACTGGCGAGCAACAGTCCATGGAGTTGCAAAGGGTAGATGCAACGGAAGCAATTCAGGACACTAAACCTGAAGAGACCCACACCAAAAATAATTAAAATCTCAAAGGTTAAAAGCAGAAAATTTTAAAAACAGCAAGAGAAATACAGAGTCACAAAAACAAGGGAACTCCCCTCAAGCTATCAACTGATTTTTCAGCACAAACTTTTCAGACCAAAAAGAAGAGGCATGATATATTGTGCTGAAAGGGAAAAACCAACCACCTAGGACATCTACACAGTACAGCTAACATTCAGAACCGAAGGGGAGATAAAGAGTTGTCCCCAACAAACAAAAGCTGAGAGATCATCACCTCTAAACTGATCTTGCAAGAAATGTTAAGGGTCTTTTTAAGGGGAAGCAACATAGCATAGCATAAAAGCTATAACAAGAAATATAAAAATAGAGGCAATGAAAAATCTCACTGGTAAAGCAAGTATATACTAAAGGCAATGAATCGATCAATTAAATAAGCTAGTATAAAAGTTAAAAGGCATCTGCCCACTATTTTGGGACAGGATGTTCAACATCATTAATCATCAGGGTAATGCAAATCAAAACCACAATGAGATATCACCTCATACATGTGAGAATAGCTATTATTAAAAGAGAAGAAATAACAAAAACTGGCCAGGATATGAGGGAAAGGGAACACTGGTACATTACTGGTAGGAATGTAAATTGGTGGAGCCACTGTGGAAAGTAGTATGGAGGTTCCTTAAAAATTAGAAGTAGAGCTGCCATATGATGCAACAATACTACTCCTAGGTATTTCTGAAGAAAACAAAAATACAAATTCAAAAATATACATCACCATGTTCATAGCAGCATTATTTACCAGTGTGGAAGTATTCATCAGCAGATGAATGGATAAAGATGTGATGTGTGTGTGGAGATAAATATTCTTTTTTATGACTGAATAATATTATATACAAGTACACAATAAAATATTACTGTCATAAACAATAATTAAATTTTACCATCTATAACAAAATGGATAGACTTGGAAGGTTAATGACATAAGACAGAGAAAAATAAATATTACATGTTTTCACTTATACATGGAATCTAAAAATAAAATTAAAAACAAAGACAGAAATAGCAAAACAGAAATGCACTCATAGATACAGAGAACCTGCTAGAGTTTACCAGAGGGGAGAGGTTTACGGGGAAAGGCATTAAGAGGTACAAATTAATAGAAAATAAGTTGTGACAATGTAATGTACATCACAGGTAAGACAGCCAATGTTTTATAACTTTATATAAAGTATAACCTATAAAATATTGAATAACTATGTTGTATACCTAAAACTAGTATAATATTGTAAGTCAACTATATTTCAATAAGAAAGTAATACTTTAAAATTAATAAAGTTTAATGGGTGTAAACTCTTTGTTAACAAAAAACTAGAAACCCGTGAAGGAAAATTAATGAAACTGAAGATAGGTTAGAAGACAATAATACTGAATCTTTAAGAGAAGAAAAGTTGAATATATTAAAAGAAACTTAGAAGTCATAGGATAGATAGTCAAAACTTCTACCATAATGTAAATGAAACTTCAGGAGAAGAGAGAGTAATGGAAAAGAAACAACATCTGAAGATATAATGGCCAAGAGTGATAAAATTTATCAAGGCATAGGTCCAAGAAATTTTACAAACCACTATAAAGAAGAAAGAATGCATGGTTATTTATGTAGATCATAATAAATCTGGTGAAAATAAAAGAAAAATGCTAAAAGAAGCAAAATTATTAAATACCATCTTCAAATGACTTAAAACACTATAAATTGATTTCTCAACCAAAAAAAAATTGCAAGAAATGAAGTCAATGTAATGATATTTTCAATTTTCCAGTAGAAAATAACTGCCAACCTAGTGAAAATATTAATCAAAATTAAGGCAAATAAGAATATTTTCAGAGTAAAAATAACTGAAGACAGATATCATCAATGAAAGGAGTACATCAAGGCTGTATATTGTCATCCTGCTTATTTAACTTATATGCAGAGTACATCATGAGAAATGCTGGGCTAGAGGAAACACAAGCTGGAATCAAGATTTTCAGGAGAAATATCAATAACCTCAGATATGCAGATGATCACCCTTACGGCAGAAAGTGAAGAAGAACTAAAGAGCCTCTTGATGAAAGTAAAAGAGGAGAGTGAAAAAGTTGGCTTAAAGCTCAACATTCAGAAAACGAAGATCATGGCATCTGGTCCCATCACTTCATGGGAAATAGATGGGGAAACAGTGGAAGCAGTGGCTGATTTTATTTTTCGGGGGCTCCCAAATCACTGCAGATGGTGACTGCAGCCATGAAATTAAAAGACGCTTGCTCCTTGGAAGAAAAGTTACGACCAACCTAGACAGCATATTAAAAAGCAGAGACATTACTTTGCCAACAAAGATCCATCTAGTTAAGGCTATGGTTTTCCAGTAGTCATGTATGGATGTGCGATTTAGACTATAAAGAAAGCTGAGTGCCAAAGAATTGAGGCTTTTGAACTGTGGTTTTGGAGAAGGCTCTTGAGAGTCCCTTGGACTGCAAGGAGATCCAACCAGTCCATCCTAAAGGAAATCGGTCCTGAATAATCATTGTAAGGCTAGATGCTTGAGCTGAAATTCTAATACTTTGGCTACCTGAAGCAAAAAACTGACTCATTAGAAATGACCCTGATGCTGGGAAAGATTGAAGGCAGGAGGAGAAGGGGATGACAGAGGATGAGATGGTTGGATGGCATCACCATCCAATATGGACATGGGTTTGAGTAAACTCCATGAGTTAGTGATGGACAGGGAGGCCTGGCATGCTTCAGTCCATGAGGTCGCAAAGAGTCGGACACAACTGAGTGACTGAACTGAACTGAAAGGAATCACTAAATGGGGTTCTCTAGGCAGAAGGAGGAGAAGGCAATGGCACCCCACTCCAGTACTCTTGCCTGGAAAATCCCATGGACGGAGGAGTCTGGTAGGCTGCAGTCCATGAGGTCGCTAAGAGTCGGACATGACTGAGCGACTTCACTTTCACTTTTCACTTTCATGCATTGGAGGAGGAAATGGCAACCCACTCCAGTGTTCTTGCCTGGAGAATCCCATGGACAGAGGAGCCTGGTGCCCTGCTGTCTATGGGGTCGCACAGAGTCGGACACGACTGAAGCGACTTAGCAGCAGTAGCAGCAGCAGGCAGAAGGAAAATTGTTCAAAGGAAGCAGAGAGATGCTAGAAGAAATTTAGAATAGAGAAAAGTGATGCTGAAGTTGAAACTCCAATATTTGGGCCACCTGATGAGAAAAACTGACTCCTTGGAAAAGACCCTGATGCAACAGGAAAGACCAGAGAAGGCAATGGCACCCCACTCCAGTACTTTTGCCTGGAAAATCCCATGGACGGAGGAGCCTGGTGGGCTGCAGTCCATGGGGTCGCTAAGAGTCGGACACAACTAGGCAACTTCACTTTCACTTTTCACTTTCATGCATTGGAGAAGGAAATGGCAACCCACTCCAGTGTTCTTGCCTGGAGAATCCCAGGGACGGGGGAGCCTGATGGGCTGCCATCTATGGGGTCACACAGAGTCAGACACGACTGAAGTGACTTAGTAGCAGCAGCAGCAGCTGGGAAAGACTGAAGGCAGAAAGAGAACGGGATGACAGAGGATGAGATGGTTGGATGGTATCACTTACTCAGTGGATATGAGTTTGGGCAAACTCTGGGAGTTGGTGATGGACAGGGAAGCCTGGCGTGCTACAGTCCATGGGGTCACGATCAAGTGACTGAACTGAACTGAAATATGTTAGTAAATCTAGATGAATGTAAACAATAATATTGCCATTTGAAAATTTATTTATAATATATTCTTGCTTGTACTTTAAAGCAAGAAGTGTATTAGAAATAAAAAGGGCATTTTACAATGTAAAAAGATATATGTGTTATATATAACATTCATTCAGATGCAGATTTTAAATTATGAATATATAGCATGTTCAATAGCATCAAAACATATGACACCCTCAGAAATATATCTATTAATAGGCATGCATGGTACGTATAGAGAAACTTGCAAAGCATTACTATAAGGCATTAGAGAATTAAATAACCTAGAAAATGTACTATAATTGTGGATTGGATGACAATACTATACATCTCACACTTTTGCCCAAATTAGTCTATATTATAGTCAAAGATATTTTCAATCAAGACATTTTAAATCAAAATCAAAACTTTGGAGGAAATAGGAGGGATGTGACAAGCTAATTTTATAATGTATATCAAAGAACAAAAATGTATAAATAGCCATGACATTCTGAAAAATTAGAGAAAGGTGAGATTTGACTTACAACATAACAAAAGTAAACCTTTAAATAACAGCATTTTTGTATTGGTGGAAAAATGGACACATTTGACCATGGAGATCCCAGAAATAAGACAGATTTTTTTTTTTTTAATGGCAGACCAGGTATTGCAGATATCTGTGGAAAGAAATAAACACTTTGATTAAAGATACCTATATGGAAGGAAAGTTATGACCAACCTAGACAGCATATTGAAAAGCAGAGATTACTTTGCCAACAAAGGTCCGTCTAGTCAAGGCTATGGTTTTTCCAGTGGTCATGTATGGATGTGAGGGTTGGACTGTGAAGAAAGCTGAGCGCCGAAGAATTGATGCTTTTGAACTGTGGTGTTGGAGAAGACTCTTGAGAGTCCCTTGGACTGCAAGGAGATCCAACCAGTCCATTCTGAAGGAGATCGGTCCTGGGTGTTCATTGGAAGGAATGATGCTAAAGCTGAAACTCCAATACTTTGACCACCCCATTCGAAGAGTTGACTCACTGGAAAAGATTCTGATGCTGGGAGGGATTGGGGACAAGAAGAGAAGGGGACAACAGAGGATGAGATGGTGGGATGGCAATACCGACTTGATGGATGTGAGTTTGGGTGAACTCCGGGAGTTGGTGATGGACAGGGAGGCCTGGCATGCTGCAATTCATGGGGTTGCAAAGAGTCGGACACGACTGAGTGACTGAACTGAACTGAACATATCTGGGTATCCTTGTGAGGAATAAATATGAAATTGAACCCATACCTAACACCATCCACAAATACTGTTTTCAGGTAAATTAAAGCAAAGGTAAAAGTCAAAATTTTGAAAGACTTTTATAAAAAGTCTAAAAGTCCAATCATCATCTCCAGAAAGGGAGGGGCTTCTTAATCAAGGCACTGATAAGAACAGCAAAAGATAAATAGTGAGAAATTTGATGACTAAAGAACTCATCAAAACATCATATAATAAAAAGAGCCACAGACTAGAAGTAATTTTGGCACATAAGTACTCAGATACATAAAGAACATTTACACATAAATAAGAAAAAATTAACATAATAAAAATAACACTTCTCACCAACCCAGGTACTGTAAAAGATGAAAAACAACTAGAATCATTTATTTAGTTTCGGTAGGGGAACTTATTCTTGACCAAAAAGTAAGCAAATTGCAAACAAACATAAAGTATAATTTCATTTATATGAAGGGCTTCCCGGTGGCTCAGCTGGTAAAGAATCGGCCTGCAATGCGGGAGACCTGGGTTCAGTTCCTGGGTTGGGAAGATCCTCTGGAGAAAGGAAAGCTATCCACTCTAGTATTCTGGCCTGAAGAATTCCATGGACTGTATAGTCCATGGAGTTGCAAAGAGTTGGACACAACTGAGTGACTTTCACTTTCACTTTTCAAAACTTAGAAAACTAAGCCATATGTCAATTAGGGAAATAAATATATGCAGTAAAGCCATAAAAACACACACATACACACACACACACACACACACACACACAAAGTACAAGGTCATGATTAAAGCACAAGCCAGGTAGTGATTACCTCTGATGGATACACTAGGGAATCTGAAGATAATGGTTTATTCTTTTTTTTTTTAATTTGGTTCAATATCTCTTAGTTCTTGCTATCTGACATCTGTTTTTAAAATATCCTTTGTAACTATTCAAATAGTAAGCACAATTTTCAAGAAGAGTGTAGATGTGCTCCTAGACTGACCCTAAGTAGCCATAATAGTTTGCCAATAATTTCCCAGAAATGGTACACTGGCTCCACAGCCTAGATAGAATATTTCATAATATTTGGGACTCAGCAATTTCTGGCAACCACAGCCCCTTCATAAACTTACATGGTGTATTATTGGCAAAAGGTTATAACTGCTAATCAAGAAGAAGTCCTTCTGATGGATCTTGGAATGGCCAATGATTAGTCATGAATTATTATGGATTTTAAAAGAAATGCACTCACAAAGGACAAACCTCTCAGCACAGAGTAAATTCTAACGAGGCACCCTAGAAGCCAAACCGATGGGATATTAATGCACTGTCTTATGGAGATAGATGCATGAACTGAATTTTATGAACTAAAGGTGACTTCCTTTTATCTAGCTTCTTAACAATGATCATAATTGATTGTGCAATATTAAATCTCAAATGAGAAAGAGAAGCAATCCCTTCGGTACTGAAGTTTCTGCACCAGAAGCAGCTGAAGGCTTCCAGTGGAGGGCAGGAAGGAGTTCCTGACAAACTGATTCTACTTCACACCTCTCCTGTCCCCCAAATATTACTTAATAGCCTGCTTCTACCTGAAATTCCCATCTCATGTTTAACATCTCTAGAAAGGAGACAATCCTTTAGAGAAAAGGTTTACAACGTCTCTTCCTGAGAGAAATAAATCATAGAATGAGTCAAGTGAAGAGAAAAAAAGAGGAAAGATTCTTTAGTCCAAAATCATCCGACTTCAAGACTGAGGGCAGCAGGGAAACACGAGGCATTTAAGCGGGGAAGGAGTTACCACAAGAGGAAGAGACAAGCAAGAAAAGTTTATTCCAGCTTGTGAGGCAAATTTCATCTATTTTATCACATTCCAACATTTCATGAACTTCCCAGATGGCTCAATGGGTAAAGAATCTGCCCACAAAGCAGGAGACACAGGAGACATGGGTTAGATCCCTGGTTCAGGAAGATCCTCTGTAGCAGGGAATGGCAATCCACTTCAGTATTCCTTGTCTGGAAAATCCCATGGACAGAGAAGCATGGTGGGCTACAGTCCACGAGGTCACAAAGAGTCAGACATGACTGAGTGCACACACACACATTTTATATTATAATAATTCATTAAGACTCTTATAAACTCTGCATTCCCTGAGCTAAAAAGGTTGCAATAATTCACAGGGAGAGGCAAATTATGCTTGTTGTCAACAAAGATATATGAACTGACTGCCAAAAGCCAGGATTTTGATTGAGGGGGTAAAGGTAATGAGTGGTATTTTCCTAAATATTCTTTATTTAGTTGACCTACAAAGGAATCTATTTTCTTCTAGATCTACATATTTCCATGAAAACCTTAGTCTGTAAATTTATCTAGAAACCAAGAAAGAAAATCAATCCATCTGGATATCTGAATACCCACCTTAAACACGTTATCTATTTCTTGATAATTATTGCATGTGAAAGATGAAATAAACATTTAGTTCAGTTCAGTCACTCAGTCATGTCCACTTTTTGCGACCTCATGGACTGCAGCACTCCAGGCTTCCCTGTCCATCACCAACTCCTGGAGCTTGCTCAAACTCATGTCCATCAAGTCGGTGATGCCATCCAACCATCTCATCCTCTGTCGCCCCTTCTCCTCCTGCCTTCTCTCTTTCCCATCATCAGTGTCTTTTCCAAGGAGTCAGTTCTTTGTTTCAGATGGCCAAAGTATTGGAGTTTCAGCTTTAGCATCAGTCCTTCCAATTCAGGATTGATTTCCTTTAGGATTGACTTGTTTTGTCTCCTTGCAGTCCAAGGGACTCTCAAAAGTTTTCTCCAACACCACTTTGAAGCATTTAAAGTCTACTGCTAATACACAATCAGACATTGTAAGGCTTCAGTCTATATGGTAGTCACACATGGCTATGGAGCACTTCCCACACGGCTGGTATAACTGAAGAACTAAGCTTTAAATTTAAATTTGAAAACTAACGCTGAATTTCACTGTTGGAAAAAAATTTAAGTATGCTTAGAATAATTTGAGTATATGAATCTGCATTTTCAACTTTTAAATTTTATAAGTTATATATAAGTTAAGGATGTCTCATAAAAATTTAGCATCCCAACTGTGATGCAGTTTCAGTACACATTGGATTTCAAAGACCTTGTACAAAAAAAAAGGAATGAAATGTCATTATCAATTTTTAAATTGATTACACATTGGAATTATGGTATTTTTTATATTTTGGATCAATTAAATACATACATATTACTAAAATTTATTCCAATGATTACTTCTTACCTTTTTTGATATGGCTGTAGGAAAAATGTAAATATCGTGTTCACCTCTAATTATATTTCTATATTTCTGTACAGCTGTGAAGGGGAAATTTGGTACTGTAGAATATGTACAAAATTTGACATTGAGTAAAATTTAAGCCTGAGATCCTTCAGTTTATATGTGTGTGAACAAATCTCTTAACCTCTCTGAACTTTATTATTTATGTAAATCAAAGTAATAATGTTGAACAAACAAGACTGTTGTAAGGCTGCAATAAAATACCTTATGTAATGGCCTTTAGGG
Source organism: Tragelaphus eurycerus (assembly GCA_935064755.1). Lineage (NCBI taxonomy): Eukaryota > Metazoa > Chordata > Mammalia > Artiodactyla > Bovidae > Tragelaphus > Tragelaphus eurycerus. The sequence continues at coordinate 2,770,999 of CAKXYN010000135.1, read as the reverse complement.
AGTCCCAAAGTACTGGGCAAATGTCAGTTATTTTCGGGTATTTTATTTTTAATCAAGTGTACATTTGAATTGTAAGCTAAATGAAGGTTTAGAGATAATCGACCTTCTGTTTACTCACTGAGAAAAGCAAGGTGGGCCCTAAACTGTAAAACTATGCCAAGAAGTTTCCAGAATGCTAACAGCCTATTTTATAACAGAAGTCCAAAGTGCTGATTTCTAAGGCAGAAAAAGTCTGGTTGTTCAATATTTGAGCCACCCTGGTAGTTGCCTTTAACTCTCTAAAGCTATTGCCTGCAACCCACTTTAATAAATTTGTTTTATTAGCGAGTTGAGGAGAAAAACAGCCGAATAGAGTATAAGGCAATTGAGGACTTCAGTAGGTGCCAAAGTGAATCAAGTTCTGTTTTCTTCTCAGAACCAGCACAGGAGAGGAACTGTATGTACAATAAACAAAATTAAATAGTAGTTTCATTCATCTCATTTAACAGATTAATCACCACTGGAAGAGTGGACTGGTAAAATGTTTGTATGTACTGGAAAAATCTGAAAAAATTTACAAGGCTCTTCTAAATATTAAGACAGAGGTGACTGAAAATAACTGAGCAGCCGGCATGTTACAGAAAGTCTCACTTTAAAAGTGATGTGGAAATAAACCAGCTCTCTTACATCAGTTCAGTTCAATCGCTCAGTCGTGTCTGACTCTTTGTGACCCCATGAATCGCAGCACGCCAGGCCTCCCTGTCCATCACCAACTCCCAGAGTTCATGCAGACTCACGTCCGTCTAGTCAGTGATGCCATTCAGCCATCTCATCCTCTGTCGCCCCCTTCTCCTTCTGCCCCCAATCCCTCCCAGCATCAGAGTGGTAATCAATTAATATATGTAAGTCATAGTGTCTCTCTTCATCAATGACATGCCAATAAATTGATTTATGTAGTCCTGTTTTGCATTGCAAAACCAAGTCAACAATGTCAACAACAACAGCGTGGGTAAAGCACTTTATTTACAGCAGCTTCCTAACCAAATGCATTCTACTGCCAATCCCTGAGCTTTGTCCAAAGTCTACAGTGTAAACTGAAATTATTTACTACAGAAAAGGAACTTGCCCTTCTTAGCTTATATTATAGCTTATTATGTATACTCCTTCTTTTCAAGAATTGTTAACTCTTTTCTTATCAATTGTAAAATTCACAGTTGAAGTACCTCTAGAGCGATGACCTTGACTCTTTTTTATCATATTTCTGAATAATTCTGAGGTATAAGTAGATTCAAATTACAAGGTTTCAGCAATAAACTCCCTTGGTCTTTTGGCAGTATTGGAAATACAATTTTTGATCATTCAGCTCTAGTTTCCTGTTGCTGCTGCTAAGTCACTTCAGTCGTGTCCGACTCCTAGAGACCCCATGGACTGCAGCCTACCAGGCTCCTCTGTCCATGGGATTTGCCAGGCAAGAGTACTGGAGTGGGTTCCTATAATACCATAAACCCCTTGGACAGCCAGAGGCTAAGACACTTTAATTCTTTTCTCTGACCTTTCTGCTCCTGCTGCTGCTGCTAAGTCGCTTCAGTCATGTCCAACGCTGTGTGACCCCATAGACGGCAGCCCACCAGGCTCCCCCGTCCCTGGGATTCTTCAGGCAAGAACACTGGAGTGGGTTGCCACTTCCTTCTCCAATGCATGAAAGTGAAAAGTGAAAGTGAAGTCACTCAGTCATGTCCGACTCTTAGCGACCTCATGGACTGCAGCCTTCCAGGCTCCTCCATCCATGGGATTCTCTAGGCAAGAGTACTGGAGTGGGGTGCCATTGCCTTCTCCAGCCCTTTCTGCTAGTCAGCTCTAAATGAACTATCTAAGCACTGATGTTGGTACCTTAGCTAGTTTTCTATCTAATGAGATCATTTTATGTTAAACATAGCTGGAAACTCTGTGACTTTTGAATTCTCTTTCTTTGGAAGGAAGTAACAATGTAAGAAAAAGGAAAAATATTACAAAATTAGTATGATAAATAAAATGGTTCACTTTTTTAAATTACCATGTAGGAAGAAAAATATAAGACTTCCCAAGAATGCTTAAAGCATTTTATATTTGCTTTCATTTTTAACAGTAGTGCAAATAGTGAATATTTACTGGACATCATGCCAAGTGCCAAAGATGAGTTATCTTTGATTCCCATAACTGTCATAGAATACAGGTACTATTATTATTATATCACCTTCATGGCTTCTTGGCAATCTAAAGAGATTAAAACCTCACATGATTGCTGTGTGGGAGAATCCATTCTTCAGTCACTCAGGCACCCAGGATGACAGTCCCTCTCCTTAGTTTCTTTTTTTTGGCCATGCTCTTTTTTATTTTATTTTATTTAACTTTACAATATTGTATTGGTTTTGCCATATATCAAAATGAATCTGCCACAGGCATACATGTGTTCCCCATCCTGAACCCTCCTCCCTCCCCATACCATCCCTCTGGGTCATCCCAGTGCACCAGCCCCAAGCATCCAGCAACGTGCATCGGACCTGGACTGGCAACTCATTTCATATATGATGTTATACATATTTCAATGCCATTCTCCCAAATCATCCCACCCTCTCCCTCTCCCAGAGTCCAAAAGACTGTTCTATACATCAGTGTCTCTTTTGCCGTCTAGTATACGGGTTATTGTTACCATCTTTATAAATTCCATATATATGCGTTAGTATACTGTATTGGTGTTTTTCTTTCTGGCTTACTTCACTTTGTATAATAGGCTCCAGTTTCATCCACCTCATTAGAACTGATTCAAATGTATTCTTTTTAATGGCTGAGTAATACTCCATTGTGTATATGTACCACCCTTTCTTATCCATTCATTTGCTGATGGACATCTAGGTTGTTTCCATGTCCTGGCTATTATAAACAGTGCTGCAAAGAATATTGGGGTACCCATGTCTCTTTCAGTTCTGGTTTCCTCAGTGTGTATGTCCAGCAGTGGGATTGCTGGATTATAAGGCAGTTCTATTTCCAGTTTTTTAAGGAATCTCCACACTGTTCTCCATAGTGGCTGTACTAGTTTGCATTCCCACCAACAGTGTAAGAGGGTTCACTTTTCTCCACACCCTCTCCAACATTTATTGCTTGTAGACTTTTGGATTGCAGCCATTCTGACTGGCGTGAAATGGTACCTCATAGTGGTTTTGATTTGCATTTCTCTGATAATGAGTGATGTTGAACATCTTTTCATGTGTTTGTTAGCCATCTGTATGTCTTGTTTGGAGAAATGTCTATTTAGTTCTTTGGTCCATTTTTTGATTGGGTCATTTATTTTTCTGAAATTGAGCTGTAGGAGTTGCTTGTATATTTTTGAGATTAGTTGTTTGTCTGTTGCTTCATTTGCTACTATATGCTCCCATTCTGAAGGCTGTCTTTTCACCTTGCTTATAGTTTACTTTGTTGTGCGGAAGCTTTTAAGTTTAATTAGGTCCCATTTGTTTATTTTTGATTTATTTCCAATATTCTGGGAGGCGGGTCATAGAGGATCTTGCTGTGATGTATGTCAGAGAGTGTTTTGCCTATGTTCTCCTCTAGGAGTTTTATAGATTCTGGTCTTAAGTAAAACTCTCACTGTTTGCAGATGACATGATCCTCTACATAGAAAACCCTAAAGACTCCACCAGAAAATTACTAGAACTAATCAATGAACATAGTAAAGTTGCAGGATATAAAATCAACACACAGAAATCCCTTGCATTCATGTACACTAATAATGAGAAAATAGAAAGAGAAATTAAGGAAACAATTCCATTCACCATTGCAATGAAAAGAATAAAATACTTAGGAATATATCTACCTAAAGAAACTAACGACCTATATATAGAAAACTATAAAACACTGGTGAAAGAAATCAAAGAGGACACTAATAGATGGAGAAATATACCATGTTCATGGATTGGCAGAATCAATATAGTGAAAATGAGTATACTACCCAAAGCAATTTATAGATTCAATGCAATCCCCATCAAGCTACCAACGGTATTCTTCACAGAGCTAGAACAATTAATTTCACAATTTGTATGGAAATACAAAAAACCTCGAATAGCCAAAGCTATCTTGAGAAAGAAGAATGGAACTGGAGAAATCAACCTGCCTGACTTCAGGCTCTACTACAAAGCCACAGTCATCAGGACAATATGGTACTGGCACAAAGACAGAAATATGGATCAATGGAACAAAATAGAAAGCCCAGAGATAAATCCATGCACATATGGACACCTTATCTTTGACAAAGGAGGCAAGAATATACAATGGATTAGAGACAATCTCTTTAACAAGTGGGGTGGCTCAGAGGTTAAAGCGTCTGCCTCCAATGCGGGAGACCTGGGTTCGATCCCTGGGTTGGGAAGATCCCCCAGAGAAGGAAATGGCAACCCACTCCAGTATTCTTGCTTGGAGAATCCCATGGATGGAGAAGCCTGATAGGCTACAGGCCACGGGGTCGCAAAGAGTCGGACACGACTGAGCAACTTCACTTTCACTTAACAAGTGGTGCTGGGAAAACTGGTCAACCACTTGTAAAGGAATGAAACTAGAGCACTCTCTAACACCATACACAAAAATAAACTCAAAATGGATTAAAAATCCTTAGTTTCTTTACTTCCTTTTTCATACAAGTGTTAAATAAGTAATTTTTTTCTTTCTTTTCTCATCTTTTCTTTCTTTGGAATTATGTGCTACCTAGGGATTGTTGCATAAGGGATGTAGAAATTTCTGTGGGTGATATTCAGGGGTGGTCCTGACTTGACCTTCACATATTAATTTACATTAATAGCTTTAATCCTATTTTCTACTAAATTTTTATATAATTGTTTAATAATTTCCTGGAGAAGGAAATGGCAACCCACTCCAGTATTCTTGCCTGGAAAATCCCATGGACAGAGGAACTTGGTAGGCTACAGTTCATGGGGTAGCAAAGAGTCGGACGTGACTGAGTGACTTCGCTTTCTTTTTTAAATAATTTCCTGTCCTTTAAGCTTTAAAAATATTTCACATCCTACAGTGTTTGGTTGGCATTGTGGAATCCTTCTCTCCACATTCTTCCCATGATAAAACCATTAAATATTTTAAATGTCCTTTGTGATATTTTGTTCATTTATTGAAACCTGAGAGTATATGAACTTAACATTTGGGCAATGACTAGAATGGTAATAATTCAGAAAATAAATATTAAAATCCTGTGAGGCTAAACTTTTGTTGTTCTGTGTGGTGAAAATTCAGAATAGCTTGAGTTATTTTGTGGTGTCTGATGCAAAAAAAAAAAAAGCTCAAAAGGAAAAAGGAAGAGAAATATCAAATAAAAAAATAGCCAGAATTAATTATTTTCAATTCTGCTTCTATCAACCAGTTTTCTTAGAATTTTATTCTGACTACATCTTAATCACCTTATTCTTTTGATTAAAAAATGTGATTTAACAATTTTTGACTGCCTGTTGTAGCCTACAGATTTTTTTTCTACTAGAAATGATTTAAAAGTTAATGTGGCCATCACTACATTTTAAGGATAAAGTTCTTTAATTACATTTTTAAGTGCAACAAATAATATTATCACTAGTCTCAGTTCAGCTCAGTTGCTCAGTCATGTCCTTCACTTTGCAACCCCATGAACTGCAGCACGCCAGGCCTCCTGGTCCATCACCAACTCCCTAAGTTTACTCAAACTCACGTCCATCACAGTGATGTCACCCAACCATGTCATCCTCTGTTGTCCCCTTTTCCTCCTGCCTTCAATCTTTTCCAGTATCAGGCTCTTTTCCAATGAGTCTGTTCTTTGCATCAGGTGGCCAAAGTATTGGAGCTTCAGCATCAGTCCTTCCAGTGAATATTCAGGACTGATTTCCTTTAGGATGGACTGGTTGGATCTCCTTGCTATCCAAGGGACTCTCAAGTATCTTATCCAACACCACATCCATTCTTCAGCACTCAGCTTTCTTTATAGTCCAACTCTCACATCCATACATGACTACCAGAAAAACCATAGCTTTGACTAGACAGACCTTTGTTGGTAAAGTAATGTCTCTGCTTTTTAATATACTGTCCAGGTTGGTCACAGCTTTTCTTCTAGTTTTAGACTAGTCTAAAAACATTAGAAAAGCAACTTATGAAAATTATATTTCATATCTTAACTGGAAAGCTGTTCCAAAATAGTGATTTTTCTTTTATTAAACTTTGTCATCAGAAGTAATGTCAATATAAATGATTTTATTTTAGTAATTTTATGAATAAAATTAACTGTTTCTGATTAAAATCTGTGGGGCCTGACAGTAAATTTCCAGAAAAATTCTAAGCATACAAGTAGATATATATGAAGATATTGAATTTTTAATATTTATGTTACTTATATTCTAAAATATATCTTGGTGTATAGTAACATTAACTTAAAATAACATGATCTACATTAATCCAAAGTTCCAAAGATACAATAATTTTTAAATTTCTCTTCATGTTTATCAGTTTTTCTTTTTTCCTCTCACCTGAAGTGTCTGGGAACAACATTGGCCCTCTTGAGATTATTTTTGTGAGACTTAAGAGAGTTGCCATTACATTTTATTAATAAACATGAGTAAAAATGAATAGAGAGACAAGTCCTACACAAAGGCAAAAAAAAAAAAAAAAATGGGACTGAGATATATAGCAATACCTCAAAAAATAAAACTGGGAATATCCAACAAAACATTTCCATCAAAGCATTTATTTCAATATGTTCCATTCTATTCCACTGTGTGAAATGTTTTTCAAAAGAACAAGCACTGTTATCATATAACAGTACCATTCATTATTCTGTGGCAAATAGTGTACTGACAATTAGACTTACATTATCTCATTCAGCCTTCATGTCAAGCCTGAAGGGTAGGTATTTTTGCCAAAATTTAAAATATGACCAGACATCCCTGGTGGTCCAGTGGTTAAGACTCTGCAGTCCCAATGCAGGGGGCCCGTGTTCGATCCCTGGTCAGGAAACTGGATTGACCATGCCTCAGCTAAGAGTTTGCATGATGCAAATAAGGATCAAAGAGTCTGTGTGCTGTAAGTAAGAACTGGGGCAGCCAAATAAATAAATATCTTTTAAAATAAAATATGGCCAAACTAGGTGCAAACAAAAGAAACTTGCCCAAGCTTAAACTTACCAAGACTTCAAATAACTGACATATTTTATTCAATATGAACTAAGCAGAATGTTTTCTATATAGCTTTGTGTAATCTTTGAAACCTAGTCAATTAAATTTTTTCACACAAAATTAAGTAGGTTTCTTTTTCCAAAATACATTTTCCCTACCTTTGTCCAGTGATTTCATCATTTATGAGGGCAATAACAAGATCATAAGAGTTTGAAGAAATATTCTTAGCAACACTGAAGATGGAGCCACATATTGACTTTTGCAGAACTGAATAGGATTCTACTTTTGTCATCCAGGATTTCCAACATTTACTAATAGTTAAAAAATATCCTCCAAATGTTTAGGAAGTTTCCCAGAATTCACGTTAGTTCCCATATGAACTATCAGAGTCATGGATCCAGCAGGATATCCTAGGGTGTTAGTGCTTTGGCTTGAGAACATACTTGCAAGATGCTATCAGGCAAATGATTGTTCCTATTCATGGCCTTGGATCAGAATCCTAGAACACCCAGAAAAACAATGCTAACCTCTGTCAACAGTGCTTTAAAATGAAAAGGTAACATACATTTGACACTTGAGTAATGTTTTCTGAGAGTTTGACCAGATATATGATACAGGGAAAGCTGTAATGTATTTCATAACCAACCTTCAGTATAATCAAGAGATTGGCTTTGTATGCTTTGAGTGTATTTATAATCATACCATTATAAAGGGACTGAAAAATTATACTCGAGGATTTAGATTTAAATAGTTACTAAAGGACAAGTGTAGGAAAATGTCAATATTTTTAAATAGCAAATATATTATCATTATATTCTTTTTGCTAAGTACATGACAGATACAGAGATACTTAGCTACATAGACACATACAGGGACAAATTATTTGTTGGCTTTTGACAGTTGTGATACATATATATATACACACACACATAAAATTCTGATAAAATCAGGAAGTTTTAAAGCTTCAATTTTTACTTCTGAATTAAATTGATAAGATTGATTGGAGCATCCTAGGGTACCAAAAAATACACTAGCTTATTCAATTCATCATGGTTAATTAAGTAAGCTATGTGAACAAACTCCATGTCTATATTTAAGTAACCTGAAATAAGACACTCCTCAGGAAGCTCAAAAAATAAATAAATAATAACAGTCTTACTCTCTACAAGAAAATAGGTAGAAGCCAGACCTTTAAGAGATTTCACAGAAATCAATAAATAATTGGAATACCTGCTGCAAATATCCATTTGAATATAAAATAGTTTGGCAGGTAAGAATGTTACCTTGTTTAGGATAACCTTCATTTCAGATAGCCCTGAGAAATGACAGGTAGGGAGGCAGACAGAGAAAGAGAGCATTTGAGAGAGAAAGAGAAAATGATTCCTGTTAAAATTCCCAGAACTCATTAAAAGTAATTTTCAAGGTATAAGGATGATAAAAGTGGACACCAAATTTAACTTATAACGTTGACAGACTAATATTAATTAATATCTTCATGACTTATCAGACTATTTGATGTTAAAATTCCTGGAAGAAAAGATATAAGCCTTCCTGAACCTGTGTGTCCTCAGTCGTGTCCAGCTCTTTGTGACCCCATGGACTGTAGCCCATCAGACTTCTCTGTCCATGGGATTCTCCAGACAAAAATACTGGAGTGGGTGGCCATTTCCTTCTCCAGGGGATCTTCCCAACCCAGGGACTGAACCCCTGTCTACTGCACTGGCAGGCGGATTCTCTACCACTGCACCACCTGGGAAGCCAGAGATCCTACCAAAACAAGCTTCATCAAAAAACACAATAGAGATGAGAATGAGTCAATAAACTCAGAGAGTAATAGAATAACTGTGAAATTGGAGATTTCTAAAGGAAATACATATTGATTCACTTAGTTTTTTTTTTTTATTTTCAAAGTTCATTATGATAAGAAACAGGAAAATCTCAACTGCAATTTAACAAAGATTTTTTACGATCCTAGATATAATATCTAGTCACACTGACCATCGCCACTGTAACTCTATAATCTGAGTATTAGTGTGTCCATTTTAGTGTTTAAAAAGCAATCCTCAGTTTTCCATATACAGCTGTATTTCAAATTTGCAGGCATATAAGAACTAACAATTACTTGATAAAATCCAGATTTCAGGCCCTTTCTTTTCTGAAGTCTCTAATTCAGTAGGGTCTGGGATGGAGATGGAGATGGAGAATCTACATTTTAAATAAGTATCTACAAAGATTTTTTTTAGATGCAGCTAATTTGAGGAACACTGCTTTTCACTTAGCTTCCCTATGAAAGAAATGAGCCGATCTTGAGATCTTAAGAGACAGTCAAGATAAATTGAGAGAAAAATATGTATATTTGCCTGTTTTAGAAGACAATTTTATCATCTTATACGTGAAAGAAAATCACACTTTTTGTTTAATTGCACATGAATATAGGACAAAGGCGCTTTTAGACTTGTGTTAACATGGCAACTGTGGCAATGTAGAGATAATCAATGCATTCATTAAAAATAACTCTTGACTAGTGTGCACAAGCAGTGTGTATGAAGCCAACATAAAGCATTCAACTTAGCAACAGGTTCAAAGAAGTGACAGAAAAAGTAGACAAGACATGGCTGCTCCTTTCCAGGGACTTAGAATAATTTAAGACACCAAATATTTAAAATATATGTATATATTATTCAATATTATTGTTTATTATAATTATATTAATACAATTAATGCAATTATTAAAGTAATTAATATAATAGTTAATGACATCAATATATTATAGAATGTAAGTTAATATTATGAAAATATTAAATCGGTAAATATTACATTAATATTAATATATATTATTAAACATGTATTAAATATATGTATGTGTATATATAGGTGAAAGTAAAGTTCTAACACAGAATATTAATTTTATGACTAGATCATCTACTTAATGAAATTTTAAAAACAATATACACTCATCTCTAATGTAGGCAGGAGCTGTTGTGAAAGGGCCTCCTGGAAAAATGGAGTTGACTTAGAACCTTGAAATACAGACAGGTATGTATTAATATATGGTAGGGGAGGAAGGAGACTGTACAGAACTTCATGGTGCCCAGGCCTGGTGAGGGGCCAACATGAGGTAAATGTGTGTTTAACTAGGATAAAAATTCTTAACAGCTTTCATATTAACTAGAAAGATCTTTGGAAGAACTCTACAGGATTTCTTAGACATGGCACATCATCTGAACTCCATACTCATTTATTCATTTTAAAAATAGAAGCAATAAGTCCTTGCATACAGTTTTAATATTATAGATCATTTTATGCCAGCTAATATAAAGCACTCTTATCTTCTTTACATTGTGTGTCTAGTTGTATTTACTTCTTAATCTTTTAAAGAAAATTATTTTGAAAACAAAAACATTTTTGCCTTCTTATACCTCATCCAGTATATTATTATATAATTTCAGTCATAATTAAAGTTCATAAAACTGCAAGACACCAGCCCCCCAAATCCAGAAGTGCATAAAAATGTACCTTTCTTTACACTGCTTCTTTTATCATAAAAATAATATTAATTGCTAATGGAAGTTTAATTAGCAGATAAATTCTTTCAGTTATCTGACTCAGACATATGGTTTTGTGTTGTCTCCTTCAATGAAGTTGGATGATGGCTGATGGAAAAAAAACTTTCTGTTACTCTCCATGAAGCTGAGTGAGCTATTCAATCTGGATTTTTTTTTTATTCAAAACACTTATCTCCAGTTTGGTGTCATATGGTTTTATTTCTTGTTTTAAACTCATATTAGTTTCAGTTGCAATGCAAATTTAGGCAAGGGCTGATGGATCTGCACATAATGTATTCTCTCTCAGATTTCAGTAGTATGTACCCCTAACAGAAATAGGAAAAGGAGTACATCAAGGCTGTATATTGTCACCCTGTTTATTTAATTTATATGCAGAGTACATCATGAGAAACGCTGGACTGAAAGAAGCACAAGCTGGAATCAAGTTTGCTGGGAGAAATATCAATAACCTCAGATATGCAGATGACACCATCCTTATGGCAGAAAAAGAAGAGAAACTAAAAAGCCTCTTGATGAAGGTCAAAGTGAAGAGTGAAAAAGTTGGCTTAAAGCTCAACATTCAGAAAACGAAGATCATGGCATCTGGTCCCATCACTACATGGGAAATAGATGGGGAAACAGTGGAAACAGTGTCAGACTTTATTTTTCTGGGCTCCAAAATCACTACAGATGGTGACTGCAGCCATGAAATTAAAAGATGCTTACTCCTTGGAAGGAAAGTAATGACCAACCTAAATAGCATATTGAAAAGCAGAGACATTACTTTGCCAACAAAGGCCCGTCTAGTCAAGGCTATGGTTTTTCCTGTGGTCATGTATGGATGTGAGAGTTGGACTGTGAAGAAGGCTGAGCAGTGAAGAATTGATGCTTTTGAACAGTGGTGTTGGAGAAGACTCTTGAGAGTCCCTTGGACTGCAAGGAGATCCAACCAGTCCATTCTGAAGGAGATCAGCCCTGGGTGTTCTTTGGAAGGAATGATGCTAAAGTATTGAAACTCCAATACTTTGGCCACCTCATGCAAAGAGTTGACTCATTGGAGAAGACTCTGATGCTGGGAGGGATTGGGGGCAAGAGGAGAAGGGGACGACAGAGGATGAGATGGCTGGATGGCATCACTGACTCGATGGACGTGAGTCTGAGTGAACTCCGGGAGTTGGTAATGGACAGGAAGGCCTGGAGTGCTGCGATTCATGGGGTCGCAAAGAGTTGGACACGACTGAGTGACTGATCTGATCTGACCCCTAACAGAAATAAACAGGAAATGTTTTACCAGTAGCACTGTGATCAGACCCAAGAGGATCAGGGTATATAATAGTTATTATATTGTTAGTATAAGTTATTATATAGTTAATAGTTGTAAATGCCTGATAGGCATTTATCCTTTATGGAAAAAATAAAAGCCACAATAAATGGTAAATGATCTTTTTCATCATTCCTAAGTGCTTGCTTTTATCACCCCTTTCCTGGGACCTCAGATGATAAAGGATCTGCCTGCCAGTGCAGGAGAGTCAAGAAACATGGGTTCGATTCCTGGGTTGGGAAGATCTCCTGGAGACAGGAATGGCTACTTGTTCTAATATTATTGACAAGAAAATTCTATGAACAGAGGAGTCTGGTGGGCTACTGTCCACGGGGTCACAAAGAGTCAGACACGACTGAGCTACTAACACTTTCACTTTAGACTACAATTACTTCATACTGTGCGAGTGATGAAGTAATCTTTTCTCACAGCGCCTCCACACACTACTGCTTATACTACACATCACAACCATGGTCAATCTAATTTACTCAAGAGGCACATGAAAACAGAGAGAGGAGAGACCCCTTTGTGGTATTAGATAAGGCAAATGCATCCTCTTGCCTCCCTGTACCATGTCCCCAGTTCCAACTCTGACTTCAGCCTCAGCTGGGATGGACAGCACCATTAAGTTTCCACTGATGGCCACCCTTCTCAAGTAGGCTACATATATTTCTACATTCTGCCCAGAACATTCTTCAACACTATGGGGTCCACTTTCCCCACAAGTAAACACAACCAAGAAGTACTGGGTTAATCTCCAGTGACAACCCCTAAACGTGGATGGACAGGAACCTGTGGGTAAAGGCTCCTGCCTCCTGCCATTTAGGTTGGCAATTTAGGAAACTCAGGTAGACATCCTGTCTACTTCTCAGGACAACCTGGTGGAGTCAATCAAATATTGCACAGGCTAAAACAGCTACTTCAGTCACACACCTGCATGCTAACTCTATTACATCCCTGTGCAGTCTCGCCTGCTCCTTTACCGCTGCCTCCTGGATCACCTTTTGTATAAACTGCTCACATCCAGGGCCTTGTCTCAGGTTCCACTTTTAAGAAAACACGCAACTGAGACAGGTAACTTTGTTTACTACTTGTTCTTGCTTTAGAACATGGACCCATAAAATTTTTCTCTAAAGGTACAGATTGTAAAATGATTGTAGTTCATATGGTCTTTGTTGCTGCTACACAATTCTGTCATTTTAGAGTGAAAATAGCCATCGACAATACACAATGAATGGGCCTGACTGCATTTCAATAAAACTTTATTTATAAAAACTGGTGGTGGCCTGATTTGGCCTATGACGCATGGATTACTGATCCCTAAGAATCTCTTAAATTCTTCTTGTAATGCATTAGAATATGCTTAGATTTCCCTGAGCTTAAATATCCTGTGAGTGAAAGTGTGAGTTAAAGTGCAAAAGTCTCTCAGTCGTGCTCACCTCTTGGTGACCCCACTGAGTGTGGCCTGCCAGCCTCCTCTGTCCATGGGATTCTCCAGGCAAGAATACAGGACCGGGTAGCCATTCCCTTCTCCAGGGGATCTTCCCAACCCAGGGATTGAACTCAGGTTTCCTACACTGCAGGCAGATTCTTTACGGTCTGAGACACCAGGGAACCCCTAAGTATCCTAATGATAATAATTGATGAAACTCTTAATTGCCTTTTGTTAAAATTATTATGTACAAGGCACTATTCCTAACAGTTGTTTTACATACATCATCATGTTTTATTCCCAACTTTTCTATTTCATGCGTGAAAAAAACTGAGTCTCAGGAAAGCTATGTTAGTCATTCATGCTGTTCCATGTTGCAATTCTCTGCCTTCTAAATACATAATTAGGTGCGATTGCTGGTTCTCTTTCTAGTAAAGTATGGCCATCTAACTATTTCCAGGCAATGCATTATAAGATTTAATTGATGTCAAATGATCCTCTTGAGCTCTTTCTCCCTTTGTGATGATTGTTGAGAAGTTCCAGACACTGAGTCTCAGCTTGAGGATGACATGATGCAACAAACACCCAGTGACCCTTTAAGAGGGAATAATACAGCTGAAATTTTGGAAGATATGTGTTACCATTTCTTACCTTAGCCATCTTGACTAATAAAGAAAATCAGTAACAATGACCACAGCTAGTAAGTGGCATAACAAAAGGTTTTCAGGCTACAAGACCTGATTTCTTTCTGCTATACTTCCCTTACTATGTATAAGTCTTTCCCTGCACATTTAAAAAAAAAAATTCTTTTTAAACCTGTTTAGGCAACCCCTCCCCTGCAATGGATGCCACTGTGATGAGTAAATACCTTTCTTAACTGAGTTCAAAACACAAGAAATGAGTAATATCTGGAAAAAGATAAGCAAAAACACTGATTCCAGGGGGAAAAAAGTCAAATTATACACAAATATTATATGCAGTGTCCTGCCATCTTTTTCCTACTTGGACCCACAGTTCTCAGAAGAAACATTCTGAGGCATCTGTCCAGTCATGGATACTGACTTCGTTGGTAACTAGTCCTCATTTCTCTCCAGTGGGGTTGGGGACTCCCCTACTCCGTGACTAGACTATTTCTAATTGACCATAGATAGACTCCTGATTCAAGATGGGACAATCAGTCCCAGGGAAACATGAGTTGGGGCTGATCCACTGAAGCCAATCTTTCCACTGCATTGAGCACATGACTTTAAAATTCTGGGACTATGGAGTAGCAGCCTTCATCCTGTCACTGGAACTAAGGTCTTCAGAGAGAAAAGCAGAAGCAGAAACACAGAAAGGAGTTGAGAGAAAACTACAGAGTCTTTACAGTGTCTGAGGTCTTGGCTCCAGGTCTAGCTGCACTCCTGATAAAAGAATTAATGAAATAATCTTAAAGTCTGATAAATTCTTTACAGTTTACTTAAACTAAATTTTTTTCTATTATTTGCAGTCAGAACCCTAAAAATACAACTCCCAATCTACAAGCAGTTTTTCACAACTTCTAAAAATGTAATCTTAATGAATGGATTACATCTTCCAGTAAGAATAAACAGTCTCAATGGCTTCCTCAAAAATACAGATAAAATAATTCAGTTTTAAGTATTTTATAGGAGAACCATTCAAAATAAATATCTGATTGCAGAATCTGAGTATAAGTTGAGATATTTTAATCAATTACCTTTACAGTGCTCTTCAAATTATCCTCACGCCCTTTCTAATCGGACTAGTCCTAACACAGTATAGGTTTCCCAAGTCTAGGATCAAAAAATACATACTTTTTAATGCAAACAGAAAACCTGAAAAGTATAAATTTTACTATCATAATTTATCTCTTTTTAATTAGAAGAAAAGGAAGAGACAGTGTTTTGGTTTTCAAAATATGGTCAGTCTCTTTGGATTAATCTTTCTGAAACTATGTTTTAAGTCACAAAATATTCTTGTTAAATTATTTAAATTAAACAATTAATCTCATTTTTTACCATGGAAGGAAGTATATTAAAGTACACAGTAATGTCAGTAGTTAGTAACATGTTTCTATAAATGTATAGACTAGCTCACTTTTCACTATTTCCTATGCAAATAGAAAAAAATGTTTAGTTTTAAAAAGGAAAGAGATAAACAGTTATTTCAGAAATAAATAATTTAATCCTTTGGCTAAAAACCATAAACATTGGGTAAATATGTGGTCTGAATCAAAATTTCCTGAAATTCAGGAGGCTAAACTGAATTAATATTATATTTTGTCTCAGGAGTTGTAGGTGTCTGCCGTGGGAAATATATAGATGTATAGCCATATATCTTCTGGACTATGATATAAAATTTGAGAAAATAAGACATTGTTTACTGCCTCAACATTTACAGAGTGGGACATTTTATCATCAACTTTTTCAGAAATGCTGATGCTTATCTGGGTTTAGTTTATTCTAAAATAACTGAAATTAGAGGCTAATTATACTTTTATAGTATCTCATCTTTTATTAAATCAAATGATGTTATTTTTATTCTTATTATTTTATGCTTTTTTATCATATTTTAAATTGAGTGCATATAACATTGGAAAAATATTTTAAATAGAACTTTTTCTATAGAAGTTTTACTCAAATAAGGATTTTCATTATAAGAATATTTTTTGCATATTCTTAAAATCTGTGCATGATCTGTTTTCATTCAGATATTGGAATATTTACAATAAGGCAGATCTTGATTGTCTAGTGTTTAATTTTCAATAGAAATTAATTCCTTATTATTATAAAGAAGTTTTAAAGTGATATCCTACTGTAAAAGTAGAATTTCTAATTTATAAGCTCATTTTTATAATCACACTTTGGAGAAAATTGTGGACACATTAAACTGCTTACATAAGCTTTTTAAAGAAGTAACTACAAAATGAAAAGTAAAATTTGCAGTGCCATTTGGCTGGCTAATTTATTTAAAATGCGATAACTGTAAAACCAGGTAGAAGGTCATAATTATAATTTTTCTCAGTGAAATCTGCAATAGATCTCTCTGCATTTAGAGAATTCAGCATTTTTGCCCATTCTTATAAAGTTAAAAAAAAAAAAAGTAACCAAACAAGACAAACTGTAATTGCTATTCCTTAATAAGACAGTGTGTAAGACACAAGTATAGTGATAAGTCTTACCATTTCAAAGAGGAGAGGGAATAATTCCTTTTTTACACTAAACATCCAGAAGAGTGGTCCTATTAATTCAAGGTCTCTTACCCTTCCAAAGGAAATCATCTAAAATTTTATGCGGCCGTTTAAATGATTGCTGGGAAATTTATATGGTAGTCATGGGAACAAGTAAAGAAGTCAAGGCAACGTTGATCATTTTAATAGTGTGCAAGTGATCCATCCAATTTGTAAATACCTTGGACCACTCTTCTAGGTCATGAGTGATCTGAAAAGGCATTTATGTGAAATTAATGAAATAAAATACAAGCTCATTAATAGCCAGAATGCCCTAAAATTTTTTAATTAGTTGGGTTTATTGTAAACACTTTGAGCTTTTGAAACAGCAAAAAACACCTCCTCTGTGGCGTTATGCAGACCTTTTTAAAAAGGCATGTTTTATCCTTCATGATTGAAAATGAATTCATTTGTTCTTTTAACTTTCTGCATATTTTCCCTGAGCAGCGCTTTCTTACAAAATACACTTCTCTGGTTTCATCAATGTTTCTCTGCATATAACTAGTAAAGATATAAGTGTGATGCTCCTATGTATCTTGACAGCAGGTCATTCGTGGCAGGCACAGATGTTTGGGGCCAACCTCATACCTGAATCAGACCCTCAGACCCCCAATCCTGGCATGAAAATGAGGCAGGAGATAGGAGAACTGACTGAGCTTTGAATGGCAGAAAGAGACCCAGCCTCTAGACAAAGCACATTGATGATATCTGGCAATAAATACTATTAAACAATGAGAGTTCTGGAAACCAACTCGAGTAAAGGATAACCCTATATGAAGTGGCAGCTAGTGGTAAAGAACCCGTCTGCCACTGCAGGAAATGTAAGAGACATGGGTTTGATCCCTGGGTCCAGAAGATCCCCTGGAGGAGGGCATGGCAACCCACTCCAGTATTCTTGCCTGGAGAATCCCCATGGACAGAGAAGCCTGGTGGACTACAGTCCATAGGGTCACACAGAAGTCGCACATGACTGAAGTGACAGCATGCACACAATCCTACATGCAAGATGTTCTGGGATTCCTGAAAAGAGTAAAGGAGAAAAGGAGCTAGGCATCTCCAGAATTCAAAACAAAGAAAGCAGAAAGAGTCAAGTCTAAGAGCAAGAAACTAGATGTTAGCTTCCACTGCAGGGTTCAGGGAGTAACCACTGAAGGCAGATGAAGGCCCCAGTCACAGAGGGATGGGAGACACATTATACAAGGGCACTAAGAGTCGGGAACAAAGCAGAACGCTAGGTATAACAATGAGAAGCTTAGCCATTGTACAGAAAAGCCGATCCGCTATTTATGATTAATTTATGATAACTACAGTGAAAATCTAGGAAGAACATCACATGAAGTGATTCTCCTTTGGCACTAAAACATTCTGAGCCTGAGGCTGCAGGTGTAATAGCCACACCTGGGAAAGAAGGCTACAGGTGGACGAGAGGGCGGCACTGGATACTAATATGCAAAGGTCCCCTTGCAGCTGCTTTATCTTTTAACCCCTTTACCTGAGCCTAATGCTTTACAGATACCACTCTCTGGTTTATAGGGAAGATTAAAGAGGTATGTGTAATTAAGGCCCCTCACCCAAAGTAAGGCCATAATAATGCTAATTTAATTCTCCTTTTATGGTTGTAATCCAGAACTTCCAGATTTCTCCCATCCCTGCAGCCCTAAACTCTGATTTCTGTTTATACCCTGGGCTTCCCAGGTGGCTCAGAGGTAAAGAATCCACCTGCCAATGCAGGAGACATGACTTTGATCCCTGGATCAGGAAGATCCCCTGGAGGAGGAAATGGCAACCCACTCCAGTTTCCTTGCCTGGGAAGTCCCATGGACAGAGGAGCCTGGTGGTTTACTGACACAAGAGTCTCGCACAACTTAGTGATGCAACAACAACAACGTTTATACCGTATTCTACACAAGATGCACCCCAGCCAAGCCAGGATCACTTTCCGGTGGGAAGAAGAGTAACTATATCTACTTGTATTAAAAATATATAAGCATGCTTATAGAACAAACATTTCTACCTTTTGGAGATGTATCAAGGCACAAAGACCTAGAACCCAGTATGCCTTCCTTCTATACAATTCTCATCAGTCTGGCCAAGGGAAGCCTGGGTGGTGCAGAGGCCTCATGATGTAGAATGCTCACTGTCCATATTGCAACTCTTCCTTATCTCCTTCCTAGAAAGAGCTGACCATTGACGAAGCATCCCAACGACCCCTGATCTGTGTGGCCAAGCTAGGTAGTAGCTACAGATTCAACATCTCTGAGCCGTTTAGGAAGAACAGCTAGCCATAAGGTAAAGATCAGTAGACCTTTCGGGGTTTGCAGCAAGGCTTCTGGGAATCTACCAGAGGCCCAGCTTGATGTTGGCTGCCAAGGACAACTCTATGTCTTGAAAACATAGTTTCTATGAGGTGGTATTGAGTGGGACAGAGGTATCTTTTCTTAATGGCTAACAGCAGCATCTTCAAGCTCTATTTTGGGAGCAGACTCCCTGATCTAACCTAGATTTCAGATTCCCAGGAATCTGTTTATAGCTGCAGCTCAGAGAATGCCCCCATTCTTCCACTCCAACCCAAAGATATGTCAATTCCTCAAAAAAAAAAAAAAAAAAAAGCCTACATGTTTAAGGAAAAGAAAAATGGAGGCAAGGCTTCTCTGTTTCTCTCTCAACAATTCTCTGTGGAAGACACACAACAAAAACCCAGCCATAATATTTGCCACTAATTGCAGTCAAGAGGTGGAGTCTATTTCCCCACCATTTGACTTGCTCATGAGACTTGTGAGGACCTTGTGAGGCCAGAACAGACACTATTCAAGTGGAGAAATGAACAGGGCTTGCAATGTGGGGTTGGCTTTCTTTGCAGCTGGGAGCTCCTTTGTTGCCATGTCAACTGGCCCAAGCTGACTTCCTCCAGGATGATATACCAAGTAAGGAAAGGCCCTGCCGTACCAGCTAAGGGCACAGATGAGTGTGGCTTTCTAGATGGTCCAGTTTCAACCAAGCTGGCCCTATTAAAGCCACTCTGCTGACTCACAGAATGCCAGCCAACAAATGCTGCTGTTTTAAGCCACTCGTGTTTGAGGTGGTTTGTTATGCAACAAAAGCAAGCCTAAATATTCCTTAGCTCCCAGAGCATAGAACTGCAAAATGAAATAATGTTTAATGAGTTAATTAAGTGGATAAGGTCCTTCAGAGCAGCATGGCTTAATATTTTATCATTTTCTCAGGGAAAAAAACATAGGATAAGTTCACTTTGTCCTAATGATAAGGTCCTTAAGAGCAGCACCGTTTAATATTTTATCATTTCTCAGGGGAAAAAATATAGGATAAATTCATTTTGTCCTAATAAGTAAAATAGATCAAGGATTACATAGCACATAACTACCTGCCAATATAGTATTTCCATATATACATTTCACAGTAACTCTCTTTGATGTTCATTAGTATTGTTCAGCTACACAGTTATGAACTGGGGGAGGGGCTACTTGTTTTTTCAAATCACTTCTCTCGGGAAATATTACCTACAAGAATTACATTTTCCTTGAAATAGGAAAAGGCATTTACTTACTGGATTTTGCTCCTATTTCCTCAGACACAATCACGTAGGTTATGTTGTGGGCAACTCTAAATTTGTGCTGGCACAGGTTTTATTGTGTTTTTTGTTAATAACATGGGGCAATGGCTCAGAGAAGACATATGGTTCTCTCCTTCTGAGCAGGAAGAAGAATCAGAGTAGCCTGGACAGCGTGTCTGGCAGTCAGTTATGCAGTTGGATTTTATTATTCAAAATTAGAACATAGGGCCAGTGTTCACAGGATGCAAGCTGTATTCATTATGCTTCATTTTACCCATACCAGGGTTTCTGACCACACCCCCTGACTTTACTGTCATGAAACTGTGTGAGCTTGGCACGCCCAACTGCCTGACTCTCTAAGATGCTATAAAAACTTACCAGCCACATGGCAGGAGGCTCTCTTCCCTTTATATTATTCAACAGAAATGGACCAAAATTAGAAAATTGAGACATTTGTGGGGTTTTTTTCTTCTAGAACAGTGATTTATTTAGAACTGTAATCTGAACACATTCACTTTCAAAATGCTGAGGAAACTGCAAAAAAAAAAAAAATTATCACACAGAAATTTCTGGAAGCATCCACATCAATAAATGTCCCTTTCTGGTTATTGACCTAAAATCAAGTAACAATCAATAGTGTATCAATTTCTTCCAATACAACCTTCTTTTGAATTATTAATTCATTAAAGAAATCATTTAAACTGATAAGGTCCACAAAATTCACGATCTTGAATTTTCAAGCAGAAAATATGCATGATAGTTTTAAGAAAGTTTGAATCTGGTGACAAACAGATGTCACTTTAAGCAAAAATATTACTTTAAAGCAAGTCAATAAGAATCAACTTAAATGAATGGGACACATGTTTTAAGTTGAATATATTTTTATATATGATAGGCATACATACAATAACAATTTCTAGTATCTTTTGGCAACACTATTCATTTTCAAATGAGGAACTTCTTTTGGTGTGGGAGAGAAGAATCGCTTTGTTTGTTTTTCAAGCTATTTCTCTTGAAAAATACTACCTAAGATAAGCCCCTCTTCTTCTGGAAATAGGGAGAAATAGCTAACAATATTGCTTCTATTTCCAAAGACCCAAATGTCAAATGACATCTGAGGCGAAGACAAAGACTTTTCACAAGTCCACACAAATATTCACAATGAACTGTAAATGTTCTATCCCACAATTTAGAAAAATAAATTTGTACTTTTGAATTTATTCTCAGTCTTGCCTTAATTTTTTATCTTCTTTTAATTGATGTATAGTTGATTATTAACAGAGTTATTCTTAGTCGTAAAACATAGTGATCCAGCAATCAAAAATGGTACAAACTAATCCTCACAAGTCCAGTAAGCATCTGCCAACATACAAAATTATTACACTATTATCGATTGTATTTTTTATGCTATCTGTCTTCTTTATACTTATTTTATAGCTGGAAGTTTGTATCTCTTAATCCTCTTCACCTATGTCCCCTAACACTTCACGCTTCTGCCCTCTGGCAACCACCAGTTTTCTCTCTGTACATATAAGTCTACCGCTGACTTCTTTTGTTTATTTGTTTTAAAGGATTGCATATTATAATAGTACTACTGAATTATTTTTAATTTTATCTGATGCAATTACAGTATTGTAGTTACATGGAAGAATATGCCATTTCTAGAACATACACACCACAGTATTTAGGGGTGAAATGTTATGATAGTTGCAATTTATTTTCAAACGGTTTGGCAAAATTAACATTGTGTGTATGAGAGAGAGAGACAGATACAGAAAACAAAAAAACAAATGTAGCAAAATGTTAACAATTAGTGATTCTAAGTGATGGCTATATGCATATGTACATTAGTTATTGTACTAACTTTCCAGTTTTCATATAGATTTGAAGTTTTTCAAAATAAGCTGTTGGAAAAACAAGAGAGTAGAGAAGTTCAATCAGGAAACAACAAGTGTAAACAAATCTATTTGTGGAATTTTGCTGTGGGATAGGAGAGAATTCGGACAGTAAACAGAAGGGATGGGAACCACTAAACCTTTTTATTTGAAATTTAAACAAAATTATTCAAGATATTTATACATAAATCTTTAATCTAGATGTGGAAATCATGCAAGAATTTCTACTTTTGCTGTAACCTTTATTTTACCATGTTCCCATAATATTTTTCCTTTTATTTAAAAATGTCCTATTACAATAATCAAGACAGTGTAGTACTGGCAACAGAATAGAAAAATAGATCAATACACACAATAAAGAGCCCATGCCAAGTCGCTTCAGTCGTGTCCAACTCTGTGCGATCCCATAGACGGCGGCCCACTAGGCTCCTCTGTCCCTGGGATTCTCCAGGCAAGAACACTGGAGTGGGTTGCCATTTCCTCCTCCAATGCATGAATGAAAGTGAAAAGTGAAAGCGAAGTCGCTCAGTCGTGTCCGACTCTTAGCGACCCCATGGACTGGAGCCTACCAGGCTCCTCCATCCATGGGATTTTCCAGGCAAGAGTACTGGGGTGGGGTGCCATTGCCTTCCCCGAAAGAGCCCATAAATAGACCCATATAAAGATAATCAACTGATTTTTGACAAGTGAGCAAGGGTGATACAGTGAAAAAATTATAATCTTTTCCACACACGGTACTGGAACAACTAGACATTCACATTCCAAAAAAAAAAAAAAATAGACACAGATCCTACAGCCATCACAAAAATTAACCCAAACTGGTTCACGGACCTAAATGAAAACAAAAAACTAAAAAATTCAAAGATAGCAGGAGAAAATGTAGATGATCTTCAACGTGGTGATGACTTTTCAGATACAACATCCAAAGTATAATTCATGGAAGAAATATCTTATAAACTGGACATTAAAAGTTTCTGCTCTGTGAAAGATAATGCCAAGAGAATGAAAGGACAGACCACAAACTGGCAGAACATATTTGCAAAAGACATACCTGATAAAGGACTGTTATCCAAAATACACAAAAATCTGAATAGACACCTTACCAAAGATAATATATGGAAGGCCATTAAGCTGATGAAAGCACACTCCACATCAGATGTCACTAGGGAAATAGAAATTAGAATGTATCATGCCACTACACAACTAAAGTGAAGTGAAGTCGCTCAGTCGTGTCCGACTCTTTGCAACCCCATGGACTGTAGCCTACCAGGCTCCTCTGTCCATGGGATTTTCCAGGCAATAGTCCTGGAGTGGATTGCCATTTCCTTCTCCAGGGGATCTTCCCAACCCGGGAATAGAACCCAGGTCTCCTGCTTTGTAGACAGACACTTTACCGTCTGAGCCACCAGGGAAGTCCAAATCTCAGCAGTGGCCACAGGACTGGAAAAGGTCAGTTTTCATTCTAATCTCAAAGAAAGGCAATGCCAAAGAAAGATCAAACTACAGTACAATTGCATTCATCTCACACCCTAGTAAAGTAATGCTCAAAATTCTCCAAGCCAGGCTTCAGCAGTACGTGAACTGTGAACTTCCAAATGTGCAAGCTGGTTTTAGAAAAGGCATAGGAACCAAAGACAAATTGCCAACATCCACTGGATCACTGAAAAAGCAAGAGAGTTCCAGAAAAACATCTATTTTTTTCTTTATTGACTATGCCAAAACCTTTGATTGTGTGGATCACAATAAACTGTGGAAAATTCTGAAAGAGATGGGAATACCAGACCACCTGACCTGCCTCTTGAGAAACCTATATGCAGGTCAGGAAGCAACAGTTAGAAGTGGACATGGAACAACAGACTGGTTCCAGATAGGGAAAGGAGTACGTCAAGGCTGTATATTGTCACCCTGCTTATTTAACTTATATGCAGAGTACATCATGAGAAACACTGGGCTGGAAGAAGCACAAGCTGGACTCAAGATTGCTGGGAGAAATATCAATAACCTCAGATATGCAGATGTCACCACCCTTATGGCAGAAAGTGAAGAAGAACTAAAGACCCTCTTGATGAAAGTTAAAGAGGAGAGTGAAAAAATGTGCTTAAAGCTCAACATTCAGAAAACTAAGGTCATGGCATCTGGTCCCATCACTTCATGGCAAATAGATAGGGAAACAGTGGAAACAGTGGCTGACTTTATTTTGGGGGGCTCCAAAATCACTGCAGATGATGATTGCAGCCATGAAATTAAAAGATGCTTACTTCTTGGAAGGAAAGTTATGACCAACCTAGATAGCATATTCAAAAGCAGAGACATTACTTTGTCAACAAAGGTCCGTCTAGTCAAGGCTAGGGTTTTTCCAATAGTCATGTATGGATGTGAGTTGGACTATAAAGAAAGCTGAGCACAGGAGAACTGATGCTTTTGAACAGTGATGTTGGAGAAGACTCTTGAGAGTCCCTTGGATTGCAAGGGAATCCAACCAGTTCATTCTAAAGGAAATCAGTCCTGGGTGTTCATTGGAGGGACTGGTGTTGAAGCTGAACCTCCAATACTTTGGCCACCTGATGTGAAGAGCTGACTCACTGGAAAAGACCCTGATGTTAGGAAAGATTGAAGGCAGGAGGAGAAGAGGACAACAGAAGATGAGATGGTTAGATGGCATCACTGACTCAATGAACATGAGTTTGGGTAAACTCCGGGAGTTGGTGATGGACAGGGAGGCCAGGCATGCTGCGCTTCATGGGGTTGCCAAGAGTCGGACATGACTGAGCAACTGAACTGAACTGTTAAAACTCTACTGGAAATATTTTTTGTATCTTTTTATCTGTGTAAATTTCTAGGATTAGGATCCTTGTCGTTATCTTATTGAACCTCTTCATTATTGACTAAATGAATAAACACATTCTCAGTATTCACCAACACAATAAGCATATAATGCTTTTTTAATGAGCCAAATATTTGCAATATAACCTTGTGGTTATAGGAGCAGTAAACAGATTTGAGAAAAACTGCAGGAGACCAAATTACATGAATTTGTATATAAACACTTGAACACACAGAAATTTGCTATGCACAGAATGTATGAGTGAGAAACCTGATTCAGACTCATGAATGATGATGCAATCATGATGAATAATGAAACCTATCAAGGTCACAATCACAATAAAGGCTGCTTTCTAGTAACCTCTGGTACCTCCACCCCCTTAGCTAAATTCATCTTGTATATTCTCAATGATAGGAAATCCTAGATTTTATTTTGCATTGTTTTATAGCATCTGTGTTTCTCTGAAAAGGCTTTTTGAGAAAGGTCTTGGCCCTGCCTGAAGGCATTTCTGTCATAGACTTCCAAGGATAAGAAACACTAGTTCAGCTCTTTAATTATTTCATCAAATGTCAGTGTTGCCTAAATTCTAAAGCAAGCGGGCTGCCTTTCAATCAATAAGACAGAATATCTACACTTGACCAATTACCATCAGAAAGGCCACAGAGACAATTGCTGCTCCAGATAAGGACAGGCTAGCCATTTTCCCCTCAGATTCTCTAGTTTTCACCTGTTTATCAGGTCAGATTATGAAAAAGAAATACATTTATTACAGTACATTAACTCTTCCCACACAGAAATGTCTTCTCAGAACAACTGAACACTGAACCTTGAATTTTACCTGAACACTATATGAAATAGTGGCAAACATGGCTTCATTTATTATTGTTTATACATGATAAGAGTTTATTATGAACTTCCATCTCACTTAATAATACATATGATGTATTTTTCTGGGTTCAGAACCAACACATATTGACTATTTCCAGTGATTTGGCATCATTTATTAAATGAGAATTATTCAGTTAAACACCTTTTCTTTTCACTCTGGCTGCTAGAAAGATAAGTGATGCTTTCTGATCTTTTCTTCACTAGCTTTCTCCACTTCCCAACTCTTAACATTCCACCCTAATTTTCATTTTATAAAAATTCACTTCATCTCTTCAATATTACAAAATGCTTCACATATTTGATGGGAATAAGCCCTGGGCATATTTGCTGAGTTTAACTACATGGTCATCTGTGGCATTCATGAGAACACACAGGCAAAAAGCCAGATGAAATATATGAAATGAGGTTCTCAGAGACCAAGAACAAGTCAGACATCCAAGCAACAATGGTCATAAAATGAAATACGAAAAATGACAGAAATAGGTTTAAGATGCAGTGGGAATACAGAAGGAAAAATGTCTGTGGTTTGATAGAAGCAAAAGAGAAGACCTCACAAAAATGTAAACTTTTAACCTGAGTTTAGAAGAATAGGGGGGCATTCACAGGGTGTTATGTTTGTAATGTATAGTAAGACATGAATCCCACTCAAGAATCTGCCTGCAAGGCAGGAGACCCAGGTTCAATCTCGGGGTGGGGAAGATGTCCTAGACAAGGAAATGGCAATCCACTCCAGTATTCTTGCCTGGAAAATTCCATGGACAGAGAAGTCTGGCAGGCTACAGTCCATGGGGTCGCAAGGAGTCAGACACAACTGAGTGATTAACATACATATGTTTACAATGTATAGTGAGACATGAATCCCAGAGCATAAAAGCGGGACCTATGAAACATAATCATTTTTCTATAACCAAGTGTATCTCATTATATCCTAGTCCTGTCTTTTAATCTGAGTAATTTTGTCTCTCTCCTACCAGCCTAGAAAATTTTCATCTGATCTGGGGAGTTCAAGAAAAAACAATGCCTCTGATATATTTCATATTCTTGTAAATATAATAATGTCTTTTGCCTGGATATGGCCTTTTGAAACTCAAAAGTCAGATATTAGATTCATTTCCTTCTCTTTGTTATTTTTCTGTGTTGTCCCTTTTCAGAAATAATAGCAGCAAGATGTAACACTGCAAGAAAGAGAGAAACCAAGTACCAGAGTACTTGGGATGGAGTACCATATGGAATAGCATCCCTTACCTTAGATGGAGGTAAGAAAAGGAATCTTAGGTATTTCCTAAGTCACCTCCTTCACTCTCATTTTATGGAATAAAAATTTGAAGTGAAAAAATGCAGGATGGTGGTCCCAAGCTCACCCCAGATATTGGAGTGGTAGACGGCACTTCTGACTCCTCTTTAAACAATGTTCAAGGTCTCCTTTAATCTGGAGAACAAATGAATCGCCAAGGGAGTTTGTTAACACTTGCTGATTCTCCTGTTAGAGATCCAAGGATAGAGAGGAAAGCCAGAAACCTACATTTTAAACAAGCATCCTACATTTTAAACTAATGCAAAGAACCCACCTTCCAAAAAGACTGCCTTAGAGGTTGAACTCAGTAAGGGCAGAGGCCTATTTTTCTTCATCTTTTCTTATCCCCGTTGCCTACCGAGCACTTAGTGTATAAGAAATGTCTAATGTTAAACAGATGAATAAACCGTATTTCTAAAAATACACGCCACCTTTAAACCTTGCTGTTTGTTTCTATCAAAAACACTGCCCAATTTGTCCTTTACTGGAATATTTTGAATTGTAATGTTTCTGCATTTCATCAAAGATCAAGCTTTTCAATACAAAATGCCAGCAACCTCAACAAAATCCCAGGAAGCAAGAATTCAAGTATTGAAAGAAAATGCTTTGTTTATGTTGTCAATATTCACCCTTTGAATATGTAAGATGCAATTCCAAACCAAAACCCAACTTACATTTTTGGTATTACGTGATTTATTGTAGCATTATCTTCATTTAAGAGAAAATATAAGAGGGTTCCTCCTGCCTTAGGTGTAGAGACTCGGTTTCTCTGTATTTTATATACAAAATATTTTTAAAATCAGAAGCTTTTTTATTTCACTATTTTTTTTATAGTATGGGATCACTTATATGTGGAATCTAAAAAATGGTATAAATGGAACCCACTTACAAAATGGAAATAGAGTCTACAGATGCAGAAAACAACCCCATGGTTACCAAGAGGGGACTGGGAGGAGGGATAAACCAGGAGACACAATACTATCTACAAAACACACACTACTACATACAAAAAAAAGATAACCAACAAGGATCCATTGCACAGCACAGGGAACCCCACTCAATACTATGCTAAGTTGCTTCACTCATATCCAATTCTTTGCAACCCCATGGAGTATATAGCCCACCAGGCTCCTCTGTCCATGGAATTCTCCAGGCTAGAATACTGGAGTGGGTTGCCATTTCCATCTCCAGGGGATCTTCCTCACCCAGGGATTGAATCCACATCTCTAATGTCTCCTGCATTGGCAGATGGGTTCTTTACCACAAGTGCCACCTGGGAAGTACTCAATACTATATAATGACCCATATGGGAAAAGCAACTTTTTTAAATAAATGAAGACAACTGAGGATGATAATATGACACAGAAAAAATACATTCAAGGCTTCTTAAATGAGTGATGGTATTTTTAAATTACATCTGGAAGAAGCTGCCATACATAAATAGTTCATTAGGAAATAAGTGTACATAAAAATATCTTGAGATTGGAATTTTTTCAACAGAGTCACATAATCCATAGAATAACCAGTGTATCTTCATTTTGTAAAAACAAAGAGAGAGTCTCAGACTAATCGGCCTCTAAGATCTTATCTCCTAAATAGCCATGTTCTGTGTCTCACACCACATGGCCCCTGCCTTCCAACTTTAATTCACATAATCTGGTTATCTGGTTCTGTAAGAATTACAAAAGTCCATTTCACTGGGATAACTGCAGGTGAGTGATATCCAAGACTGAGAAAATGTAGATTATTAGATTTAGCAAAATGTTATAGCATGATTCATATTTGTTGATTGTGAAAATGCTTTGGGGAGATTGAATTAGCAGCAAGAAGACCTTTTAGGAGGCTCAGAGGAAAGAATCTCGGGAGTCTAATTTTGGAATGAATTAAGTTATTTGTGGATCTAAATGAGCATGCCTGAAAATTAATAAAACAAAAGAAAAGTTGTACATAAGAGCAGAAAGTCAGAACACAAGCCAGATTGGTTTTGACATTTGACAAGCAATTATTACAGTGAAAGTAATCATGAAAACTCAGGATGACTATGTTTCTAGTGATTAATTCTGGCTAGAGTTTAACACAATTATCCAGATACTCAAACAAAGGCAAAAATGCTAATTTTCTCAAAACATATTTTTTTGTGTATTGTTTGGATAATTTCCCTGTATTACTAAATTTTCTCCAGATGGTTCATAATTTTAGTTTAGGAGTAATTGTTTTTAAAAAAAACTTCCACCTTTTCTCATAAAGCATCATTCATGGCCTGAGCCCAGAACATAATACTAAAATCATAATTTTTAAAGGTGTTCTACTTTAAGGGTACATCTTCATTTCAATTGGTAATAAGTCTCAGACAATGGAGTGGTTCTAAAATTATTTAAAGTGAATTACAGACTGGCAGAACTGGTACAGAGGGAGAGGCCTTTCGAACAGGCATGAATTACAGTTGAAAGCTTCACTGCTTCGGTCATAATTGGCCCTGGTGTTTGGGACTATCTAGCTTACCCCAATCCAGTACTCTTGCCTGGAAACTCCCATGGACGGAGGAGCCTGGTAGGCTGCAGTCCATGGGGTCACTAAGAGTCAGACACCATGGAGCGACTTCACTTTCCCTTTCCACTTTCATGCATTGGAGAAGGAAATGGCAACCCACTCCAGTGTTCCTGCCTGGAGAATCCCAGGGACGGGGGAGCCTGGTGGGCTGCTGTCTATGGGGTTGCACAGAGTCGGACACGACTGAAGCGACTTAGCAGCAGAAGCTGCAGCTTAGATAAAGGGCTTCCCTTGTGGCTCTGATGGTAAAGAATCCAGCTGCAATGTGGGAGACCTGGGTTCAATTCCTGGGTTGGGAAGACCCCTGGAAGAAGGCATGGCAACCCACTCCAGTATTCGTGCCTGGAGAATCCCTATGGACAGAAAGCCATGGGTCACAAAGAGTCGCACACAACTAACTGAGCAACTAAGCATACACCTATAGCTTAGATAAAAGATACCTTACTACAGATGTTGACAGTAACTACATTGGACCAGGAGGTACCAGAAGTGATGAGACGTCACCATCTAACTCTGGTCACCCACTCTGTAGTGTTCCCTGGCACTTTGAATGGAAGACCCTAAGCCCACCACCTTTCACAGATGGAGACAAAATTGTCATTTTGGGCAGTGAACCAAGTCATCAGGATAGGAGATTACCTTATTTTTCTACACTGTAGCATTCTTTGTACCAAAACAATAAAAGGAAAAACAACTGAAAAAAGGGGAAACATCTGTATTGGGTTAATATGCTCCAAAGGAGAATTATTTACTGAAAGACATAATGTTAGTCCATAAGATCTGCTATACAATAAACAAAACTCATATTTTTCACAAGTGTGTTTATTCACTTCATAAATTAATAAGTATTTAAAGGTAAGTAATGGTAGTGGGGGGAATTCGTTAATCTCAATAGATAATACAGGGAGGGAGGTTCTTTCTCACTCATAGAACCACAAAAAGGTGATTTGTGATGTGTTTTTTTCAATTCCTTCCCCATGAATATTATCTCTGTAAAATGAATCTTCTCTAAGACATGTATTGCCCTTTTATGCTGACTGCACGCGTGCATATGCATAAAATGCCACATTTCCAATTAGGATGTGTATAGTCAGGAAGAATGACATATCAGAGCTGTCAGACTAAAAGTCCTACAGCTTGGGAGAATTTTCCATATCATTCATGGGCCTGCCAAGATTATGGGACTATCCTTTCTTATCTCTGATTCCATCTCCTCTCTCTCAAGCTAGATGTTGTGTTTTTCATATGCTTTAGAAATAACGTGACTTGGTGATCTCTTACTAAAATCTCAGTAATGCATTGTTTGATCCCAGTAAAGTGCACTCCCTGTTGTTTCCAATATGGATTAGTTTCCAACAGTTGGCCTTACCTCTTCATGTAAAAAATGTGCTGTTAACAGGCTACTGAACAAGACTGCTTTCTGTGGAAGGAACTCCAGGGGGAAATTTGTATTGAAGGCGAGCACTTGATGGTATCTACTTGGAAAATCTTAAACATTTTGCAAGTGAAAATGTCACAACATCACTGTGACATATTAGTGATACATGGTTTTAGCAGAATGACACCTAACAGGATAATAATGTGAGAGTTTCAGAAAGACATTGTAAATTTTCGAAATATAAAAGGTGGTGTTTGGGCATTTTCTGAAAATACCAAATCCTCATGTTAGTAACAATGAAGGAAAAGTTAATAGGATAAATGGAGAGATGTTAGTATCGAATTTGAATGTCAGTAGAAACACAACTTGTTTGAGTAGACTGCTTTCAAAAAGTTATGAAAATATTCAAAAGCATGACTCAGATTTCCTCTAGGTTCAACTTATTGGTACTGTATTAAATTATAAGGTCTAAGGTAAGAGACCCGGTGCATTGGTTCTATAAGCTACATGGCTGAGGGAGAAGTTACATGCTGTTTTTTGAAAGCCTGGATGATTCAAGCACCACAGATATAGACACCTCCAAATTCGTCTGAAAGTATCCTTCGCATTTTATTACCCCAAGAGAGTTAGGTAAGATCGCAGAGCTGGAAGAGACACAGTAGATGATCTGGTCCATTTTTCCTGCTACTTGAGGAATAATTACCATATTTTTTTTTTCAGGCTCAACAATCAATAATGCCATTCTAATGCTTTCCATTTGGTTCTCTGCAATATTGGCTTTAATGTCCTCATCTTGCTGTTAAAAGTTCCTTTTCTCTAGTTTTCTAATCGGTCCTAGTTGATCTTTATAAAAGGAAAGAGGCAATAACTAGCTAATTGACAAAACACATTTGCTCTCCTTCAAAACATATTATAGAGAGCAGCTCAGCCCTGAACCACTTAGTCCTTCTGATGATTTCAGGGGAGGAGGAATTTTTATTATTCACAGGGGGAAAACCTAGGAATATGGACAAGAAGGATATTTTCTCCAGGCATATTTATTCCACATAAACGTAGGCTGACATTTTTTGCATGCGTGTGCAAGCTCAGGCATGTCTGATGCTTTGCAACCACATGGACGGTAGCCTGTTAGGCTCCTCTATCCCTGGTATTTTCCAGGCAAGAATACTAGAGTGGGTTGCCATGCCTTCCTCCAGGGAATCTTCCACTTAAGACTGCCTATTTTGTGTATCTGGTAAGTTTTGACAATATCATTTTAATACGACAAGAGCATTTAAAGGCATTTTTTTTTTTTTTTAATATTTATGGCTGTATTTGCTCTTGGTTGTGCCACTCAGGATTTTCAATATGGCATGCAGGTTCAGTAGCCCCACAGCAGGTGGGATATTAGTTCCCTCATCAGGGATCGAATCTGCGTCCCCTGCACTGGAAGGTGAATTCTTAACCACTGGACCACCAGGGAAGTCCCAAGGCATTAGTATTATTAAAAGCTTAGTGAAGCACGATTTGTTAACCCAGACATAGTATGTTTAGTTTTGTTTGTTGTATAATTGATTTTTGCTTTGTAAATATGCAGGCTTTCTTACTGGATTGACAGAGTACCTCCTCCTCCTCCTCCAAGTCACTTCAGTCGTGTCCGACTCTGTGCAACCCCATAGACGGCAACCCACCAGGCTCCCCCCGTCACTGGGATTCTCCAGGCAAGAACACTGGAGTGGGTTGCCATTTCCTTCTGAGAGAATACAGAAAAGATTAAATGACCTCTCAGAAATAACAGCTCAATTCAAATCAGAAACCCAGATTACAACACTTTGCTCTAAGCTCCAGGCTATGTAGCATCCTAAATTCTTTAAAAAATGGTATTTTGTGCATTAAGTGAGAGAGAGCACAATTTACCCTTGCTGTTACTTAATGCCTTCGCTTTTTTGTTTCTTAAAGAAGGATGTGCAGTCACAGATTGAAGTTGGCCTTAAAAAGTTGGTTTTTTTTTTTAATGCAGCATTATATCCTAAAATAAAATGTAGTGCCTATAATCAAGATGCATATAGATTTTAAAATTCTCACCACACTAAGATGAAGAAACTACTTTCACAAAATCAACTAAGAAAATTCCAACAATTCCATATCCCCAGAAATAATACAAAAGGATGTTATTTCTAAGCCATTTTGAATAAATAATCAGCACTACTTGGGTTTTATAAAAGAAACAGTTAAAAACTGATTATTGCCCTCAAGGAGCTTAGAATCATCAGTACAAGTCTGCTGCTAACTCACTTCAGTCGTGTCCGACTCTGTGCGACCCCATAGATGGAAGCTCACCAGGCTCCCCCGTCCCTGGGATTCTCCAGGCAAGAACA
The DNA here is from genome assembly GCA_935064755.1 of Tragelaphus eurycerus. Classification (NCBI taxonomy): domain Eukaryota; kingdom Metazoa; phylum Chordata; class Mammalia; order Artiodactyla; family Bovidae; genus Tragelaphus; species Tragelaphus eurycerus. The sequence goes on along the minus strand of CAKXYN010000135.1, from coordinate 2,737,564 downwards.
CTGGAGTGGGTTGCCATTTCCTTCTCCAATGCATGAAAGTGAAAAGTCAAAGTGAAGTCGCTCAGTCGTGTCCGACTCTTAGCGACCCTACGGACTGGAGCCTACCAGGCTCCTTCGTCCATGGGATTTTCCAGGCAAAAGTACAAGTCTAGATATGATTAAACTCTAAGTTCTGTTTAAGAGATAAAAGGTCAATCCTGGCCATTGGAATAACTGGGAATGTTTACTTAAAGTTCACATTTAACCTCCATCTCAGTGGCTGGATACATAGGTAGAGAGACAGAGGAGAGTTGTTCTAGGTGGGGGATGGGAAAGTAAACGGGCTGCTTCTGAGACAGTAAAATGTATTTATGACGGAGTGACTAAAACGAAGCTTACATGCTCATCTGGTCATCAATTTAGCAAATATTTATGGAGATCCTACTATTCTAGATACTCGGGATATATTTAGCAGTGAAAAGTGAAAGTGAAAGTCACTTGGTGGTGTCCAGCTCTTTGTGACCCCATGGACTATACAGTCCATACAATTCTCCAGGCCAGAATACTGGAGTGGGTAGCCTTTCCCTTCTCCAGGGGATCTTTCCAACCCAGGGATTGAACTCAGGTCTCCCACATTGCAGGCGGATTCTTTACCAGCTGAGTCACAAGGGAAGCCCAAGAATACTGGAGTGGGTAGCCTATCCCTTCTCCAGTGGATCTTCCTGACCCAGGAATCAAACCAGGGTCTCCTGCATTGCAGGTGGATTCTTTGCCAACTGAGCTATCAGGGAAACCTTAGTTAGTAGTAACAAACAAACAAACTAACAAAAAAAACAGGAAGATAAACTTCTGTATCATTTATAGTCTCAGCAGAAAACACACACAGAGCTTATTTGAACAGGGTGAGAGGGAAGAGTACAATCTAAAGACTCTTGTCAAAGATGTGAGCAGGTTTTAAGGTAATTAGCAAAGGATAATGTAATACCCCCAGGCTAATAGATGGGGAAGTAATGGAAACAGTGACAGACTCTATTTTTATGTGCTCCAAATTCACTGCCTATGGTGACTGCAGCCATGAAACTAAAAGACACTTGCTCCTTGAAAGAAAGTTATGACCAACCTAGACAGCATATTAAAAAGCAGAGACATTACTACGTCAACAAAGGTCCATCTACTCAAGGCTATGGTTTTACCAGTAGTCAGGTATGGCTGTAAAAGTTGGACTGTGAAGAAAGCTGAGCGCTGAAGAATTGATGCTTTTGAACTGTGGTGTTGGAGAAGACTTCTGAGAGTCCCTTGGACTGCAAGGCAATCCAACCGGTCCATCCTAAAGGAAATCAGTCCTGGGTGTTCACTGGAAGGACTGATGTTGAAGCTGAAGCTCCAATACTCTAGCCACCTGATGCGAAGAGCTGACTCATTTGAAAAGACCCTAATGCTGGGAAAGATTGAAGGCGGGTGGAGAAGGGGATGACAGAGGATGAGGTGGTTGAATGGCATCACCGACTCAATGGACATGAGTTTGAGTAAATTCCAGGAGTTGGTGATAGACAGGGAGGCCTGGTGTGCTGCAGTCCATGGGGTTGCAAAGAGTCGGACACAACTGAGCTGAATAATCATGGGAAGCAGTTAATATCTCAAGGTTTGAAGGAAGCATGGAAGGGAGCAGTTATCAGAACCTGGGAAAAGACTCAGGAAAGGAGCTGCCTGACAAGAGGTGTGGCTTTCAAAAAAGGGTCTTTATCAGCCTGCAGTGCCAGCTGGGAGTGACTCTGGTGAATAAATACCCAATCTCCTGATCTCAAGTTCTTCCAACTCACTCCCATCAGCTGACTCCAACTAGAAGGCAAAGGAGGCCCCCAGTGCAGTCAGACCAGGGCCATGCAGGGCTACAGAGTATGGTAAAGAGGAGCAGAGAGAGATCTGAAGGGGCAAAAAGGTTCAGCATAGTCTCTCCTTCAGTCAGGGTCTACCAGAGAAACAGAACCAGTAGGATACACACACCCACCCCCAGAAATTTATATAAATATGTATAATTTATGTCATATAAAAATGCATTTATATTTAATTTAAATATATAATTATCTATAATCTATTTAAAATATAAATACATGTAGCATATACATATGTGTTAAAATACATATTTATAATGAGATCTGTCTCAAGACATTGGTTTTGCAAAACTAAGAGACTGTGAAGTCCAAACTCTACAAGGCAGGCTCAAAACTCTCCAAGAGAAGCTAAAGTCCATAAGTAGAATTTCTTCCATATTTAAGCCTCAGTAGCTCTCTTAAGGATCATCAACTGTTTGGGCCAGGCCCACCTGGATTATAGAGAAGGCTGGTCTCCTTCCTTAAAGTCAGCTAACCATCATAATCATAATACCTTTATAGCCACACATTGATTCATGTTTAACTGAATAACTAGGTACTACAGCCTAGCCAAGTTGACCCAAAAAACTAACTCCCAGTCTCTAGTCTATTGTAGTAAAGCAAGACAGAAAACAAAATTTGGTACCTTCTAGGTGATGATAACTGCTAAGAAAAAGAATAAAGCAGAATATACAGATAAGGTGTGATGGGAAGTACTATGTTTTAGATAGGGTTTTCCTAGAAATATTTAAGAAACTGGTCTCTGTGCTGAGGCCTAAATCAAGTCAGGAAGTGAGTCCTATGGATATCAGGGGATATTATTCCAGGAAGAGCCCCAGATAAGTGTTCAACCTTGACCTATTCAGGGGTTAGTAAGAAAGGGAGCTGAGGTAATAAAAAAAAGAGTGGGAGAAGATGAGATTATACAGTAGCCTGGGGTCAGACTGGGAAGAGCCTTTTAAGCAAGATAAGAATTTTGGGTTATATTTTGAGTGAAACAGTATGCAGCCAAATCATTTGGTGCTATAAAGTAATATAACATGATTCTGACTATTTTGGATTTTTGTTGTTGTTGTTTTCTTGTTATTTTTTAAGAACTGCTGTGGTCTTTGGGTAGAGAATAGACGAGAGGCATCAGGGCATGGGAAAGGGGAAATAGATGGGTGTTGATGCTGTGGCCTTCATCCAGATGGACTAAGACTTGTGGCTGTGGAGACTAATATAACTTGAAGGTTGCATCAACATGATTTGCTTTGTAGATGTGACACAAACAAGAAGGAGAGGTGTCAGGAGGCCATGGTGTTTGGCTTGAGCAACTGAATAAATGAAATTATTCTGAGATGTAAAAATAAATGATTTATTCAAATAAGATGGAAAAGACTAGGACGGGACACATTTGGGAGTGGGAGGATGAGGATTCTGGTGCGGTGGTTTGGAAATGACAGAGTGGTTGTCTACTGATCATCCAGTTGGACACGGTGAGTAGGCTGTTGGAGCCTGTGGTGCAGCCAAGAGGTTAGGACTATACATGTCAACCTGGTAGTTACCAACATAAAGATTCTGGGAAGAATAGGAAAGAACTATCAACAGTTGTAACAGGGGGCTTATGATAAAGGATTACTGAGTGTTAACAGAGAAAGAAAAGCATAGACTGGTGATTTCCTACATTAGCAGCAGGAACATCTGCCTTATTTACTACTCTGCAAGCACCTTCAGAGAAGAAACTATGCCTTAATCATTTTGGAAGTTTAACACACAGTTAAGGTCCATCCAGTCAAGGCTATGGTTTTTCCAGTAGTCACGTATGGATGTGAGAGTTGGACTATAAAGAAAGCTGAGCACCAAAGAATTGATGCTTTTGGACTATAGTGTTGGAGAAGACTCTTGAGAGTCCCTTGGACTGCAAGGAGATCAACCAGTCCATCCTAAAGGAGATCAGTCCTGGGTGTTCATTGGAAGGACTGATGTTGAAGCTGAGGCTCTAATACTTTGGCCACCTGATGCTAAGAGCTGACTCACTTGAAAAGACCCTGATGCTGGGAAAGATTGAAGGCAGAAGGAGAAGGGGACGATAGAGGATGTTGGATGGCATCACTGACTCAGTGGACATGGGTGTGGGTGGACTCCGAGAGTTGGTGATGGACAGGGAGGCCTGGCGTGCTGCAGTTCATGGTGTCACAAAAAGTCAGACACAACAGAGAGACTGAACTGAAGTAGCCAACACTGGATGGCCTCTTGGTAACTACAGATTGAATGAATACAGAATGAGTTAAGGGATTGAAGGCCACCGAGTGTCAGGAGCAGAGGCCTGGCATGAGCCAGTCCTTCCCGCTGCCCCCAGGGAACTACACAGAACAACAGTCTTCACCACAGATTGCTTGGCAGTTGCTCAGCTGACGTAAGTGTGGAGTGAAAGAGGCAAGGTCCTTGAAGGTGGACAGGCTTGAATTGCAGCCCCAGCTCTGTAACTTGTTTGCCATGAGACCTTGGCAACGTATTTAGCGTTCAGAAATTGTGGTCTCAATAAAATGTATGAGCATTAGAGCACAGTGCTTGGCATATAAAAAGCGTTGAGTAAAAATTAATCTTCAGGAGCTCATTAAAAATACCTGGAACTTCATCACTTGTGAATTTTGAATAACATGTTATTTCATGGGCTACGGAGCCCATGAAACTAGTCACAGCTCTAAATCATGCAGATTTTGCTTTGTTATTTAAGCAAGTCAGAACTCATTTAAATCTGCTCATCTAATTACATTCCAGTGATTCTCAAAGTTCTCATTACTTTTTCCTCAGTGGAGGCCCCATTTTGCATATTCAAATAACATTTATTGAGAGCTGACTATATGCTATATAGTGCTCAAAGCATGGATACTATGGGACTCAAGTCCCATCTCAGATTCAACTTGTCAGTAGCTGCACCTTCAGTTTATAAATTATATTTTTCAGTGGTTACAATACAACAAATAATTTGCTGGTTAATTTTAGGGAATGACTTTCAACTTCCTTCACCTTTATATAAAAGAGAACAACTATTCTCATATCACAGAGTTTTAAAAATGTACACCCTTGAGGAATAGAAAATAAAGTTACATATTGCTATACTTTATACAATAGGTAAAAACAGAAAGATGCAACATTTGTCCTCAAGGAGCCAACAGTCTTGTAGAAAGGATAGGACAGGAATAAACTCCATGAGATAGCATGTGATACACGTGAGAATTAAGATGCTTAAACTAGGCATTGGGTAAATAAATGAACAAAAGAGAAAACAAAGTAAATGTTTTAATAACTTACAGGTGCATATGATTCATTTCAGCCTAAGTCATCGTGGACTGCCCTATGCAGCAATCCCCAAGCTTTTTGGCACCAGAGACTGGTTTCATGGAAGACATATTTCCACAGACCACGGTAAAGGGGATTGTTCAGGGATAATTCAAGTGCATTAACATTTACTGTGGTCTTTGTTTCTAACCCAATACTGTGGCTAATCTGACGGGAGGTACCCATCTGACAGCCAAGAGTGTGGGGACCCCTGTTTTAGAGGACGTTAAGATTTTAGCTAGAACTTCAAGAAAAATTAAACTTTTATAACTTATGATTGAGAAACATTTTAAACAATGAAACTGGAAGCCATAATTGATACTCTAACGGAGCTAGTATACAGGGGAATAAGTCAGGAAATGGGTGGAGATATCACAGGCCAAGGTAAAAGTCTGGATTGTATTTAAATAGGTAACTTTAAATAAGTATCGATTCAATATTTGCTTTGAAATTAATTGAAAATTCAACTCAAGCTTAAAAAACACGAAGGAAATTAACAACGTTCCTACCTGGAGGTCGGGCGATTCTGGTTACGGTTAACTCCATTATTCCATCTTGGATCCCTGCTACCCTTCCTGGCTCTACCCACCTGTCTGCTCCCGCTGTATCCTCAGGCTGGCTGTTAAACCACTACCACTGTTCTGACTTCACATCCACTCACGACAGCGTCCAGGGAAAAGGCAATGGTCTTTTCAGTACGTAACACTCTCTTAGGAGCAGCGGTTCCAAGTCGTTCCAGAGCAGTTCCAAGGAGTTCCAAGTCGCGTCCAGAGAACTCGCACTCACATCTTATTTGCCAGATTAATTCACCTGCAGAATTAATCCCCGCCCCCAACCCCCGTCATCAGATCCAAGGTCCTTATTGGCTCAGACCTAGAACCCTGACCAATCCCTAGCAAGGAGAACGAGATTACAGTGATGAAGTTAGACCCCTTCAGATCAGATCAGATCAGTCGCTCAGTCGTGTCCGACTCTTTGCGACCCCATGAATCACAGCACGCCAGGCCTCCCTGTCCATCACCAGCTCCCGGAGGTCACTCAGACTCGCATCCATCGAGTCAGTGATGCCATCCAGCCATCTCATCCTCTGTCGTCCCCTTCTCCTCCTGCCCTCAATCCCTCCCAGCATCAGAGTCTTCTCCAATGAGTCAACTCTTCGCATGAGGTGGCCAAAATACTGGAGTTTCAGCTTTAGCATCATTCCTTCTAAAGAAATTCCAGGATTGATCTCCTTCAGAATGGACTGGTTGGATCTCCTTGCAGTCCAAGGGACTCTCAAGAGTCTTCTCCAACACCACAGTTCAAAAGCATCAATTCTTCGGCGCTCAGCCTTCTTCACAGTCCAGCTCTCACATTCATACATGACCACAGGAAAGACCATAGCCTTGACTAGGCGAACCTTTGTTGGTAAAGTAATGTCTTTGCTTTTGAATATGCTATCTAGGTTGGTCATAACTTTCCTTCCAAGGAGCAAGCGTCTTTTAATTTCATGGCTGCAGTCACCATCTGCAGTGATTTTGGAGCCCAGAAAAACAAAGTCTGACACTGTTTCCACTGTTTCCCCATCTATTTCCCATGCAGTGATGGGACCAGATGCCATGATCTTCGTTTTCTGAATGTTGAGCTTTAAGCCAACCTTTTCACTCTCCACTTTCACTTTCATCAAGAGGCTTTTTAGCCCCTCTTCACTTTCTGCCATAAGAGTGGTGTCATCTGCATATCGGAGGTCAGGAGCTGACTGTGGCTCGGACCATGAGCTCCTTATTGCCAAATTCAGACTGAAATTGAAGAAAGTAGAGAAAACTACTAGACCATTCAGGTATGACCTAAATCAAATCCCTTATGATTATACAGTGGAAGTGAGAAATAGATTTAAGGGCCTAGATCTGATAGATAGAGTGCCTGATGAACTATGGAATGAGGTTCGTGACATTGTACAGGAGACAGGGATCAAGACCATCCCCATGGAAAAGAAATGCAAAAAAGCAAAATGGCTGTCTGGGGAGGCCTTACAAATAGCTGTGAAAAGAAGAGTTAGACCCCTTGGGGCTGCCCAAAGAGTCCATGTCCGCCACCCAACCGCTCAGCGGCCACACCCGGGTGGGGATACTGGTGGGTGTGGGGGAGGGGGAGGGTAGGGGTAGGGATGGGGATGGGGGGGGGAATACATATAGAGGAGACTTCATTATTCATCCACTACAGGGAACTATTGAGCTGCTTTATACGTAGGAGTCACGAATGCAGATAATTCTACTGAATATTCATTTGATGATGATTCTAAAAATTTACAGAAAAATAAACTAAAAAACTCTCTACTCATAAATATATCGCCAGGGACTTCCCTGATGGTCCAGTGGTTCAGACTCTGAGCTCCCAATGCAGGGGGCACTGCTTCAATCCCTGGTCAGGATAACATGTGCCACAAGAAATGGGCAAAAAGAGAAAAGAACTTTACCTGCATAAATATATCTCCAAAATAACCCTTTAGGTGAATACCTATGTTATCTAAATATTGCTAATAAATAAGTAATTTTAAAAAATAAAACCTTATGAGAAAAACAGTTAAAGAAATTTTAAAAAATGAATACATAGTATAAAATACGAATGCTCTATTTACAGGAAAAAGCATACTCCACCTTACTTATAAAGCTGTGAATGAAAACGTGCAAATATTTAAGGTTTTCCCTCTAAATTAGATTAAAAAAAATAATACCTATTGCCACTAAGGATCTGTGGTGCTTGAAGATTAAAATACTGTGATCCTTCTAGAAAGCAGTTTAGTATTATGTTTTAGGATCTTTATCTATATAATTACACTTGCAGGTGTGTGTCTTAAGGAATAATTAAGAATGCAATTAGAGTTCATGCATAAGAACTCCCAGAGCAGTGTTCTGTATAATAGCTAAAACCTGAAATGACCATTAACAGCCCCAAACAGAGAAAGGCTGAATAAGGAGTAGTTCACACAACAGAAAACTATGCAGCTTGAAAACTGATTTTGACGATAGAGGAAAATGTTGAATAATAATATTTTTTTTAAGCCCTGGGATCTCAACTATATACTTTTTAAGTTAAGCAGTGTTTTGAAGGGGAGAGAGATTTTTAAAAGCATGATGCTTTAAAAAGTCTCACTACATTCTAACTTACTTTGACTAAGTGACTGCCAGGAGAAACGACAGTAGTCTTTCACCTTCCTGAACATCATAAGTGAGTGATTTTTTAATACAACAGCAATAGTAACTTTTCTACAGGCTTTCCTTTAACTTTTCAAAATGCACTCTTACTAAAGACCTCTTTTGGATTATAAAACAGCAATATTATTAACACAAAAGTATTGAGTCTCCCATGAGCCTGGCATTATTCTCAGTGTGGAATATTTAAGTATTAACAAATTTATTGTTTGCTCATTTGATGTCAGGCTTACTGTCCTTGAATCATGAAAGTGGTTATTTAAAACACTCTACAATGTTGATTGTTGGACCAGAGTGATGGCTACAGGAGAACTGATTACATTATTCCAATTTGGGGTATATTTTTAAATTTTCATGATAAAAATTGTAAAACCAAATAATTCACATGGAACCAATGAAAGCATGTGTAGTCCACAATGTTTAGTTTTCTAAAACTAAAGTTCTAAACCTTTCTTAATTATTATATGTACACTTTCCAACTAAGAGTTTGAAAATATAATCTTTTATTTAAATGCAGAGAAATAATATGCTTGCATAAACATAAACTGTGTTCAAACCACAGATGCTATTTTAGTCATATACGTGTATCAAACTTTCTATTAGAACGAGCCTTTTTTTGACACTGGAAAATAATTTGTATAAAAAAATTGTATTTGGTACTTTCTGGTGGTCCAGTGGTTAAGACTTTGCCTTCCGATGCAGGGGGTGTTGGATCCCTGATCAGGAAGCTAGGATCCCACATGCCTTGCAACCAAAAAATGAAAGAAATAAAAATAAATAAAACAGAAGCAATATTGTAACAAATTCATTGAAGACTTTTAAAATGGCCTACATAAAAAAAATTTTTTTAAAGAAAGAAAAGTTGTATCATATTAAAAGATTCATCTTTAATCAACTGACATTTTAGGATCAAAATCCTTTATTAATAAGCAAACTCATTCTATTAAGTCTTTCCTTGTATGCTTTTATTATTAAATTTATCTGCAATTTGACAAGCTATTTGATTTTCCACAGTTAATACACCTTAATTACCATAAAATAATACAATAGACTTATGTAAACCTTAGAAGTGATCTAAACTATGAAATAACTGAGGATGAGAACAAATGACTTCGCATCATTGCATTCCTAATTATGGGCTTTTAATTAAAATATGTCACATTGACTAGATTCAGTCTACTTTCCACACAGGGAAGGGCTTTTTCCCATCACACTCAACTGATGGTTCTATTACTCTTGATACAAACCCTCCAGTGATAAGGAATATTAAATACACCTGATATCTATAGCAAAGTACCTTAAGTTGGTGGATTTTTGTTTTTGCTCTTTTCCCCACTATACCAAGTCTTCCTTGCAGCATGCAGGATCTTTTGTTGCAGCATACGGGATTTAGTTCCCCAACCAGGGATTGAACCACGGTACCCTGCATTAGCAGCTCAGAGTCTTAGCCACAGAACTACCAGGGAAGTCCCCAAACTGGATGGTTTAAAACAACAGAAATATATTTTCTGTAAGATCTGGAGGTCAGAAGTGCAAAATCAAGGTGCCAGCAGGGCCAGGCTGCCTCTGAAACCTGGAGGGGATAATTCTTTCTTGCCTCTTCTAGTTTCTGGTGTCTGTTAGCAATCCTTGGCATGTCTTGGTGCACAGCTGCAGCATTTTGATCTCTGCTGCCATCAACACATGGCCATCTCCCTGTGTGTCTCTGTCTTTATATGGCATTCTTTTTCTATGCCTCTATGTCTTTACATGATATTCTCCTGAGTCTGTGACCAAATTTCCTCCTTCTAAAGATACCAGTCATCTCATATTGCTGCTGCTGCTGCTGCTGCTAAGTCGCTTCAGTTGTGTCTGACTCTGTGCGATCCCATAGACGGCAGCCCACCAGGCTCCTCCATCCCCAGGATTCTCCAGGCAAGAATACTGGAGTGGGTTGCCATTTCCTTCTCCAATGCATGAAAGTGAAAAGTGAAAGTGAAGTCGCTCAGTCGTGTCCGACTCTTAGAGACCACATGGACTGGAGCCTACCAGGCTCCTCTGTCCATGGGATTTTCCAGGCAAGAGTACTGGGGTGGGGTGCCATTGCCTTCCCACATTAGGGTCCACCTAATGACCTCATCTTAACTTGATGACATTTGCAAAGATTTTACATCCAAATAAGGTTGCATTCATGTTCACTGGGGTTGAAGACCTCAAATATCTTTAAGCAAGTAAGTGTTAGTCACTCTGGTCCAACTCTTTATGACCCATGGACTGTAGCCTGCCAGGCTCCTCTGTCCATGGAATTCTCCAGGCAAGAATACCGGAGTGGGTATGCATTCCCTTCTCCAGGGCATTTTCCTAACCAAGGAATCAAACCCGCATCTCCTGCGTTGCAGGCAGAGTCTTTACTGTCTGAGTCACCAGGGATGCCCTTGCCATACCTTTGAGTGAATATGAAAGTGAAGGTTGCTCAGTCATGTCTGACTCTTTGGGACCCCATGGACCATACAGTCCATGGAATTCTCCAGGCCAGAATACTGGAGTGGGTAGCCTTTCCCTTCTCCAAGGTATCTTCCCAACCCAGGCATGGAACCCAGGTCTCCCACATTGCAGGCAGATTCTTTACCATTTGAGGTACCGTTCCCCCCTCATATAGGATACTGAAACACAGACAACTGTAGGAACTAGAGAGTGAGCTGTGGTCAGGCCCTTACATTTTTTGGAATGAGGTTTATCTCACTTTATGTGATTAAAATACTTAATAGTAAAACATAGTAACACCTACCAAGGGCTGACCAAGTGCTAGGCACATGTTCAGAGCACTGACGAATAACTCCCTGAGTTTTCACAAAGACTTACTCCTAGTAATATCAGTCCTTAATGAAAGGCCTTTAAATATTTGATAATAGCTGTTATAGTCCAACTAAATCCTTTCTTCTTCAAGGTAAACATTATCCGTCCCTTCAAACATTTTTTATGTTGAATCATTTCTAATCTATCAATCTGAATAATCCTGAGTTGACTGTTCAGAAAATTAGAATTGTTTGCATTACCTGCCTTCTAATTAAAGCTTAAATCTAGGTCTACATACATGGGTATGTATGTATATGTATATCTACATATATATTTGGAATATATATACTTAGGAAAATATATATATATACATATATATTTGCTCAAAGACTCTTGCTTATCCAGAATTCATAAATTTTGTGGCAGGAATTGAATAAATGTATTTTCATAAATTTCCCACCAGTAGCACAAAGAGTGGAGAAGGCAATGACACCCCACTCAAGTACTCTGGCCTGGCAAATCCCATGGACAGAGGAGCCTGGTGGGCTGTAGTCCATGGGGTTGCTAAGAGTCAGACATGACTGAGCGACTTCACTTTCACTTTTCACTTTCATGCATTGGAGAAGGAAATGGCAACCCACTGCAGTTTTCTTGCCTGGAGAATCCCAGGGACAGGGGAGCCTGGTGCGCTGCCATCTATGGGGTCTCACAGAGTTGGACACAACTGAAGCAACTTAGCAGCAGCAGCAGAACACAGAGTTGGACATGACTGAAGCAACTTAGCACACAGAGCTTCAGTTAATAAGGTTTTATAATACATATTGATAATACTATTATACTTTGAATACTAAGCAATTCTGAATATTTTTCAAGCATTCATAATAACTATCACTTCTTTGTTTACCAATTGGTAAGGAGTTCAAGTATTACAAAATGAACTTGAAGGACCCTAGGGATTATTTTCATAGGGTACTGCAATGCCCCATTTTAGATCCCATTTCTGTTCACCAGAAATTTCTCAGAGGATTTAGTCAAACATGAAACTTTTTGCTCCATTTGTAAGTAATGTACTTTTATTTCAAAATCAAATCTAATATGCTGCTTTCTATTTCAGATCTTAAAAAAATAGCTCAAAAGGCTATTAGATCTTCATTTTGATCCACATATGTGTGCCTGCAATTGGATTAGATAAATTGGAACTTCATGAAAATGAGGTAGAGTTAAACTATTTCATCGTCTGGTTTCTTATTAAGAAGTAATAAAATTTTATCACGGGTCCATGGTGTCCTGGTGCTAGACTAATACTGAAGCCAACTGCAGGCTTTTATCAAAAAATTAAACTTTGACTTACAGCCAAGATTCTGGTTTTCAGCTAAGATACTTTACATCTATGGCAGCTTTATACTTCATGGATTAATTGTCATAATACGTGATTATTGATGCAGAATCCTCTGTAATTTCTTTTGATCTGGTAGTCTTATATATTGATAATTGAACCTTTAACAGTTTAATAGTACAAGTACCTAAGTTGTCAGAAATTTCCTCCCTTAAATACTGACAGCCTTGTCCTCCTAAAGTAAGGATGTGAGTGCTAAGTCGCTTCTGTCATGTCTGACCTCTTTGCCATCCTATGAACTGTAGCCCACTTGGCTCCTCTGTCCATGGGATTCTCCAGGCTAGAATACTGGAGAGGGCTGCCCATGCCTTCGTCCAGAGGATCTTCCAACCCAGGGATCAAACTTGTGTCTCTTACGTCTCCAGCACTGGCAGGCAGGTTCTTCACCACTAGCACCACCTGGGATACTCCTTTATTTCCATTTCTCCACAACACTTCTGCCTTCTTACCACTAGCAGTGGCCCAGATTATCAGTTGCTGGCATCTGGTAAATTCAGTTCTTACTGGCCCAGAGAATGTACTAGTTATATCCCACAGCTAATTAGAATGTAGTCTCTTCGCTAGAGAACAGTTTATTTAGCTCATCAATGAATAAGACTTGGTTTGAATCTTGATTTAAAAATTAAAGGGAAATGGAAACAGGGTGAGAAAGGGGAAAATATTTACTTCAAAGCAGGAATTTCTGTTAATTAAATTGAAAAAAATAAATATGGATTTTGTATAAGACTGGAAGGAGGGGCTTTTGGCTAAAACACTAAACCTAGAAAAGTTAAAAATTTTACCTGCATTTCAAGAATCTTATTATGAAATCTAGAAATATATTATTTTTGTAGTCTTTTAATTTTTAAATATTTTAATATACATAAAAAACACATATGTACTCAACTCCAGGTTCCATCAAATACTAGAAATAAGTTATTTTAAAATCTCAGCATAGTTGTAGGAGATTTGTCAATGACCTAATTTGAAAACTAGTCAGACTCTAGAAATAGATGGGGCAGGGTAATGTTTTATTGATGAATGTTTCATGAATAACATGCATGATTCAATATTTACATTTGGTTAAATGCTTTTGAACAGTCAAATTTCTGTAATCTGTATTTATGTTAATTGTTTACACAGGATTTATTCAGGAAAAGATACAGTTCTTCATATTAACACAAGGTTACCATGAATTTAGAGGCAACACCATCATAGGCAGGTGTTAAACACTGAAATATATAAATAATAGATAGTCACTTTTTTCCTCTTTACTTTCATAATCAAATCTGATCACCACAAGGAGCATAAAAAGACATTTCCATGCTAATTTTCAGAATTGTTCCTAATTTACCTCAACTAATTCAAATGTGAAGCTCCATAACATTTTAGGTCAGTGGTTCTCTCAGTCTGGGGGCAGTTTGGAATAATCTAGAGAAGCTTTCTTTTTTTCCCATTGTCATTGAAATTTTTCTAAAGTTGTTTTATTTTTTTTCATTTGGAGTATAATTGCTTTACAATGCTGGGTTAGTTTCTGCTCTATCCCCTTAGCCACATCCCCTCCTACTTGGTCCTTTCTCTCAACACCCCATCCCCATTTCCCACCCACCTAGGTCATCAAAGAGCACTGAGCTGGGCTCCCTGTGATATACTGCAGGTTCCATTAGGCTAGAGAAGCTTTCAAAAACATACAGTATTGTCCCCACCCCCTTGCCAGTTCCCACACACTTATTTATTAAGAATCTCTGGGCATAGGACCCAGGAACCACACATCTGTGATTCAAATATGTATGTAGGATTGAGAATAATCATTCTTTGGGAGTGTTAATACTGAAAGATTGGGAAGCCATAAGAAAGTCTGTTGAATTTCCTTAAGAGCCAGATAAAAAGAGAAAATTCATTAATGAAAAGAATTAGTTTCAGAAAGTGAAAGTCGCTCAGTTGTGTCCGGCTCTTTGGGACCCCATGGACTATACAGTCCATGGAATTCTCTTGGCCAGAATACTGGAGTGAGTAGTCTTTCCTTTTTCCAGGGGATCTTCCCAAAGCTGGGATTGAACTGGGGTCTCCTGCAGGTAGATTCTTTACCAGCTGAGCCACAATTAGTTTCAGAGGTGTGAACAAACTCAGAGATACTGTCTGTATCCTATACTGGCAGAGCTTTGTAAGGGGTACATGGATGCCTCCGAAACGCTGATGAAAAGTTATAGACCTCTGCACAGAAAAGCAGGCACATCCAGAACACATTACACTGACGTGGAAGGTGTTATGTTTGGAGGAGAACCAGAATCTCAAGAGAAAAATCCCTGAACCACAGCAAAGAAAGAAATGTTCTCAGACACAGAAAGGCTAAAATCAAGAAATGATGCCCAATTACTGTATGCACTGGGCCATGCAGGCAGAGATTACAGTGACATATAAAGGTCTGTGAAATAGAAAAACTTTCCCCAATGACATTTACTTGTCTCATTTTAAGAGAATATATATATAAGCTTCAGTCTTTGCTGAATCTAACATGCTCTCCTCCTGATCACCACACCTCATACCCAAAGCGAAGACACGTGCATTGCTCATTCTAGTGTTGTATCCTGCACTATTTTCTAAAAAGTTTTACAAATTTCCTCTTTCCTTTCCTTTGAATAATATTAGACTGATGATGCTAAAGTAGACCCCCAAACTTTAAAGTCCTTTAGATTTCAACCTCAGAATACTAAAGGATATATTAGCTGTCTCCTTTAAGGTCTTTTTTATAATTTGAATTTTATTTCATTCTTTCTCTCTAGAATTTCCACTCAATGCACCCTGATTTTCTTTGACCCAATCTTAGATGATCTCATTTCAAATCAAGCTCTTGAAATTTTCTCAATCCACCTTTTTAAAGTACAACCCTTGAAGTGTAACTTAGGTGGGAAAATCAGTCCTGAAGCTATTCCAACTATATTTACTCAGCCTAATAAATCTTAGATTATTCTGTGCTTTCGCTAACATAAAATTATTAAACTATTAGGTAGTTTTGAATGAAAGGATTCCTTAGAAGTTTATAGCATTTTGAATCCACTGGGCTGTATAAGCAGACCAAGTTATATCAATATGTTGCAAAAGTTAAGGCTATTTCAAGTTTCCTATTCAAGATGTTTTTAGGCTCTTTCTCTTCAAGCTGTTTTTAGGGTCTTTCCATTCAAGCCATTATCCTTTATACTATTATTCATAGACAGGCAGCAGAAAAGGTTCACATCAGTTGCACATTGAACATCATGGCATGTGATTACAACACAGGCAGGGATGAAGAACTGATTAGAATACTGCTGCTGCTAAGTCGCTTCAGTCGTGTCCGACTCTGTGCGACCCCATAGTTGGAAGCCCACCAGGCTCCCCCGTCCCTGGGATTCTCCAGGCAAGAACACTGGAGTGGGATGCCATTTCCTTCTCCAATGCATGAAAGTAAAAAGTGAAAGTGAAGTCTCTCAGTCATGTCCTACTCTTAGCGACCCCATGGACTGCAGCCTACCAGGCTCCTCCGTCCGTGGGAGTTTCCAGGCAAGAGTACTGGAGTGGGGTGCCAAATACTAAGAAAGTAAAATCCACAAGATAACAATACATGTCTGTGTAACAATATATCTACACAGAAATGTATTGCAGGGGATCAGTGAAAAAGTTCTTCATCAGACAATAGAATATCTAAAGAACACTGAGGGACGGTCTGGCACACAGAGCATAGTGCTTCTATTTCTGTTGTACTTGTAGGTGGCATGTTGGATTGGATATTAAAATATCTGTGTCACTGCACATCATGAAAAACTTCATTTAAATTACAACTAAAATCTGTTCCTCTGGTTACTAGATTTAATCTTATTGAAGCCATTAATGCTGACTAGTCCCCTTAGCTGATAAGGATACTTCTGTAAATTTGTATTCATCTTACTTAAAATTAGGCCGCCTACACTGTAACTGATATAATCTTGATATTATAGTTTACTTTACTCTCCTTAAACTCTATCCACTTCAGCTTTGTAAACAGATATATTTCTTTCTTTGCATACTCAGTCGCTCACTTGTTTCCAAATCTTTGTGACTCTATAGACTACAGCCCACCAGGCTCTTTTGTCCATAGGATTCTCTAGGCAAAGAGTACTGGAGTGGATTGTTATTTCCTCCTCCAAGGGATCTTCCTGACCCAGGGATAGAACCCGCATGTCCTGGGTCTCCTGCATTGCAGATGGATTCTTTACCACTGAGCCACCTGGTTGGAATGTTCATTTATTCTACACAGTTTCAGATATGGAATATGAGTGGAAGTCCATTGGAACAAAACTATAAAGCTTGTATCATCCCTAAGTTACCCCTAAGGAGCAGAAAAACAATTATACATATAAAATTTCACAAGCAGTGAATGTTCATTAAATATTTACAGGAAGGACAAATTCAGATTCTCTCTCACCAATATATCCAGAGTGTGAGCATGCTCAGTAACTTCAGTCGTGTCTGACGCATTGCAACCCCCCTTGGCCTGTAGCCCACAGGCTCCTCTGTTCATGAGGTTCTCTAGGCAAGAATACTGGAGTGGGCAGCCATGCCCTCCTTCAGGGGATAGTCCCCACCCGAGGATCGAACCTGAGTCTCCCATGTCTCCTGCATTGCAGATGGATTCTTTATGTACTGAACCACCTGGGAAGCCCAATATGTCCAGAGTAGTTCAAAAGAGCGTTTTAAGACTTCCGTAAAATGTACCAAGAATTTCTGGCAGACAATTTTACCCAGAACACCATATATCTTTTATTATCCGTTTTTCTTTGCTATTTATAATCATCTAAACAATGGTATAATATCAAAATATGAAAGATCATGTAGCTCAGCAATTTGTCATATCTTGTATAATGCTTCTAAACAGAATTTGCCAAATTTTGATCTTATCAGAAATCTAAGCTCAAATTTAAGACTCTTTACTTTCAGCAGATCTCATTTTGATCTTTCTGAGCCCACTGTGCTACACGGTACACGTGAGTCACCACTTTTGCAAGATTCAGCCTGCAGTAGGAGTTGCGAGCTCAGCCAACAGACTATAATTACATTATTCAGTGATCTGCAGAATGTGCCTCAAGCAACAGCTCAACATGCCACTAGTGGCCATGAAGGCTGGAAAGCAATGAACAAAAATTAAAGCGGAGAAAAATAAAATCAAACGTAAAAATTTCTTTTGCCCAATGGGGCTCAAGTTAGAATTAAAGTTGCAACATCCAAAATCACATTCGACTTCAAATTTGGGTAGTAGCAAGAATCCAACAGAAAATTCCATGTTGAAACTATTTGAGGTCGTGGATAGTTGCAGGAATTTTAAACTACTGTCACCTAAGCCAAAAACAAAGCCATTTTAACTCATGGTGGCTAGTCTGCCAATTTCAAACTTGAAACGTTGAAATATAAATAATGTTTAAAAGGGGGCAGTTTAATAGAAGTAATCAATATTTGATTTTTACAAGGAGCATTATCCCCTATCAGCCAATAACTGCTGCTGCTAAGTTGCTTCAGTGGTGTCCGACTCTGTGCGACCCCATAGATGGCAGCCCACCAGGCTCTGCTGTCCATGGGATTCTCCAGGCAAGAACACTGGAATGGGTTGCCATTTCCTTCTCCAATGCGTGAAAGTGAAAAGTGAAAGTGAAGTCGCTCAGTCATGTCCAACTCTTTGCAACCCCATGGACTGCAGCCTACCAGGGTCCTCTGTCCATGGGATTTTCCAGGCAAGAGTACTGGAGTGGGGTGCCATTGCCTTCTCTGAGCCAATAACTAGATTTCTGAATACAGCCAGGTAAGCATATACTGTTACCAAAAAGTTATTCAGTAATTTTAATAATTTATATAAATTTGGCCAAAATATTTGTTGGGTTTTTCCATAACACCATACAGAAGAACCCCAGTGAACATTTTGCTCAGTACAATATACATACATATATATGCATATACATACACATACATGCATATACATACACATGTATATTATGCATATATAATAATATTACATTACTAATCAAAAGAAATACTCATCTGTTTAAATCAGCCAGCAGCCTAGTAGAACTAATCACATATATACACATGTTTGTCAATCGGTTGTGTCCAGCTCTTTGGGATCCCATGGACTGCTGCCTGCCAGGCTCCTCTGTCCATGGAGTTCTCCAGGCAAGAATACTGGAGTGGGTTGTCATTCTCTCCTCCAGGGGATCTTCTCAATACAGGGATCAAACCCAGGTCTCCTACATACCAGGCAGATTCTTTACCAACTGAGCCACCAGGGAAACCCCACATATATACACATACATATATACATCAATAAGTTGTGTCCAACTCTTTGTGACCCCATGGACTGCAGCACTCCAGGCTTCCCTGTCATTCACTATCTCCCAGAATTTGCTCAAACTTACATCCATTGAGTCGATGATGCCATGCAACCATCTCATTCTCTGTCACCCTCTTCTCTTTCTTCCTCCAATCTTTCCCAGGGTCTTTCCCAAAGACCTGGCTCTTCACATTAGGTATAATAATATTACAATATAAATCAACAGAAATACTCGTCTACTTAAATCAGCCAGAAGCCTAGTAGAACTAATCATGTATATCAGTGCAGATTTCAAACATGGGCAAAGGAACAACCTTTGTTAGCAGAATAAAAGAAAACTCTGCCTGGTTGGAACACTGCCATACCACTAAGTGATCTATTGATAACTTGTGGTTCAAAATACTGCCATCATCAGATTCCTTCCTTTGGAAGTACTATACATACTTTGATGTTAAGATAACATGTACACTTCATGTGCAAGATATAATGAAAGCAGAAACTGCTCCCTCAATTTAACCAGTAGTTATTTATGAATGTTGAGCTGTGCAAAATTGTGGTTATTTGCAGATCCTCATTAATAACACCTCAGACTATTTCTGCAAAGGCAAATGTACTTTGACATTCAATATTTTTTCTTTTCCATTATTTGAATTCCCTCTGAATAGAAGTAGAAAATAGGTAATTGTACCCATGGTTCAAATAGCAATACAGTTTATTTTAGGACAGTTTTGCGAGTCAATGGGTTCTTTGTCAGCTTCAGTGTTCAAAGAAATAAAATTGCTTCTTTTCCCACAATATAAAATGCCAGAATGGTGCTACTTTCCTCAAGGAGATTGTGCAAAAGATAGTTCTATGATTAAAAATCCGTTAAGTGTTTCAGACTCTACCAATGAAATTTAGTTGCTCTAACAGAAAAAGAAAATCTATAAAACATTAGAAGCAGGGATAGATAACACTGGAAAATTACAGCCTCAGTAACAGTCTAGATAGAATCAGCGCAAAACTAAATGCTTTACTTTTGTAAAATTAGCTTCAATTTAAGTTCCACATGAAGCATTTGGGGGTGTTCATCAAAGAACTGCTTAGTCAAAGTGTTTGGAGGATTATAGACACGATTATCAACAAGGTAAAGCATGTAGGCAGCATCTTGCCCCCCCACCATACTTATGGTCCTTCATCCCTTCACAACCTCCAGGGCTCGATTCCATTCTTATCTGCCTAATGTCTCACAATAGATCTCATCACATACGTTTCTGTCTCTGAAGATACCATTTCTCCAAGTTCTTGTTTGTCTGTCTTCTTCTTCATGAAAACATCCATGACCTGAACTCTGTTCCCAAAGAACATGCGGGTGAAATTCAACTTCCAACTTCTTTTATTCATTTACTCTGTCAAAGAAACTGTGATTAAGATGAAAATTTTCCTTATTCCGATAAAGATATTTATGAATTTAGACTATATAAACTATGTATGTATTACTATAGACATTCTTTTAATGGCTTAATAGCCATCATGAAGGTCTTCCCAGATGGCTCAGTGGTAAAGACTCTGCCTGCCAAGCAGGAGAGGTGGGTTTGATCCCTGGGTTGGGAAGATCCTTGGAGAAGGAAATGGCAACCCACCCCAGTATTCTTGCCTGGGAAATCTCATAGACAAGAGGAGCCTGGCAGGCTACAGTCCCTGGGGTGAAAAAGAGCCAGACACAACTTGGTGACTAAACAACAACAAGCCATCATGAAACTACAGTCTGGAGAGAACGGTCTCTTATTCATCTGTGAATGGTGCCTGGTATTAGCACGTGGGAGTCACTCAGAAAATGTTGCTTGAACTTAACTGAATTGCCTCCAATTTAGTCCAAAATTCTGTATCATTGATAAAGAAACTTTGCCCTTGGTAATCATTAATACTTCTGACAGAGTAAAAATTTTAAGGTTTACTAGATGGTTTGGAAGAATCACTAACTATCAAGATAGTTACCCTGCAACCCTCTGAAGAACACATGACTTAGATACCCTCCATAAAGGATACTTGACATTATACCCATTGCAGCTTGTAATACTTCAACATCTGTTCATATGACTTCAATTTTGAAAACTTATAGTTGAAATTGTTATTTGTTCTCTTTGTCCACTTGCTTAATGCATGCAGTGTATAAGAACCTGCAAGTAGCAGACTTTGATTCCAATCACTCTGAGGGATGACTTTTTACCTACCAGCTCACCCCTCCATTGCCATAAATTAATTATGTATATGCCAGTACACCACACAACTAGTATCTAAGTTAGATACTACACACAGACACACACATATGCCCTCTGTATTAGGGTTCTCTGGGAGTTGGTGATGGACAGGGAGGCCTGGTATGCTACAGTCCATGGGGTCGCAAAGAGTCAGACATGACTGAGCGACTGAACTGAACTGAACTGAGAGAAACACAACCAACTGTATGTGTGTGTGTATATATACATATATATACAATACCTTCACAGAAACACTTAGAATCATATTTAATCAAATATCTGGTTACTGTAGCATAGCCAAGCTGGTGGATAAAATTAACTATCACAAACTCAAAATGTTTGGGTTCTCCTGCTATTCATGGGGTCGCAAAGAGTCGGACACAACTGAGTGACTGATCTGATCTGATCTGATACTTCATTTAAAGATGAAAAAACTTAATTTTGTTCATATAATAAAATCCTTCATCAGTCTTCCTATAAAGCTTCCCCAAATCTCCCTGGTCATCATTGACTGATATGGAGCTCAGGAAAAGGACAATATACGGCTTTGGTTCCATATCATCATTTTGATGGAAATACCTTTAAAGGCAAACACATGAAGCTTGTAGAATTAAGTTGCTAGCATAAAGACTGTCATATTTTATGGTACATACTAGAAGAGTCTGCTCTTCTCATAACATTTGTTTCTTAACTAGCTGCAATAAAACTTCTTTATTATAGAGTTCATAAAGCATTTTCACCTCCTAAATTCACTTCTTAAAGTAGCCATTAAGTGCCAACAATGTACCCATTTGTAACGCTATTAATAGCAATTATGATGCCATCTGTAGCCAGCAAGAGGGTGAGATGCAGTGAAAATGTTATCCTAAAGAACTTAGACACTATAGTCTTCTCAGTGATGATAGAATTCTCTGCTCTATATACAGAGCCAGAAAATATAAAGCTTTGTCCTTCCAGTTTAATTTATAAAACATGTTGTCTCTGAAGATACAAAATCTAGGTAGGAAAGACATGTAAGGTGATTCTCACCACCATTTGCCTCAAATGTACCTCTGATCATGTCAAATGACTGTTCAAAAAAATCTCTGATAGAGTCTCTTGGTCAGCAAACTATACCAGATCCAGTCTGTGACCTGTTTCTGTGCAGCTTGAGAGCTAAAAATGGATTTTACATTCTTAAAATGTTGTTGAAAAAAATAGCAAAGAAGATATCTGACAGAGAATGCTTGTGAATACAGAGTCTAAAATATTTCCTGTCTAGCCTTTTACAGAAAAAGTTAAGAAGTTTGCCAACCCTTGGTTTAGAAGATGAAGTATAAAACCCATATTGTGATGTTTAAGTCCTTCCACACTCTGAAGACCAGCTGATAGACTAACCATCCTTCAAGTGTTTGCTGTCTTGGTGCATCCTTCTTTTCCTCTCCTGTTCTCTAAATTCAGCTGTCCATCAAGATGATGCCCAGGTTCATCTTCTCCATGAAACTTTATCGTGCTGCTCGATTTTGTAGTAATCTCTCCTTGGAACTCTTGACAGACATCAGTACTTGGTTTACTCACTGATGATCTTGCTTCTCTTTATACACATGTTTTAATTTAAACTTATCTTCCCAACAAGAATATGATTCCTTGATAGTGTTGTGCAGATATTAGTATCAGCAAGTCCTAAGGAATTTCTAGGTTCTGTAAGTCTGATTTCTTTTTCGTCAATAACTAATCACCATCGTTCATGAGCAATTACTATTTCCAAGTGTCACCAAACCTACACATAAATTATTTTCATTTAATTCTCACAAAATGTTAGGTGATAGTATAATTCTCTTATTTTTATACCAGACTGGTATTAAAGAGAATAGAGGGGTTCCATTCTCCATACACAAGAGAGCACAAAAGCCAGGGTGGAGTAGGAAAGATAGATTGAGAGAGAGTGTACTCTCCCCTTGATTATACGATAGAATGGTTTCTAGAGATAGTAGAATTAGAGTAAGGAAACTTTATGAAGATTTGGTTGGTGAAAAGACTTCCCTAGTAGCTCTGTTGGTAAAGAATCTGCCTGCAATGCAGGAGACCCAGGTTCAATCCCTGGGTCAGGAAGATCCCCTGGAGAAGGAAATGGCAACTCACTCCAGTATTCTTGCCTGGGGAATTCCATGGACAGAAATAGTACAACTGGAGTGAGGAAACTTTATGAAGATTTGGTTGGTACTTAACACATTTAAAACAGTCAACAAAAATGGAAGTAATTCATGAGCTCTAGATTCTGTGAGGAAGATAAATTTGACAGAAGTCCTTCATTATATTGGATTTAAGTAATATGTTGAATCTGACACCAAAAATATAGGCACTATAAGTATAAAGAGATAAATCAGGCCAGGGTAACAGGGATACACTTGGCAGCTGGATCCTAATGCTCTCCATCTAGGGACCACCGCGAAGGTCTTTGTTTGGGACCCTGCCACTAAGGAGTGGAAGCCAGGGCCTCCACTTTCTATCCCTTTCTTCTCCGACCAGTACCAGCAAGGGGTTGTCGCTGGCTTCCGCATCCAGGATGCAGAACTATAAAGCAATTGTCAAAATACAAGAGGGAACGTTTTTTGAAGTTACTAAGATTCAGAACCTGAGAGATGGAAATGGCTCTGCATGTAAACAAGTGAAACAGCATTTTGAAAGCATTGAGCCAGTGAACAATCTTCGAAGGATACAAGCACCGAGATGCCTCAATCCACACCCAAACATTCTCGCACTGCACAAAGCGATTTTTGACAGAAAATCTGGTTTTCTTGCACTAACATGTGAACTTATGGACATGAATATTTATGAGGGAGATGACACCCATTATCAGAAAAAAAAAAAAAAATTACTATATGTACCAGTTGTATAAGTCTCTGGATCACATGCCCAGAAATGAAATATTTCACAGAGATGTAAAACCAGAAAATATATTAATAAAGCAAGATGTCCTGAAATTAGGGGACTTCAGGTCGTGCCGGAGCATTTACCCTAAGCAGCCTTACATGGAGTACATCTCCACCCGCTGGTACCAGGCCTGAGTGTCTCCTCACCGATGGCTTCTACAGCCACATGATGGACCTGTGGAGTGTGGGCTGCGAGCTCTACAAGATGGCCAGCCTATAGCCTCTCTTCCCCAGAGCCAGCGAGCTGGTGCAGATCTCAAGGATCCACGACGTCATGGGCACGCCTGCGGAGAAGACCCTCGCCAGTTCAAACAGTCCAGAGCTATGATGAGTTTCTATTTTCCTTTTAAAAAGGGATCAGGGATACCTCTACTGACAACCAACCTGTCCCCGCAATGGCTCTCCCTCCTGCATGGAAGTGGTGGCCTGTGAGCCTGATGAGAGAATCACTGCCCACCAGGTCCTGCAGCACCCCTACTTCCAGGAGCAGAGGGCTGCTGAGAAGCGAGCTCTGAACAGGTGAAAGGCTGTCTTCTCCGAGCGCCCCATGGCACCAGAACTACTCAGCAACACCTGACAGACGGCACAGGAGGGCCAGAGGCAGAAACAGCCCCTCCCCGAGGCCTGAGGAGGTGCCCCCAGAGACAGGGACCCGCCTACCTGATGGAGCTGCCCAGGCTCAAGCTGTCGGGAGCAACCAAGCTATCCTCCTACTCCAGCCCGGCACTGCAGTCAGTGTTCGCCCGAAGGTGCCACTCCTGAGACCCCTGAAGCGCGTCCGTGGAGCCCAGAAGACAGACACGCAGAAAGACATCAAGCCCAGCCTGAAACAGGACCGCCTGCCCACGACAGAGCTGAGAGGTGGGGGCTACTGAGTGCTGCGGCTCCCTGCTTGGGATGCGCCTGCGCCAAGGAGCAGGGCCGGGGGCTCCAGGGGGCCTGGCGTCCTGTCCCAGGAGAGACCCCGTCCAAGACCTGCACCACCACCTCTGCCTGGAGCCGCTGGCTGGAGGCAGCCATGTCCAGAGGGCAGCTTTACCATGTCAGATCAGATCAGATCAGATCAGTCGCTCAGTCGTGTCCGACTCTTTGCGACCCCATGAACTGCAGCACGCCAGGCCTCCCTATCCATCACCAGCTCTCAGAGGTCACTCAGACTCACATTCATCGAGTCAGTGATACCATCCAGCCATCTCATCCTCTGTCGTCCCCTTCTCGTCCTGCCCCCAATCCCTCCCAGCATCAGAGTCTTCTCCAATGAGTCAACTCTTCGCATGAGGTGGCCAAAATACTGGAGTTTCAGCTTTAGCATCATTCCTTCCAAAGAAATCCCAGGGCTGATCTCCTTCAGAATGGACTGGTTGGATCTCCTTGCAGTCCAAGGGACTCTCAAGAGTCTTCTCCAACACCACAGTTCAAAAGCATCAATTCTTTGGCGCTCAGCCTTCTTCACAGTCCAGCTCTCACATCCATATATGACCACAGGAAAGACCATAGCCTTGACTAGGCGAACCTTTGTTGGCAAAGTGATGTCTCTGCTTTTGAATATGCTATCTAGGTTGGTCATAACTTTCCTTCCAAGGAGTAAGCGTCTTTTAATTCCATGGCTGCAGTCACCATCTGCAGTGATTTTGGAGCCCAGAAAAAGAAAGTCTGACACTGTTTCCACTGTTTCTCCATCTATTTCCCATGTAGTGATGGGACCAGAGGCCATGATCTTCGTTTTCTGAATGTTGAGCTTTAAGCCAACCTTTTCACTCTCCACTTTCATTTTCATCAAGAGGCTTTTAACCACCTCATTCTAGGGTTTTATTTCATTTTCATAATGTAAGTATTTGGGGCAGGGAATATTTTGTAATTTTTGTATGAATCAGAAGAGAGAGATTATACTGTATTATGTATTATTTAGGCTGGTTTCACCAAGGGCTCCGCTGGCCTGCAATCCATCAGCGATAGTGTTTAGCACAGTTCTGCTTCCAGATTACACCCCTGGAGACCCCTGATTTTATTAAAGAATAAGATGTCAAAAAAATAAAGAGATAAATCAGACTCCATCAAAATTAAAAAGTTCTATGCATCAAAGGACACAATGGACAGAGTGAAAAGGCAACCTATGGAATGGGAGAGAATATTTGCAAATTATATATCTGATAAATGGTTACTCTGCAGAATAAGTAAAGAATGACCAGAACTAAACAGAAAACAAACAACTCAGTTAAAAAGTGGTCAGGAGACTTGAAGAGACGTTTCCCCAAAAAAGATATACAAAAATGACCAACAAGCACAAGAAAGGTTGCTCAAATCATCTGTTCAAATCATCATACATCCTTAAGGAGATGCAAATCAAAACAACAGTGAAGTACTGCTCATTGATGGCTAGTGTCCAAAAACAAACAACCAAAAAAATAACAAGTGTCAGCAAGGATGTGGTGAATCTGGAATCCTTGCTCACTCTTGGTAGGAGTGTAAAATGATGCAGTCTCTATAGAAATCAGTATGATGGTTCCTTAACAAATTAAAAATAGAACTACCATATGATACAACAATTCCGCTTCAGGGTTTATGCCCCCAAATGAATGAAAGCAGTCTCTGAGAGATATGTATACAGTTTATATCAGCATTTTTCACAATAGCTAAAAGATGGAAGCAGCCCAAGTGTCCATCAACAGATGAATGGATAAACAAAATGTGGTCTATACATGCAATGGAATATAATGCAGCCTTAAAGAGGAAGGAAATTCTGACATATTCTGCAACATGAATGAACCATGTGGATATTATGTAAAGTGAAATAATCTAGTCACAGAAGGACAGATAAGATATGATCCCCCTTATGTGAAGTATCTGGAGTAGTCAAATCCATAGAGAGACAAAGTAGGTTGGTGGTTGGGAGAGGTTGAATAAAGGGAGGGGGATATTGTTTACTCACTATCAGATCAGATCAGTCGCTCAGTCGTGTCCGACTCTTTGCGACCCCATGAACCGCAGCACGCCAGGCCTCCCTGTCCATCACCAGCTCCCGGAGGTCACTCAGACTCGCATCCATCGAGTCAGTGATGCCATCCAGC
Organism: Tragelaphus eurycerus; assembly: GCA_935064755.1. Classification (NCBI taxonomy): domain Eukaryota; kingdom Metazoa; phylum Chordata; class Mammalia; order Artiodactyla; family Bovidae; genus Tragelaphus; species Tragelaphus eurycerus. The sequence continues at coordinate 2,710,498 of CAKXYN010000135.1, read as the reverse complement.
CATCTCATCCTCTGTCGTCCCCTTCTCCTCCTGCCCTCAATCCCTCCCAGCATCAGAGTCTTCTCCAATGAGTCAACTCTTCGCATGAGGTGGCCAAAATACTGGAGTTTCAGCTTTAGCATCATTCCTTCCAAAGAAATTCCAGGATTGATCTCCTTCAGAATGGACTGGTTGGATCTTCTTGCAGTCCAAGGGACTCTCAAGAGTCTTCTCCAACACCACAGTTCAAAAGCATCAATTCTTCGGCACTCAGCCTTCTTCACAGCCCAGCTCTCACATCCATACATGACCACAGGAAAGACCATAGCCTTGACTAGGCGAACCTTTGTTGGTAAAGTAATGTCTCTGCTTTTGAATATGCTATCTAGGTTGGTCATAACTTTCCTTCCAAGGAGCAAGCGTCTTTTAATTTCATGGCTGCAGTCACCATCTGCAGTGATTTTGGAGCCCAGAAAAACAAAGTCTGACACTGTTTCCACTGTTTCCCCATCTATTTCCCATGCAGTGATGGGACCAGATGCCATGATCTTCGTTTTCTGAATGTTGAGCTTTAAGCCAACCTTTTCACTCTCCACTTTCACTTTCATCAAGAGGCATTTTAGAGCCTCTTGATGAAAATGAGAAATGCTGGACTGGAAGAAACACAAGTTGGAATCAAGATTGCCGGGAGAAATATCAATAACCTCAGATATGCAGATGACACCACTCTTATGGCAGAAAGTGAAGAGGGGCTAAAAAGCCTCTTACTCACTATAAGGTTTCAATTTTGCCAGGTGAAAAATGACTGGAGATTGTACAACGATGTGAACAGAACTGAACTGTACACTTGAAATGATTTGGATGACAAATTTTATGTTCTGTATATTTTTAATCAAAACAGATTTAACAGAAGTCTTGTCCTGAAGGAATATTCACCACTTTAACAAAACAAAGTGGCTGTATGAGATGATGAAATCATAAGTACAACCTAAGATTTCTAAAATGGGCCATGTGCCCAGGCACCTGAAAGAAGTTAGAATCTGCTTGTTTTTCACACCTGTGGAAACGCAGAAATGTTCATGTGTTCTCCAGTAAGGTTAAAAAATTGCAGCTTTAAAAAGTCTTCTTTCCTCCAGCAAACAGTGACTGTGCTCTTGCATGAAAGTATAAACATGGTCTCATGATTTAATCAATTCACCTCATTTTTTTAAAAAATCTTTTGCCTTTTACAATATAATAGAGGAACTATGCAGAAATCCAAGTTTTTGTTATTGTGAAATGAAACAGTAGTTGGCATTTGTCAATTTCCTCCCAGGTGACTTCACAACTGGGACTTGAGCTGCTGCTGGGCATCAGTAGTCATTGGGTGTGTCAAATAATTTCACATCATTAGTTAATTCAAATTTCCATGCCACAAAATAATCAGATTATCAAATTGGTGTTCTGTGCAAAACACGAAGGCTTATTGAGATTCAGAAAGGGCTTCATTTCTACTTGAAAAAAACTTTTAGGGAAGTTGGAGAGATAGTTCTACACATGAAAAGTTAAATAGCAACAGAACACTGAAAATATAAAGAAAACCAGGAAAGGACGTGAGTGTTTAAATACAGAGATTACCAATAAAGGGCTGTGGTTTTTGCGGAGACCTCGAAAAGATTTGCAAAGACTTCCAGGCAGGGATATATGAGAACAAAGTTCTCAGCTGAGAGTAGTTGGCTCCCCTGAAGATGCTGAGCAAGGCAGGCTTGGCAGTATTTTTGGCTGTCACAGTTGGGTGGGGGAGCGCTACTGGTGTCTCACGGCTGGACGCCGGGGATGCTGCTAAACATCCTATGATGCACAGGATTGTTCCCCACAAAAAAAGAATTATCTGGCCAAAATGTCAGCAGTGCTAAGGTTGAGAAACCCTGGACTAAAGTTAAGCCGTTTTCATAAAAGGGATTTTACTGAAGTGCTAAAGGATGAAAGAGAAAAGATATAACAGAGGGAAGTAAAGAATCATGAATACAAAGAACTAAAGGGCAGAAGCATTAAGGGGTGCTAAGTAGATCAGTTTAACTTGAGTGAAGGGCTTTATACAGGCGTGGCCAGTCTTTAAATACAGGCTGGAAAGAGCATGTGAGATGCAGAGCTCTGCTATTATGAGATGTGAGACTTTGAACAATCATTTGTCTCCTCGGAGCCTGACTTTTCTTATCTATAAAATGAAGATAACATTTACCTCCTGTATTGGTTGTCAAGGTCAAACCAGATAACATAAAAGTGCCTCCTGTGCTGGAAGGATAATAGGAGAAGATACATAGGAAGAGGGAAAAGTCAACTCTTTCAATTATCTACACTGCACGGATTATTGAGGTTCAATTTTCAGTTACTAATTGAAATGACTAATTTTCAGTTACTACCACAATCAATTTTCAGTTACTACCAGATCATGGCATCTGCTCCCATAACTTCATGGGAAATAGATGGGGAAACAGTGGAAACAGTGTCAGACTTTATTTTAGGGGACTCCAAAATCACTACAGATGGTGACTGCAGCCATGAAATTAAAAGATGCTTACTCCTTGGAAGGAAAGTGATAACCAACCTAGACACCATATTGAAAAGCAGAGACATTACTTTGCCAATAAAGGTCTGTCTAGTTGAGGCTATGGTTTTTCCAGTGGTCATTTCCATTACCACTCATATGAGTGGTCATGTGAGAGTTGGACTGTGAAGAAAGCTGAGTGCTGAAGAATTGATGCTTTTGTGGTGTTGGAGAAGACTCTTGAGAGTCCCTTGGATTGCAAAGATATCCAACCAGTCCATTCTAAAGGAGATCAGCCCTGGGTGTTCTTTGGAAGGAATGATGCTAAAGCTGAAACTCCAGTTCTTTGGCCACCTCATGAGAAGAATTGACTCATTGGAAAAGACTCTGATGATCGGAGGGATTGGGGGCAGGAGGAGAAGGGGATGACAGAGAATGAGATGGCTGGATGGCATCACTGACCTGATGGACATGAGTTTGAGTGAACTCCAGGAGTTGGTGATGGACAGGGAGGCCTGGCGTGCTGCGATTCATGGGGTCACAAAGAGTCAGACACGACTGAGTGACTGAATTGAACTGACTGACTGACCACAATCAATGGAAAGCTGATTAGTTAAGCTTTTATTATCTGTTTACATCCTTTCCTTCATTTACTCAACAGATAATGGGTTGGCCAAAGAGTTCCTCTGAGTTTTTCTCTAAGATCTCACAGAAAGTCCCAATGATTTTTTTTTCTTTGGCCAACCCAATATTTCTTGTTTTCTTCATTTTCTTCTTTTCAGGCAGTGTTCCCTTTCCTTAATAGAGTCTTCAATCTCTTAGAGAAAAATAGATTTATTATTTTTATTATTATTTTTTTATGAAAGGAAGTATTACAAGGCCTCTGAATGAATAATGTACAGATGACTCCAAACTTGTTTCTCGTTTCCTTAACAAGAAACATAAAGGGATCTTAAGTCTGGAGTCTCCTGTGATGATACTTGCAATTTACCCTGATTGCTGATATTACTGATACATCTGAGCTCTCCCTTAATATGACCAAATTTTCTCCATGTAAGCTGAAAACTCTTTTGCTGTTTCACCATGTTCATGTGTATGCAAACGTGCTTAGCCACATCTGACTCTTTGCAACCCCATGGACTCTCTGTCCATGGAATTTTCTAGGCAAGAATACTGGAGTGGGTTGCCATTTCCACCTCCAGGATTTCTTGCTGACCCAGGAGTTAAACTGTGTCTCCTGCTTTGGCAGGCAGATTCTTTCCCACAAGTGCCACTTGGGAAGCCCAATCTTTGTTCTTAAATACATACAGACTTTCTCACATACAGAGTACCTTCGTTAAAATCATTGCCTGATTCAATGGTATATAGATTGCTCCCTTGACTAGACAGGTATACAATTTTTTATAAGTAGCCCTGGCTGTGACCATCCATGTAGAGTCCTGAGGCTGCAGTAAACAAGCATTGGTCTCACTTCCAGCGTGTGGCCTTGTGTGGGGTGTGGCGGGACTGAGATTCGGACTGCCCAGAGCTCTCAGCTCGTGGGGCGGTGTCACACTGGCCAGCAGTGGATGATGTCATTGGAGTGTTTGAGGTAGACTGGGGCGTGCGTCACTGCTTCAACTCTTGCAGCCCTTGACTGTGCCCACAGGCTCCTCTGTCTGGTTCTCCAGGCAATACTGGAGTCAGTTGCCGCCCCGGATCTCTCAACTCAGGGATCAAACCTGTGTCTCCTCTGGCTCCTGCACTGCAGGCAGATTCTTTAACAATGAGTCACTGGGAAAGTCCAAGTAGGTGCTTGACAGACAGACAAATGAAGGGCAAGTATTCTAAGCAGAATCAATAGCTTGAAGATTAAAGATTTACAGGAGGAAGAAGGCTTGGAATAGGTGGAATGCCACAGGTGGTTCCCCACGGCTGGATCATGAGGGAGATGGGTGGGTAGAGAGGCCAGAGAGGCACAGTGGCCTGAATACAAGGCCAGGTGCGCCACACACATGGGTTTGGATTTTTGTAAGGTTATGATGAGTTATTAAATAATCTTACAGAAGAAGGTAATATCATATTTGTGCTTTTAGAAAGCCCCTTTGGCTGCAATGTGCAAGATGAACTAGAAAAGGCAAGACCAAAGAATAACTGTTGCAAATATCAGCAGAACCATTTCTTGGCTCCCATACTTGAGCTTATGACCTATGTCTTGAAACAAATTAGATGACAAAAATGGGGTCCCCTGTACACAACGTTATGTGGTGAGAGGCAATATTTCTTGCTTAGTGTTTTAGTTCAGGGTCCTCCGGAGAAAAGGAAGGCACAGGATTGATAGATGATAGTGGAAGATAGATAGGTAGATCATAGATTTTAAGAAAATTATTTCAACAAATTATTCTAAGAAATTTGTGCAAATGATTAAGGAGGCTGGCAAATCCAGAATCTACAGGGTAGGCCAACAGGCTGGAGACCCAGAGAAGGGACAGTCCTGCATGTCAAGTCAAAGGCCCTCAGGCTACAGATCCAGAAACGAGCAATACTGCAATTCATGTCTAAAGGCCTTCAGGATGGAGACACAGGAAAGAGCCCATGTTGCATTTCAAATTCAAAGGAAGTAGTAGGAATGGAGAAGTGACTGTTAACTCGATATGGGCTTGTTTGGCCAGATATTTCTGAAGCTAAATTCTATGAACTGTGGCTTAGGGATCACTAATAGGAATTTAAATGGAAGAAGAGCCAGACACATAGACACTCACAGTCACAAGCCTTAATAACCTCCCTCTTCCTTTTTTTGACATCAAGAATAGTCTGACAGTTTAGGATTACCTAACTAAATAGGTGTGTCTAGTCAAGGCTATGGTCTTTCCTGTGGTCATGTATGGATGTGAGAGTTGGACTGTGAAGAAAGCTGAGCATCGAAGAGTTAATGCTTTTGAACTGTGGTATTGGAGAAGACTCTTGAGCGTCCCTTGGACTGAAAGGAGATCCAGCCAGTCCATTCTGAAGGAGATCAGCCCTGGGATTTCTTTGGAAGGAATGATGCTGAAGCTGAAACTCCAATACTTCGGTCACCTCATGTGAAGAGTTGACTCATTGGAAAAGACTCTGATGGTGGGAGGGATTGGGGGCAGGAGGAGAAGGGGACGACAGAGGATGAGATGGCTGGATGGCATCACTGACTCAATGGACATAAGTTTGAGTGAACTCTGGGAGCTGGTGATGGACAGGGAGGCCTGGTGTGCTGCGACTCATGGTGTTGCAAAGAGTTGGACATGACTGAGCGACTGAACTGAACTGAACTGAACCAAATAGGATGTATCTGGGTACCAGTAAAAGCAAATTCTTCATTATTCTCTGTACACGGTAATGTGATCACAGGTAAATGATCCTGTTAACTAAGTCAATTTTTTTTAATAGATGCTTATTTAAAGTGTGAGTTATTGTTCTCCCAAGGCCTAATTCTCTGCCCACACACAGTAAGTCTTTCTCAAGTAAGTTACTTAAGAAATTATTTCCCATCATTGATAATTAACTTTTTGGAAAGCCAATCTTAATGTATACAGTATTGCATACAGTCTACATTCATGATTCTCTATTAATGAACGTATATAATCAAAATAATGCAATAGAGACCATCAAACCTTTCAGATAATTTTTTTTTGAGATTGTTGTCAGTATCCCAACAAGGATAATAAGAATCTAATGAGGATAGTGACAATAGAAAGAGAAAAAAAATGGGACCAGCGGAAAAGACATTGCAAAGCTCAGATAGAACCTGGTGACTTAACACAAATGGAGGGACCATTACCTTGAAAAAAGGAAATAACAAAAACAGTGGGTCAAATATATTGGGGAGAGTTCTACTTTATAAAAGCTAATTTGTTATTTCCAAAATCTTATCCAGGAGGAAATGTTCAAGCTATAGAGTAGAAGCAGCCTAGGATCAAGAACTAGAATTTGAAATAAAATATTTTTTAATGAAATTAATATGGGAAAAAGCTACGGATTTGGAAAATCTCTGAAAGACGAGCTAATAGAGAAAAGAATAAAACTGAAGATGAAAATAATCTGTCATATCTTTAGGAATAGAAAGCAGAAAAGTAGATGGGGAAGGAGCAATTAAAAACTAGAGCAAGGGACCAAAGGTTGAGGTTGAGAGAAGAAAATTTCACTTGACCTTGTTTATACCTCCCTTAAATTGGCCAATATATCCAAGATGTCACCCCCATTCTCCTTTTATTTACATCAACATTTTTAGAAAATAAACATTTTACCACATGTGCTAGTAGCTGACATCCACTTGAACTTCTACCCATTGCATAGGAACCATATCCCAACCACTCCCTTGAAAGTGCCCTCTAAAATGGCAGGGTGTCTGATGGTTAAAATCTAATTGGCTTTCAAATTTTTCTTTTCTTACTTTATTTCTCTGCATTTTTTGCCACTATAGACCACACCTTTATTTTAAAATATTCCTTAACTTGGTTTATTAAAACCAATAATTTCTAAATTTCTAAACACAGGGGTGTAGGGATTTCTCAATCTCTGTCTTGTTCTTTTAGTTCTTTGACTCTAAATACATTCTCCACGTTTCCTTCAAACCACCTCTCATATTTTTAGCTATCCCTAGGCAGTTTCTCTTATACATATCAATTCAGTCTATAGACTGTGATGACTCCCAAGTCTCTTTTTTCCTACTCAGATCTTTCTTCTGATCTCTGACCAATAATACTTGATTGCCCACAAGATATGTCCAACTGGTGGGCACATAAACAACTACAAGTTTACATTCTTCAAACATAATGCAAATCTTTCCCCAAATCTGCCATTCTTCCACTATTTCCGATCTTAAATAAAGGGCCTCCTTCTATCCAGTGGTCTAAGCTGGAAACCTAAGAGTCATTTTAGGTTCCTCTATCCTCCAATTAACATAATGAAGCATAGAGTTGGGCATGAATTCTTGACTATATGTCTTTTTTAATAACCCCCTTTTTTCCCATTTCAACTGCCATTACCCTACTTCAACATAGTTATCTCTTATCTAGAATCCTGTAATTAGCTACTAACTGACCAATCTATTTCTTATTTTAACCTTATACCTCTGTATCATTCTGCTTCTCCATGTCTTTCTCCAGTATGCTGCTAAGTCACTTTAATCGTGTCCGACTCCATGTGATCCCATAGACGGCAGCCCACTAGGCTCCCCCATCCCTGGGATTCTCTAGGCAAGAACACTGGAGTGGGTTGCCATTTCCTTCTCCAATGCGTGAAAGTGAAGTTGCTCAGTCGTGTCCAACCCTCAGTGACCCCATGGACTGCAGCCGTCCAGGCTCCCACATCCATGGGATTTTCTAGGCAAGAGTACTGCAGTGGGGTGCCATTGCAATATCAGTTCATTTCAGTCACTCAGTCAGGTCTGACTCTTTTCGACCCCATGAATCGCAGCACTCCAGGCCTCCCTGTCTATCACCAACTCCCGGAGTTCACTCAAACTCACGTCCATCCAGTCAGTGATGCCATCCAGCCATCTCACCCTCTGTCGTCCCCTTCTCCTCCTGCCCCCAATCTCTCCCAGCATCAGAGCCTTCTCCAATGAGTCAACTCTTCGCATGAGGTGGCCAAAATACTGGAGTTTCAGCTTTAGCATCATTCCTTCCAAAGAAATCCCAGGGCTGATCTCCTTCAGAATGGACTGATTGGATCTCCTTGCAGTCCAAGGGACTCTCAAGAGTCTTCTCCAACACCACACAGTTCAAAAGCATCAATTCTTTGATGCTCAGCCTTCTTCACAGTCCAACTCTCACATCCATACATGACCACAGGAAAAACCATAGCCTTGACTAGATGGATCTTTGTTGGCAAAGTAATGTCTCTGCTTTTGAATATGCTATCCAGGTTGGTCATAACTTTCCTTCCAAGGAGCAAGCTTCTTTTAATTTCATGGCTAGTCACCATCTGCAGTGATTTTGGAGCCCAGAAAAATAAAGTCTGACACTGTTTCCACTGTTTCCCCATCTATTTCCCATGAAGTAATGGAACCGGATGCCATGATTTTCATTTTCTGAATGTTGAGCTTTAAGCCAACTTTTTCACTCTCCACTTTCACTTTCACTTTCATTGAGAGGATTTTTAGTTCCTCTTCACTTTCTGCCATAAGGGTTGTGTCATCTGCGTATCTGAGGTTACTGATATTTCTCCCAGCAATCTTGATACCAGCTTGTGTTTCTTCCAGTCCAGCATTTCTCATTATGTACTCTGCATATAAGTTAAATAAGCAGGGTGACAATATACAGCCTTGACATACTCCTTTTCCTATTTGGAACCAGTCTGTTGTTCCATGTCCAGTTCTAACTGTTGCTTCCTGACCTGCACAGATTTCTCAAGAGGCAGATCAGGTGGTCTGGTATTCCCATCTCTCTCAGAATTTTCCACAGTTTATTGTGACCCACACAGTCAAAGGTTTTGGCATAGTCAATAATGCAGAAATAGATGTTTTTCTGGAACTCTCTTGCTTTTTCGATGATCCAGCGGATGTTGGCAATTTGATCTCTGGTTCCTCTGCCTTTTCTAAAACCAGCTTGAACATCTGGAAGTGCATGGTTCACATATTGCTGAAGCCTGGCTTGGAGAATTTTGAGCATTACTTTACTAGCGTGTGAGATGAGTGCAACTGTGCGGTAGTTTGAGCATTCTTTGGCATTGCCTTTCTTTGGGATTGAAATGAAAACTGACCTTTTCCAGTCCTGTGGCCACTGCTGAGTTTTCCAAATTTGCTGACATATTGAGTACAGCACTTTCATAGCATCATCTTTCAGGATTTGGAATAGCTCAGCTGGAATTCCATCACCTCCACTAGCTTTGTTTGTAGTGATGCTTTCTAAGGCCATTGCAGTATGCTCACCCCAAATACATCCACCATACTGATATTTCCAAAAGATTTCATGTCATAGCACTCACATACTTGGAAAATTCTTTTCATAACCTACAGAAACAAATTTCCAACATAAATTCTTCCATGACTTGGCCCCTGCCTAACTCAAATAATCATATCACTCAGCCTCAGATCCCTGTACTGTACTTCCTCACTCAGTCATACTGGACTCTTTGAGACCGTATTGGCTGTAGCCCACCAGGCTCTTCTGTCCATAGGGATTCTCCAGGCAAGAATACTGAAGTGGGTTGCCATCCCCTCCTCCAAGGTATCTTCCCTAACCCAGAGATCGAACCCAGGTCTCCCGCATTGCAGGCAGATTCTTTACAATCTGAGCCACCAAGGAAGCCCATATATCCAGACAGAATTCCCCTATACCCTGAAATTCCCAGCCAAGCTTCCATTACAAAGCCCATTCTTTGCATACAACATTTTCTCCTCGTGTCACAATTCTCTTTTGTGATCCATGTCACCGTTCCCTCCTCAGTTCAAATGTTACACTCCTCTAATACCTACTGCATGCCAAGGACTGTACTCAATGCCAGGACTATAAAAACAGTGGACTCCACATGGTAAATAGCCAATGAATATGTTCTTAACGAAACTATAAAACAGAAACTAAAACAGGTTCAAAAAATGATTTCAAAATACAACAAAGCACATTGCAGAGGAACATGGCTGGTTCTTCCCTTGAGGGGTAGGGGATCAAGAAATGCGGTCTAGGAGCGATGACCACCTTAGAGTTCATGTTCTCCAAGTAAATAGAATTGGAAGAATTATTCCCCCACAGAAGATTAGCCTGAACCACAAAAACATGGCATGCAAGAGGAAGTTGCAAATGCTTCCACTGGACTGGCACACAGAAAGTTACATGGAGAGGTGAAAAAGGCCCAGGTTGAATAGAAAGAGATGGAGAGGGAGCATTCAATGATAATGCTGAAAAAGATGGTTCGCTGAAACCATGGAAGGATGTGGACACAAGCACCCAATTATTAAGACAATAGGAAAACTGTATGTAAATAGTTTTCAAAGAAGGATGGGGTATAAAGGACAAACCAGAAAATTAGGTCACAGGTGATTGTGGGGCCCTATAAGCAGAAGATAAGCATGTGAATTCACCAGAAAAGATGTGGTGAAGAGGAAAAACAGATGTGAGAACTATTAAAGAGGCAAACATGAATGAACTTACAGTAGACTGTGTGTGGTTTGCGGTGAGGAAGAGGGAAGGAGTCCATGTTGATTCCTGCTTTAATGATTCAGGTGGTTTGGTGGGTGTTACTATGCAATTCACCCACTCCAGTGTTCTTGCCTGGAGAATCCCAGGGACAGGGGAGCCTGGAAGGCTGCCGTCTATGGGGTCACACAGAGTCGGACACGATTGAAGCGACTTGGCGGCAGCAGCAGCAACTATGACAATTCAATCTTTTTTCAGAAACAAAAAGTTTTATATTTTACTAGAGTCATTGTTTTTGAATTAACCATGTTAATAAACATGAGCATATTTGAACATGTCATTTTCTTGACTAGCAAACCTAAAGACTCCAACACATAACAGTCTTAGTTAATATTTATCAGTTGTATTATTTTACAAGTTTTCTCCTTGCTGCTAGCAAACACCAGAGGCATATTATTTTTTGAATTCATTCTTGAGTCTCCAAGGATTGAATTACTATATTCTACTTTTTTGTTTTCAAAAACAAAAATGTGAAACTGTTTTCTCTTCTAAAAAAAATACAAATTTTTAGAATCTGTATTGATTAAATGTCTTTAAATAGCAACTTACCTGTGGTATATATCCCACTGACAAGAAAATCTGTGATTTTGTCGGTCACAATAAAAAACCGTACACTACCCCTTTCTACAGTGTTGGTTTAATTACACAACTTGTTCTTTTTCCTTTTCAGTTAACAATGCCAAAAACATATGTGGTGAGTTACCAGCCAAAATAATTGAAATCTGGGATTCTTGGCTGCCAGTAGGGCAACACCAAACCTCAGGAGCTAACAAGAGGTGTCGATGATTCATTAACAAAACATAAAATTGTGAGATGGGTAGCTAAGCATGCAGTAAGAGCCAATTACTGCGATTCATTCCACAAGTTTGCCTTTGGCTGGAACTGCCAGTCAGCAATCTCACCATTGGCTGCCATTCTTAGGAAAGTGGATGCTTGCATATCAGAACATTTGGGCTATTTGCATGGAGGTGAAAGAGGCCAGTGGATTACAAAGTACCCTTACTTGTCATCACAATGTTAATCTAGAGGGAAATTAGGTGAGATCTCTAGTGCAGAAAGTTCTACAATCTTCCATATTAATGACAGACATCTCATGCTTTGAATGGCGGGTTTGTTTAAAGAACTTTCACACCCACTTGATCAGCACAAGTTGTATATTCGTAAGTGTGTGTACTCCTAAGTAAGTGTTAGAGATGACAAGGAAACTGATACTTAGGAATATTTAATGTCTTGTCCAGAATCCAGTTTCCCAATTCTAGCCCCTGTTCAGTAACCTAAATTAGCATTTCTACACAAGCACTCTAAATTTTGTTAGAACAGTAACTTGTTTATTAACACATCCCCAGCTTAATAGCTTTTGACATAAAAGGTAACTGCTTTTCAATCACTTCTATTCCCATGAAAAACAGTATTTATAATCTGTTAAAATTTCATGTCATGTGCTAAAAAAAAAAAAGAGATCCCAATCCAGTTGCTGTCAGCCAGCACTCCAGAAGGCAAAATGGAATACCCCCGGATTGTTGTATTTCACGCCATGTCTGCTGCTTCACAACACAAAGCAAATAGAGAAGATCGATGATTATGTAGTGTGGCCAGACAGACAAATGATGCAAATCAGACTAAACAACATCTCCACATATTACTTAGAAGTTCAAATATTTAAATTTCCTTCACACACCTTATTAATTTTCTATTTCCCCCTTTAACTTTGATCTGTAGATTTTACCTATTATAGATATTTTCCATTGAAATTATCTTTAATTATTTTTTGTTACACATTAATTAAACATTTATTGAGTGTCCATTATCTTTCAGACACTGAATATCACTTGAAATGGAGTTAACTGGTATCTCGAGGTCATTGTAAGGTACGAGTTTAATAATGATTACCAAAGAACTCAAATACACAAATAATTTAATTCCTACTGTTATTTTAATCTCCTGAAGGATGGCATGCTCAAATGTGACTCATGTTCTGTTAATAGATTATAAGAATATGCCTGGAAGTTATGTGTCTGTCACAAATTGTCTCCATGGATGAACATTAAAACTGAATGAAACTCTTGGGAAAAACATCCAAATGAAAAGTGAGAAGTCTTGTCAACCATCTGGAACTTTCCTACATGACACCAAACATCCAGATTCTTGTTCAAATCTGGATGGGAATTAGCTATCATTTAGTTACAACTTGCGGGGAAGGCAATGACACCCCACCCCAGTACTTTTGCCTGGAAAATCCCATGGACGGAGGAGCCTGGTAGGCTCCAGTCCGTGGGGTCGCTAAGAGTCGGACACGACTGAGCGACTTCACTTTGACTTTTCACTTTCATGCATTGGAGAAGGAAATGGCAACCCACTCCAGTGTTCTTGCCTGGAGAATCCCAGGGACAGGGGAGCCTGGTGAGCTTCCGTCTATGGGGTCGCACAGAGTCGGACACGACTGAAGCGAGTTAGCAGCAGCAGCAGCAGTTACAACTTGAGCTATTTTTTTTCAACATTCAGATGGTTCTTGTAAATATTTATTTCTAGACTGTTACGTATGCCTAAGACAGCATCTCATCAACAATATGAGGGTTTTAGTTTTGGTTTTGATATTTCTGAACAAAAGCAGATCATTAACCAGTTTGGTAGTAACACAATACTACTACTACTACTAAGTCACTTCAGTCGTGTCTGACTCTGTGTGACCCCATAGATGGCAGCCCACCAGGCTCCCCCGTCCCTGGGATTCTCCAGGCAAGAACACTGGAGTGGGTTGCCATTTCCTTCTCCAATGCATGAAAGTGAAAAGTGAAAGTGAAGTCACTCAGTCATGTCTGACTCTTAGCGACCCCATGGACTGCAGCCTACCAGGCTCCTCCATCCATGGGATTTTCCAGGCAAGAGTACTGGAGTGGGGTGCCATTGCCTTCCCCAGTAACACAATAGGCAAGTGCTAATACATTTGTAGAAGGCAAAGGCACCCCACTCCAGTACTCTTGCCTGGAGAATTCCATTGGAGAGAGGAGCCTGGTAGGCTACAGTCCATGGGGTCGCAAAGAGTCAGACATGACTGAGCGACTTCACTTCTTCATTTCAATCCACTTGTAAGGAAAGCATCTCAGCTGAAATTGTCATGTCTGAACTGAAGACTGGGTTTAACTTTTGTAGAAATATAAATGTAGAAGTTTAGACTGTCCTTTCTACCTTGTTTATAAAATAGAAAAAGAAGATTAACATCTCATGTTTATGATTAACACTTGATAAACTTGATTGAACAGAATTCTTTCATGAAGACATATTTTTGTCACCTCCTCCCCATTAAAAAAAAAAAAAGTCTTAATGAATTGTTCAACAACTGTATGATGTTGAATGTTGAGTTTCTAAAGTTCTTAAAAAATCAAAAGTTACCGTTAGTTCCACCCATAAAGTTTCTGACAAATGATCTAATCAATATTTGGTATTTAATGTGATTTTTTTAACCCTGATGTCAGGTAAGACTCTCCAGTAGAGAAGATGAGTGTTGAATTTCTTTCTCAAAGAGAATATATTCTTTGTTTTCAGTGAGCTTCTTGCACTAACTTAAACTGCTTTTTCAAGGTAAATATTGATATTTTATTTGTATAGTACAGATTTTTATTAAAATAGAAATATTATCATGAATTTGCAAAGTTAGTATTACTTGCTGCCTTAAAACAAAATGTATGATTCTAAGCAGAAATAAATTTGAACAGTTTCATTTATAAAATTTTATATATGTAGAAAACATATATACCAGAAAAATCTTAATGCTTTGCTGACATTGATAAATCTAGAGTTCCTTTTTAATGTATATAATATTCCTTTGAATTTTATATAATTAATGGTGGTTTAGTCACTAAAAAGTCATGTCCAACTCTTGCGACCCCATGGACTGTAGCCTGCCACGCTCCTCTGTCCATGGGAATCTCCAGGCAAGAATACTGAAGTGGGTTGCCATTTCCTTCTCCAGGCAATTTTCCTGACCCAGGGATTGAAACAGGGTCTCCTGCACTGCAGGCAGATTCTTTACCAACTGAGCTAGGAGAGAAGCCCATATAATTAATACTGTCATTAATTCAATGGCACAAGTTAATAAATTTAACCAACTTAAGTGTAGTTTTGAAATTGATATCCTTTTGCCTCAAAGTTTCAAAATGAAATCATTTCTTCTAAAAGAGGTAAACCAGCTTGATCAACATGGATGCAAATATTACAGGGAAATGTTTTCTTGATACTCAATGCAGTTGAAAGAAAGTGAAAGTGTTAATCACTCAGTCATGTCCTACTCTTTGAGACCCCAGTCTAGCTCTTCAGTCCATGGAATTCTCCAGGCAGGAATACAGGAGTGTGTAACCATTGTCTTTTCCAGGGGCCTTCTCGACCCAGGGATCAAACCCAGGTCTCCTGCACTGCAGGCAGATTCTTTACCCTCTTTACCTTCTGAGCCAGGTTTGGAAGAAGTTGAGTGAGTGAGTGAAAGTCACTCAGTCATGTCCAACTCTTTGCAGCTCCATGGACTATACAGTCCATGAAATTCTCCAGGCCAGAATACTGGAATGAGTAGCCTTTCCCTTCTCCAAGGATTTTCCCAACCCAGGGATCCAATCCAGGTCTCTTGCATTGCAGGCAGATTCTTCACCAGCTGAGCCACAAGGGAAGCCCAAGAATACTAGAGTGGGTAGCCTATCTATTCTCCAGCAGATCTTCCCAACACAGGGATAAATCCGGGGTCTCTTGCATTGCAGGTGGATTCTTTACCAACTGAATTATCAGGGAAGCCCTGGAACAGGTCAGGGAAGCCCTGAAACAGGTTAGGAATGTGAACCTACTCTTCAACTGCAAAGTTTTTGAAGTCTAAATATAGATCAAGTATTGTTGATGAAAATGAAGTGGCCAAACTGAGATGAGCAAGATGATCTATGTTCCACTTAGCATTTTTAGGTGTTATTGAAAAATTTACATAAATGCAATATTATATACACATATGAGTACCTTGAATTATGTGCTCAAGTCCACTGTTAATTCCCTTTTTAGCCCAAACATTTAAAAAGCTCACAGATGCTATCAAACTTGCAATGACTGCAAGAAAAATCTCAGATGTGGATTGGGCATTGGCATAAACTTAGCTAGCTGGCATCAGCATTAGTAACAGGTGGCAGAGCAGGCAGTGAAATTACAAAGGCAGAACAGTTTGCATTCCTGTGTCATCTCAACCTTTTTTTAGTAAGTAAGTTTAATTTTGGTAATTGGGAGAAAATTTGTTTTTTTAATGGAACTCCCAAAACCTTAAAATATTTATTCATTATTGTTAATATTTAAGTGTGTATAGGTTTTTAACTTATCATTTGAGAAGTAGTAATGGTGTCTTTACATATCCTGTAATAGTATACAATTTTTTCACATGCCTCATTGTATTTTTCCCCACTACCAGGGATGAATCTGAGAGCTCAAAGAATAAAATCCAATTATATTAACAACTTCTATCAACTAACTTCAAAGAATAAAATCTAATTATATTAACAACTTCTATCAACTAACTTCCTCATTGTTGCACACTTGATTTTAAAAAGTATTGCCCCATTTTCACAATGTCCCTACTACTGAAACTTTATTAATCCACATAATTACCATTGCCAACTTCTAAAAAATATCTACTATATGATGTAAATTTTTGCAATTTTCTTTGGGCAACAGTATTTCTATTTGGATTATGGCTTACAATGTGTTTTAGATTTATTGTTTATAGTTTATATTTGTATTGAAATTAGAAACACAAGTAGAAAAGTCTTTAGTATTGTGTAAGTATGATTAAAAGTAATGCCAATTATTCATAAAGATGTAAGTGTTCCTTTTAATTTTAAATCTAATAGTAAAGAAAAATAATTAATTGTTCTGGTCATGAAAAAGTGTAGGTTTTAGATTGAGATAAACTCTGCCTTTTATAATTCACTTATCTCTAAGTTTTACCGAGTAAAAGACAGAATAGTTTTTATTTATAAGGCTGTGATGATAATTAAATGATTCTTTCTGAGGGCTATGAGGGAAGGACCTATTCCAGAACTCTCTCTTTGTCCTGCAGGCGACCATCTTCCTCCTGTGTCTCTTCATATGGTCTTCCCTCTGCATATCGCTATATCCAAATTTCCCCTTTATATGATGACCCAGTCATTTCAGATTAGGATACCCACTACTGATCTCATTTTAACATGATCCTCTCTGGAAAAGACCCTCTGGCCAAATAAGGTCACATTCTGAGTTATTGGGCATTAGGACTTCAATATATGAATTTTAGGGATGGACACAATTCAACCCATAACAGACACCAACTATAGGAAGTTAATCTTGTTTAAGAGACCAAGAATCCAGACACTGTTATTGAACTGAACTTGGGTTCCCTCATACACCACACAGCAAAGCCAGTTTACTGACACTTGGTTGTGGTGAAGGGAAGTACATGTTTATATGCATTACACCAAGCAAGGAGAATCCCATGGACAGAGGAGCCTGGTGGGTTACAGTCCATAGGGTTGCAACGAGTTGGACACAACTGAAGCAACTTAACACACAGGCAGGGTACACAAGCTTCTTATGTTCAGAAGATTAGAACTCCCCTCTAGTTTTCAGGGAAGGGTTTTAAAGACAATGGGTGAGGGCTGAAGGGTTCATGACTTTCATCTGATTGGTTGGTGGTGAAACATTGAGGTGATGTTTTAAGAATTCCAATCATCAAGCTTCTGATTTCAACGGGTCTAGGATCTAAAGGTGCTTGTGGTCAGATGTAGTCACCAGCCTCCGTCTGAGCTTGGTAACAACTCCAAAGTATCTGTCAGATTATGTATATCTCTTGAGGGGGAACTTTGCTGTTGTTTAGCCACTAAGTCGTGTCTGATTCTTCTGCGGCCCCATGGACTGTAGCCCAGTGGGCTCCTCTGTCCGTGGAATTTCCCAGGCAAGAATACAGGAGTGGGTTGCCATTTCCTTCTCCAGGGGATCTTCCCCACCTTCAACTTCTGAAATGCAGGTTTGCTCAAAATTCTCCAAGCCAGGCTTCAGCAATATGTGAACTGTGAACTTCCTGATGTTCAAGCTGGTTTTAGAAAAGGCAGAGGAACTAGAGATCAAATTGCCAACATCCGCTGGATCATGGAAAAAGCAAGAGAGTTCCAGAAAAACATCTATTTCTGCTTTATTGACTATGCCAAAGCCTTTGACTGTGTGGATCACAATAAACTATGGAAAATTCTGAAAGAGATGGGAATACCAGACCACCTGATCTGCCTCTTGAGAAATCTGTATGCAGGTCAGGAAGCAACAGTTAGAACTGGTCATGGAACAACAGACTGGTTCCAAATAGGAAAAGGAGTACGTCAAGGCTGCATATTGTCACCCTGTTTATTTAACTTATATGCAGAGTACATCATGAGAAATGCTGGACTGGAAGAAACACAAGTTGGAATCAAGATTGCCGGGAGAAATATCAATAACCTCAGATATGCAGATGACACCACTCTTATGGCAGAAAGTGAAGAGGGGCTAAAAAGCCTCTTGATGAAAGTGAAAGTGGAGAGTGAAAAGGTTGGCTTAAAGCTCAACATTCAGAAAACGAAGATCATGGCATCTGGTCCCATCACTACATGGGAAATAGATGGGGAAACAGTGCAAACAGTGTCAGACTTTGTTTTTCTGGGCTCCAAAATCACTGCAGATGGTGACTGCAGCCATGAAATTAAAAGATGCTTGCTCCTTGGAAGGAAAGTTATGACCAACCTAGATAGCATATTCAAAAGCAGAGACATTACTTTACCAACAAAGGTTCGCCTAGTCAAGGCTATGGTCTTTTCTGTGGTCATGTATGGATGTGAGAGCTGGACTGTGAAGAAGGCTGAGCGCCGAAGAATTGATGCTTTTGAACTGTGGTGTTGGAGAAGACTCTTGAGAGTCCCTTGGACTGCAAGAAGATCCAACCAGTCCATTCTGAAGGAGATCAATCCTGGAATTTCTTTAGAAGGAATGATGCTAAAGCTGAAACTCCGGTATTTTGGCCACCTCATGCGAAGAGTTGACTCATTGGAAAAGACTCTGATGCTGGGAGGGATTGGGGGCAGGAGGAGAAGGGGACGACAGAGGATGAGATGGCTGGATGGCATCACTGACTCGATGGATGCGAGTCTGAGTGACCTCAGGGAGCTGGTGATGGACAGGGAGGCCTGGCGTGCTGCGGTTCATGGGGTCGCAAAGAGTCGGACACGACTGAGCGACTGATCTGATCTGATCTGATCTTTACTTCTGAGCGGCTGTGGAAGCCCCTGAGGGGGAACTGCTACTGCTACTGCTAAGTCACTTCAGTCGTGTCCGACTCTGTGCGACCCCATAGACAGCAGCCCACCAGGCTCCCCCGTCCCTGGGATTCTCCAGGCAAGAACACTGGAGTGGGTTGCCATTTCCTTCTCCAATGCATGAAAGTGAAAAGTGAAAGTGAAGTTGCTCAGTCGTGCCCGACTCTTTAGTGACCCCATGGACTGCAGCCCACCAGGCTCCTCCATCCATGGGATTTTCCAGGCAAGAGTACTGGAGTGGGGTACCATTGGGGGGACTAAGACTCTCTTTTTTTATTGAGCTATTGTTCCAGCTATCTGGCTTAACTGTTTATCCTTTGCTTCTGCATTCCCTCACTTCCTTAATTAGTAACGGTTTGAGCCTTCTCCTTGGAACTCGGGAAAGGCCAAGGACACTAAAGCCTTTTTTAGAAAAACAAAAAGAAATGAGGGACCCAGAAGAGGGCTTTTGTACCTGGCTGCTGCTGCTGCTGCTGCTGTGTCGCTTCAGTCGTGTCCGACTCTGTGCGACCCCACAGACGGAAGCCCACCAGGCTCCCGTACCTGGGAGGACCCCCAAAGGGTCCAGCTTAGTTTTAAGACCAAGTACAATTTCTCTCTGGCTTCTTCCGTCAGCAGGATTATTTGAGTGCTCAGTTAAAAGTTGTATCTCCATCAATTAAGACAAACGGCTGCCCTCCTAGAGCTAAACTTCTCTATTGGAGTCACACTGAGGTTTGTCATAATTCATATCTCCTGTTTTCCTTTACCAATTTTTAAATATTTTAATTTTACTATCGTCCTATTCTTCCTTTCTCTATCTCCTTATAAATCACTTGTACCTAATAAAGTTTGAATTTTCCCACTTTGGAGGATAAAATTAATTTAAAATCAAATGAAATACTAGTATTTAAGCCTTTCATGAACATTTTGGCTCATATCCATGTCATTGGTCTTAGTGACATCCAGTGGCCATGACAAGTCAGTGGCAGGATTTCAGGTCGTTCCAGAAATATCTTTATGTATTTCTTATTTAAACATCAGGAAAAAAACCACTGATCATTTTAACATAAGTGTAATAAAACTCTCCCATGTCACTTGTCATTCATAAACTGAACTACCTTATATATCAGAAAAATAAAAATTATAACATTTAGTTTTATTTCATTCTACCTTCATTAATAAATTAATATCTCTTACCACTTAAATAGATGACCAGTCCAAGTTTGATGCATGAAACAGGGCACTCATAGCCGACGCACTGGGACAACCCAGAGGGATGGGATGGGGAGGGACGTGGAGTGGGTTTCAGGATTGGGGGGACACATGTACACCTGTGGCTGATTCATGTTAATGTATGACAAAAACCACCAGAAAAGCTCCAAGTAAAATAAATAAATTAATTTTTAAAATATTTAATCTACAAGTTATTTTTTTAAGTTCGAAACAGTATGGCTTATACTATTGAGTAATATTTTTTTTCACTTTGGTTAGAGTACTGTAGAGGATGAGGTGGTTAGGTAGATTACCAATTCAATGGATGTTAATTTGAGCAAACTCAAGGAGATAGTGGAGGACAGAGGAGCCTGGTGTGTGGTAGCCCATAGGGTCACAAAGAGTGAGACATGATTTACAAACATTACTGTTATTTAAATTAAATTGTACCATTAATGAATGGTATGTGCTATTCTAAACAATCAAAATTTTTTCTTTCTAGGTTCTTTTGAGCTAATGATTTAAAATATTACATAATTCATTCTAATGAAGGAAATTTGTGCTGAGACACCACTGTTAAGGTCTGAGTAGGCCCCAGGTGCTAAACTCAGAGACGGAAGAATCAGACTACAGCTCTAGTTTTTTAAAAGTCTACAAAATCTATGGTACAAAGTTTTGTGCCTTGAGGCAGTTATTTAGTTCTTTAGGCTGAGTTTCTGATAACAATGATGCTGATAGTTATGAGTGTTAAGCTAAGAACCAACTGCAAATAATGATTACCTAGTACTTTGTGATTTAAAAAGTCAATCATGCAAATTGGCCATACAGAAAGCCTAAGGGGAGTCAGAAAGTAAGCCCTTCTATCTTTCTAAATAATAGGAAAGTAATCCATCTCAGGCCCCCTTTTTTATGCAGCACAAGGCTAGGAGCCAGGGCCTGATGGAATAAGCCATAGAGGGCTCATTCAATGCATATTTGCAGTGAATAGAACTCAAGAATCTGATACTTACATTTCGCTGGGAAACTGATATACATATATGAACTCTTTACAAAGGGCTCGGTTGAGTACATAATTTAATGATAGACTCTAACAGAGTTATAGAAGTTGAGTAGTGGAACAATGGCAGTGGGTTGCAGTAATAAGTAAAAGCTTCAGGCGAAAGGAGTATTCATCCTAACAGAAGCACAGGCATTTGATTAAAAGCAAAGTATGAAGAAAGGTGAAAAAAAAGAGACAATTTAGTTTAAGGCAAGGATGGGAGTAAGACATGGACGTGGGACACACGTAGATAGGAATGGTGAGAGAATAATCCTGACCACAGGTGCAGCTTTTCTGAGGGGGAAGTGGGGGGTGCAGGACATTTGAGGGGCCAGTTGATATATACTTTGACCAAAGGCTGATGAACCTGATCACCAAGAGGAAATAAGGCATCATAACAGACTTTCAGAACTCAATGACATGATACAAGCAGCATGACAAGAAAAGTAAACTGCTGTTTGAAACAAAGATGCATTGTTTTTCTTGTAAGGTGACCATTCAGTTCAGTTCAGTCGCTCAGTCGTGTCTGACTTTTTGCGACCCCATTAATCGCAGCAGCCCAGGCCTCCCTGTCCGTCACCAACTCCCGGAGTTCACCCAAACTTATGTCCATCAAGTCAGCGATGCCATCCAGCCATCTCATCCTCTGTCATCCCCCTCTCCTCCTGCCCCTGATCCCTCCCAGCATCAGGGTCTTTTCCAGTGAGTCAACTCTTTGCATGAGGTTGTCAAAAGTATTGGAGTTTCAGCTTCAGCATCAGTCCTTTCAATGAACACCCAGGAATGATCTCCTTCAGAATGGACTGGTTGTATCTCTTTGGAGTCCAAAGGACTCTCAAGAGTCTTCTCCAACACCACAGTTCAAAAGCGTCAATTCTTTAGCCCTCAGCTTTCTTCACAGTCAAACTCTCACATCCATTCATGACCACAGGAAAAACCATAGCCTTGACTAGATGGACCTTTGTTGGCAAAGTAATATCTCTGGTTTTTAACATGCTATTTAGGTTGGTCATAACTTTCCTTCCAAGGAGCTTCAGTCGTGTCTGACTCTGTGCAACCCCATAGATGGCAGCCCACCAGGCTCCCCCATCCCTGGGATTCTCCAGGCAAGAACACTGGAGTGGGTTGCCATTTCCTTCTCCAATGCACAAAAGTGAAAAGTGAAAGTGAAGTTGCTCAGTTGTGTCTGACTCTTAGCAACCCCATGGACTGCAGCCTACCAGGCTCCTCCATCCATGGGATTTTCCAGGCAAGAGTACTGGAGTGGGGTGCCATTGCCTTCTCCGGAGGAGCAAGCATTAGAGAAAACCAAACATAGGTTCGTAAAAGCAGATAGTAACTTAAAAAAGAAAGGAAGGCTTCAGAGATTCCAAAGCACCAAATGAGCCCAGTGATCAGCAGCTTATGGAAAGCACAGGTCAACAAACAAGCCAAAAAAAAAAAAAAAAAATTCAAGATATTGACTGTGAATGATGCTGCTCCAAATAAATAAACAAGTAAGTAAATACAAAGGGAGAGAGGGTAAGAAGGGGAATTTTTTGATAGGAAATTTTTACATTTTCAAAGGAAGAATTCAGTAAGTATCTAGACATGTTAGGGATTTAGACCAAAGTTATGACTTTGAGTCAAATATCTAGTGTGTGTGTGCTCAGTCATGTCCAACTCCTTGAGTTCCCATGGACTGTAGCCCACCAGGATCCTCTTGTCAGTGGGATTTTCCAGACAAGACTACTGCAGTGGATTGTCATTTCCTTCTCCCGGGGATCTTTCTGACTCAGGTATTGAACCTGCATCTCTTGTGTCTCCTGCACTGGCAGACAGATTCTTTACCAGTAGCACCACCAGGGACGCTCATTCATTTGGACTAGATGGCTATATCCTGCAAAGAGTAATGGAATGTGAAAGCTAAAGATGAAGCTTGGGCTGGGAAGGTGGTGGACAGAACAGTTAAGTTTAGGAGAAAAAAATACGAAACTGAAATGCCCAGAGAACTAGAAACAATAGTATCTCAGATGTAAAAAAAAAAAAAAATGTATTTTTCAAGAGAATGGAAAAGTAAGTAGATACAATTACAGCAGAGAAATCAAGGAGAATCAATGCTGAGGACAGGCATTCAGTGCAGTTACAACAGAAAGAGAGGAGAGATGGAATTTGCCACAACTAGCTTCAGAGAAAGCAATTTCATGGAGTGATTGCATGCCCGTTAAAACTGCCAGAAATTTTGAAGGAAAGATGTTAGGAAATTTATGAATTGCACTGAATAAAACCATTTATTCAAAGAACAGATTGATAACATAGATAGAGAGCTATGAGGAAGAGGAAACAGGAAATGTTTGAGAAAGATGAAAAAACAGAAAGAGAAAATCAAAGAGAAAAACAGAAAATGTTAGTGCATTTTTCACTAAACATTTCACTTTTCTAGAGATGATTGAGACAACATTCAAAGCAGAAGGAAAGGAGTCCAAGCTTGGGAAAGGGCGAGATTAGAAGAGGGCAGGAAAAATGAAAGGGAAAGGGAGGAAAGAGAAGAGTCAAACAAGCTACTTCAGAAGCATAAAGAGATGAGAGCCTAGGAACAGCAGACATCTGCTGGAAACATCAGACAATTTTTGAGAGAAGGATATATCTTCTTCAGAGACTTGAGAGGCAGATAAACACGAATAGGTAGGTAGATCAAATTAAAGGTGAGAGATATGATGAAACTGAGGTCTTAAAGAAAGAAAGAAAGAAAAAAAAAAAACAAGTCCTGGAAAGTTATGAAGAATAATCCAGGGAATGAATAAGGGATAAATAAAAGGAAAGCTGAGCAGGAGGGCCTGGCCAAGTTGAAATTGTACAGCAGGCTCTAGCAGGGCGCCAGCTGTATGAAGCCACAGGACTTTCTCTGGGAGCCGTCTGCAGTCTGCAAGCAGAAGGCTCACCATGGAGCCATCCAAGGCTGGAGATGGGGAGGGCACACCAGGGAGTCCAAAATGCTGGCAGGAGCACTGAAGCAGCTGACCGCTTAGTACATGGTGGGAAAGAGTCAACTTTGGTTTGCTGAGAGAAGTTTGACCCCAGCCAAAAACGACTGGGATGAGTAATGTCTTAATTCCCATAGCAGAAAGCAAGTTTCAACCACTGCAGAAACAGGAGACACAGAAAATGTTGAGAAGAGCTGAATTAGACACTTTTGAGTGACTGGGAGCTATGCTTTATGATAGGAAGCTCCCCTCATGGCTGACATTTCAGGGAGGTGATATTAACCATGAGGTCAAGGGTTCTGATAGTTAAGAACTTGGATGTCATTTTGGATGAGAAAATGAAACGGTGAAGAGGAAGGCCATAAGATGGATTCCAGTGGTTTAGGTAAATGAAATTTGATTTTTTTTCCCTCCTTTATAGTGAGTGAGTGAGTGAGTGAGTGAAGTTGCTCAGTCATATCCGACTCTTTGCGACCCAGTGGATTGTAGCCCACCAGACTCCTCCATTCATGGGATTCTCCAGGCAAGAATACTGGAGTGGGTTGCCATTTCCTTCTCCAGGGGATCTTCCCAACCCAGGGATGGGTTGTCAAAGCATGGGCTTCATATTGGCACCATCAGCAGACAAACTGAAGAAAATAATTTATTGGCCCCCACCTATCTACTGAATCAGAAACTCAGGATGAGATTCAGGAATCCAGGTTTCATTAGTAACAGGCCCTCCAGGTATTGATGCATGTTCAAGTTTGAGAACAGCTATCTTAAAGAACAGATCTAGGAAGATAAGAGTGGATGACAAGGACCTTATCTATTAAAAAATGGAGTGAGTGAGGCTTGATCAATATTCTGAAACAGTCATATAAACACAGATAATAATAATGAAGCAATAAGCACTTCCTTAAACTTGCATTTTACAGGTTTCTTCAAATATATCTATATTTCTATACAACAAAGGAAAGACCTACGGATCAGGAGAAAATATTTGCAAACCAAATTTCTGGCAAGAAAGCAAGAAAGTGAAGTTTCTCAGCGGTGTCCGACTCTTTGCAACCCCATGGACTGTAGCCCACCAGGCTCCTCCATCCATGGAATTTTCCAAGCAAGAGTACTGGAATGGATTGCCATTTCCTTCTCCAGGGTATCTTCCTGACCCAGGGATCGAACCCAGGACTCCTGCATTGCAGGCAGACGCTTTACCATCTGAGCCACCAGGGAAGCACAAGAGGTTAATATCTAAAATAAACAAGAAACTCTTAGAATTTAATAGCAAAAAACACAGATAGCCGATACAAAAGTATGGGTAAAGGAATTGAATAGATATTTGTTCAAAGAAGATATAAAAGTGGCCAACAGATATATGAAAAGATGCTTAACATTAGGGAAATGCAAATCAAAACCACAACAGTATCCCATATTGAAACTCTGTACCTGTTCTTCAATGATAATTTTATGAAAAAAAAAAAGAAATGGAATGTTTACCAGTGGTTCACAGAAAATAATTGAAAATTACAAGGAATGCATGTGATGGTTAGCAATGCTACATTTTAACAAGGTAGAAAATAACTAGTTTGAAGGGGAAGAGTAAATTATAGGAAAGTATAATTCAAAATATTATAAATATGAGGTTGCTTTGTGATTTTCTAACAGCAACCTGTTAGCAAATACATTCTGAAGAACCATGACAAGTTAGATACGTTACAATTTGCTGATAATCACTTTATGAAAAAATATGATTCATTGTTAGATGATTGATAAAAACAATTTATAGTGTTGTTTGAGTTTATTTAATTATTTAAATGTCAGACTATGTTCTTTACAGAAATCTTAGTAAAATTATAATTTCATTAGTAATTAGAAACAATGATGCTTATTAATTTCTCTACTGTACACTTAGCTGTGTTCTAGTCAGTCTTAAGGAAATCAACCCTGAATATTTACTGGAAGGCCTGTTGCTGAAGCTGAAGCTCCGATACTTTGGCCACCTTATATGAAGAGCTGACTCACTGGAAAAGACCCTGATGCTGGGAAAAAGTTGAAGGCAGAAGGAGAAGGGGGTGACAGAGGATGAAACAGTTAGATAGCATTCAATGGACATGGATTTGAGCAAACTCCAGGAGAGAGTGGAGGACAGTGGAGTTTGGCATGCTGCAGTCCATGGGGTCACAAAGAGCTGGACATGGTTTAGAAACCAAACAATCAATAACAACAATGGCCAAGGTGGGATCTGTGTAACTGATAATGGCTGATGCTTTAGGATCAGCCTGCACCCAACTAGGAAAAAGTTTATAGATGCCCTCAGGTTCACCCATGCCTGTGTATTCAATTTAAATGATCCTTAACTTATGCAATATAAATGCATTGCCAATGAGGTCCCTTAATATATCTGTTGACATTTATCTCAAAAAAATTTTCAAAATTTGCTTGATTACAAAGGCAATATGTCTTTGTTGTCTAAATGCAATCTATGTGCATTGTAGAAAGTAAGGAAATTCAGATAAACAAGAGCAAGAAGATAAAAATGTCATATTTCTACCACCCACATATTACCACACACACTCTTTGGACTAAACCTTAGGGTCAAACTTCCAAGACATTTTGCTGTCTCACACACACAACCCCCACATGTTTTTTTAGTTGCTTAATCTTTACATTTCCTTATTAACTTTTCATCTTACCTAATCTACAGTCCATATTCTAATTTCCCCAACTGACCCAGAAATACTCATTACAGTTGGTTTATTTAAACCAGAACAGATATTGGCGTCTGTTTTTTAACAGCTCTTGAATCTCTTTTTGTAAAATTAACACACTTTCCCCTTCTGTTATTTTCCTTCCCAGTATTGACTTGTTGAGGAGACCTTGCCAGTTCTCCTGAAGAATATTTGACCTTCTAGATGTGTTGTAGATAATTTAGCTTGTTCTTTTCTCTTGAATTTGGCTCAAAATGGTTGGTGGATTCAGAATACACCATAGAAGATGCAGTTCACATCATCACATCAGGAGACGTCTGGATGACTCATCATTCAGGACACTGAGATTTGCCACATGATTAACCACATAAATTTAGATCATGACAGTCTGATTCCTTCAAGTACAGCTACTTCTCTCCCTTAGGACGTGAAAGTTATCTCTGTGGTTTTACTTTTGTTTGCGAATCACTCAGTCATGCCTGACTCTTTGCAACCCATGAATTGTAGCCCACCATGGCTCCTCTGCCCATGGAGTTCTCTAATCAAGAATACTGGAGTGGGTTTCCATTCCCTTCTCCAGGAGATCTTCCCAACCCAGGGATCAAACCCAGGTCTCCTACATTGAAGGCAGATTCTTTACTGTCTGAGCCACCAGGGAAGCCCTGGTTTTACTTTGGCATTCTTCAAACATCCAGTCTTGGGGCTTCCCAGGTGGCGCTTGTGGTAAAGGAACTGCCCGCCAATGTAGGAGACTCAAGTTTGATCCCTGGGTTGGGAAGACCCTGTGGAGGAGGAAATGGCATCTCATTCCAATATTCTTGCCTGGAAAATTTCATGGACAGAGGAGCCTGGCGGGCTACATCCATGGGGTCACAAAGAGTCAGACACAACTGAGTAAACACTAATTGATAATCCTTGCCAGAACTAGAGTTTAATTAGGAGTTGCAAATTGCTGCTGTTTAAATCGTTAGAATTCAGAAAGTAAAATTAGGTAGAATTATTATTGTTTAACTTACTGAGTGCTTGCAAAGTGTCAGGCTCTGTGCAATGATCTTTGTAAGTACCGAGTCATTTAAATCTCAATCCAATCCTTCAGATCAGATCAGATCAGTCGCTCAGTCGTGTCCGACTCTTTGCGACCCCATGAACCGCAGCACGCCAGGCCTCCCTGTCCATCACCAGCTCCCGGAGGTCACTCAGACTCGCATCCATTGAGTCAGTGATGCCATCCAGCCATCTCATCCTCTGTCGTCCCCTTCTCCTCCTGCCCCCAATCCCTCCCAGCATCAGAGTCTTCTCCAATGAGTCAACTCTTCGCATGAGGTGGCCAAAATACTGGAGTTTCAGCTTCAGCATCATTCCTTCTAAAGAAATTCCAGGATTGATCTCCTTCAGAATGGACTGGTTGGATCTCCTTGCAGTCCAAGGGACTCTCAAGAGTCTTCTCCAACACCACAGTTCAAAAGCATCAATTCTTCGGCGCTCAGCCTTCTTCACAGTCCAGCTCTCACATCCATACATGACCACAGGAAAGACCATAGCCTTGACTAGGCGAACCTTTGTTGGTAAAGTAATGTCTCTGCTTTTGAATATGTGATCTAGGTTGGTCATAACTTTCCTTCCAAGGAGCAAGCGTCTTGTAATTTCATGGCTGCAGTCACCATCTGCAGTGATTTTGGAGCCCAGAAAAACAAAGTCTGACACGGTTTCCACTGTTTCCCCATCTATTTCCCATGCAGTGATGGGACCAGATGCCATGATCTTCGTTTTCTGAATGTTGAGCTTTAAGCCAACCTTTTCACTCTCCACTTTCACTTTCATCAAGAGGCTTTTTAGCCCCTCTTCACTTTCTGCCATAAGAGTCGTGTCATCTGCATATCTGAGGTTATTGATATTTCTCCCGGCAATCTTGATTCCAACTTGTGTTTCTTCCAGTCCAGCATTTCTCAGGAGGTATGTAATATCTACCCCATGGAGCCAATGAGGAAACTGAGACTGTTAGAATGAGACTCTTAAAGAAAAGTTAAATTGTAAGTTCTTGCTAGCAGCTCATTGAAGCCTCAAGGCAGAATCTAAGCCCAATATCTGTCTGACTCCAAAAAAATATATGATATTTACCATTAAGTAATATTGCTGCCTCCAACCACAAATGGGCTTTTTGGTTAAAAATTAATTCACTCATTAATAATAATGTTAAAAATGACATCATGAAATATAATCTTATATTTCCAGGAAGCAGTCTTACTCTATCAAGTGGACGTAGTTTATGCTATCTCACCTGAGTTCTCTCTGCCCCTCATTCTCACTCTTTAGCATTCAATTTCTGAAATCTTTTTAGTTAAATTTAAAAGAAAATGGCATTGAAATATGTATAATATCATATATGAAATGAGTCACCAGTCCAGGTTCAATGCATGATACTTGGGGCTGGTGCACAGGCATGACCCGGAGGGATGGTACAGGGAGGGAGGAGGGAGGAGGGTTCGGGATGGGGAGCACATGTATGCCTGTGGTGGATTCATTTTGATGTATGGCAAAACCAATACAATATTGTAAAGTTAAGCAAAATAAAAAATAAATAATAAAAATTAAAAAAATAAATAAAATAGCATTGGAATTTTTTGAAATTTAAAATTGGGGGTTGGAGAGAAGAGAGGAGAGAGACAATGGTAGAGACCTTGTGAGAAACCTCCCTCTGCCTGCTTCTTTTCCCTATAATAACTGATATGCACCTACAGCAGAAGTGAAGTGAAGTCGCTCAGTCGTGTCCGACTCTTGGCAGCCCCATGGACTATAGCCCGCCAGGCTCTTCCGTCCAAGGGATTTTCCAGGCAAGAATACTGCAGTGGGTTTCCATTTCCTTCTCCAAGGGATCTTCCCAACCCAGGGATGGAACCCCAGTCTCCAGGAGTGCAGGCACACTCCTTACCATCTGAGCCACCCCAGTCCTGACTATAAGCAGAGAGAACAACCAATAAAAGACCCTGGTGCATTCAAGGAACTGCTGAAAATTCAGGGTTCCTGAGGAAAGTCAACAGAAGAGGAGAAAATCCAGTCAGAAGGGTAGCACAGGGCTAGATCCTGTCAGACCTCCTGAGTGAGGTAATAGTATAAGAATTTTAAGAAAATCTACATTTCAGCAGAATCATTCTGTCTGAAGAGTTAAGAGGGGGAGAGGATGGGAAAGGGCAGAAGCAGAGAGACCTTCTGAAGCATGTTACCCTGGTGTTGTTTAAAAAATGTTGAAAGCTTTGATCAGGTGTGGTCATGGGGATAATGGAGATGATGGTTGCACATACATTTCTGGAATCAAGCACTTGGGAGTCATCAACATGAGATAATATGTAGAGCCCATGTGACTTGAGTATGTAAAGCCCATGTGACTTGAGTAGATTACTTAGGTAGGAAGTGTGGCTAGAAAAGAGACGATGTCCAACCACGCTACCTTGGGATTCTCCAATGCGTAAAGATAGAGGGGATGAATAGGAACCAGCAAAAGACAATGAAAACAAGTGGCCACAATGTTAAGAGGGAAACCAGGCAAATCTGGTGTTAGAAACCAAGTGAAGAAACTATTTCAAGATATTTTCCCATTAACAAAAACTAACATAATGGGAAACAAGGAAATTATTCTCAATACTCCTTAGAACCACAATATTAAAGCAGCAATGATTGAAAATAAGTAACTTGCAGTATGAATGGAAATTTGCACTTAATGTATCAAGACAGTTTATATAGTAATAATAATAAACGGTACAATCCTTTGGAAACCACGCATAAATTTTAAGAAACTATTACAAAGAGATGATTATGAACTAATTTCTGTCTCTACCCATACAAAGCTACAAATTGATTTGTTTTCTGTCTCAGAAATAAAATTTACTTTTCTTAGCACAGAAATAAAGATGACATTCTTTTAGCAGCATGCAAGAACACATTTTAAAATGATGTGTGCTAGAAAGATGAATTTATTTCAAGTAAGTTTTTATGTATAAGATTAAGTATATACCAAGTATGTATGACTTTGTTTTTTATTTTAAAATATTTTCTTCTCACATATCCTCATGGCCTCTCCTGCCCCATAGATCGTCTCCTGTTTGCTTCACAGCAGTTGCTCTCACTGTATTTCCAACTCAATCACAGTCACAGGAACAACCATAGTCTAGGAGAACCCAGCTCTTCAAAAACTTCTTGCACTCAAGAGAAACCAAGGAGAATAATATCTGGCTTCCCACATAGCTGCCAAAGGGGCCAAATAATGCAAACTACAAGTGCAAGGGAATTGATATCTCATGCAGTGAACTTTGCCCAGTGGGGCAAGAGACAAAAACACATCAGTCCTATAAATTCCCTCTCCTTCTTCGCCAAGGTTCTACCTCAAGGCAGTTTCTCTGTGGATCTTGCCTGGGGATAACCTGTAAGGGGTCCTCAACCTCTCAGATCTAATACCCAATGGTCTGAATTGGAGCTGATGTAATAATAATAGAACCAAAGTGCACAATAAATGTAATGTGCTTGAATCATCCTGAAATCCTCCTCCCAACCCATCTGTGGAAAAATTGTCTTCCACAGAATCAGTCCCTGGTGCCAAAAAGTTGGCGACTGCTGCGTAAGATGTAAGAGACACTCCTCACCAAACAGACAGCTGTCTCTTTTGTAGTACATCATGAAACAGGGCTAGCATCACACTGCTTCACCTTGCACTGTACCTATCTCACTTCGCTTGGCCCTCACTCTCGTTTGCTAGAATTGTACCTCACAAATCAAGCATCAGCACTTAATCCCTGCATTTGACATAATTTTTAAAAGACTACAGGGTAAAACTAAGGGAAGCAAGGTCCAAAGCAGAGGGACAGTAGAGATCCTACATAGCAAACATTTATGCAATCACAATGCAAAGTAGAAGTATTAGTTGCTCAGTCATGTCCGACACTTTGCGACCCCATGGACTGTAGACCCCCCAGGTTCCTCTTGCCACAGACTTCTCCAGGCAAGAATGCTGGACAGGGTAGCCATTTTCTTCTCCAGGAGTTCTTCCCAAGCCAGGGACTAAACCTGGGTCTCCTGCATTGCAGGTAGACTCACCACCCAAGTTAAATATTAAATTTTAGAGGCTTCTGCCTGTGCCCTTCAAAAATACATAACAAGACTCATTATTCAATTAACATACATTTAAGTCTGAGGCCCTTCTCCTTGGAGCAGCAGTAAGTAAAGCCTCATCATTCTCGGGGCTTCAATTTCCTTGTACTTGGGGAAAAAATGGTGCAAAAAATGAATCTCTTTAATCACAGGACACATGAACTTTGGACCCTCTGCAGACACCAGAACTCTCTCCTTTTGTCTAGTTTCCTTTACAAAGGCAATGTCTCTGCACCTTAGCAAAATTGCTTCAATTGCTCAAGGTTTTGTGGAACACAAGCCAGAAAAGTGTTTCATGGGCCATGTCTACTTAAATCCATTTATGCCCACTTGTGATAAATGTCCTCAAAGGCAACACAGTACAAAATATTTGTAAAACAATCTTTCAAGGATATATGTAAAACTAGAGAGGAGAAAATATGGGTGTTTATTAAAAGATTTCAGCTCTGTGTATGATTAAAAAAACAGTTCTAATCACCTAGAACCAGACATCCTGGAATGCAAAGTCAAGTGGGCATTAGGAAGCATCACTATGAACAAAGCTAGTGGAGGTGATGGAATTCCAGTTGAGATATTTCAAATCCTAAAAGATGATGCTGTTAAAGTGCTCACTTAATATGCCAGCAAATTTGGAAAACTCAGCAGGGACTACAGGACTGGGTAAAGGTCAGTTTTCATTCCAATCCCAAAGAAATACAATGCCAAAGAATGTTCAAACTATAGTACAATTGCACTCATCTCACACGCTACCAAAGTAATGCTCAAAATTCTCTAAGCCAGGCTTCAGCAGTACGTGAACTGTAAGGAGATCCAACCAGTCCATCCTAAAGGAAATCAGTCCTGGGTGTTCATTGGAAGGACTGATGTTGAAGCTGAAACTCCAATATTTTGGCCACCTGATGCAAAGAGCTGACTCATTTGAAAATACCCTGATGCTGGGAAAGATTGGGGGCAGGAGGAGAAGGGGAAGACAGAGGATGAGATGGTTGGATGGCATCACCAACTCAATGGACATGAGTTTGGGTAAACTCCAGAAGTTGGTGATGGACAGGGAGGCCTGGCGTGCTGTGGTTCATGGGGTCACAGAGTTGGACACAACTGAGCAAGTGAACTGAACTGAACTGAAACCCCCATGTAAACAGATGAAGAAATAGAACATTGCCTGTGACTTTCAAAAATGCCTAGCATGCACTCTCTCCCATAGACCTTTAATTGTAGTCCTTTTCTTCCTTTTCTATACACTTGTCAGTATGTAACTCTAAACACATGGTTTATTTAACCCATTTTTTAACTTTATATAAATGAAATTGTATAGCGCATCTTTTTTGACCCTGGATTCTTTCAACAATATGTTTATAATAAGCATTTGTTTTATTCCATATTTTTACTGGTAGCTTAAGTTCATTCATTTTCTTGAATGGTTTTCCATTGTAATTATAAACCACAGTTCATGGGTCCACTATATAGTAGATATTCAAATCATTTCTAACTTGGGCGATTATGACTGTTACTATGAGGATTTGTGTATGTGTCCTCTAGGAAAACCTCTGCTGGAAAAGTTCCTAATATAGAATTCATGAGTAATAAGGAATGAACGCATAAATTCTATACTTAGGATGAGGTGGTTGGATAGCATCACTCAGTGAACATGAACTTGAGCAAACTCTGAAAGATAGTGAAGGACAGGGATGCCTAGCATGCTGCAGTCCATGTGTTGCGGAGATTCGGACATGACTTAGCAACTGAGCAACAACAACAAACTGGTTTCCAAAATAGTTGCACTAGTTTACACTTTCATCAAAGCTGTATGAAAATTCCTATGGATTCACATTTTTGGCAAAAAAAAAAAAGTTTGGCATTTTCTGGCTTTTTAAAATCTTAGCCATTCTGGTAGGATCTAATGGGATCTCACTGTGGTTTTATTTTATGTTTCACTATTACTATTAATTGGAGACGGCAATGGCACCCCACTCCAGTACTCTTGCCTGGAAAATCCCAAGGATGGAGGAGCCTGGTGGGATGCAGTCCATGGGGTCGCTAAGAGTCAGGCACAACTGAGCAACTTCACTTTCACTTTTCACTTTCATGCACTGGAGAAGGAAATGGCAACCCACTCCAGTGTTCTTGCCTGGAGAATCCCAGGGACA
The DNA here is from genome assembly GCA_935064755.1 of Tragelaphus eurycerus. Classification (NCBI taxonomy): domain Eukaryota; kingdom Metazoa; phylum Chordata; class Mammalia; order Artiodactyla; family Bovidae; genus Tragelaphus; species Tragelaphus eurycerus. The sequence continues at coordinate 2,676,334 of CAKXYN010000135.1, read as the reverse complement.
GGGAAGCCTGGTGGGCTGCTGTCTATGGGGTCGCAGAGTTGGACACGACTGAAGCGACTTAGCAGCAACAGCAGCATTACTATTAATAAAATAGCACCACATATGTTGTTGAATAGTTATTACACAATGTGGACATTTTACAAATTGCCTGTTCAAGTTTGTTGCCCAATTTTCTACCAGATATATTTTCCTTATTGATTTTTATGAATTACTCATGAAATCTGGGCCATATATGCTTATATAAGTCACTAATATCTTCTGTTATTTGGCTTAATACTCACTTTCTTAAAAGATTATCTTAAGGGATGCAAGATTTTCCCTTTAATACAGTGAAAATTATCCATTTTTATAGCTTTTTCTTTTCTATTGAATAGTATTTTCCTAATCCTCCAGTATAATATTGAAGATAAGTGATTAATAGCAAACATCCCTGCTTTGTTTCACTCCCAAAGTGAAAGCTATCAACATTTTACCACTAAGAATGGTGCAGAGTTCAGGAATTGGAGTTTATCATATTCACAGTGTTCCCTTCTATTCTTAATGTTATAAAAGTGTTTTCATAACTAAATATCTAACATCAAAGCTTTTCCATAGGTATTTTGGCAACTATGGTATTTTTCTCCATTATTTTGTTCATGGGGACTAGAGGGAATAGTGTAGGGAATGTTGACTATTGAACAAACTTTGCATTCCTGAAAAAATATACAATCAACCTACCACATGGTATGGAGTTAAATATGTTGCTAGATTCAGTTTGTTGGTATTTTAGTTAGTATTGCTGCATCAGTGTTCATGAGTCAAATGACTGGAATAGACATTATTCAGTACTGTTCCTGTAAGTTTGCTCTCCAAGTTATGTTGAGCTCATCAAAAGAGATAGGGGATGTTTTATACTGTTCAAGTCTCTAGAAGAATTTGGTGTTGTTTTTCTTTTTTTCCCTTAAATGTTGAGAGCTGCCCCTCTCTGAAAGTCTGCCCTTAAAATTCTGGTCCTCAGCTCAGGAAGATGGACATGATCTGCCTTTGGATCTCTTCTCTGTATGATCAGATCAGATCAGTCGCTCAGTCGTGTCCAGGCCTCCCTGTCCATCACCAACTCCCGGAGTTCACTCAAACTCATGTCCATCGAGTCAGTGATGCCATCCAGCAATCTCATCCTCTGTCGTCCCTTTTTCCTCTTGTCCTCAAACCCTCCCGGCATCAGAGTCTTCTCCAATGAGTCAACTCTTTGCATGAGGTGGCCAAAGTACTGGAGTTTCAGCTTTAGCATCATTCCTTCAATGGCAACCCACTCCAGTGTTCTTGCCTGGAGAATCCCAGGGACAGGGGAGCCTGGTGGGCTTCTGTCTATGGGGTCGCACAGAGTCGGACACGACTGAAGCGACTTAGCAACAACAACAACTTCCAAAGAAATCCCAGGGCTGATCTCCTTCAAAATGGACTGGTTGGATCTTCTTGCAGTCCAAGGGACTCTCAAGAGTCTTCTCCAACACCACAGTTCAAAAGCATCAATTCTTCAGTGCTCAGCTTTCTTCACAGTCCAACTCTCACATCCACACATGACCACAGGAAAAACCATAGCCTTGACTAGATGGACCTTTGTTGGCAAAGTAATGTCTCTGCATGAAGCTATCTCTATTCTCTGTTATTTCATGATAAATAGAAGCAGAAATCAAATTATTCAATAGTTTGGTGAGGATTACTTTGTGCATTAAGTCTTTGTCAAGAAAATTATCAATAAGTTTTTGAAAAAGAACTTCCTATCATTATGCTTCTGTAAAGATAAAAAAGATCCATTTCATCAAGGGTCTCAGATTTTCTAGTGTAGGAATAAGCAATTTAATCTAACTTTTGTGGTATTTTGTCTTTCCATTTGTCTTTCTTAAGACAATTGAATGTGTTTTTAATGAACTTTCTAACCCAGAGAGAACCTGGAAATTATTTAGAGACTATAATTTAAAACATTTTTAACTATCTTTTTTTCTAGATTTTGGATTTTTCCTTAAATCAATTTTGGTAATTTATATTTCCCAGAATTAAATTAGACTCTTCCACTCATCTAGAATTCATGCTTTTAAACTTTTTTTTTTTTTTTTTACAAATTGTAAGATAACACATGCTTTTGAAAACAATATTAGGATTCAAAAATTTTTTTCTCATTTGTTATGTCTTTTCCACCCAAATATGCTTCCTGCAATCTCTCTCTAAATTGATTAGATTAATCAGAAAATATTATTTTATTTGGTATTTCATTCTTTTAAGAAAAACTAACTCTTGGAATTACTCATCATTTAATATATATTTCAATTTTTTTAATTTAATATTTTCTTTATATTTCCCTTACACAGCTTTTCAAAAATTTCTCAATTCTTCATTTTAATACTTAGTTTATTTATTTTCAATCTTTCACTAACATATGGAAAATATTTTCATTATGAATTTACCTCTGAGTGTTACATTACATTAGCACTGCCACATACGCTTTGAATAACAGTATCTTGTTATTGACTATATGCCAATATCTGCAATTTAGCTTAAACCCTTAAGCAGTGAAAATAAGGGCTTATTTATAAAGTACACAATTACTACATTTTTTTGTTTATCATTTTATTTTTTAATTTGTTGAACTAAATTAGAAAGTGTTCACACTATAACTGGAAATATTAATAGCTCTCAGTCTTTTAATACTGATTAATTTAAAGAGTTTTATGATTATTTAAAATCATAAGCTCAGTTCATTGAACATAAAATATATTTTCAAAATTATATGCCTTTATATTAATTTTTTATAGAAAGTCAATCCTTAAGATATTTATTTTTGCTAATATGATATGCCCTTGACCAAGAATGCTATATGAATTATCTCATTATTTACATGCCCTTCTGTGTTCTACTTGTATTACTGACTGATCATTCAGTATGAGAAATAATTCCTTAATAAGCCAAAGTTGTGTGTCATTGCTGTTTGTCCAAGAAATAGATAAAAACTTGAAAATGTTTTCACATTCAAATCCAACTCAAGTACTCTATATGTGTGGGTGTGTGCTAGTCAATTAACCTCCAATTAAAATAAATAAATTAACCTTTAAAAAAGAATACTGGAGGGGGTTGCCATTCCAGGGGATCTTCGAAACCCAAGTATCAAACCCAGGTATCCTGCATTGCAGGCAGATTCTTTATCATCTGAGCCATCAGGGAAGTACCCCAAGTACTCTATATATCCTTGAAAATTTTTCTTTGAACCAAGTAATTGTTTTAATCACTATTATCCCGCCTATTTATACATAACTTTTATCAGTACATTTAACACATGACATTACTTTTTTATTTTTATCTTTTTCCTAATAGAGGATAAATTCCTTGAAGAGAAGACTGCCTTATTTTTATTTTATTATGCAAAAATAACCTTGGGATGGAAAACAATTACTTTCAAAGAGCATACACTAGACTGAAGGAAAACGTACTATATATATGGCATCCATAGGCCCTTTGGCCCTCCAGTAAAACCAATGTAGATTAAGGTCCACAATAAATACATCCTTTGTCTCATCAGATCAGATCAGATCAGTCGCTCAGTCATGTCCGACTCTTTGCGACCCCATGAACTGCAGCACGCCAGGCTTCCCTGTCCATCACCAGCTCCCGGAGGTCACTCAGACTCACATCCATCAAGTCAGTGATGCCATCCAGCCATCTCATCCTCTGTCGTCCCCTTCTCCTCCTGCCCTCAATCCCTCCCAGCATCAGAGTCTTCTCCAATGAGTCAACTCTTTGCATGAGGTGGCCAAAATACTGGAGTTTCAGCTTTAGCATCATTCCTTCCAAAGAAATCCCAGGGCTGATCTCCTTCAGAATGGACCGGTTGGATCTCCTTGCAGTCCAAGGGACTCTCAAGAGTCTTCTCCAACACCACAGTTCAAAAGCATCAATTCTTCGGCGCTCAGCCTTCTTCACAGTCCAGCTCTCACATCCATACATGACCACAGGAAAGACCATAGCCTTGACTAGGCGAACTTTGGTGGTAAAGTAATGTCTCTGCTTTTGAATATGCTATCTAGGTTGGTCATAACTTACCTTCCAAGGAGCAAGCGTCTTTTAATTTCATGGCTGCAGTCACCATCTGCAGTGATTTTGGAGCCCAGAAAAACAAAGTCTGACACTGTTTGCACTGTTTCTCCATCTATTTCCCATGTAGTGATGGGACCAGATGCCATAATCTTCGTTTTCTGAATGTTGAGCTTTAAGCCAACCTTTTCACTCTCCACTTTCACCTTCATCAAGAAGCTTTTTAGCCCCTCTTCACTTTCTGCCATAAGAGTGGTGTCATCTGCATATCTGAGGTTATTGATATTTCTCCCAGCAATCTTGATTCCAGCTTGTGTTTCTTCCAGTCCAGCATTTCTCATGATGTACTCTGCATATAAGTTAAATAAACATGGTGACAATATGCAGCCTTGACGTACTCCTTTTCCTATTTGGAACCAGTCTGTTGTTCCATGACCAGTTCTAACTGTTGCTTCCTGACCTGCATACAGATTTCTCAAGAGGCAGATCAGGTGGTCTGGTATTCCCATCTCTTTCAGAATTTTCCATAGTTTATTGTGATCTACACAGTCAAAGGCTTTGGCATAGTCAATAAAGCAGAAATGGATGTTTTTCTGGAACACTCTTGCTTTTTCCATGATCCAGCAGATATTGGCAATTTGATCTCTGGTTCCTCTGCCTTTTCTAAAACCAGCTTGAACATCAGGAAGTTCACAGTTCACATAGTGCTGAAGCCTGGCTTGGAGAATTTTGAGCATGCAAATGCAGTACTTGGATGCAGTCTCAAAAATGACAGAATGATCTCTGTTCGTTTCCAAGGCAAACCATTCAATGTCACAGTAATCCTTTGTCTCATAGGTGATCACTTATAGAGATCTCCACAGTAGTCCTTTGCTGCTGAGACTGCTAATCATTTTATAATGTCCCTTTTCCCCTTTCATACTGATCAGATTTTCAACTGGATTGCATTTCTATCCATTTCATGGCCATGTGCCTAAATCCTGACCAACAGATTGTGAGAAAAAGTGATGTGTGAAACTTCGAGCTTAACCAACGAAAACAAATTGTTGTGTTCTCTACATTCACAGCTAGATCACTGACATAATGGCTGGAGTTGGAACAGACAACAAGAAGTGAAAATAATTTTTTGAGGATCCTAAAACAGTAAATGATAAAGGAGCCTGAATCCCCGGCATTCAGAGCCATTTATGTTTGCCCTGAATTCTGTTGTGAAAGAAATAATCTCATTTAACCCACGTTACTTGGGTACTTCTCACAGATGTTGAATCTATAATCCATTCAATAAACTCCTTTAGAAAAATTTGCTCATCCTTGTCCTTGAAAAATTATTGTGTCCTGTTTTACCATTTTTTTCCATTTGAAATAAAACTATGTAAAAACAAAAAAGTAAGACAGGATGCAGATCAATGTGCAAAATATCATTATAAGCATATTTAATGAAATTCTGCACAACTTTTATAAAGTATTTAATTCTAAGATTAGATTTTAATAAATGGGAATCATTTTTAGATTATGAATACATTATCATAAAAATAAAGTATTAAATATTAAGATAATGTGGAAGTTAGCTTTTAAGTTCAGTATAACATCCTGAAATTACATGGTCTTATTTGTTCTTATTAATTTTTCACTCTTAGGGAAGATGCTGTCAGATTTTGTCATTTTATTTTTCATAGAAAAAAATGTATGTGAATCTAGGGAAAGGAAACCTGAAAATAATATAACTAACATTTCTACAAATGTTTAAGACATGGAAAGATAACAAAAAGGGCTAAATGAGATATTTTTTTAATTAGTTAGAATTAAATTGTGATTTTTAAAAAATTATTTGTCAGGATTTCTACCCTTTTCTTTTCATGGCATATACAGATATATATATACACACACATATGTATATATGCTAATAATAATCTGTGTACAGCATACGGATGCAGATGGAAGCAACTACTTTAGCTAGAGGGACAACAGAGCTCTTGCCATCATGAGACTCCACTCATCAATTTGAGCTGGAAAGAATCCTCTCCAGGAACACTCATAACCCATTTTTTATGTGTTGTGTATCAATAGTTACAAAACTCTGGTTAAAGGAACTAAAGATTAAGTAGTTAGAGAATCACTCGAAAGGCAATGTAGCTTTAACATGAAAAAAAAAAAAGAACCATTGGAAGCCTAGTTTCCATGCACTCTCCCAGAAAAAGGAAACTGAGAAAATTAATTTCATAAAATGTTACATTGTATCATCATCCATTAGCATTTATTGAACAACAAGTCCTTGGGGGAATAAGGACATGTGACTTTGTACTAGAAATGGTTTATCCCCTAAAGACGCTTTTAATTTGTGTAGCTCATATAATCCTGATATTTTGTGACATTTCAAGTATGCAGAAAGTACAACAATTACAATTCTAGGTTGACATTTTCACACTTTTTAATGAATTTCTCATAAATTTATTTGAGATGTACAGGCAATAAATTCAAATTTAGTATGAGTAAATGTCTGCCATTTAAAGAAGCTGGATTACCTAAATTCTTGACTTAAACACCGAGTCAATTGCACAAATTTGAGACATTATCTCCAATAATGAGCTTCTCAGTCAATAAAAGTGTATTTATAGCTTTAAAAATTTGCAGAGAATGTAAATGTGTACCCAGGCAGGGTGACAGCATAGTAATGAAAGGTTCACATCAGATCAAACAAGCCTTTTATCAAACTATTACATAAACATAATTGTCAATTTATAACAAGTAAAACTAATAATGTAATAATAGATGCCATTTAATGATGGCTGGTCCTTGACAAATGTTAGCTCATTTACTTTGGTTTTTAAAACAATTTTTCAAGGTTAGTCTCTTCTCCCTCTTTTACACATACATACTTCTGGAGAGATTAAGAAACTTGCCCCAGCTATTTTACTGAGTTATTAAGTGGCAAGCTAATTTACAATGAGTCCCCTAACTTTATGTCCCAGACATATTGCAGCTCTACGACATCTTCTTGAAATAAAAAAGAATCTGAGCCTGCTTCCCACTAGCTAAAAGAAATTGCATCTAAGTTTTCCTTCGTTCCCCTCAGAGAGACAGCCAAGGGGAAGGCAGTGTTATGTCATTTCTGCACAAGTTACCATTAACTGTTCTAAGAGCTCCACCAGAAGAAAGAACAAAACCCTGCTATTCCTAAATTCACCATCAATTCTCTCTCTCATGTTCAGGAGTTTGTTTCCAACCTCAAAAAAAAGTCCTATTTTTCTGTCCTGCAAACTCAGTTCTTAATAAGAATAATTTATGGGGATAAAAAGCCAGGAATTCTATCCAACCATAACATTCAGCCATGTGCACTCATCTTCTGAGACAGTTGAAACACAACTCAAGTTGCTGATATGGCGAAGTGAAAATAGAAGGAGAAAGACTATACTAGGTGTCCTTAAAATTTTTTAACAGTTTAATAATATCATACAGCCATACCACATTCTTCCCAGAAGACAACCAGAGGTTATTTAAACATTGTTATCTAGCCTCTGAGCATGAACATCATGCAGATGGAACAAGATGAATTACCACCACCAGCATGACTCACTCCTAACTGACCACATCCCCATGCACGAGAGCTAAATAATTTCATCCTTGTCTGATGAGAAATTTACCCTTCACCTAAATGTTAAAAGCCTTTTTTAGGATAACAGAAACTTCCATTAAAGGGCAATACAGTTCATTTATAGAATAAGAAAGGGCTTCCCCAGTGGTTCAGTGGTAAAGACTCTGCCTGCCAATGCAGGAGACAAGGGTTTGATCCCTAGAGCTCGAAGATCCCCTGGAGAAGGAAATGGCAACCTACTCTGGTATTCTTGTCTGGGAAATCCCACACACAGAGGAGCCTGGCAAGGTCCATGGGGTCAGATATGACTTAGTAACTAAACAAAAGTCAGGGGAAAAGTCAGTCTATTCTGCATCAGATCAAATCAGATCAGATCAGTCACTCAGTCGGGTCCGACTCTTTGCAACCCCATGAATCGCAGCACACCAGGCCTCCCTGTCCATCACCAAATCCCAGGGGTCACCCAGACTCACATCCATCGAGTCAGTGATGCCATCCAGCCATCTCATCCTCTGTCGTCCCCTTCTCCTCTTGCCCTCAATCCCTTCCAGTATCAGAGTCTTCTCCAATGAGTCAACTCTTCGCATGAGGTGGACAAAATACTGGAGTTTCAGCTTTAGCATCATTCCTTCCAAAGAAATCCCAGGGCTGATCTCCTTCAGAATGGACTGGTTGGATCTTCTTGCAGTCCAAGGGAATCTCAAAGAGTCTTCTCCAATACCACAGTTCAAAAGCATCAATTATTCAGTGCTCAGCCTTCTTCACAGTCCAGCTCTCATAACCATACATGATCACAGGAAAAACCATAGCCTTGACTAGGCGAACCTTTGATGGCAAAGTAATGTCTCTGCTTTTGAATATGTGATCTAGGTTGGTCATAACTTTCCTTCCAAGGAGTAAGCGTCTTTAAATTTCATGGCTGCAGTCACCATCTGAAGTGATTTTGGAGCCCCCAAAATAAAGTCAGCCACTGTTTCCACTGTTTCTCCATCTATTTACCATGAAGTGACGGGACCGGATGCCATGATCTTCGTTTTCTGAATGTTGAGCTTTAAGGCAACTTTTTCACTCTCCTCCTTCACCTTCATCAAGAGGCTTTTGAGTTCCTCTTCACTTTCTGCCATTAGGGTGGTGTCATCTGCATATCTGAGGTTATTGATATTTCTCCCAGCAATCTTGATTCCAATTTGTGTTTCTTCCAGTCCAGCGTTTCTCATGATGTACTCTGCATATAAGTTAAATAAACATGGTGACAATATACAGCCTTGACGTACTCCTTTTCCTATTTGGAACCAGTCTGTTGTTCCATGTCCAGTTCTAACTGTTGCTTCCTGACCTGCATACAGATTTCTCAAGAGGCAGATCAGGTGGTCTGGTATTCCCATCTCTTTCAGAATTTTTCCCAGTTTATTGTTATCCACACAGTCAAAGGCTTTGGCATAGTCAATAAAGCAGAAATAGATGTTTTTCTGGAACTCTCTTGCTTTTTCCATGATCCAGTGGATGTTGGCAATTTGATCTCTGGTTCCTCTGCCTTTTCTAAAACCAGCTTAAACATCAGGAAGTTCATGGTTCACATATTGCTGAAGCCTGGCTTGGAGAATTTTGAGCATTACTTTACTAGCGTGTGAGATGAGTGCAACTTTGCGGTAATTTGAGCATTCCTTGGCATTGCCTTTCTTTGGGATTGGAATGAAAACTGACCTTTTCCAGTCCTGTGGCCACTGCTGAGTTTTCCAAATTTGCTGGCATATTGAGTGCAGCACTTTCACAGCATCATCTTTCAGGATTTGGAATAGCTCCACTGGAATTCCATCACCTCCACTAGCTTTGTTCATAGTGATGCTTTCTAAGGCCCACTTGACTTCACATTCCAGGATGTCTGGCTCTAGGTCAGTAATCACACCATCATGATTATCTGGGTCATGAAGCTCTTTTTTGTACAGTTCTGTGTATTCTTGCCACCTCTTCTTAATATCTTCTGCTTCTGTTAGGTCCATACCATTTCTGTCCTTTATCAAGCCCATCTTTGCATGAAATATTCCTTTGGTATCTCTGATTTTCTTGAATAAATCCCTAGTCTTTCCCATTCTGTTGTTTTCCTCTATTTCTTTGCATTGATCACTGAAGACGGCTTTCTTATCTCGTCTTGCTATTCTTTGGAACTCTGCATTCAGATGCTTATATCTTTCCTTTTCTCCTTTGCTTTTCACTTCTTTTCTTTTCACAGCTATTTGTAAGGCCTCCCCAGACAGCCATTTTGCTTTTTTACATTTCTTTTCCATGTGGATGATCTTGATCCCTGCCTCCTGTACAATGTCACGAACCTCATTCCATAGTTCATCAGGCACTCTATCTATCAGATCTAGGCCTTTAAATCTATTTCTCACTTCCACTGTATAATCATAAGGGATTTGATTTAGATCATACCTGAATGGTCTAGTGGTTTTCTCTACTTTCTTCAATTTCAGTCTGAATTTGGCAATAAGGAGTTCATGGTCTGAGCCACAGTCAGCTCCTGGTCTTGTTTTTGCTGACTGTACAGAGCTTCTCCATCTTCGGCTGCAAAGAATATAATTGATCTGATTTCAGTGTTAACCATCTGGTGATGTCCATGTCTAGAGTCTTCTCTTATGTTGTGGGAAGAGGGTGTTTGTTATGACGAGTGCATTTTCTTGGCAAAACTCTATTAGTCTTTGCCCTGTTTCATTCCATATTCCAAGGCCAAATTTGCCTGTTACTCCAGGTGTTTCTTGACTTCCTACTTTTGCATTCCAGTCCCCTATAATGAAAAGGACATCTTTTTTGGGTATTAGTTCTAAAAGGTCTTGTAGGTCTTCATAGAACCATTCAAGTTCAGCTTCTTCAGCGTTACTCGTTCTGCATACATATAGTCAAAGCTATGGTTTTACCAGTAGTCATGTATGGATGTGAGAGTTGGACCACAAGAAAGCTGAGCACCAAAGAATTGATGCTTTTTAACTGTAGTGTTGGAGAAGACTCTTGAGAGTCCCTTGGACTGCAAGGAGATCAAACCAGTGCATCCTAAAGGAAATCAGTCCTGAATAGTCATTGGAAGGACTGATGCTGGAGCTGAAACTCCAATACTTTGGCCATCTGATGTGAAGAACTGACTCATTGGACAAGGCTCTGATGCTGGGAAAGATTGAAGGTGGGAGGAGAAGGGGACGACAGAGGATGAGATGGTTGAATGACATCACTGACTTAATGGACATGAGTCTGAGCAAGCTCAGGAGTTGGTGATGGGCAGGGAGGCCTGGAGTCTCAAAGAGTCAGACATGACTGAGAGGGTGAACTAACTGAACTGATTCTGTATAATGGTTCTGCTTACAAAAATATTCCTGTTCTCAACATGGGGTTACACTATAGCTCCTTCCTTTCTTAAAAAAAAAAAAAAAAAAAAAAAAAAAGATAAAGTGAGACTGTCCTTGGAAATGGTGCTATGTGTGCTCTGCTCTGACAAACAAGAGGCACCATAGATAAGCACACAGACGTGTCTGTTCTCACGCCCTTGGGAATATTGAAAAGGATGAGCAGTCTCTAGATTGCATGACAGGGACGAACATCACTCTTTGTGGGTTTTGTTTGTTTATTTTGCTTGTTTGTTACTGTATGAACATCCTCTAAGGAAGCCGCCTTTAATTGCCTTTTTAGGGAGGGAGCACATGTATGAAAGACACAGTGACAGGTTGACACAACGCTCAGTCCCTTTTACACTGCTTTCCTGGGGACAAAGGAAAAAAAAATCAGGAAGCAGAACAATGAAATGCAAACCTAGAAATTGCTTGATACTCCTTAGTGAGTAAAGATTGTGGACTAACTGCAGCCATTCCCCAGTGTCTTCACTGAAGGTAAATGCTAAGTAAACAAAATGCCAAACTGTGTATCTGAAACACATGTGATGCTGTGGTATATTCATAAGAGACATCACAGCAGATGTCTTAAAACACTGTTGTGCTCAAAACAAACACACAAACAGTAATCCTATATGGAATTACTTAGGGCAGCCTTCCTCCTCCACTCCAGTTATTTAAAGATTACGAAATGCTGGTATGACACATTAGATCTAGGGACTGAGCTGTTGACCTATGCATGGAATGAGTCTCCCAAGAAGAGAGATTCACAGAGAGCTTGGAGAAGGCAATGGCACCCCACTCCAGTACTCTTGCCTGGAAAAATCCCACAGACGGAGGAGTCTGGTAGGCTACAGTCCATGGGGTCACTGGGAGTTGGACATGACTGAGCGATTTCACTTTCACTTTTCACTTCCATGCATTGGAGAAGGAAATGGCAACCCACTCCAGTGTTCTTGCCTGGAGAATCCCAGGGACGGGGGAGCCTGGTGGGCTGCCATCTATGGGGTTGCACAGAGTCGGACACGACTGAAGCAACTTAGCAGCAGCAGCAGCAGCTACAGAAGGTGGGGTGTGGGGGAGGGTTTGAGAACCTGTAGAGGAATGTAAAAACGGCAAGGTGTAGCCACCATGCTCCCACTGCCCTTCAGATGCTTTCCCACGTGGACCCTCGGGGAAGTCCAAGTCGTTAAGAACTTTAGCTCTTCCTTCCTAAATTGTTATTCTGCTACTGTAGAGAGGCAAGATAGGAAGAGGAGAAATAAGACACGCTCCATTTGGTTTCCTTTTCGGCTCTCCTGTGGAGAAGAAAGATTGTTAAGTCGAAAAGTCTATCGCCTGGTGTGATGGTTGTTGACTAGCAAGTGGTCAGCACACAGAGATGCTGGGGAGAGAGAGGAGGGACCACCAGCTCAGTGCAGGGCGCTGAGCAGTAACATCAGAGATGCAGTGAAACAGCACCTTCCTTCTGCCACATGTTAAAGAAAGCTGTTTTCTGAAGAAAGGCACATGTGAAGAGAGGATAAATCCAAGTTGCACTGATTTGCACCAATGTTATCCAGTAACTAGTTACAACTTCATTATTTCAGTTATACATTTATTCAACAAAATATTGTTGAATATTCAATAAAATATTTATTTATTCAACAAAAATGTATTAAGCACTTCTTATAAGCCAGACACTGTAGTTAAAGAAAGAGGACTCAGCAAAATAATCTCTGTTGTACAGACATTAATATTCTAAGTGGAACATAATCAAATAAATAGAAAGCATAATATGTACTGTGGTACTGTGCTCTGCTTAGTCGCTCAGTCTTGTCCACCTCTTTGGGACCCCATGGATTGTAGCTCACCAGACTCCTCTGTCCACGGGGATTCTCAGAGTGGGTTGTCATGACCTCCTCCAGGGGATCTTCCCAACCTCGGGATCAAAACCAGAACTCCTGTGTTGCAGGCAGATTCTTTAACATCTGAGCTATCAGAGAAGCCCAAGAATACTGAAATGGGTAGCCTATCCTTTCTCCAGGGGATTTTCCCAACCCCAAAATCAAACTGGGGTCTCCTGCATTGCAGGCAGACTCTTTACCAGCTGAGCTACCAAGGAAGCCCATATACTATGGTAGATGTATGTACAGGTTGCCATGGTAGCATATCAGAGAGCAATTTCATTCCACTGGGAGAAATTGTGACTGACTTAACAGAAGAGAGAATTACTCAGCCCAGACTACAAGGGGAAGTACTATTTATCTGTGCAAAATCTATGAATGGGGCAGGTGAGATGGAGTGAGAGGAGAAAGCAAGTTAGTGTGCAACTATGCCAAGGCATGGATGATGGAAACATGACTTAAGTGGGGACTGGATTTTCTCTTCATGGTACAACACAGAGTAGGAACAGGAATAAGGAGAGATGACATTAGAGAGCTGGTCAGTGATTGGGTTCTGCTTGATTGATAAGCCAGGGCAAGGATATTGACCTATAGTCATTCAAGAATGTGTGTGATCAAAAAGGCTACTTTGTCAGAAATACAGAGAATTAAACCTGAGATAAGACCAGGAGCTGACTGTGGCTCAGATCATGAACTCCTTATTGCCAAATTCAGACTTAAATAGAAGAAATAGCGAAAACCACTAGACCATTCAGGTATGACCTAAATCAAATCCCTTATGATTATACAGTGGAAATGAGAAATAGATTTAAGGGACTAAATCTGATAGATAGAGTGCCTGATGAACTATGGAATGAGGTTCATGACATTGTACAGGAGACAGGGATCAAGACCATCCCCATGGAAAAGAAATGCAAAAAAGCAAAATGGCTGTCTGGGGAGGCCTTACAAATAGCTGTGAAAAGAAGAGAAGCGAAAAGCAAAGGAGAAAAGGAAAGATATAAATATCTGAATGCAGAGTCCCAAAGAATAGCAAGAAGAGATAAGAAAGCCTTCCTCAGCAATCAATGCAAAGAAATAGAGGAAAACAACAGAATGGGAAAGATTAGGGATCTATTCAAGAAAATTAGAGATACCAAAGGAACATTTCATGCAAAGATGGTCTCGATAAAGGACAGAAATGGTATGAACCTAACAGAAGCAGACGATATTAAAAAGAGGTGGTAAGAATACACAGAAGAACTGTACAAAAAAGATCTTCACGACCCAGATAATCACGATGGTGTGATCACTGACCTAGAGCCAGACATCCTGGAATATAAAGTCAAGTGGGTTTTAGAAAGCATCACTGCGAACAAAGCTAGTGGAGGTGATGGAATTCCAGTGGAGCTATTCCAAATCCTGAAAGATGATGCTGTGAAAGTGCTCCACTCAATATGCCAGCAAATTTGGAAAATTCAGCAGTGGCCACAGGACTGGAAAAGGTCAGTTTTCATTCCAATCCCAAAGAAAGGCAATGCCAAAGAAAGATAAACTACCACACAATTGCACTCATCTCACACACTAGTAAAGTAATGCTCAAAATTCTCCAAGCCAGGCTTCAGCAATATGTGAACCATGCACTTCCAGATGTTCAAGCTGGTTTTAGAAAAGGCAGAGGAACCAGAGATCAAATTGCCAACATCCTCTGGATCATCAAAAAAGCAAGTGAAATCCGGAAAAACATCTATTTCTGCTTTATTGACTATGCCAAAGCCTTTGACTGTGTGGATCACAATAGACTGTGGGAAATTCTGAAAGAAATGGGAATGCCACACCACCTTGATCTGCCTCTTGAGAAACCTATATGCAGGTCAGGAAGCAACAGTTAGAACTGGACATGGAACAATAGACTGGTTCCAAATAGGGAAAAGAGTACGTCAAGGCTGTATATTGTCACCCTGCTTATTTAACTTATATGCAGCGTACATCATGAGAAACGCTGGACTGGAAGAAGCACAAGCTGGAATCAAGATTGCAGGAGAAGTATCATTAACCTCAGATATGCAGATGATACCACCCTTATGGCAGTGAAGAGGAACTAAAAAGCCTCTTGAACTGTGGTGCTGGAGAAGACTCTTGCAAGTCCCTTGGACTGCAAGGAGGTCCAACCAGTCCATCCTAAAGGAGACCAGTCCTGGGTGTTCATTGGAAGAACTGATGCTGAGGCTGAAACTCCAATACTTTGGCCACCTCATGAGAAGAGCTGACTCATTGGAAAAGACTCTGATGCTGGGAGGGATTGGGGACAGGAGAAGGGGATGACAGAGGATGTGACGGCTAGATGGCATCAATGACTCAATGCAAATGAGTCTGAGTGAACTCCGGGAGATGGTGATGGACAAGCTGGAGAGTGAAAAAGTTGGCTTAAAGCTCAACGTTCAGAAAACAAAGATCATGGCATCTGGTCCCATTACTTCATGGAAAATAGATGGGGAAACAGTGGAAACAGTATCAGACTTTATTTTTAGGGGCTCCAAAATCACTGCAGATGGCAACTGCCGCCATGAAAATAAAAGATGCTTACTCCTTGGAAGGAAAGTTATGACCAACCTAGATAGCATATTGAAAAGCAGAGACATTACTTTGCCAACAAAATTCATCTAGTGAAGACTATGGCTTTTCCAGTGGTCATGTATGGATGTGAGAGTTGGACTGTGAAGAAAGCTGAGTGCCAAAGAATTGATGCTTTTGAAGTGTGGTGTTGGAGAAGACTCTTGAGAGTCCCTTGGACTGCAAGGAGATCCAACCAGTCCATTCTGAAGGAGATCAGCTCTGGGATTTCTTTGGAAGGAATGATGCTAAAGCTGAAACTCCAGTACTTTGGCCACCTCATGTGAAGAGTTGACTCATTGGAGAAGATTCTGATGCTGGGAGGGATTGGGGGCAGGAGAAGAAGGGGACAACAGAGGATGAGATGGCTGGATGGCATCACTGACTCGATGGACGTGAGTCTGGGTGAACTCCGGGAGTTGGTGATGGACAGGGAGGCCTAGTGTGCTGTTGTTCATGGGGTCACAGAGTTGGACACAACTGAGCAACTGAACTGAACTGAACTGAAACCTGAGACTAAATCTAAGAAGGAGAATGAAATCTGACTATATTAATGAGCCCTAAGAAAATATAAAAACTTGGGGCCAAGGCAGTGAGAGCTGGAATGGAGGTAAGTGTTCAGAATGGAGAGAGGTTAAAGACGTCAAATTAATATGATTCATTGGAGACTTCCCCGGTGGTCCAGTGTTTATGATTCCTTGCTACCAATGCAGGGGGGATTGGGTTTGATCCCTGGTCAGGGAATGGTGGGGTCAAAAAAAAAAAAAAAAAAAAACAGAATTTGTTGATTAAATATGGGTAAAAAATATATGGGAGAAAAAAAGATCAACCCCTAGATTTACAGTTTTATAGGCTGCATTGAAGTTGGTAAATTTAATGAAAATGATGAATTTCATTTTGAACATGTGAGTTTCATGGGTTTGCACTGTATCCATATGACTAAAAGAAAGCTTACCTGAAAACTTATAAGAGACTGATACAAAGACAGACAGGACAATATTTGACAACAGAAATTCGACCCACAACCTCTGCAACAGCTGGTCCAAGAAACCAAACTACAACCTTTACAGTAATTGGTTCAGAACACTCAGGGCTTAGTCCATGTCACTTTCTCTGTTTATTTCCCCCACTTCCAACTCATGATGAACCAGAGAAAACCAAGTATAGACTCCAGACCAATCACATAAGATGGCCAGTTCTTGCAAACCCACCTTCAGTTTTCCCATGCCAGCACCCTCCAATCAGAACATAATCTGTAGCCTTCTCTGTTTTCCCTCCACAAAATTTTCCTACACTTTTGCTTGCCATTGACTGCCAAACACAAGTGATGGTGGTTGACACCCTTGCAATGGCAAGCTCTGAATGAATAGCCTCTGGCTGTTCTCTTTTGCGTGGCTATTTCCACAGCTTTTCTTAGAAGCTCCATCAAGATACAGTATATACCATGTGGTGATGGCTGTGGCTGCTGCTGCTGCTAAGTCACTTCAGTTCTGTCCGACTCTGTGCAACCCCATAGACGGCAGCCCACCAGGCTCCCCCGTCCCTGGGATTTTCCAGGCAAGAACACTGGAATGGGGTGCCATTGGCTTCTTCCGCTGGTGGTGCCAGACCTAAGCATTTGACAAGGAGCAAAAGCCAGAGAGGTTCATTATGTCTTGCTGCTCATGGCTTGACAAGTCTGTGATTGGATAAAGTCAGAACTAGGTCTGGAGTCCACTGCACTTGAGTTGAGTTCCTTGCTAATTATTCTCAGTTTGGTATGTATACCCAGGTTTTGCTATTGGTTCCAATTTATTTGGCATTCTTAAGTAGAATCAGAACATTCCTTTTTATTCTATTCTGTGCTTCCATTCTGTGTTGTATTACCTAACAGTATTTCTCTTAAGAAAGAGGTAGAAAACAAGCAAAAGATAAGCCTGTTGTTTAAACCAGTCCCGTGGATAGGTTTATGCTTGTGTTCTCACTGACCAGTGTTCATTTGGATAAACCTTGCTGTGGGACACCAATAAAACCTGACTGGTGCTTCTTATGTTTGATTCTTTGAGAGTTCATCTTTAGTACTGAAAGTGAAAGTTGCTAAGTTGTGTCCAACTCTTTTAGACCCCATGGACTATACAATCCATGAAATTCTCCAGGCCAGAATTCTGGAGTGGGTATCTGTCCCCTTCTCCACGAGGTCTTCCCAACCCAGGGATCAAACCCAGGTCTCCCACATAGCAGGCAGATTCTTTACCAGCTGAGCCACGGTACCGAGAGCATGTTTTCTCTGGCTGTCCACCTGCCAGGGTACAGATTTTTGTGGTCTGTGCACAGAGGCAGCCAACCCTCAGATTGGGGACCCAAGACACAAAGGGTACCCACATCATTTTCACCTGACCATGGCCAGCTCTCATGACGTCATCTAAATCCAAATCTTCGCGTAGTGAAAACTCCCACAACTTAAATATTCTCTCGTTACATTCTTAATGCCTACCTCTTTCTCTGTAAATGGCATAACTGTAGCAAGGGTGACTGAGACTTCCATGGCCACTCTGAGAAATATTTGACTTGAAAAAAATTGTTTGCTTAAAAAATATCTTTAAAATGTCATTTGTGACCATATGGCACCCCACTCCAGTCCTTTTGCCTGGGGAATCCCATGGACGGAGGAGCTTGGTAGGCTTCAGTCCATGGGGTCACTAAGAGTCGGACACGACTGAGCAACTTCACTTTCACTTTTCACTTTCATGCATTGGAGAAGGAAATGGCAACCCACTCCGGTGTTTTTGCCTGGAGAATCCCAGGGAAGGGGGAGCCTGGTGGGCTGCCGTCTATGGGGTTGCACAGAGTCGGACACGACTGAAGCGACTTAGCAGCAGCAGCAGCAGATGGACCATAGATGGATGGCATTATTCTAAGGGAAATAAGTTAGACACTTATTCTAAGTGAAATAAGTCTTATATATTATCATATTATATTATTATAATTATATAATATTATATATTATTATCTTATTATATAATATGTAATTATAATAATTACAATGTAAATTGTAATAAGTAATTGAGAAAAACAATTACTTTATGATCTCACTTACATATGGAATCTATAAACAAACAAAAAACCAAGTTCATAGATAGGGAGAAGAGATTTGATGGGTTGCAGAGGTGGGCAATAGTTGGTGGGTAAAGGGGCTGAGAGGGTCAAAAGGTACAAACTTCCAGCTATAAAATAAATAACTCATGGGAATATAACTTAAAGCATAGTGACTGTAGTTAATAATATATTGTTGCATATTTGAAAGTTGCTAAAAGAGATCTTAAAGGTTTTCCTCACAAGAAAATAATCTTAATTATGATTAATGATAACTAGATACATTGTGGTGATTATTTTGCAAGATATACAAATAGCAAATCATTATGCTGTTCACCTGAAACTAATATAATATTGTATGTCCATTAAATCTTAATTACAAAAAAGGAATAAGACATCTCAAGTATAGTGAGTAGTATTTTTTAATTGGTATGCAGAAACCTTGAAACAAAACTCTGATTCAAAAGTTGCTTTAATTAAAGATTCTCCAGCAAAAGCTAATAAGGAATTTGACAAACTTCAGCAACAATAATCTAGACACATTTCCCTAGTGAACCCCCGTGCTTCTCCTCTGGTCGGTTTCTTTATCTATTCTCTCCTCCTCCTGTTCTACCAATCTCTCCCCTCTGTCCCTTCATCACTTCCTCGCTCTTCCTCACCCTGTCCAGACCTCCTACATTTCCCAAGGCAGTCTCTTAAAGATTCCTAAATGCCATTTGCTTTTCTAAAGATGCTTCTCTTCCTTGAGCAAAGTGTTTAGGCAGCTGTGGAATTTAAACCTTAGACCTCAGCTGAGGGAGTAAGTGCAAGTCACTCAGTCTTGTCCAACTCTTTGTGACCCCGTGGACTATACAGTCCATGGAATTCTCCAGGCCAGAATACTGGAGTGGGTAGCCTTTCCCTTCTCCAGGGAATCTTCCCAACCCAGTGATCAAACCCAGGTCTCCCGCATTGCAGGCGGATTCTTTACCAGCCAAGCCATAAGGGAAGCCCAAGAATACTGGAGTAGTTAGCCAATCCCTTCTCCAGCAGATCTTCCTGACCCAGGAATCGAACTTGGGTCTCCTGCATTGCAGGTGGATTCTTTACCAACTGAGCTATCAGGGAAGCCCCAGACCTCAGTTAAGAACTACAATTAAGAATGCATCTAAACCAAGACCGGTAACTCTGCACAGAATAATTTATATTTGGGAGGTGGTGCCTAGATAAGGGAATGGCTACCCACTCCAGTATTCTTTCCTGGAGAATTCCAACTAACAGTACACTTTCACTTTTCACATACTTACCCAGAATGACCGGACAATATCAACTTATACACATATTGGTCAGAACCACAGGTGCTAATTTCTGACTGGCAAAAGCTGATTGAACAACTCAGAAGGGGAGTTACAAAATCTGTCTTTCCAAAAAGCCAACATGGACTCACTGAGGAAAGCTTGTATCCCACTTGGTCACACTCTCTGCTCCCTAGAAGTACTGCAAGTGGATTTATAGGCTTTATCTTGTGAGAAAGCTGTCCAGGGGAAGGGAGTACAATGAACCCATTTGAGCCTGAAAATTAATCAAGGAAGATCACCCAACAGGGTAGTGCAGGGAAGAGTTATCCATCGTTTGGGTGAGGGTGGGGAGGGGGAGAGGTAATCCATCCTTTATTTTCTTGATGGTTGCAAAGAGAAATCCAAATTGGAAGTCTGAATCCCAGGAAAGGCAAAGGGTCCACAGGGAAGGACAGTGCTCATAGTCCAGTCCACACTCACTAGGAAGCTGGGACCTTTGGAGATGGATGCTGTGGGACTGAAGAGCTGAATCCAAGGACACTCTTGTCTGAATTCCATGCAGAGGGAATGGGATCCCACTTCCTCCGAAGTCACAAGCAGCTGGGCAAGGCTCTGGATGGGGCTGCCTGGGAAAAATCTTGAAAATGACAAGCGACCACCATAGCTGAAGAGTTCCCCATGTTTTAGCATCTATTTCAAAATCTGGGACTCCCCAGGTCAACTGAGGGAAGGCAGGTAAACCCTATACTTATTTAGTTGATTGCTTGTTTCTTTGTTTAACAAACACATATAGAATTACTACACAGAGAAATTCGCAAGTGCTTTGCATTAATTCCTTTAATGTTCACAACTGTTATATGAGGAAGTGCTATTCTTATACTCATTTTTTAGCGTAAAGTGAGACACAAAGATGTGGAATGCCTTTCCCAAGTCAGACTGCTAGTAATAGAGACAGGATTCAAACTCAGATAGTATGTCCAGATTCCATGCTCTTAACCACAAGTAGATTTATTTATTACTATTATTTTAGGGAGAAAATAAAACCATTGTCAAGGATCATAATTTAATCTTATGAAGCAATTCATACCATATATATTTCACTTAATTGTTACAACAACTCTGTGACATGGGTATTTTATTTTCAATTTATAGATGAGGAAACAGGTTCAGTGGAGCATTCAAAGTCAAATAGTTAGAAGGTCACAGTCAGGGCTGAAACACAGGTTGTCTGATGCCAGTCAAGAATTCTTTTCACTGTGTCACACCGTGATTTGTTAGAAAGACCTAAAGGAAGTAAGTGAAGAGGTGGCCAAGGAAACACACAATCTTTAAAAAACAAAACAAGCAAACAAAAAAAGGGATAAAAGTCATGATTCAGACCTGCCTGATTGTTGTTGATTGAACATCAGTTGCATGATATATCGCCATCAGCCCTCACAGTGGAAAATGAGTCAATTGCTATATTACCGCGGCTTTTGTCAAAGGCCTCTCAAGGGAACTGGAAGAATTTGCTAAATTCATGTTGCAATCTAACCCATTATAAGATCTCTACAGTAATTAGACTCAGAATAAGAAATTGCACACAGCCCGTCAGCTGGGAAACAGAGACTGGTGTACCATCTAATTCAACACCCTAGACCCTTGTTCTCATCTCTGTATTCTCTATAACTTCAGTATGTCAACAAAACAAGAACTAAATAACTCTGTGATTTTCCAAAACATATAGAAACATGCGGGCTGTTGAGAAAGAACAATTCTGATAAGAACAGATAAAGATTAGTTCAAATATATGAAATAAGTTTGACTAAACTTGAAAACAATCCCATACATTAATCATAGTTCTTATAAAGCAGTATCATCCTGATGGTCTTGAAAAATAAGTTTAAAGTCTTAATGACTAAGCACTTCTGCATTCTTATCTTTGTTCAGCATAGATGACTCAAGGCTTTTACTATTAAAATAATCTTATCGTGCTTGTTCTAAACTGGATTTTCATTTTGTAATGTCTTGTTTCTGTTCCCTCTGCTGTTTCCTAATTTATTTTCAGTGCCCAAAGACATGATATGTAGACTGGGTGAATGTGGTCATACTGACTTAGTCAAATAATTATGAATTTTTAAATCATTATATTGTATATGTAACCTCTATAAGAAAAATATCTCCTTCATCTAAGGAAGTGTATTAAATGCACTTTGGGAACCACATTAAAAAGAAAATAAACAGCACTCCATTATGAACAGTAATGAATACTAAAAAAAAGTATTCTAACTGAAAAGTAAAAATAGGTAACTGGAAGTTTCTAACCAAAACAGAGAGAAAAAGGGCACGCTTTAGGTTGGACATTTATAATAGCAGATATCAGAGGAAACTAGCTTAGGCAAAGTATAGACTTTATTTTGCAACAATAAACTCATGAAAACAAAAATGCCCTGAGACTAAGAACCAACTTAACCTTAACTCAGACCCCTGCATGCTCCCTCTTTGGTGTCCGTCTCTCTGAACTTGTGTTCCATCAACCTCACCTGCCACCATCTAAACAGGTGGGCTCTACTTCCCAAATCTCAGGATGAAAAACAGCCACTACATACCACCTCCAATTGTACATTTTCTCTGTTCAAATGAGTAGCCACACTGGACTGACATCTTTTAATCCCAGAGCCATTCTCTCCTCTGGGCTGCATACCAACATGGTAACTTCTTTGCATCCTTGCATCCGTTCCAAATAGGAAAAGGATTTCATCAAGGCTGTATATTGTCACCCTGTTTATTTAACTTATATGCAGAGTACATCATGAGAAACGCTGGACTGGAAGAAACACAAGCTGGAATCAAGATTGCCGGGAGAAATATAAATAATCTCAGATATGCAGATGATACCACCCTTATGGCAGAAAGTGAAGAAGAACTAAAAAGCCTCTTGATGAAAGTGAAAGTGGAGAGTGAAAAAACTGGCTTAAAGCTCAACATTCAGAAAACAAAGATCATGGCCTCCGATCCCATTACTTCATGGGAAATAGATGGGGAAACAGTGTCAGACTTTATTTTTCTGGGCTCCAAAATTACTACAGATGGTGACTGCAGCCATGAAATTAAAAGACGCTTACTCCTTGGAAGCAAAGTTATGACCAACCTAGATAGCATATTCAAAAGCAAAGACATTACTTTACCAACAAAGGTTCATCTAGTCAAGGCTATGGTTTTTCCAGTGGTCATGTATGGATGTGAGAGTTGGACTGTGAAGAAGGCTGAGTGCTGAAGAATTGATGCTTTTTAACTGTGGTGTTGGAGAGGACTCTTGGGAGTCCCTTGGACTGCAAGGAGATCCAACCAGTCCATTCTGAAGCAGATCAGCCCTGGGAGTTCTTTGGAAGGAATGATGCTAAAGCTGAAACTCCAGTACTTTGGCCACCTCATGTGAAGAGTTGACTCACTGGAAAAGACTCTGATGCTGGGAAGGATTGAGGGTAAGAGGAGAAGGAGACGACAGAGGATGAGATGGCTGGATGGCATCACTGACTCGATGGACGTGAGTCTCAGCGAACTGTGGGAGTTGGTGATGGACAGGGAGGCCTGGCATGCTGCAATTCATGGGGTCGCAAAGAGTCGGACACGACTGAGTGACTGATCTGATCTGATCCGTGTGAATAGGAAGAACTCGTCCCCAAACAGCAAGAAACACGATGAGTCGTAGATCAAATAGGCATCATCCCACTCTTCAAAGTTTGAAAAAATAAAAAACATAAAAGGCTTCAAAGGCAGTCTGGCAAGCATGTTATATTAAAACTAAGAAAAAATATGACTGCACTAAACCACTGGCACACATATTAAAGAAGCTATTTTCAGAATCAGTCAAACTCTGAAAGCATAGAACTCTGCATACTGGAAAACTGTAGACTCAGTGAAAATGTAGGAAAATAAGCATCCACTTTTTTTAAAAAATGAAATGCCCTATATTTTGTATTCCTTAAAGCCTTTACCTTTTTTCCATCCCTCTAATCCCCCAACTCTCCTACCCATCTTCAACAAGCCTAAGAAGCCTAAGAAGGATGAATGTGCTTTGAGAGAAATTCCAAGGACACAGTGTTCCTTGACTCTACTAATGTGAAATTCTAATGTGATGGAGAATCATTACTTTCAAAGAAACCCTATCCAAGAGTTAATAATATGTAAATGGGCTCTCAAAGGCACTAGAACATATGCAGAAGTAATGTATACAACACTTTAAGCAAAGTTTAGGGTTTCGTTTACTTGGAATAGAAAGATAATATTCAAAATATGTAACACCAGCTATAATCCTTCCATTCCAGAGGAAAAGAAACTGAATTTCTAACCCCTAACAGAAAGACTCAAGACATCGTCTGCCAATGACAGTATATATTATTAGAAAGTTTTGACTCTCGGGTCTATCATGTAAAATTTAATAAAGCAGCTATTTGACACCATAATACTTGCAAGGACATAGTACAGGGAGATGGAAATAGGGTAAAACCTAATAACGTTGAAAGTTCCATAAGAAAAATAAATATTCTAGTGTCAACATGACAGTTAAAATTCAAGGTTGAAGGTACATCCTTGTAATAAGGCAGTGTTACTCATCCACAAAAGAGCTGCTCCAAAACATCTACAATTAGTTTTAGTTTTCAAAAAAGAAAAATATGGAAAAAAATTTTAAGTTGTATGGGACAAAGGCTAAGATAACTTGACTGATAAGTACTCTGTTGCTATAGATAAAAAATTGGAATAAGAAGTTGAGCGTCTTAATGCATGAATAGACCTGAGCATCAGTTTTGGTTTTCCGTATAAAGCATGTCAATGATGCTAAGAGCTAAGTGTTTCCTCAAGAGTCAGATGAATTTTAGAGTGAGAGAAATTACCTAGGAAATTCAAGTTCCCTGAGCAAATTATATTTCCAGCATCTAAACAGTAGAAGTATTTTGGTAGAACTTAATTTATTTTCTTTAGAATAATAAAATGATCGGAAAATGTGCCCAGGTTCAATCTGGAGATCAAGTCTACAAAGCATGGAGTAAACAAATTTGGGGGCTTTAAAAATAAGGAAATTAATATACTACAACATTATCAAAACAGTAGTGATGGATGCCTAAAATAGGGGCAGATTGGTAGGTAATAAAGGCCCAATAGATTAGTATACTTTGATTAATATAGTTTGAATTCTAGGTCAAATCCATTCTTGTTCAATACAATGTACATAGATGGCATTGTTTACATTCTTTTTTACTATACATCCCTTAGTTGTTAAAAACATTTTCAGGCTTTATTGAGGTATAGTTGATAAATACAACTGTAGTATATTTAAAGTGTGTCACATGATGCTGTGACGTATGGACACGTGTGAAAGGATGCCCGCAATCAAGTCAACATCCATCTCCCATAGTTCCTTTGTTTCCTTTCTCCTTTTCTTCTGGAGAGGGGTGAGAATGCATAACATTTACCCTCTTAGCAGATTTCAAGAGGACACATAGTGTAATTAACTATTGTCACAATGCTCTATATTATATCCTAAAAACTTGTTTCTCTAATGGCTGTAAGTATGTACTCAATAAGTATGTACTCAATTTATAATCTTTCCCTATTTCTCCATCTCCCAGGCCCTGGTGACAACCGTTATTACATTCTGTTTTGACAAGTTGGCCTGTTTCGCTTTGTTTTTTCTGCATTTGTTTTCTTGTCTTAGATTCTACATATAAGTGAAACCATGTAGCACCTGTCTTTATTTCTCTGCTTTTCTTTCTTTTCACTTAGCCCAATGACCGCTAGTTTCATCCATTTCATTGCAAATATCAGAATTTCTTTCTTCTTTATGGCTGAATAATATCCCACTGTTTATATATACTACATTTTCTCTATCCATTCATTTGTCAACAGCTACTTAGGTTGTTTTCTTACATTGACTATTGTGAACAATGCTGCACTGAACATAGGAATACAGATATCTCTTTAAGACAGTGATTTTGTTTCCTTTGGATATATACCCATAAGTAGAGTAATTGAATGATAAAGTAATTTTTGTTTTCAATTTCCTGGGAAATCTTTATCTTGTTTTCTATACAGCTGTACTAGTTTATATTCCTACCAGCTGTCTACAAATCCCTTCTTTTAAAATTGCAAATGGGAAATTTACCTTAAATGAAAACAAATATAAAAGTACAACTCATAAGTACTCTTGCGATTTGCGATTGCTCAAACTCTTAAGGGATATCAGTAAGCTGCTAACTGAAGGCTCTCGCAGAGGAAAGGCCATGTGAGGACATAGAAGATGGCCATCCACAAGCCAAGGAGAGCCCTCAAAAGGGACCAAATCTATTACAACACTTCATCTTGGACTGCTAGCCTCCAAACTACAAGAAAGTTAATTTCTGTTAGCTAAGCCACTCAGTCTCTGCTATTTTGTTACAACAGCCCTAGCAAACTAATACAGCCATTAAGGATTTTTTTTTAACTTTTTATTTTGTATAGGGGTATAGCCAATTACAATGTTGTGATGATTTCAGGTGAACAGTGAAGGGACTCAGCCATACATATTAATGAATCCATTCTCCCCCGAGCTCCCCCTCCCATCCAGGCTGCCACATAACATTGAGCAGAGTTTCATGTAATATACAGTAGGTCCTTGTTGGCTTTTCATTTTAAATATAGCAATGTGTACACAACCTTCCCAAACTCCCTATCCTTTCCTCCCCTACCCCAGCAACCAAAAGATCATTCTAATACAGTCACTAATTTTTGAGGTGATTTGTTATATAGCACTAGATAACTCAGGCTTCCCTGGTGGCTCTGCAGTAAGAATCCGCCTGCAGTGCAAGAGACACAGGAAATGCAGGTTCGATCCCTGGGTTGGGAAGATCTCCTGAAGCAGGGCATGGCAACCCACTCCAGTATTCTTGCCAAGAGAATCCATGGACAGAGGAGCGAGCCTGGCAGGCTACCATTCAGTGGGTCACAAAGAGTCAGACGCTACTGAAGCAACTCAGCACGCATGCACTGGATAACTAATGCAATAATTTTCAACTAGGGTAGTACATGTAAAATTAACAAGATATCCTTGACTTTAGGCGCTTATAAAAAAATTCACTGGATGCTAACAGTTAACTAAGAGATATTACAGTGACAATAAGACTAAACAAATATATAAACATATGATAAGATTACTTATATACATGTGTTGGGGCAAATAGATTGAGAATCTAGGCTCTTTACAGATAAAGCACTATAAAAGCATCCCATAAAAATGTCATCAGTAATACATATTTCAATCGTCATCTTTACTTAATGCATGCCATAAAGTTTATATACTATAATATAGAAATATAATTTTGAAAATATTCTACTTTAAATGCACGTATGGCAATTATCCAAGAATCATTCAAAACATACATAAATAATAGCATAACTTCTTTCTAATATCACTTGAAAAGATATAATCTTCTTATGGGAAATAATATTCAAGATGGGCAATTTTGACGTACTGGGTTAAGAAATACAGTGGCCAGATCAAAAAATTATGTTTGAAAACAATAGGTTGAGAAATTCATAAATCTAAGACAGTCAGTTCCTAGTCTAAAGGAATGAAAGCTACCAATCTCAGAATTTATATTCATTATCCAGATATATTACAATAGTAATCTCTGCTTTGTGAAGGAAGAAACCATCTCAGAAAGATTAAATTGCAAGATATCACACAGTTAGGAATTACTCACACTAATGCTATTATTATAAATCATTATCATCACCATCATCCAGGATGAAGTCAAAAATCATATATTTTGTGTTTGCATATGGGCTTATTAAGGGCTTCCCAGGTGGCGCTAGTGGTAAAGAACCCGCCTGCCAATGCAGGAGACGTAAGAAATGCTGATTTGATCCCTGGGTTGGGAAGATCCCCTGGAGGAGAGTATGGCAATCCACTCTAGTATTCTTGCTTGGAGAATCCCACGGACAAAGGAGTTTGGTGTGCTACAGTCCTTAGGGTCGCACAGAGTTGGACATATCTGAAGCGACACATGCATAGGCTTGTTAATGACAATTTTTTCCATAATGGGTGACATACACAGTCACAGTCATTTGTCACATATGTATGTGTGTACTCCAATTATTAAGGGATATGGCCCACAAAATGTTATGGCCCAACAATATTTCATTGTTGTTTTTTTTTATTGGAGGGTAATTGCTTTACAATATTGTCTTGGTTTCTGCCTTACATCAACATGAATCAGTCACAGGTGTGCAAATGTCCCCTTCCTACTGAACCTCCCTGTTATCTTTCATTCCATCCCATCCCTCTAGGTTGTCACAGAGCACGGGGTTGAGCTCCTGGTGGCACACAGCAAATTCCCACTGGTTATCTATTTTACATATGGTAATGTTTACGTTTCCATGCTACTCTCTCCATTTGTCCCACCTACTCCCTCCCCCACTATGTCAACAAGTCTGCTCTTTATGTTTGTGTCTCCATTGCTGCTCTGCAAATACGGTCATAAGTACCATCTTTCTAGATTCCATACTCATGTGTTAATATACAATATTTGTTTTTAAAGTGGATCATTAGACTCATCTTCAGAGATGCAAAGAAACATAAAAACCTAAATAAGCTACTTACTTTCAGGTCAATACTTCTAATCTCCTCTCCCATCCTGATCCTAGACCCAGCCTTTGTGCCTTAAAGACAGGTTGACCCAAGTTAGACTAATCGAGGTTCTTTCCACCAGGAACCTTGTTTTCAATGTATCATCTGATGGTGTCTGACAGCAGGTGCTAAAAAGAATAAAGGTTATAAATTCTTATGCTGAGATCCCCAGAACTGCAGTGGTTCTGTATATTCTGAGACTTGGTTGTTTAGCTTTTTGTTCAGTTTTGGCAGGTACCAGCCAATCATTTTTATGAGAGGCTTAGAATCACTCTCTGTGCTTTCATCCAAAGAATATTAAATGGAAATTGGTACCAGAGAGTGGGTTCTGGCAATAAAGTCAGAGAGAAATGTGCACGATTTGGATCCAGTCATCAGGCCAGACATATCTACAGATATCTCAAGATGGGCAAAAGCAGTCTGTGATTTTCAGTGGTGGAACATCCCGTCTTGTTATTGTCTGTGGGCTACTAGGGTTGGATACAGATCCGGGGGAATTTGTACCTTCTGCCACAAATTTAAAGGGGATAAAGAGCCCCAGACCCATGGGTATAATGGTTCATTCTGATAATATATCACTCTAAAATATTTAATGCTATGTCAAAAATCTTAAGACATAGAGTACAGATTCAGGGTCCTTTTGTTATAAAATAAAACCATCTGATTAATGCCCAGAAACAAAATTTGAGGATTAGTTCTGCTATGTTGCAACATCTCGGTCAGTAAAACTTCATCCCCTCTGGGGAAAGAAATGGCCTCCACAGTTGGAGCCTGTAACAGTGTCCATCAATCCTTAGCATTCCTCAGTTCCAAAGACACGACACTGAAGCCCTGGTCTGAAAAAAAATGTTGTAGTCAAAGATCAAATTCTTCCATCCAGCACACTCCATTTCTGGTCATTTATCTTTTCCACTAGAAGAGGAATAGCCTTGTATACAAGAGGCTTCCCTGATGGCTCAGTGGTAAAAAACCTGCCCGCAATGCAGGAAATGCAAGTCCTAAGCCTGGGTTGGGAGGATCCCCTGCAGAAGGTAATGACAACCTACTCCAGTATTCTTGCCTGGAGAATTTCATGGACAGGGGAGCTTGGAGGGCTACAGTCCCTAGGGTCTCAAAGAGTCAACACGACTCAACAAGTGAGCACCCACAAGCCTTGCACACACCCCACGCCACCTGAACCAGTGCTTCAGTCTGGCGCTTCAGTCTGGCTCAGTCGAGTTTCAGCTGCTCTGTCCAAGTTTGTGAAACAGATTTTTCTCATGTCCAAGTCTCTCTTTCCCAATCCCAGACACAGTGAGCTGCTCCCTGTTCAGAAAGAAGACCAATAGTTTTGGAAATGTGATGTCTGAAAGAGGGGCCTTTAAAATCATCTTAATCTCTCTCTTGTCTCAGTATCCTCATGGGTAATTCCAAAAAAATTCAGTCCTTCAGCAAATAAGGCTGCATTGAACCTTACTTAATCCTGAATCTTCCACCAATAAGACTCTATTTCTGCATTGAGGTTTTTAGGTATTTTGTAGAATCCCTTCAAATCTAACAGTGTGACAGTCATGTGATGAGCTTCAAACAAGAAAAGATGTTCAAGATGCTACCCTTATCCCCACACACCAATTCCCCAACAGGGTTATCATCACTGTGGTAGCCTGCAGAAATTTATGTTGGACAAGGATTCTCAAGTTTTTGGTAATTTGGGGGTATGGATTCAAAATATCCGTGCCACACTTTTTTAACACGCCAAATGAAATAAACCGTCTCGGATTAGCCACAGGTCACCCTGGTAGCTCAGCTGGTAAAGAATCCACCTGCAATGCAGGAGACCCAGGCTCAATTCCTGGGTCTAGAAGAGCGTTTGCAGAAGGAATAGGCTACCCACTCCAGTATTCTTGTGCTTCCCTGGTGGCTCAGCTGGTAAAGAATCTGCCTGCAATGCAGGAGACCTGGGTTCAATCTCTGGGTTGGGAAGATCTCCTGGAGAAGGGAAAAGCTACCCATTCCAGTTCTGGCCTGGAGAATTCCTTGGACTGTATGATCTATGGGGTCACAAAGAGTCAGACACAAATGAGTGACTTTTATATTAGACTGCAGGTAGATCATCCAATATTCCCTCCCCCTTTTAGATCAAATGACAATCCTCAATCCATATTTGATACTCATGATCCTTTCTTATCATGTTCATTGCTCCTTATGCTAAACAAAGTCCAAAATATCAGTACAAATGACTATACATGCTAAATCACTTCAGTCATGTCTGACTCTCTGCGACCCTATGGACTTTAGCCCGCTAGGCTCTTCGCTCCGTGGGATTCTCCAGGCAAGAATACTGGAATGGGTTGCCATGTCCTCCTCTAGGGAATCTTCCTGACCCAGGGATCAAACCTGTATCTCTTATGTCTCCTGCTTTGACAGACAGGTTCTTTACCACTAACGCTACCTAGGAAGCTCAGATGACTGTAATCATTGGCTGTTATCATGGTTCTTTTTGCTACACCAAGTCTCAGTAAGTCTTAGTCCTCCACAGTTGTCCAACATGATTGCACTTAACAGCTTGCAGAGATGCTCCTACACTGTTCTAATCTTCCCCAAAACTCGGGTTCAACCACGGGAGACTCCCAACTCTTCACCATAGAAGTCTGACTCCTCCTAAGGAGCTATATGAGTGCAGAGGTTGGATTCCCACCACATATAGAAACACATATATATGTGTGTAGGTAGATAGAAAACATATATGAGTCTAGATAGATAAACACACACACACGTACATACACACACATGCTGATTCTTCTTCTCCGGTTTAACCCTGATTGATAAAATTATATATTTTCTACAGGACAGTTCCTAAAATACTAGTTATTGAGTACAGGGATTCAGGATTCTCAGATTATGGATATTTGTCACTCTCTTTTTAGGAAGAGAATGGGTTTTTATCATAACCTCAGCATCCAGATGAGGCCTTATAGCAAGCAGGCCAAAAATACCAAACCTTGGTGTCTAAGGTTATTCCCAAATCAGAAAGGACTGTGACAATGGCTTAGTCCCTAGAAGGGTCTCATCTTGAGGCTATTTTGATCATGTGCACTCAGTCGCTCAGTTGTATCTGACTCTTTGTGGCCCCATGGCCTGCAGCCAACCAGGCTCCTTTGTCCATGGAATTTTCCAGGCAAGAATAGTGGAGTAGGGTATCATTGGATCATAACCTTTGCAAATAAATGAATAAATTCCTAAATAAAATGAGTCTCTCAAGGCAGACTTCACTCCAATTATCCAGTGACTAACTTACATTAGAAATAGGAGAATACAAAAGAGAGGGAACCCCAAGAGACATAAGATGAAAGAGAGAGAGCACACACATGTGTGGAAGGGGTGGTCAAGAAAGACTGCAGAGGATCATACAATTCATCTTAAAGATTTTATTTTTATCTTAAGGACAATAGGAAATTAAAGAGCTTAAAACACGCAAGTGACATAATCTGTAGTGTTTTATATAAAGATTACTTTAGCTGCACTATAGAAAAAGGATTGGTGGGTGGACAAGTATCTTTTCAGTGAAACAGGGTGGCTATTTCATTTCAGGCAAATAAGATGATACACAGAAATAATACCATTTCTGTGTACCTCTTAAACTCTCAGAGGTACACAGAAATGGTCTGAAAAAAACGCAGTGTCAGCAGGACTCAGTGAATGCAACGGACCCTGACATTCCCACCAGTCTGTGCCCCATACACAATCCTATCTGTAGACACGTGATGCGTCTCTATGGGGTCTTGCATGTTCTGTCTACCTGATGCACCCTCTCCTACTTTTCTCTTCCATCAACTGTTCTTTGGCACATCTTTTCCCCAAAGTTATTTGTTCTACTTCTGTGCACTTTGCTGTACAGACCTCTGTTAGGTTTGCATATCATGTATATTCTTTGTCTCCACACCTTCTCCCTGAGGGTAGGAACTGCACTGTACTTGCCCCTTCCCTAAGGTCTATGTCAGACCTCATCACAGTAAATATTAAAGTTTGTTCGCTAAATAAAGTAATAAATACATATCTTAATCGTTTCACTCAAAGCATGAACTGAAATTTTATTCTGATCTTCTCTGAAACTGACCAAAAGAACTGTTTTCTGTTATTCTGCAAGTGAACTGTGTGTTTCATTTCCCCCACAGTAAAAGGAGATGGAAAGAAAAAAAAAATCATTAAGAGAAAGCTTATAACCCTGCTAATGGAGAAAATGATTTTTCCTCTTCTGTAGGTCATGAATATGTGGGAAAGAACAATGAACCTGAAATCAGAACACAAAAGTTCTTACCTTAATTTTGTAACAATATCAAATTTGTTTTTACTCCCTTCTCCGGAATGTGGGGATCAAGCTTTTCCTGTCTTTCAGTCAAAACCTATTTTTGTGAAGAAAATATATTAACTTTCAAAAACTTTTCACTTAGAATTTCAAACTTACTTCATTATAAGAAAAAGAAAATTTGAAACACATGTTAAACCTCATTGAATAACTCAAATGGGGAGCAAAAACATTAATAACATTAAATAAAAAGGTACTTCCCTTGGGAAAAATATTCGTATTTGTTTGTAATATTTCTTTCATATGCTCTAATTGGCTTTCCCAGTATTCTAAAGGTAAATTTTAGAATAATTTTTCTATTTGAACTTTAATTTGCAAACTATTGTGTCCTGTTGCACATTTGGATACAATTTGCATAAACAGTATAATTACAATTATCTGCTTTCCCCAAAAGATTAGAAAGGAAAAACTACTAATTAATCTCATTTACATGTGGATAAGGTTAATTGCAAAGACCAATTTTTATTTTCCCTAGCTAAGCTGTAATAAGTGCTGTCATGCTTATTAAGATACAACATAGATATTATACTATGTATCAAATTGAATAATAATTATACTTATGTAGTATCTTTTACTCCCTGCTTTTTTAAAATAACTTCCTTGTTATAGGAGAGCACATTATCTAATTAGATGGAGGCTTTCTTTCTGCTAGAAAGATTACAATCTAGCCTTTCTAAAATTTTACCTTTCAATCTCATATAAATATAAATATAAGATAAATATTAGTGGCCTCCAGTCCTCAAATGACATCTATTTTTATTTACTGCATCAGTTATTGCGTACTTGCCTCTTTTTCTTATAGGTTCTTTTCAGTTCTACTTGGTGATTATTTCCTTAATCCGTCCCTTCTGCTTTCACCATTCAGGAATCTTTTTAATTTTTAGGCTACTTTAAATGGTTCCCGACAAGCATTAATGCTTACTAAACTCACTTCTCTGGATTTTTACCTAGGCCTTAAATGTTTCAGAAGCCTCTTTCTGAATGTAAATGTAATCCTGTAACTTTTCACACAAAATCTTTCAAAGCCTCCATGTCCTACAAGATAGAGCTCCATAGGATGACATGTAAAATCCTTTACCATTGACACTGGTCTGGGTGTCTAACCTCAGCTCCAGCTGTAATCCCAGAAAGTCAAACCATTTGGAATTCCTGAAACCATGACACCATTTCACAAACCAAGGAAGGCCTATTGCTTCTGAAGTTAGTGCAACACTAGTCTCCAGTCTTTCCCTGTAGTTGCTGAAGGTAGTTGAGTATTTTAGAACATTCTAGGAAGGGACAGAAACAATCCAGAAATATGTCTATGGAAGCCATCTCTATTAAATCGCCTAAAGGGATCTCAGAAGAAAGGGACTGAGAATTTCCAAGACTGGTAATTTGTTGTGAATATGTTTTCTCATTGTAGAAACAAATTCATTTTCATATATTAATTTTGGAGTTGTAAACTTGTATTATTTTTTTAAAGATGGCCCTATTCAAAACCTATCCTGGTCCATGATCTTTTTCCTTGGGCATACTTCCCTCTCTTGTCTAATTAGAAAACTCCCAATCCTTTGAAGATTCAGCTTAAAACTCACCACTGTTCCCTCACCTTCAGTCATCCCAGAAATAATTGCAAATTTCATCCTCTTGTTTCTTCTATTAAAGAATTGGTCACATTCCATAATTATGTTTACCAGTTCATTCTCTCTGTCTCTCAAAGAGGGTGTGGAGAACATGTGTGCCAATTTGGACCTAAAAATTGTGTGTCTCCTCTCCTAACAACACTCCAGTTTCCTTCTGGGAAATTCTCTACCCCATAGGTGTCAATCACAGTCAGATGATAAGTTTTGAGGCTCTGGTTCTCACACTCCCTTACCCAAAGGCTCTTGGAGGCTCCTTGCCCAGTAGGCTTTGTTTTGCCTTCCCACCCCAGCAAGCCTGTTTCCATATGCACTCCTCTCCACTCATCAGAATCTCACTCCTGGGACTTTCACCTTTGATCTTGGGAACAGCTGGCCTCTTTGAAGTAGCTCCTTCCACTGAGAACCTCTGTAATGTCTGTGCTCCTGAGTCCTCATCCTTCCCTCTGAGAGAAAAACTGCCAGTGGTCTCCCAATCTACTTGGGCTTCCCTGGTGGCTCAGACAGTAAAGAATACATGCAATTCAGGAGACCCAGCTTCCATCCCTGGGGTTGGGAAGATCCCCTAGAAAAGAAATGGCTACCCACCCCAATATTCTTGCCTGGAGAATTCCATGGACTGAGGAGCCTAGAGGGCTATGTGGGGTTGGTCTGTGGAGTTGCAAAGAGCCAAACACATCTGAGCAACTGACACTTTCCCAGTCTATATGCCCTTTCTGCAGGAGACTACATTTCCCAGCCTCCCTCGTTGTTGGGTGTGACTGAAAAATGTTGTCTGCAAAGACCTGACCTAGGTCTTGAGGCAAGTAACTTGCCTCTCTATTCATTCCCTTTTCTCTCCTTTCTAGATGAAACCAGGATACCTGCAGGATCTCTCACTTGCACAGGCCCCTTTGTGGCACTTTTCAATACTTGAAAAGTCCTCCAGACCCCCAAAACCCAGGTACGCCTATGCAAGACCCAGCTGCTTCAACTGTGGAGAATAAGAAGAACTTGGCTCACCCCAAATCATGACAAACTCTCACTAGAATCCATTACTTCTAAATTTTATCAGGAAAGGGAGGTATTCATTTCCTATTACCCCAATAACTTGCTAAAAATTGTTGTTTAATTTTCCAACTATTGGGTTATTATACACTAGATTAACTGATCAAATTAATATCTTTTTCTTTAATAGAAAACCATCAATTATAAATGTTTCCATTAGGTTAATGGTATGATTAATCAATTACTAACTTATTATGATTAATCAATTATTAATATATTAATCAATAGACAAGATTTATACTTTTCAAGTTCTGAGAATATTGTTGCTTTTCTCTAAAACTATTGTTTATAGACTTTAAGTTGTAACTGTTCAAAGTTTCACTGTTTGCTACATTAAAATACCTATCTTTCACAGCCCATATGACTCAGGTTTGTCAGAGCAACAAAATGCTTTGTAGGGGAACATGAATGTTCAATTTTTTCATTTCACATGTTTTGGGAGACTTTCTGAATAATAAAATTAGCCCCGTTGACTGTTCTTAATGAAAGAATACTGAGGGTTGAAAGTAGCCGTTAAGAATTTGATAGAATTAAGACTTGACATAGTCGTTCCCGGCCTGATTACAAATGAGAAATTACCAAAAGATGTTTTTAAAAAGTCCTCATGCTTGAGCTCCAATTCCAGTATTTTTATTTAATTGGCCTCAGGAGGAGCCTGAAAATCTGTATATTTTTAAATCTCTACAGCAATCATAAATGTGAAACTAGGGTTGACAAGCAAAGATTAGAGTGGGGCAGAGGTTCTTCATTCTGCTGGAAGTTTCACTGATAGCAAGAATGTCACAGCAGATTACCAATTATGCACATTGAGAATTTAAAAAGTGGCTTAAAAAACCCAGAAATTGTGCATGTTTACATAATATAAAAACATAAAAATACATTGAAATCAATAAAAGAAACTAGAACTTTTTGGAGAAATGGCTGATTTTAGGGTTGGGGCAGGGAATACGCAACCTGATATTAGAGCATTTTCTCATTCCAGAAAGGAAGAGAATTCTCAAAAACAAAATAATGGGAGTATGTTAAAGGGAATCAGAAGCCAAATGAAAGAGCTTCTATTTGCAAATGTTGGAACAACATGAAAGACAGAATAAAGAACATAGAATTTGATTATAACCCAAAGTATTAAGTAAATACCCTGGAGCCTATACTCACATGAATCAAAGAATAGATAAATGGATGGGCAAGAATAGACAAATCTCATACACAGAAGAATTAAAAATAATTTATGGAGAAGCTGCTCCCTAAAGGGTGGAACATGACTCCCTACTCTGGAGATGTGGGCCACTCTTAGTGAACTTGCCTTCAGAGGAAGCCATGTGGGAAGGGGGCAGGGGGGTAACTACATAGTAGAAAAACCCGACAAACACCACTGTATGCAGGTGACCAAGGTCAATGTCAGCAGTGGAAAAGCATGTTGATAGCACTCACTTTTGATATGATGTGCTATGCTCTTCTTTCCAAAACCTCATAATTCCAATCTAATCATGAAAAAAAAAAAAAAATTGGACAAACCCAAATCAAGCATCATACTACCAAATACATGACTGCTGCTGCTAAGTCACTTCAGTCGTGTCCGACTCCATGCGACCCCATAGACGGCCTCCTACAAGGCTCCCCCGTCCCTGGGATTCTCCAGGCAAGAACACTGGAGTGGTTGCCATTTCCTTCTCCAATATATGAAAGTGAAAAGTGAAAGCAAAGTCGCTCAGTTGTGTCCGACTCTTAGCGACCTCATGAACTGCAGCCTACCAGGTTCCTCCGTCCATGGGATTTTTCAGACAAGAGTACTGGAGTGGGGTGCCATTGCCTTCTCTGAAATACATGACTGGTACTTCTCAAAACTATAGAGGTCATGCTGCTGCTGCTGCTAAGTCACTTCAGTCGTGTCCGACTCCGCGTGACCCCATAGACGTCAGCCCACCAGGCTCTCCTGCCCCTGGGATTCTCCAGGCAAGAAAACTGGAGTGGGTTGCCATTTCCTTCTCCAATGCATGAAAGCGAAAAAGTGAAAGTGAATTCGCTCAGTCATGTCCTACTCTTAGCGACCCCATGGACTGCAGCCCACCAGGCTCCTCCATCCATGGGATTTTCCAGGCAAGAGTACTGGAGTGGGGTGCCATCAACAAAAGTCTGAGATACTGTTATAACACAGAGGAGGCTAAGGAGACATGATGACTAAATGTAATGTGCTATTTTAAACAGGAATGCAAGACAGAAAATGGGCATTAGGGGAAAATTAATGACAATAAAAAACCAAAGCATAGAGTTCATGTAATAAAAATACACCAGAGTTAGTTGTTAGTTATGACAGACATGCCATAGTAATATAAGATGTCAGCAATAGTTTCCAAAGGATATAGGGTACAAAGGAACTCTCTATACTATTTTTGCAATTTTTTCTGTAAGTATAAAACTACTCTAGAATTAAAACTTTAAATACTAAAAAAAACACACATGCA
The DNA here is from genome assembly GCA_935064755.1 of Tragelaphus eurycerus. NCBI lineage: Eukaryota > Metazoa > Chordata > Mammalia > Artiodactyla > Bovidae > Tragelaphus > Tragelaphus eurycerus. The sequence continues at coordinate 2,638,356 of CAKXYN010000135.1, read as the reverse complement.
CACATTGGGGATTTGGGCATGTACGTATACACACTTAATATAACTTAAGAGCATCTCTAATGAAAAGAACATTTGAAATTTAGCACATGAACTCATGAAGAATATTAAGCATCAGAATTATAATATCTCAAAATCATAATACATTAGCCTTTTGTCTACCCAGAGTTACTGGTTCAAAGCTTTCAGTCAAATAAAAAAGAAGAGCAATAAGGATTTTCAAATATATCCTGAGGAAGTTAAACCTAAATGCTCATGTAGCCAAGTATTTCCTGTGGTCCAGAGATTTAACTTTAAAGCTAAGAATGTAATCAGGGGATAATCTGCCCTCATATTCTAAAAGTAAGGGGCAAGATTGTCTGAGACTAGCAAAGGGTTGAAAAAAAGTGGTTTTGCAAACATAAGTTCATCACCCACCTCCAGGCTAATCGAACACTTAGAATTAATCACAGAGATTGAAAAGACCAGTCATCAAGAAGAACTTAGAAAAGATTAATTAGGAAGGTGCTATTCCTGTCTTCTGGTCAAACACAGAGAATTCCTGGTGTCAACAGAACAATAAGGGATGTAGATGGAGCTATCTTTGAACTAGGCAAAAAAAAAAAAAAAAATAGGACCTATCATATAAAGGAAGCACTAATATTAGACTCCATTTAATCCATCAACAGAACCTACCTACCCCTTATTTCTCTGTTCTGATTACAATCGCAACATGACAGATTAATCCTGAACATTGAGGCTTAAAAAAATCATTTTATTAGATTCACAGATTCTGAAGAACTGAAATTCAGTGAGGAAGAGTGAGTCAGGGTGACTTATCTCTTTCCTGTGATATCTGGGAACTCAGCAGGAAAGACTGGACGGCTAGAATGGATGCCTTGGAATCAACTAAAGTCTCATTTACCCACATCTCCAGGGCCTTTGCTGAGATAAAGGCAAAGACAGACAAGGAAAACCAGCTGAATCTGCAGGTTGCCTCTCCCTGTATTTCACCCCTTCAGCGTGAAACTCCTAAAAACCTGGTCATTTTCCTATACAACCACAGTGCCATTGACACACTCAGGAAAGTTAACACTAATATATTAATAATATCATCTAAAATGGAGCAATGTTCAAAATCCTTTGGTTTTCTCGATGTCCTTTATGTTTGGTCCCATCGGAGATCAACCAAAGACCACACATTAAATTTGGCTGCCAAGTCTCTTTCATCTCCTTCAGAGCAGTTTTTCATCTTGATGACGTATTTTAAGAGTCAGTAAAGTTGAAGCCAGTTGTTTTATAGAATGGCCCTCAGATAAATATGCCTGTGGTCTCCTCCTGAATAGATTTAGATGAAATATTTTTGACAAGAATGTCATATCATGATGTTAGTTCTTCTTGGTACATAACATCAGATAGCAAATATTGTTTGTTTCTCCCATTATTGGTGACATTAAGTTCAATCACTCAGTAAAGGTGGGATGTGCCATACTTCTTCATTATAAAGGTACTTTTATACCTCTGTAATTAAGTATATATGACAATTTGGTACTTTGAAACTGTGTACATATTCTGTTCCCCAATAATTTTTCACTCCAAAACTTCAGCATGGATGAAATGTGCCTGGATGATCCTTGCCTGAATCAATTATTCCATTTGGGGCTGCAAAATGGTGACTGTTTTTTCCAATCTGGTGATTCTCACCATATATATCAGAATACTTTAGTAAAGAAGACCTTTCCCTCTCCTCCTTCCCTATATCTTTTTTTTTTTTTTTTTTTTATCATGAATGCATCACCAAAGATGAGCCTCCCTTTTTTTTTTTTTATCATGACTATGGTCTCATGAGTTATTTTTTAATTTGCTGCATGATATTCATTATCATCATTCTTTCAAAGCCCAATTGTTCCAAATTTGGCCAGGGGAAAGCCCTTCAGGCTAGCTTTGATACGTTTTTGGCATGGTGGGCTACCATCTGTGGGGTCTCACAGAGTCGGACATGACTGAAGTGACTCAGCAACAGCAGCATCAGTCTTAAAGTCCTTCCTTACTTTCTGAATCAAGATGTTCCAGGCTCAAGAATTAATTCCTTCTCCCAAGGAAAGAGAAATTAAAAACAAAAATAAACAAATGGGACCTAATCAAACTTTCAAGCTTTTGTACAGCAAAGGAAACCATTTGAAAAAAAGAAAAAGAAGTAGAGAATGGAGAAAATATTTGCCAACAACACAGGTGATAAGGTCTTCATTTCCAAAATATACAAACAGCTCACACAACTCAACAATAAAAAAACCAACATCCCAATTAAAAAAATGGGCAGAAGACCTAAATAGAATCTCCAAAGTAGACAAGAGATGGCCAATAGGCACATGAAAAGACCCTCAACCTTACTAATTACTAAGGAAATGAAAATCGAAACCACATTGGGGTACCACGTCACACCAGTCAGAATGGCCATCATTAGAAAGTCTGTGAACAGCAAATGCTGAAGAGGGTGTAGAGAAAAAGGAACCCTCCTACACTGTGCTGGGAATGTAAGTTGGTGTAGCCACCATGGAAAACAGTATGGAGTTTCCTCAGAAAATTAAAAATAGAGGTAACATGTAATCCATCAATCCTGGGCATATATACAGACAAAATTCTAATTCATAAAGATACATGCACCCCTATGTTCATAGCAGCACTATTTGAAATAGCCAAGACATGAAAATAACTTAAATGTCTCTCAACAGATGAATGGGTAAAGAAGATGTAGTACATGTATGCAATGGAACACTATTCATCCTTCAGTTCAGTTCAGTCACTCTCCAACTCTTAGCAACCCCATGAATCGCAGCACACCAGGCCTCTCTGTCCATCACCAACTCCCAGAGTTCACTCAAACTTATGTCTATTGAGTCATTGATGCCATCCAGCCATCTCATCCTCTGTCGTCCCCTTCTCCTCCTGCCCCCAATCCCTCCCAGCATCAGAGTCTTCTCCAATGAGTCAACTCTTACCATGAGGTGGCCAAAGTACTGGAGTTTCAGCTTCAGCATCATTCCTTCCAAAGAACTCCCAGGGCTGATCTCCTTCAGAATGGACTGGTTGGATCTCCTTGCAATCCACGGGACTCACAAGAGTCTTCTCCAACACCGCAGTTCAAAAGCATCAATTCTTCGGTGCTCAGCCTTCTTCACAGTCCAACTTTCACATCCATACATGACCACTGGAAAAACCATAGCCTTGACTAGATGAACCTTTGTTGGCAAAGTAATGTCTCTGCTTTTGAAAATGCTATCTATTTTGGTCATAGCTTTCCTTCCAAGGAGTAAGCATCTTTTAATTTCATGGCTGCAGTCACCATCTGCAGTGATTTTGGAGCCCAGAAAAATAAAGTCTGACACTGTTTCCACTGTTTCCCCATCTATTTCCCATGAAGTGATGGGACCAGATGCCATGATCTTTGTTTTCTGAATGTTGAGCTTTAAGCCACCTTTTTCACTCTCCACTTTCACTTTCATCAAGAGGCTTTTGAGTTCCTCTTCACTTTCTGCCAGAAGGGTGGTGTCATCTGCATATCTGAGGTTATTGATATTTCTCCCGGCAATCTTGATCCCAGCTTGTGTTTCTTCCAGTCCAGTGTTTCTCATGATGTACTCTGCATATAAGTTAAGTAAGCAGGGTGACAATATACAGCCTTGATGTACTCCTTTCCCTATTTGGAACCAGTCTGTTGTTCCATGTCCAGTTCTAACTGTTGCTTCCTGACCTGCACACAGATTTCTCAAGAGGCAGGTCAGGTTAAAAAGAATGAAATAGTGCCAGTTGCTTCAACATGAATGCAACGAGAGATCATACTGTCAGAAAGACAAATATCATATGATATCTTTTATATGTGGAATCTAAAATATGACACAATGAATCTATCTATGAAACAAAAACAGAATAATGGACATAGAGAATAGACTGGTGTTGCCAAAGGAGAGGGGGTTGGGGGAAGGATGAAATGGGAGGCTGGGGTTAGCAGATGTAAGCTTTTATATACAGAAGGGATAAATAGCAATGTCCTACTGTATAGAACAGAAACTATATTCAATACTTTAGATAAAGTGAAAGTTGCTCAATCGTGTCAGACTCTTTGTGACCCCATGGACTATATATAGTCCATGGAATTCTCTAGGACAGAATACTGGAGTGGGTAGCCTTTCCCTTCTCCAGGGGATCTTCCCAACCCAGAGATTGAACCCAGGTCTCCAACATTGCAGGTAGATTCTTTACCAGCTGAGCCACAAAGGAAACCCTGATAAACCATAAAAAAAAGACTACTTTAACAAAAAGAATGTATATACATATTGAAAAACAGAACTGATTTCTTGGAACACACAATAAAGCAGCCATTTGTCCAAAATGCCTGAGTTTGTTTTAGTAGGAAGTCTTAGTTAGAAATTAAGATCTGTGTAGAGCAGAAACCAACACAACACTGTAAAGCAATTATCCTCAAATTAAATATAGACTTAAAAAAATAATAAAAAGAAACCAAGATTGGGTGCCAAGTATGCTGATTGGGGTATCAGTATTATTCATTGGTATGTCCGAAGAATTGATGCTTTTGAACTGTGGTGTTGGAGAAGACTCTTGAGAGTCCCTTGGACTGCAAGGAGATCCAACCGGTCCATTCTGAAGGAAACCAGCCCTGGAATTTCTTTGGAAGGAATGATGCTAAAGCTGAAACTCCAGTATTTTGGCCACCTCGTGCGAAGAGTTGACTCATTGGAGAAGACTCTGATGCTGGGAGGGATTGAGGGCAGGAGGAGAAGGGGACGACAGAGGATGAGATGGCTGGATGGCATCACTGACTCAATGGATGAGAGTCTGAGTGACCTGCGAGAGCTGGTGATGGATAGGGAGGCCTGGCGTGCTGCAGTTCATGGGGTCGCAAAGAGTCAGACACGACTGAGCGACTGATCTGATCTGATGTCCAGTAGACTATGTTAAGCTACACGTTCTTTAAAAAAGAATGATTCATTCTTTTAAGGGGACCAAGTTATTAATTGTAGTTACTAATATATTCATTGCCAACAACAAGCACCAAATCCCAACCTTCACTTTTACTTTATAATTTATATATAACATTATAAAAGTTTATGATGTACAGCCTATTGACAATACATTTATATATTGCAATACAATTACCACCTTAGCTTTTGCCAATACCTTTATCATGCCACATAATTATCATTTCTTTTTTACTTGTTTTTTTAATCTACTGTTTTATTACTAATCCTCAAGGGTATGCCATTGACTTGTATTTACCTCTGTCTACTAGACTACAGGTTCTTTGAGGGAAGGGTGTTAGTCTTATTCATTATTTCTTCACTTATTACTTACTCAATTAGTCAACATATTTTTATTGTCCCTTCTGCATGACGTGGGGTCAGTTCAGTTCAGTTCAATTGCTCAATCATATCCAACCCTTGACTCCATGGACTGCAGCATGCCAGGCTTCCTTGATCATCACCAACTTCCACAGCATCCTAAAACTCATGTCCATTGAGTCAGTGATGCCATCCAACTATCTCATCCTCTGTCGCCCCCTTCTCCTCTTGCCCTCAATCTTTCCCAGCATCAGGGTCTTTTCAAATGAGTCAGTTCTTCGCATCAGTTGGGCAAAGTTTTGGAGTTTCAGCTTCAGCATCAGTCCTTCCAATGAATATTAAGTATTGATTTCCTTTAGGATGGACTGGTTGGACATCCTTGCAGTCCAAGGGACTCTAAAGAGGCTTCTCCAACACCATAGTTCAAAAGAATCAATTATTCAGTGCTCAGCTTTCTTTGAATGCTCAAACTACTGCACAATTGCACTCATCTCATGTGCTAGTAAGTAATGCTCAAAATTCTCCAAGTCAGGCTTCAGTAATATGTGAACCATCAACTTCCAGATGTTCTAGCTGGTTTTAGAGAAAGGCAGAGGAACCAGAGATCAAATTGGCAACATTCGCTGGATCATCAAAAAAGCAAGAGAGTTCCAGAAAAACATCTATTTCTGCTTTATTGTCTATGCCAAAACCTTTGACTATGTGGATCACAATAAACTGTGGAAAATTCTGAAAGAAATGGGAATACCAGCCCACCTGACCTGCCTCTTGAGAAATCTGTGCAGGTCAGGAAGCAACAGTTAAAACTGGACATAGAACAACAGACTGGTTCCAAATAGGGAAAGGAGTATGTCAAGGCTGTATATTGTCATCCTGCTTATTTAACTTATATGCAGAGTACATCATGAGAAACGCTGGGCTGGATGAAGCACAAGCTGGAATCAAGATTGTCAGGAGAAATATCAATAACCTCAGATATGCAGATGTCACCTCTCTTATGGCAGAAAGTGAAGAAGAACTAAAGAGTCTCTTGATGAAAGTGAAAAGAGGAGAGTGAAAAACTTGGCTTAAAACTCAACATTCAGAAAACTAAGATCATGGCACCCAGTCCCATCACTTCATGGCAAATAGATGGAGAAACAGTGGAAACAGTGTCAGACTTTATTTTGGGGGGCTCCAAAAATCACTGCAGATGATGATTGCAGCCATGGAATTAAAACACGCTTACTCCTTGGCAGGAAAGTTATGACCAACCTAATCAGCCTATTAAAAAGTGGAGACATTACTTTGTCAACAAAGATCCATCTAGTCAAGGCTATGCTTTTTCCAGTAGTCATATATGGATGTGAGAGTTGAACTATAAAGAAAGCTGAGCGCCAAAGAATTGATGCTTTTGAACTGTGGTGTTGGAGAAGACTCTTGAGAGTCCCTTGGACTGCAAGGAGGTCCAACCAGTCCATCCTAAAGGAAATTAGTCCTGGGTGTTCATTGGAAGGACTGATGTTGAAGCTGAAACTCCAGTATTTTGGCCACCTGATGTGAAGAGCTGACTCATCTGAAAAGACCCTGATGTTGGGAAAGATTGAAGGCAGGAGGAGAAGGGGACGACAGAGGATAAGATGGCTAGATGGCATCACCAACTCAATGGACATGAATGTGGGTAAATCTGGGACTTGGTGATGGACAGGGAGGCCTGATGTGCTGTGGTTCATGGGGTCACAAAGAGTTGGACATGACTGAGCGACTGAACTGAATAGCTTTCTTTATAGTCCAAATCTCATACATGACTTGGAAAAACCATAGCTTTGACTAGACAGACTTTTGTTGGCAAAGTAATGTTTCTTCTTTTTAATATGCTGTCTACGTTGGTCATAACTTTTCTTCCAAGAAGCAAGCATCTTCTAATTTCATGGCTGCAGTCACCATCTGCAGTGATTTTGGAACCCCGAAAAATAAAGTCTGTCACTGTTTCCCCATCTATTTGCCATGAAGTGATGGGACTGGATGTCACGATCTTAGTTTTCTGAATGTTGAGCTCTAAGCCAATTTTTTCACTCTCCTCTTTCGTTCTTCTTCACTTTCTGCCATAAGGGTGATGTCATCTGCATATCTGAGGTTATTGACATTTCTCCCAGCAATCCTGATTCCAGCTTGTGCTTCATCCAGCCCAGCATTTCTCATGATGTACTCTGCATATAAGTTAAATAAGCAGGGTGACAATATATAGCCTTGACGTATTCCTTTCCCTATTTGGAACCAGTCTGTTGTTCCATGTCCAATTCTAACTGTTGCTTCCTGACCTGCATATAGGTTTCTCAAGAAGCAGGTCAAATGGTCTTGTATTCCCATCTCTTTAAGAATTTTCCAGAGCTTCACCAGAAAGAGTAACTTTATAAAGAATATCTGAGTTCTGCCAGGTGAGCTGTAAGGAGTTACATGAGGAAAGAGAAGGGTATATAGAAAATACACAGTGAGTGCTCCTGGCAAAGGGTACCCTGTCTATGAGGATGTACAGCCCAAAACTCAATGATGACTGAGTCAATAAATTTTTCCAAAACTTGGTAGGAATTAAGTAGACACAGTCTGGGTGTGTCTATAAAAGAAATCCACCAAGAGAAGCAGATACTTGGGATCATCTTTCAGAAAAGTGCTCTTTTAAAAATCATTGACTTTTTTTTACATTTTTAAAACTTTTTAGAATCAAAAACATTTTGTATTGGGTTAAAAATCATTGACTTTTTTTACATTTTTAAAACTTTTTAAGATCAAAAACATTTTGTATTGGGGTATAGTCAATTAACATTGTTGTGGTAGTTTCAGGTGAACACAAAAGGTCTCAGCCATATATATATTCATGTATCCATTCTCCCATTGGCCTTTTTAATTTTTTACTGCCTAGTTTGGAAAGTACCGTGAATAATTTTTAAAATAATCTTAAAAAGCAAGTAGATGTATCAAAATGCCTCTAACTTAACTCAGTACTTTAATTCTTTTAAATATTGAACAGATACAAAATCTTTTTTATTAAATATGCATAAGGCAAATAATCAACACAAATATCTGGATACCCATGTCCAATTTAATTAACAAAATTTACCATCACCTTTGAAGCCCTGTGTTTTCCAAAGCAAAGAATTGAATCACCACATCTCTCAAGGGTAACCATTATTTGGAATGCAATGTTACTACAGAATTATTTTCCTTCACATGTTTGCTTCACTACAGAGTGTGTAACCCTACACTATACATTATTTAATTGTGCATGGCTCAGAACTTCAGACAAGTATAAGCATACTTAGTGCATTTTTCTGCAGCATTATGCACCTGAGAATCAATTAAGTTTTTGCTTCCAGTTGTAATTCATTCGTTTTCAATTATCTGGTATTTCATCAGATGAATATGCCACAATTTATTTATCTGTTCTCATGCGAATGGATATTTGGGTTATTTCCAGCATTTTGCTATCTCAAACAGCACCGGAGTAAACACTTGTGCGTGTATCCTGGACAAGAGCTTCTCTGAGACAGGAATGAAATTGCTTAGTCGCTAAATATGTGCATCTCAAATGAACTAGACAATGTCAAACTGTTTTCCAAAATGATCTTGCCCATTTACCATTCTACCACCTGTGCATGTTTGCACTTGCTCCATATCCTCATAAAGGCTTAATATTATTCAATGTTTTTAATTTTTCTGCTGTGGTAAATATGTTGGTATTTTATTGTGGCTTTTCATTTGCATTTCTCTAGCTACTAATAAGATTAAACAAATTGTTCATATGTTATTGACCGTTTGGGTTTTCTCTTAGGTGAAGAATTGTTTAAGCCTTTTACTCAATACTCTTTTAAAGTTTTCTTCTCTTTTCAGCTTGTAGGAGGTTTTTATATCTGTTCTGGATACTGATATTTTGTTATTTACATGAATTATACACATATTTGCCCTATTGTGAATTTTCTTTTACCAAACGCTTTATATCCCTCATTGAACAGAAGTTTTCAATTTAAATACACTTTTTTTTTTAAGGTCTGAATTTTTTCTTTTTTAAAAACCCATTTTTTTATTGTTCATGCTTGTTCTGACTTGTTTTGAAAAAATCCTTTATATTCAATATATTTATAACCTGAAGGTTTATTAAGAATATCCTGTAAACATTCATAAACTCTTAGATTTAACCCAAAGGTTATAAATATATTGTTTTCAGAGAGCTTTATAATTTTGGTTTATGGTGCGAAGTAGGGTTTAATTTTATTTTTTTCCCTTTTATATGATCATTTGTTCAGAAATCATTTATGGAAAAGCCCATCTTTTATACCCATTCTATAATACCAGCTCAATCATATAAGTTTTACCATCTGAGTAAATCTGCTTCTGAAACTGACAATTCCACTAGTTAATTAATCTATTCCTTTGCAAGACACTCAATTTATTACTACAACTATGTGACCATTCTTGATATCTGCATAGGCAATCCCTCTACTTTGTTCTTTTTTCAGAGTGAATATACTTGTCCTTATATCCTTCTATGTTAATTTTGGAATCATATTTTCAAGTTTCACAGAAAAAGTCTACTGAAGTTTTTATTGGTTTCAACCCAATAATCGAAGTGAATTTGTAGATGAATTTTGGGAAAAATCAACATCTTTGTAATGTTCATAGTCTAAACCCAAAATATTATGTCTATTTACATAGCTTTTCTTTAACGATCTCTACTAAGTTTTACAACTTTCTCTAAAAATGTCTCTTGCTCAAATTTGGTTAGATCTATTTCTAACCACTCTGTATTTTTGATGCTATTATAATTGGTTCAGTTCAGTTGCTCATTTTTGTCCGACTTTCTGTGAACCCATTGACTGCAGCATGCCAGGCTTCCCTGTCCAACACCAATCCCCGGAGCTTGCTCAAACTCATGTCCATCGAGTCAGTGATGCCATCCAAACATCCTCTGTCATCCCCTTTTCCTCCTGCTTTCAATCTTTCCCAGCATCAAGGTCTTTACAAATAAGTCAGTTCTTTGCATCAGGTGGCCAAAGTACTGGAGTTTTAGCTTCAGCATCAGTCCTTCCAATAAATATTCAGGACTGATTTCCTTTAGGATTGACTGGTTTGATCTCCTTGCAGTCCAAGGGACTCTCAAGAGTCTTCTCCAGCACGACAGTTCAAAAGCATCAGTTCTTCAGTGCTCAGTTTTCTTTCTTATAATTGGTAAGTTTATTTAAACAAATGTTTTCTAAACAATTGCAAGATTTCAGGAATTCTACTTATTTTCATACATTGGTTTCGTATCTAGCAGATTTATTAAACTTATTACTATTTTTAATATATTTGAGTAATTTTTGTAGGTAATCATATTATCTAAATAGAAAGTTTTATTTATTTTTCTCTGTTCTACACTCTTTATTCTTTTTTGTGGCTTACTGCTAGGATTTCCACACATTTTAAAATAAAAGTGTTGATATTGGATACCAGTGCCTTGGGCAGATGCTTTTAACATGTCACTATTAAGTAAGATATTTGCTGTACATTTTTATACTTATCATTTGTTGTATTAAAGAAGTTTACTTCTAGTCCTTAGGTTTTTTTCTTCTTTTTGTTTGAAAATTTTCAAACACCAGAAAGGCTGTAAGAATAATACAGTGAATATCCATATATCCTTCATTTTAAACACATTGAAATACTTATTTTATATTCTATGCCTTATTTCAGGATTTGATGTTTTCAAGCTCAGGGGTGATATTTCTACTTGACCCTCACCACATATGTACAGTTCTTTGTGGTCCCAGCTTTATTTGTGGTTATCTGTCCTACAAAGTACTCACTTAGCTTGGGCTTACTCTGGGCTGTGTATCTGGCTTATCTTATTTGGGGAAGGAAAGAAGTTGAAAGTTCAAGGTGTCTGGGTCAGCAAATACCTTTAAGACAAAAGCCAACAGGAGTCCTTTTTTCCTGTCTTTCCACATTCATTCAGTGTAGGGCCTCTGAATAGTTTTTACTCATCTGCCGGCTCATTAACTAATTTAAAATGACACTTCTTTATATTTTCACTAGGCATTTTTAGTCTTTCTTAGTGGGAGAATCTGACCCAGATGACGCCTCTCAGAGAAGCACGAACTGGTATATTCTTTATGTGGGCTTCCCAGATGGCTTAGTGGTAAAGACTCTTCTTGTAATGCAGGAGAGGTGGGTTCAAACCCTGGGTCAGGAAGATCCCCTAGAGGAGGCAATGGCAACCCACTCCAGTATTCTTGCCTGGAGAATTCCATGTACAGAGGAGCCTGTCCCTGGGTTGCAAACACGACTGAGCATGCACACATATTCTTTATGTAACACTTGGGACCACGTACGCACACCGGTCATCCTTAAAGCTAATGTTTCCCCTTTCTTCACTAGGGCTACTAACACAACTAAACATACTTCTTCCCCATCTGTCACAATCTTTATTAGCTTCACAAATCCTCCTAGTGGTTCATCCCCTGGTCCTGGAACTATAATCCCGCAAGCTGTGAGGCACAGCCAAAGCGGGAAAAAAATAAAGAGGTTTCAGAGTTAACAAGCCTATTTAAGGAAAAAGCTAAAGTCTGGTTTCTAAAGAGGCGCATAGGCTCCCTGTAGTGAAACTAGCAAAAGTGAGCTGTCTAGATACAAAGATTTTCCAATATCTTCACCGTATCTCTGTGGGAATTTACTGTTACCGTGCGAGGCAGGATATTTTGACACAGGACAACTCGTTCTCTTCTGGTTTGAGAGGCTTTGTTGCCCTTAGTCATTTCATTTTCTAGTCATCTGCAGGCTGTGTCTGACTCTTTGTGACTCCATGGACTGCAGCCTGCCAGGTATTAAATATATCTCATAGATATGTATCTATAATTTCCTCAAAGATAATATCCCTCAAAGACACTAACAGAACATCTCTCATAGATAATCGCTGAACTACCTGTCTCTCTCTCTCGTAGTCGCTCAGCTGTGTCCGACTCTTTGTGACCCCATGGACTGTAGCTCTCCAGGCTCCTCTGTCCATGGCATTTCCCAGGCAAGAATACTAGAGTGGGTTGCCATTTCCTTTGACTACGTCCAAACCCATAAATAAATATTATTAAGAGAGCTATTGATGATCTATTATGTGTTGAGTGTTTATATAAGTTTCCATGGATTTTCCAAGGTAATGTTAATAATAATAAAAGCCAACAGTTTAAAGCTTTACTCTTGTATCATATTTTCCCTTACAACAGTCCTATGTGGTAGATATTATTAGTATATTCTGAGTAATTGTCAAGAGGCTAGAAGGCATTTAACTTTCAACCCAGACAATATGATGGAGAAATGGTGATAATCAGATGGTTCTTGGAAAAAAAATAATTTTGAAGGTGAAAACTGGCTTTAATCACAATCTCCAAGCATAAAGCTTAGGTCACAGTTAATTCTATTCTGGCCACTTAGATGCTGGGCCCTGGCAACTAGATCCTTTCTAGACTCTAATTTCAACACTGGTGATAGTCATGTATTTACTCTGGTGAAAATGCCTATGGAAATAGGCCACTCAGTATTTAGAAAAATAGTTCTTATCCTGACACCTTTGAAAAAACAGCCCTTTAAGACAGAGGGCATGTTTTGACATCTGTAAATTTTCTCTCTCAGCCTCATTTCTGAACTGTGAGGTGTGGCTGAGGTATTGAGACTTAAGTTTTCACCTAGAAAATGCTTTGTTGAGTCAGTCATTCATACAGAGAAGAGCAAATTCTTCCTTAAGCAAGGATTTCTGTAAACATAGTTTCCAAATATAGTTGATTCTGATACTTAAGACACACAATTTGTGAGACACAATTCTTTCAACACACACTATCCACTAGAAAGATATATCCAGCTAAGAAAATACAGATAGTGAATTTTTTTTTTTTTTAAAGGGAGAGAAAGAAAAGAGGAGTAGTGGTCAAGAGTGAGAACAGGTATATAAAACAGAGAAAGACAAGAGGCAAGGAGAATGGAGATGTTGGCACATGAGTCTTATAACCCACAACCAGGGGCCAGAACTTTCTAGACTGTAAGAAGTTAAAGACTTCTTGAAAGCGAGTCAAGCATAGCTTAGCTAGATGCTTGCACCCCTATGGTTTTTGTTTTCCTTTGCTGCCCAAGATGACTAAACTTCTCAGTCTTTCACCCAGTTGCTGCTGCTGCTGCTAAGTCGCTTCAGTCGTGTCCGACTCTGTGCGACCCCATAGACGGCAGCCCATCGGGACTATACTGACCTTCCGGAGAGGGCAATGGCAGCCCACTCCAGTACTCTTGCCTGGAACATCCCATGGACAGAGGAGCCTGGCGGGCTGCAGTCCATGGGGTCGCTGAGTCGCACATGGCTGAGCTACTTCACTTTCACTTTTCACTTTCATGCACTGGAGAGGGAAATGGCAACCCACTCCAGTATTCTTGCCTGGAGAATCCCAGGGACCGGGGAGCCTGATGGGCTGCTGTCTATGGGGTCGCACAGAGTCGAACACGACTGAAGTGACTTAGCAGTAGCAGCAGCATACTGACCTTCTGGCCAGTCGGTGTAACAAAAATAGAAATGTTGCCCACACCTACTCCTAAAAATTATCCTGAGACCCTCAGCTTATTCTCTTTCACTTCTATAGGACCTCAAAGACACAATTTTGAATGTCAGCCTGACATACTGGAACAAACAGAATCACTGAGACATCCCTTGGAAAAGAGTGACCAAGGAGATCCATCAGACCTGGGTCTGAATCTAACATGAACAAGAAATACACACTTATTGTTTTAAGCTTCTAAGATATTGGTGCTGTTTGTTACAGCAGCCAGTAGTAATTACCCTGAGCAAAACAGCAAATGAATGGCGCTGTCAGATTTGTGGTTTATGTAAGTCCCTCTGGTAATAGGTGGGGATGGGTCTGAGAATAAAAAGATTGAAGACAGGGCGACCAACTGCACTAATGCCAAGGAGGTACAGGCAAGACAGAGGAGCTGAGATGTAAAACTGCTGTTGAGGTAAAGCTAGCAAATATATTATAGGTTTTTTTTTTTTTTTTTTAAAGGCAGAACTTGAAAATGGGTTGATGTCAGGATTAAGGGGAAGATCAAGAGCAACACCATGCATCTTAGTGAGAACCTTGAAGGATTTTGAGAGCATGGAGTGAGAAAAGATACTGAACAAGAGGCAGGCTTAGTGGATATGAAATGTTCCACATGAGACATACTATCATCTTCACTGCACATGGCATTTCCGTCATTTATTTCTGTGGTAATTTCATTACAGGATTGTTTGACTGTAACACTTCATGAGGGTAGGAACCTTATCCATTTTGCATACCGTCCATTTCTATTATTAAGCCATTCTTGGCACAAAGTAGATATGCAACAAATACCTGTGAATGAATGAATGCAATCATGAGTGATGTGACAAGCAGCCAATTGGACATATAAAACTTCAAGGGAAAGGTCTGACTTGGAAAGTTAAAATTAGATCTCTTCAGCTTTAAACAGGGGAGATGGTGTCCTGAATGTGGATAAAGTAGTCCTTGGGAAAAGGAGGGATGGAAAATGCTCTAAGGTGAAAAGAGCATGCAGGGTAAACAGGGGATGTATTCTTTTGTGGGAGGCTAAGAGGAAGGAAATGGTTCAGAAAAGGGGTTAGATTTGGTAATAGTGTGAGGAAGTCAGTATACTCCAATATAAGATGGGAATGGATTGACTTGAACATGGAGGGAGCATCTATCTTCTTAGCCTAGAGGAAAGGAAGTGAAGGGGCCAAGGGATAAATTAGTAAGGGACAAATTAACTTGAAAAGAGATTATATGGATGAAAGATTTATGGGAGGGGTCAGGTCTTGAGAGAAAAGGTTTCCCGGAGGAGGGCATGGCAACTTATCCCAATATTCTTGCCTGGAGAATCCCCATGGACAGAGGAGCCTGGCAGGCTACAGTCATCGAGTCACAAAGAGTTGGACACAACTGAAGTGACCTCGTGGGCATGTGTACACAGGTCTTGAGAATGGGGCAGGTTTGGACTAGTCATTGTGAAATAGACAAGTCAAAGAGATGGAGAAAACTCACAAGGTTTGTAGATAGCACCAAGGGCAGAGCTCGGATTAGGGACCATGAATTTGTGAACCGTAAAACTGGGAAGAACATGGGGTAAAATTCTTCATTAATTCAGCAATATCTATTCAGCACTTTCCATTGTAAAGCACTGTGCTAAGGGCAGAGACAAAAGTATGTTAATGACATTAGTTTTGCACTTATAGTGGCTGAGGCACAAACAATCTGTCATTTCAGTGAAAATAAAACGTATTAGCTGGTGGCATGTTGACAAAATTATTGGCCGTGTGAAAATTTTCCTTTTCAGCTTGTTGTTTTATTACGGTGGTACACACAGGTTCCCTGCTTTATTTCTCAAGTTAAAGCATTGGGTTTGTTCTCTCACTGACCTTCATTAAATAAATCACAGTGAACCTGACAGAGTCTGAAAACAGGGCTGATGAAATCAGGCCATGAGAGAGTCTGCATACTCTTCTGTCCTTCTGTGGCTCCATTTCCTTCCCAAAGCAGAATTGTCTCTTTACCTAGTCCCTTTCCCTCATAGGCTGATGTCCACATAAGCAGTCTGATGAATGTGTTAATTTAGCATCACTGTGAGGCCAAGAATTTCCCTTAAAGATATTCTCAGTGTACTTGCCTGTATGGCTGGGAGAAGGTTGAAGTCAGTTTTCCAGAGCCATCAGATTAGGCCCCAAAAGTCCTGCCTGCTCAATACATATTTTAGGCCAGAGGTTACTGACTGGTAAGAACATATAAGCTAGTTTATTGTTTGATTTCTTTTTTCCCCCAAAAATGGAAATAGCATCATGAAGATGTTAAAGAGTTGGCCAAATTCACTGACTAGCAGAAAGGCTAAGAATCCACACTCCTTTCACAACTAAATGTTTCCACTGGACATAATAAACTGGACAATGTGCATTTCTCATTGTAGCCTGGAGTATTGTTGATTTAATTTTATCAAAATAGTTTGGTTGGTCTCTAAGGGGATGGTGGTTTTTCTTCAGAATACCGATGCTGCATACTATTGCTGAAAAAGTATTATGCTAGCCATTCACTAATGACCTGATTTTCTATATTATTGAGTATTGTTTTGAGAATGTAAAGTGAAATTTCATGTTAACATATGCAATTTGCCAGGAGGCTTTGGGGGAAATTATTGAACTCCAGTGGAGATTTTTTTTGCCCTGCCTAACTTATCTACCTGCTCCATTAGTGAATCAACTTGAATGACCAGTCAATTATTCCAGTGAAAAAGCAGGAAGGTAATAACAGTCAATTAAACTAATTTCTACATTTGCCTACTTGCTTTTACCAAGGTCATCCAACCAAACAAAAATTCAGAACTATTAATATTCCGGCTCCTTCTTATTAAATCGTCTCTGAGGGCTTAGGAGAAAGGAGTGTTGAACGCCAATCTGGGTTTTATCTTTTAAATCCTCCTCATCTACTTAACTGAATCCACTGTTAGGCTTATTAAAAAAGTGACAGACTGGGTAACCCAAATAATGCAGGAAAGAATAGGATACTTAAACAGCTGAAGCGACTGCCTTTGATATTATGTTTATCTCTTCAGTGCTAAATGATTATTTACACTGTTGGTTTATTCTCTTTCTTGGCATTGGAAGTTGCTTATATTCAATCCATGCATCATCCTCTGACATGGTTCTATCTATGGAAGCAGTGCTCAAGTGTGGGGGATGGAGAAAATCTTTGCAACACATACTTTCCTGTGTTCTTTCTCCATTAATATTATATTTAATTATTGAAATTGACATCATTGTAAGTTTAATTTAATTTTAAAGCATATTTGCATTATAAAATATTAATATGTAATTTCTATGCACATTATTTAGATTCTGCCTCCTCCATATCAATCTTCTGAATCCATGTATTTCACTGAATCTCAAGGACTCTAACTTAGTGCAGGTCACCATTGTCATTTGATTTACAACCCCTTCAAACTTGAACCCCTTCCTCCAATTCATTCATGAAAAGTTCCATCATTCATGCAAAACTTTCTTATTATCTTCTATGTTAGATACAAGTTTAAGCACAGATCAGTAAGCAGTCAGAAAAAAAAATCTCTGGGAGCTTACAAGGTGATCTTTCTAAATTGCAAATCTGTTTATATCATTCTCTTCCTTGATATATTTCAATGACTTCTCACAACACTAATAATAAATTCAAAACGTTGTAAATGCAGTTTGAGGAGTCCTCAGGACCTGGTTCCTATTTCTTTCTCTGTTCCCTTGATACATCAGATTTCCTAGTTACAAACAACAAAAGCTGACTCTAGCTCAAGTCATCATCAGCAAGGAGTTTATTGAAACCACAGAATATCTCCTAGAATTGTGGGTGGTTTGAGAACTGGGCATTAAGCTCAGTTTTGAGGAATAATGCCCAAAATCTCATTGCAGGATGGGCCTAATGTAGAAATTTCTGCCACCACCGATAAGCTCCAGATCTTGAACTGTGCTGGTACCACATAAGCCTCAGTATCTCAAAACTGCAACCACCACTAAGTCCATGCTAGATATATGTGCATAACACAGTGGGAAAGACACGGAGATACTGATTTATCTTCCTCTCTCTTTCATCATTGGCTGATGAATTGAAGTCTGGAATGGATATGTCTGACTGGTAGAGATTGGGCTGCATACCTATGCCTTAGCTAGAAGAAATACTGAAGATACAAGCATCTACCATTTCAGCCCACTTAGGAAAGGGAGTTTTGCTTCCTACCAAGACTCATAAAGTGGGAAAATTCCCTAAACATGAAAATAGGTTTCAGATGAAAGATAGATGAATAAAATAGTGTTCCACATATTCCTCAAATTCTAAGCTACACAAATAGAACAATGGAACCTGAATGAAGACCCTGAAAATGAACCCACACAAATATCGTCAACTACTTTGGCAAAGGAGCAATGGGAATACAATGGAGTAAAGACCGTTTTTTCAAGAAATGGTGATAGAACAACTGGATATACACATACAAAACAAAAAAAGAGGGAGAGAAACTAGACACAGACCTTATACCCCCCTCACTAATATTAAAATGGTCCAAAGACCGAAGTATAAAACACAAATCTATAAAACCCCTAGAAGACAAAAGAGGAGAGAATGGACTTCTCTGGTGGTACAGTGGACACAGGTTTGGGTGGACTCTAGGAGCTGGTGATGGACAGGGAGGCCTGGCACAATGCGGTTCATGAGGTCGCAAAGAGTCGGACAAGACTGAGTGACTGAACTGAACTGAACAGTGGATAAGAACTAGCTTGCCAACGCAGGGTTCCTGGGCCGGGAAAGACTTCATATGCCACTGGACAACTAAAGCTGTGCACTGCAGCTACTGAGCCCATTTGTTGCAACTACTGAAGCCCACACACCTAGAGCCTGTGCTCCACAACAAAAGAAGCCACTGCCATGAGATGTCCATGCACTGCAGTGAAGAGTAGCCGCTCGCTCAGTGCAACCAGAGAAAGCCTGTGCACAGCAATGAAGACCCAGCAGAACCACAATAATTAATTAATTTAATTTAATATAAGAAAAAACCTAAACGTCCTTGGATATGGTGATGACGTTTAGATAATATGCTAAAGTCATGGTCCCAAAAATAATAATAATATAATTGATAAGCTGGACTTCATTAAAATTAAAAACTTCTGCTCCAAAAAAGACAATGTCAGAAGAATAAGACAAGCTACAAAACACGAGAAAATAGTTGCAAAAAATATATCTGAGAAAGGACTGTTATGTAAAATATACAAAAACTGTTAAAACTCAACAATAAGTAAACAAACAACCCAATTGAAAAATAGGCCAATGACCTTAACTGATACCTAACCCAAAGAAATGCACAAATAAGCATAGAAAAGATGCTGCATACAATATACAATCAAGGAAATGCAAACAAAAAAAAATGATACCACTATCAGATCAGATCAGTCGCTGAGTCGTGTCCGACTCTTTGGGACCCCATGAATCGCAGCACACCAGGCCTCCCTGTCCATCACCAACTCCCGGAGTGCACTCAGACTCACATCCATCAAGTCAGTGAGGCCATCCAGCCATCTCATCCCCTGTTGTCCCCTTCTCCTCTTGCCCCCAATCCCTCCCAGCATCAGAGTCTTCTCCAATGAGTCAACTCTTTGCATGAGGTGGCCAAAGTACTGGAGTTTCAGCTTTAGCATCATTCCTTTCAAAGATATCCCAGGGCTGATCTCCTTCAGAATGGACTGGTTGGATCTCCTTGCAGTCCAAGGGACTCTCAAGAGTCTTCTCCAACACCACAGTTCAAAAGCATCAATTCTTCAGCGCTCAGCCTTCTTCACAGTCCAGCTCTCACATCCATACATGACCACAGGAAAGACCATAGCCTTGACTAGGCGAACCTTTGTTGGCAAAGTAATGCCTCTGCTTTTGAATATGCTATCTAGGTTGGTCATAACTTTCCTTCCAAGGAGTAAGCGTCACCATCTGCAGTGATTTTGGAGCACAGAAAAATAAAGTCTGACATGTTTCCACTATTTCCCTATCTATTTCCCATGAAGTGATGGGACTGGATGCCATGATCTTCGTTTTCTGAATGTTGAGCTTTAAGCCAACTTTTTCACTCTCCACTTTCACTTTCATCAAGAGGCTTTTTAGTTCCTCTTCACTTTCTGCCATAAGGGTGGTGTCATCTGCATATCTGAGGTTATTGATATTTCTCCCAGCAATCTTGATTCCAGCTTGTGTTTCTTCTAGTCCAGCGTTTCTCATGATGTACTCTGCATATAAGTTAAATAAACATCGTGACAATATACAGCCTTGATGTACTCCTTTTCCTATTTGGAATCAGTCTGTTGTTCTATGTCCAGTTCTAACTGTTGTTTCCCGACCTGCATACAAATTTCTCAAGAGGCAGATCAGGTGGTCTGGTATTCCCATCTCTTTCAGAATTTTCCACAGTTTATTGTCATCCACACAGTCAAAGGCTTTGGCATAGTCAATAAAGCAGAAATAGATGTTTTTCTGGAACTCTCTTGCTTTTTCCATGATCCAGCAGATGTTGGCAATTTGATCTAGGTCCTCTGCCTTTTCTAAAACCAGCTTGAACATCAGGAAATTCATGGTTCACATATTGCTGAAGCCTGGCTTGGAGAATTTTGAGCATTACTTTACTAGCACGTGAGATGAGTGCAATTGTGTGGTGGTTTGAGCATTCTTTGGCATTGCCTTTCTTTGGGATTGGAATGAAAACTGACCTTTTCCAGTCCTGTGGCCACTGCTGAGTTTTCCAAATTTGCTGGCATATTGAGTGCAGCACTTTCACAGCATCATCTTTCAGGATTTGGAATAGCTCCACTGGAATTCCATCACCTCCACTAGCTTTGTTCGTAGTGATGCTTTCTAAGGCCCACTTGACTTCACATTCCAGGATGTGTGGCTCTAGGTCAGTGATCATACCATCATGATTATCTGGGTCGTGAAGATCTTTTTTGTACAGTTCTTCTGTGTATTCTTGCCATCTCTTCTTAATATCTTCTGCTTCTGTTAGGTCCATACAATTTCTGTCCTTTTAGAGCCCATCTTTGAATGAAATGTTACTTTGGTATCTCTGATTTTCTTGAAGAGATCCTTAGTCTTTGCCATTCTGTTGTTTTCCTCTATTTCTTTGCACTGATTGCTTTCTTATCTCTTCTTGCTATTCTTTGGAACTCTGTATTCAGATGTTTATATCTTTCCTTTTTTTCCTTTGCTTTTCACTTCTTTTCATTTCACAGCTATTTGTAAGGCCTCCCCAGACAGCCATTTTGCTTTTTTTGCATTTCTTTTCCATGGGGATGGTCTTGATCTCTGTCTCCTGTATAATGTCATGAACCTCATTCCATAGTTCATCAGGCACTCTATCTATCAGATCTAGGCCCTTAAAACTATTTCTCACTTCTACCCTATAATCATAAGGGATTTGATTTAAGTCATACCTGAATGGTCTAGTGGTTTTCCCTACTTTCTTCAATTTAAGTCTGAATTTGGCAATAAGGAGTTCATGGTCTGAGCCACAGTCAGGTCCTGGTCTTATTTTTGCTGACTGTATAGAGCTTCTCCATCTTTGGCTGCAAAGAATATAATCAATCTGATTTCAGTGTTGACTATCTGGTGATGTCCATGTATAGAGTCTTCTCTTGTGTTGTTGGAAGAGGGTGTTTGTTATGATCAGTGCGTTTTCTTGGCAAAACACTATTAGTCTTTGCCCTGCTTCATTCTGTATTCCAAGGCCAAATTTTCCTGTTACTCCAGGTGTTTCTTGACTTCCTACTTTTGCATTCCATTCTGGGCTCCAAAATCACTGCAGATGGTGACTGCAGCCATGAAATTAAAAGACGCTTCCTCCTTGGAAGGAAAGTTATGACCAACCTAGATAGCATATTCAAAAGCAGAGGCATTACTTTGCCAACAAAGGTTCGTCTAGTCAAGGCTATGGTTTTTCCTGTGGTCATGTATGGATGTGAGAGTTGGACTGTGAAGAAGGCTGAGCGCCAAAGAATTGATGCTTTTGAACTGTGGTGTTGGAGAAGACTCTTGAGAGTCCCTTGGACTGCAAGGAGATCCAACCAGTCCATTCTGAAGGAGACCAGCCCTGGGATTTCTTTGGAACGGAATGATGCTAAAGCTGAAACTCCAGTACTTTGGCCACCTCATGCAAAGAGTTGACTCATTGGAGAAGACTGATGCTGGGAGGGATTGGGGGCAAGAGGAGAAGGGGACAACAGAGGATGAGATGGCTGGATGGCATCACTGACTCAATGGACATGAGTCTGAGTGCACTCCGGGAGTTGGTGATGGACAGGGAGGCCTGGTGTGCTGCGATTCATGGGGTCCCAAAGAGTTGGACACGACTGAGCGACTGATCTAATCTGATCTGATCTGATAAAGAAAAGGGTAGACCTACTTCAATAGCCAAAATCAGGCCAACAACAACATCAAAGGCTGGTGAGCATATGGAGAAACGGGAATTCTCATTCATCACTGGTGAATGCAATACAGCACAACAGTCAACTCAGAAGACAATTTAGAAGTTTCTAACAAAACTAAGTAAACATGCTCTTACTATATAATCCAGCAATCTTACTCCTTAAGCTAAATCACTTCATTTGTGTCTGACTCTGTGTGACCCCATAGATGGCAGCCCACCAGGCTCCCCCGTCCCTGGGATCTCCAGGCAAGAACACTAGAGTGGGTTGCCATTTCCTTCTCCAATGCATGAAAGTGAAAAGTGAAAGCGAAGTCGCTCAGTCATGTCCAACTCTTAGCGACCCCATGGACTGCAGCCTACCAGGCTCCTTCGTCCATGGGATTTTCCAGGCAAGAGTACTGGAGTCGGGTGCCATTGCCTTCTCCAATCTTACTCCTTACTATTTACCTAAGGGAAATGAAAACTGAAATCTACACAAAAATCTGCACACAGCAGTTTTGTTTATATTTGCCAAAGCCTGAAACAACCAAGCTGTCCTTCAGTAGGCGAATGATAAATAAACTGTGACACAACCAGACAATGTGCTAAATAGTAATGCTAAATAGTATTCAGTGCTAAATAATAATGACCCTATCAAGCCACAGAAAGACATAGAGGAAATTTCAATGCATATTACTAAGGGAAAGAAGTCAATATAAAAAAGCTACACATTGTACGATTACAACCATATGACATTCTGATAAAGGCAAAACTACTCAGATAGTAAAAAGATCAGCAGTTGCCGGGGACTGTGATGGGGAAAAAAAGGAATAGGCAGACCATAGAGGATTTTAGTGTATTAAAAATACTCTATATGAAGCCATAATGATGGATACATATCATTAAACACTTGTCCAAACCCATAGAATATACAAAATTATGAGTGAACCCTAGTGTAAACTATGGTCTTTGGGTGATTATAATATGTCAGTGTAGATTCTTCAGTTGTCAAATGTCAATTCCTGTGTGAGGGCAGGGGAATATTTGGAAATTTCTCTACCTTCAATTTTGTTTGTAAACCTAAAACTGATCTTAAAAAAAATCTTAATTAAAAAAAAAAAAAAAAAAACTAAGCTACATCCACATTCTAGGCCCATTTCTTCTGGGTCTCCTTTCTTTTTATTGGATCACTCATATGCATGTTTGGGAGTCAGTTTTAACACTGAGTTCTTCTAGGAAGTCTCCTCTGATTCTCCCTAGACACCTTTAGATCAGGGTTGCACAAATTATGGTCCAAGGATGAAATCTGGCCCATTGCCTGTGTTTGTAAATATGGCTTTATTTGAACACAGGCACACTTGTTGTTGACATGTTGTATGTGGCTGCTTTTACGTGGCTGAACAGTTGAGATGTGGACCATAATGACCTACAAAATGTTAAATATTTACTACCCAGCCCTTTACAGAAAAATACTCAAATACTTCTGTTTTATGCTCCCATGACATTGTATTAACCCTAACATCATTTTTCTCATGTTTTATGTAAAATCCTTACTAGGTACCAAGTATTAAGGGCAGGAATAGATGTGTCTTGAGAATTACCGAATGTCCAATATGTGCCTAATATGTTCATGTTATGTGAATGAACTTGGAACTTAATGTGTGGGCCCGCTTCACAGGGGGTCAGCAATTGGATTGTAAACACCACAAAAATGTCAGCTGGACTGGGACAAGATGGAGAGAAATGATTTTATCAGAACTTCTCTCAAAGAGACTATTTGGAAGAAACACTTAGATAAGCCATTTGGGCTGAGGAAATGGGACCACTCCTTGCACCTGTGGGAGTTGCTAGGTGGTATCTAAGCAATGTCAGTCCAGTTCTACAGCACTTTCCTTATGCTAAATGCCACAAACCCACTAGAACACAATTCACTCCTTCCTCCATCCTCCTTTCAGGTAGCACTCAGCTTCTGCCCCCAAATGAACACAGAGCTAATATTTGATAAACATAGGCTTGAGGGCTCTCCAAAATCTTAATCTTCCTCAAAGCCCTTATGTGTCTCAAACAGATTATAAATCAGTGAATGCAATTTTTCACAAATGAAACAGCAAATATGACCTGTAAGAATCTTAGTTCTGTATCCACAGTCATCAGGATCATGTTGGTTTTAAATTGTGGGTTGAGTCTTAGTAGTGTACTAGGAAATGACATTTTGTTGATGAAATAGAGTGAAAAGAATAATAGATTAGAAAGATGCAAAATGCATCTGCAATTAGAATTCATGACACATTTGTTCAGGTCATACATGTTTAAATAAACTCATGCGTGTACTGAATCAATGTATATTTTATACTATGGGTCTTTGTCAAAAACTTTATAGTCACTGGTCTTTTTCTTCCTTTTTAATGTTGGTATAACAGCAGTGTCTATCAAGTTATAGTAACCTGACATGAAGGATATTGTCTAGCTCCAAAGTGTTCTAATAGGGTGAAGTAAGGGCAAGGAAAGGTGAGAAGATACAAACCATCCCCCAACTCCTTTAAGATCGATCAGGAGTCGAGTGATATGTTGATGGACCAGAAGCAACAGCATCACCTAGGAGTCCTGCTAGACCTACTAAATTAGCATCTTCATTTAAATAAACTCTCTAAGTGATTCTTGCTTGCTTTGCTTCAGTTGTGTCTGACTCATTGCGACTCTATGGACTGTGGCCCACCAGGCTCCTGTGTCCATGGGATTCTCTAGGCAAGAATACTGGAATGGGTTGCCATGCCCTCCTCCAGGGGATCCTCTCAACCCAGGGACTGAACTTGCATTTCTTATGTCTCTTGCACTGGCAGATGGGTTCTTTACCACTAGCACAACCTGGGCAGCCCCTAAGTGACTCTGGGCAGTGGACTGTGTTACTGTTCTGCTCACATCACTCAGATACTTTCATTATTTTTGCAGACATCAGCTACCAGTTTGCTATTAAACCCAACATTCGGTGCTTCTTCTACCTGCAGGCTGTTAGATCAAATTTTGCCTGTGAATCAGGCATACTCAAAGATATTAAGAACATACTTCCCACCTGGGCAATGCTTTGTCAATGATGGACAGGTGAGGGGACTGAATAATACTCCATCACTCCATCCCTTACATCTGAAGTATGAACTATGTTTTTGCCATGATCCTCTTCAGGACTGACCCCAGCTTACTTTTTGAATACTTTGCTTGGTGTCACAACTCAGGCTGACCTCCTTCCCTGTACTTCTTCAATATCCCAGATTTGGCTGGGAACGTATTCTAATAAATCATTTTCACCTGGATCTTTATCACACTGCCTGCTATTGCAAAATCCAACTGAGATACATGGCAAGGTAGAGTTCATAAGTAAAAATCTAATAAATAATTTTCCCCTATTTTTGCTCAACCCTGTTATTTATCAAGTGGTAGTATATGTAAAATGTCCTAGATTCACAGTGTATTCAGACACAATAAAAGGGGATTTTTATAAGTTGCTGACCAGCTGATTCACGTTGTTGTACAGTAGAAACCAACACAACATTGTAAAGCAATTTTCTTCCAATTAAATATAAATTAAAAAGAAAAAGAAAAAAGTTTCTGATGAGGATTTCCTCTTCTTCCTACTAAGATAGAGCAACAGGGACTAAATTTACCCTTCCCTTCACATAACTGAAACAAACAAACAAAAGCAGATACCAATATATGAAATAATGATTTTCAAGGCATTGACATCAGGTTACAAAGGAGAGTGATCTCCAAGAAATAACAAAGAGCTGAATCTTGGGACTTCCCCAGTAGTTAAGAATTTTTCTTGCAATGCAGGGGACACGGATCCCATCCCTGCTTGCTGCTGCTGCTGCTAAGTCGCTTCAGTCGTGTCCGACTCTGTGCGACCCCATAGACAGCAGCCCACCAGGCTCCCCCATCCCTGGGATTCTCCAGGCAAGAACACTGGAGTGGGTTGCCATTTCCTTCTTCAATGCATGAAAGTGAAAAGTAAAAGTGAAGTCGCTCAGTCGTGTCCGACTCTAGCGACCCCATGGACTGCAGCCCACCAGGCTCCTCCGTCCACGGAATTTTCCAGGCAAAAATACCGGAGTGGGGTGTCATTGCCTTCTCCAGCCATCCCTGCTTAGGGAACTAAAATCCCACATGCCCCAGAGCAACCAATCCTCCCAAAAAACAATCCATAAAACCAACCAGGCACTGCAACTACTGAGCCTGAACATTCTGGAGCCCGTGTGCCACAACTGGAGAGTCAACGTGCCACACCCGCATGACACAAGGAAGATCCCTCGGGGTGCCACTAAGACCTGACCCAGCCAAATACACAAATATTTTTTATAAAACAAAGTGGTGAGTTGTGTAACTGCCCCAGTTTCCTACCTTTGGAAAGGGCTTCCCTGGTGCTCTGTTGGTAAAGAATCCACCTGCCAATCGAGACTTGGGTTCAATCCTTGGATCAGGAAGATCCCCTGGAGAAGGCAATGGCAACTGGCTCCAGTATTCTTGCCTGGGAAATCCCAAGGACAGAGGAGCCTGGTGGGCTACAGTCCATGGGGTCGCAAGAGTTGGACACAACTTAGTGACTAAACCACCACCACCCAGGCTGCCTTGCAAAGAGAGGCAACCTAAGCAGAGGTGTATGGGTGGGGTCCCTGATAGGAGAGAAGGGACCACCAGGAGGCCAAGGCAATTAAAATTTACAAGGAAGATACTGAGAGTGGAGAGCTGCACAGAGAGGAAAATGATACCAAATGTCTCTACAGCAAGAATAAAGGGCACTGGAACTGGGAACTGCATGGGTAAACATTTAAGATTTGTTCTTATTACTTAAAAAGGTGATGACAAAAGTAGAGGGAATTTTATTATGTATAGAGCTATAGTACATAAAAACATTTCATCATTTAATTTAAATATTAAATCCTTTTAAGTTTCCATGTCTATATTATTTTTTCAGAAATTGACATCTACTGGAAATGAGATTCTTTAACACCATTCTGATTTTTGTAATTCTGATCATTTTGTATATCCCCACAAAAAGAGTACAGCTTACTTTCTCGTTGTTTTATTATTACAATGAATTACCACCTTATTTTAAAATTAATATTCTGTTGAACAAGAAAAATTTGTCAAAAGTCCCCAAAGAGGTGATTTAAAAATCTTTGATCTGGTTAATGACCTGCCTGACTTTCTTTACACTTTTAAGATATATGGACTTTTTTCTCCAAGAAACCTGCAGCTGGAATGGTTTTCTTCTTAGTATCTATAAATATTTAGAAAGTTCAATTATCATGGTTAAAATTGCTAGACCTGGCTTATGCTTAATCATTTAAAATATTGATTTGCTTAGATGTTCTTAGATAAAACTTTATCATTACGAGTTGAATTTAATGTTTTTTTCATAATAGACTTTTAACACCAAGGAATAAATGAACCTTTATGTAGATAAGCAGTTTTCTCAGTCTTCTTTCTCTTAACTGAAAGAATTTGTTACCAGGGAAATTTTTGTTCTTAATTTCCCCCAAACTCATAGGAAACATTTAACACAATGAAAATGTTCTAGGACTTCTCCAAGAATTATTCCATATGAAAATAACAGGATGTTCAAATAAAATGTTTAATACATAAAATACGTCAACATCTGTAAGAATTTATAGTTAATCATACATTAATTGCATAAGTTATATATGCCACAGAATTGTTGCATCATACATATGAGGTTTTCCCATTTTGTGCTTATTTTCTATAATTTTGCAGTTTTTTTTTAATAGTTAATCATACATTAATTGCATAAGTTATATATGCCACAGAATTGTTGCATCATACATATGAGGTTTTCCCATTTTGTGCTTATTTTCTATAATTTTGCAGTTTTTTTTTTTAAATTAGATATAAAGATTTAACTTTTAAAATTAATTCATTTACTTTTCTCTCAGAAAGCAGCTTGTTCGTATGCTTGAGTACGCAAAGAACACTATGGAACCAGTCAATTAAAAGAGCATAAAAATAAAAATTCCAAAAAAAATTCTAATCACTTTGATAAGGTAAACTCTACCTGTAATAAAAGGTAAAGTTTAAGAAAAATAGCAAGTACATAGAAATACAATTTCATCGGAACTTTAGAATTTTAGTTCTCCATACATTTCTGAGAAAAAATAATCAGTGCAAAATATTTGTTAGCAAAGTGACTTTAGAAGGTTAAAAATGAAGATTTAAATTCAAATGAATTCAAGACATAAGGTCAAAAGCAAATTTATAATTTCAATTATTATTTTTCAGAATTTAAATGCAGATTTTCTTACTAAAAATCTGATTTACTTAGCCCCTTAAAATAAAGGGACTAAGTAAAGTCAGATTTTACAGGTAAGAAAATCTGCATTTTACTTAGAGAATTATGTTTATTTAGTATTATAATTTTTATCATAGAAAGATACTACCTTTTCAAACCCTCCATAATGACATTGGTTTGTGGGACAGTAGTGGAAATGTTTTCAGGTGTATAGCATTTCAATTGATCATTATGCATAAATTCTGATTAAGAAAATTGATAAATACCAATTCCTACTACTTAGAGTCACTGATGAACAAAATGTAATAGCTGTTATAAAATTTTAGTCATCTTCTTATCTCATGTGCCTTTCTTCACCAGATTCCTTAGCAGGCCTTGTTGTTTTTTTGTGATAATAAAAACTACATTTTTAGTACCTAGTAGTGGTAGCGTTGCTGAGAAGGCAATGGCACCCCACTCCAGTGCTCTTGCCTGGAAAATCCCAGGTAGCACTGGTGGTAAAGAACCCCCCTGCTAATGTAGGAGATGTGAGTTCAATCCCTGGGTCAGGAAGATCCCCTGGAGGAGGGCATAGCAACCCATTCAGTATTCTTGCTTGGATAATCCCATGGACAGAGGAGCCCGGCAGACTATAGTCTGTGGGATTGCAAAGAGTCAGACATGACTGAAGCAACTTAGCACAGCACAGCACATATAACTTTCTATTGGGCAAATATCAATTGTATCTTTAGTGGGAAAACACATTTACATTTCAATGAACAAGAACAATTTGTATTACTATCAGTTTTCAACCACTTACAGATTTGTAAAATAGACTCCTAAAGGGCACACAAAGGCACAGGCCTGATTCCATCAGCCCAGCATATCAGCTAGACAGCCAACCAAAGAAATTTCTTTTAGTTTGAGACATCACAGTCTAATTTCTAAAAACCATCCAGAAATTGGGAAATATTGTATAGTCATATAGAGAGGTCAAGGCATTTCTCCATTGGAGGCACACAGACACGTGGATACTGGACAATAGAGAGCATACAGCTTCAGTTTTACAATTTTTGGCAAAGGTCCAAAGTAAACCCAGAAACACAAAAACTCATTCATTGATCCAGATCTCTAAGAGTTGTTCTCATTATCAGTCACCAATAATTTCTTAATCGATTTGAGCACAAAAACAGACAAAAAAATAAATGCGACCAGAGACTTTCACACTAGATTCTTTGTCTTTTCTTATTCATCAGAGAATATATTTCCATTATCTACCAGACAGAATATTAGAAAATCACCATAAAATCAATTTTTTAATTATTATCATCATCAATAAGGAATAAATTATTGTACTAGTATACATAGGCACATACTCCCCCTCCCCAAATACACAATTAGTGGAGAGTCACAATATAATGAAAGAGTGTCAGTAAATTTTAAATTTTATCTCCACTTGTAATGTCCCCTGGGAACCAAGGAAATTATGTACAGGAACTAAATAGTCCATGAGATACACTTCTCCCACAACCTAGCCTTGTCACATGAATCCATCGCATATGTCTGTAGGCCCTTCAAAATGGTTCAAATATAGTTTTAAAAAATCTACACCTGTGACTCTCATACAGATATAAAATGTTCTAATTAGTTTATTAACAACAGAATCAGGAAGATTTTGAAAACTAGTTTGAAAGAAAATTCAAATTTATCTCTCATCAACAAAGCTGAAATTAAATTCCTAAAAGGCAAAAAAAAAAAACAAATGGTTTAATACCCTTTAAAACAATATAATGTAATGTTTGAAATCATCTATTCCATAAGGCAGAAATCAATTGTATCTCTACTGAACAAAGTTTATTTGTATTTCTATGGACAATAATTATTTGCATTTCTGTAAATGTTCTACAGTTTACATTTACCAGATAATCTAGCAGACCCTCCAAGTTGCCCTGCTATGAGACATCTCCAAAGGGTCAGCTAGAAAATGCCAGCATTACCTTGAAAATTTACCCAGAAATCTTCTGCTGCTCATTTTCAAATCTTTCACAGTTTTTCCTAACAGAGTCAAAAAGAGAAGGCAAAGTATTGATTCATGAAAGAAAAGGTAGCAAAGACAGGTGATGAAAATTCATTAAAATGCTAAGGAAATGCTAAGAAGATAAAGTTGAATAAAACATAGTGTCATGAAAGGGTGCCAAGATTCCAGGAACATTGGAAGTCCAGTATAGTTGAAATGTGAGGTTTCTGTAAAGAAAAAAAGAACCCTGGAGAGGGTCATTGAAGCCAGATTTTGAAGCAACATTAATACCACTCTTTTAAAGTAGTAAATAATGTTATAATTGTTGGGTATTTTTCCCCTCAAAGATGATTCTGCTGTTGCTATAGAGAGTGATGTGAAGTTAGGATCCAATGGAATCAAGGAAAAAGATGAAGTTCTGGAATGATGCCGTGTTGGTGGGGATGGAAAAGAAATGTCAACAAAAGACTGCTTTCAGAAACACGATCTGAGAATCTTTTGAGTAAAGGGAGTAAAGTTATTTTTACCCTTGGTTATTTGCTTCTTTAAACTCAGAGTTGAGATAGCTTTTTTTCATCTTGGGTTATTGTCTTAGCCAATAGTATCACAGATTTGAATTTAGTAAGTCAAATTTGGGTACCAGATGACTTGTGCCTGATTTAAATGGCTATGTGAGAAGCTGCCATTAGTTAATTTCCAAAAGGGCCTCACTATAGCCTGGAGTAGTTTAGACACAATTAGCATAGTTATATAGCAAAAATTATTTTACATTCAGAGTACATGTACCCAAATTTTAAAAGTAGCACAACACAAATTAACAGATTCCAGAACTGAATCAATACAGTCTTATTCATAATAAGAAAGAAAGATATGACAGTCTTTCATGAATATATAGTAAGATTATGAATTCAGTATCATTTTTCTTCTTTTTAAAATCTTTGTTTTAGAAATTTGGGCTTTTTTTTTCCTTATAGAAGCTTGGGATGCATATTAGAAACTTCACAATTTATGTTGGTTACTTCTGTAACAATAGCCTGATAGTATAATATACTCCCATCTATTTCTTAAATTTCTCATAAATATGTGAGCTTATATATCAATCTTTAAAAAAATAGGCAACTGTCACAACTGTATGCCTTTTTTCCAGCAGGTAGAGAATTATGCTCTGACACAAATGACATTTTTCTGCCTCCCCCAGAATATTTTTAACTGAGAACTCATGGGGGAGATTATAGTAATAAAAACACAGCCTAGCAATGAATTTATTATAGTAGATATTTTATTATAAAGATGTTAAGTCAGGAGAAATGGTTTATGATACTGCTGATTCTTAAAATATGAACAGTTTTCTCCTCCCTGATTTTAGCTAAGTCTGATAAAAAAAAGACAAGGAGAACATGGTGAAAATGTAGAGTTATTGCTACTCTTTATTTCTTAGATCTTCAATCAGGAATTTAGTATGTGACTTTGAAATATAGAGCACATTTTATTAAAATAATTTTTATCATTGAACTCTCCCATCACACAGATTCTCTTTGTGATAAGAAAATGAATTTTGATTTTGGCAACTGGCAGTGAGATGTATTAACCGGTTTGTTCTATATTAATAGATAAACTGACTTTACATTAGAAAGAAAAATTTGTGAGGTTATTTAACTAGCAATCTATATCACAGAGGGCAAATATGTAGTGAGAATTCCACTGCTCACCTAACCTTTTCCATGACAGACATTACTAATCTAGCAACACACTTTTTCTCTAAGGCTGGCAATGACCTCAGAGTCCTCTTCAAATCACTTTGAGTTAGCACATAATAGAAAAGCTCTTTGCCAGCCCTGATTTAATGTTCTAGCAGGAATCAAATAATTTAACTATGAACATTTTATTTCAAATAGTATTAACTTTCCCTGTACTATAGTTTGCTATGTCACTGATGTGGCTTAACTATGGGGGAAAATAAATAGTAGTCAAAACAGCTATAATAAGACATAAAAGTTAATGTATAATGATTATAATAACAGCATTCAGTCACATATGTTTCTTGTTATTGATATTATAATTTTCTGAAGATATGGGTAATTTCTTTCCCAAATATTTGTAATGGTGGTATTATTAGATTGACACATTGTATAGTGTCATGTTTTTGTGTAATTAGTTAAGATGCAGAATTCTCAGGCCTACAGGATGTATTTACTATGAAAACTAAATAAGAACAAGAAATCAAAGCACTTTATACACTATATATATATATGATACATATATAAATTGTGTTAGTTGTTTATCTTTCTGAACATGTAAATTTACCACAGCAGAGGCCAAGCTTCTGAATCCTTAGACTTCTACAATGATTCTAAATGTAAAAATAGTCAAAAAGATAAAATAGGCAAAAGATAAAAGGTTTTCTAGAATGAAGATACCATTTTTGACATTGAAAATATGAATTGATTCTTGCAACATGGTATGGTGGTAAAAGCAGTTCCAGTTTTGATTTATGTTTACTTTATAGGTGTTTAAGTATCAGGGTAATTTTAGTTACTCAATAAATATTATCTGCCATTCCTCCTTCTTTCTATGAAAACTAGACCATAAGCTCTTGGAAAGAAAGAAGCATATATTTATTATGTTTAAATCTTCATACTTAGGATAGATAAAACTAATCTTGATACAAGACTTGGGGAAGAAATGAACTGCTGATTAGTTCACCTAGTGGAGAATTAAGGAATGATGTCCTGATTGATTGCAATGTCTGTGTTTGCCTGATGCTAATAGTAGAGTCGAGATGGGGTTTTTAATTGGTTTGAAGAGAGGCTCAATGCAAGGCACCTGGAAGTCAGGGACTGTGCATATCCTTGCCAACAAACTTACCATATTCCTTGAATTTTAATTCTAATAGTGTGCACAATTAATTTGCAAAATTAAGGCTTTCCTTCTGACCCTTAACACTCTTCTGAAAATCTAAAATTAGTTATTATTCTAATTTAGATTTCATTTTCTAAAAGGTTATGATAATTTCATTGATTTTGAATCAAAATTAATATCATACTTTAAAGTGTAGGAAACAGATGATCTTAGATTATTTTGCAAGGCAGTAGTCAAGACACTGGGCTTCTCAGCTGGCTGAATGGTAAAGAATCTGCCTGCCAATGCAGGAGATGCAGGAGACATGGGTTTGATCCCTGGGTCAGGAAGATCTCCTGGAGGAGGAAATGACAACTCCTCTCCAGTGTTCTTGCCTGGAGAATTCCACAGATAGAGGAGCCTGGTGGGCTACAGTCCATAGGGTAGGAAAGAGTCAGATATGACTGAGCACACACACACATACACAGTCAAAACATTAGTGTTTCTTCTGTCATGCCAGTTAAAGTACTGAACTCTACTGCTGTTTTTAGATATTAAAATTTTCTCCAAAACATATTGAAAGAGCTTCAAAAGGTTCAAAATTACCTTAGTTCTCCGTTGAGTTTGTGGGTATGTGAAGCAGATGGTGAGTGTTAAGGAGGTCAAGCTAAATACATTAAGCTGATCATTTCAAGTATTCTCAGGTATACTAGTTTCTCAAGTCCTAACTGAGGGCCAATTGTAGCTAAGACCTTTTTCTATGGACTGGAATAATCAAATTTAACAAGCAAACCCAAAAGCTCTGGGTTTTTTGAGCCACTAGTCCTTCTAATAAAGTATACCAAAGTCACCTTTTAAGTGTGACCAGCCCCTGTTTTAATTGCCAATTGCCAATCCATGTGACATAAACTGTAATGGCATATATTTATATTAAATGTTTTACACAGATTAATTAGATTGAAGTGGTATTCCTTCAAGAAATAACAGTAAGACCTAAATTTTTAAGTATGCATGAAATTTTAAAAATGAAGGCATTGATCTCTGTACTTGTTTATTCTTCTTGAGGAACTATTCCACTTTTACTCCTTATTCAATTGTTTTTTAAGAAAATATTTAAGTTCTAAAAGTTCTCAACTCAACAGGGCACTAGATGGGAGGCTCCTGAGGACAGAGACACAACTTGTGTTTTCACCATTTCATAACACATTGCTAGCACAATATGTGATGTAGACATTCAATAAATTTTTTGGATAAATGGTTGAATCAGATCAGATCAGATCAGATCAGTCGCTCAGTCGTGTCCGACTCTTTGCGACCCCATGAACCGCAGCACGCCAGGCCTCCCTGTCCATCACCAGCTCCCGGAGGTCACTCAGACTCGCATCCATCGAGTCAGTGATGCCATCCAGCCATCTCATCCTCTGTCGTCCCCTTCTCCTCCTGCCCTCAATCCCTACCAGCATCAGAGTCTTCTCCAATGAGTCAACTCTTCGCATGAGGTGGCCAAAATACTGGAGTTTCAGCTTTAGCATCATTCCTTCCAAAGAAATTCCAGGATTGATCTCCTTCAGAATGGACTGGTTGGATCTTCTTGCAGTCCAAGGGACTCTCAAGAGTCTTCTCCAACACCACAGTTCAAAAGCATCAATTCTTCGGCGTTCAGCCTTCCTCACAGTCCAGCTCTCACATCCATACATGACCACAGGAAAGACCATAGCCTTGACTAGGCGAACCTTTGTTGGTAAAGTAATGTCTCTGCTTTTGAATATGCTATCTAGGTTGGTCATAACTTTCCTTCCAAGGAGTAAGCGTCTTTTAATTTCATGGCTGCAGTCACCATCTGCAGTGATTTTGGAGCCCAGAAAAACAAAGTCTGACACTGTTTCCACTGTTTCCCCATCTATTTCCCATGCAGTGATGGGACCAGATGCCATGATCTTCGTTTTCTGAATGTTGAGCTTTAAGCCAACCTTTTCACTCTCCACTTTCACTTTCATCAAGAGGCTTTTTAGCCCTTCTTCACTTTCTGCCATAAGAGT
Organism: Tragelaphus eurycerus; assembly: GCA_935064755.1. Lineage (NCBI taxonomy): Eukaryota > Metazoa > Chordata > Mammalia > Artiodactyla > Bovidae > Tragelaphus > Tragelaphus eurycerus. The sequence goes on along the minus strand of CAKXYN010000135.1, from coordinate 2,602,866 downwards.
GGTGTCATCTGCATATCTGAGGTTATTGATATTTCTCCCGGCAATCTTGATTCCAACTTGTGTTTCTTCCAGTCCAGCATTTCTCATGATGTACTCTGCATATAAGTTAAATAAACATGGTGACAATTCAAATGGTTGAATAGATAGCCTATATAGAAGAATCAAAGCAGTAAGAAATTGTGGAGTTGGTGATAGACTGAGGAAGACTACCATGACATTTCCCTGACCTAAAGAACGAATGTCAGAGACAGAATTGCCTGTAAATATGGGCAAGCAGAGACCCTCGCTGTTCACCTTCCCAAACCGCAGAAGGGGCCCTGGGCTTTGATGTGTCTTTAAAAAGATTTTTGAGGTTTCCCTCTAATCCCTGGGATGACCGGGGCTAGCCTATCCCTTTGGGTAGGGTGACCCAAGCCTGGATGGGGACACGCATCGGCCCTGATTGCCCCTTTCTCCTATTTGGGGTGCTCGCCCAACTCACACCCACACTCTCTTGCTTGTCCACGTGTGCACACATGCCTGAGGGCACACAGACGTGGAGTTGACCAGGTGCTTCTAGTTGTGCAAGAACTTCCACCTGTAGCATCATTCTGAGGTTAAGACAGCTGATTACATTTACTGGAGATTTGTTCCCCATTTGTTCCCTTCATTTTTAAATTATTTTTAAATTATTTTTAAATTATTTTTTAAATTTATTTTTAATTGGAGGATAATTGCTTTACAATGTTGCATGAGTTTCTGCTGTTCAAGAGCAGAAAGTGAATCAGCTGTATGAACGCATATATCCTCTCTCCCTTGAGCCTCCCTCCCTGCCACATCCCAGCCCTCTAGGTCATCACAGAGCATCACAACACAGCTGAGCTCCATGTGTTATATACCAGCTCCCCATTAGCTATCTATTTTAAACATGATAATAGATTTATATATAAATACACTATATATAAAATATTTTATATAAATACAAATATTTATTTGTATTAATAAATAAATATAAATAAATAAATGAAGGTAAAACATTCAGAAAACAAAGATCATGGCATCCAGTCCCATCACTTCATGGCAAATAGATGGAGAAATCGTGGAAACAATGGCAGACTTTATTTTTGGGGGCTCCAAAGTCACTGCAGTTGGTTACTGCAGCCATGAAATAAAAGACGCTTGCTCCTTGGGAGAAAAGTTATGACCAACCTAGACAGCATAGTAAAAAGTGGAGACATTACTTTGCCAACAAAGTTCCATCTAGTCGAGGCTATGGTTTTTCCAGTGGTCATGTATGGATGTGAGAGTTGGATTATAAAGAAAGCTGAGTGCAGAAGAATTGATGCTTTTGAACTGTGGTGTTGGAGAAGACTCTTGAGAGTCCCTTGGACTTCAAGGAGATCCAACCAGTCCATCCTAAAGGAGATCAGTCCTGAATGTATATTGGAAGGACTGATGTTGAAGCTGAAACTCCAATCTGGCCACCTGATGTGAAGAGCTGACTCATTAGAAAAGACCCTGATGCTGGAAAAGATTGAAGGCAGGAGGAGAAGGGGACGACAGAGCATGAGATGGTTGGATGGCATCCCTGACTCAATGAACATGAGTTTGAATAAACTCCAGGAGTTGGCGATAGACAGGGAAGCCTGGTGTGCCGCAGTCCACAGGGTCACAAAGAGTTGGACACAACTGAGCGACTGAACTGATTTATATATAAATACACTACCATGTATACCATTGAATATATATATATCAATGCTACTGTCTCAGTTCATCCCACTCTCTCCTTCCCTCCCTGTGTCCACAAGTCCCTTCTCTACATCTGCGTCTCTATTCCTGCCCTGCAAATAGGTTCATCAGTACCATTTTTCTAAATTCCATATATATACATATGTTCCCTTCTAAGAGCCCTGAGAATCTCAGGCTGCAGTTAGTGCTCCACTGCAATTCAAGGGCCTGAGAACAGCTGTCCAGGCAGTGGCCATATGGGGGTGCTGGGAGCAGGGTCTTCCTGGGAGGGGCCAGGGACAGGGCTGGCCTGGACCTGAGCTGATATGCAGGAGAAACTCACAAGGGTGAAGGCCCCTCGTGCTCTCGGCTGAAGGCAGAAGTGGCAGGTGTTCTGGGTCTTCCGTGATTCAGTCTCGATCCACTTCATACCTCCCTGTATTATACCCACTCCCTTTCTTTCAACTTTCTGGGGTTTCCTTTCTGGGATCATCAGGGGGTCACAACCTCAGAAGAAGAAAGGGCAGCAGGAAAAGTCAATGTGTGAAGTAGACCAGTAAGGACAGAAAGGGGAGTGGGAGCGTGGCCAAACTTGAATGCAGACATTGACCAAGGAGGCTGTTTAACTCACTGCGGCTCCAGCCAAATGGGGGCCCAGTTCTGCCAGATATTTGGAATTTTCACAAAAAGCACACATTTTAAATTTCTTTCATAATATTAATTATTGGCGCTCTTTCAAATTATTTAAAGGCCAACAAAGCACATGTGTGTGCCAACACTGTCCCCAAGACTGCTGTTTTGTGTTTTACAAACTCACATATTCAAATAGCTGATTTAATTCCTCTGTATTTCCTGAAAGCAGTTCTCTAAGTACCTTCTAGAGTCTTGGGCACTCCATGGCCCCAGAAGCTGGGAGGTAGGGATGGAAAGAAGCTACTTTTAGCGACTCAGAACAACTTACATTTCTTACATGATCAGACTATGGTGCACATATCCTTGGAGAAGAAAAGTACAAGAGGAACACTGCTTTAATCTCTGGTAGGCAAATGTGCCACGTGTTTTTCCTACCTAGCTCTACTTTTCTCACCAGAGGATCTTGACGATCCCTGATGGGCTTGACTTTGAGCTGCTTAAATACTGGGACCTGGCTTTGGTAATGGTCATGGCGTGATGCACTCAGTTCTTGCCTCTGGGATTTCTGGGGTTTTAAAATTTTTTTTATTTATTTTTAATTGAAGGATAATTGCTTTACAAAATTGATTTCTGCCTACATCAACATGAATTAGCTATAGGTGTACATATATCCCTTCCCTCTTGAACTTCCCTGCCACTTTGCATCCTTTCCCACCCCTCTAGGTTGTTACAGAGCCCCAGTTTGAGTTCTCTGAATCTTAGAACAAATTTCCATTGGCTATCTCTATTACATGTGGTAGTATATATGCTTCCATACTACTCTCTCCATTCATTTCACCCTCTCCTTCCTCCCCACCAGCCCTTGTTCATAAGTCTGTACTCCATGCCTGCATCTCCATTGCTGCCCTGCAGATAGATTCATCGGTACCATCTTTCTAGATTCCATATATATGCATGAATATATATTTGTTTTTCTGACTTACTTCACTCTATATGTTCATCCACCTAGTTAGAACCGACTCAAATGCGTTCCTTGGGACTTGTATTTACATCAATGGGTAGATGAAGAGTTTATGGAAAGTATTTTCAAAGTTGTTTAAAATTTTATAAATATAAGTTACCATTTTCTTCAAATTTTTTAAATTTCTAAGAAATCTCTCAAACTTAACACAGAGATTTCAGTCTCAACAGAGATGGCTTGAGTTAGCTAAGTGTTCTGAAAGAGAAAGGGCTGCTTTTGAGTTCTGAATTCCAAGTTCCGAAGGGAGCAAGCTCTTTTGTGCAGTAATAAGTAATAAATTGGAAAGAAAGCAAACTGCATGAAACAAGAGCCTCTTTTCTCATCCCATTCAGGGTGAAAATGCTGGGTAATGGGGAAGAGAAAAAGCTGAAGGAAGCTAATGGATTGTTGAGTTGCCTTGTGTCCTCTCTGTGGACTGACTGGTAGGACCCCACTGGCAATGGCGATGTGTATTCTGACTCTCCTATCTGGAGACACTATCATCTGTAATCTGTCTGATATTCCTTATCCTACAACGGAATGGGTACTGTAAAACCTATACACAAAGAATGAAGGTGTAGGGTGATGGAATGGCAGGGAGGTGTGGGAGGACAATACCACCTTCCTTGTGCAGTCAACAAAGGGGGAGAGATTGGTTAAGACAAGGAAAGCTGTCACTACTGGTAGTGCGCCCACACCAGTGGATCTGCAGGATCCTAGGAGAGCGTGGCCAGTCATGAAGTGGGGACCATACAGCCGGGGACTGGGAAAAGGCCTGTTTATAACTCTGAGGATGCCATCCCAGAAGGTAACAGTGACCAACACATAGATGATCTGTTTCCACCAATGCCTGACTGTCTTACCACCTCCACATGGAAAAACATGAACCCTCCCTAGAGAGGGAACTGTGTCTGAGAAAGGTCTTATGCAACTAAATTTATACGTTAAATTGGCAAGATTAAATTTTCTGCTGCTGCATAGAAGACTTAAAATAGAAATTAAGTTCCATTAAAGGAAAATAAAGGAAGTTCCATTCCTTACACCTGAGTTTGTGGCCTGTGAAAATTCATAACCATTACACAAATATAAAAATTTCCATTTGCACTGTAACCAGTTAAAATGAACAATAATTTTGCATGATGGTTAAGTAATCCTTTAAGTCAACTTGAACAGAAACACGTTCTACCCAAAAAGCAGGAAAGAAAAAGAGAACTTTAGAATGTCCGAAGACTTCTTATAATGAATATTTCAACTCAATGCTGTGATGCCCATATTTCTGTTGAATGGGGAAGTATGTGTGATTCATTAAGCTCTCATTCATTATGAAAATAGACTACCAAATTATATTCTTTGTAAGTGAAATCATTATGGAAGTAATTTACAAAATACATTAAGCTCTTTCATGATCTTGCTAAAGGAAAAGCCAAATAGTTTTAAGCACATTGCAAGGTCATTATCATTTTCCAATCTTAGATCTTACTTTTCATTAGTTATTTTTTGAAATATCTCTTGCACAAATACCCAGATTTGATTACACTTTTGCACAGCACAACTTTTCATGTGTCTAAGGAGAATCGTGATTTACCTATGTGTTCATGATTGTAAAATAAAATTCAAGCTTCTTAAATACCATGTTCAAATGTTCTTTTCTTTTCCTCTCAAATTTGTGGAATCCAGTCTTGCCCCTTTGAGACTGTAACGTGATCTGTCATCTCTTCAGTTTTTGTAATAAATCATCATTTAGAACTTATAAAAGCAACTTAGAAGCCAGGCCGCATATTACAAGTTGAGAATACGATTGTTTGGCCCTCTAGGGGGTTTTAAAATCAGTTATCTACTGAAATTAAGGTAGAAGTCAGAGTAGATGGAATGTCCTTCTGTGTTATGCACACTCACAATGCTGTTCATTACCCAGAACACACCAGTCCGTACATGTTTGTTACCCAGGAAAAATAGAGCCCTATTCATTATTCATAGAGGTCCTCCTGCACAGTAAAGACATTCATTCTTTAATGGCTCTATGACTAGGGTGTTGTGAAGCCCGAAGATGTTATTTTTGGAAGATAGTTTACCAATCAAAAGCATACGGCACTGGATTGCTTAGTCATGTCCTCAACATTGATTAGCTATAATTGCAGATGAACATCAAGAGAAAACTGAAGACATATTGCTATGTGCTTTTCTGCTTCCTTCAGACACCTCGCTGCAAACGGACTTCCAACTTTCAACCTCAGACTTTTTCTCCAAGTAACTTAAAAAATACACTAGGTTTGCTCCACCTCAAATATTTAATTATTTCCCTCTGAAATGTAATAAAATGTGTGAGGTTAATATAGAGGCGAGTGTTAGAAATGATTGCTTGGAAGTGAATCGGGCTATGAAGACAAATTACGACCATATTCTTTTGTAAAAAAAATGGTGATACTTTATATGAAATTAAATATATTCTGCTTGTTTGTGGCTGATAAAAAATGGAAGCTGTTGGCCATAAATGTTTTATATAAATTCAGTGGAATTAAGTTTGTTTAGACTTTGACTTACCAATAAATGACATAGATCATGATCAGTGCTATTTTCTTAAGCATAGATCTAAAAATTATTGCTAGTTTGTATTTGCTATGCAGGCTGTAAGCCTAATGATTTATCACTCTTTTCCTTAATGTCTACTGATCTTTTTAAAATGTGACACAGTTTTGTCATGTAGCCATAAACTGCTTAGAAAACTTTGTCCTATGTGGGTAAGAAGAGTACATTTGTGAACATTTTAAAAATCTAAACTAAAAAGAACACTTAATCATAAAATTCTTAACGAAAATATTAGCATTGACAGAGAATATGTTAGAGGATTCTTCTGGACACACCGAGAAGCTGTTTTCTAGGGAGCATATTTTACTGCTAAATTCTCCTACTTATTATTCAGAGTAATGACTAAGTTGAGGAAGTAAATTTTCTTTGTACTTCTGATGTCCGTGTATATTCATTCCAACCATGAAGGTGAATTGGTAGAGTTTGAAAAGGTCTATAAATAAGAATTATTATTGAAACCATTATCCTTGTAACTTGCAGAGGAGATGATATTTGTTATAAAAGAATCAGATATTTATTTTTTAAGGAATTAGCATGGCTTCTTCAAATGAAGTCACTAAATAACATGATTATAATCTTTGTCCAGGTATCAGGTAAAGTGTATCAGTGAAGTTATTGGTATGCTACTGGATTTATACTATTTATTGGTTCTCTGAAGCTGAGTGATTCTTTGTAGAGTGAAACATATACAACTTCTCTGTTGACTCCTATCCTCTTTCTCTTGTGACCAATAGTCTTTGTATGTCTTGTAGATGAGATCTCTGTGACTGTAGACATTAAAGAGACAAGAGCTAACTGTTCTGCTTCGTCTCAAAAACATTGCTGTAAACCCCTCCCATTGCTTTTCACAGAAAAACTAATACTGCTTTAAGGTGGGATATTCAACAAAGAAGTTTTATTGACTTGAATTTACTAGTAGATGCAGAAGAACCCATTCAAATTTTTCACTTCCCTTTTTCCTTTCTAGTGCCTACACTAACTTACATTAAGTCTGAATGAATTTAATCATTATAATTAGGAGTTATTAGAAAACTCCCTGAATTAAAAGCTATGAATGTGGATTATTGAATTTTAGAATATTCAGATTGCTTTTCATTATTAAAAGTAACTTGATATCAAAGTATGATCAACCATAAGAAGGTTTAATCACATTAATGTCTTTTAAAATTTCTTTGAGTCTCTTCTGATTCTTATCAGCTGAAAGTTTTTTCTAATTTATTTATCTAAGTAACTTTCTGTTTGCTTTCATTTCTTATGTAGAAATAGTAGGTTAAAAAAAAGCCCAGTCAGTAAATTATCTATTCCTTCGAAGCACAGTCCTTCTAAGCTGAAGTTAAAAGAACAGAGATTTCTATGTAGTAAAATAGTTTAAAAAAAAAAAAAAAACCTTATTTTATGGGTTTATCATCAGTTTTTTCCCCCAAAACCCAGCCTGACATATTGCTTATTTAATGCTGAAATAATTAATTATAGTTAACCTAGAGCTTTTAAAATTTGAGAAATCATTTTAATATAGAGAATTAAGGTATTCCATCGGAAAAGACCCTGATGCTGGGAAAGATTAAAGGTAAAAGGAGAAGACAGTGACTGCGGATGAAATGGTTGGATGGAATCACTGACTAAATGGACATGCTGCTACTGCTAAGGCACTTCAGTCGTGTCTGACTCTGCGTGACCCCACAGATGTCAGCCCACCAGGCTCTCCTGCCCCTGGGATTCTCCAGGCAAGAAAACTGGAGTGGGTTGCCATTTCCTTCTCCAATGCATGAAAGCGAAAAAGTGAAAGTGAAGTCGCTCAGTCGTGTCCGACTCTTAGCGACCCCATGGACTGCAGCCCACCAGGCTCCTCCATCCATGGGATTTTCCAGGCAAGAGTACTGGAGTGGGGTGCCATTGCCTTCTCCGGAAAATGGACATGAGTTTGAGCAAATTCCCTGGAGAGATGAAGGACAAAGAAGCCTGGAGTGCTGCATTTCATGGGGGTGCAGAGTCAGACACGACTTGGTGACGGAACAACAGCAATAAAGGTGTTCCACTGATGAAAGTTAGCAACGCATGGAGAGCTATCCTCCGTCAAGTCTGTGCTGTCATTCATTTGCCTTAAGAAATATCATTATTTATGATGCCAGATGATCTGAAAACGAGGCAAAGCTCCATTCATCTTTCACAAAAGCAGAAGAACTAGGGTAGTGACTGCCAAGATGTATGGTTCCAATAATCTAGGTATGTTGAATTACTGCTTAGTTACAGAATCATCTCTCATAACATTAATATCTGAATTTATAACAAGAAGACAAGGTTAAATGATCTTTTATGAACTACAAAAAAGCGAGTTTATTAATCTGCAATAGGATTTTCATCTGTGCCACTCTTCTACATTTATGTATCTGATTTGGAAACACTTCAGAAACACGTGATTTTTAAATAATGATATTATTGATGGCATCTATTAATATTGTGAGCCATAAAGTCAAAATGAAATGCTATTCCTTATGTATAATAAGCTTTTATAAAGATGGTCTAAAATGATGCTTAGCTAGTATTCTATTTGCCAAGATTGTTCCAAGGCAGAGAGTGATTGTAAAACTGATTTTTTTAAACTAAATATTTTATTACTTAATATTTAAATGAAGAGCCTAAAATGTGTTTCTAGGCATGAAATGGGCTTCCCTGGTGGCTCAGATGATAAAGAATCTGCCTGTAATGCGGGAGACCTGGGTTCGATCCCTGGGTTGGGAAGATCTGCTGGAGGAGGGCATAGCAACCCACTCCAGTATTCTTGCCTGGAGAATCCCATAGACAGAGGAGCCTGGTGGGCTACAATCCACGGTGCTGCAGAGTCGGACACGACTCTGAGACTAAGCACACACAGGCATGAAACAGACTAAGATGTATATCCAGCTATGAAACTCACAATCAGTAGAGCGGAGATTTCTGGATCACTAATAAATATGAAAAATTTTAAATGCGTGTCAATCATTGTTATGCCTTAACATATTTTCTGTTTATACCTTCTTGGTGACTGTTATTAACATTCCAAGTAAATATGAGTAGTGCTTAAGAATACAGGAAATACTTGCATTATGTTTCTAGCATCAGTTTAATTCAGTTCAGTCGCTCAGTCGTGTCCGACTCTTTGCGACCCCATGAATTGCAGCACACCAGGCCTCCCTGTCCATCACCAACTCCCGGAGTTCACTCAAACTCACGTCCATTGAGTCGGTGATGCCATCCAGCCATCTCATCCTCTGTCGTCCCCTTCTCCTCCTGCCCCCAATCCCTCCCAGCATCAGAGTCTTCTCCAATGAGTCAACTCTTCATATGAGGTGGCCAAAGTACTGGAGTTTCAGCTTTAGCTTCATTCCTTCCAAAGAACACCCAGGAGGTGATCTTTAGGATGGACTGGTTGGATCTCCTTGCAGTCCAAGGGACTCTCAAGAGTCTTCTCCAACACCACAGTTCAAAAGAATCAATTTTTTGGCACTCAGCTCTCTTCATAGTCCAACTCTCACATCCATACATGACTACTGGAAAAACATAAATGAAAACTAAATATAATTAAATAATTAGAGCTCTTCCAATTCCCTTGGCTAAACTCTAACGTAACTATTAGGCAAAAATCTGATGAAGCAGGTCATAACATTCTCTCCTTAGAAGCTAAGTAGCTCTGGCTTCAGAGCCTTAGACGAATATTGTAAGATAGGAAAAATCTGTGGTCCCTCTGTGTTTGACTTCCCCTTCGAGATCATTAGCAACCCAGCTGGTTCTCAGTTGCCCTAAAAACATAATTTTAATGGGTTTATATTAGTAGTAGGTAAACTCGTAAGGCTCAGTAAACGTTAAATAGAGTAGTAGGATTTGGTTTGGTATAAAACTTGATAAGAAAAATGAGACACTATTTCTACCGTTTTTAGTCATTATTTACCCGAGTTTACCTTTCTTTCTCTGTAACTTAGCAACCTTCCCGTTATGCAGGTACCTGGCAGAACTACTGTTGTTACATTTCTGATGGCTTTTTCATTACAGGCCCTTGTTTTTCAAGAGGCAGGTTAACTAAGCAATTTTGATTTGCACCAAGCTGAGATGTGGAATAGACACTTGAAGTCCATTCTCTTGTTTTCATAAGATTTCATTTGAACTTATTTGTGCTACTTGATCTAAATCCACAAAGAGGGGAAAAAACAAACAAACTTCAAAATTCATTCAGCTTCAAATTCATGAACTGGTGAAACTGAGCAAAAGAATAGTGACTTGTGTAACTGCCTTTTTCCCCCTTATTCATGGCTTTAAAAAAATTATTCACAATGAAAAACTTCATACCACAACGTTGCTATGTTTTTGTAAGAAATATTAACGCCCATTTGTTTTACATACATAAGATAATGGTAGGCCCCCTTTACTTTGTAAAACATGGCACAAATATCAAGTGCATTTGTTAAAAAATTGAGATATTCATTTTAAAACAATATCTTTCTCGTCATAAGTACTTAGATTTACTTAAAACTTACAGAATGTAGATAAGAAAGAGGAATATAAAATCAACCTACCAAGGACTTCTCTGTTGATCCAGTAGCCAAGGCCCTGTGCTCCTAACGCAGAGGGCCTGGGTTCAATCCCTGGTCAGGGAACTAGATCCTGCATGCTGCAGCTAAGATGCAGCCCAGCCAAATAAATAATTCAGTAAGTAAATATTAAAAAAAAAATAAAACCAACCTACCTAATGCTATTACATTAAATTTCAATCTCTTTCTATGTCTCCTGTTGTCTTCTTGCCTGTAGTCTTAGCTTCTTTGGGAAAGCCCATCCCTTTCCACTTTCACATAGAGTTGCCACACAGCAGTAATCAGTTATACCTGCTGTTTCAATATTCCCTCCACCTACTTCATATACAATTCCAGGTAGTAATGCGTCCACTTCATTACTTTACTAGAATGTTTCTGTTGAAGTTTCCAGGAAGCCTATCATTGTCCAAGTACTATTTTCTCCAACTTCCTTGGCTTTGATGTTCCTTGGGATTTGCTTCATCTTTGAAAATCTTCTAACTTGAATCCCATGATGCTACCTCATTTTTGTTCACTTCTTTTATTTGCAACCAACCCGTATCTGTTGCCTTACCTTCCTTTGCTTTTCCTTTAGGTTGCTATAGTCCTTAATTTGCTTTCATTTGTAAATAACTGAGTAAGCAAATGACAGTGGCATAAACTACGGGATATTTCTGAATTATTTAATAAGAAGCTAAGAGGTTGGCAGTCGTGGGGCTGATTTTGTGACTCAGGACAGGAACCAAGGATCTAAGTTCTTTCCATTCTCTGGTCTGTCTTTCTCTATCCCTTGGCAGGGTCTTGTCTCCTACTCACAAGATGGCCAACTAGCTCTAAGAAGACAGGAGCCTGTGTGCATGCTCAGTGTCCAGCTCTTTGCAACTCCATGGACTGTAGCTTACCAGGCTCCTCTATCATGGAATTTTCCAAGCAAGAATACTGGAGTGAGTTGCCATTTCCTTCTCCAGGGGATCTTCCTGATGCAGGAATCGAACCCACTTCTCTTGCATCTCCTGCATTGGCAGGCGAGTTGTTTACCACTGTGCCACCTGAGGAGGCAGAGGCAAAAAGACCTCTCTGTTCCCATACGTCTTTACTTTAATCAGGAAACATGCTTTTCTCAGAAATCTTTTCCTTATATCTCCCTGGGCAACAAGGGGTGTTAAGCCCACCCCTACACTACTTAATGAAAAGGGAAATTTTCATGACTTGTTTCTAGGTTCTTTCTATCCTCCAAGGGATGACCATTTGTGATTCATCCCTTGGTGCTGGCATGATGCCCTGAACACAGTTGGGATTAGGATAGCAAGAAAGAAGAGCCAGTGATCATGGGGTGGATACCTGACAGGGGCAACTCTGCCCACCTGCCAACTGTGGCTACTCCTTAGAGATTTAATTTTTTTGTCTCCATATCTCAGTCTCTGAGGCTCCGTTCATCTTATGCCCAGAGGGGTTGTTGTGAAATAAATAGCTGGGATATGAATGTGCTGTGTAAACAGGAGTCTTGCTGCTGCTGCTGCTGCTAAGTCGCTTCAGTCGTGTCCGACTCTGTGCGACCCCAGAGACGGCAGCCCTCCAGGCTCCCCGTCCCTGGGATTCTCCAGGCAAGAACACTGGAGTGGGTTGCCATTTCCTTCTCCAACGCATGTCAGTGAAAAATGAAAGTGAAGTCACTCAGTTGTGTCCGACTCCCAGCGACCCCATGGACTGCAGCCCACCAGGCTCCTCCGTCCATGGGATTTTCCAGGCAAAAGTACTGGAGTGGGGTGCCATCGCCTAGTAAATACTACATTTTCCTAATGAAACTTACAATTTTGAAATAACGTTTCAGTAAAATTTTTTTTGTATGTATTGAACCAAGGACCAAACCGTGCTAATCCTTTCTGCAAAAGGTATCTTTACCTTCTTTCCATTTACTATCCTCCTATTCTGGTCTCAATCACCTGAAATCTTGACCACAGAGTTCTGTGTGTTTCTCCTACTGACCTTTCTCTCCCTTCTATGTGCTTGCTTCCTTTGCTTTGAGGTTCTTCATGTTCTAACTTCTTTTTCCTATGACGTACAATATAAACATTACTGTCAGGGTTCAAGTCTCTCAGCTAAATTCTTTTTTTTTTCCCTATCTAAACCAAATGTCAACATCTCCTTAATATGAGTTCTCATCTTTCTAGTCAAGGCTCCTCTATAAACGCCTATGACCTTCAAGACTCATTCCAATACCTCATCTAGGCTCTGCTGTTGCCCTTAGCTGGAAAGTTTGACTTAACTTCTTACACCACCTCATACAGTGCAACACTGTCCAGTGAGTGGACCAGGAAGGTTTGAGAACACCAGTAAAGCAAGTTATTTAATTCTTTGGTCTGACTGGAATTTATAAGTTCAGTTCTGTTCAGTCACTCAGTCCTGTCTGACTCAGTCATGTCTCACCCTTTGTGACCCCATGAACTGCAGCACGCCAGGCTTCTCTGTCCATCACCAACTCCCTGAGCTTGTTTAAGTCATGTCCATCGACTTGGTGATGCCATCCAGCCATCTCATCCTCTGTTGTCCCCTTCTCCTGCCTTCAATCTTCCCCATCATCAGGGTCTTTTCCAATGAATCAGTTCTTTGCATCAGGTGGCCACAGTATTGGAGTTTCAGTATTGGAATTTATAAACCTACCTTAAATTGTTTCACCTTCCTGATGGGATTAAACTAATCTATGTCTGATTAAGTTATAATTCTTTCCATACTACCCTTCCTATAAGTCTAGGACCTGTATACAAGAACCTAGGGCTGTATCATTGCATTGAATGCTTATTAAATACTTAATGATTTTTAAATATTTTAAAATACATATACTATGTTTTTACCCCCTTTTCCTCCACTTAAAATGTCCTTTCTATTGCATTATTTGCTATATATTGCAAAAATAATGGTAAATTACAGTGAGTCCTGGTGTGTGAGGAGAGAATAAGTTATGTGCGTAATCACTCTGGAGAAGGAAATGCCAACCCACTCCAATATTCTTGCCTGGAAAATCCCATGGACAGAGGAGCCTGGTAGGCTGCAGTCCATGGGGTCACAAAGAGTCAGACAGGACTGAGCGACTTCACTTTCACTTTTCACTTTCATGCATTGGAGAAGGAAATGGCAACCCACTCCAGTGTTCTTGCCTGGAGAATCCCAGGGACGGGGGAGCCTGGTGGGCTGCTATCTATGGGGTCACACAGAGTTGGACACGACTGAAGGACTTAGCAGCAGCAGAGTAATCACTCCCCTCCTCTGGAGTGCAAAATGCCTACCACCTGACTCTAACAAAAACAGAAGGTTGAAGGTCATGTCAAGTATCATAGAAATAATGACTTGGCTACAGCATTTATTAATCCTACCCATCTTATCCTTTGTCCACTATGACACAAGAGTATATTTTGTTTCATCCTGATTTCAGACTTTGAGGGAAATAAATTCAAGTCACTTGAGGTCTACCAGTTAGTACAATATTGTGAAGGCAAAAATTATGCTAAAATTTTAAGAGAAAAAAAAATGTGACTGAAGTTTTCAGAAAGAAATACTTGTCTATGGAATTTTCAAGAGGGAAAAAATTAACTTGTAAAGGAGAGAAACTCATTTTTAAGCATTTTCATAGTTTAAATCAGGTTGGATCTTGAACTTGGGAGTCTTTTTGGTGGAGTAAGAGAGGAGGAATTTATTAAAGAGAGGAAGAGGTATCTAATGTGTTGTAATGATGATGAAGATGACTATGACAGTGGTTGTGATAACAGAATGACTTAAATTTCATGGTCATTCTCGTCATGAAGAGCTGTCATCTGAAAAACACAGCTTTATAGAGAAGATCCAAAAAACTGGACGTTACCCTAAAGTTATTTCTGAATAATGAGCTGACCTAAACACACACAGACACAAAAGTAAGTAAGCATTATCTTTTTTGGGGGGGTCTTGCATTTACCTGTTAGTAGTTGCATGAGCTTTGGGTTTCAACACATACTCCTGCCCAGCAAAGTTCATTAACGTAAGAAAACTGATAAGAATTTTCATTTTTATACCATTTCCCAAAACTTGAGTATAAGGAGGAAAGAAGTGAACTGATTCTGCACTTGAAAATTTTGTTCATTTGGAAGAAAATGCTAAGTCTAGTATGCGAGAGCCTTTAGGGCAAGGGCCCTCCCCAATATCCTCCTTCTTGTATCCCACTGTCCCTTGCTCTTTTTTTCTCACCTCTTCCTTGTTCTGCTTCTTCTTCGCTTTCCTGTTCATCTACAGACTAGAAATCTGAGATAATGATTTTTGATCCAAGATTATGTAACATTTGAAGTTAAAAGGGGGACATTTTTGAGTCCAGAATCTAAAATTAAAAAAAAAACAAAACAAACTACTTATGTCTAATGTATGCCTGCGTTATCTTTAGAAAATAAAAAAAGTCAAACAGCAATAAACCCAGTAATTAGAGCAGCGACTGTGCCCTGCTATTCTGGGTTTCCCTTTAATTGCTCATTTCTGCGAGGACTGTGTCCTGAATTGTTGCTCATATTTAGAGCAACAATTGGCATTGCGTTGTCCTTTACAGCTACAAAGATATAGTTTAATAACGTAAGTTAATGACTTAAAAATACTTTGTCTTTCTCGATGACTTCGTTATGGTATTTAAAAGTAGCATTTCGGATGAGTACGAAGGATGTGCAGCCAATGAAGAAAAGAGGAACGCTTCCCTTTTATCCCCCTTTTGCTGCCGATTAGAAAGAAATCCAGTCCAGGTTTTCCCTTCGACTCTGCCTCTGAATTTCGGCTGTGCAATGTGTAGCACGTTTCTCTCCCTCCCCTCCTTTCTCCTTCCCTCTAGCCTCCCAGCGTCTGTCTCCAGGATTTCTCTCTTCCTATTTCAGGAGGACTCTCACAGGCTCCCTCAGCCTGTGCGAAGCTGAGGTTTCCCCTGGATCTCGTATATCCCCAACACATACCTCCACGCACACACGTCCCCGAGAACCCCGCGCTCACACCGACACACACTCGCGCGCGCACACCCTCGCGGTCGCCTGTCCATCTCCCTCCGGGGAGAGCCGGCGCGCGTCTCCACCTTCGCCGCACACTCCCGCTAGCCGAGCTCGCCGCGCGCTAGGATTCTTGCGGCTCGGAACTCGGATCGCAGCGTTCAACCCCTATGGTGGTTTTTTGAAACATATCTTTTCCTCCTTTTCGTCGTTTTTATTGCACTGTTTTCGGTCTGGGGGACTAGAGGAGCGAGGCGGCTGCTTTCTCAGCCAGCCCCGGTTGGCTTTGCCATCCTCCATCAGGCTTATAAAAGTTTGCTGAGCGCAGTCCAGAGGGCTGCGCGGCTCGTCCCCTCGGCTGGCGGAAGGGGGTGACGCTGGGCAGCTGCGAGGAGCGCGCCGCCGGCTCTGGCGGGCTTTCGACTGGAGGGGCAAGGTGAAGAGCGCACGGGTCCCGGGGTTCACCGAGCTGGATTTGCATGTTGCACCATGCCTTCTTGGATCGGGGCTGTGATTCTTCCCCTCTCCGGGCTGCTGCTGTCCCTCCCGGCCCGGGCGGAGGTGAAGGCTCGGAGCTGCGGCGAGGTCCGCCAGGCGTACGGTGCCAAGGGATTCAGCCTGGCGGACATCCCCTACCAGGAGATCGCAGGTAAGCGCGGGCGCGCGGCCCGGGCCGGCTGCAGCCCTCGGCGGCAGCCCGTCCCCTGGGCCGCCGGAAGCCTTCCGCCTTCCCCCTGTTGCTGAGTTGTGGTGTTCACTTTCTGCCCGGGGGCTCTGCGGGCCACCGTGCCTCCGTGCCGTGCGGCGGATGCTCTGGGCGGCTTCTCCAGCGGAGGGGGGAAGGTGTGCGTCTCCGGCTGCCTCATTGTGTGTGCACACGCGGGAGCGCCCTCCTTCCCTCCCTCCCTCCCGCGCTCGGCTCCCGCGCCCTCCGGCTCCTCTTCGTCGTTGGCCCTGGCCGAGCGGGCCGGGGAGCCCGGGACCCCCGGGGGCGGCCGCGGCGCGAGGGCGGCGCACCGAGTCGGGCGCCCACCCCGCGCCGCTCGCTCAGGCAAACTTGGAAGAACTGCGGCCGCAGTTTGCCCAGCGCCACCGTCAGAGTGGCGCCTTCTCCGCTCCCGCCCTCGCGCCGGCGGGGGCGGTGGAGAGACGCGGAGGGCTCCCCGGTCCCTAGCTCCTGCCCTCCGGGGAGGCAGAGCGCCCGGCGCCCGGGCCGGGGGCGGGCGGGCGAGCGGGGCTGGGGGTGGGGGACACCCCCCACCCCTTCCACCCGGGGACTCGGCCTCCGACGTCTGCGGTTCCGGGCGGGTCTGGGCAGTTCGCGGGCTGCCGGTTTCAGATTTGGGGCGGGCTTTGCCGTTCCGGCTTCTCAGGGCTCCCCCCGATCGCGGTTGGTCGGTCACTCGCGGTCCGGGAGACAGCCCAGACGCCCCGCGCTGCGCCCCGTCCGGAGCGCGGCCTCGCCAGCCCTCTCCGGGGAGCTAATTTCAGCGGGTGGCTCGCTAGCGGATGCGTCCCGGAGGTCTCCTCGGACCCTGCGTCCCCCGGCCACGGGTGTTCCTCCCTCGAGAGCCCCCAACCCCCGGGCTGGGCGCCGGCATATGGAGAGCGCTCGGTTTCCGACCACTTGCGCGGTCGCCTGGGTGCATGTTTTCCGGCTCTTAGCTCCAACCGAACCCGAGCATCTCGGGGGCTCTGTGAATGAAACGTGTTAGGGAGAGGTAATCCCCTGGCTGCGGGAGCACGGAGCTGAGAGAGGGGCCAGGGGATGCTCCGAGGGCGCGGGCTGCTCAAACCCGGCAGCTGAAGTCCTCAGTGCCCCTCAGATGGTCGAGTCAGAACCCTGGATTTCCACCAGCCTCTCTGCGTTTTGCCCAGGAACTGGTCTCTACTGTGCATTTTGCAGTGATGGTAAAACACCACGGTTTCGATACGTAGTGGGATTGCCGTTTTACGGTTGATGCACAAACTCTACAAGTGAGGGTTTTTACTTATCCCGGAATGAGCACGTTTCTAGAACTGTAGGCACTGGGGAAAAAAACAACAACACATCACGCTAACAGCGCGGAGCATTATATACAGGGAGAGGTTTTCAATTCTGAGCCAGACGTAGGCAGCCTCTTGGTGAGTCGCAGGCGGAATCTGTGGTGAATTATAAGACCACTTTTCTCTCTCTGTCACTTCATCTCGCTTTTCCAGAGCTCCTTAATTTGTTAATCAAAGCGTAGAAAGCGACTGCCCCTACAGATCCTTAAGTTTCTTAACTCTCCTTCCCCTTTGTCTACTGTTATTTCATTCTTTTTAATTAATTGATAAGGATCAGCTTTGCCTTTTTTTCCCTCCCCCAATCTCAGGGAATTCAACTTTTTAAAGGTTTAGAATATGGATCACTTTTTTCTGGGAACTTTTTCTCCTCTAATCTGGGTTTTTTCAAACTATGTCTTTTAAACACAGTTATTTCCCAATGTGATTTCAGAAAAGGTATCTCCAAGAAGAAAATGGTTAAGTATTTTTAAATTGCTTCTGTATTATTTAATGAATCGTGGGGCTTTCAGGAGACTACAGGTCTTTGCCACGATGCAGATCTCCTTAATATCAAAGGGAAGGTTTTCAGTGTATATGATTTCTGAAACATTGACTTTTCTGAAACATTCCCAGTGGTTGAAATAAATCCTTTAGTAGACTTAGCTACA
This sequence comes from Tragelaphus eurycerus, assembly GCA_935064755.1. NCBI lineage: Eukaryota > Metazoa > Chordata > Mammalia > Artiodactyla > Bovidae > Tragelaphus > Tragelaphus eurycerus. The sequence goes on along the minus strand of CAKXYN010000135.1, from coordinate 2,584,718 downwards.
GAGGGTTTTTCCCCCGTTTTCCATCCCCACCTTGACAATTACAGGGCTTATTAATTAGCCATGAATTTCTAAAATGTGTGCACTTTCTGTTAAATTCTCTTTCTAGGACTAAGGGGACTGTTGACTTTGCATAAAGCTTCCTGTCCTTTGGTACTCTTTGAAATACTCAAGCTATAGGTCATTGGGGGGGTCAGAGGCACATCTGATAGGAAAAACAAATGAGATGAAAGGTACCTGTGTATTAAGGATCAACATTTTTTCGAGGTAAACTTCACTCAATCTACCTATTGCTGTTGGAAGAATCATCTGTGTCCTATTATTAAATGAACCCACTTTCCTCCTCCCTAGTTCCTGATACTATTTACTTTTAATTATCTAGTATATGGCGGTTATCCTTCCCTTCAACTCCTTATCCTTTGCCTTGTTTGGACTTTTAATGGGTTGCTTGAGAAACGGCATGTGCTGTTAGTCTGCCAGGGAACATGAATTTAAAGTAACTGCTGTTCAAATTTCAGGTTCATGAAAGCTGTTTCTAATTGAAAGATACTTGCAGGTAGCTTGCCTGGTAAAATAACTGAGAAGTAATGAGGACATTATGTCTCATCATGACATTATTAAAGTTTTACTCAGAACTCACAATTGTGAAATAGTGTTGCCCTTTTCTATTCTAGGATAAAAGGGAATTCTTCAAACTCAACAGATGAGGAGCTGTGATGGGTCATATATAAAGTTCGACTCTCAGAGAGTGGTTAGGAAAGAGGAGGCCTTCAAGGGGCAGCTTGTACCATTAATCTTCACTCAGCCCTGATTTTAAACCATCCCAGGAAGATCAGATAGACTATCTGTCCTTGTTTGAAAGACCTCCAAAGGAGTAGACTCTTGAGCCCCTCTCAGCAATCCATTCTGATACTTAGTAATTTTTTGGTATCCAAATGTTTCCAGATATCTAGTCAAAAACCTTCAAAGTGTGCTTATTTTCTCTTGTTCTGTCCACTGAGAAGATATTGAGCCATGTATCATCGGGTTCTTTGTTAGGACTGTTATTCTGATCAAAGGTCAACACGAAACATGCCGGTTTTTTTTCAGCACCAGTAATGTTATCTTGTTTTTCGAATCCAAGTCATACTGATGGCTCCAAACTTGTAAAGGAACTCACAGCTGAAAAAAGCATCTGCTTAAAAGGCTGAGCAATTCAGGGGATGTTGTTTTATGCTTATGGAGCCTCTGTTTTATGCTTTGAGCCTTTTTGGAGTCATTAATTATAATATGCATGTGTTGCTGACTAGTGGTAATTTATTGGCTCATGTTAATGTTTTTCGTTTATCTAATGTAATTTAACAGTCCCTTATGTAGGAATTACTGTGTCCAGCACCTATGTGACAACACTACCTACTTTGAAAACATTAAACATTGACTTTTTCTAATAACTTAGATACTATCATTACCCCCATTTTAAAGATGGAAAGACTGAGCAACAGATAATTAACTTGCCTGAGGATGACTCAGCTAGAAAGTGAGGAGCCTAGAATTCAAATGCAGGCACTCTGACCCCAGGCGCTGGAGTACATACTCTTCACCTTGCCCACTGCCATGCTGTATTTGTTGAATGAATGCTTGTAAAATCAATTCTGTTCTCATCTAATACCTACATAGCCTGGTATTCTCAATCACCATATGCATTCACTCAGAGTTCAAGCTGAGAATTTTTCTATTTACTTGCAACATCTACAATTTTTCAAACTCACTTTGAATTTGGGTTTTATGTTCTCTGGAATTGGCTATGCTTCCACCACTAAATTGTCTGTGTATTTGTGCATTTTGCTGATCATTGTATAGATGTGGTTTTATAAAAGATAGTAAAAACATGTGTCGGGTGTTTTTTTCAATATACTGGGCCTACTTTCTGAATATTGGGTTAGTCCAAAAAAACTTACTGTAGGAAATTATCATGAGGGTAGAAGGAGGAGGGAAGTTTATCTCCAAAAATTAGGAGTGGGGGGAAATATAACTCACGCTGTTCTCAATAATTTTCTCTGCCAACTTTTTCCTATGAGTCAGGCTATAGCTAGATATTAAGAAAGCATAAAAATTCTCTCCTTTCCTTTTGATATCAGCTTATCTCAAAAATATGAAAATCTCAAAAGTCTAAAGTCAAAAAAAAAAAAAGAACATTCTCTAGTATTTCAGGGATTTACTAGTGATTGTTTCAGTCCTTCTTTATCATTTTCAAATTTCAGAATATGTAACGCTTCATCTTACCTGGCCTGGGTCCAGCAGTTCCTTCCTTTTTTTGGTGGGCTTCCCAGGGAATAAGCCTGCCCTTACTCTGCTCACCAGCAAACCAACTTCTTTAATCATTTGCTGTTAACCCAACTCTTTTTTCAATTTACATGTAGATATCACATTAACATAAATGAAAAAACAGTGTTTGGTAAGTCTTATTCTTTAAATCTCCTAGTTAGGGATAAATAATTTAATTTCCATTTAACCGCCTCCTTCACAGAGTTCTGATTTCCTAGCGCTCTGTTTCCTTAAATGATGTCTTTAAGATCCTTTCGAAGAACAGTGTGAAGTATAAATGAATTAGTGGAACTTCAAATGGTTTTTTTATGATTTGTCAAGTCACTAGATTACTGAAAGATTCACATTAATTCCAGGTATCAAAGCAATCTAAAGTCTGGGCTATTAGGAGTACCACTTGTTAGACTTTTGATTTGGGAATTAATTTTAGAATGATCCTTGCAAACAGAGTTATCTTAGCTGATTTAATTAGAAGATGATATGTCATCACTGAGAATAAGAGTTCATTTGAGTTGACTGATGCACTTTTTTACATAAAACTCAAATCTTTTAACTGTGCCACGTCTTAATAGCTTGTGAGCAGAAATGTAGGCCACTATCAAAAGTGGTTTAAAATGTTCAGTGAGATGTTCTTTAGAATATTGTAGTATAAGTATTGCATTATAATTTATGTGAGAGGGTGACTACTGTTCTTTTGCAGTTATGGGTATTATGAACATTTAACAGAATATAAAATTATTGAATCTTTTTAAACCAAAGTGACATACCATTCAGTCACAAGATTTTTATAGAAATATGAGTTTAGGATAAAAACTGTAGTAAAGAATTATTGATACAATAATTCATTAGCTTAATCTTAATATATTCAGACTTACAAAAGTAAAATCATAAATAAGACTGTTTTTTTCCTCCTTAATTCATCTCTCTGGGAAGGCTTCTAGTAAGGCCAGCAAGGTGACTGGAGTTGTCTTGCCTGTATAAACAGGAATAATTATTATTTCAAACTGGTGCTTATATCATTTTGCAGACCAAATTCTGCTCTCTTAAATTCTTTAGCTGGTGCTTAATGAGACTTTAAATAGTTTCATAGTTTTCTCCAGTATTCAGTTTTTAGTGACTTACCTGACAATGTATGATAGTGTAGTTGACTCCTTGGGATGGCGTGTTTGTAAATAAAGGATTTCATAGTACTAATTCTTTGGTGAAGGTTTAAAAACTGTAATAATCCTGGATGGACATATTTAAGAGTTTTGAATAATCCAGGATGAAAAATATTTTTAGACAAATGCACAGTTAGTACCAAGGAAAAGTAGAAATTCGACTCCACATTTACACATTAGCCAGGCTATTGATTACTATTACAACCTATTCTAAATCTCTTTTAGGCATTTGTTTTTCATTTCTCTAATAAATAGTTCTTGTTTGCCTACAGTGTGTAAGTCACTGTGTGGTGCTGGCTGTAGGACACCAGGGAATTTTAATTCCAGCAGGGAAGCAGAAATTCAGGGCACCTTCAGCAGTGAATGGGCAAGATGAGTACACAGCGCTGGGGTACCTGACTCTGGGAGAGCATTTAATAGGATCCTGTCCTCTGATCACGGGGTTATGGAAATGCCTCCTTGAGGAAGAATGATGGGCTCTGAAGCCTGAATACGGAGTCAGAGGGGGCAGAGGGAACATACATTGCCTGTGTGGTAAGAAGGCCCCGAACGTGGGGAAACAGCCGTTGAAGGGGCGAAGGGTATGAGAGCCTGGGGAGAAGAGCCTGAAGAAGTCAAAGTGTTAGTTGCTCAGTCGTGTCCGACTCTTGGTGACCCTGTGGCTCTGGCCCACCAGTCTCCTCTGTCCATGAAATTCTCCAGGCAAGAATACTCTACAGTGGGTTGCTGTGCCCTACTCTGGGGGATCTTCCCAACTCAGGGATTAAACCCACATCTCCTGCATTGGCAGGTGTATTCTTTACCATCTGAGCCACCAGGGAAGCCCAGGACTGGGTTGATGACTTGTGATCCAAGACGGCCCAAGCACATTGACCAAACGTTTACTTTTTTTGGCACAGACATGGACCCTTAGTGCTAAAGCCTGTGGGCTAAAGTCAACTGTTTATAGCTCAAAGAAGCAGATGTTAAACTATATGGTGCTGCTGCTAAGTCACTTGAGTCGTGTCTGAATCTATGCGACCCCATAGATGGCAGCCCAGCAGGCTCCCCTGTCCCTGGGATTCTCCAGGCAAGAACACTGGAGTGGGTTGTCATTTCCTTCTCCAAAGCATGAAAGTGAAAAGTGAAAGTGAAGTAGCTCAGTCTTGTCTGACCCTCAGCGACCCCATGGACTGCGGCCTTCCAGGCTCCTCCGTCCATGGGATTTTCCAGGCAAGAACACTGGAGTGGGTGCCGTTGTTTTCTTCATTTAAACTGTATAGAACCTCCCTATTTGTGTACCCTGGGCCTATAAAAGACTCTAAGCAGCTGCACCCTCAACACTCCGTGGCTGAGCACCATTGCCCAGAAACCTCATCCCCCTTGCCTGGCAGGATCTTTCAGTGCTTCCTCTTCCTTGCAGGGGACTATGATACCTGTGGAAGTGCTCAGCTCTGAGGGACTTCTTATTGCAACCTGTCCAAGTACCTCCCAAACAAAGCTTGTTCTGTCTGCTGTCCACTCTTGGCCCAGTCTCTTTCTTTGACCAGCATTGTAATCTGTTCAACTCACTACAGTGAATATGGCCTTTAACCTAGAGCAGTGAGAAGCTGTTGAAGAAGTGTTTTAATTAGGAGGGGCCATGGTTTTGAGTGTTAGTTTGGTTGCTTTGTAGAGAACTGATTGGAGGAGAGCCAAAGGCAGATACAGGAAGAGGGGAGATGTTAGCATGAACCAGAGTGGTGACTGTGGGAGAGGCAGGAGGTAGAAGGGTTCGAGAAGTATTTAGGAAGTAAAATTGATAACACCCAAACCATCGATCAGTCCACAGTTATTTATTGAGCATCTACTATGTGTCTGATGGTGAATGTGTGTGTGTGAGATAGAGGTTGAAAGAGAATCATGTGTCCCAGAAATGTTTATCAAATTAACAAATCTATATAAATACTTTGACACAGTTCGTGTCTACCTTTTAGTGGCAACAGAATATCATAAAACCAGAAGAGTACTATTAGGAATTTTAGGGTCACTGAGAGAAAAAGATTTCCCAAATAGAGGTGCATTATTAACTCTCAGAAAGTATCAAAATACATATCATGAGCTGTGTTCATTTTGAAATTCAAGTAAAAAATGTATGTTTTTTATAAGTGTAAAATGTAAAAATGTACGTTTTAAAATTTTTCACGAAGATGAAAATGGGTTTGCCTGGTGGTTCAGGGGTAAAGAATCTGCCTGCAACGCAGGAGACCCGGGTGCGATCCCTGGGTCAGGAAGATTCCAAGGAGGAGGGTACGGCAACCCACTCTAGTACTCTTGCCTAGAGAATCCCCATGGATAGAGGAGCCTGGCAGGCTGCAGTAGATAGGGTTGTACAGAGTCAGACACGATTGAAGCGACTAAGTAGCAGCAGCAAGAAGATCAGATCAGATCAGTCGCTCAGTCGTGTCCGACTCTTTGCGACCCCATGAATCACAGCACGCCAGGCCTCCCTGTCCATCACCAACTCCCGGAGTGCACTCAGACTCCTGTCCATCGAATCAGTGATGCCATCCAGCCATCTCATCCTCTGTCGTCCCCTTCTCCTCTTGCCCCCCAATCCCTCCCAGCATCAGAGTCTTCTCCAATGAGTCAACTCTTCGCATGAGGTGGCCAAAATACTGGAGTTTCAGCTTTAGCATCATTCCTTCCAAGGAAATCCCAGGGCTGATCTCCTTCAGAATGGACCAGTTGGATCTCCTTGCAGTCCAAAGGACTCTCAAGAATCTTCTCCAACACCACAGTTCAAAAGCATCAATTCTTCGGCGCTCAGCCTTCTTCACAGTCCAGCTCTCACATCCATACATGACCACAGGAAAGACCATAGCCTTGACTAGGTGAACCTTTGTTGGCAAAGTGATGTCTCTGCTTTTGAATATGCTATCTAGGTTGGTCATAACTTTCCTTCCAAGGAGTAAGCGTCTTTTAATTTCATGGCTGCAGTCACCATCTGCAGTGATTTTGGAGCCCAGAAAAATAAAGTTTGACACTGTTTCCACTGTTTCCCCATCTATTTCCCATGAAGTGATGGGACCAGATGCCATGATCTTCGTTTTCTGAATGTTGAGCTTTAAGCCAACCTTTTCACTCTCCACTTTCACTTTCATCAAGAGGCTTTTGAGTTCCTCTTCACTTTCTGCCATAAGGGTGGTGTATTCTGCATATCTGAGGTTATTGACATTTCTCCCAGCAATCTTGATTCCAACTTGTGTTTCTTTCAGTCCAGTGTTTCTCATGATGTACTCTGCATATAAGTTAAATAAACAGGGTGACAATATACAGCCTTGACGTACTCCTTTAAGGCTTTGGCATAGTCAAGAAAGCAGAAATAGATGTTTTTCTGGAACTCTCTTGCTTTTTCGATGATCCGGCGGATGTTGGCAATTTGATCTCTGGTTCCTCTGCCTTTTCTAAAACCAGCTTGAACATCAGGAAGTTCACGGTTCACATATTGCTGAAGCCTGGCTTGGAGAATTTTGAGCATTACTTTACTAGCGTGTGAGATGAGTGCAATTGTGCGGTAGTTTGAGCACTCTTTGGCATTGCCTTTCTTTGGGATTGGGATGAAAACTGACCTTTTCCAATCTTGTGGCCACTGCTGAGTTTTCCAAATTTGCTGGCATATTGAGTGCAGCACTTTCACAGCATCATTCAGGATTTGGAATAGCTCAACTGGAATTCCATCACCTCCACTAGCTTTGTTTGTAGCAAGAAGAAGAATATATTAAATTGTTACAGGGGACATATATACACCTATGGCTGATTCATGTTGATGTTGACAGAAAACAACAAAATTCTGTAAAGCAATTATCTTTCAATTAAAAAAATAAATACATTTATGTAAAAAAATGGTTACTTCATTGCCCAAGATTAAACGGTCTATGGCTTAAGTGCCAAATTATGTGACTGATTGTAATGATAAGAATCATACCAGGAAGAGATTTCTTTGACCTTGCTGAAAGAAGGAGGTAAAATTTTATCAGGAGTGTTTTAGTCAGGGTTCTCCAGAAGAACAGAACCAAGAATATATATCTCATATGTAAATATATGAAAGATTTATTAGACAGATAGATAGGGATATAGAAGAGGAGATTTTTTATAGGATTAGGCTCATGTAGTTACACAGGCTAAGCCCCACAGTATACTGTCTGCAAACCTGACTACCCATAAAAGCAGGTGGAATAGTTCAGTCTGAATTGAAAGTTCCAAAGACCTGGAGCTCTGATGTCCACGGGCAGGAATATGTGGGCATCCTAGCTCAAGAAGAGAGGATTTACCATTCCTCTGCCGTTTCGTTCCATTTAGGAGATCAAGCGATTGGCTGATGCCTGCCCACATTGGTCACTCAGTCTGCTGAATCAAGTGCTAATCTCTTCCAGAAACACCCTCACAGACACACCCAGAAACGATGTTTTGCTAAGGGTGTTCCTTAGGCTGGTTCATTTGACGTGTAAAATTTACCATGACAGGAACCTTGAAGAATGGGTCACCTTTGACGGAGGGTCCTGAAAGAAGCCATTAGGATGGGGGTTAAGTGGGCCAGCAAAATAAAGCTTGTGGGGGAGAGTCAGAAAGGGATTGATTAAGAGCTTGTGAGAATTAATGTTGAACAGATAGGGTGGGGTTGGAGTTTTGATGGACCGTGGGCATCCTCGGCTTTATACAGCAGAAAGTAGATTATCATCTGAGAGTCGGGGCAACGAAGGGACATGATGAGAGTATTGTTTGAGGTCGAGCAAGAAGTATAAACAGGATGGAAGAGAGAGGGGTCATGAAAAGTTCGGAGATGGAAGGAGGACAGCCAGGGAGTGGTTTTTGGTACCAACACATGAGCAGCTGAGGGCACAGATGAAGATAAGAGGCAGAGAAAAGGGTGAATGATGTCATCAAAGAAGAGGTAAAATAAAAAAAAAAATCCTTTAAAAACTGCTCTGCTACTTAGAAGTTCCACTAAAAATGTTTAAAGAGGACAAGCCGTTGAAACTCTTGCCTGAAATAATCTGTGTCACAAGATACTTTTGGCTTCAGGTCACAGAAAATCCTGACTCAACTGGTTCACGCAACCAAGGAGAGCCATTCTTTTACATGCAAAGAAGTCTGACCATAGAGCAGTTCTAGGGTGGGAAGGTGGCAAGTGAACAGTGCGACCCACTCTCAGGTTCTCCCCATCTTTGGATCCTTCCATCCTCATCCTCATCATCCACATCAGCTACATGATGAAAACAAGATGGTCGGTGGAGTTACCAAAAAGCAAAGCCTCGTGCCAGTGTGCTGAGGCACACAGGGGGACCATTCCTTCCCACGCACTTCTCCACATTGATGAGGCAGTCTGCCCCCAGAAGTGCCCCAGTGTATTTACCCACCCTTCTCGTTCCAGAATTGCTTCCTGTGCCCATGCTTGAAAGAGAAAGGAGAAGGACTGTGGCTGTTGATCTGAACTTGCTGTTGAGTTGCTCAGTCGTGTCCAACCCTTTGTGACCCCATGGACTGTAGCCCACCAGGCTCCTCTGTTCATGGGATTCTCCGGGCAAGAATACTGGAGTGGTTTGCCATTTCCTCCTCCAGGGGATCTTCCCAACTCAGGGATCAAACCCAAGTCTTCTGCATTAGCAGGCAGATTCTTTACCACTAGTGCCACCTGGGAAGCTCAAATAAATAAAAAAAACTAAACTTGAGCCACTGATTATTTTGTATTAACAGTACAAAAGGAGTGATAGATATTACATGGTCTTAATGTGATGAAAATGGTAGTATAAAACACCATTTGTAAAATGGTCTTGTCAAAAGATTGAACATGTATACCTCAATGTTCATAGCAGCACTGTTTACAATAGCTAAGACATGGAAACAACCTAAATACCCATCAACAGAGGAATGGAGAAAGAAGGTATATATAATGGAATATTACTCTTTATACCTGCTTGGAAGAGAAAGGAAAAGGACTGTGGCTTTGATCTGAGCTAGTCAGGGTTATACTGTAGGAGGGGCAGATAGCCTTTTGTATTTTCATGGCCACTAAATTGGTTACTTAATCTTTATAATCTTAATAAGAATCCCGAGGAGTTGAGGGGTAATGGAGAAACTGAGAGGGATGACTCAGACTACCTGAATTAATTAAGTATTTGGCATTCTTGCTTTAGACCCATTTCTCAGGGCTGGCCAGTGGTGAACTGATGCATGTAAAACGATTGGCTCTCTAGAGGGTAGTGTGTGGGGAGACCTGATTTGTAGCACTTGCCAATTTTTGTGGTCTAAATGTTCCCACCATGGCCAGTTTCGAGCCACTAACAGATTAGCAACCAGCTCACAAAATTCCAGAAAATTTAACAACTGGCTCTTTTGAGTTGGAAAGAGCCAGGGCTTATCCTGGAATTATATGAGATACTTAAAAAAAAAAACAAAAAAAAACCTACACTTGGGCTTCATCTTCAGATATTCTGATTTAAGGGGTCTGGGAAGGGTATTCTCTCTCCCTCTCCTCCTTTTTAAAATTTTCCCAAGGAATTCTGATGTCCATGTGGGGAGGAGAGCCAGTGATCTGGAGCAGTGCTTCATACACATTATCAAGTACCAGAATCACTGGAGGGCTTGCTAAGCTCAAATGCCTGGGCCCTACCCCCCAAGTTTCTGATTCAGTAGTTCTGGAACAGTGCCTGGAATTTACATCTTTAGCAAGTTCCAGGTGATGTTGATACTGTTGGTCCAGGCACCATCTATTGAGGAGTGTTTGGGAGCCACACTGAGTGCATTCAGTGTGGTTTTAAACACTTTGTTTGTTTGGTCAGGATAGCCAGTTTGATTTGGGCAATGATTTTGCATTGTTTTTCGCCTTGATCTTGGGTAAGAACCTCCACCCAGAAAGCGTCTCTGCTCCAAATTGCACACACACCCTATTTCCTCTGCCTTCTTCCAGATGTCTGTATTGGCCACTAGGGGGACCAAGGCAAAGCGAGTGACTGGATTAGTTCAAATCTTTATTACCTGTGCCTGGAGCAGACCGGGTTTCACCCGGCTGACTGAGGCGTTTCTGCATCAGTAAAAGAAAGGCACAACATTGCTTGAAAGGGAAACTGGGAAGGACAATTTAAGTTTCTTTCGCAGTAGCATCCCCATTATTTTTAGCTAATATGGTCAGCTTTCTGTGAGTAAGTAGGACACATTTTGGGGTCCTTTTTAGAAGTTATCTCTGGTCAAGAGTGATTCCAGCCCCACCTCTCCATCTTTGAGCTGCTTTTCCTGTGCAGATTTAGCCATTTGTTCCTGACTTCCAGATACAAGGAGACTACATTAGAGCTGGTCACTCTTCATTTTATACGCATTTAATTAAAGACTTAGTATAATGCATTCTGGCCACGCACACCTGTGTCCTGTAGGCTTTATCGGCTAGTGTGTTTGCTTCTTATTACGTCTCGGATTTCTTGAGAAATTGACTTTCTCTTTTTGTGTCCCCGGCAGAGCTGAGATTAGCAGAGGCCAGTGCTCCTCTGCTGAATTTCAGGGAGCTAGGGGTGTTTCCATTCAAGGTTGCAGTGAAGTGGAGGCCGCTCTGTAAAAAAAGCACTCTGAGGCCTTCCAATAAAGAGATGATAACTACCAACTATTATTTTCTTAATGGGTCAGAATAGCGCAAAGTCAATAGCACTTTTGCAATGAACTTTAAAAAAAGCCACCATGCTTTTGGCTAGTATAGATGTTTGTAAGTGATGGGCCTTAATTTTTTTTGAGGGAAAGTAATAAAATATTGTCCTTTAGCTGTTTGCTTATCCCATGTTATTCCAAATCCTAACTGGGAGTTTTTAAAACTTAGAAATGATAACATTTAAAATCACCTGATTTTTTTTTTTGTAGCAGAAGTTTTAACAAATGATTTTGAGGAGTGTAAGTGATCTTTGACATAATGGGAGCTCTATTTAGAAAATAATTTTTAATTCTGAAGTATTAATAGCAGTTAATATTCCTGAAATGTAGGGTTCCTGAGCATTCCTACTTGTTCTGTTCCAGCCTCTCCAGTTTGTACTGAATTTAGGGAACACAGTTGACTGTTACTTTTACATTATCAAGTGTTAATGTGTGAAAGGCTTTTATTGTGCTTTTACTACTCATTTGATTATGTGGTTATCTTATACAATATTCTTTCACAGACTTGGGGGTATTCAGACACCAGGAGGTCAAGTACTATGTTAAAACCTTAGGCCAATCTTTTTATATGACTGCCATAAAGAATATATTCATTTTGCTTACATTACCACATGGCTCTCATAAAAGGTCAATTTCAATTGAATATAATAGGTTGCAAATGAAAACTTGTATGTCATCAATAACAAAATTAATACATATAATCTCTTTTCACTTACCACCTTCCGTTTTTAAGAAAAAATAACTGGAGGATTTCTTAAAATCAGAGATCTTCATGATATGTTTTGTATAATAGGCATATCAAAATTGTATAAACATGTTTTTCTATTTTAATCAAGAAACTACATGTAATCACATTTAAATTCCAGTTAAAACAATACATTAGGTGCAACAGATATTCACAGCAAAAAGCATGAAATTATGCTTTTTCATTTTGTCATATTAATTTAACAAATTATCTTTGAGTCAGTTTCTCAGCCTGGATTATTGCTGTAAAGATAAATTCAATATTGTGAGAAGGTATATGCCTAAACAAATTGCTATGATTTAAGAATGGTAATTTATTTTTATCTAGCGTATGCTTAGTAAATTATACAAAGGTTTGCAGTTTAACAGAGGGTTGACTATAATGTAAAAATATAGGTTATCATGGTCTTAATTCTATGTGGTAACCAAGTTTGCATATTACAACTGGAATAACAATTTCATATAACTGAAAAACCTGTCATGCATTTTAAAGTGAGTTTTAACCTTTCTAACCATGAGTTTCGGGGAAGGCAATGGCACCCCACCCCAGTACTTTTGCCTGGAGAGTCCCATGGATGGAGGAACCTGGTGGGCTCCAGTCCATGGGGTCGCTGAGAATCGGACACGACTGAGCGACTTCACTTTCACTTTTCACTTTCATGCATTGGAGAAGGAAATGGCAACCCACTCCAGTGTTCTTGCCTGGAGAATCCCAGGGACAGGGGAGCCTGGTGAGCTTCTGTCTATGGGGTCGCACAGAGTCGGACATGACTGAAGCGACTTAGCAGCAGCAGCAGCAACAGCAGCAGCAACCATGAGTTTATCAGGTACAACTCTTGACAAAACCATTGTAATTCCTCTGAAATATTTATTTTCAAAAATATCATGTGTACTTGAAAAAAAAAGTTAAAAAAAAATGCCTTCTATGTTGAAAGGCTTTGAAACAGTATTCTTCAGAAAAAAATGAGCCTCTCTCCAAATTACTATCATCAGGAAAAACAGAAAGATGGAATACAAATAAGCCAGAGTAGACTTTTCCCAGGTTGATGCTCCTCGAAGCGATCTTCATTCTGGGCCACACACAATTCGGACTTTAACCCAATGAAGCATCAGAGAGAACCAGTGTCCTAAGAGAGAAGCCTGGAGGTTTCTGAAGTCCCAGACTGCCCAGCCCCTCCTTCTGGAAGGTGCCAGGGACGCCCAGAAGGAGGCTCTGCTGTAGCGCCAGCCCGCAGGTGTGCCCCCTTCGGCCACGTTTCAGCCTGGTTCCTGTGGAATTGATTTTCACGGCTCATGACAGAAGCTGTTTTCAGCCCTTGAAAAGGAAGTGGCTGGGCTGATCCTCACACAAACAGCAAATTGCTCCCTGGCTTTCAGAGCCTTCGAGGTCTGTTACCTTAAGGTCCTAATGGCCTTTTAACAGTGTTTCCAGCTGAGCAGCAGATGTAAAGGATACTGAACATTGAAAGCACTGTTCTTTTTTTCTCCTCTCCCCAAAAAGAATCATTTTTTTTTTACATTGTACAAATACCGTATCCTAGGACCTATTCAGCGGCATGTTAGATTTTTAAAACTGAACTAGATCTCAGATAAATATATTACTGGTGCCATACATCTGCTACCTTGGTGGGCCTCATGTCCCATGGGACTGCCCGCTGGGAGCCGAGATTATGTCAGTGTTAGCAGTGGCTCTATTTGGTAATATCTCAGTGTTCTTGCCTGGAGAATCCCAGGGATCGGGGAGCCTGGTGGGCTGCCGTCTCTGGGGTCACACAGAGTCGGACACGACTGAAGCGACTTAGCAGCAGCAGCATCAGGGACAGAAATAATTAATGGGGCCCCAGAAAGCCTCAAAAACCCCTTATACTTTCAGTTCATTCCTTTTGATCCTAAAAATGACAGTATATTTCTGGAGGCCATATATTTAATTTTTAGAATTATATCCAGCCTGCCCTTGTTTTCCCTTTCTGTTGTTTTGACGGTGCGTTTTGTCTTCCTGTGGGACGGGGTGTGAAGGGTTTCCGCAAGGGGCAGCTGTGTGTGCTCCGTGCAAAATGAACTTGCACTTCATTTTGGAAGACTTTTACACTAAGGTTTGAGCTAAGGATGGTATTTCAGTCTTGTGGGCTTTGGGGAAAAACATTAAACATCACTGAAAAATACTTCGAAAAATTGGACATTTTCCATTAAAAAAAATGTTAGAGAAATGGGATGTTTTTTGATTTCTCTTCCGTCCAAGCAGTGATCACTGGAGAGAGAAAAGAGAAGACAAGAGAAACCAGACTAGAGAAAACCAGCCAGGCTGCTAAGTCATCATTCCCCTTTCCAGGGACTCACCTGTTTTACAAGCTTTTGGAGGACCTGTAGGAAGAATGTGAGTTGTCACCAGATGCTTTTGAGCTGTGGTGTTGGAGAAGACTCTTGAGAGTCCCTTGGACTGCAAGGAGATCCAAGCAGTCCATTCTGAAGGAGATCAGCCCTGGGATTTCTTTGGAAGGAATGACGCTAAAGCTGAAACTCCAGTACTTTGGCCACCTCATGCAAAGAGTTGACTCATTGGAGAAGACTCTGATGCTGGGAGGGATTGGGGGCAGGAGGAGAAGGGGACGCCAGAGGATGAGATGGCTGGATGGCATCACTGACTCGATGGATGTGAGTCTCAGTGACCTCCAGGAGTTGGTGATGAACAGGGAGGCCTGGTATGCTGCAATTCATGGGGTCGCAGAGTCGGACATGACTAAGCGACTGAACTAAAAGTTGAAAATATGGACACATTGCCACTCTGACTTGAAAAGGCAGGAGATTTCTTTCCTCTGTCTTCTGTTCCTTTCTGCCTCCTCCTCCTTTTTTGCTTCACTCCCATGACTCACCTGGTTTTCCTCGGGATCTCCCATGTGCTGGATAACATGATGGGTGAAAAATTTTAGTGTGGTCGAGTTTATAAAGTTTAGTGCGATCAGTTTAGCTCTTCTGAGCAACAGTAAATCGCGTGAGAAACTTGTTCTGGTTTGGTGCTTAAGCAGAGTCTGCCTTTGACTTCTTGCTCTATTTTTTGGACCTTTTTCTAAACCTCTCTGTGCCTTGGTTTTGTCATCAGTGAACAGGGATATACTTAATCATTCCTCCGTCTCAGTGTTCTGATTCTACTACATGAATGAACATGTAAGCTCTTAGAATAACGCCTGGCACTTAATAATGGGTATGTACATGTGCGTCAAACAATGAATGACAGAAAAGCCAATCAGGCTCTTCCACAGGCCTGGGGAGTGACAAGGGAGTGATTCTTCCCCAGGAAAGGAGAGGGAAGGGAGAGTTTCCTTGGGCTCTGCCCATCTCCGGGCCCTGCTGGCCTGCGCAGCTGATGTCTGGGGTTGGTGTGTTCAGTGATCTGATCTTATACAACTTGGGAAGGACATGGTAGCCTTCTTTTCTGAAGTTTTCACCCTAACATTGGCCATTCTGGCCCCAAGGTCTCCTAAATCCCTGACCTGGCTTTCACCTGGCTTTTGGCCCTCCTGTAGGCTTGATTACTTCCGGTTTACCACTTAGCTGCTTTCTGGGCCTCCAGGAGGACTGTGAGGACTTCTGGGCCAGGCCTGTGTCCCCCAGGTGTGGGTGCAGGGGTGCAGCCCTTCCTCTGAAGGGCCCTGTGCCTCCACATTTACTCTAAGGTCACTTTTAGGTGGCCCACTGGGCAATCTCTTCCTGGGGTCCTAGGCAGAACTTGAGCCAGAAATCTCTCTTTTCTTTGGCTCTCCTCTAGATGCAAAGCTCAGCAAGGAGAAACTGGGAGATGTGGGGAGCCAGTCTTATTGCTATTTAGTTGCTAAGTTATGACTGACTTCTGCGACCCTGTGGACTGTAGCCCACCAGGCTTTTCTGTCCACGGGATTCCCAAGGCAAGAATACTGGAGTGTGTTGCCATTTCCTCCTTCCGGTGATCTTCCTGAGCCAGGGATCGAACCCATGTCTCCTGCATTGGTGGGTGGATTCTTTACTTCTGAGCTACCTGGGAAGCCTGTGGGGAGCCATTAATTCCTTCCAACTTCTTTCTTCCCGTGACCTCTGGACCAGTGGGTTTGCTACCCTTTCTCTTCTGGCTGGAGGCTGGACCTCAAGCTCTTTGGGTTTGGAGATGTTTGTCTGCTAGAGAGGTCAGGTAACAGATACCCATACACTCTCAGGTGGAAGCTTATAAGAAAACAATGGATCAAGGGGCAAACTGAATTAAATTAAGTACTTTCAGAATGGCATCCCCATTACATAAGTAAGATGAACAACTTCCAAAGAATGTCTCAAACACCAACTGAAATGGAAATAATAGGAATTCCTTGTTTATATTGGAATCTTTGGACCTCCTAGGGGATGGTACCATATGGGAAAAAAGGACTTAATTCCTTGTTTTGTGCTTGCTAATTGATTATTTTAAACTTTTCTTACCTCTTTGAACCCCAGTATCCTTATCTATAAAAAAGGGTAATAATACAGTGTGGCTCATAATACTTTTTTGTGAGGATTAAATGGCATAATGCATGTGAGCAGCCTGAGAGAGAGAAGTCATCAGTAAATGTTAGTTCTTTTTTATCCCAGTTCCCTCCTGACACACATATCGTGATGAGGAATCTATTTCTTATTCAGGAGAGAGAAAGCCTAGTAGGCTGTAATCCCCATTCGGAGACTTAGTCACTTTTAATTTCCTTTTATGATAAGCTTCTAAGAGAGAAGCTTTAATAGCACGTTAAAAGGTGATCCTGAAGTACTGTTAAATGTCAAATAGGATATCTTTCAAAAACATTTATTTCTCCTTTCTGGTCTTCTACTCAGAAATGGCTCTGAAACTTCTCTTTCGGGCCATTCTCACTGGTTTCTGTTGTGCATGCCACCAGCAGAAGGATATATAGCTGGTACATTGCCTTGATTATTTTAATTTGCTTAAACCAGTGGTTCTCAAAATCACCTAGGAGGTGTGTTCAAATGCAGTCTGCTGGGTTCCATGCTGGGAGTTTCCCATGTATTAGTTCGTTCTGAGATGGGGCCAGTGCCCAAGTAATGACGATGGTCCCTGGATCACACTTTGTGATCTCCTGACTTAGAGTTTTAAGTCTTAAACTATCAGAGGTCAATTTTGGTTCTCCATTGGATGGAGGATAAATTTCAGCCCCATCTGTTTGACATTCAGAATCTCAAGCTATCCTTCTAGGGTACTTCTAAGCATCCTTCTAGAAATTTCTGTCTAGTAAAAAGTTTCACTTAATTTCATTTTCTTTCTGTGTCTCATTACATTTGCTAACACCTCATAACAAGGCTTATTCATACTGTTGAAAACAAATAGCTGACTTAAAACTCAACATTTGAAAAGCTAAGATCATGGCATCCGGTCCCATCACTTCATGGCAAATAGGTGGGGAAAAAGTGGAAACAGTGACAGATTTTAGTTTCTTGGGCTCCAAAATTACTGCAGATGATAACTTCAGGCATGGAATTAAAAGGTGCTTTCTCCTCAGACCTAGACAGTATATTAAAAAGCAGAGACATAACTTTGCTAACAAAAGTCTGTATAGTCAAAGCTGTGGTTTTTCCAATAGTCATGTACCATTGTGAAAGTTGGACCATAAAGAAGGCTGAGCGCCGAAAAATTGATGCTTTTGAACTGTGGTACTGGAGAAGACTCTTGAAAGTTCCTTGGACTGCAAGGAGATCAAACCAGTCTTCTCTAAAAGGAAGTCAACTCTGAATATTCATTGGAAAGACTGATGCTGAAGCTCCAATACTTTGGCCACCTGATGTGAAGAGCCTGATGCTAGGAAAGGTTGAAGGCAGGAGAAGGGGATGACAGAAGATGAGACGGTTGGATGGCATCACTGACTCAATGGCCATGAGTTTGAGGAAACCCTGGGAGATGGTGAAGGACAGGAAATCCTGGCATGCTGCAGTCCATGGGGTCACAAAGAGTTAGACACAACCAGCAGCAGCAGAGTGACTGAGCACAGTCCCTAGAACGTAGTGTTTGAGCCTTGTAGGAAGTTAATAGATAATTGACTATCACCAATTGTAATTATATAGAGATTTTTTTTTTGCCTTCCAGACAACTTTTAGTAAGATCAGATTTAAATGCTGTAATATAAAGACACATTTATATTTTCTTTGAAAGACTGCAACTGATAAGTTCTGTTAGCTTAGCCAGTGGAAATCAATTTGTAAAAGTGTAGACCACCAGAGTTTATTGTGTAGAACATACATTTTGTGGCTTTCATTCTATTTTAGAGCATAATATTTCTTCCAATGAAGCACCTGCTATATATATGTCTATCAGATGGTTTTTATTCCCTCCAAAATGTGGCATATTTTAGCATCACTGACAGCAATTTTCAAATGCCTGAAAAGATTAGAAGAGTTAAATACAAAGAGTACCTTAAGTGGCAGTGGCGTTTCCTGGGAGATAAAGAAATTGATAGAGAGGAAAGTTAGTTTAAAAAGTCAGCCCTA
The DNA here is from genome assembly GCA_935064755.1 of Tragelaphus eurycerus. Taxonomy (NCBI): domain Eukaryota; kingdom Metazoa; phylum Chordata; class Mammalia; order Artiodactyla; family Bovidae; genus Tragelaphus; species Tragelaphus eurycerus. The sequence continues at coordinate 2,566,374 of CAKXYN010000135.1, read as the reverse complement.
AGGATAGAGCCATCAGATTGTCTCACCTTTGAAATGATCTATTTACGATGGACGCTTTGAATAATAAACTGTGTGGCTGGAATGTTCATAGGAACCCCTTGCAATTTTGTGAATTCAATTTTAAACTATTACCTATTTAAGTTCTCTGATGTCAGTTCATACCAGCACAAATTTATCTTTAACTAGCTGGTTAAGGAAAAATACCAGCAGCTGCCCTCCCCTTGACTACACACAGAATACTGAAGACAGACATATAGATGATTAATCTCAACATTATGGGGAGATGGTGTGATAAAGTCATGGGGACCCTAAGTGAAGCAGCTGAACATGAGAGGGCAGGTATAGGTAAGCTGTTAGAGGCGGAGGGGAAGAAAGTGTGGGCTCTGAAGCAGGGATTCAAAAAAGCATTTTTTTAATCCACGGCTACAATCTATATCTTATACCGTGTCCTTCCATATAAATGGACGAACCCTAATTATATAGTAAATGTGTGTGTGTGTGCTCAGTTGTGTCCAACCCTTTGTGACCCCATGACTGCAGCCCAGCAGACTCTTCTGTCCATGGGATTTCCCAAGCAAGAATACTGGAGTGGGTTGCCATTTGCTCCTCTAGAGGATCTTCCCAACTCAAAGATGGAACCTGTATCTCCTGTGTCTCCGTCATTGGAAGGTGGATTTTTTTTTTTTTTTTTTACTATTGAGCCAATGGGAATAGGGAAGGTTAAATTCCTCAGTTAAATAAATCATACCCTGTGAACTCCTTAAGAAATGGGTAACACTGAATATTTTTTTCAAATTAAAACACACACACACAACAACTTGTTTTTAGCTTCACTGCGCTTCAAGACCTAGATAATCATGATGATGTGATCACTGACCTAGAGCCAGACATCTTGGAATGTGAAGTCAAATGGGCCTTAGAAAGCATCACTACAAACAAAGCTAGTGGAGGTGATGGAATTCCAGTGGAGCTATTCCAAGTCCTGAATGATGATGCTGTGAAAGTGCTACACTCAATATGCCAGCAAATTTGGAAAACTCAGCAGTGGCCACAAGATTGGAAAAGGTCAGTTTTCATCCCAATCCCAAAGAAAGGCAATGCCAAGGAGTGCTCAAACTACCGCACAATTGCACTCATCTCACACGCTAGTAAAATAATGCTCAAAATTCTCCAAGCCAGGCTTCAGCAATATGTGAACCGTGAACTTCCTGATGTTCAAGCTGGTTTTAGAAAAGGCAGAGGAACCAGAGATCAAATTGCCAACATCCGCTGGATCATGGAAAAAGCAAGAGAGTTCCAGAAAAACATCTATTTCTGCTTTATTGACTATGCCAAAGCCTTTGACTGTGTGGATCACAATAAACTATGGAAAATTCTGAAAGAGATGGGAATACCAGACCACCTGATCTGCCTCTTAAGAAATCTGTATGCAGGTCAGGAAGCAACAGTTAGAACTGGTCATGGAACAACAGACTGGTTCCAAATAGGAAAAGGAGTACGTCAAGGCTGCATATTGTCACCATGTTTATTTAACTTATATGCAGAGTACATCATGAGAAATGCTGGACTGGAAGAAACACAAGTTGGAATCAAGATTGCCGGGAGAAATATCAATAACCTCAGATATGCAGATGACACCACCCTTATGGCAGAAAGTGAGGAGGGGCTAAAAAGCCTCTTGATGAAAGTGAAAGTGGAGAGTGAAAAGGTTGGCTTAAAGCTCAACATTCAGAAAACGAAGATCATGGCATCTGGTCCCATCACTGCATGGGAAATAGATGGGGAAACAGTGGAAACAGTGTCAGACTTTGTTTTTCTGGGCTCCAAAATCACTGCAGATGGTGACTGCAGCCATGAAATTAAAAGACGCTTGCTCCTTGGAAGGAAAGTTATGACCAACCTAGATAGCATATTCAAAAGCAGAGACATTACTTTACCAACAAAGGTTCGCCTAGTCAAGGCTATGGTCTTTCCTGTGGTCATGTATGGATGTGAGAGTTGGACTGTGAGGAAGGCTGAGCGCCGAAGAATTGATGCTTTTGAACTGTGGTGTTGGAGAAGACTCTTGAGAGTCCCTTGGACTGCAAGAAGATCCAACCAGTCCATTCTGAAGGAGATCAATCCTGGAATTTCTTTAGAAGGAATGATGCTAAAGCTGAAACTCCAATATTTTGGCCACCTCATGCGAAGAGTTGACTCATTGGAGAAGACTCTGATGCTGGGAGGGATTGAGGGCAGGAGGAGAAGGGGACGACAGAGGATGAGATGGCTGGATGGCATCACTGACTCGATGGATGCGAGTCTGAGTGACCTCCGGGAGTTGGTGATGGACAGGGAGGCCTGGCGTGCTGCGGTTCATGGGGTCGCAAAGAGTCGGACACGACTGAGCGACTGATCTGATCTGATCTGCATGGCATGTGGGATGCTAGTTCCCTGACCAAGGATCGAACCTGCGCCACCTGCTTTGGAAGCCCAGAGTCTTAACCACTGGACTACTGGGGAAGTCCTAGGCAATGCTAATTTTGAAAAATTCCATCCATCTTTGTTCAAGCAAATAGAACATGCATCTGTTCTTAGGGAAACTGTATAAATTACTCAAGAATGCTATTTAACGCCCAAGTATTTTGGCCTCTATATCTTAATTAACTTTCTAGAGAAGTATTACGAATATAACCACATTTATACCATATGACAATCCTTGTTTAAAGATGTAGTTTTAAGTGGTGATAATTCTACCATTTAATATGCAAACCTTCTTTTAGTGATATCAGCATATGATTGTGCCATGCGTTTTAGAAGTTCATAGGTATCATAGCTACCCTGTTAAGCTATGTGTGTGGTGAAAGATATGTGTGAAGTGAAATTCGCTAAGTCATGTCCAACTCTTTGCAACCCCATGGACTATACAGTCCATGGAATTATCTAGGCCAGAATACTGGAGTGGGTAGCCTTTCCCTTCTCCAGGGGATCTTCCCAACCCAGGGATCGAACCCAGCTCTCCTTTGCAGGCAGATTCTTTACCAGCTGAGCCATAAGGGAAGCTCAGGAATACTGGAGTGGGTAGCCTATCCCTTTTCCAGGGGATCTTCCTGACCCAGGAATTAAACTGGGGTCTCCTGCATTGCAGGTGGATTCTTTACCAGCTGAGCTATCTGGGAAGTCCTGTGATATGTGCAAGTAGAGACATAAATATTCTGATAATCAAAGATGACACTAATGGTGAGGCTTTTTTTTTTTTTTTTTTTGCCATGGAGTGGCTGAAAAGAACAATTCATGCTGTGAATCCGTTTTCCTAACTTTCTTGTATACATGCCACAATAAGTGGTTCCAGCTGGAGAAAAGGTGAAACCAAGTGAGCTTTTATGTACCCTCTGTCATCTGACTGGGCTTACTTTTTGGTTCGTTCTATGTTTTCTATCAAGTTTGAAACTGTGAATGTTTCCACTCTGGTGCCGCTGCACAGTTTGCACATGAAGATGTTTTAAGCAGGTTCTGAAATCATAAAAAGTAGGGAGGATGCCCAGATGACAACGAGCAGAAAAATTCCTCCTTTAAATAAAAGCCTCCCTTCTCATTTGGAAAGCAAAATGTGCTCTCTTAAAAGTAACAGCTGCAAAAAAAAAAAAAAAAAAAAAAAAAGCAGGAAGGCAGAACACACTAATCTAAGTTGTAAAATATGTTTGGGTAGCTGAACAGAGATTTAGCTGTTTCTGAGGGGAAAAAAAAAATCAAAATCTAATTTAAAAATGAAGGTATTTAAAAGCCTGGCACAAAAGAGCCTTATTGATGGAGTTGGTGAGCAGCCCGGATGTGGCCACTTCTCTGCTCTGGCTGGCGGCTCTGCCTGCCTGCTCTGTGCTTGTAGCGGGGGCCTTACACTGTAGCCTGCGGTCACATGTATCAGCAGACAGACACCTGTCTTTATGGAAAGCAATCCGTGATTATAGAAGGGAAAGCCAGAATGAGTTTGTTTTTCTTAACTGACTTTGTTTTTCTTGAAGTTGATTTGGACAAATTGATACTTCTTTCTGAAAACAAGGTTCAAAGTTTTGTTTTTTTTCCTCCTCATGTAGAATTGAAGCTCTGAGCTTATGGATTTCTTTAGGTGTTACATATATTGATTCACAGGGTTATATATATTGATGCACTGAACTTTTCCTAATAGAATATGGTAGTGTTGAAGATGTTTCTTTCAAATGGCCTGATTTCTGAATGGAAGAAGTAACAGCACTCTGTCAGAAACATGTCTGTCTTGGGGACCCTGATTCTCAGATAGTGAATCGGTTCCCTAATCTGGAAAATAGAAGCCTCCTGTTGCTGTTCAGTTGCCAAGTCCTGTTTAACTCTTTGTGATCCCATGGACTGCAGCACACCAGGCTTCCCTGTCCTTCACTGTCTCCCAGAGTTAGCTCAAACTCATGTCCATTGAGTTGGTGATATTATCCAGCTATCTCATCCTCTGTTGCCCCTTTCTCCATCTGCCCTCCATCTTTCCCAGTGTCAGAGTCTTTTCCAATGAATTGGCTCTTTGCATCAGGTAACCAAAGTATTAAAGCTTCAGCATCAGAAGCCTCTATACATGGCATATATATTTGAGATTAGGGAATATGATGTGTGTGTGTGTGTGTGTGTGTGTGTGATGAAGTCACTACTGCCCCAATAAATAATAACACAGTTTTGTTAAAGACTAATATAATAAATCTGATTTGCTAAAGTATACATTTCTGCTCTGATAGACATACCAATTTTGCTTTCTGCTCTCTGAAGGAAGTTTCTCTGTTCATTTCAAGAAATGGAAGACAGCTGTGCTCACCACTATAGCACCATTGCTCATGGAAAATGGGATAGACCCTAAGGATGATGTACTTTTATATGGACAAGAGAGATTTGTTTCTTTTTCTTTTTTTTAAAGAAGGAATGCAGTTAGAGGGAGAAATTCTTCTATCTGTTAATTTCTTGCAATATTTTATTTAAACATTTTGGAGCAGTAATCAGTTTCTAACTTTTATTGCAAATATAATACATATCTGATGTATTTGATTAATCTCCATTAGTTTAAAAGTTCCTGGAAAGCAGGGCCATGTCTGATGTATCCTAGCATGACCCCAGTACCTGGGACAAGTAAGGCATTCAATACACATATACGGAATGTATCGAATTATAACAATGACTGGGCTTTCACGTGATTCCTAGAAAACAACCTCTTTGTAGATGTTGACCAACTCATGTGTATTCTGTTATGAAGGGCATTCTATACATTACTTGACATATGCTAACTTCCAGCCATTATATTGTCAATTTTCATTTCTTCAGATTTCATATCAAGCACAAGTGAGGTCAGAATACCTTACCCTTAATAAGTTTACTCTCTAGAAGGGCATGTGGTACAAAGTGTCATGTAAATTATATTTCCTATTGAGACTGATGTTGAGATATTTCTCCATCACATAAATTAGTAATCTAGGGAGTAAAATTTATATTTAGAGCTAGCCCAGCTGAATATTACACCGTATTCTCTTCACCCTCGTTTTTAGGGAGAGAGACACCATTCTTGCATTTTATCTATGCATTTACATCTGGAAAAAATCAGTATTAAAGAGCCATGACTTTTACAGTGAGTCAAATGGTCTTATTCCACTGATATTTTTGAAAGAATAAAGAAGACTGTCTGCTCTCTTTTCTTTTGCTGTAACAAGAGTATCAAATGATTGACCTTTCCATATAGCTGAAGGTTGCCCTTTAGTGAAATGAAATGGAATGAAGATAAAACATAGAAATTGTAGTAGGATTGTTAAAAATGGGCTTCATGTTACACCGCTGAGTATATATTTATATAATAACATTGACTGAGCTCCCTCTGTGTCCCACATACAATTATAAACTCTTGTAGGATCTCATATAATCCTTGCAACATCTTCATTTTAGGTATTACTATTCACATTTTACAGATGAGGAAACCAAGACACACACAGTGCAATTAACTTGTCCAGGGCAATAGGTGGGTATGCAGATGAGCCAGGAAGATTCCACAGCTCATGAATTTAACTACTACCAATGTGAACAACGTGATTTTCTTCTTCACATGAGCTGAGTAACATTTTCTAGAATTAAAGTAATTTTCTCAGATATTGGACTATGTATTGGTTTATGCAGGTCTTTCCAAGTATTATGAATCACTTGACTTTCCATTGTTAGAGGAGATAAAGAGGAGCAAAGAGGTCCGCTCTTGCTCTTCGCAGAATCCGCCAGGGTCTCAGTCTCCCACCTGTCGACGACGCTTAGCAGTGCAGTCAAGATGCCTCCTGGAAGCTGGAGCTGCACTTCCCGCGTGGCCCCTCCTGCCAGCCGTGTGCCTCAGATGAGAACAGCACCCAGGCCAGCGCCTGCAGCTCAGCCACCGGCAGTGGCCCCACCGTCTGCCGTCGGCTCCCCTGCTGCTGCTCCCCGGCAGCCAGGTCTGATAGCCCAGATGGCAACCACTGCTGCTGGCGTGGCTGTGGGTTCTGCCGTCGGCCACACTCTGGGTCACGCCATCACTGAAGGCTTCAGTGGAGGAAGCAGTGCTGAACCCACAAGGCCTGACATCACTTACCAGCAGCCTCAGGGAATCCATTTGGCACAACTGCAGCAGAATGGTCCCTGCTTCTATGAGGTAAAACAGTTTTTGGAGTGTGCCCAAAGCCAGGGTGACCTTAAACTTTGAGAGGGTTTCAGCGAGGTGTTGAAACAGTGCAGATTGGCCAACAGATTAGCTTAATCAAGAAGTTCCAGGTGAAGACGTGAAAAATCACCTCTCGTGACCATGTTGATTTGGCATTTAAAGTGTAATTAGTAGTGAAGATGTGAAGTGTGAGACCACCTGTTAAACCTCTCCTTAATCATTAATAGCTTTTATGCTTCACGATTGCAGTGGAAGAGGGCATTGTCACTATATAGAAGTTCATTGAGATGGTATTGAGTTTGGGATTGGGCAGAAGAGGTGGTTGTGGCCTCTTAAGCATGCTTTTCTGATGTTATTGTTTGTGAATTGATTAGAATAAAATGATTTTCTTTCTTAAAAAGAAAAAGGAGCAAAGAGGACTATCCCTGAGACATCTCTAGAATCTTCCAGTGAGATCAAGTGATAACTTATTTCTGGTACAGATTTTGAGTCATCGTGTGTAAAACTATATTGTTACATAATTATTCTAGCTGTTTCCGAACCACCTTTCTAGGTTTGGACCCCTTTTCTCGCATCTAAATCCTCCTTTTTAGGTTTAGGGAAACACTCATCCTTTTGACTCAAAAGGAAGAAATAACTCACTTGCTAGTACAGTAATTAAAAATGTCAGATGCTTGCTTTCCCAGATTCTTTGCATCCAGGGCCAGGTCATGTGGTTTAGAATGGACTGAGATGTATGCATTTTGGTTTTGGTTTAGGAGCTTGTGACGCAAAGAAGTAGGGACCATGGAGAACTCATTCTGGGGAAAAATCAAAGGCAAGATTTAACAACTAGTTTATTATATATTTGGCCAAACTAGCTTTTGAGTCCTCAGTACTGTTTCTCATGGTACTGCAGGGAAATTATGAAAGCCAGTGTTGGGTTACCCACTCGGCAAGGCAGGAGTGTGCTTTGGGGACTTGTGAACAGGAGCATCAAAAAGGATTTGGGGAAAATAATATTTCTGACAATATAGTAGTTATCGTAATAAAAATTAGAATTTATTTCCTTTCATTTTCTTTGTAGTTTAGTGTTGATTTAACTTTGAATTGTGTATTGTTACAGTGGGTTGTATGTATGGTCAGATGGGGATACACAGCTGTCTTCTTCAAGCTCAATGTCAGAGACCTCTTCCCCTCCTCTTTGATATGCAGACTCCTCCACTAACAGCAAGTACTGTTTCCAGAGGGCTTCCCTGAGCTCAGTTGGGAAAGAATCCACCTGTAATGCAAGAGTCCCAGGTTCAATTCCTGGGTTGGGAAGATCCTCTGGAGAATGGATAGGCTACCCACTCCAATATTCTTGTGCTTCCCTTGTGGCTCAGCTGGTAAAGACTATGCCTGCAATGCGGGAGACCTGGGTTCAATCCCTGGGCAGGGAAGATCCCCTGGAGAAGGGAAAGGCTAATCACTCCAGTATTCTGGCCTGGAGAATTCCATGGACTGTATAGTCCATGGGGTTGCAAAGAGTCAGAGAAGGCTGAGCGACTTTCACTTTCACTTTTCACTGTTTCCAGAAGAAAAGTAGAGGATCTTACACCTACAGACTTAAGGACCAAGATGTATTACCGTGTTTCCTCTTTCTCATTTGAAGCCTATGACTGTTGAGCATGCTTTATTCCTTCTGCAAAGCCAACCCCAGGAGGAATGGGCATTTAGGGAGGAGAGAATTTGAGGAGAATGGCCGAGACATGATAGAAATTTTATGATAGATGACACTGAGATTTTTCAAAGTAAGTATTCCAGAGAATCATCCATTTTTAAGGTTTTTCCTCAAGCTTCCCATTTCTAAGCATTATGCTGCTGCTGCTGCTAAGTTGCTTCAGTTGTGTCCAACTCTGTGTGACCCCATAGATGGCAGCCCACCAGGCTCCCCTGTCCCTGGGATTCTCCAGGCAAGAACACTGGAGTGGGTTGCCATTTCCTTCTCCAAATATACACACTGCTGCTGCTGCTGCTGCTAAGTCGCTTTAGTCATGTCCAACTCTGTGATCCCATAGATGGCAGCCCACCAGGCTCCCCCATCCCTGGGATTCTCCAGGCAAGAACACATTCTCAACAATTAATTTTGTAGAGTGATAGTAGCATCCACTGTTGTTTGACAAGTCTAGCTTCTATACTAATAATTATTTCTGTTGTATTGATTTGAAATAGCTCTGTTAAGGTACAACATCAATGTTGCATTTTAAAGCCTTCTAAGGTATAAGAAATTGCCAAATTCAGACTTAAATTGAAGAGAGTAGGGAAAACCACTAGACCATTCAGGTATGACCTAAATCAAATCCCTTATGATTATACAGTGGAAGTGAGAAATAGATTTAAAGGCCTATTTCTGATAGATAGAGTGCCTGATGAACTATGGAATGAGATTCCTGACATTGTACAGGAGACAGGGATCAAGACCATCCCCATGGAAAAGAAATGCAAAAAAGCAAAATGGCTGTCTGGGGAGGCCTTACAAATAGCTGTGAAAAGAAGAGAAGCGAAAAGCAAAGGAGAAAAGAAAAGATATAAGCATCTGAATGCAGAGTTCCAAAGAATAGCACGGAGAGATAAGAAAGCCTTCTTCAGCGATCAATGCAAAGAAATAGAGGAAAACAACAGAATGGGAAAGAGATCTCTTCAAGAAAACCAGATATCAAGGGAACATTTCATGCAAAGATGGTCTCGATAAAGGACAGAAATGGTATGGACCTAATAGAAGCAGAAGACATTAAGAAGAGGTGGCAAGAATACACAGAAGAACTACAAAAAAGAGCTTCATGACCCAGATAATCATGATGGTGTGATCACTGACCTAGAGCCAGACATCCTGGAATATGAAGTCAAGTGGGCCTTAGAAAGCATTACTACAAACAAAGCTAGTGGAGGTGATGGAATTCCAGTTGAGCTATTCCAAATCCTGAAAGATGATGCTGTGAAAGTGCTGCATTCAATATGCCAGCAAATTTGGAAAACTCAGCAGTGGCCACAGGACTGGAAAAGGTCAGTTTTCATTCCAATCCCAAAGAAAGGCAATGCCAAGGAATGCTCAAACTACCGCACAATTGCACTCATCTCACACGCTAGTAAAGTAATGCTCAAAATTCTCCAAGCCAGGCTTCAGCAATATGTGAACCGTGAACTTCCTGATGTTCAAGCTGGTTTTAGAAAAGGCAGAGGAACCAGAGATCAAATTGCCAACATCCGTTGGATCATGGAAAAAGCAAGAGAGTTCCAGAAAAGCATCTATTTCTGCTTTATTGACTATGCCAAAGCCTTTGACTGTGTGGATGACAATAACTGTGGAAAATTCTGAAAGAGATGGGAATACCAGACCCACCTTACTTGCCTCTTGAGAAATTTGTATGCAGGTCAGGAAGGAACAGTTAGAACTGGTCATGGAACAACAGACTGATTCCAAATAGGAAAAGGAGTTCGTCAAGGCTGTGTATTGTCACCCTGCCTATTTAACTTATATGCAGAGTACATCATGAGAAATGCTGGACTGGAAGAAACACAAGTTGGAATAAAAATTGCTGGGAGAAATATCAATAACCTCAGATATGCAGATGACACCACCCTTATGGCAGAAAGTGAAGAGGAACTCAAAAGCCTCTTGATGAAAGTGAAAGTGGAGAGTGAAAAGGTTGGCTTAAAGCTCAACATTCAGAAAACGAAGATCATGGCATCTGGTCCCATCACTTCATGGGAAATAGATGGGGAAACAGTGGAGACAGTGTCAAACTTTCTTTTTCTGGGCTCCAAAATCACTGCAGATGGTGACTGCAGCCATGAAATTAAAAGACGCTTACTCCTTGGAAGGAAAGTTATGACCAACCTAGATAGCATATTCAAAAGCAGAGACATTACTTTGCCAACAAAGGTTCGCCTAGTCAAGGCTATGGTTTTTCCTGTGGTCGTGTATGGATGTGAGAGTTGGATTGTGAAGAAGGCTGAGCACCGAAGAATTGATGCTTTTGAACTGTGGTGTTGGAGAAGACTCTTGAGGGTGCCTTGGACTGCAAGGAGATCCAACCAGTCCATTCTGAAGATCAGCCCTGGGATTTCTTTGGAGGGAATGATGCTAAAGCTGAAACTCCAGTATTTTGGCCACCTCATGCGAAGAGTTGACTCATTGGAGAAGACTCTGATGCTAGGAGGGATTGAGGGCAGGAGGAGAAGGGGACGACAGAGGATGAGATGGCTGGATGGCATCACTGACTCGATGGATGTGAGTCTGAATGAACTCCAGGAGTTGGAGATGAACAGGGAGGCCTGGCGTGCTGTGATACATGGGTCGAAAAGAGTCGGACAGGACTGAGTGACTGATCTGATCTGTAGGTATAAGAAGAATGTAGTATATAAATCACACTTCTAGATAAATAAGTTTTGTAATTTAAGGGAAAAAAAAAAAAAGAGCTTTCCTGTTTTTAGGGAAATTGAGTGTAAATCCACCACTCCAAGACTGTCTGAGAACTGTTTGAAGATTTAAGTTCCTCTAGGGCTGTGTTCCCTGGTGGCTCAGACGGTAAAGCGTCTGTCTATGATGTAGGAGACCCGGGTTCGATCTCTGGGTTGGGAAGATCCCTTGGAGAAGGAAATGGCAATCCACTCCAGTACTATTGCCTGGAAAATCCCATGGACAGAGGAGCCTGGTAGGCTACAGTCCGTGGAGTCGCAAAGAGTCGGATATGACTGAGCGACTTCACGTTCACGTTCAGGGCTATGTTTAGGTAGTTTCATTTGTTTCATAGGTGCTTTGCCCAGGGTTGGACCAACAGATAAGCTTCTTAACTGGTGGATTTAAGTGACTATCTGTTCACCTTTGAGGTTTGGACCTGGGGTTTTGTGAAAAATTGGAAGATAGGCAAGTACTGAATAGAAAAAGAAGATAAAGATGAAGTGAGTTCCATAGTTTGGCATCGTTCACATTTACCTTTTTTTCCCCATATATACATATATACACACATGTATATATATATGTATGTATACGCCCATCATACACATACTTACGTATGTTATATATATACACACACACAGACACACACACACACACACACATATGTGTGTGTATTTTGGCTGTGCTGTGTGGCACGTGAAGTCATAGTTTCCTGCTGCTGCTGCTGCTAAGTCGCTTCAGTCATGTCCGACTCTGTGCCACCCCATAGACGGCAGCTCACCAGGCTTCCCCGTCCCTGGGATTCTCCTGACCGGGGATCAAACCCATGCTCCCTGCAGTGGAACCATGAAGTTCTAATCACTTCCCCACCAGGGAAGTCCCATATATTTTTTAATGAAAAGTCATTAACAAGAGTGCCAGAGTTCGAGTTAGGATACATATATTCTGGGTCTAAAATGGTAACATATTGTATGAACAATATATTATAGCTCCTTTCATTCTTTTTCTTGATTTCTAGAAGTTTCCTTAAGCCCCAAATAACCTTGACCCCTCACTAAAGATAATTGTACCGACAGTGAACTTGGGGACATTGACTTCAAATGTTGCCTCAGTAAAGAACAGGAGGAAGTTTCAAAAAGAAGAATGAGGGGCCCACAGTCCTTTAAAACATGAACAATTGACATATTATGACAAATTCTTCTAGGTATTTTTAATTTCTAAAAATGCATGAATTAGTACCAAAAAAATATTTAAATGATACCAAAGGATTGATCTCTTCAGGGACAATCATTCTTTTAGGCCTTTGTGATGCTTTAGTTGGTGTTTTATGCATATTCCAATATTCATAAGTATATATGTTTATTCAAGTGGTAAGACACTATATGTATCTTTACACAGGTATTTTTTTCCCTGTTTCAAGATAAGTAACAGCTTATCTTGAAACTTGTTTCATTTCAGTGCATAAAGACTTGCCTCTTTTTTTCTATCCATCTCACTGGACATTGCATTTTTATCCCACTGTACAAACTTGTCTGCTGAGTTGCGTCAGTTGTGTCCGACTCTGTGCGACCCCATGGACTGGGGCCTGCCAGGCTCCTCTGACCATGGAGATTCTCCAGGCAAGAATAGAGGAGTGAGTTGCCACGCCCTCCTCCAGGAGATCTTCCTGCCCCGGGGATTGAACCTGAGTCTCTTAGGACTCCTGCACTGGCAGGCGAGTTCTTTACCAATAGTGCCACCTGGGAACCCGCATACAGACGTCCCATACTTTATTTAACTGATTTCCCACTCATGGGCATCTAGGTGGTTTCATTTTTGCTGTTACAAACCATGTCATAGTAAATGTCCTCACATGTACAGATTTTCACAGAGAAAGGGTTTATCTCACAAATAAATTCTGGGATGTGGCATTGCTGGGAAAAAAGTCATAGGTATGAACATTTTGAGAGAAGGCAATGGCACCCCACTCCAGTGCTCTTGCCTAGAAAATCCCATGGATGGAGGAGCCTGGTAGGCTGCAGTCCATGGGGTCGCTAAGAGTCAGACATGACTGAGTGACTTCACTTTCTCTTTTCACTTTCATGCATTGGAGAAGGAAATGGCAACCCACTCCAGTGTTCTTGCCTGGAGAATCCCAGGGACGGGGGAGCCTGGTGGGCTGCCGTCTGTGGGGTCACACAGAGTCAGACACGACTGAAGTGACTTAGCATAGCATAGCATGAACATTTTGATTGACGTTGCTACAGCTCTCTCTCTGTTAGTTTTGCTGATTTATTCTGGTGTAGCAGGAGCACTCAGTCTCCACATTGCACAGCCCCAGAGGAGGTTGTGCCCCTTGTCAGGTGGTAGTATATGTGGGTGGAGCTGTGGTTTGGCTGCAGCTCTTTCTGGCTCTGCCTGATGCTAGCTCATTGCTCTTGGTAGTCGTTCCGGGTATGGGCTATTCAACTTCAGATGGAGTAGATGGATGGATGGAGATTGTGGATTTCCTTCAGGCAACATTTAGAATTGTGTACCATTGCAGAAGAAAGTTGTGCAAATAAAAATAAACCAATTAAATATGTGGAGTGAATGGTATCCAAGTGAACCCAATATTCATTTACCAGTATGCATTTGGATAAGAGCTTCATGAAGGATGCTAAGAAGATAAAGTCATGAAATTATTAGAGATTTGCTGAGATTCTAAATCTAGCTTGCTTCACTTTGGACACCAAACATATGGCCATAGCTAATTATTTGCTTAATGCTGATGCATTTCAAAACCCTTGTTGTTTTCCTATAAGGGCCTCTGGGACAGTTATAATAAGATATGTGGTTAGAAAGACATGAAATGTAAAGTGAAATTCTGACCTTTAGAAAGAACTGCTGTAAACTTTGAAAAAATTGATTTGTTAACAGTGATATTTCTTTCCTTTTTTCTGTATCTAATGTATAGCAACATAAACATATATGTGGGTATGTATATGTATGTTTACATATTTATCTTCAAATGTACACACAGATGTGTGATGAAGCCACCTCTTACTGGGCCATAGAGATTAATTGTTAACTTTTCAAATATTTTGTGATGTGTATTCAGTACTGTAGAGTATTTATATTTTAGAAATTGGCAAAATGTAAAAGTTTGGCCTCAATTCCCAGAAAGCTGGTTGTTACCAGTGTACATAGGTATGTATAACTGATACTCTGTCCAAGATGAATCAACCTTCAGAACTATGACAAGGTCATTTGTTTGCCATGTCTGATTTTCAGAAAGCAGGAAAAAGTAGAACTTAGTTCTCTTGCACTTTTCTGAACAAAACCTTCAGTTCAGTTCACTGTAGTCGCTCAGTCGTGTCCGACTCTTTGTGACCGCATGGACTGCAGCACACCAGGCTTCCCTGTCCATCACCAACTCCCAGAACTTACTCAAACTCATGTTCATCGAGTTGGTGATGCCATTCAACCATCTTATCCTCTGTCGTCCCCTTCTCCTCCTGCCTTCAATCTTTCCCAGCATCAGGATCTTTTCAAATCAGTCACTTCTTCGCATCAGGTGGCCAAAGTATTGGAGCTTCAGCTTCAGCACAAGTCCTTCCAGTGAGTATTCAGGACTGATTTCCTTTTGAATGGACTGATTTCCTTTTGGCTGGATCTCCTTGCAGTCCAAGGGACTCTCAAGAGTCTTCTCCAACACCACAGTTCAAAAGCATCAATTCTTAAGTGCTCAGCTTTCTTTATACCCCAGCTCTCATATCCATACATGACTACTGGAAAAACCATAGCTTTGACTAGACGGACCTTTGTTGGTAAAGGTAGGTCTTTGCTTTTTAATATGCTGTCTAGGTTGTCATAGCTTTTCTTCCAAGGAGTAAGCATCTTTTAATTTCATGGCTGCAGTCACCATCTACAGTGATTTTGGAGTGCCACCCTCAACCAGAAAAAAAAGTCTGTCACTGTTTCCATTGTTTTCCCATCTATTTGTCATGAAGTGATGGGACTGGATGCCATGATCTTAGTTTCCTGAATGTTGAATTTTAAGCCAACTTTTTCACTCTCCTCTTTCACGTTCATCAAGAGGCTCTTTAGTTCTTTGCTTTCTGCCATAAGGGTGGTATCATCTGCATATCTGAGGTTATTGATATTTCTCCTGGCAATGTTGATTCCAGCATGTGCTTCATCCAGCCTGGCATTTCACATGATGTACTCTGCATAGAAGTTAAATAAGCAGACCATATATAGCCTTGATGGCTCCTTTCCTAATTTGAAACTAGTCTGTTGTTCCATGTCCAGTTCTAACTGTTGCTTCATGACCAGTGTATAGATTCCTCAGGAGGCAGGTCAGGTGGTCTAGTATTCCCATCTCTTGAAGAGTTTTCCAGTTTGTTGTGATCTACACAGTCAAGGAGAAGACAATGGCACCCCACTCCAGTACTCTTACCTGGCAAATCCCATGGACCGAGGAGCCTGGTAGGCTGCACTCCATGGGGTCGCTAAGAGTTGGACATGACTGAGCGACTTCACTTTCACTTTTTACTTTCATGCATTGGAGAAGGAAATGGCAACCCACTCCAGTGTTCTTGCCTGGAGAATCCCAGGGACGGGGGAGCCTGGTGGGCTGCTGTCTATGGGGTTGCACAGAGTTGGACACGACTGAAGTGACTTAGCATAGCACACAGTCAAAGGCTTTGGTGTAGTCAATAAAGCAGTAGATGTTTTTCTGGATTACTGTTTTTCTGGATTACTAACAAAACCTTAGTAATGCTGTATGGCTCACTGTTACTTTTTATATGTACAAATAACGTACATATGTACCATTACAGTTTACTTTTAATTTATGTGTAATTTCTGGTTGCTTTTAAATGTTTTTATACCAGTGGAATCTCTTGCAAATAATGAATTATAAACATTTTAAGAGCATGATTTACCAAGATTCATGGTGGGAGGTTAACAGTGTAACAAACTGAACGGTTCCCTAATACTTGCTACTGGGAAACAGGACAGAGGATCCTGTTGGGCTATAGTCCATGGGGTCACAGAGTCAGACAGGGGCTGACTATGGAATGAAGGGCTGCTATGGAAAGAAAGACACACTTTAAAGTTGAAAGGATGGTTGGAATTCCTGTGATGCAGTCACTCTTGTATAAATAGAAAGAAGAACGGGAATTAATGCTAGTGGGAGTCACATGAGTTAGTATTTGAATTGCCCCATCCAGCAGAGTCCCAGGTTTCAGTGCTTTGACTGTGAATATAGAAGCTGAGGGCTTTAGGGCATGCAGATGAGTAGCCTATACAGGTTGCATTGTTAATTTTCCCTCAGTGTTGAAATAGGGAAGAATGACTTTTATCCAGTCAAATACAGGTAATGTTAATAACTTGATCAGAATTTAAGGAGATTAAATGTCAGAGTTAGGGCTCTGCTGGTAAATATCATTTATGGAAGGCAGGAGTAATAGACAGTTGTATATAGCCTTGCGGCTTTTGCCATTCTATAAGTAGTAAAATGTGATTTATTATTCTGTACTCTGTCATGTATTACTCAAGAGGCACAAAGAAATGATGACTTAGAAATCCTGCATAAAAATGAACTCAGAGGCTCATGTTTTCTGGATGCAAAAGAGATTATAAGCAGACTCTGACACCTATTTTAGTTTATGACTTACTGATCTATAAAGAAAATAACTTGTAAAACCCAAATTAAGCAGGAATAGGGATGGTTTCCTAATAATGAAAGCCAGCTCTGCTCGTTTCTTTTAATATGTCGACTAAAAAGATGCACAGTGTGAGAGCTGCAAGTTAAGTTTGATTTGGGGCGAAATGAGGACTGCAGGCTGGGAGACAATACCTCAGATGGGTCTGGGAGGCTGCTCCAAAGAGGCAATGGGGCAAGGCGGATATATAAGATTTTGATGAAAGGGGAGTTCAGTGCAATCAAACACTCACTCCCAAAAGGTTTTCTGCTCTTCATGAGGAGCTGATATCACCATGAAGGGATTTTGTGCTTTTCTAGATATGAGGAGATGCGAGGATTGGGGTCATGAAATCAGCTCCTGAAAATATCTGTCTAAAGACCTGTCCACCAATTTCCCTGGAGCACGGAGTGCCTCACTCTCCACCCTGAATTCCCCGCAGGGGGTGTTGAACATGGGCAGCTGCAGCAGCGCAGGGTTCAGTGTCCTCAGAGGCAGATGGCAAACGCCACAAGTGCCAATTTGTAGTTGACAAATAGTAATATTATACCAGTAAAATGTAGAAGTTAACATGTTCGTCCTTTGAAAATTTGAAGAAGACTGATTTCATTGGGTCTGGAGAAATTCAAAGGGCTTCCCTGGTGGCTCAGACCATGAAGAATCGGTCTGCAATGCAGGAGACCGGGGTTTGATCCCTGAGTCAGGAAGATCCCCTGGAGAAGGGAATGGCGACCCAGTGCAGTATTCTTGCCTGGAGAATTCCATGAACAGAGGAACCTGGTGGGCTACAGTCTGTGGGGTCACAAAGAGTTTGAACATGACTGACTAAAATTTTCACTTTCATTGAGGAATTCAAATTTGTTACAAACTATTTCATTCCAGTTTTAAGAATGAAAATATTAAAGATTGTGATTTTCTCTGAGATGGGAATTTAAGATTGGATTCATACAGGTCCTTCCAAGAAGAAAAGAGGTCAGGTTGGTTGAAGGCTTTGCAGTTTCTACCTTGAGCTCTTAGATCACTCTCATTTGGAGTTTTCAACAGACTTTTTCAACCAGGTGAATTTTTTAATATAGCCTTCCATTCTTCAGGAAGTAATTTATGCCACTTTCCTTCTTCTATCATTTTATTTCTGATAAGTGTTTTTGAAAAATCTCTTTATACAGGCAGACCTGGAAGATATTGCCAATTTGGTTCCAGACCACCCAATAAAGTGAATACCATAATAAAGCGATTCTTACCAACTTTTTAGTTTCCCAGGGCAAATAAAACTTACGTTTATGCATATATACATTGCTGCTCCTGCTGCTAAGTAGGTTCAGTCGTGTCCGACTCTGTGCGACCCCATAGACGGCAGCCTACCAGGCTCCCCCATCCCTGGGATTCTCCAGGCAAGAACACTGGAGTGGGTTGCCATTTCCTTCTCCGTTGTGTGAAAGTGAAAAGTGAAAGTGAAGTCGCTCAGTTGCGACCGACTGGTAGCGACCCCATGGAATGCAGCCCACCAGGCTCCTCCATCCATGAGATTTTCTAGGCAAGAGTACCGGAGTGGCTTGCCATATATACACTACTGTGTGTAAATAGATAGCTAGTGGGAACCTGCACAGTACAGGAAGCTCAGCTCCGTATTCTGTGGTGACCTGGAAGGGTAGGATGGGGAGTGGGAGGAGGGATACCTGTATACACACAGCTGATTCACTTCATTGTACAGCAGAAACTAACACAACGTTTCAAAGTAAATATACCCCAGTTTATTACTACACTGTAGTCTGTTAAGTGTGCAACAGCATTGTGTCTAAGAAAGCATTGTACATACCTTAATTAAAAAACACTTTATTGCTAAAAATGCTAACCATCATCTAACAATGCCGGATTGCCACAAGCCTTCAATTTGTTAGAAACACAGTATCTGGGAAGTGCAATGAAGCAAAGCACAGTTAAATGAGGTATGCCTGTATATTTGAAGATTCATATAAACTTACATCTACTCTTCTTTTTCCTAGGCTAATAACTCTAATTCCCACACACTTTGATTTTTTATTTTTAATTTCTAAATGATCTAATGCAAACACTGCAGATTGTAAAGGACTACAAGAATATATAATATTTTCAATCACTACATATATTTTTCAATGCCAGACTTGAGAATGTTAGGACTGGAACATTTTGCATGGTCTTTGGAATCTGGAGAAAGCCAGATCACATGAAAACAGTATTCACTATTTTCTTTTAAAAGCCAAATGTGACCTGGACATATTAATAGTTTGTTAGATTTTGCACCTAAATTGTCATCAGCTTGTTGAGCCAAGGGTTTATATATATATATATATATGTCTAGGAATAGAGTTTTTATGTAACAGATGAGAAAGAAGAAAAGAATGGATGTTCTTAGATTAGTAGGCATTCAGGTGGTGGGGGAAGAGCGCATTGTCATAGCTTTCTCTGTAGAGATATGTGTTGTTAAGTCCGTGTGTGTGTGTGTTTTTTTTTTTTTTTTTGTACTTGTTGATAAGACTGACTGAAGTACTGCTTTACTTTATTCAGTTACTCTTTGTAACCTTAGTAACTAGCCCCTTAATTTAGATTGCATTCATTTTGACCTAAAAATAAATGATCTATATTTGCATAGCTTTCTCAGGGCTCATTTTTAGCATGTTATGTATTATAAAAGGTGTTTTAAAGTGGGTTATGTGCATTTCGGTAGGGAAAAAGCATCATGAGAGGATTATTTGAACAATACATTCATACATGGTCTTATATACACCAAGAGTCCCTTGGACAATCTATATGTAGTTTATAGAAGATAGACTCTACAATACCACCTACCCTAAGCTGGTTCTGCCCATGTATTTGCAAGTGTGTTGACCTGTATCAAATATTATATTGTTGTTCAGTTGCTCAGTTGTTTCAGATTTTTTGTGACCCCATGGACTGCAACATGCCAGACATCCCTGTCCTTCACCATCTCCCGGAGCTTGCTCAAACTCATGACCATTGCGTCAGTGATGCCACCCAACCATCTCATCCTCTGTCCCCTTCTCCTCCTGCCTTCAATCTTTCCTAGCTTTAGTGTCTTTTCCAATGGGTCAGCTCTTATACCAAGTTTATATACCAAGTAGAGTTGTACAGACAAATCTTGGATTAATTTCCATTTAGAATATTAAAATCTGAATATTAAGGTCCTCAGTCAGTGAGAAAACCTACGTAAGAGTGTGCCAGACATGACTTTAGGTGCTGGGGACAGAGCTCTGAATAGGCAAGCTGGGTTCCTGCCTACAAGGTATAGTAGGAATGATGGGGGTGGATGTAGCATATCTGGCTACGTGAAGACCAGTTCTAGATGCAAACAGCAGAATGACCCATCTACTAAGCCTGTTGGCGATCTTAGTGTCAATGGCATTTGCTGCAGCCAAGTCAGTCTTACTTAGAAGAACATGAGTATGTAGTTTCTTGGGAATTTGCTCATTGAAGCCAGAGAGCTCTTTTCAAAATGACAATCCTCTAGTCCAAGCACTGCAGTGTCTTCCACTGCTTTTAGGAAGAAGACTTAATTTCTTAATGTGACTCCCCAAACCCTTGTTGTCTGATGCTCTCCACTGATGCACATTGACCAGAAGTCAGGCTTCCTCCGGGACTCACATGCTCTCTTCTCTGCTTGCCCCCCACCCAACAAATGACCTCCTGGGCATCCTTCAGATTTCAGCTCAGGTTTCCTGTTTTGGGAAGCCTGCCTTGATCTCTTTGTCAAAGTCAGACCCTCTTTCTTCCCTCTTCTGATGTCTTTGGGATGCACTTGTAAGAGTTGTCATAATTCAACTTAATGGAAAAAAAAAAGATGATGGTGGTTAAATTTACAAAATGTATAGAATGAGTTAATTATTTAATCATGGAAAGAGATAAGTAGTGGGTTGAGGATACATTTAGAATGCAACAGTTTATCATAGAAAAAAATGCTTTTTGCCAGGAATATTATCTTCTGAATGATGGTGTACTTGATGAATAATTGGAGGCCTGTCACCAATTTGGAAATAATCTCATATAGTATTGACTGAGGGTTCTGTCAATGAAAAGATTATATAATTAACTTTTGATTTATTAATATAAACATATAAAGCCTATACTTTTACAAATGAGTTTCCTCGTGACATTTACCTCTCATTCTATCAGTTGAAAATTTGAGTATTGGTTTCTATTTTTGTAGTCATCGATGTAATGAATATTGGTTGTCATAAAAGTCTTCAACTGACTTTTTACGGTCCTGGAGCACTTTCTAAATAAATAATTTAGCTTGTGTAATTCTATTATCATGTGTTTCTCACTGTACTTCTTTCTTCCTTCCCCCTTCTTTTTCTTCCTTCTTTTCTGTCTGTCTCTGTTGTCCTCTTTTTCAATTAAATATGTGGAAGACGAGCAGAAGGCCAATATATACAAGTATATGATACACATATTCTGATACTGGAGGTGTGAGTAAATGTTAAAAGTCCCCATGGCCACCTGGAATCTCAAGTTTCTTCCCAATTAATGTTTTTCATCAGTTTTCTCTGAGAGTTTTACACAGATGAGTACACACACAATATTATATGCTTATCTGTACAGACATGTAGATAACATTTATAGCATGTCTGGAGATTGGATAGTATACATTATAAATGAGTATGCTTTTTTTTTTTTTTGACCATGCTGCACGTGGTATGTGGGATCTTAGTTCCCTGATCAGAGATCAAACCCGAGCTCCCTGCAGTGGAGGCACGGAGTCCTAATAACCATTAGACCACCAGGGAAGTCCCCAGTGTGTTTTGTCCCCCCTAATTCCACTTAACAAAGCATTACAACTCATTTTGTTTCCGTACACTGCAGTATTTTTCCTTCCTCTTCTCTATAAATTACCTTTGAAGTTCAAAATAGTTTCAAGTCCACCTTAAAATTTTCCAGAATTTCAGAATTCTGAATTCCAGAATTCTAAATTCCAGAGAAGCCTTTCCAGAATGACCAGCTACATATATTTGGAATGTCTATCATAACATCCTCATGCGTCACCTCTTAAAATTTGTGTGTTCATTTCCCTCAAAATGGAGTAAAATCCCAGTGGACATTACTCCCTACCCCCACTCCATGTCTTATATAAATTTGGAGGTTTTAGCGACTCAAAGCTAACACTCGCTTTCCTTTGCTTCCAAAGTTTCAGACCAAATGAGAAACAGTATAGAGAAGACAGATAAACGGAGATTAAAGTGACAAATGGAGATTAAAGCTGATTGTAAATCTGCATTTAGATCTCAGGTCAAAAGGGCTTGCTGCCAATTCCCAGCAGAATTTAATAGACTTGTCCCTGTCCTTAATGGCGCATCTGGACGACTGGAGGCCTCTGCTGTTATTTCCCCCTGGGCAGAACGCTGAACAGAAAGCAGATTCACTCAAGGGAAAGGCGAGAGTTTGCACTGCAAGCTGGATCCCTTGTCTATTCCTCACCAGTGGTGACAGTACTTCCTCCTTCCCTGAATAGTTGTGCCCACGGAATCAAGAGATGCCTGGAGTCTGAACGTTTTAATGCTACAGGGGAGAGACTTGTACTTGCACTGTAGACCTTGAATCACTCTGTGTTATCTTCTGTTTTACTCAATTTTTAACTCTGTTAAGTTACGTGAAATTGATTTAATGATCAATTTGGTGTGTCTCCCTGTATCACCTGCTCTCCCCTAAGACAATGAAAGTGTTGTCTGGAAAACACTGATTGAGAACTTTCTCCTTCCAAAACAGCTAGGGCTTTAGGTAAAAGCATTTAGAAACCTTTGATATAAACACTGCAATCCAGATAATTCCCAAAGCCATTGACAAAATGGAAGCTTGTGCATCAAATATAGCTTCAGAGTATATACATAAACTCTGACACAGGGATCTGAAAGTGAAGCATATGACTACAGATTGATCAGTACAAGTAAGCAATGTAACCATGGTTAGACTTAGTAATGCAGTTATTTCTAATTTTGGTATAACAATTTCCTACGTTTTCAGAGTGCTTTAACATACAAATATTGCCTTCCAAATTAGAATCTTATCTAAGACTGCATAAAAGACTAAGGGAAAATGTATAGGGAATTAGTGAGGATTTGGGGTTAGACACTGGGGAAATTTAATCACAAGATCACATATTCACAGATTTTGATTGTCTGTTCAAACTTTTCAAATTTAAGCACTTAATCAGGCAAAATATTGAGGAGTATTACACATCCTGCTCTCCAACTGCAAGCCTCTTCTGATTAGAGACTAACCTGTCTGCCAACTCTGACATGTTGCAAACAGATGCAGTAATACATTGAAACTCTTTTCATCTCATCAGGGGAAAGACTGTTTTAAAGTTCTTAATGGTTATTTTTCTAAAAATGGTTCATTTAAGACCTTAATTGGGTACATGAAATGGTTTCTTTTGCCATTGATCCTGGTATGTGCACATTTGCAACATGTACCCAAGGATCCTTTTGTTTTAAACATTACATGATTTTATGAGGCATAGAAATGAGAAGAGAGCTTCATTCTTTAGAAACTCTGACTAGAGAGCAAAGAGGAAGTCAACAGACCTCTACCATGATACTAATGGGAACACAGGTTTCAGTTGGTATATCAGTTTGCTAAGGCTTCTATTGCAAAATACTGGGCTGGTTGGTGTATGCAGCCTAATTGTGTTTGCTCACTGTTCTGGAGGCTGGAAGTTCATGATTAAGTCTGTTCTGGGCAGATTGGTTTCTTCTAAGGCACCACCCTTATGGCAGAAAGTGAAGAGGAACTAAAAAGCCTCTTGATGAAAGTGAAAGTGGAGAGTGAAAAAGTTGGCTTAAAGCTCAACATCTAGAAAACTAAGATCATGGCATGTGGTCCCATCACTTCATGGCAAATAGATGGGGAAAGAGTGGAAACAGTGTCAGACTTTGTTTTTTTGGACTCCAAAATCACTGCAGATGGTGACTGCAGCCATGAAATTAAAAGACGCTTGCTCCTTGAAAAGAAAGTTATAACCAACTAGATAGCATATTCAAAAGCAGAGACATTACTTTGCCAACAAAGATTCATCTAGTCAAGGCTATGGTTTTTCCTGTGGTCATGTATGGATGTGAGAGTTGGACTGTGAAGAAGGCTGAGCGCCGGAGAGTTGATGCTTTTGAACTGTGGTGTTGGAGAAGACTCTTGAGAGTCCCTTGGACTGCAAGGAGATCCAACCGGTCCATTCTGAAGGAGATCAGCCCTGGGATTTCTTTGGAAGGAATGATGCTGAAGCTGAAACTCCAGTACTTTGGCCACCTCATGCGAAGAGTTGACTCATTGGAAAAGACTGATGCTGGGAGGGATTGGGGGCAGGAGGAGAAGGGGACGACAGAGGATGAGATGGCTGGATGGCATCACTGACTCGATGGCCATGAGTTTGAGTGAACTCCGGGAGTTGGTGATGGACAGGGAGGCCTGGCGTGCTGCAATTCATGGGGTCGCAAAGAGTCGGACACGACTGAGCAACTGAACTGAACTGAAGGCCTCTCTCCTTGGCTTGCAGAGGGCAACCTTCTTGCTGTGTCTTCACATGGTATTTTTTTTCCCTCTACGCACACATCCTTGGTGTTTCTCTGTGTGTTCACTTCCTCTTATAAGGACACCTTTCATATTGCATCAGGGCCCACTTACTGGCCACATTTTTGCTTAATCATCTTTCTAAAGGATGTATCTCCAAATCCAGTCACATTCTGAGGTCCTAGGGGTTAGAGCTTTAACACATAAGTTTTTCTGGGAGAGGAACAATATGGCCCATAACAGATAGGAACATTTTTAAGTACTTTGTAGTGACCAAAGTGAAAACATTTATTTTTAGCCAAGCAAGAGCCAAGGATGGTCTGGGAAGATGACAAAGTAAGTCCTTAAGTTTCTTCCTGACACCAGAGGTAGCTATGCTTAAGCTTTCTCATTTTGGGTGATGAAAAGTCAAATAAACTAACTGGGATCCTTTTTACCATTGATGTATGACACTGTTATACCCTGAGGTTAGTCAAGAGCTTACAATTTAAAAAAATGTGTGAAGCTTTGGCTTTTTCAACAGTGAGTTTATGGATATTTTTGCGTATAGGCCTTGAATTCAGGGAGTATGCAGTGTGCACACACGCACATTCAGGCCTACACATATGTTGGGGGTTGGTCATGGAGAAGGAGGTGTCAAGATGAGCTTCCCTAGAATGGATGGAGGAAGAAAACTCTGGTCACGGAAATGCCTGGATGTCAAGACTCCTCTGAAGGGTAATAGATGGAGTGGCAGTGGCCGCTCATGGAGATCAGGGTTGCTGCCAGCTGTTGCATCTTCCATGGGAGACGCTGGGATGTGGATTGCGAGGGCTAATGGAAGCCTCACTGCATGTATGGGGTTTCTGTTGTTGTATAATGGCAGTATCCGCTCTGAGACTAATTGGGCAAGATTGTTCTTGTGTCTTTCCAGCTTATCATTTTTCCTGCCAGCCTCCTAGGCGGTTTTCAATGAAAACTTTCTATTCTATGTCCCTTATACTCTGCTTCATACAAATCACATCCACATTTCAGCATTTTTAAGGAAAAAGATAATAGTCAGTGCTTCTAAAATACTTATAACCATGCTCATAACATGGTTCTGTGGAGATAAGAGAAAACAAGGGAGGGAAATTTTTCCCCAAAAGTCTCTCCCTGTGACATAGCCTGTAACCTTATACTGTATGCAACCCTATACAGACTCTAGTTACATAACTTTGGGTTAATTATTAGTTGATTTGTGATCCTTTGCAAAGGTTGTCCCATACTTTTACTGTAAGCAAAGGAATTCCCAAATAAAATATAGTAACGCAATGAAAAGAAGGCCTGGTTTTTAGTACTGGTTTTGCAAGCAATAGCCTGGTGACCATTAGCACCAAGTTGCTTCATCTCCCTCTGTCTCAGCATCTCATTTATAAAATGATGAAGATAGTATCTGCCAGCCTAATTAACAGTTGTAAGGATCAAGTGAAATAACATCAAGGAAAGTGCTTTATATACTGTTAGGTACTATACAAATAGCAATGATCAATGCTGGTAGAGAATTGTGAAATTATGCTGGAGGCATTAAAAGCTTATAATAAATGCCTTTTACTTTTCAAAAATCTTGTCTGTTTAGGCTAAACCAAGGTGTCTTTATTATAATTCAGTTCCTTCATATCCCAGTCTGAGCTTGAACTTGAAATGTTCAGAGATTCCTAGAACATACATAAGTTCTAGCTATACTGTGGAAACGTATATTGACAAAGACTATGATTATTATTATTATTTTTTAATATTTACTCTTTGGATTGTCTTTCACCTTATTTTAAGGAATAATTGTTCAACTGTGG
Organism: Tragelaphus eurycerus; assembly: GCA_935064755.1. Lineage (NCBI taxonomy): Eukaryota > Metazoa > Chordata > Mammalia > Artiodactyla > Bovidae > Tragelaphus > Tragelaphus eurycerus. The sequence continues at coordinate 2,540,259 of CAKXYN010000135.1, read as the reverse complement.
TTTCTGGAGAACTTTTTATAAGTTTTTGTATATATCTTTCCAAAGTACTATAAGCTTCCAAAAGGCAGGAATCTTTTATCTCTTCTGTTTTTGTTTCCCCAGCCATTGGTAAGCTCAGGGCCTGGCATTCAATAGAAGCTTGTGGAAGAAATTTGGAGTAGGAAAAGTTTCTTTTATTCACATTAAGGGTTTTCATGTTTGTGTTTCTAACATAATATTAGAGTTTAGCCCCTCCATGCTGTGCTCTTCACTTTTTAATCACTACTTATTTTGAAAATAAGTTTATATTGTGTTCCAGTGAATTAAATCTTTTCTTTCAGTACTGTAGTTCCTGGGTAGGTATATTGATATTGTAATAATGCTGTTTCCAACAGTTAGGAAGTTTCATAATGATTCAGTTTCACTGTATGAGTTGAATGGAGACATATTTTTCAAAAAGTGTTTGTTTATTTTTAATTGTGGTTTCAATCACATAACATTACATTTTCCATCTTAAACATTTTTAAAGTGTATAGCTCAGTAGCATTAGGTATATGCACATAGCTGTTCAATAGACCGCTAGAATGTTTTCATCTCGTAAAACTCAAATTCTATGCCTGTTAAACACTAGTTTTCCCTCCTTTTTACATTCTGTTTTTGTGATTTTGACTACTTCAGATACTTCATAGACAAACATTTTAAAAAAGATATATTGATACGTTAGAATTTTTTTTTTGGCCATACCGTGAGGCATGTGGGATCTTAGTTTCCCGACCAGGTATTGAACCCGCACTCCCTGAAGTGGAAGCGCGGAGTCTTAACCAATGGCTTATCAGGGAAGTCCTTGAACATTAGTTTTTATTTCTGCTTTTATTTATGTCAATTAAAGTCATATATGAAATCTGGGTCATGTAATACTAAGTAACATTTTCATTTTGATTTCTACACAACCAAACCAGGTACTAATTTTCTTTAAATCTAGGTCAGAAATTGCGCCTTGCTAAAGGAAAACAGTAAAACCGTGAGAGGGCAAATGGAAACATTTTCTATAATTTGCAAAGCGGTAGATACTTCTCTGAATCAAGCTGGGTTTAAATAAGAAAAGAAGCAATATATTTTTAAAAAGTGCTTGTTACTAAAGATTGACTTTAACTTAAAAGCCCTTTCTTTTCTAAGATGATTGTAGAAACCGTGTTTTCACTTATGTGGAGAAGAATGGTCTCCCTGCATTAGTGGTTCTAAAACTCAAGTGTGTATCAGAATCACCTGGAGAGCTTCTTGATCCAGAATGCTGGGCCAAAGGTCCAGAGCTGCTGACTCAGTAGGTTAAGAGAGATACTTGAGGATTTGTCTTGTTAACAAGTTTCCCGGTGATACTGATGATGCTCTGGACCCGAGGACCACACTTTGAGAACTATTGGTCTGGAGCAAAAGTTTCTAAGATACTTTTTAAAGTAGTTGGTCGTGGTGTAGTCACTAAGTCATGTCTGACTCTTGCGACCCCATGGACTGTAGCCCACCGGGCTCCTCTGTCCAGAGGATTTCCCAGACAAGAATACTGGAGTGGGTTGCCATTTCCTTCTCCAGGGGATCTTCCCAACTCAGGAACTGACTCCAGGTCGCCTGAATTGCAGGTGGATTCATTACCGTCTGAGCTATGAGTAGAGAGAGTTTTTTAAGACCTATCCAGTGGGCGTAGAAGTCATCTTTTTAGGGAGTCCATGTTCCCTTTGCACGTGAAAGGCTCCTTGTGATACTGCCATGCAGTAGCCTCTTTAATCTGATTTCCTTTATTTCCTAAAATTTCTGCAGTTCATTTGATTGCAGAGCCATCTTTTAATTAACATCTAAACATTACCTTTTTAGGGACACTCATATTCAGTTGTGTAACTTGAAAAGCGCTTTTTAGAATAAAGAATGAGCAAAGTATAAGGTTTCAATGTGTGATTGAGAGTATAGGGTGAGTATTCACCGTGAGGCAGGGCAGTGGGCTGTTCATCTCTCTTTATCTTTGAAATGATTTAACTCTATTTCCTAGTGTAGAGAGGAGAAGAAAGAATTTGCTAAATCTGGTACTTTGTTTCTTTAGAGATAGTAAATAAAGGAAATAAAAAAACTTTTGTTTCCTGTATTCCAATGTTTGAGGTTTGTAACGGAAAAGTTCTATTATTAATAGTATCTTAAATGATTGTTTGACTTTGATTATGATCTGTGGTCAATTTCACAATGATACACACACACACAAATTGGCTGAATGTATGAATATTGAAGCAAATGCGTAGCCTGACTGGACGAATTGAGAGGCATAATGATACCTGCTTGAGTCTGAAATGCACCAGGTGGCCTGCGTTGGAGGGTGGTGCTAAGTCAGGGATTATCCTGTGATTCACCTGAATGGGTCTTTTCACCCCTGTGTCTGGGGTGAGACTTCTTCACATGGTTATCATCCCCCAGAGTCCTCAGACTCTCCGGCAGAAGGATCAGAACAAAGCTCTGTCTCGAGGAAGTGTAAAGAAAGCTGCCCACTTCCTGTTGCTGCTGCCAGGAACAGGCCTAGACCAATGTGAATTCCTTAGGTAAACTTAGCATCACAGACATCCCATTCCTTGTATGCATGTGATAATCTCCTGTCTGTGGGTTTATTTTTTAAACACTTTTTGTTGTTGTTCTTTATCTGGGACAAAATAATGGAACTGGCCCAGGGCTCTAAGAATTCCTACAAAGACACAAAATACACAAAATGAATAGGGACACCTAACATGCCATATCGGGGAAGGCAATGGCACCCCACCCCAGTACTTTTGCCTGGAAAATCCCATGGACTGAGGATCCTGGTAGGCTCCAGTCCATGGGGTTGGTGAGAGTCTGACATGACTGAGCGACTTTACTTTCACTTTTCACTTTCATGCATTGGAGAAGGAAATGGCAACCCACTCCAGTGTTCTTGCCTGGAGAATCCCAGGGACGGGGGAGCCTGGTGAGCTTCCGTCTATGGGGTCGCACAGAGTCGGACACGACTGAAGCGACTTAGCAGCAGTAGCAGTAGCAGCAACATGACATATTGGTTATCGCCCCCATGTTTCTCTTTTTGGTATTTACACATCCCATGTGGATGAATGGTGTACATGGGTAGGCACAAAATATATACTGAAATATATACTGAATTAAAATATATGTAATATATATGGGCTTCCCAGGTGGTGCTAGTGGTAAAGAAGCTGTCTGCCAATATAGGAGACATAAGAGATGCAGGTTTGATCCCTGGGTTGAGAAGTTCCCCTGGAGGAGGGCAGGGCAACCAACTCCAGTATTTTTGCCTGGAGAATCCCATGGACAGAAGAGCCTGGCAAGCTACAGTTATAGAGTTGCAAAGAGTCAGACACGACTGAAGTGACTTAGCATGCAGGCACGTAATATATGTAGTATTAATATTTTTATATTGTGCTGAATGTCTAACATGATGTAACCCATTCATTACTGCCAACCAGGTGGGCTCTGTTTGGGAATGCCCAGCAAAGTGTGCTTTACACATGTAACTGAGCAAATTCTCTCAGACAGATGTTATGACCCTCATTTTAACATGTAAGGAGATCCAGAAAGACTGCATAACCTGTCCACGGTCAGAACAGGTTTTGAACCAGCATTTGGTCTTCAAATTCCACATCACATATCTACTTATTAAGTGGAAAGAAGGCCAGAATACAGAAGCCTAGCATGGAGCTTATCTGGAAAACAGATTGAAGTTTTGAAAGCAAAGAAAAGGTTCCTCTTTAGTTGAAAGGAATTACTGAAATATATAAAAAACAACCCTAAATAATTAGTTGTAATAGCTCAGTGTTAAATCTCACCGTAGTAACTGCTGATGGTAATTTGTCAAGAAAGCGCTTTAAATGAAAAATCTTCGATATTCAGCTATTTTAAAACCACTGACTTAGAAAATTGTGCTGTTCAGTATATAGACTACAAAAAGATAAAAAAAGGATATGAACACTGAATTGAATTTATTCTGTATTTATTTGGTGATGCCAATGCCATCACGATACCTCTAAACTTTATAAAGGGCTTCCCTGATAGCTCAGTTGGTAAAGAATCCCTCTGCAATGCAGGAGACCCCGGTTCGATTCCTGAGTTGAGAAGATCCGCTGGAGAAGAGAAAAAGCTACTCACTCCAGTATTCTTGGTAACAAATGTGATTTTCTAAGTGGTTATCAATTCATCCAAGTGGCTAGCTTGCTTCTGTTGTTGTTCAGTTGCCCCATCGCGTCTCACTCTTTGTGACCACATGGACTGCACCATGCCAGGCCTCCCTGTCCCTCACCATTTCCTACAAGTTACTTAAAGTTCACTTCATCCTTTGGAGACCATTTTTGCTGCTCTTTTTTTCTCACCACAGAAAAAGGGGAAGCATCGACTATCGTTTCTTGGGGACCATATGTGATTCTTCAGTCATCACTTCTCCAGGCAGCTCCCATGGGTTGGACAAAACATTGAGCCTTTTGTATAGCAGTGACTCTAGAAAGTGGTTGGGGGAAGTCTGCCCATGGAAAGAAAACAGAACAGTGTCAGTGGTCCATGTTCTGGCCTCACTGGGTCCCCAGTCTTCTCATGTCCTGTAGGCTCTCCTGTTGTGTATGACTGTGGTCTTTTCCCCAGGTTTATACTTCCATTTGAAAACGCAAACAATTCAGTGGTTTTCATCTGATGTGATTGATTGTTCTTCAGGCATTAGCTTAGTCCACATCAGCTAATGAGCTCTCTTGCTCAGTGCAGTGGAACCAATTCTGAGTTTCCTCTGTGACTTTCTTCACTTTGCCTGGCGAGTATAATGACAGTGTGGTGTTAGAGAGTCTGTTGTTTCTCGTGGGTGGGTACTGGGTGGAAAGGTAGAAAGGTGGGTTATATAGAGCCAACCTAGCCTTTCATTTTTATACGTTGATTTATGTACAAATACAGTCACCCTGAGTGAAGTAGAATTAACAGGAAGTGATAATATTTACTAAAAAAGTTATTTTTGAATTGAGCCTTTACTCTGAACTTTTTATAACCACTGATGGTGAAAGTTTAAGATACATTGTTTAATGGGATCAATGTTCAATAAAATGAAGAAATATTTTTAGATTGTTTTCTCCTAGGAGAATCAGATTTTTTATTTTTTTGAGGAAGCATGGAAGAAACAAAAGTCCCTACTCAGAACAGGCTTATCTGTTTCCCTTGAGCTAAGGAGATAAAGCTGTGAATTTTCTGTGAAAATCATTCTCAGCATGGTGGAGAGGAAAGTTCTTAACTCAGGAGACTCTATCAGAACCATTTTGGGTGATTTTCAAACCAAAAGCATCAGCTTCCATTGCCAGATTCTGATAGCCCTCTGAGACCCTATAGAGAAAGGGGCTGGGAGTGCTCTATGAAAAATTCCTCTTATGGTTCTAATTCCCCATCCCGCCCATCTCATCTGATCTAACTCATGGTTTAGAGTGAAAAAAGCTTCCAGTCAATTTTGTCTCTAGACTCTGTCCTTAAATATACTATACGCTGATGCTGCTAAGTCGCTTCAGTCGTGTCTGATTCTGTGCAACCCCAGAGGCGGCAGCCCACAAGGCTCCCCCGTCCCTGGGACCCCCCAGGCAAGAATACTGGAGTGGGTTTGCCATTTCCTTCTCCAGTGCATGAAAGTGAAAAGTGAAAATGAAGTCGCTCAGTCCTGTCCGACTCCTAGTGACCCCATGGACTGCAGCCTACCAGGCTCCTCCGTCCATGGGATTTGCCAGGCAAGAGTACTGGAGTGGGTTGCCATTGCCTTCTCCTAAATATACTATATACTTATACGTAAATGTATCTATATGTGCACTTATACTTAAATATTTGTATATACTTTTAATATACTTTATATGAATGAATGGATGAAAGAATGCATGCATGCCCAGTTGTGTCTGACTCTTTGTGACCTTATGGACTGTAGCCTACCAGGCTCCTCTGTCCATGGGATTTCCCAGGCAAGAATACTGGAGTGGGTTGCCATTTCCTTCTCCAGGAGAGCTTCCCTACCCTGGGACTGAACCTGTGTATCCTGCATCTCCCGCACTGTGGACTCTTTACCACTGGAACCATTGGGGAAACCCCAATATACTTTGTACATATATATAATACTTAATATAAGTATGTATTTGAACTTGAATATACTGACTAGGGAAATTAATTTTTGCTAGACAGAAGAAATAATTTTATTTTAAAATTATAGCATAGTTTAAACATTAAAATACTTTATGCAGAAAAATTACCTGCTGCCATTCCTGTATTTCTTTCCACAGAGACAATAGTTTTAATTTTTTTGGTAATTAACTTTAAAATTTTAGATGTTTTGAGTTGATTGCCCACTATGGTGGAAGAGGCCTTGGTAATCTGTTTTTTTCTTAACTTTATCTGTCACTGGCCCCAAACTAGGAAGATTTTTTGTTGTTACTGTTTTGCTTTGCTGATAGAAAATGAGCTAAAATAGAGAGAACAGTGAGATTTTTGAGATTAAGGAAAACAAAATGTTAAGAAAGGTCGCACTGGGTGGCCTCAATTTTTTCCAGAAAATAAAGGATGGGTTAATCTACCAGGGGTGAGCTGCTGTCATCTGCTATCAGTAATTCATTACAGAGTTTGATAAATAGAAGCACTGATATAGACCAATGGAGAAGGAACAGTTGATACAAACAGATATGATGTGTGGTATTGTTCAGAAGGATGGAATATTAATTTTCATGATTTGCAGAGAACAAAAGAAAATAGTAAAAAGCTGGAAGGGAGAAGTCAGTAGTTTAATGCATGTGAGAAATAATGTGTGTGGTCTTTGTTCAGTTCCACTTGATCATGGGTAATCTCAAGTGGTAGGTAATAAAGAACTTTCAGTTCAGTTCAGTTTAATTGTTCAGTCGTGTCTGACTCTTTGCAACCCCATGGACTGCAGCACGCCAGGCTTTCCTGTCCATCGCTAACTCTAGGAGCTTACTCAAACTCATGTCCATTGAGTTGGTGATGCCATCCAACCATCTCATCCTGTTGTCCCCTTCTCCTTCCACCTTCAATCTTTCCCAGCATAAGGGTCTTTGCAAATGAGTCAGTTCTTCATATCAGGTGGCTGAAGTATTGGAGTTTCAGCTTCAGAATCAATCCTGCCAATGAATATTCAGGGCTGATTTCCTTTAGGATGGACTGGTTGGATCTCCTTGCTATCCAAGGGACTCTCAAGAGTCTTCTCCAACACCATAGTTCAAAAGCATCAATTCTTCAGTACTCAGCTTTCTTCATATTCCAACTCTCACATCCACACATGAATCCTGGAAAAACCATAGCTTTGACTAGATGGACCTTTGTTGGCAAAGTAATGTCTCTGCTTTTTAATTTGATACTTGATATAACCAACCCAGTGGATGTGGGGTTTGTGCAAACTCAGGGAGAAAGTGGAGTGTTGCAGTTCATGTGGTCGGAAAGAGCTGGACATGACTTAGGGACTGAACAACAAATGTCTTCATGTCTCGGCTGGTGGCTTGGTGGTGAAGAACCCTGGTGATGCAGGAATCTCAGGATATGCATTGTTGAATCCCTGGGTTGGGAAGACCTTCTGGAGGAGGAAATGGCAACCCACTCCATTATATCTGCCAAGATAATCCCATGGACAGAGGAGCCTTGCGGACTATAGTCTCTGGGGTTGCAAAGATTTGGACACGACTGAGCGATTGAGCACAGCATATGTCTTCATATATTTGGACAAATATGACTGCTGCTATTACATTTATCCACTTTCTGATATTTCCTTTCATTTGATTAATATTTAATTGGTATTCCTAATGCCTATAACAATTTGGAGGAAATCTATAGCTCAACAAATAGATGGCAGAAAGCCCACCTGCAATTTCAGATTCCTTTTGGAAGACTTACAAAGTAGACAAAATCTCAGAAATGGATGATCAAGAATTGACAGTTGTACATTGATGTTCATCTTCTCTGAAGGTAATGCTTTTTGTGTTGAGTGTTCTTAGCTCACTAGCTTTGTGCATTTGAAATAACAAAGTTTAACTTCTTGCAGATGGCAAATTAAAGCATATAGTTTAGTGCTTTTGTTAAGCAAGTAAGTCTGATTTTATGTTTAAAAGGGTATACTTTATAGCGAAAGAAAACAGCAAGACTGTTGAGTTGGAGTCACAGAGTAAGTCCCCCAGGGTATAGTCACAATGCAGTTAGCAATAATTTTAATTGGACACCCAAACTAAGCCAACCTCAAATCATGTGTATGTCTTACAAATAGGGTTTATTATGTCCTTTAAGTTCTTTTAGAGGCTTATGAAGATTTATACCAGTAGTTAGCTGTTTTGTCTGAGCTACAGAGAATATTTAATAGTTTTTATCAGGATTAATGAGCAGAAATGTCTCAACAAATGAAATTCTTTAGTATATTCATTGTAGTCATTTGACATTCTCTTTATTCACTGGCAGTAATGTTAGTAATAGGAGACGCTTTTTGATATATGGCCCTGTATTTCATATATTTGTCAGATTTCTAGTGAAATCATTATACAATGCATTTGTGTAATTAACACTTTTCTAACCTCAGATTTGTCTAAGAATCATGTAGTAAATGCATAAATCTCATGGCTATTTTAACATATAATGTAATAAAAACATTCACTCCATTTTACTAATAAATACTTGGCCAGTACCTCTTACATGCCACTTGCTGGAGATGCAAGACTGAGCAAAACTGACCTTCGTGGAGCTTATGACATAGAGAAATAAAACACCAATGAAATGAATGTATGAGTATAAATTACAGTAATACTGTCCCAGAGAGGTAGAGGATGGTGCAGTGTCTTTACTGAGGGACATTATCTGGTCTGGGAAGTGAGGAAAGACTTCCTTGTGAAAGCAAATGTCTGGACTCAGCTGAAGGTTTGAGTAGGTGTTTACTAAAGATGGAATAAGAGGAAACATTCCAGTGAGAAGGAATAGCAGCTTCTGAGGCTCTGAAGCCTCTTTAAGGAAATGAATGGATTCCATGGATTGTACAGGGAGAGATTCAAGACCAGTGGGTCAGGTGAGCTATGTTAAAGATTCTGTCTTTATCTTTGGATAGTACATGCTTATTGCAAAGAATTTTGTAACTGTTATAATATACAGAGAAGAAAATTAAGACCACTGATAATCCCATCACCCATAGCCTCTTAACCTTAATATTTTTTTTAAATTAAAATTTTATGTGTCAATTATACTTCAGTAACCCTAGAAAAAGTTTAAAAGTTATTGATTTGAAAAAAATTTCCTTCCAGTTATTTATAGATAAAAATAGATGTGTAAACATTGACTCTTCTTGAACTGGTTAAAGGAGATACAATCCTTATTACTATGCTATATTACTAATATTTGGAATAGGAAATAATTTCACAAGCTAAGCAATGATATTTTTGTATACTGTAGCCTTAGTTTGCAGCTGAACTGTAAATCATGGTTCTGTTTATATCTTTAACATACTTTGGCTCAGACGGTAAAGCGTCTGCCTGCAATGTGGGAGACCCTGGTTCCCTGGGTCAGGAAGATCTCCTGGAGAAGGAAATGGCAACTCACTCTAGTACTCTTGCCTGGAAAATTCCATGGACAGAGGAGCCTTGTAGGCTATAGTCTATGGGTTCTCAAAGAGTTGGACACAACTGAGTGACTTCACTTCACTTCACTCTGTTGTTAGAAAATCAATATGTATAATTAGTTTTGCCATCAAAATTGAGAAATTATCTTCTGGGGGATGTGTATGTATGTATATAGTTGAGGTGTGTATGTATGTGTGCGTATTTGTGTGTGAACACAAACACAAGCGTGTTTGATGATAAGTAGAGGAAAGTAGTAATGACATCCTTTAAAACCCTGATTCAAAAGTTGCAAAGCTTGGGTTGGTTCTTTCTAGGCCATGTCAAAAAGTGTGAAAATTACTACCTTTAAGGACATTTAAAAAATTGTTGAAGTATAGATATATTTCCTTTAGTATTATCAGTGTAAATGCATACTACATAAATCAAACCTATATGAGAAAGGTAAAAATGTTAGGAGACAACAGGTATGTTTGAAGGTACCAAAAGTTGGCAGCTTGGAGAGGGCAGAAGATTGTACATAGAAGACCCATCAGGGAAGCAGACATAGCCCTAAAAACATAGGCGCAGACGCAAAGGACGTCTCAAGTCAGTGATTCTATATACACTCAAGAGAGGCAGTCCCAACACCGTCGGAGATCGAACGAAGCTCAGAGGATATTGGAATCTTCTAAATCCTGGTCCTCAAGAGGCTGTTCATGATGCCAGTTACGGATATTTCTTGTAAATATTTTTTTCCCTCCCAAATTGGAGAAGGCTGGCCTTCCTTCCCTGCCTTCTGAGCATGTGGGTAGTGATGGTGAAAGCCAGGTTATATAGATACTTTCTCCCTCTCTTTCTCCCTCCCTGCCTCTCTCCCTCCCTTCCTTCTTTCCTCCTTCTCAATACTTAATGTTTAGTGATATAAAATAAGCTGAATTATAACATAATAATATGATCTAGGTAATTAAAAAGTCACCATGAGAATGTAAAATAATTCCATGAGGCTATTTTGGCCAAAAGGGAGCCAGTGACATAAAAGGCAGAGGCCTTTGCACCCCCTCAGGGGTGGGGGTTGGGAGACTGGTTCAAGGTTGAGGCTGAACCTCCCAGAAAGCCTCCCCGTCTGGGGTCTGTCCTCACCCAGCAAACTAGCCAGCAGGTCTTCCAGCTCCTTTCTCGCTCTTAAAAAACCCAGTGTGTAAGGAAAGGCCTGGTCATTCATCTGTTACTGAGTATGCATCTTTTCATCTTGAAGAACTTTATCATCACCTCAACATAATCTAAAGATATGACAGAGGAAATATGGAATTGAGTAATAATTAGGAATGTGGCACATGTTGCTTATATAAAACACATCAAACTATTTTTCAAATGTTAAAAGGTGTAATCAAGTCTGCAACACATTTTGGTAATGATATTTCCTGTAACTTTTACCCATACGCATTATAAGGAAAATGATATCCATATGTTTGATTCACTTGCACAGTTCATTAAAGGGTATATTTAAAGGACTGTTTGATAATGCTTTGAAAGTTTCTTCTCATTTTAAAATAATACATTTTTAAGGATATGATTTTTTTTTAAGTTTTCCTATAATTTGAATTTTGGTCAGATATCTCTATGGGAAAAACTCTTCAGTGATGGCAAGTGAATACCATCATCATGATGTGGTCTTAAGCAATCTCTTGAATTTATTTCATTTTATTAAACTATCATTAAGTATCATCAATTTTGATTTTAAGTAAAATTTGCAGAAATGCCCTCCTTCATAAAATGTATCTGTAAATTATTTGGAATAAGCTGTTTGGTATCAGAGATTCTCATATGCCCATACTTTGAAGCTGCCAAGTAATACTACTTGTAAAATTGAAATCATTACAAAGGATAATTAGTAGAAACATTCAAAATAAGACAGTCACATCATTTGAGGCTGATCCTTCTCAAAAAATATTGAGCAGGAAAACCTCTTTAGAAATCTGTGTACTCTCTCTTCATTTCAAGTGTGGATATTTTTAAGGCTGAAGTAATGTGATCAAATAAACTATGAGCAGTATTCTGTATCAACTGTAATTTAACACATCTGTCCAGAGGAGTAGTGAATAATGAATTGCATTAATCAATCCAGATAAAAGAGATTTAATTAACATTAATATCTCCTCTAAATCTTAAAAAAAAAAAAAAACTTTCTTTTTCATTTTGCTAATCAAGGGTTCTAATCTAGGGATTCTGTGAAGATGATGAAAGACTCTCTTTGGGACAGATTTTATTTCAGACATTTTAGGTATTTAGTATATGGATAACATGAAAATTTTCACTGGTTTTCCTAAAAAGGGCCTTCATAAAATTAAAAAAAAAAAAAAGTTAGTATCAACACTATACAATGGCATTTACCTTAAGAATAGTCTTTTATAATAGCATCTGATATCACAAATTGTTTTATATGGATTAAAAATGCTTTGCTGAATTTTAAACAATATGTATATGAAAAATGAAGAATAGAAGATTTGATGTCTGATCTCCATATTCTATAGGCTTTTTTTTTTTTCCCCCATGCACAAAAGCTCAGCACTAAATACCTAGCCTGCTAAGGTGATCGATGGTTCTCGAGGTGATTTCCACAAAGTGTGGTTAAACCACCTGACGGACAAATGTTAATCTTCATACAGCCCATGTAGGACAGTCCGTAACCGCAAGCCAGTTATGCTGATGAAATAAGCAACAGAAGAGCTGTGCTGCTGCGGACACTAAAGTGAGAATCTGAACACGGCCTTCTGACTATTTGGACTTTCTCATTTTGGTCTAAAATGGAAAACAAAAAAAAATGTCAAGGTTGGAGTGATAATCTTCCCAGATAGCGATGTTATTATATGATTATGCTCAGTAGATTTGTTTGTACTATGTTGAAACCCTAGTGTAATGAATACCAGTAGCTTTAATAATGCTCACAGCACATCATCTTCCATACAGAACAACAGGTAACAAGGGGAGGAGCCCTTGCCCGGGCAGCAGAATGCTTGAGTCCCCTTCTATCCCGTCATTGAATCTTTCTTAATGTCAGTATTCCCATTTGTAGAACACAGTAATATCTACCTTGAAACTCAAACACTGTTTCAAAATATGAGGAAACATTGAAAGATACCATGAAGATATAAGAATGTCATGAAACTGATTATTTTTAATACACTGACAGAAAAAGGGTGAAATAAACATATTGGTGAGTATTTTTAGGGAAGGTAATGATCCTTTTTTAGAAATAAAAATGATGTGCACTCTCTGTGTATAGTACATACATATTTATATGCCTGAATTACTAACATCTGGATACAGATAAAAACCTATATCCATATATCCACTTACAGAGATAAAAATCTATATGTATATGGAAAACTATGCTCTGTTGATTAAACTTGTATGCAGAATTCTGCTTTTCAATTTAGGTGAGCAGATTCTACAGAGTCCAGGCAGATTTTATTTGGTACTTTCAAGCCATTTCAAATTGATGTGAATTCCAATCTGTATAAAAGGATTTGTTTATGTGGACAGCTTTCATTGCTTTCAGGATCAAGAGGTGAGTAGCACAGTCTGAAAATAAATATTGAAGTTTCTTTTACATTTTCTGAATCTGTCATTTTGGTTGGTCATGCAACACTGGTATTTCATGGAAAAAAATAGCATCTCTTTTGGGAGATATCATTTGGTGTCATGTGGACTCACAAAGTAAAGAAACGTTTTCTATTTAGAAGCATCATCATTTGAAAGTGTACTTAGCAAGAAGCTGACTCTAGTAGGATTTCTGGAGTCAGTATGTGGGTTCATTCATTTCTATTTCATAGAGTTTCGTCTGGACTCTAAATGAAGTGGGGTGGTCAGTGTATCACACTTGGCAGTCATGCAGAACCATTTGCCGATTTGATAAGATCCAGGTGCAAATTTGTCAAGTCATCTAAATGCTTCCCCCTAATAAGGAGTATTTCTATGTGACTTATTTTAAACCACAAAAATGAAAAGGGCAGGCAATGGCTGCTGGGTTGAAATCAAAGGAAAGTAACATAAATGAACAAGCGAATTGAGATATAATCTTGTACACCTGGCACCATAAATTAAAAGCTATTTCCACAATCTGTCCAGGAGTTCAGAAATAATCTGCACTGTGCAACCATTAGCTGGTACATTCCTATTTTTCTTTTTAATGGTGAGGGGGAAAATGGAGACAATAAAGCTAGTAAATCGATTCATTTTAGAGTAATCAAACAATTTGATTGAAATCTCGGTGATACTATCTCTGTGGCTACTCAAGAAATTGTTTACAAATAGTGGTCTATGATTGTCTAATTTTCAAAGCAACATAGATTGGTAGAATCTATTCCCACAATCAGTCGCTGGAATTATCATTGCCCAGTCTGACTAAATGCATTTTACACCAGACTTCTGTGCGTAGACATACTATCCACTGCTGTGAAAATTAGTATAACTTTGATGAGTCATTTGTTCCAACCTTCAACAGAAATAAAACTTCTGGGAACCACACTGATCTCATAACTTTATCCCCATACAGGATATGGTCTTAGATTTATAACTTAGCTGTGAAGAATCGGCTTACTTATGTAAACAAAATGTCTTTACGAAAAGTGTGAAGGTTTGCGCAAGAGTAGTCTTTATTTTAAACCATGTAGCCAGTAGCATGGTCTTAATTATGGACATATTGATTAATGTTCCGTGATGGTGATTTTTAAAATTCTTTATAGATGTTTTTTTGTGACCTGAAATACTAATTGTGGCCAACCACTTGAGTAGAGAAACCAATCAAAGTTTTGAGAAAATTATTGAGAACTTTAACTCAATAGAATTTCAACTCTATTGAGAAAATTAATTAGGAACCACTATTTAAAATGAGATACATGATGGCTGATATGAATGCTAACAGAGTATTACATTGATATAGGTTGAAGCCAGTTAGGTTGACAATGGACTCAGGGATTATAAGCTTTTAGAGTTAAGAGTCTGGCAATTCCTGTTTTATCCATATATTGGTTGCCAGACCTCTGCCTTGGAAATCTGACCTGTGAGGTTGTTATTTGTGTCTTAGTGCTGACAGTATGAGTTGAGTGACCTACCATTTCTCTACTTAGAAAATGCCATTGTCTATCATATGATATCACTTATATGTGGAATCTAGAAAAATGATACAGAACAGAAGTAGACTCACAGACATAGAAAAACTAACAGTTACTGAAGGGGAGAAGTAGGAGATGGATAAATTAGGAATTTGGATTAATACACTATTGTATATAAAATAGGTAAACAATAAGATCCTGTTATACAGCACAGGAAACTATTTTTAATATCTTGTCATAACCTATAATGGGTAAGAATCTGAAAAGGTGTGTCTGTGTGTGTACAGTCAGTTTGCTCTACCACCTGAAACATTTTAAGTCAATTATACTTCAGTAAAAAATTTTAAAAAATACACCACTCTGTGGCAGAATCTAGATTTTGATGGAGGTTTTGTGTGTGGTGATAGAAGATATAAAGACATCATCTGTAGTTTTTCCTCAATTTTGCTGTGAACCTAAAACTGCTCTAAAAATAAATGTTATTAATTAAAAAACTGTCATCGTGTCTTGATTTCAATTTGGTGTTCTGTATATAACCCTCAACAGACAATTCTTTGCTTGGTTTCTTTACCCAAATGGTACCAATAGTACCATATATAGTCAGTGCGTTTCTGAACAAAATATGTTAAGCTAAGTAAAACTGGGCCTTCATAATTTTCATTCTATAGTTCAACCCAGTTGCTAGATAGTTCTGATTCTTGGAATCTTAGAACAATTTCCTTGTTTTATATATTATATATTTATATGTTATATGACTCCTTTATATTTTACTTCTTTATCATTAGGCCATGGGAAATTATACTATTCATTGCCTGAACATTTTAGTCTCCCTTGCATTTTATCAGTTCTGCCCACCCGCCATTTCATTTTTGGAATATTAATCCCTATAGCAAAAATATTAAGAATGAACTTATTTTTCATAATTTACCTGTCAAGTTTACATTAGTATGAACAACACCCTAACATCCATGTCACAAACAACATCAGTAAAACGTGGAATTGTATTTCCCATCCAAAGAGATTTCATTTTGTGAAAGACAGTATGTTTTAGTTTATCTCCTGCCCAACATTTGTTAGTAAGATATTGGAAACAAAGGACGATGGTAAAATTTTCAGGGTACCACAAAAAATACAAAAGTTAAAATGCTGCAAATATTAAATATTGTAATATACTTTTATTAGTTCAATTTCGGAATCTTAATCCTTAAATAGGACCCCCCTGGTGACTCAGATGTAATGTGGGTTTGATACCTGGGTCAGTAGGATCCCCTGAAGAAAATAATGGCTACCCACTCCAGTATTCTTGCCTGGGAAATCCCATGGACAGAGGAGCTTGGAGGGCTACTGTCCATGGGGTTGCAAAGAGTTGGACATGACTGAATGACTCACACACACACACACACACACACACACACAGTTCTTAAATATGACTGACAATACTTAGTGGTGATCACTAAGCTGGAAGGCAGTTTTGTTATTCTAAGGCACTATGAAGCAAATTTGCCAATAGCTAACTATTAGTTTTATTGTATTGCTGAGTTTATTTTTTGGCTTGTTTGTTGGGGGAAAATGAAAATGGCGATGTCCTGTGCCCTAAAAATGATGCTCTCCAGTGGGTGGAGAGCATCCATCTGCTCACATGAGGCATAACTTCTAGCTCACGTGAGCGCTTCTACGAAGACTCATGATTTGGTGTCCTGCTCAAGGCGCAGCTCCTCTTTCGTGGAAAGTCTTATCCAGGGAAAGATGCTTTTTGAGAGTTGAAGGGAGCGCCCACATTTTGAGAAAAGGAATAGCATTTTTGAAAGGGACAAACATTTTTGAAGGAAAGATACTGAACAAAATATAGTTTAGCAATATGTTAGAGTGTGTAAGACAACCCACATAATGACATTTTTACAATAGTAGGATACTCGGAGAAGTAGGCTCATAACTATTCATAGTCTTTCCAAGACATGATCGGTATTGTATACCTGTATACTTGGGCTTCCTGGTGGCTCAGACGATACACAACCTGCCTGCAATGCAGGAGACCCAGGTTTGCTCCCTGGGTTGAGAAGATCCTGGAGAAGGGAATGGCAACCACTCCACTCCAATGCCTGGAGAATTCCATAGACAGAGGAACCTGGCAGGCTACAGTCCACGGGGTCACAAAGAGTCAGATACGACTGAGCGACTAATACACACATATGCACACATGCCTGTACACTTGGGTCAAGCAGAGTAAACATGCGTAGAATAAATGATAAGTAATACAATGTATGCAGAGTGTACTGATGTGTCTATAATAGAAGTGAATCCCCACTTTTTTGGCAGTTAATTTACTTTTAGTGGTTAAAATGCATGGTTAATTTAAGTATATAATTACCATGGTTCTTCTACATTTAGCAAAATACTTAGATTTTTTAAACACCCATATTCATTTTGTATTAAATATATTGTATTTAAATCCTTAGCAGAGGTCTGTTTCTACAGTTCACCACAAACCAGAAGATACTCTAGAAAATAATGTGTACTGGGTTAATAAAGGCTATTGCCTCACTGATAAGTGAGGCTGGCTAAAGACACATTGTCCTTGGCCTCTGTCTAGGTATTCGAAATGCTTAGCCTTTGTATCTCAATATCAGAAATATTTAGGAATTTTTTAAAAAATCAATAATTATATCTCTTTATCTAACTTTTGAAAAATAACTTAATGTATTATTTGGGAAACCTTTGGCAGTTCCAGTAAATGAAAATCCAGGAAAAAAATGTACCTTTATAGGAGAGGTTTTTTTTTTTTTTTTTTTTTCAGAAATAAATCTGATATCTATCTTTCTGAGTCAGAACTATGTTACTGAAAGCTTCAGTATATTTTTAAGGGTGTGGAGTACTCAGACATAAAGTCAGAGTTGAGGGGTTGAGTTTGAGTGGTCTTGAACCTGTCATTGATAAAAGTAATATAGATTATTTGAGTAAGGAACATCGCACACTCCATGGTTTATGTAATAGGAAAATGAAAGTGAAAGTTGCTCAATCATGTCAGAATCTTTGCGACCCCATGGACTATACAGTCCATGGAATTCTCCAGGCCAGAATACTGGAGTGGGTAGCCTTTCCCTTCTCCAGGGGATCTTCCCAACCCAGGGATTAAACCCAGGTCTTCAACACTGCAGATAGATTCTTTACCAGCTGAGTCACAAGTGAAGCCCATATATATATATATATATATATATATATATATATATATATAATAGGGACCAGTCGGAGAAGGCAGTGGCACCCCACTCCACTACATTTGCCTGGAAAATCCCATGGATGGAGGAGCCTGGTGGGCTGCAGTCCATGGGGTCGCTGGGAGTCGGACACAACTGAGCAACTTCCCTTTCACTTTTCACTTTCATGCGTTGGAGAAGGAAATAGCAACCCACTCCAGTGTTCTTGCCTGGAGAATCCCAGGGACAGGAGAGCCTGGTGGGCTGCCGTCTCTGGGGTCACACAGAGTCGGACACGACTGAAGTGATTTAGCATAGCATAGCGTAGGGACCAGTATTATTTATTGCACTGAGACACAATCATTCACACCCAATAGCACACTATTCTTTTTCTTCTTTTGTTTTCCTTTTTTTGTCTGTGTCTCCTATTATTTGTTACTTAGGTAATTAGCACGCATCATTCTCATAACATATTCACTCATGAGTTGAGAACGTGAGTTTTTCAGCTTCATTCCCCTCTGGATAGCTGACCTAGATGTGCAGAAGAGACAAAAAGATTGTTCATTTCTTTTGCCATCTTGGTTCTGCCCCTCTCTGAAAAAGTCATGGGTTCCCTAGTTATTTCCCTTTTATATCACAAATGCCTTCTAGTATTTACCACTTAGAAAAATATCTAAGGAGGAGAGTAAAATAATTTTTGCTGTTAACAAATTGAAAGAAAAGAATTTTAACCATAAAATTAAATCAATGAAACCAGTTTCAGTACAAGCCACTGTTTTTTATGTTTGTGGGTAAAGAAGAGCAGTGTGGGATATGATTTCAGCTCTCATGGAAGCTTGGTGCTTAGTGGAGGAACAGATGCAAATAAAGTCAGAAAACATGAACATTTGAATGGAAAGTGATAACTCAAATGACTTCCATGTATTCTATATGAATTTTGTTGAATGTGTGAGCTATTTTGGTCCACATGTCATAGTGCTTAAGAATTTGGCTCCCGTGCCTGTGGTCAAGGTTAGACTCCCAGAACTGCCACTCTTGTCTGCTTGACTAGATTGTTCTATTGTGATGGTGAAAGCATGTGAAGCCCTTAGCACAGAGCCTGGCACAGAATAGGCCCTCATTGCATTTTCTCTGCTATTAATTTTAGATTGCAATTTCAGGTGACTATTTTTAAGGGCGCTATATGACAATGTCACTGGTAGAAAATTTGTAAAACCTAGCTTCATTTCTGGCACAATTACTTTTTTTAAAGTTATAAATTTTGTGTAATTAGTGGTATCAACCAGAAGAGATCAAGTATTGTTCTTCAGGGTCTCAATTAATCGTGTGAGCAGTGATTCTCCAAGCAGATATTGCATCATACATGTCCAACAGCCTCTTAAAGTATTCAGAATTAATAAAGCAGTGAAGACATTAATCAGGGATGGTATCTAGCTGATTTGCATAAATTAATTAACATCAACAGCTACACCGAGCTGCAGCATAGCCGCACCTGGGAAAACCATCATTCCCAATGAAATGAGGTAGTGAGCCTGCAGAGAGGAGAGGGATTCTGTCTCCGAGTAAGCACCAAGGTCACCATTTACATAACGCCAGTGACAATGTGGAGCCAATTCATTATAATGCATAGCTCTAAAGCAGGGACACAGCCAGGAAAGTGTAGTGATTGCAAAGCCTTTTAGTGATACCATTAATAACTCTTCAGGTGGTTATATTTTAGCAATATATTGAGCTTCTGTGTCTTAGCGCTGTAATACTGAAAGTGAGTATTCATATTTATTTAGTTTTGCTTTATTATTTGTAAACTCAGCAAGTTCTTTTTGTGAATTGAGGTATAAGAATAAAAGAGAGGGCAGCAGGGGAGAGAATATAGAGACCAACTCTTAGCTCCAAATTTCTAGAAAATCAGAGAAAATCTTTACTTGCTTACATTCTTACTTTCCGTGTCAAGAGCTCAAACCCATGTCTCTTGCTTCTCCTGTATTGGCAGGCAAATTCTTTACCACTTGTGCCACCTGGGAAGTCCCTATGTCAAGATCAACCCTGTTCAGTTGGCAAACGTTACCTTATTCTCTGGAGAAGGGAATGCCATCCTACTCTAGTGTTCTTGCCTGGAGAATCTCATGAACGGAGGAGCCTGGGAGGCTACAGGTCATGGGGCACAAAGAGTTGGACATGACTTAAGTGACTTAGCATGCACCTTGTTCTCAACTTCACTCATTTCATTCACTGACCCAACAAATGTTACCGCAAGCCACACTAGCCAACTGTTACTGTCTTGGGTCAGATCAGATCAGATCAGATCAGTCGCTCAGTCGTGTCCGACTCTTTGTGACCCCATGAACCGCAGCACGCCAGGCCTCCCTGTCCATCACCAGCTCCCGGAGGTCACCCAGACTCACACCCATCAAGTCAGTGATGCCATCCAGCCATCTCATCCTCTGTCGTCCCCTTCTCCTCCTGCCCTCAATCCCTCCCAGCATCAGAGTCTTCTCCAATGAGTCAACTCTTCGCATGAGGTGGCCAAAATACTGGAGTTTCAGCTTCAGCATCATTCCCTCCAAAGAAATTCCAGGGCTGATCTCCTTCAGAATGGACTGGTTGGATCTTCTTGCACTCCAAGGGACTCTCAAGAGTCTTCTCCAACACCACAGTTTGAAAGCATCAATTCTTCGGCGCTCAGCCTTCTTCACAGTCCAGCTCTCACATCCATACATGACCACAGGAAAGACCATAGCCTTGACTAGGCGAACCTTTGTTGGTAAAGTAATGTCTCTGCTTTTGAATATGCTATCTAGGTTGGTCATAACTTTCCTTTCAAGGAGTAAGCGTCTTTTAATTTCATGGCTGCAGTCACCATCTGCAGTGATTTTGGAGCCCAGAAAAGCAAAGTCTGACACTGTTTCCACTGTTTCCCCATCTATTTCCCATGTAGTGATGGGACCAGATGCCATGATCTTTGTTTTCTGAATGTTGAGCTTTAAGCCAACCTTTTCACTCTCCACTTTCACTTTCATCAAGAGGCTTTTTAGCCCCTCTTCACTTTCTGCCATAAGGGTGGTGTCATCTGCATATCTGAGGTTATTGATATTTCTCCCGGCAATCTTGATTCCAACTTATGTTTCTTCCAGTCCAGCATTTCTCATGATGTACTCTGCATATAAGTTAAATAAACTGTCTTGGGTGGTGTGATGCAAAACTGAAGAGTCATGATTTCAACGAGCCCCAAGTCTGCAATTTAGTGCTGTATGTAGACAAATATGGTTTTTCCAGTAGTCATGTATGGATGTGAAAGTTGGACTATAAAGAAAGGTGAGTGCTGAAGAACTGATGCTTTTGAACTGTGGTGTTGGAGAAGACTCTTGAGAGTCCCTTGACTGCAAGGAGATCCAACCAGTCCTTCCTAAAGGAAATTAGTCCTGAATATTCATTGGAAGGACTTATGCTGAAGCTGAAACTACAATACTTTGGCCACCTGATGCAAAGAACCGACTCATTGGAGAATACCCTGATGCTGGGAAGGATTGAAGGCAGGAGAAGGGAATGACAGAATATGAGATGGTTGGATGGCATCACTGACGCTATGGACATGAGTTTGAGTAAACTCCAGGAGTTGGTGATGGGTAGGGAGATCTGGTGTGCTGCAGTCCATGGGGTCGCAAATAGTCAGACATAACTGAGTGACTGAACTGAACTGAACTGTAGATAAACAATCACTGTTTAACAGTTTATATGCTACAGGGTGATGGTTGGAAATGTGTCACTGGTCCTCTTGAAGGGACCTTGAGAAGGTTTCACAGAGAAAGCAGAATTTGGAATGACTGGTATATGTCATTCTACAAAGAACTTTCTAGAGAGTGGAAACAGCATGTTACTCTTCATAATTTCTAGAGGTTTCTTTGTGACTTTGCTAAGCTGAGCTTGGTGTCCTTGTTGATATTAGTTAATTTGTGCAGCTTGTATTGGTGAGGGATGAGGAAGGGCAAGAGGAAGCGTAGAAAGGGGTATGTTGCCTCTTTCACAGCCTTGAATAAGTTGCACTCACTTCTCACTGGCAGAGTTGGAGAACTGTCTTATTTAATCTTATTCCTGTCATCTCCAGGGGTCATGACTTCTTAGGGCTCATGGGTAGCTGGGAGATTGTTACAATAATGATTCCTTCTTCCTCAGCACAATTGCAGTCTTAGGGAGAAAAAGATCCCAAGACATGCCATGGCCAGTGAAGATCCTTCTTTGGCCAGTTGGGATGGTTCCTCTAGCCACGTCCAAAACCAACTAGGGTCTCCCTTGATGTCTACAAAGGGCAGCCATTTTTGGAGCATCACATTAATATTAGTCCTAGTGGATTGTTCAATTGACCAGGTGAGTAGAGCTTTCTAGGGCAATGAACAAGATAATCTTTGCAATTTTAACATCCCTGCCAAGCTTCCTCTTATGAACTTGGTTTAGTCACACAAAAATAAAATAAAATTTATTCAGACTTCTGAAAAGAAGATCAGAATTAGGTCACTGTGTATTTTCCTCTGTCTGTGAGTACAGAAAGTGTTAAGCAAAGTGTTATGAAGGCCTGTTTATAGATGGAAATGGGATGTGGGAATGCTGTGGGAACACTTTCTTTTCTAGCTAATGGGATGTTGCTATTTTAAGTATTAAATTCTAAAATGTGTGGGATCTGGTATGTTTCCTGCCTGAGATAGTGTGTATTAATTGACTTCAATCTTTTTGATTGTAAAAGTCTTTAATTTGTAGTGGTAAAGACGAAAAAGCACATGGTCCATCTATTTCTGGAATGCCATTCAAGTGATCTGCTTACCCTTTGACTCTATTTCCTTCTTCAGTGGACTTCCATATGGACTGGAGCCCATTTCTCAATCTCTTGATGTTCTTTAAGAATAACACTTCATATTCAGTGAGGATTTTCAATTAAGGTAAATGATGGATTTTACATACAAAAAAGGACTTGCAAATATGGAGCAAATTATTGAAAGAGATTGCAGAATACACAATGCAAGAGGAGGTGTTTCTTGGGACCTCTTCAGAGGAGAGAAAATACTACCATCAGTAAAACTCTGTCATAGGACTTAAATCCAGGATATGACTAAGGGTAATGGGGCTACAAAGCATTAGTCATTGCAACCAGTGTGAGACTTACAAAGAATTCCTGCTGGCATGTCTGATGGCAGTTGACAGTTGGTAGCCTCAACTTGAGGCACTCTTCTCGGCTTTCACAACACCCTTCTCACACCTACTCTAGAAAATCTCTATAGAACCTTTCCCTTTTATCTGGCCTTGCTTTCTATGGCTTTTCTCTGATGCAAAGAATCTGGCACCATCCTTAGACTTCTACATGGAGTTGAGTTTCCTGTAGTTTTGACTGTATTTTTGAGAATGTAGGAACTTTTAAAGAATAATTCTGATAGTTGTTAAAACAGCAAGACAGATTTTATTAGAGCTACTGTAGTAGAGAGGGCCTTAGGTATAAAACTAAGTTCAACTCCAAGTACAGCAAAGACAGGTTGTGAAGCTAATGAGCAGTGTGAGGGGGTTAGTGGATGGAAATTTACTAAGAGGAACTTGATTAGATATCAGGGATGGGTGGCAGATTTCTGCTACACTGAGCTCAGCAGGCCAAGGACAAGGCTACTATAGAAGAGGGCTCGAAAGAGACTGACTAAAGCTTGGTTAAGGAGGAGTCTGGCATTTCAGACAGGATCTGTTCTCTCTGTTTTGGCAGCTTACCTTTGTGGTGGCTCAAAACTTCTCACCTCAGCTCTTCATTCCACCCTTAAGCCTCTATTTTTGATCTTAAGATCCTTGAAATCCACAATAGGATCAGTCCCAACTTCCTACTGAAGATCATGGGGTTGAAGTAGACAATGGGGACTAGGATTTAGATAACTTACAGCTGCTGCTGCTGCTGCTGCTAAGTCGCTTCAGTCGTGTCCGACTCTGTGCGACCCCATAGACGGAAGCTCACCAGGCTCCCCTGTCCCTGGGATTCTCCAGGCAAGAACACTGGAGTGGGTTGCCATTTCCTTCTCCAATAAGTGAAAAGTGAAAGTGAAGTCGCTCATTGTCGTGTCCGACTCTTAGCGACCCCATGGACTGCAACCCACCAGGCTCCTCCATCCATGGGATTTTCCAGGCAAAAGTACTAGGGTGGGGTGCCATTGCCTACCCCGTAACTTACAGCAGTGGTCCTTAACATGACTGTTCATTAGGAACATCTGGGGACACTTGAATACAACCAGTCAACAAATGCAAAACAATGAAACTCTTATCTGGCTTCACACAAGGCCAATGAAATATGAATCTCTGGAGCTGGGTCCAAGCATTGGTATTTCATGTCAAGCTTCTCTTGATTCTGATGAACAGCTTCGGCTGAGAACCAAACCCAGTCAGCATCAGATGGGAATCCCAGTTTGCTGTCATTTTGGAACCCTGACTGGTGGTTATGTTAGAAAAGTTATGAGGAGAAACTGTCCCCAAATTAATGTGGACACTCTGTTAGATCACTTATTCCTTCTGGGCTTGGGGCTGCTGCTCTGCCAAGTCAAGTCTTAGTTTGTAAACCTATAGTTGACTGTAGCATTAATCATGTCCCTAAACTTTTAGAGGAGGGAGCAGAACATAAAATCCTGTATCTCATGTATATTGTAGGTCATGTGAGCTCATTGATGCATATCATTTAATTTAATCTTCACAACAATCTTGAGAGGCATGATTATTCTTCATTATTATTGGAATTCCTAATTATTATTGGAAGAGTTAAGTGATTTCCTCAAGGTGACAAAATTAATGTGGGAGCTGACACCCTCTCTACCTAATGTCCAAAGCCATGAAGATGGAGTATTAAGTCTCTTATTTTTTGTATATCATTTGATTCTAAATGAGTATGTCTTTTTACATATTTCTTTTTTCTTCTTGTCATGTTATCTTACATTAGGGTCCACAGATGTGTTATGGATGACTTAACAACTTTATTTTTCTAAACTGTTTATATTGCATTTTGTATAGAAAAGCACTCCAGATTTGATTTTAGTTTTCTCATATTTCCTAAATGACTTTATCAAGCAATCTACTTTCCAGATTTGTTTTTATTTTTCTCATATTTTTCTAAATGTGCTTATCAAGCAATCACTTTCTGCTTCCCATATGCACTGAACTATATTAGAAAATAAAATATTAAAACCAAAGAGCAGAAAGTAGAGATCACTAAAAGATTAAGATAGTCATAAATGTGCTCATTGTCTATATAAATGAATGGAAGGCTAGTATATTCAGTTCAAACGATGTTTATAATATTAATATAGGATTTATAGCAACCTTCATAGTACATAACAAACTAATGCAGGTGAGTATTGAACAGTCTCATTTCAATATAGAGTTATTGCATATCTCTATATGCAATATAAAAACCATATAGTCTTTATTTTATACTAACGCATATATATGGAATTTAGAAAGATGGTAAAAATAACCCTATTTACGAGACAGCAAAAGAGACACTGATGTATAGAACAGACTTTTGGACTCTGGGACCGGGAGAGGGTGGGATGATTGGGGAGAATAGCATTGAAATATGTATAATATTATATCTGAAATGTATTAATTGTTCAAACTAATCACTGTCATGTTACAATTTGTTCATATTAGATGTTAGTAATGTTTCTGATAATCAATAAAAGAGATTCTTGATAAAAAAAAAACAAAAAACCATATAGTCTTTATTTTATAAAAAGTTGAAATGTAGAAACTAATGATCAAGAGTTCAGTATGTAATGAAAAATGATGATGAAAGTAAATGCTGAATTTCAAAGGTTTTGCTATTACAGTGACCTAAATTTTGGGGAGGTGGTTTCTGATGTTTATGAGTGGGAAAATTCTATTTATTAGCCAGTATATAATTAAAATAGGGCCAACTTGGTTTACTCATTGTTAAGCTGGGCTTTGAATATATTCAGACAAATCTTTTATATAACTGCTTGATGAATCTAAAGACTTTTTTTGCAAAAGATTTCAGAGAGGAAAATGGAATATAATAACTCAATTTTAAGAGGAAAAGTAACCAGATTTAATACTTTACCATAGGAAATTAAGTTGTTAAATATTTCATATAATTGATCGATCTAAGATTTCACTTCAAATAGGTCCTATCTCCAAGAGAATCATATGAAACTATCTGATATTTTAAAACAACTTCATTTACTTAACATTCTAGGGAAGCTAAAGTCACTGAATCATGCGATTAAAAGGAATCTTGTCAAGTCATTTTGTCTATCCATCTTTTTGAAGTTGCACACCAAAAGCATACCATACATTTGAGAAGTAGTTATTTGTGATCCAATAGGACTGGGTTCTTAATACATTTTCCACAGTGCATATTTGTTTTTCTTTTTAAATATTATGCCCTCTACCAAACTTGAAGTTTGAAAAGGGCAGGGAGCATGTTCTAACTTTGCATCCTTAGAAGAGCAATAAATGAAATTGAGAAGATCAGTGGAGCTTAGAAACTCAGTAAATCCTTTTGAATCTTGATTTCTCTTTTAAAATATTGCCAGTGAAAGAGGTCTTCTAGCTTCCCTTGGTAATCAGTCATAGAATTTTGCCTATTGTGTGGTGGCCACGTGTGGTTTAGTCACCAAGTCGTGTTTGACTCTGACCGCATGGACTAGAGCCCACCAGGCTCCCCGCTCCATGGGATTTCCCAGGCAAGAAGACTGGAGTGCATTGCCATTTCTTTCTTCAAAAGTTTACTTATACTTAACCTAACCGTTTATTCTGGATTGCGGAAAAAGAAATATTTGACATTCAGTTTTTAACAGCATGTTATACATATGGTAATGTGAAAGTGTTAGCCACTCAGTTGTGTCCACCTCTTTGCAACACCATGGATTGTAGACCCCCAGGCTCCAGTCAAGACCCCATGGAATTCTCCAGGCAAGAATACTGGGATGGATAGACATTCCCTTTGCTAGGGGATCTTCCCAACCCCGGGATCAAACCTGGGTCTACTGCATTGCATGCAGATTCTTTACCATTTGAGCCACCAGGGAAGCCCCTATATGGCAATAGTGAAAGCGTAATTCATGGTATGGGTGGAATTGTAGTCATATGTTTGCCTAATTCACTTAAATCTTCCTTACATGAGTGATCATGTTCTCTCATTGTTATTTCACAATTATACATTAATATATCATTGTCTGCCTCTTCAAATAAATCAGATTTTGTGGTGAATCAAATGGGAAGTGGGATGAAATTATCCTTGCTTATTAATCTTAACCATATAGGAAGTTTAGGAAGTGGTTATTAGAGTGCAAGGGGAAAAGTTAAAAATATTTCAGATTACTTTAAAAATTGTCATTATAATAAAGATGCTAATTGTAAATCATTCATAATTGTTCATGAAGAGAGACATAGGTGAAGTGTGAAGGGCTCTTTCTATTAGCTCTATTGTATTAATCCAGGAGAGTTTATGATTATGTATATGATTGAGGATGGTTTTAGGAATCATTATACAAATGTAATAAAAACCAGACTTCTGGTCAATTATTAAGAATCTGGAGGCTTTGATATCATAAAATTTTATAATAATGCTTATTTTAATCTAGAAATGTTATTGTTAGACAAAAAGTTGCTTCAGAGCCTAACTTACTCTTTTGTGTCCACAGGGACTAAGAAGTAGTTGGTTCATAATAAATCCTCTGATTCTGGTAGAAATGATTAAACCAAATTTAAATAAATGGATCTATAACTATATATAATTTTTCTTTTGGCCAAATCACGGGGCGTATGGTATCTTACCTCCTGCCTGACCAGAGGTCGAAACTATGCCTTTTGCAGTGGAAGTACGGAATCTTAACCAGTATACTTCCAGAGTAATTCCCAACTGGCTCAGATGGTAAAGAATCTGGCTGCAATGCGGGAGACTTGGGTTCGATCCATCTCTGGGTTCGGAAGATCCCCTGGAGGAGGCCATGGGAACCCACTCCAGTATTCTTGCCTGGAGAATCCCATGGACAGAGGACCCTGGTCGGGTACAGTCCATATGGTTGCAAAGAGTCGGACACGACCGAGTGGCTCAGCACAGCATGTATATAATTAAATTTCTGAAACCTTGATACAGCTAAATAAGACGGCCCTATAATTTTGATTTATAATTTTGATGTTTCTGTATGATATATGATTAAGAAATGTAAACAGCAAATTCCAATACTGTGGTTTAGATTCAGTAAATACTATGTTTTAGATGCAGTTAGTTTGTTTCCACTGAGAATGTGGGTGATCATTGAATAGTTATCATCTTAAACATTCCCCTGTGAGATTGCTGGTTCATTCATTTAATTAGTCATCCCGTGTTTAATGAGCATTTACTGAGTAGGTACTATTGTGCTTGCTTGCTCAGTCACTCAGTCATGTCTGACTCTTTGCGACCCCATGGACTGTAACCTACCAGGTTCCTCTGTCTATGGCATTCTCCAGGCAAGAATACCAGAGTTGGTTGCCATTTCCTCCTCCAGGGGAATCTTCCTGATGCAGAGATTGAACCCATATCTCCTGCTGCTGCTGCTGCTGCTAAGTCGCTTCAGGCGTGTCCCACTCTGTGCGACCCCATAGACGGAGGCTCACCAGGCTCCCCCGTCCCTGGGATTCTCCAGGCAAGAACACTGGAGTGGGTTGCCATTTCCTTCTCCAATGCATGAAAGTGAAAAGTGAAAGTGAAGTCGCTCAGTCGTGTCCGACTCTTAGCGACCCCATGGACTGGAGCCTACCAGGCTCCTCCATCCACGGTGGCAGGCAAATCTTTACCAGCTGGCCATATTGTGAGCCAAATACTAAACTGAACAGTGAGTGGATTCAGATATTTTCCTCCCTTCAAAGAGGTATTAATTTTTTTCAGAAGACTATACAGATTATACATAAATAATTTTTATTTTAAATATAAACAATGTGTTTTCCCCAAAATATTTAAAGGGTCTGAATGGTGTAGATTGTGACTTAAAAAAAAATCATAGAGCCAATATATGAATATGTAACAATCTGTTTTCCATAAAGAATGACTTTAAAAATAGCTATTTCAGCATTAGACTTGAAGTATAAACATAAGGATAATTTATGGTATTGCTAATATTTTGGTTGGTATGAATATACCCCTTCATGCTTGTTCTTATTTTTAGATGACTGATTCTAATAAGATTACATATATCAAATCACTTTGAAACCACTCTGTTAACGTATTATAGTGTGCAATATGATATATTTATATATGCATTTTCTTAAATTAATGAAGCCTTTAATTTAATAATATGACATTTTAAACTATAATTGGTATAAGCAATTTATAAAGCATATATGCTTTAATGTAAGCATCTAGAAAATATATCACTTGGGAAAATATATAGGAATATAATCTATAATTATTTTCATGATGCCATAATTTTGGTGTTTTAACTTTTGAAATAAATATTGAAGGAAAAAGCCTTGAATGGTTGGACAGTCATGTGGGAATATTATTTATTATTAATGCTACTGTTCCTTGGTGGTTCTTCTCTGCGTGCTGTAGACACAGTAATCACAGGTCCAGTTTTGCCTGGAACAGTCCTGGTTTATATGTGTGATACCAGGTAATTCAGTAAAACTGAGCTTCTGCTTGCACTATCAGAGTGACCTTATTTGGCTGGTGAATTAAAGTCTCTGCAATCATAGGGTCGTTTTAAGAAGGGTTATGTGTGAACTCGCTGTGATAGCTGACAATTCTACTCTAGATTCCTTTGAAGTCTGACTGGACCAGTTACCATGTGAGTAAGTATCTTACACAGTCTCAGGGAATCATAGATGTCCCAGTCCCCGCTTCCATTTTCCTTGTGAATGGCCATCCAGACTTTGCTTGGACACCATCTGTCATCAACTGGAAATGATCACCTCCCTCTGCTTCTGAGTGGCTCAGCTGGTAAAGAATCCACCTGCAATGTGGGAGACCTGGGTTTGATCCCTGGGTTGGGAAGATCCCCTGGAGAAGGGAATGGCTACCCACTCCACTATTCTGGCCTGGAGAATTCCATGGACTGTATAGTCCATGGGGTCGCAAAGAGTTGGACATGACTGAGCGCTTTTCAATTTCTGCTTCTAAACTGATTCTTGAATGCTCAGGATGGAGGTGCAGCTGCAGAAACCATGTAAACACCGCTGCAGGTAATTGTCCTTTCACTGAAGGAACTCCTCCAGGCCTCATATTCCTTCCACCTACTTCCTTCTACATCCATTTCCCTCAGCTTTGGTTTGACTTCCCTTTATCATTGAAGAATCTTCAGATAAAGGTCTGTCTCAACAGGATGGGTGTAGAATTCAGGGTTCTCTGGAGAGACAACATATTGATATAGATAAATAGATACATAGATACAAAGAGAGGATTCATTATAGGAATTTGCTCAGGTGCTTATGGAGACTGAGAAGTCCCACAGTATACCATCTGCAAACTGAGGCCCCAGGAAAGCCAGTGGTTTAACCTCGTCCAAATCTGAAGGCATTAGAACTAGGGGTCTGTGGTTTTAGTGCCTGAGTCTGAAGGCTGAGAACCAGGAGCTTGGGATGTCCCAGGGAAGGGGAAGATGGCTGTCTCAGGGCATCTGCCCTTTCTCAGCCTTCTTGTTCTAGTCACATCCTTAAGATTTGGATGCTACCCACCAGCCCTGGGGAAGGTGGATCTCTTTCTCAGTGGAAAAAGAGAGCTTCAAATGCTGATCTTCTCCAGAAACACCCTCATAGGTATACCCAGAAATAATGTTTTACCAGCTATCTGGGAGTCCCTTAGCCCAATCATGTTGACATATAAGATTAGCCAACATAATGAGCAAAACCAGGGTTGCTCACAAGGGTGCTTTGGAAACATGACATATCTGTGTCACAGCAGTGGAGTGCCTGCCACTGGCTTGCAGTGGTTGGGGACTAGATCTTGACTTCTTGCAAGACTTTCAAGTATCCTTGAAGACATTCCGGTCAATGAAAAACCTGTGTATAATATTCTGAGTTTGGAAACTAACTCTATGTTAAAAAATTATTTTATCAGTGTTTTATTATACAGTGAACTTTTCAGAAATGCAGCTACCATGTAAATTGAGAAAAGGCTATACTTTATTGTATTTCATAGTTTACCAAGCATTATTCATTACCGTAAAAAAATCACACGACTGATGGCTAAACTGCTGTTAGGAGTGGGGTAACTCACGTGACACATTTTGTTCATTGGCAGTTGCAGTTGTCCTTTCATTATTTTAATGGTCTTCTTGTGAAGTCTAACCTCAGCATTGCATACCGATCTAGTATTTTATTGCAAATAATTTTTACAAACTGCAAAATCCTTTTGTATTATAGTTAGAACATTTTGCTGATGAAAAAAATATTTGAGTAGGTAGGTTATATGGCCTATGAGTTTCATTTCTGGTATGAAAAAGAATTGTTTGGTCCCAGAGAATTAAGCCCCAAGGTATCTTCACTGTCTTCAGATCAGATCAGATCAGTCGCTCAGTCGTGTCTTAGGAATTCAGATAACACCTTAACCATGGCCCTGAAGCCTAGGCCTCCAGGATCAGATGGGGTGGGGCAATGTCAGCTGACCCTGGCTGTTTCTCTGGAGGAAATTCTGACACCCTTTCTATCTCTGGAAAGCTCTGATTTTCAGATAACTTCTTTTGCAGGGAATGAAGTTTGGCTAATTTCATCTTTTACCCATTTATTTTACACTTTCCCCACAGGAACACGCAGAAGAAACCCTTTATTTTCATGGATAATCCTTTAGATATTTCAATATAGTGACATTGAATGTCTTCTACCAGTCTTCCTTTGAATGTTTTCGGGGCTCCAGAACATCTTCAGTCATGGAGGGAGACCATGTTTTCAGATACAGGACAGCTTATTTCAAGCAAAGACAGCACACCACTTACGTATTTATTTTTTCTGGCAATACCATCATAGTGTTGACAAGCACTGTTATTGAAATCAGCTACATCCTTCTAAGTCTATAAAATTACTTTGGCTAAGCTATGCTTCCTTCACATGTTGTATGGTTAACTTATGAGGCTAGAACTTCATGAAAACCTGTAGAGATTAGTCCCTTTGCAAACAAATGATGAGTTAAATAGAAGATGCAATCTTTGACCCATACAAAGTGCTCACAGTCTAACCCAGAAGGCTAACAAAGTGAAGGTGGAAATTGTGACAGAATCCAAATCTAAATCTAACTTGTGAATCAGGAACTATTAAAGAATCCACCCTTTTAAAATTCTCACCTGTATTTCAAGTAATCATTGAGGGTTCAGGGACAGGAGGGTTTCTGGGATAGTCATAAGAATGATTTTTAGCCTGTGATCTGGGGTAAAAAGAAAGAAGCTACGGAGAAAATGAGTCCCCTCATAGCCTGCTCGAAGAAAGTTACA
The DNA here is from genome assembly GCA_935064755.1 of Tragelaphus eurycerus. Classification (NCBI taxonomy): domain Eukaryota; kingdom Metazoa; phylum Chordata; class Mammalia; order Artiodactyla; family Bovidae; genus Tragelaphus; species Tragelaphus eurycerus. Next base: position 2,507,941 of record CAKXYN010000135.1, on the reverse strand, counting down.
TGCACTACTTGTCGGTAGTAGGTGAGTAATAAACAATTCATTCAGAAAGTTACTGCAGCTTTGAAGATACCTAAAGCATCCTAATTATATAGTCATTTCACATCTATCCCATGTGAAATTGGCAGTACTTCAGAAAGCATTACAAAACCAGATAGCTTTCCTGTTTTGTTTTGTTTTTAATAGTTTCTTGAAAATAATCATTTCCCCCCTCTGGTAGATTTCAGTTCTTTTCTCTTGTTAAAACTGACTTTTTAATGCTTGTCACTTTTCAGCATATTTCCTCATTATTTGTATCAAAGTGTCAATAGATTCTGAGAATGGGGTGTATTCCCATTCCTGTTTTTACTGTATATGGTCAAAAGTTCTGACCTCTCAGGTCAATTTACTTTTGTATTGAGTTACATAAGTCTACCTATTATTTCCTATTTTGAGAGTTTAACTGTTTAAGCAAGAAGCTTATATTATATTATTACCATTGTTATTTACAGGCCTACAGCTTATTCAGTTTCCTGCTTTCTTTTTTACACTTTTCATTTCATAGGACCTAGTGATTGCTTTGACAAGCCCACAGCATTCTTCCATCGTTAGATATCAATTTCCTTCTCTAATTGTATAACCTGCTTTAAGTTCTTAAGTCAGTATCCCTAAACTGAGCCGTTTATTAAAGAGGTGTGCCCTGTGAGTAGCATGGTCAATTAAATGCAGGATAATTTATTTCATGGAGCACCTTGAAATCTTTGGCTACTTCTGCATACTGCAGGAACTCCGTGGTTGTTCCACATGCTGGTGTGTGACTTTGTCTTCTCTAAAATCTATTGTACCCAAGTAGATTTACCATGTCAGGAGATGGTTTAATGTAATTTTAATGATATCCTCTTTGGCACTATAAACTGTACTGAAAGCCATCTTTGCCATGCAATTAATAATGTAATTTAGTCTATGATGATATTAGGTGATAATGAAAGCAGATATTAGAGACATAACCATTTTCATATTTAATAGAGAAGCAATGTGTTCTAGGTAATGAAGTTAGGAAGCTAACATGCCATGTCAGTAGATGTTAATTCTGTTTTAGAGATTCCTTTTTGGATCTAAGTAAATATGATTTCACAATGGCCATATACTTAGCTATCTGTTAGAAGTTTTGACATCGTAGCATCTAGGATCATTTATTTGACACAACCCCAAAATAAAACCCATCAAAACCAAACACAAACAGAAATGAGGAACCGATAAAACCGTTGAGGCTTGAAACCCAGAAAGTAGTGTTTCTTTTCCTAGGATGAGTAAAACCAATCCATTATTTGAACATCAGATAGCTAGCAATGTTGGTATACTTTCTTTTGAAATAAGATGGGAACATTTTTCATCAGTTTCTCAGCCTTTATGTTGGAACGTGAGAGATCATTTTAAAGTGTGACCACAACATAAATCACTTGAGGTGACCAACAGGATGACTTTCAGCACTTTTGTGCTTTTTAAAAAATGTGCTTGTACTGAATAATTAATATGTCAAGGCTCTGCAATGTGAATAGAGGAGTTTCTTGTCTACTCCAACATAACCAGTGTAAATAATTTCTTGTGTTCACCCTCTATATATTTTCTATTCATATACAAACATACATATAATAGAATTTTACCCTTTAAGAATTATATAAATGAGATGATACTGCATATGTAATTCTCCAGCTTGCTTTCTCACAAGCACATGTACACTGAGAAGTTCTCTATGTTGTTACAGACTTTATTTTTTTTTTATGGATATTTCACATTGTAGGTATGAATCCCCTGCTTAATTTAGATTGTTCTGGATTGTTTTTTCTATTTGTAAGTTTGATGCCTTTACATGACGCAAAACCGTCCCCTGAGTTTGAGCTGTCAGGAGAACTCTATTCTAGTTTTCCTTGTTCTAAAATGTGTCTTTTTATCTTCAGTTCTGTTCTTTCTTTATTTTGGCCAAGTAGCGCAGCATGTGGGATCTTAGTTCCCTAACTGGGGATTGAACCCACGCCCCTTGCAGTGGAAGTTCAGAGTCTTAGCCACTGAACTACCATGGAAGTCCCTTGTCTTCAGATCATAAGTCAGCAGAGATAACTTGAAGACAAGACGAATTGCATAGAATCAAGGCGACCAAATTGATGAAATGCATTAACGTGCCTTTCTAACCCTGAACGTAGATGATAGCAGTTCAAGAGTCTGAGGGGTGAAACATGGTTGCGTTGAGGATTCAGAACAGATGACCAGCTTTGGGATATAAGCTTAGTATCTTACAGTCCCCACAACACATTCTTGTGTTTTTCATGACCCACAATATACAGTAGAAGCCTTTAATTTAGGTTATCAGTTTTGTCTTTGATATTCTAATTGGACTGCAATTCAATAGGCCTTGGTTCTTTTGTACCTTGGTGCTAAGTTGCTTCAGTCCTTTCGGACTCTTTGTGACCCCCGGACTGTAGTCTGCCAGGCTCCTTTGTCCGTGTGATTATTGGACAGGATTATTGGACAGGAATATTGGAGTGGGTTGCCATGCACTCCTCAAGGAGATCTTCCCAATCCTGGGATGGAACCTGCATCTCTTCTTTCTCTTGAATTGGCAGGCAGATTCTTTACCACTGGCGCCACCTGGGAAGCCCACCTGCCAATGCAGGAAATACAAGAAAAGTGGGTTTGATCCCTGGATCAGGAAGATCCCCTGAAGGAGGGCACGGCAACCCACTCCAGTATTCTTGCCAGCAAAATTTCATGGACAGAGGAGCCTGGCGGGCTACAGTCCATGGGGTCGCATAGAGTCAGATGTGACTGTGGACACACACAAGCTGGGTGTTAAGCTGGATGGGCATGACTGCATTGAATATTGCAAGGCTGTGGAGTGCAAGGAAGACCTTTGGACCTCATTAGATAGGAAACAAGGAGGGAGCGGTGTGTACGGAGAAATGAGAAAGCTGTCATGGTGCTGTACAGGAAATCAGGTCATATAAAAAGGGTCACATGGCTAACCCAAAGGATCATATGGCTGAACATTTTGAGGGGATAACCTGGTCTGAGGTTGATGAGAACCTAGACTCATGTGTAGTGACGGTACAAAAAAAAAAAAAAAAGAAGAGTTTGAGAACATTGAAACTAAAAGTTGAAAACCAGCCTGCGGTCAGTTCTGCTGGATGATTAAGGTACTTTCATTTTCTGATTATTTTGAGGAGTAGTGAGAGGGAGGGGACTTCTTTATCCAATATTGATGTCCTTTAAAAAAAAACTCACTAAAATATTTAATATTTTAATATCCAAATTTTAAAATATAACTTTAATACTATAATTTTTATTTAAAATGATAAATGTAATCATGGGCTTCCCTGGTGGCTTCCCAGGTGGCGCTAGTGGTAAAAAAACCCGCCTGCCAATGCAAGAGGTGTAAGAGACAGGGGTTGTATCCCTAGGTTGGGAAGATTCCTTGGAGAAGGACATGGCAACCCACTCCAGGATTCTTGCCTAGAAAATCCCATGGAGAGAGGCGCCTGTTGGGCTACAGTCCATAGGGTTGCACAGAGTCAGACAGGGCTGAAGTGACTTAGCACGCATGCCTGGTGGCTCACATGGTAAGGAAACTGCCTGTGATGCAAGAGACCTGGGTTTGGTCCGTGGGTCGGGAAAATTCCCTGAAGAAGGGAATGGCAACCTACTCTGGGATTCTTGCCTGAAAAATTCCATGGACAGAGGAACCTGGTGAGCCACAGTCCATGGGATCCAAAGAGTTGGACATGACAGAGCGACTAACACTTTCACGTTCTTTCAAATGTAATTAAATACCTTTAAAACTAATTTTTTTCTTGCATCAAATTGACTGTAGTCATATTGTGGAGAAATTGTCTTTAAGTATCGTTCTATTTTCTGGGGAAATGAAAAAATGTATTCTTGGAAGAGACTGGGTATATAAAATGCCCTTACTGAATGTAATTGCAATTATATTCATTATTGATTTTGCTTTTAAAATTGGTACATTATTAGCTATTACAAATTATAATTATTAGCAATGAAGAGATAAGGCTGACTTATTCAGTCATTTAATTAGTAATTAACTATATTTCTTCAGAAACATTTGAGAAGGTTCAGGAGGTTGTTCTTTAAGCACTAAGTTGTGTCCTATTCTTTTGGGACCCCATGGACTGTCGCCTACTAGACTCCTTTGTTCATGGGATTTCCTAGACAAGAATACTGGAGTGGGTTGCCTTTTCCTCCCCCAGGGGATCTTCCTGACCCAGGGATTGAACCTGAGTCTCCTGCGTTTCCTGTATTGGCAGGTGGATTCTTTACCACTGAGCTACCTGGGAAGCCCTGTTGCCAGGAGGACATATAAATGAATAATAGAATGGTAGGAGTTCAGTTACGGATGGTGTAAGAAACATGCTCTAGGCATTGAAGGAAAGAACCAGCTAGACTATATCTATACTCTAAACCACTGTCTTCATTGGAAAACTGTAACTTTTAAACCAGGTTATTTCTTTAACAATCAGGAAATAATAATTAAAATGAAAAACTGTCATTTTATCCCTTTTTACGTGCGACGCACTTTTCTTGAACATCTCTTTCAGACTGGCATTCTACTAAAATGTTTTACCTTGTTCTATCAGACTTACAAGTGTTTCCCCAAAAGCAGTAACTCAGACTCAGGATATTTTCCGGAACTCATGGCTTAAATGTATGTTGCATTGCTCAGCATATACTTTAATGCACTTGGCTCTTCTGAGAAGGTGTCATATACCTTTTTTTTCATTTGATTTCTACAGCTTATACACTAAAATGCTAAAGCTCTCATTATCTGATCTACATTTTAGGAGCAAGCTATCTTAGTACTTTGAGCCACTCTCATTAGCAAGTCAATTTCAACAGCACTTCCAAGTCTGTAGACCTGTATTATAAACGTGAGGGGAGGTTTAGAAATGTAATGGGAGAGGTGGTCCCTATTTTATCCTTTATGTTGCTAAAAATTGTCTGACTTTTAATATCTTCATGGAACGAATGGTTTGTATGTGGTCCTGCATTAAGAAATCAAATTCAGAGTTTAACAGTTCTTTTTTTTTAAAGCATTTTTTTTCCATTAAAAGGATCAGAATTTGCACATACCAAGTCATATAATACTACCTTAGTATTCAGTCTATTTTAAACTGTTTGATAAGCTCATTGGGTATCTTGATGTTTTCTGAACAGAAAAAGAAAAAAAAATGACAATTTGTATCAGTATCAGATCAGATCAGATCAGTCGCTCAGTCGTGTCCGACTCTTTGCGACCCCATGAACTGCAGCACGCCAGGCCTCCCTGTCCATCACCAGCTCCCGGAGGTCACTCAGACTCGCATCCATCGAGTCAGTGATGCCATCCAGCCATCTCATCCTCTGTCGTCCCCTTCTCCTCCTGCCCTCAATCCCTCCCAGCATCAGAGTCTTCTCCAATGAGTCAACTCTTCGCATGAGGTGGCCAGAATACTGGAGTTTCAGCTTTAGCATCATTCCTTCTAAAGAAATTCCAGGATTGATCTCCTTCAGAATGTATCAGTATAAGTTTTGGGAAAATCGTGCTTTGATTAGCTGGATACCCTCTATGCTACTCTGTATGCTGGTCAGGGTTGTCTTAACTTTTTTGATAACTAGTCTGTATTTTGAACTCTCACAGGAAGTCTGTGATCAATGGAAGCCTCACACCCACTTTGGTCTTCCTGAGCCCTGAGTTTTCATGAGAGACATGCTTGTCTATTTTTTGTTTGTTTGTTTTCTTTCTCTTTTCTTTTTTCTTGAGTTGAATTTATGACAGCACTTAATTTGGAGGAAAGGAAATGTCTGTGGCATCAGTGTTGACCCTCTATGCCCCTACATTTACTCTTTTTTTTTTTTTTTTAACTGATTTTAACAGAAAACGGATGGGATTGTGGTGAATTCTCGGTTTTGTTAAAATTTCCAGCAGAGAGTGCAATGCACGGAGAGGGCTCGAACCTTGATTGAAATCCAACTTCAGATATTTTTTTCTTGTTCTAAAGTCAGTCTTTTTTCATTTTGGACTTTCCGCTGGCTGTTATTGTACTATGATAAGCCCTGCCACTGTTTCAGCGCACAGACTGAGATTTCTTTATGATGGCGTGGAGAAGGCAGGAGGAATGATAAATGGCCAGGAAAACCACCGACTCAATGCTTTCTGTCATAGTCATGTCCTCTTCTCCCATCATACATTCCTTTTCTCCAGTGAGTTCAACCGTTATTATGTGGCATTGTCATTTTACAAGGGAGGACTAGCCCAGAAATTTCTGATGGATGCCAAGAAGATGGAGTAGCCCTCTGTATTTTGCAGATGATTGATAGGTTTGGTCTCCTGAGTTGTGGAAAGTGGACTTGCAGAGAACAGCGCGTTTGAAGCTCCCTTTCCATATGTGTCTATTTTTACTGATGTTGATTTTTACTTTGATGTTGGTGAACTCGTCAACCCCACCCGCCCAAAGGCAGACTCTGAGTTTAAATCTGGGCTTCCTTGGTGGCTCAGATGGCAAAGAATCCACCTGCATTGCGGGAGACCTGGGTTCGATCCCTGGATCGGGAAGATCCCCTGGCGAAGGGAAAGGTTACCCACTCCAGTATTTTGGCCTAGAGAATTACATGGACAGAGGAGCCTGGCAGGCTACAGTCCATGGAGTTGCAAAGAGTCGAGCATGACTGAGCGACTTTCATTTTATTTTAAATCCAGAGGGTGAATGAATAACATGACTAATATGGTTCTTTTCTGCATTCAGTGTCAGATAACTTGATTCAATTAGGAGGAGCATATTTTCCGACTTAGAAAAAAAGATCTGGAGATTCTAGTTAAACACAGCAACTTGAGCAGATGTGTTTGCCTCAGCTAGTTCCCGAACACCTTGCTGAAATGAAAGGAGTGAAAAGGCTGGAAACACACCGGAGCAAAGAGAACTGGAGAGGAGATGATGGGTTGGAAATGCCTGGAATTTCTGGGTAAAATAAATTGGAAGGAAGGATTACTAGAGCAGAGAGTCGAATCCCTTGTGCTTGTGGAGGAAAGGGCCCATGAGCAGGAACAAATTTACACTTCAGAACCCTGGCAAAGACAGGAATGGGCAATATTAGATATGGGAGAAGCTGGGAGTGAAATATAGGGCAAAAACAGGAAATTTGTTGGAAGTCTGAATTGGGTATGTTACAGCTCTCCAGGCCCCCTTCCCCTGTATATGCAGATAGCACATGGCTGGCATGTGCTCTCACTCTTAGTCAGAGATGAGATTTATTCTGTGGAGACCAAGAGCTAGAGTGATTCTAGACACCAGAACACTCTGCGCAGCTGAGGGTAGTCTGTGTAATTAGCAGTGAGATCCCTAGCTCTCTCCTGCCATCTTTTTCCAGTAACGTTGGCAGACAGTCCTGTCACTCCCAAATGGAATGTGTATGTGTGTGTGCATATGTGTGTGTGTGTTTGTGTGTGTCTATGTGTATGCGCCTGTGGGCCCTCAGTCACTCAGGCATGTCTGACTCTTCGTGACCCCATGGACTGTAGCTCACTAGGCTCCTCTGTCCATGGAATTTTCCAGGTAAGAATACTGGAGTGGGTTGCCATTTTGTACTGCAGGGGATCTTCCCAACCCAGGGATCAAACCCCTTGTTGCCTGCATTGACAGGTAGATTCTTTCACACTGAACCACCTGAATGAGTGAATGTTTATTTCCTAGAGAAACTAGCTCTAAAGAAAAGATCTATAGGTTTCTGATACTTGAAGGATCTCAGATGCCTGTCTGCCCACCCTGCAGTGAAATCCATCAGTTGATAAACCACAGCCCTTGCCCACAGTGTTCCTAGTCATTTTAAAATTTCTCCCTCTTAAATATATCCAAGGATCACCAAGTATTTGGAGTACACCCCAACAAGAAAGAAACAGGTTGTACATGGGCAAGAACTACTAAAAAGAAGCTTGGAGAAACTAAATTAATAATTGGTTGTGAAACAGGAGGAATGATTCAAATAAACAAAAGAGAAAATTAACATAGAGAAATGAGAGAAGGCATTGTTTCTATGAAAAGGAATGTGATGCTGTGACATTCATAGCAATTGAAGAACATGAGAGACCTCGTGAAAATGAAAAAATTTGAAAGCAGAAATAAATTTAATCAATAGAACAGTATTACCATTAAAGGGAATAATATTCAAGAAAGTATAACAAGTTGACCACATAATCTACAACTGATAGTGTTTTTGTTAAAAGAGCCAAGTGAAAGGAAATAAATCTTCAAACTGATAAAAAAAATTGGTATAGAACTGAAGGACACAGCTTATGCATTCTAATTCATAACCAAATTCAGGGGGAAAAAAAAAAAAGCCAAGAACATCATCATGAAATTTTACAACTTTAGGCTTGAAGACCAGATCCTAAAGGCTTTTAAATGAGAAAAATATGTGTTGTATACAATAGATTAAGAATGCAAGTGATGGGGACTCCCCTGGTGGTCCAGTGGTTAAGAATCCACCTTGCAATGCAAGGGACTCTGGTTCGATCCCTATTCAGGGAACTAGGATTCTACATGCCACAGAGCAACGGAGCCCGCAGGCCTCAAATACAGAGATCCTGCAGGACGCAAGGAAGACCCTGCCTGCTGCAACTAAGACCTGATGCAGCCAAGTAAATAAATATAAAATAAATAAGTAGTGATTTCACTAAAACTTAATAAAAATAAAGATTTTCTGTCTGGAATGAACACAGGACTTGAATAAACAAAAACTTTTTAAAAAAGAATGCAACTAATACAGGATGCCCCTGCAGCTGTATGGAAACTAGAAGTAGTAAATGAGAGATCACAGGTCAATAGTTATTTGACAGGTCTTGGGATCAACCAACACAATTTGGAGGAGGAGATATGAGGGTGCCAGACTATGGACTACCTGATATTTTTGCCCCAAGGAAACCTGTATCTTAACTGCTTTTAGTGTTGGAGAGTTTGGCAAGGGTCTAAGCAAAAGGGAAAAACAAGAGAGGTGACAATTAAATCTGAGAAAATAATGAAGTTTAAAAAAAAATCAGTACACTATCTGGCTCATCAGAGAAACTATAAACTCATAATAATGCAAATATTGCATATTACCTTGGGCTTCCCAGGTGGCACTAATGGTAAAGAACCTGCCTGCCAGTGCAGGAGACATAAGCAACATGGATTCCATCCCTGGGTGGGGGAAGATCCCCTGGAGGAGGGCATGGCAATCCACTCCAGTATTCTTGCCTGGAGAATCCCATGGACAGGGGAACAGTCCTGAAGGGCCACAGTCCAGCATCGTGAAGAGTCAGACGTGACTGAAGTGACTTATTAGCACAGCACAGCACAGAACACATTACCTTAACCAAAAGTAGAGTTTTTATATATTCCAGAAAAAAAATTGACTCGAGCTGTGTATTCATGTGCTTTTACTAAGAATAATAAATCACCAAACATAGTTTTAATTACATTTTAGAGTGATTCCTGTAAATGTGTTAAATTCATTTGAATTCAGCTCTATATTAAAGAAGATACTTTCTCAAAGAAAAAGGGCTTTAAATCATGAGATAACAATATATAATACTAGTAAACAATTGGAATCAGGTATTTTTGAGAGGAAACAACTTTGTAGCAGGTAGAAATTTCACAATTTTAAATGGCATTAAATATATGGGGAAGGGGACCACAGAGGATGAGATAGTTGAATGGCATCACCAATTCAATGGACATGAGTTTGAGTAAACTCCAGGAGTTGGTGATAGACAGGGAGGCCTGGGTGCTGCAGTCCATGGGGTTGCAAGAGTCAGACATGACTGAGCAACTGAACTGAAATATATGAACCAAGAGGAATGGTTTAAGGGAGAGTACTGTGACTTTCCATACTGGAAAAATATTACATTTTGGAAAACAATGTACCTATACCTAAACCTGATGATAGATTTTTGATATCGTGTAATGGTTTAGAACAAAACACTGGATTCAGCTTGGGAAGCATACCACAATATTATTTGATATAGCAATTCATTAATGAGAAGTTTGCTGCTGCTGCTGCTAAGTCGCTTCAGTTGTGCCTGACTCTGTGTGACCCCATAGATGGCAGCCCTTCAGGCTCTTCTGCCCATGGGATTCTCCAGGCAAGAATACTGGAGTGGGTTGCCATTTCCTTCTCCAAATGAGCAGTTTATTAAGTTGTTAAACCAAATTCTATAGCTTTCTCTACTGCTCAACTACTACTACTTTCCAGAAGAAATTAGTCTCCATGAACAAATCTTCATGGCAGGAGAGGGAATGATTTTTTTTTTTTAATGACAGTTGAAACATTATAGTTTTCTTTGCTCATTCAGCTAATTTCTATTTTAACAATAGCAATTTAAAAAAAATGGTGATGATTTCACTTTTTATTCTAATCAGCCTCATGCTGATTATAAGCTAAAGGTTCACTTAAATTTTTTTCTACAGTATGCTTGATTGTTAATTTCCAGGTCAGTGTCCAATCTATCAAAGTTTCATGGGGTGATAATTTATGCTTATAATGGACAGTCTATTTAAAACTGTGGTGAGGTCACCCTGTCTAAAGCCTCTGAAGTACCAAGTGCCACTCTCTCACTCACTCAGAAACACATCACATTAGAGTTTGCTAATTTTCCATCTTTAATGACTGTGTTTTGTTCAAATAAAACTTCAACATTCTCACAGCCTAATTTATCACTAGCAGCTCACATTTTATTACTTGTATCCTTCCGTCCCTGTCTCCCTCTCCCTCCCTGCCTTCCTTTCTTCTTTAATACTATCCCACAAGAAAATAAATGATTTTACTTTCCCAAGTAATGCCTGTCTCTCTTATTTCTTGAATTTGAGAGCGCCAAATTATTTTATGTTGTTTATAGTACAGATTAACTGAAAATTCCTTCCTTGATTCCAGTGTCAAATAAACTATTTTTTTCAAACCGCAAAGAAATCCGTGTAACATTTCAGCAATAAGCCAACAATAGAATCAGAGAATTTTAGGGTTGAAATGAACCCTAGAAAGTATTTCCTCTATGTCCATCTGTTAAAACTAAAGACTATTTTTCTTGAAGAGGGACATTTTCATTTCCCCTGAGAAAATAGTGCCCCAAAGAAGTCATATCACTAAGATACTGTCCACAGTGCTCCGTGTCTTGAGCAGCTTAAATAACCAGATTCAAGTTGCCTGTAATCTTTTACCTGGAATTGGCAGCCCACAGCAAGTTCTAGTGTGAGACCAGTGTTAGCCACTAACTGGGCAGGCTTCTGACGGGTTTACATCTAGTAGAACCAGTGAATGAGTGAAGTCACTCTGTCGTGTCCAGCTCTTTGCAACCCCATGGACTGTAGCCTACCAGGCTCCTCCTTCCACGGAATTTTCCAGGCAAGAGTACTGGAGTGGGTTTCCTTCTCCAATAGTAGAACAGTGCTTCTCAAACTCTCTGTCATGAATGACCAGTCCTTCTTTTTTCCTTCTTCCTTCAACTCCTCCTCCTCCTTCCAGTCCATTGCAGATTGGTTCTTTCATAAAATATAATAAAATTAGTCAATTAATTAAAAGATGCAAGTACATTAGTGTTAGATTCAATTGATATTGTCAACTTCTAATAAGAAATTCTTCTTACTCCTAATATTTGTATTTATCTCATTAGGGTCTGTTATAAAGCAGTTCCGGAGAAGGCAATGACACCCCACTCCAGTACTCTTGCCTGGAAAATCCCATGGACGGAGGAGCCTTGTGGGCTGCAGTCCATGGGGTCGTTAAGAGTCAGATACAACTGAGCGACTTCACTTTCACTTTTCACTTTCATGCGTTGGAGAAGGAAATGGAAACCCACTCCAGTGTTCTTGCCTGGAGAATCCCAGGGACGGGGGAGCTTGATGGGCTGCCGTCTATGGGGTTGCACAGAGTTGGACACGACTGAAGCGACTTAGCAGCAGCAGCAGCAGCAGCATAAAGCAGTTCAGTTTGAGTATCAATGCTGTGGTCTCCTAGACTTGATATTGGGTAACAAGTTTACAATTTTTCTTTGTGCTGGAATTGAATAGATCTTAAACTTTGGTCCAGTAATACAAAAGGTTGATCCATCTTTTATATAAGTTTTTGTGACAATTATTTGATACATTATTTTTGTCATTTTTATGTTATATAATGTTGAAATGATTTTGTAATAAAGATTTCTTAGTAGGTAACTCATCAGCAGTTGCCTTATTAATGTTTCCATTATGGTGACCATTATAAACTTAAGAGATGTGTGACAGCATTCAGTTCAGTTCAGTTCAGTTCAGTCGCTCAGTCGTGTCCGACTCTTTGCAACCCCATGAATTGCAGCACGCCAGGCCTCCCTGTCCATCACCAACTCCCAGAGTTCACTCAGACTCACACCCATCAAGTCAGTGATGCCATCCAGCCATCTCATCCTCTGTTGTCCCCTTCTCCTCCTGCTCTCAATCCCTCCCAGCATCAGAGTCTTTTCCAATGAGTCAACTCTTCACATGAGGTGGCCAAAGTACTGGAGTTTCAGCTTCAGCATCATTCCCTCCAAAGAAATCCCAGGGCTGATCTTCAGAATGGACTGGTTGGATCTCCTTGCAGTCCAAGGGACTCTCATGAGTCTTCTCCAACACCATAGTTCAAAAGCATCAATTCTTCGGCGCTCAGCCTTCTTCACAGTCCAACTCTCACACCCATACATGACCACTGGAAAAACCATAGCCTTGATTAGACGGACCTTTGTTGGCAAAGAAATGTCTCTGCTTTTTAATATGCTATCTAGGTTGGTTATTGAGGACTTATTAATGTAGACAAACTTATTATGTAATGGACAAAATATGTGTTATATGTATATCACACACACACGTATGCTTCAACTATCAACTTTTCAGCCCTTATGTTACCAAGGACCTCTTGTTAAAACGGAGCTTCCCTGGTGGCTCAGATGGCAAAGAATCTGTCTGCAATGCGGGAGACCAGGGTTTGATTCCTGGGTTGGGAAGATTCCCTGGAGAAGGGAATGGCTACCCAGTCCAATATTCTTTCCTGGAGAATTTTATGGACAGAGGAGCCTGGTGGGCTGCAGTTCAAGGGGGGACAAAGAGTTGGATACGACTGAGCAATCTTGGCTGACATTTTTTCCTGTCTTCCTTTCCCCTCTTGTTTGCCATCCTCTCTCCCACCTCACTGGTGAGCCTTTCCACCACGTTGTCAGGGGATTGCCTCAGTGGTCAATTTCGACCTGTTATTCAAGTCCTATTTTGTGTCCAGCCCATGGTTCAGTGGGGTTCATCTCAAGTCCCAGATGGATTCAGTTTTTGACTTTAAATCAGAACCCGTAGGGATCAGAAAGTTTCATTTTCTCAACAGAACTACTGCACATTTGTGGCTCTTTATACTGTTTTACATACATTGAAAGTTTGCTTAAGGAATTCCCTGGTGGATTCAGTGGTTAGGCATCTGCACTTCCACTGCAGAGAGTGCGGATTCACTCCCTAATCAGGCAACTAAGATGCCACGTGCTGTGCAGGATGGCCAAAAAAAGAAAAAAGTTTGCTTATTCACTATGAAGTACCATGCCAAGTGTTTGGGAAAAAAAGATGAACACATGGGTTCTGCGGCCAAACCAGGGCTTGGCGTTTAGTAGGAGATAAACATGTGAATAACTTGCTAACAGAAACTCTGTTAGAAGTCTCTTCAGGGTACAATGAGGACATAAAAGATGGAGTAGGTTATTTATGTTGGGCAAAAATCAAAGACTTGACAAGAGTGCCACAGTTAAGCTATGTGAAGGCAGTTCAGTGGTGGAAGATGTGGGCATTCCAAGGAGGGGAGTTTGGGTGTGCAGTGTATTCTTGGCCAGATAAATCTGAAAAGGTCACTGAGATGTGAAAAATGGTAGATTTGGGTTTTGGAGCTACATGTTCAGGCACCTCAATTTATCCATCTTTTGTGATGGCTTTAGGATTTATGCTGTTTGGAAACCCCATATATTAACAATCAGAAGTGGTACTTAACCTTGAGACTCAATCTGGAACCAGCACAGAACCTGACCTCTCTGTGGTATGTACTTGGAAAACAAATATTGGAAAGACTCATGCACAGCCAGTGGGTGATTACAATTTTGTAGACACATAGCTCTGTTTGGAAAGACTTAGGAAGATTTTTGAAGAAATGAGAAGTCTCATGGTTCAGTTCAGTCCAGTGACTCAGTTGTGTCTGACTCTGCGACCCCATGGACTACAGCATGCCAGGCCTCCCTGTCCATCACAAACTCCTGGAGTTTACTCAAACTCATATCCATTGAGTCAGTGATGCCATCCAGCCATCTCATCCTCTGTCTTCCCTTTCTTCTCCTGCCTTCTATCTTTCCCAGCATCAGGGTCTTTTCAAATGAGTCAGTTCTTTGCATCAGATGGCCAAAGTATTGGGGTTTCAGCTTCAGCATTAGTCCTTCCAATGAATATTCAGGACTGATTTCCTTTAGGATGGACTGGTTTGACCTCCTTGCCGTCCAAGGGACTCCAGTGCCACAGTGCTAAAGCATCAATTCTTCAGCACTCAGCTTTCTTTATAGTCCCACTCTCACATCCATACTGGAGAAGGAAATGGCAACCCACTCCAGTACTCTTGCTGGGAAATCCTATGGGTGGAGGAGCCTGGTAGGCTACAGTCCATGGGGTCGCAAAGAGTCGGACACGACTGAGCGACTTCACTTTCACTTTTCACTTTCATGCATTGGAGAAGGAAATGGCAACCCACTCCAGTGTTCTTGCCTGGAGAATTCCAGGGACAGGGGAGCCTGGTGGGCTGCCTTCTATGGGGTCGCATAGAGTTGGACATGACTGAAGTGACTTAGCAGCAGCAGCAGCACATCCATACATGACTACTGGAAAAACCATAGCTTTGACTAGATGGACCTTTGTTGGCAAAGTAATGTCTCTGCTTTTTAATATGCTGTCTAGGTTGGTCATAGCTTTTCTTCCAAGGAGCAAGGATCTTTTAATTTCATGGCTGCAGTCATCATCTGCAGTGATTTTGGAGCCCAAGAAAATAAATCCTCTCACTGTTTCCATTGTTTCCTGATCTTTGCCATGAAATGATGGGACTGAAGGCCGTGATCTTAGTTTTCTGAATGTTGAGCTTTAAGCCAACTTTTTCACTCTCCTCTTTCACTTTCATCAAGAGGCTATTTAGTTCTTCACTTTCTGCCGTAAGGGTGATGTCATCCGCATATCTGAGGTTATTGGTATTTTTCCCAGCAGTCTTGCTTCCAGCTTGTGCTTCATCCAGCCTGGCATTTCACATGATGTACTCTGCATATAAGTTGAATAAGCAGGGAGACAATATACAGCCTTGACATATTCCTTTCCTGCTTTGGGAAAGGAGGAGTCAGAGCCTGATTATGAGACCCTAGCAGTGTGGCTGAGAGGAGGGGTGTGGCGAGGTGTCTCCATGGTTACTTGTTTTCTCCATTCAACAAATAGTCATGAAGTCACCAGGTGCGGGGACTTAATGAAGAGCAACACAGACATGGTTTTTGCCTGCGTGGAAAATAGAAGGAGGACTCAACTAGCCTCCAGATCTCTCCTCAGGTGACTAGGTGGAAACTGACACACTCAGAACTACAGGAAATACGAGAAGAGAGAGAGGCTCATGTGTGTAGTTGAAGGTGATGTCTTTGCAGTTGCAGATGATGTTCAGTTTTGAAAAAAAAAGATGAGTGAAAGTATGTGGGAACTAGTTGAGAGACTTCAAGGTTGAAAGGTCTGGAGGCATGCTTCTTCTTAGACCTTAATGTGTGTCTGGAACTTTCTGGCATCTTGTGAAAATGCAAATTTGGATGCACATAGTATAATTGAAAGTGGAGCCTGACTGCTCACTGCTTAAAAGCCAATAAAGAAGCCAGGTTGGTGGAAAGGAAAGTTGACTTTATTTTGGTTGCTGGCAACTGGGGGTGGAGAAGGAAGAGGATATCTGTTCAAAGGCCGACTCCCTCCTGCTGACAGTCAATGAGCAAGACATTTTATGGGCTGAGTGACGGGTCTCCATGAAGAAAGAGTCGTCTTGGAACTGATCATCAGTGGTCTGACGAGCATCATCTTGATTGTTTTAAGTACAGTTAATCTTCAGTTCTATTTCCTTGAGGCCAGTTCTGAGAATTGTGGCAGCTTGTGTCATGGCTATAGTCTAGTTATCCCGTAGTTAACTTTGTCCACCTGGTGGGGGTTTCAGTATCTGTAATACAGCTCACAGGATATGACTCAGAATATTATCAGTAGCCTTTGAGAAGGAACCATTCTGGACTATGTTTATTATAATAATACTACATTATTATTACTTGGTCTCCTTTGACTGCTTTCCTTTGTTTCTGCACATTCTACTTCTCTGATTAAACTTATTCTCTGGGTAGTTTTTCCACTGACAAAAGGCAAACAGAGCGCATGGCAGGCAAGGACTATAGGGTCTTGCTCTTGTTTCAATAGGACTGGGTGGAGCCTGAGACTCTTCAGTTCTAAAAAGCTCGTGAGACTGATGCTGCTGGTCCATGGACCATACTGGAAGCAGTAGAACTGTAGTTTTAAAACTGGTTAAATGTTGTTAACATATTTAAAAAAATTGGATAGATAACAATGTGCTTTGGGAGAATAGCCACATCATTTCTTTCTGTCTTAGTCTCTCCTTGTCTACACACACACACATACACACACACACACACTTAAAGGTTTAGGAGAAACTTATAAACAAACTCTTTAAGAGCAGAACCACTCACAGATTGGGGAATGCCTACATATGTGTATGTACACATTCATTTACAATGAAATTGCTTTTGCAGAAAGTCCATAATCTCCAGGTCATCTGGAAAATATTTCTTTATGTCAAACATGGACACAACATATTTTGTTGACTTTACTTAGGGTTGTCAGAGGGGAATAATGAACTCGTATTTACAGATAACCATTTCCAAACCACACTTTGTTTTTAAGTGTTGACTTTTCAACTCTAATCCATAAAATCTGAAAGGCGGTAAAGAAGAGAAAACAACATGTCCAGCTAACATTTTTAAGAAATGTGTTCCTGTTTCTTGCCTCAGGAAAAGAAGATAGCAAATGTCATTCGTGGAATAAAAGTATATAATTGCATGTCATATTCTGAACCTGGACTTAGAAGCAGTAGATGTTATTGGCTTTTCACGTTTTGGTTGCCTCACTAGGCAAAACTGTTTTCAGATTTTTATTTTCTGCATCATAGATAAGAGCACAGAAAAGAGTACAGAAAAGACTTTTTCTAACACACAGAGAATAACAAGAAGGGAGGATTCCTTCTAGGAGTTTGTGATGTGTTGAAATCCAGTCAATGTTTAGATAGTAATGAGGCACTTGACTTTATCTTTTCATAAGCATTATTCCTACAGTGGCTGGAGACCATTGTCTGCTCTGAGCATTGACATTATTGGGGGGAAATGAGTAAATATCACTCTCTTTTTAAAAAAAACTTAATCCTTTTTTTTCTTATTGAGAATTGTTGTGTTGTTAAAATTTTTATTTATTTTTGGCTGTACTGGATTTTCATTGCTGCATGGGCTGTTCTCTAGTTGCTGCAAGAAAGCTAGAGAAAACTAGAGTCTGCTCTTCATTGTTATGCTTGGGCTTCTCAGCCAGTGGCTTCTCCAGGTGGGTGGGCTTCAGTAGCTGCAACATGTGGGCTCAGTAGTTGTGGCCTCATGAGCTTAGTTTCTCTGTGGTATGTGGGATCTTCCCAGACCAGGGATTGATCCCATGTCCCCTGCATTAGCAGGTGGACTCCTAACCACTGGACCACACAAGGAAATCTTCACTCCCCTTTTCAATGGAAATATTTCTCTGATTTGGATTCCTCTGTTTACTGTGTCTATAGGATGATACGGTCTGTGTGACACTTAAGATATTCTAGGGGTAAGACTTTCCTCTCCTTGGTTGGGTTTGTAGATTTATTTTCTCATACACTTGTTTTGTGATTCTGCTCTTATTTAATAGGGAAGAAGAAGTCAATTCCATGGAGGGTGATAGAGATGTTTCAGTGTCATTAGTAGGCCAGAACCTCATTAGGGAGACAGTTATTGTATAATGAAAGGTGCTTAATGTCAGAAGACCTGGATTCGAATCCTGACTCAGTTTCTGGCCAGTTTAATAACTACTTCAGAGCCTTGTCTCCTCAGCATGGAATACTGCACAGGCAAGATGTATTTATGATATAGTAATAGGTGTTCCTGCCAGGAGAAAATATCTTATGAGGGCAGTACTCATAACGAAATATCTCTGATTAAAAAATACTAAAGTAATACATTGAACAATATGTGTTTAATGTTTTTATTTTTGTGAAGTTTTTACAGATTACTTTCCATTTACAGTTATTACAAAATATTGGCTATATTCTCTATTTTGTAAAAGGATAAGTATTTAAATATCTCATCTAATGGCATTGAAGACAAAATATCTTAAAAAAGAGTCAACTTTAGAAAGATGGTAACAGCCCTATATGCGAGACAGCAAAAGAGACACAAATGTAAAGAACAGACTTTTGGTCTCTGTGGGAGAAGGCGAGGGTGGGATGATTTGAGAGAATAACACTGAAACATGTATATTACCATATGTGAAATAGATTGCCAGTCCAGGTTCCTTGCATGAGACAGGGTGCTCAGGGCTGGTGCACTGAGATGACCCAGAGGGATGGGATGGGGAGGGTGGTGGGAGGGGGGTTCATGATGGGGGACATGTTCACCCATGGCTGATTCATGTCAATGTATGGCCAAAACCACTACAATATTATAAAGTACTTAGCCTACAATTAAAATAAATTAATTAAAAAAAGAATAAAACAGTTTTGCAAGAAAAAAAAAGAGTCAAATTTATATTTTAAGATTTCTGAATGTTTATCATGGAAATTGGTGGCAAATTCTCTGATGCAAAAGGTGTAGAGCTGAATGATTAATGGATTCAGGAGCAAATAATACAAAATGTTGATAAACTGTGTGAAGTATAAAAACACGTCTTTGTAAATGATCATTTTGACCACAGAATATCATTTTTTTTTTAACCTTGTCAATTATAATCCTCCCAAAGTCTTAGGTCCTTTCTTTTTCTAGCATGGTCCCACAAACTTTACTTTCCTGTTCCTTTCTTTCAGGAGACATTCTTTGTTTGGATGCTTCTTAAAAATTATTTAACTGAATATATAAAGACATAAAGCAAATCCACAGCTGCACTAACATGCATAAAGCTTAGAACCACTCTCATTCTACCTTTTGGTATCCTAGAAAAGAAAATACTACCTTGGTTCCACTAAGGTTAAAGTGTGTATGTGTTATATTTTGTATAAGAAAAACAAAATAATTAGCTTGAGTCTAGAGAGATTATTTTGTTTGTTTCTATACTTCTACTAAAAAAATTTGGCTCATACTGAAATGAAATTAACCTGATCACTAGCTAGAATCTATAAAATATGATGGCAAAAATGAGATATGTCTATGTGTTTACTTTAAGTGATGAATTGGTATTGTAGAAGATTAGACACTACTGGAAAAATCAGAGATTTCCCTGCAGAAGTTCACCAAATAGCTCTGTGCTTCTTGTTGATAATATGGAAATGTAAGAAGTAGATTTTGTGTTTAGTTACAGTAATCAGAACTCAGGGCTGCTGATTTTGATTCTGTGTATGGGTGAAAGACCAAGGTAGACTGTGTGTTTTCAAGCATTAGAGGAAATCTTTGTAAGATTTATCTTGGCTAAAATTGCCTATAAAATTTCTTCTCTTGGTGACCTCAATTAAATTTTGGGTCCTGAAACTTACTAACTTAAAATAAGTACTGAGGTGTTTGTTTATTACCTTTAATATATTGGGCTCAGGATAACTCAGACACAATTTCCCTAGGTTGTGTGGTAAATCTAACTGCCTACAGAGAAAAATTTCTTAATTTCCCATCAGATTCTGATACTCACTACAAACAATACTATTGATGGCAGGTAGACAACATTTGATACTAACATAAGAAAGTAAAAGCCCACTCACTAGTCACTATTGGCAGCTATTTTAAATCACAAATGGATTAAAAGGCTCATTATTATGTAAAAAATGATTAGTCTTTTCTTTGCAATTTAATTAAAAACAGGATTGGTGACTTTGTAAGTATTTCCCTACTTCTGGGTCTGTTGGTCACCAACAATATAGAAGGTTGAGTTACATATTTAAATTAGTTTTGGCAGCTAATAGGGATTTATGTTATTTCTTAAAGTTCCTTAGATTAGACTTTCTCAGTGGATCTTCTCTGTTTTAGTAGTAAAAGGTAAGAAATGGCTTAAAACATAGAGAGCCTGTCTACTGGTCTTGCTGGAAAGAATGGCTTATAGAAGTTTTAAGGGTTTCCTTAACTGTATCCTTCAAGGCTTTTTTGGCAGAATAGCTTCCAGGAGAAGCAGATGTTTAAATGGTAATGAATTCCCTGAAATTGTGTTCAGCAAGCACTGTTGGGCTTCCCAGGTGACTCAGTGATAAAGAATCAATCTGCTAATACAGGAGACAACGGGAGATGCACGTTTGATCCCTGGGTCAGAAAGATCCCCTGGAGGAGGAAATCCACTCCAGTATTTTTCCATGGAGAACTCCATGGACAGAGAAGGCTGGTGGTCTATATATAGTCCCATAGGATTGCAAAAGTCGGACACAACTGAGCAACTGAACGCACAGTCATATCAAACAGGATCAGAGTGTTTCCTTTTTCCTGGTTACCTTAAACTTGGCAGTTAATGGAATGAACAAATAAAATCTTTATTGCAAAGTTTTCATAACATTGAACTTTGTAAGATAATTAAATTATAAGCAAATCCATTGTTTAGAAAAATTCCAGAGGGCTTAGGTCATATTTTATTAACATTAAAATGATCTGCTTTACAATTGGAAGTTTGATGAGTCTTGGAAGTTGTATTCTAATGATCTTGCTGGTTTAGTCACTAAGTCGTGTCCAACTCTTGCAATCCCATGTACTGTAGCCTGCCAGGCTCCTCTGTCCATGGGATTTCTAGGCAAGAGTACTGGAGTGGTTTGCCATTTCTTCAGGATCTTCTTAATGATCTTGCTGCATATAATTAAGATCTAATTAATGATCTTGCTGCATATAATTAAGGCCAAAGTCAGTATAGCATAAAAGAAGACGAAGATTCACAGTGTGTCTTAATATGGATGCTTTTTGCCTTTGGAGTGAAGTCATTCTTCATTTTAGAAAAGGCAGAGGAACCAGAGATCAAATTGCCAACATTCATTGGATCATAGAAAAAGTGAGAGAGTTCCAGAAAAACATTTACTTCTGCTTTATTGACTATGCCAAAGCCTCTGAGAGTGTGGACCACAACAAACTTTGGAAAATTCTTAAAGAGATGGGAATACCAGACCATTTGACCTGCCTCTTGAGAAATCTGTATGCAGGTCAGGAAGCAACAGTTAGAACTGGACATGGAATAACCGACTGGTTCCAAATAGGGAAAGGAGTGCATCAAGGCTGTGTATTGTCACCCTGCTTATTTAACTTATATGCAGAGTACATCATGAGAAACTCTGGGCTGGATAAAGCACAAGCTGGAATCAAGATTGCTGGGAGAAATATCAATAACCTCAGATATGCGGATACCACCACCCATATGGCAGAAAGCAAAGAAGAACTAAAGAGCTTCTTGATGAAAGTGAAAGAGGAGAGTGAAAAAGTTGGCTTAAAGCTCAACATTCAGAAAACAAAGATCATGGCATCTGGTCCCATCACTTCATAGCAAATAGATGGGGAAACAATGTAAACAGTGAAAGAATTTATTTGTAGGGGCTCTAAAATCACTGCAGATGGTGACTGCAGCTGTGAAATTAAAAGATCCTTGCTCCTTGGAAGAAAAGCTATGACCAACCTAGACAGCATAATAAAAAGCAGACATTAGTTTGCCAACAAAGGTCTGTCTAGTCAAAGCTATGGTTTTTCCAGTAGTCATGTATGGATGTGAGAATTGGGGTATAAAGAAAGCTGAGCACTGAAGAATTGATGCTTTTGAACTGTGGTGTTGGAGAAGCCTCTTGAGAGTCCCTTGGACTGCAAGGAGATCCAACCAATCCATCCTAAAGGAAATCAGTCCTGAATATTCATTGGAAGGACTTATGCTAAAGCTGAAATTCCAATAGTTTGTCTACCTGATGCAAAGAATGGACTCATTTGAAAAGACCCTGATGCTGGGAAAGACTGAAGGTGGGAGAAGGGGATGACAGAGGATGAGATGGTTGGATGGCATCACTGACCCAATGGACATGAGTTTGAGTAAACTCCGTGAGTCACCGATGGACAGGGAGACCTGGCATCCCGCAGTCCATGGGAGCACAATGAGTCGGACACGACTGAGCGAGTGAACTGACTAACTGACATTCTTCATTGTGCAAGAGTGTCTTGTACTTTGTAGGGTGGTTCAGCGGCTCAGGTCCCCACTCCCTGGATGGCAGTGGAGCCAGCCTTTCATTGTGATCATTAAACTCCTGCATAGATTTCTAGGCACTCCCCGTGGGACTGCTACTTCATTAACTGTAAATTGCTTCTTTATCATAAGACTTAATTGTTCTTACTTAAGTTGTGACCCTTTATTTTCTCTCTCAGGTACCCAGCTCTTTTCTTTCACCCTTGATCCCAGTACCATTGCCTCCCCAAACCTCATTCCAAGCCTTGCTTTAGTGAATCCAAAGATTCTCTTGAATCATTCATTTTTTTTCTTTCTCCTCTGGCTTCTTTCTGTCAACATATAGACAATCTTATTTGTTCAAACATACATACATTCAAACAAAACAGTTAGCATTCAAACAAAATTTTGTATTCTAAAATTTTGTCTTCTTATGCGTCTGTCAATTTTTTAGATCATAGATCCTGGGAATCAGCCTTATATTTTTTATAGATCTCTTAATAAATATAAAGGAGAGCTTGTTATGTTTGTTTTTAATGGGAAAAGGAATGTAACATAAATAATTGTTTGATAAGATTCATATGCTCAGTATGGTTTCAGGCTGGCTTGCAGACTGCTCTTTGTGGGTTGGAGATTTTGGTTTCACTTTTGTTTGTTATTTTCTAGGATGTGATGTCTGTTAATGATGAGTGGTATATTTTTAACTAATTTCCTTCCTTCCTCTTCTCTCATTTTTTTCTTTCTTTCTAAATATGCTGACATATTACAGTTTTTTCAGGTCACAAGTAGCCTAAGTTTAATTATACACCCACTAATCCTGCGTTTTGGAAAGAATTTTATCCTTTCTCACTAGCATTTCCCAAATTAAAATTTTCTCCTATTATTATTTTTAAATGTGTATTTTTAAAAAAATATTGCCCTTTAGCTCTCTTTCTTAGGAAGCTTGGTGAAGGATGATTCATCAGATTGAGAAAGGTTTGCTATGGAAATAATTTACATGAGAAATACCAGTTGATTTTTATCACCTTTTGAAGCAAATGTATTTGTCTTTCTCTTCTAATATAGGCACATAAATATCTGGATAATTTGCATAATAAATACTTTTTTATTACGGAAGATATTTTAAAATATCTCCTCTAGCCCTAAAAGCACTGCTCCTTTTTCAGTTTTCTGCTTTTCATTATTGTAATTTCATGAAGAAAGTTGTAATTTATTTATCCTTTGCATTGTTCTGCTGCTTAAAATACACTGAGACCCTAGCTACTTGTTATAGTCAGTTCATTATCTCTTGCAAACTTACATACCATGATAATCATTTCTTCTTTGGAAAGTATTTATAGTACTACTTATCATTATTTTAGTTCAGTTCAGTCGCTCAGTCGTGTCCAACTCTTTGTGACCCCATGAATCGCAGCCGGCTTCCCTGTCTATCACCATCTCCTGGAGTTCACCCAGACTCAGGTCCATCGAGTCGGTGATGCCATCCAACCATCTCATC
Organism: Tragelaphus eurycerus; assembly: GCA_935064755.1. Taxonomy (NCBI): domain Eukaryota; kingdom Metazoa; phylum Chordata; class Mammalia; order Artiodactyla; family Bovidae; genus Tragelaphus; species Tragelaphus eurycerus. Next base: position 2,483,983 of record CAKXYN010000135.1, on the reverse strand, counting down.
CTCTGTCGTCCCCTTCTCCTCCTGCCCCCAATCCCTCCCAGCATCAGAGTCTTCTCCAATGAGTCAACTCTTCGCATGAGGTGGCCAAAATACTGGAGTTTCAGCTTCAGCATCATTCCCTCCAAAGAACACCTAGGGCTGATCTCCTTCAGAATGGACTGGTTGGATCTCCTTGCAGTCCAAGGGACTCTCAAGAGTCTTCTCCAACACCACAGTTCAAAAGCATCAATTCTTCGGTGCTCAGCCTTCTTCACAGTCCAATTCTCATGTCCATACATGACCACTGGAAAAATCATAGCCTTGACTAGACAGACCTTTGTTGGCAAAGTAATGTCTCTGCTTTTGAATATGCTATATAGGTTGGTCATAACTTTCCTTCCAAGGAATCAGATCAGATCAGATCAGATCAGTCGCTCAGTCGTGTCCAACTCTTTGCCACCCCATGAACTGCAGCACGCCAGGCCTCCCTATCCATCACCAGCTCTCAGAGGTCACTCAGACTCACATTCATCGAGTCAGTGATGCCATCCAGCCATCTCATCCTCTGTTGTCCCCTTCTCCTCCTGCCCTCAATCCCTCCCAGCATCAGAGTCTTCTCCAATGAGTCAACTCTTTGCATGAGGTGGCCAAAATACTGGAGTTTCAGCTTTAGCATCATTCCTTCCAAAGAAATCCCAGGGCTGATCTCCTTCAGAATGGACCGGTTGGATCTCCTTGCAGTCCAAGGGACTCTCAAGAGTCTTCTCCAACACCACAGTTCAAAAGCATCAATTCTTCGGCGCTCAGCCTTCTTCACAGTCCAGCTCTCACATCCATACATGACCACAGGAAAGACCATAGCCTTGACTAGGCAAACCTTTGTTGGCAAAGTGATGTCTCTGCTTTTGAATATGCTATCTAGGTTGGTCATAACTTTCCTTCCAAGGAGTAAGTGTCTTTTAATTTCATGGCTGCAGTCACCATCTGCAGTGATTTTGGAGCCCAGAAAAATAAAGTCTGACACTGTTTCCACTGTTTCTCCATCTATTTTCCATGTAGCGATGGGACCAGATGCCATGATCTTCGTTTTCTGAATGTTGAGCTTTAAGCCAACCTTTTCACTCTCTACTTTCACTTTCATCAAGAGGCTTTTTAGTTCCTCTTCACTTTCTGCCATAAGGGTGGTGTCATCTGCATATCTGAGGTTATTGATATTTCTCCTGGCAATCTTGATTCCAGCTTGTGCTTGATCCAACCCAGAGTTTCTCATGATGTACTCTGCATATACATAGATTATTTAATGTGTATATGTGGTTGACATGGAGAAGGCAATGGCACCCCACTCCAGTACTGTTGCCTGGAAAATCCCATGGATGGAGGAGCCTGGTAGGCTGCAGTCCATGGGGTTGCTAAGAGTCAGACATGACTGAGTGACTTCACTTTGACTTTCCACTTTCATGCATTGGAGAAAGAAATGGCAACCCAGTCCAGTGTTCTTGCCTGGAGAATCCCATGGACGGAGAAGCCTGGTAGGCTGCAGTCCATGGGGTCACACAGAGTCGGACACAACTGAAGCGACTTAGCAGCAGCAGCAGTGATTGACATGAGACAGACAGTGTGTGCTCACCATCTGAAGGTTAAGAAAAAACGTTAGAATCTTAAAAGCATCCCGTATCCTCTCACTGATCACCTTTCTCTCCACTTTTCCACTGAGGCTAACTCTGTACTGAATTTTGTGTAAATCACTCCCATGCTTTTATGTATACTTTTACTACTTATGTATCTGTGAGCTGCTTGAGTGCTAAGTCGCTTCAGTGGTGTCCAACTCTTTGCGACCCTATGGACTGTAGCCTGCCAGGCTCCTCTGTCCATGAAATTCTCCAGACAAGAATACTGGAATGGGTTGCCATTTCTTCCTCTAGGGGATCTTCTGGACCCAGGGATTGAACCAGTATCCCTTCTGTCTCCTGCATTGGTAGACAGTTTCTTTACCACTAGCGCCACCTGCAAAGCGTAACTATATATGTATCTGCAAGCAATATTCTGTTAGTTTTGCCTGGTTTTGAAATTTATACCAATATAACGATATTTAATGATTTTCTTTGAAGACTTTTTACTCACTATTATGTTTGCAAGCTTCGTCCATGCTGATGCCTCTAACGGTTATTTCTGGTTCTCTGCTCCGGAGTATTGTTTTGAATGGATAGACCACACTTTATTTATCCAGCATATTGCTGGCATTATAGTTATGACTCTTGCATTTTTGATATTGGCAACACTGCTTCTGTGGGCAGTCTTGTTCAGGTCTCCTGGATAAATCATGCAGGGATTATGTACAGAATTTATCTGTGGGTTAAAATGGCTGTTCATAGGATATGTGTGTGTTTAACCTTGTTAGAAAATACCAAGTTATTTTCCAGGTGGTCGTACTAATTTGCACAACATCTAGTAGCAGATGTTGTAGTTTAAAAATTTTGCTAAAATATTGGCTATAACGTGTTTGGGCATTATTCATATATACTCTTTGGCAAAATTTTTGTTTGTGTGTTTAAACATTTTTCTGCTTTCTGGTACCTTTTAGAATTGATTTGTAGCAGGTTTTATGTATTCTAAATGTGAGTCTTTGGCTTGTGTTTTAGGATACAGATATCCCAGTTTGTGGCTTTTCTTTTGACTTTATTTTTGACAAAAAGTATATTCTTAATTTAATGTAATTGGATTCATCAGACTGTTCCTTTTATATTATTTTTCATGTGTAGTGGTTAAGAAATTCTTCTCTATCATAACTTTATGAGGATATCCAATTGTAACTTTATATGTTGGTTGTGAAGTTGAGATCCATTTAATTTATTTCTGTGTAACCAATTTGCATCACTACTTATTGATTAGTGCACCCATTCCTCACCCATCTGCAATGCCTGCTCTGTCATAAATAGTTTTTGTATATGTTTATGTTTATTTCTGAATTTTACTTTCTTCTTTCAGTCTGTTTATCTGAATGGGTAGCAAAACCAGATTATTTTAATTATTGTATTTGTACATAAAAATCTTAGTATTCTATTTACCTTGTTCTTTTGGAATTTCCTAGTTTTTAATGGTCCTTTACTCTTTCATATAGACATTATGAAATCAGCTAGTGAAATTGCTTGCTGCTGCTGCTGCTAAGTCGCTTCAGTCATGTCCAACTCTGTGCCACCCCATAGACGGCAGCCCACCAGGCTCCACTGTCCCTGGGATTCTCTAGGCAAGAACACTGGAGTGGGTTGCCATTTCCTTCTCCAATGCATGAAAGTGAAAAGTGAAGTTGCTCAAACGTGTCGGACTCTTCACAACCCCATGGACTGCAGCCTACCAGGGTCCTCGGTCCATGGGATTTTCCAGGCAAGAATACTGGAGTGGGGTGCCATTGCCTTCTCCATGTGAAAAAGCTTGGGTATCAGCTAATGAATCGCTTCATGAGATTTGGGTTAGAATTGTATCCAGTCTCTCAATCTGGTGGAAATAAATCTTTCTGATACTGAAACTTATTATCTAACAACATACATAATTCACCATTGATTTACATTTTTTAGTGTCCTTCAATGAATTTTTTTCATAAAAGACTTGAACGACAACTAGAGTGAAGTAATTCAGAAAAACAAATATGTAAAATTATTTATATATGGAATATAGAATAATGGTACAGATGAACTTATTTGCAAAGCAGAAGTAAAGACAAAGATGTAGAGAACAAAGTTACAGATACTGAGGGGAGAAGAGTGGGTGGGGTGAGTTGGGATATGGAAATTAACATATATACACTGCTGCTGCTGCTGCTAAGTCACTTCAGTCGTGTCCGACTCTGTGTGACCCCATAGACGGCAGCCCACCAGGCTCACCCGTCCCTGGGATTCTCCAGGCAAGAACACTGGAGTGGGTTGCCATTGCCTTCTCCAAAGCATGAAGGTGAAAAGTGAAAGTGAAGTCGCTCAGTCGTGTCCGACCCTCAGCGACCCCATGGACTACAGCCTACCAGGCTCCTCTGCCCATGGGGTTTTCCAGGCAGAAGTACTGGAGTGGGGTGCCATTGCCTTCTCCACATATATACACTACTATATATAAAATAGATTAACTAATGACAACCTACTGTAGAGCACAGGGAACTCTACTCAGTACTTTGTTGTGACCTAAATGGGAAGGAAATTAAAAAAGAGGGGATATATGTATACATACAACTGATTCACTTTGCTGTACACAGAAATGTACACAACATAGTAAAGCAACTCGACTCCAATAAAAATTAGAAAAATGAATCCCAACCCTTAAAATCAGTTATGCTTCTCTTAATATTTTTAGTCATTTACCTTCAAAAGTTACATTTTAGTTTAATGATATTTGGACCCTCCCCCCTCAGTAAAGCAGATCGAATGACTGAACGTAGATGGAGAATTAGTGGGAGAGTCTTCTCTCTTCACTCTACAGAGCAAATGTTTCTTCCAACTACTGATGCATTTATCAAGTTGATTATTGTCCACATTCCCAGTGCCAGTCATGTGGCTAATTATGCAGAAAGCAGGTGTTTCTTCAGCTAGGAATAATTAGTTATGTAGGCAGTTATTCTTTCTAACATGTGTATCATATGCAGGACAGATACCTCATCATATTGAACAATGCTGTCAATAGCAAATACAAAATTTCTTATGTAGCTGATGCTAACTATACATAATTATCTGGCTTATTATCAAAATAATATCCATCACAGCTCTTTGAGGGTTCCCATCCACAGCATTTCTTTTGGGTCTTCCAATAACATTATCAAGGCCAAATAATGAGTTGTTATCCTCATTTTTGAAAGGGCGGAAAGTGAAATCTGAAAGATTAACTACTTTGCTGAAGATGGCATCGTTGGTTTCCAGTAGTGGTGAGCGTCCACCTCAGGTTTGCTGAACTCAGAGCCAGTGTTCCTGCCTCTGTATCGAAGGGGTGGTGGTAGTAGAGATTGTGGGACCATAGGCCAAATAAACCCTCTGACCTTTTTCTTAATTGTTATTCAGTTTATCTAATGTGGCAGCCTTTGTTGGGACTTAGCAGCTATGGTTCTTGGGAGGCTTTCTGCTTCTGTCTTGTTGTATACCCAGCTAAGTTGTACTTATTTGCCTTCCCAGTTTTTCTGGGCATTTCAGTTTATGACCTCTGCCGTAGAGTAAGCCAAGTGCTCTATATGGCATGCTTACATTTTTTTCTTCCTTGAATTCTTCTGATTGCTGGGCACTAGACAAATCTTTTAGACTGCTGTGCAGCTCTGTAATGAAAAGAGAGATAAATTATTAGTTTCCTAAGAATAGGCATAGAAGACCTAATTCTATGCCTTGAGTGCACTGAGAACCTTGCACCCAGTGTGTGCTTGCTAAATGCTAATTGATGAAGGGAAAGATTTAGATCTTCCTCTGAAGAGAAGATCATTAAGTTATCTCTCAAAATCTAATTTTGTTATAGTCAGTTCCCCTCACGAGAGAAAATTGCTCAGTTCAACGGATAAAAACTTATCAGCTCGTAAAATCAAACCTGCCCTGTGTTTGGCCCTGTATGGAATTTTATCAGGAAGGGTTTGGGTTATATGCTGCTATTGGCAGATAAGGTGTATAAAACCAGTGCATTGGAAAGATCTTCGCAGAAGACAGTTTTGACACTCCACGTACTGATGCTACTTTTCCTCCAAGGGTAGATGTTTCTCTTTGTCTTCTCCTTTTAGGACATCGCTTACAGTCTTTACCAGTGTAATACTTGTTCCTCCAGATTTGAATGCCTTCCAGTAGTCCACAGTTTTACTTAGCACCCTAAATTTGTCAAGCTGCAATTAAGACAAGTAAGTATTGACTAAAATGATGCCCTGTTAACTCCAGAAAGGTAGATCGGTTTCATCCATTTCCTTCCACCTTCAAAGTAGGCTTTTGAATTCTAAAGAACTGAATTGTTTCTTTAAAGAAAGAGGAATCCTTTATTTGTCAGAAGCTCCCTTTTATTTGGAATTTATTAGAGGAAGCTCTGTTAGGGAAAAGTGCTGTACAAGTCCTTTTTAATGTAAGTCCGTGTATTAATCAAAACAGCTGTGTAGGTTACAAGGTAGACTGTAACACCAGGTGGCAACGGAATGTCTTCCTCATTACAATCACTAGCGCTGAGCTGCGGAGACCTCCTGTACATGATGGCCTTTCTCGACGGGCATCCCCGCTTGGTGGTGGGGAAAACGAGTAAGGGCTGTATGGAACCATTTCAGCACCATCCTGAGCTTAATAGTGCTGGCTTTCATTGCCTCTTAACAAGCTGCGCTGGTGCCATAAAATGTTCAAGCTGACAAATGCTGTCAAAGCTCCTTCAATGTAAAGATTTTCTGCTGTATTTAACATGTTCACTTTTATTTTAATGATGCCCAAACACGCATCAGTTGTTGTTTGTTCAACACGCAGCGTGGTCTCTGAAGCCATCCCATTAGCCACAGAGTACAATCACTGTCCTGTTCCAGTGACCATTAATGGCAAAATTCTTCAATTAACAGCTGGGAAGTTGTGCTGACTCTTAACAATTCACTTTCTCCCAGAAGTGAAAGAAAGACACCTGCTGTGAAGTTGTTGAGTTTGTTTAGCTTGACTTTCAGAGCATCATATTAGACATGACTTTATCATCAAGACTAAGGTACAAGCTGAGAATGATAACTCTATGAAGATTTTTATAAAAAATGAGGTGCCCATATGTGGTTCAGGATTCAAGTTTATACAGCTGTTTAATACTAGTTTACCAGTTCCACTGTGGCAATAACTGATCAACACAGGCATTGTGCTTATTCTATGCTCAGCACTGTTCTGAGTACTTATATGTATTTATTTAATTTTCACAATCCATTTATTCATTAGGTGTCACTGTCCTCATTTTAGATTTTTCAAAAAAAGACTAAGGTACAGGAGATTAAATAGTTTTTCTGAGGCCATACACAGGGCATGGAGGAAACTCTGTTGGGACCCATATATTCTGGTTCCAAAGTTTGCGCACTTAACAAAAATTAATGCATTAAATTGACTGAAATGACATCAAACACACTCTTGGCATTGAATGGGAGCACATATACTGATTGCCTGCCTGTCTGGTGGACGCGTCTTTTCACAGTTAGCAAAGAGAATAGAGTTATTTTCTAAATGTAGTTTAGGACTTACAAAGTTTAGATTACCCTTCTGGTCACATTTTCTAAGGCTGAAAATGGAGAACACTTGGAGCAGGAAGAGTGGACTTTCCTGAGTTCCATTTTCCTTCTCATTATGCTGGGTCTTTCCTCTCCCAAAGCATTGCTGCAGTCTGAAACCTCAGATTGTGCTTTGTTTACAACAGAATTGAATTACCCTTAATAACTCTAGGGCACTTTGGGCTTCCCTGATGCTTCAGAAGATGAAGTATCAACCTGCAGTGTGGGAGACCTGGGTTCCATCCTTGGGTCAGGAAGATCCCCTGGAGAAGGAAATGACTATTCCCTCCAATATTCTTGCCTGGAGAATCCCATGTACAGATGAGCCTGATGGTTTACAGTCCATGGGGTGGCAGAGAGTCAGACATGACTTGAGGGGCTAACACTTTTACCCCTTTAGAAAGGGAAGGACTCACTACAGATTCTTTTTGTTTGTCTTTTGCTAGCTTTAATATTAATATTTTATATTATGAGGAAGCAATTGATTTTAAGAATTGGGATTCCTGCTTTCTTTTCCTTTTTAAAAATTCTATAAATATAAATCAGCAAGTAACAAAACGAGTGACTCTGCAAAGTGATTACCCCAGTGAGTTGAATATGGGCATTATAATTTACCAGTGGCTGATGACCGAATGGATCTAAAGAAAGAATGGAAAAGTAGACTTTAAAGATAAATATACAATGGTAGTAATTTCTTCAATAAGGTATTCAAGAAATGGAAATTTATGACAGGAAGCCAGACCAGGAAATCAAAAAATTTGGATTTTTCTTTTCATTCTAATCAGTTTTTCAGCTTCCTTTTCTGATTAGTGCCCTCATTAAGGCTTCTTTTGGGCTTCCCTGTTGGCTCAGCAGTAAAGAATCTGCATGCAATGCAAGAGACACGGGAAATGCAGGTTCGATTCCTGTGTTGGAAAGATCCCCTGGAGGAGGATGCAGCAACCCATTCCAGTACTCTTGCCTGGAGAATCCCACGGACAGAGGAGCCCAGCGCCTAAAGTCCACGGAGTCACAAAGAGTCGGACAGGACTGAAGCAACTGAGCTCATGCACACACAAGACTTCTTTCCTGGGTCGCTGACATGTTTCTAGTAGACGTTTGGAATCACACTTTGGTTTCCAGGCAGTGATTTCTGCCCGAGCTGAATTTTAGAACACGAAGGTCATTCATTTCTATCCCGGAAGGATGGTTCACATATTTATGTTCTAGAAAGTGGGCTGAGAAGAAAAATTTGCTACTTTATTAATTAGGGCCCTTTAACATTTTGTATTCTCAAGCTTAATCATTTGCTTGTTTGAACTAAAGTCATCTTCCTTAATCACCATCATTAGTGGCTGTCCATGAATGATTACCTCTCTGAATTTTATAAGCATGTTAGAATTTAATGCATTTTACATTCCCCATTAGGGACTAGATATCATTCAATACTTTACTAGTCCAGTATATTTTTAAAAGCATGATATTAACTGTAGGTCTGTTCGATTTCAGTGGTTGAGGAGAGTCCTGCTCCCCTCATCAGTCCTCAAATTGGTGTGGAGGTGGTGTTGGAAGGGCAAGAAGGGAGCAATGGGGAGACTTAGTGATCTAGAGCTGGTGCAATGTTATAGTTTAAACTTAACAGGAGATTTCAAAGAGTTTACTTCATTAAAAATTGCTTTCATCTTGGACTTTTCCAGTGATGAACAGTTTCACTGTCTTTTAGAAATAGCCCATAACACTTTGGGAATCACACATGCAGTAATTCCTAGTTCAAACTTTTAAGAAGACACAGAACGCCTCTGTTCCTTTTCTACCTGATAGTCTTTTGACTGTCTGGAGCCACCTTAATATCCCTGATTATTCTCATCACATTGGATCATGCCGCATTTGTATATTTTCCATACTTTGAAAATCTGTCATGATTGTGATTCTCCTTCTTCATTCCTTATGAAAATGGACACCTATTCCAAAATGAGACACCAGCCTCACCCACACCCACACCACTTTCTGGTGTACCCAGTGCTGCGTAAGGGTTTTTGTGTTTTCTAGTTTTATTCTCAGGATGACCCTAGCAGACATTTCTGCCCTTCTCCTGAATAGACCAGAGAAGTTCCAGGAAGGCAACATCCATCCTTGTAAACTCCTTGCACAGTGCTTTGTACACAGTGGTGACTTAATTGTTGAATGAATGAACCCTTACTCCTCACCCTGGCGTTGAGAACTGGCAATTGAGTTGTCAGTCAGAGTTGGAATAAGTTTCCGAGCTTGGTAGAATGTTCACTTTTGTATAATGCTTAGTAAAAAAGCTTTCAAGTTTGTGTTTGTCTATATTGTTTGTTTTAGTTGCTTCTGATTTTTCCTAAAATATGATTGCTTTGAGCATACAGGGCATTCTGATAGTCATTTTAAGCCCAGGAAAAATCAGAAGGATCTGAGGGATGAGAAAGCACTTATCATTGCAGTGGTAGGAAGGGAAGCAAAGGTCCTGAGGTGGGAGAGGGCTTAGTGCACTCAAGGAATAGAAAATTCCATGAGCTGTAGCTGAAGAATGACAGCGGGGATGTTTGGATGAGGTTGGAGGCCTACATTCTTGTCATGAAATTCTTTTGGACCATGCTGAGGACTTTGAAAGCTTTTAGACTGGGTCCCCCGTGGTGGGGGGACAGTGAATTCTAGGGAACTACGGTAAGATGTGAGATCCAAAAAGGTGTTGAAAGTAAACTAGGAGAGAAGTGATGGTGGCTCAGTTTAGCAGAGTTGATGAAGGTCAGGAAGACAAGTGCGTGGATTTGGAGGTGGCTATCGGAAGTAGCACTGATAGGTTTACTGCAGGGTGGGATAGGGGATGATGTAGGCGCAAGAGAGGAAGTAAGAATGTCACTTACCATGTAATTGCAGGAAGTGAAGAACAAATCCCACTAAATTCTGTTCCTGGAATGATCAGTTATCTTATATAAATGGACTTTGGGTTTCATGAAATGATATTCCCACTTTCAGGTACAACCATGCAGCGAGTTGGCTTGGAAATACATGCTGTGAAAATGGGGAAATTCCCAACACCAGTTCCCAACACCAGGGTGAGGAGTAAGGGTTCATTCATTCAACAATTATGTCACCACTGTGTACAAAGCACTGTCCAAGCAGTTGGGATACAAGAAAAAACAAGGATGGATGCTGCCTTCCTGGAGCTTCTCTGGTCTATTCAGGAGAAGGGCAGAAATGAATACACATTAGAGCCTTTCCCCATTTCCAGTCCTAAATCTCAATAGCTTCCTCCTGCATATGCATGAAGGAACAATGTCAACACCAGTTGGTCAACGAACGAGGCAGGTTGGATTTTTCCCTTTCATGGCTCTCCCTTACTGTTACTTAATCCATTAGAAATGTAAATATATCTGATATTTTTTGTTCCTTAGTTCTGAGAAGTAGCGACAGCTCTTCTCTACCACTGGCTAGGGTTAACCTGTACACATAAATTTGCTTAGCTTTTCAAAACAGTGCAAGGTTTTCCAAAGATAAGACAGTTCATTTACATAACTTGGAATAATTTGGCTGGCAAACTCAAGGAGATGGAGCGTGTGGATCAAGTTTAACACATTCATTTAGGTTGGCTGCCTCCCATGCATGTGTTCCCTGTGCTTGCAGAGGGTCCCATCTGTTCTGCTCCTGGCCAGAGAACACTGTGCCTGTGAGCATCATAATTTCTGACTGCAGATGCCCAGTGCTTCATAACTGGTTTAGGGTGCCCCAGATCCCTACCAGTAACATTGTTAATTACTACTAATATAATGACATTATTCTAGAACTAGGAGACCTGTCTGTTACTAATGTACTCAGAAGATTGCAAAAACCAACACACTTCTTTCTTGTCTTTTTCCCTGTTTGCATCTTGACTTTTGTTTTTTTTATAACTCAAAGATGCCTTCTCCATTTCCCCCAAACTATTCAGCTCAGCCTTCAAAACCCTCATCATGACTTCCCAGGACCTCCTTTAGATTTAGCCTCCTTTAATCTCCCAGAAGATCTCTCTAGACCAAGGGAGCTAGACTGACATTTCCTCCACAAACCCTGTTTTCACCCTTTGCATCTGTATTCCTTGGGTTCTTTCTGTTTGAAATTACCATTTTACACCCCCCCCCCCGCCTGTCACAAATTATACTCATTTCAAATGTCTACCTAATAGGCCATCCTTTGATGTCCCAGTAATCTGTCTGTTCCTCTCTTTTGATATTTTACCTCTTCCCTCTTGTTCTCGCCGGACATCCTAAGGGTTTTATTGCCTGTCCCTGCAAACCCTTCAAATGCTTTCTAGTACCAGCACATTGCCTTACACATAGGATGTTGCCAATTAGAATTTGATGACTTTAATTGAATTTTCAGTATCTAATTATCATCTAACTATAAGCAACAGGAAAAAAAAAAAAACATTTCAAGGCAGGGTTTTGAAATGATGCAGCCAGAGGCATGCTTTTCTAGTTCCCACTTTCCATCCTGGAAGAGATCAGGCTGCCAGCAAGGCCACTGGAACCTTTAATCTTTGTTGTTCTTTAGTTTTCAGAAGTGACCCAGCCTCTTTCATTTTGCGGTGGAAAATAAATTTAAAGAGGGGAATGTTCCTGCTGAGTGGGCTGGCCAGGGAGGGGCCGGGTTTATCTTCTGCAGAGCAGCCATTAGAGGGCCCAATGGACTTGTTACTTTCCAGGCCCGCTTTCTCTTGGATTACATTGTTTCCCTTTGAATTCTCCAAAACCTGTCAGGTGTTTTCTTCCTTCTCTCCCTTGAGTACCTCCAGTTAATCTAAGATTAGCCTGACAGCCCCTATTTTCCAGGTCTCTGGTTTCATCAATAAAATAGGTTACATCTTTTTTGAGCTCCATTACCTCCTTCCATAACCTTGTTCTCTTGATCCATATTGTGGCTTATTCTTTATTCAGCTCGCCCCATCCATTTTTGGCTATGTTCCCACTTCCTAATTCCCACTTTTGAATGGGACAATTTAATTCAATAATTGCGGGGACTGTAGAAGCCTGACAGTCTCACAGCCTTTTGTGTGGTGTTTTCACCTCGTTGCTCTTCGGGTTGCTACCACTGGCTTTGAGTTCACTAACCTCATCGCTCAGAATTCCTAATGAATTGCCACCTTTGCTTTCATAGTATCGATGATTGACTGATTTCTTTCATTTATCATAAAAGCTTATTTTCTAGAAATTTGGGAAAAGTTATAAGGACCCTTACTTATTTAATATTAGAGGTAATATCTTTCAAGTGAAGTGTACACTGACTGAGGGATGCATAGGATATCCCATTATATTTATTTTGATATTATATCTCTTAATTCCTATTTTTATGTTTTAATTTATTTTTTAAATTAATTTTTTTGGAGCATAGTTGCTTTACAATGTTGTGCAAGTTTCTACTGTACAGCAAAATGAATTATATATATATATATCTGTATATAGGCTTTGTAAGAGATCCCTGGGTAGGGAAGATTGCCTGGAGGAGGCCACAGCAACCCACTCCAGTATTCTTGCCTGGAGAATCCCATGGACAGAGGAGTCTGGCAGGCTACGGTCCATAGAGTCACAAAGAGTCGGACCGACTGAAGTGGCTTAGCACGCACGCATGTATGTATATATTCCCTCTTTATTGGATTTCCTTGTCATTTAGTTCACTGCAGAGCATGGAATAAAGTTCCCTGTACCATACAGTAGGTTCTCATTAGTTACCTATTTTATAAATGCGTGCCTGACTCTTTGTGATCCTTTAGAATGTAGCCTACCAGGCTCCTCTGTCCATGAGATTCTCGAGGCAGTAATTCTAGACTGGGTTTCCATGCCCTCCTCTAGGGGATCTTCCCGACCCAGGGATTAATTGGGCATCTCTTCTGTCTCCTGCATTGGCAGGTGGGTTCTTTACCACTAGCACCACCTCAGATGCCCTATCTATTCTATATATAGTATTAATAGTGTATATATAAATATACATGGTATATTGGCAGAGTATTGATTGAATGGGAACATAATTTATAAAAATACATGCAACCATTGTTACATGAAAAGGGGTTTAGTGATAAGATATGTGATCAAAATGTTTGGGGACCATTGCTTTTCAGAGCATTGAGTCTGCAGTCAGACCTAGATTCCAGCTCTTTTTTCTGCCCCCTTACTGCATGTATAACCTTGGATCTGTTCTGTAGTCTCTTTGGTCTGGAGGTCCTCGTCTGCAAATTGATAGGAAAACCATGTTGAGTGGATTCAGTGGAGAAATGCATGTCAATAAGTGAGGGAGTTCCTGCCACGTAGTGTGTATTTGTTACTGTCGTTTCGTTATTCCCCTCTGATTGCTGGTATGATTGCTGGTGTTATTTTATTATTTCCTTGTCCAGTATCTCACTGTTTGGGATTGTAGAGGAACTGAACCTACTCTACATGTCAAAAAAATCTCATATCATACACATTAAAAATGTGAATGATAAAACTTAGAATTCTTAAAACTGCGTGTACACACTTACCCTACCTTAAAATGCATAATAAAAATGGATTTTGTAACATATTTACCTAACTTTTGTAAGAAAAGCAAAGTAATTGGTTGGAACTTTGAAAAACACTGAATCCATAATCCATTTAATAGGGCCATTTTGTTGATACAATTAGTTTATGGTGCATTTCCTTTGGTCTTTTAGAAATAAACTCTTTTGGAGAATATTTATAAGCCTGCTTTTTATTGAATGCTGCCTGCCACATCATGTATAGTTTTAAGGTGATATTCTGGTACAAGATGCCTTAGGAAATAAAATGCTTAGTATGCATTTATCTGGTATATTGGCTGAGATCTGAGGATATAAGAGAATTCTTTGGTGAGGTAAAGAAAAGTTCACCATAGTTTGCAAGACTGGTTCATGTGGAATTTATAAGAATGGACTGACCAGCTTGGCCTTTTAAAATTCCATGGTTAATCTCTTTATTGGAAGCTGCTGGGCTAGTTGATTAAGAAAGCCTTATGGGATGACTGCTTTTAGTGTCATACAAATGAAGCTGAATTGTTGCTAAGTAAACCACTATAGATCAAAGTGCCTTGTGGTCAGAGTCCTGCAGTTAATTTTTTTTTTCATTAAGTTTTAAAGAGAAGGTGAAGGGTTGAAGAATGAAACACACTAAATTTGACATCTATGATGTCCATTTACATCCATGCATTTCTTTAAGCATCTAATCTGAGTGATTGGACAAGGAGGGCAGCAAAGCAGAAACGGATAAATGTAGAGCTCTGTCAATTAATACTTGTTTCCCATTTATAATTGCTGGGATCCTTTTAGCAATTCTGGAATCAGCAGGCGTACAGAGAAGGTTTCAAGGGCTCCCAGGGAAACTGACGAAGTGCATCTACTGACTGGTCTGTGGCGTGAAGGCCCTGTTGTCATACTCATATCAGCTTTAAGTGTACACAGGACTATTAAGTGTTACCCTGGGTCTTAGAGGTACTAACGAACAATGTTTTATGTCCTTTGCACCCCTCCCACAAAACTGTAGCGCATGCATCTCATTCTTTCTTATTGCCCACTATCTGAAATCGTGTATGAATACATTTGAATGGATCAGATGCATGTATGAACATACGTTTTGCTGGACTAGAATGACAGTGAAGAAAGAAGGGAAAAAGGACTGAAAGGGTGGACTGCAAATGGAAATTGAATCTGCCATACAAATTCCACAAGTTCTGTGCTGCGATTTTAAATACTTGCTGTGCAAAGTTCAGGCATTGTTATACTGACATTTGTTTCTGGATAGTGGAGAACATTATATAGGTATATATCAGATCAGATCAGTCGCTCAGTCGTGTCCGACTCTTTGTGACCCCATGAACTGCAGCACGCCAGGCCTCCCTGTCCATTACCAACTCCCGGAGGTCACTCAGACTCATATTCATCGAGTCAGCGATGCCATCCAGCCATCTCATCCTCTGTCGTCCCCTTCTCCTCCTGCCCCCAGTCCGTCCCAGCATCAGAGTCTTCTCCAATGAGTCAACTCTTCGCATGAGGTGGCCAAAATACTGGAGTTTCAGCTTTAGCATCATTCCTTCCAAAGAAATCCCAATAGTGGTATACTAAATGCAGTTTTGGAAAGGACTCCTCTTTCTGCCATGTGCATTTTAGTGGATATGTGCATTTTTCTAGGGCGACTTGCCAAAAGCCCATTTTATAATGCTCATTTGATGTACTGGTAAGTAATGATCTTTCAGATTTTAAAATCAACAAATACATGCTAAATGTCTCATTCAAGGTCATAATGAAAACCAGTGTTAAACTTAGAAACCAAATTCATAAATCTGGGAACTATTCTCAGGCTGTAACCAGAAACCTGCAGCTTGCCCCATAGAACCAGACTGTTACTGATCACAGATTCTTCTAGAGCTGACCATTGGTCCTTGTCTATAATTTTACCTTATCGTCACCATTGTTATCACCTTCAGTCTTTCCATTTGGCTCACTAGTCATAGATTAATGATAGATAAATATTAATTTATTATCCTCCCTCCCCCTTTTTTTGTATAGTGAGTACAATAGGACCAAGTGACATAGAGAGCAAGTATTACTCCCATGGTGATGTTCTTTCTTCCTGAATGTATAGGGAAGAGAATTTATAGAAGTATGAAATAAATGAAAGGAGTTCACATGAAGTTTTTCTGAAAATATGTGGCTTCCCTGATAGCTCAGTTGGTAAAGAATCCGCCTGCAATGCAGGAGACCCTGGTTCGATTCCTGGGTCAGGATGATCCACTGGAGAAGGGATAGGCTATCCACTCCAGTAATCTTGAACTTCCCTTGTGGCTTAGCTGTTAAAGAATCCGCCTGCAATGCCGGAGACCTGGGTTTGATCCCTGGGTTGGGAAAATCCCCTGGAGAAGGGAAAGGCTACCCACTCCAGTATTCTGGCCTGGAGAATTCCATGGGCTGTATAGTCCATGAGGTCACAAAGAGTCAGACATGCCTTAAGGAGTTTCACTCACTCAGTTTAGGAAATGGTCTTATTTTGCATTAGACAGAATAACTGACCTATGTGTGCACTTATTTATGCTGACTGGAGAAGGAAATGGCAACCCACTCCAGTATTCTTGCCTGGAGAATCCCAGGGACAGAGGAGCCTGGTGGGCTGCTGTCTATGGGGTCACACAGAGTCGGACACGACTGAAGCTACTTAGCAGCAGCAGCATTTACACTGACACAACTGGGTCAGTAAGAAAGAATTTCTTCATTCTTCATCATGTTTAAGTTCCATGTTGACATTATTTAGGCAGTTTTGTTTTCCTGATGCTTCTAAATAATGTAGACACATTAGACATACCTTGTAATGTGAATGCATATTCCCACCATAAAAGGAGTGGTAAGAGAAAAGATTAGCATCGTCTTTAGCATTATAGCAACCAATTCACTCCATTTTCTTTGTCTTGAGAGGGATGAGGGACAATGCTTACTGAATACTCGGGATGTCCCAATGTTGGGTCTGGTGCTCCTCCATAACGGTTGTGCTCAATCACTTCAGTCATGTCTGATTCTTTGTAACCCCATAGACTGTAACCCGCCAGGTTCCTCTGTCCATGGGATTTTCCAGGCAAGAATACTGGAGTGGGTTGCCATTTCCTTCTCTAAGGGATCATCCCAACCCAGGGACGGAACCTGTGTCTCCTGCATCGCAGTAGGATTCTTCACCATTGAGCCACGGGGGAAGCCTGCATAATGGTGGCCACCCTAATAAAAGTGCGAGGCTTTGTAGGTTATCTTTGTCTTTTTCCCCCCTTCTTTTATAAAAATGATGGGCTTGCACAGCTGGAAGCTTTGATTTTTACTTTTCAGTTCTGTAATCCTAACGCAAGTCCTCTGTTGCTCTTCAGGCTCACTCCAGAGAAGGATGATGCTATGAAAGTTGTAAATGCTCTGAGTGACTGAGTCCTGCCAGAAGCTTCCCTGGGAGGGCAGTAGAGCAGCCTTTCCAGAGCTTTTATGAAACATGAGTCATACTGAGATGCACCAGGCAGGAGGGAGGGCCCATGAATAAACCAGTATTGGGAAAGCTGCAGGGTCTTCTCTGCAGGATGTGGGAAGCCCTCCCCAAATCAAGGATCTCTGTTGCCCTGCACTGGTTAAAAAATTCCCTTGACTGTTGAGTCCAGACCTTGCAAAGCTTCATTGACCATGGAACTGTTTTTTTTTTTTTTCTAATGCTTTTTAATATATCATAAATTTGGTGCTGGAAAAGACTCCTGAGAGTCTCTTGGAATGCAAGGAGATCAGACAAGTTGATCCTAAAGAAAAAAAAGCCCTACATATTCATTGGAAGGACTGGTGCTGAAGCTAAAGCTCCAGTACTTTGGCCACCTGACGCAATATGCCGACTCATTGGAAAAGACCCTGATTCTGGGAAAGATAGAAGGCAAAAGGACAAAGAGGTGGCAGAGGATGAGATGTTTACATCACCGACTCAATGGAGATGAGTTTGAGCAAACTCTGGGAGATAGTAAAGAAGAGAGGAGCTTGGTGTGTTTTAGTCCATGAGGTTGCAAAGAGTTGGACATGACATAACTGAACAATTCCCATGAAGGTACAAAAAAGGAAATTGGATTATGAGCCCAAGAAAGTGAGCAAACAGTTCCAATGATGTATTCTTCATTTGCAGGTACTTACTGGCCAATAATGAGCAATCTTTGGTCCTCTAATTGCAAGTAAATATAAAATCTCAATACTATTAGAGACAGGCCTTTTTAAACTAGAGAAAGATAGGCTTTGGAATGGAAAAAGAAGTACCTTTTGAATGTTTTGTTGGGTAATTGGTGACTTTTTCTAATAGGAAAAAAACCCTTTATAATTAGGAAGACATCATATGCTTAAATTTCACAATCTTTTTTTTTTTTTAACCTTTCTAATCCTCCTGGCATCTTTCTTTGATTATTTATTTGGTTGTAAAGATTTTGCTCACAGATTCAGAGTATGAGGTTAATTGTCACCCTACCTCTGATTAAAGCATCAGGAACGTAAAATTAGTAATGCTCATAGGATTGAATGTATTTTACCCCGGGACACCCATAAACAATTTCAGAAACAAAAACTTTTCCTTCCATTTTTGATATAAATGTTTTAGACAATGTGTTGTCTTTTAGTAATATTTTTGACAGACTGCAGAAAATACAAAGTTAACCAGATCTTGGTTGGATAAAACACTGTCATACATTTTTTTCCCCTACTAGCTGTAAAGAAGCACATACAAATTTAATGAATAGGAGTTGGAATCATATTGCTTCTTAGTTTGGTCTTTTATTCTCTCCCTTAGTCTCGGTTTTAAATGAGTATAGACACACATACGGGGAATTTTTTTTTTTTTTCTGCCTTAGAAAATGTATAGGTCACTAATGTCATCATTTTGTGTCTGAAGTATCATTGTGCTTGAATATGCCTCCAGTAAGTCAACATCAAAGCACTGGCGCCAGTTTTGCAGTGACTGAGTGCTTGGTGGAGTAATGTGCTAGGATTTCACATTATGTTTGCTTTCTATGTTATATGCCTGGTGTCAACATAAGTCAGGTCTTTATTAGTTCAGGAGAGAGATGAATCGGGTCTTAGCTAGCATGCATTGATAATTGCTCTGAACTTAGGACTGCATTTAACAAGTTCTTTAAATCTTTTGCCCAAATTTAGGGGGTGTGTTGATCTTCGCACTCTCCCAGAATATATTATCGCTCAGTTGGTAAAGAATCTGCCTGCAATGCCAGAGACCCTGGTTCAATTCCTGGGTTGGGAAGATCCACTGGAGAAGGGATAGGCTACCCACTCCAGTACTCTTGGGCTTCCCTTGTGGCTCAGCTGGTAAAGAATCTGCCTGCAATGTGGGAGACTTGGGTTCAATCCCTGGGTTGGGAAGATCCCCTGGAGAAGGAGAAAGACTACCCACTCCGGTATTCTGGCCTTCAGAATCCATACAGTCCATGGGGTCGCAAAGAGTCGAACACGACCAAGTGACTTGCACTTTCACTTTTTCACTTTCAGAATATATTAGGATTTTTTCCATGAAAGTAGTGTTAGTCGCTCAGTTGTGTCTGATTTTTTGCGACCCCGTGAACTGTAGCCCACTAGACTCCTCTGACCTTGGGATTCTCCAGGCAAGATACTGGAGTGAGTAGCCATTCCCTTCTGCAGGGAATCTTTCCCACCCAGGATCTAACCTGGGTCTCCTGCATTGCAGGGGGAAATTTTACCATCTGAGCCATCATGGAAGTTCATAAAAGTTACTAAATTGTGCCATCGACAAATATGATATCAAGGATATTTTCAAAATCTATCCTGTTTTAAATACTAGTTTCAGAAAAATTGACTTTGCTTTGTACACGAACTCTAGAGAGCCTTACTCATTAAACAGATTGGTTCTTTCTCTGCAGGCTACACTAAATGTCTAGGATAAAAATGTATAATGCCCTAGAAAATGTGTCTAAGATTATTTTAATATAAATTCTGTGTATGACTAATTTGCCAGGCAGACTATGTATACCGATGTTTCTGATCTGGATATATGCCAACGTTTAAATTTTTCAAAGGAAAGTGTTTATAAAGTTTCAGTTAAATACTATGCAATACACCAGTCTTCTAAGACTACGTGCATAAGTACTAAAGAAGCTTCTTCGCTTTGTACAGAAAAATATTTTAAATCAAGTGACCTTTCTTTCCTTCTAATCTTAATTAATATTCCTTATATCAAACACTCATTTTAATTTTTCCCCTTATGCTAATATATTGCAAGTATTTTTGTGCTACATGAACTCAAGTTAATATAAAATGAGTTAATTAGTAAATCAAATTCATTAGATAAATGAAAGCCATTAGATAAATATATAATTTATGTCAGGTATTGGTTGAAATGTAACAGATAAAAAATGCTGACTTCATTGAAATTTTTAATGTTATGGTGTTTTTACTTAATTTTAAGGAAAAAAAAATTTTTAACAACAACCTTATGAGGTAGTAGTTATTCTAATTGACTGCTTTACAGTTGAGGAGATAGTCAGAGTCTAATGAATTAGAACATAACTTATAATGTAAGTGATTTCATTTTTGGTTTTAAAAGAAAAGAAACCTCCAGTATCTTGATATCTATCACCAATTAAGTATTTGTGGTTAAAGTTTTTAAATAAGTACAGGAACATGCATGTTCATAGTGGCACACACACCAGCCAAAAGGTGGAAACAACCCAGATGTACATCAGTGGATGGAAGGCTAAACCCATGGTGATATATTCCTTCAGTGGAATATTATTTGGCTGACAAAAGAGTGGAGTACTGATGCATACTAAAGTGTGGATCAACCTTGAAAACAGCTAAATGAAAGAAGACAGACACAAAAGGTCACATGTTATGTGATTCCAGTTTATGAACTATGTAGAGTGATAAGTAAATCCATAGAGACAGAAGGAAGATGGGTGGAGTTGCTGAAGGTTGTGAGGAGGGGAAATGGGTAGTAATCTCTTAATGAGCATGAGATTTCCTTTGAGGTGATCAAAGTATTTTGAAACTAGACAGATGTACTGGATACAAAATATGTGAATGCACTAAATGTTACTGAATTTTCCACTTTAAAATGCTTAATTTCACGTTATCTGAATTTCACCTCAGATTATTTTAGAAAACGATGGGTGTGGCAGTATTCCAATAAAATTTTACTTGGAAGCAATTTGTTTTTAAAATAGAGCACTGTGCACTGGATAAGTTAATAATACAGCATAGAGTCCATAGGGTCACAAAGAGTCAAACATGACTGAAGCAATTTAGTATGCAGCACACATGGGAATTATTTAAGGTTGTTTAGATTATAATAATTTATAATTTCTTAAACAAAGTCCCTATCTAACCCTAACCCTAACATTTTGAACGACTGAAATATTATTTGGCTTAGTGAATTCTAGCAAGTTACCTTTTACAGACTTTTTTGGTCAGAATTGAATTTGTTGACTTTAAAGCCTTTGAGAAGTCTCCCAGTTGGAGGTTCACAGTGTCTATTCCTATACATTTGCTTGCTATTGTGCATTTAATCCCGGTTGGTACTGAGCCAACTTTTTTGCATGAATTATCTAATTTATTCCTGAAAGCATCTTTATGAGGTATACTGTTTTACCTAGTTAATAGCTGAGGAAGCCAAGGTTAATATTCGATTGATCTGCACTGATCCCAAAGCTTGTTCTGTAACCATTAAACTAGCTTTTCTCTAATCCAGTGTAGTGCATCCCATAAAGATGAATTAGTCTCAATAGAGACAGTGTCCCTACTCTAGCACTGAAAGAAACAAAGTGAAAAACAAGATGTTTCTTCACGGGGGCAAAGTATTTGTTACTGAGTTTGCTGAAGGAGCCATACTGAAGTTAATTCAGTGGCATGTTTTGTTGGAAGAGTTAAAGTCTTATTATATTTTAATTAAAACATTAAATATACAAGGGAGTTGGACAAAAGTGGTAGAACATAGTAACTGAGACTATCTTTTAAAACTTACCTGCTTACACTGTATTCAAAAGAATGTTCTTTTATTCAGTACATATTTACAGAGTCCACCAACCTAGATAGCATATTGAAAAGCAGAGACATTACTTTGCCAACAAAGGTCCATCTAGTCAAGGCTATGGTTTTTCCAGTAGTCATGTATGGATGTGAGAGTTGGACTGTGAAGAAAGCTGCTGCTGCTGCTAAGTCACTTCAGTCGTGTCCGACTCTGTGTGACCCCATGGACTGCAGCCCACCAGGCTTCTCCGTCCATGGGATTCTCCAGGCAAGAACACTGGAATGGGTTGCCACCTCCTTCTCCAATGCATGAAAGTGAAAGTGAAAGTGAAGTTGCTCAGTCAGTGAAGAAAGCTGAGTGCTGAAGAATTGATGCTTTTGAACTGTGGTGTTGGAGAAGACTCTTGGGAGTCCCTTGGACTGCAAGGAGATCCAACCAGTCCATTCTGTAAGAGATCAGTCCTGGGTGTTCTTTGGAAGGAATGATGCTGAGGCTGAAACTCCAGTACTTTGGCCACCTCATACAAAGAGTTGACTCATTGGAAAAGACTCTGATGCTGGGAGGGATTGAGGGCAGGAGGAGAAGGGGATGACAGAGGATGAGATGACTGGATGGCATCACCAACTCGATGGACGTGAGTCTGAGTGAATGCTGGGAGTTCGTGATGGACAGGGAGGCCTGGTGTGCTGCAATTCATGGGGTTGCAAAGAGTCAGACATGACTGAGCAACTGAACTGACTGTCTAATACGCTGAATGGGCTTCCCAGTTGGCACTAGTGGTAAAGAACCTGCCTGTCAACACAGGAGACTAAGAGATGAGGATTTGATCCCTAGGTCGGGAAGATGTCCTGGAAGAGGGCATGGCACCCAACTCCAGTATTTTTGCCTGGAGTCCCATGGACAGAGGAGCCTGGCGGGCTACAGTCCATGGGGTCACAAAGAGTCAGACACAACTGAGCGACTAAGCAGAGCAGTACATGATAAATAAATATTTAATACACTATTAGGTAGTGATGAGAAAACTATGACAAGGTAAGATCTGGAAAATATATGTATATATTACATATCTGTGCTGCTTGCCCAGCTTTAGACCGTGTGCTCAGAGTAGAGCTTGTTGAGAGGAGACTGGCCAGAGGCATGAAGAAAGTGACCAAGGAATTCATGGGGATGTCTGGAGAAAGCACATTTTTGACAGAGGGAATATCACATTCAAATGGCCTGAGGTAGGAGCATGCTTGGCGTTTTTAACAGACTGACATTTGAATGGCATTTTGTCTGCGCTGGAGTGAGGGAAGGAGGAATGGAAAGATGTACCTTTCTAGAGCTAAGCAGGTGCCAGATTTTACAAAACCTGCAGGCCTGACAGGACCTTATGATTTTATTCTAAGTGATATAGCAAGCTTTCAGAGTATTTGAGCAAGAGAGCATATTAATCAGATTTACATCATAAATGTGATTGTTCTGTTACATGGAGAGGCACAGATGGAATAAAGAAAACAATTAGGAAGATCTTGCAGTTGTCTCCAGCAGCATCAACATCACTTAGGACCTCCCTAGAAATGAAGATTCTCAGGTACCACCCTACCCCTACTTCAGTGCATCCCCAGGTGAATCTCAAACTTTCAAGCTTGAAAAGAAATGATTTAGACAAGAAATGAGGCTGGCTTGAGATAAGGTTGTCCAGGCAGAGGTGTTATAGAGGTAGGATACTGGGTATATTTTAAAATTGTGATTTGCTGATGTATTATATGTGATTGTGAGATAAGAGAAGGGTGAACCGTGTACCTTGTATTGCAAAAAAAGAAAACAGTGTCAGAGATTTCTTGGAGGGGTTGGAAATCAAGCATCTAGGCGGAGGTGCCTAGATGGAAGAGGTTGGACATGTGCACCTGGAGACTAGAGATAGGGGCTAGAAATTGGGAATCTATCAGCATAGAGATGGTGTATAAATACATCAGACTAGAAACGATCACCCGGAGAATGAGTAGCTGGAGAAGAGGATGTCTAAGAGCTGAGGTCCAAAACAGTCCTACACGGGTCTCAGGAAGAAGAGAAATATCCAAAACCCAACATTTAACAGTGTATCCCGGGTGAAGCTATAGGATGATAATCAGGAACATTTGGCGTCTTGGTGCTCCTAGCATCAGATAAAGACGCCATCAGAAACTTATGAACTGCTCATGAAATCACTGGTTTACTCATTTATTTCCCCCATTACACTCTAAGCCCTTCAAAATGGTGTCGGAATAATGTTGAGCATTGGAAAGGTGTTAAGAATAAGCCACTGGATAAATGAAGAAGGATCGCCTGTTTTATGTTAGTACATTACTTGGCATTTTTAGGACACCCAGATTTATGTGATTCTGAATCTCGTCAGGCTCTGGGTCGTCCGGTTTTTTGCACATGATTACTCACCTAAGTGCTCTTGGTAACTTGGGTGGAAACCTTTGCCGTTATGTTTAATGTCCCCTGCCGGTTTCAGTGCTTTAGCATTCCCCCTTTGCTGTTTGGATGTAAATATTCACGATCCTCCCTTTTCTTGCAGCGCTTTCTTATCTGTCTCTGACAAAATTCACAGACATTTTTACAAAGGAGGAATATTTTATCCCCTAATAGCTTTTAGTCACAAAGGTATGTTTCTTGATAGATAATCTGAAGAGCAAAAAGTGGAACTCTTGATGTTTTGCAAACAACTGATTTGGGAAATCACATTTACTATATTGTGATCTATTTTTCTAAGAACCAGACAAGAACTTAGAAGTAAGACTCATAAGTCAAACTGTAGGCTTTTATTTGAAGCATATTTGCTTTGATCATTAGAAGATCACCTGGAGAAGGGAAAGGCTACCCACTCCAGGATTCTGGCCAGGAGAGTTCCATGGACGGTATAGTCCATGGGATTGCAAACAGTTGGACACGACTGAGCGACTTTCACTTCCTTCCCAGAGGTTTAGGCTTAAGGTCCCAGGTCTGACACATTTGGTTGCAGGGATCATGGAATGGCAGGGTGGGAGGGGGCTGTGATTAGGAATATAGGATGATATAGGGGCTCCTCACTGAGTAGTCAAAGAACTGGAACTCTTAGATTTTGTTTGTCAGTATCAGCTTCAGTTCAGTTCAGTTCAGCTCAGTCGCTCAGTCGTGTCCGACTCTTTGCGACCCCATGAATCACAGCACCTCCCTGTCTTGACCAGGCCTCCCTGTCCATCACCAACTCCCAGAGTTCACTCAAACTCATGTCCATTGAGTCAGTGATGCTATCCAGCCATCTCATCCTCTGTTGTCTCCTTCTCCTCCTGCCCCCAATCCCTCCCAGCATCAGAGTCTTTCCACTGAGTCAACTCTTTGCATGAGGTGGCCAAAGTATTGGAGTTTCAGCTTTAGCATCAGTCCTTCCAATGAACTTAATATCATGTTAAAGGCAAGTCACAATGAAGTGCTCTTGTTGGTGGGATTTAAAATAGAAGAACATATTCCAGCATGTACTCTATATTAAATGAACAAGCTTGATTTAGAATAAAGAGTTTAAATATATTTGCTTTCATATCACTCACACTGGTTCTGGTTCCCTGAATGCGTGCTTAATCGCTTCAGTCGTGTCTGACTCTTTGTGACCCTGTGAACTGTAGCCCGCCAGGCTTCTCTGTTCACGAGATTCTCCAGGCAAGAATACTGGAGTGGGTTGCTGTGCCATCCTCCAGGCGATCTGCCGGACCCAGGGATCGAATCCGCGTCTCCTGCATCTCCTGCATTGGCAGGCAGGTTCTTTACCACTAGTGCCACCTAGGAAGCCTCGCTGGGAAGAAGGCTGCACTGACATTTGTGTCTGGCTGTTGGTTTGTGTGTGGAAATTGGGTGAAGAGTAAGAGGACCTGAGAGGGGAATCTTAAGAGGCAAGTGGGAACTTTCAGGAAAGAGAGGAACCCAAGAGCAACTTAATCCCTCTCTCAGTTCAGTTCAGTTCAGCCGCTGAGTCGTGTCTGATTCTTTGTGACCCCATGAACCACAGCACGCCAGGCCTCCCTGTCCATCACCAAGTCTTGGAGTCCACCCAAACCCGTGTCCATCGAGTCGATGATGCCATCCAACATCTCATCCTCTGTTGTCCCCTTCTCCTCCTGCCCCCAGTCCCTCCCAGCCTCAGGGTCTTTTCCAATGAGTCCACTCTTCGCATCAAGTGGCCAAAATATTGGAGTTTCAGCTTCAACATCAGTCCTTCCAATGAACACCCAGGACTAATCTCCTTTAGGATGGACTGGTTGGGTCTCTTTGCAGTCCAAGGGACTCTCCAGAGTCTTCTCCAACCTCTGGTTTTTATCAATTAAAACATTAATAATACCAGTTATATTCAACAAATTCAAAGAAACAATTGTTGATCACACAGTTGTGGATGAAGTTGGAGCTATAAAGAGCTGTTCATCGTCAGCCCTGACCTCAGGTTGATTACAGGAAGTAGAAGTGATTGGTTGTCTTCCAAAAATAAGCAACTAGTATTTATATATTGATAAATATTAACCTTCTTCTTCCATTTTTTCTTTTCCCTTTCTTTTCTCCTTTGCAGTTTGAGTTGGCATAAACACTTATTGTTCTCAGGATAAAAGCATTTCCAGGGGATATCCAGCCATTTTCAGCAGAATGGTGTAACTGTTACTTAGAAAGGAATGAGGTGGGTGGCACGTACTAAGGCAATAGGGCAAAAACATAAAAGACACGAGGTGAAATACGATGTGACATAAACAGAGTGATAGACTCAAGGAACGGCGGCCATGTTAATCTGGGCAAGTCAGGGAGAGGCAGTCTTTGGATTAGCCTCAAAGGATAAACAGGGTGAGCATGCAGGTGGCTGGGTCAGATGAGCAGTGAACTGACAACAGGAGATATGGTACCTGGGATGTGAGCAGGAGACAAGGGTGTCACTGGAAGTCAGTTTAAGGTGGAGTTTTTCTTCACTCTAGGGACTGGCTTGTTAGAAAGTCTTTGAGCAGAGAAGTGATGTAATTAGAACTATAGTCTAAGAAGATAAATGGGGAAGAATTTACAGAATGGAGTCTGGTATGAAAGTTCAAAACAGAGAGATAGTGGTATTGGTCCAGTCTGGAAATGGTGAGGTCCTGAGTGGTAGGGGGCTGATGGAGCTTATTGAGTGGGATGAAAATAGAAAGGACACGGCGGGGATGGATATGTAGAAATATTGGGAAGAAGAATATTGGAATGTGAAATATAGGACTGAGTAGTGATTGAGGTACAGGTCAACCCAAAGGAAGGGTTCTGGGGCCGGGAACTGAGAAAATGAAGGTGTCTTAAATAGAACTAAGGATGCCATGAGCAAGAGCTGGTGTGAAGAGGAGGGAGGTGAATTTCATTCTGCACGTGTTCCTGAAGCAGGTACAGGTGGACATGCCCTACAGCCAGCTGCAAAGATAGGCCTGGACTTGGGAAAAGTGCAGAGAGGGATTTGGTCCTTATTTGTTGCAAGGTAATAAATGAAACTGGATGATATAGTAGCATCCTTTTAGGTAAATTTATATAATCTTCCAGATCATTAAAAGAAAGCTCAGATTTTAACTAAATATACAGAAATACAACACATTTCCTTTTGTCTCCAGTAGAGCAGGGATTCGAGATAATTTCCTTGAATGAGGTTTGTTGCAAGAACTCTGTTGATAACAGCTTTGTGACTCTAAAGGCAGACTCTTCTGTAAGTGTGAACCATGATCCAGTGAAGAAGGCATTTCCCTTTCAGGCATGACACGTATTTGATTTCCAAGGGCAAGGCTTTCTCATTTGATTGCCAGCCTCCCTAATTAGGAGGCCTTGAAGATCATTGCCTCAAGGTTGTTCAAGCTGAAAAAGCATTCACAAGCACAAACATATTTTATGTCCAGTCAAAGTCGCTCTAGTTGACTGAATGCCGTTAACGTTATCATAGAGACTTACCGGGAGCTCCAGGCAAACACTGCCAGCAGCATTGGTATTCAGGACAAAGACAGCCATCAGTGTAAATTCTTGTCTACTATGCAAGGTGTATCTTTTGATCTTTTCAGAAAGAGCTAGAAAATTGGATGGTATTTGCAAGAGCCTTTCAGCTGAGAAATGTCAATAATGTAATCGTGTTGAGACCAGTACAT
Source organism: Tragelaphus eurycerus (assembly GCA_935064755.1). Classification (NCBI taxonomy): domain Eukaryota; kingdom Metazoa; phylum Chordata; class Mammalia; order Artiodactyla; family Bovidae; genus Tragelaphus; species Tragelaphus eurycerus. The sequence goes on along the minus strand of CAKXYN010000135.1, from coordinate 2,456,159 downwards.
GGAATTGACTTGTTGGGAGATGGATACAGGTGCAAGGATGAAATGTGTATCTGATTATTATATAGAGCTGAGTTTGGGTGGAAGATCCAGGGTCGCCAGGCTGCAGCAGGAAAACACCATTAGGAGCATGTGATGAATCCTCTAAGCAGATTTCTGTTTTTAGAAAACAGAAAGAAATAAGAAAGTAAATTTCTCTCTCCTATTTGCATGTGTAGCCTATAACCCTGTTTCTTCCATTTGGAGGATTATGTGGTGGCTAGAAAACTCTCTTTGCCTCAGAGTGAATCATCTTGACTGTGTACTGAATTTCTGCAAGTGGAACGAGTAGGGGTTTTACATTGCTCTTTGGTGGTTTATGGATGCTGCGGGTTGTGTCTGCCTACACTGAAAGCTGTATGCAAAATAGACAGTGTCTGTAAATAAAACTGCTCAATTTTGTAATTGCATCAATGTACTTTTTCTTTTACTTCTCCCTCCTCTCTATTAAGTCCTTTGGAATGATAATGAAATGTGTTTCTCGTTACCTGCTGTTGAATTATCTGTGAATAGAAAGGAGATAAAAAATAATCCAGAGAATCCTAACAACATCAGTTTGTTTCATGCTTGACTCTGTCTCTCTCGACAGATAATGGTTTTGGCACTACAGTATTCTTTGGACAAAATGAGTATTTTATCTCAAAAATGTAAGGAGTTCTATAATTGAACACCACAGTTCTTTGAGTCACACTAGAATTGGAACTTACATATGTCAATGTAATCTGACAATCTCTGAGATTCTACTCACATATATCTTGGAAGATCTAGGAGCTGACTAGTTGGAAGCGACCTGTGAGTGGCTTTTTCATGGGACACTGGGCACCAGTAAACCTTCTTCTTCCCAGAAAGACGTCTGTGATTATAAGCCTCATGGTAATCATGAACATTTTTTTGTGTTAACAGTGTACCTGAGACGGCTGTCACTGCTTCTTTGCATTCTCTCATATGGCCTGTGAGACAGTCAATATTATCATCCTTTTTTTTTTTTTTTTTTAATGCCTGAGAAAAGTGAGACAGAGAGAAGTTCAGCAGATCCCACAGATTTTAAGTAGTGGCAGCTTGGCTCTGGAGCCTGCACGGAACTCCCCTCAAAGCAGTTAATAATGATTTGAGCCACTAATTTTGTCACGTAGGAATATGCAGTCATCATCCAATACACATTTCTGGAGGTCCTAACACTAATTGATCTGTGTTTTTTCTCAAAAGAGAAAACATTTTAGAAGGCCACAAGATTGGAAAAGGTCAGTTTTCATCCCAATCCCAAAGAAAGACAAGGCCAAAGAGTGCTCAAACTACCGCACAATTGCACTCATCTCACACGCTAGTAAAGTAATGCTCAAAATTCTCCAAGCCAGGCTTCAGCAATATGTGAACCGTGAACTTCCTGATGTTCAAGCTGGTTTTCGAAAAGGCAGAGGAACCAGAGATCAAATTGCCAGCATCCGCTGGATCATGGAAAAAGCAAGAGAGTTCCAGAAAAACATCTATTTCTGCTTTATTGACTATGCCAAAGCCTTTGACTGTGTAGATCACAATAAACTGTGGAAAATTCTTCAAGAGATGGGAATACCAGACCACCTGATCTGCCTCTTGAGAAATCTGTATGCAGGTCAGGAAGCAACAGTTAGAACCAGTCATGGAACAACAGACTGGTTCCAAATAGGAAAAGGAGTACGTCAAGGCTGTATATTGTCACCATGTTTGTTTAACTTATATGCAGAGTACATCATGAGAAATGCTGGACTGGAAGAAACACAAGTTGGAATCAAGATTGCTGGGAGAAATATCAATAACCTCAGATATGCGGATGACACCACCCTTATGGCAGAAAGTGAAGAGGAACTAAAAAGCCTCTTGATGAGAGTGAAAGTGGAGAGTGAAAAGGTTGGCTTAAAGCTCAACATTCAGAAAACGAAGATCATGGCATCTGGTCCCATCACTACATGGGAAATAGATGGAGAAACAGTGGAAACAGTGTCAGACTTTATTTTTCTGGGCTCCAAAATCACTGCAGATGGTGACTGTAGCCATGAAATTAAAAGACGCTTACTCCTTGGAAGGAAAGTTATGACCAACCTAGATAGCATATTCAAAAGCAGAGACATCACTTTACCAACAAAGGTTCATCTAGTCAAGGCTATGGTCTTTCCTGTGGTCATGTATGGATGTGAGAGCTGGACTGTGAAGAAGGCTGAGCGCCGAAGAATTGATGCTTTTGAACTGTGGTGTTGGAGAAGACTCTTGAGAGTCCCTTGGAGTGCAAGGAGATCCAACCAGTCCATTCTGAAGGACATCAGCCCTGAGATTTCTTTGGAAGGAATGATGCTAAAGCTGAAACTCCAGTATTTTGGCCACCTCATGCGAAGAGTTGACTCACTGGAGAAGACTCTGATGCTGGGAGGGATTGGGGGCAGGAGGAGAAGGGACGACAGAGGATGAGATGGCTGGATGGCATCACTGACTTGATGGATGCGAGTCTGAGTGACCTCCAGGAGTTGGTGATGGACAGGGAGGCCTGGCGTGCTGCAGTTCATGGGGTCGCAAAGAGTCGGACACGACTGAGCGACTGATCTGGTCTGATCTGACCTTCTGTTGTTTCTATGACTTCTGGGAAAATAAATGTAACTGTTTATTCATTTTATATCATATGGCTTCAGCAAGTGTGAAAACTTCCTAAGAACAGAGGTTTTGGTTTTTCTGGTTGTTTCTACCTGTGGTTCTCAGTGCATTACCAAGTAACAGATGCTAAATCAGTCCCAGTGTTTTAATTGTGAAAATTCAGTTGGTTGATTGTAAGACTGTGGATAAAGTAAAGTTAGATATATGTCTTTGTGTGTATGTGTACATGGACATATGGATGTGCATTTATAATAAATATATATTTGAAAAAATACTTGAGTGCACAAGCTGCAATAATAGGTTACATATGAAAATGGTATCACTATGCCTGGAGTTTAAGTATCATTAAGTATATTTTGAAGTGCTTTTAAAATCTGGAGCACGTTTCTGACGCATTGGAGATGTGAATTCAAAAGTTGATCACTAATGTGAGTAAACAGTTCATGATAACGCCATGGGTCTGGGAAGAGGTTATCTGGTTTACCTGGAGGAAGGTAGGGTGAGCCAAGGATACGACACCCAGAGAGCCTGTGGGTCTCTCTACTGTATTTCATTGTGTTCAATGCAGAATAGATGCTGGATATTTTGAACACCTGATTTCTTGATGTCTGTGTTTTACTGTCTTGAGTAAATGGTAGGTAATTGGGCAAGAAAAACATTTTAAAACTTTAAACATGTTGTTGGAAGAGAAACCATCAAAATGCAAGCTGTTCTCTTTCCCTGGCTCCTGGATTAAACATAGACATTTTAAACTCCTTACCCCGAGTTACTGGGAGAAAAGAAAATTTTTTCAAGAAGAAATTTAGAATCACTATTATACAGAAAATCTTTTTCTCCTTGAGAGAGTCTGAGAAGGAACATCATTCCAGAAGCTACTGTTTCCAGTTTAAAAACATCCGAAAGGGATAAAGAGTGTCTCCTACTGTGATGAAAGTGGAGACCAGGAGGATTACTGAAACCCCAGAATGAAAACCACTTAGAGAATCAGTTCAGTCAAGCCTAAGGGTGTGGTGGGAATTTGGAGACCGGATGGGAACATAGACCTTCTACTCCATGTCAACCCTAAAGGAAATCAGTCTTTAATATTCATCAGAAGGACTGATGCTCAAGCTCCAGTACTTTGGCCACCTGATGCAAAGAACTGCCTCGCTGGGAAAAACTGATGCTGGGAAAGATTGAAGGCAGGAGAAGAAGGGGATTACAGAGGATGAGATGGTTGGATGGCATCACTGACTCAATGCACATGAGTTTGAGCAAGCTTTGGGAGTTGGTGATGGACAGGGAGGCCTGACGTACTGCAGTCCATGGGGGTCGCAAAGGGTTATACATGACTGAGTGACTGAACTGAACTGAAATGACTCCATGTAACCATAGTGGTGGGCAAAAAAACAAAAACAGGAGTCAGGGGTGCAATACAGGACATGGCTCTGAGGGGTCTATAGCCTGAGAGTGGATTTGTGAGTGCATGTCAAAAGCGCACCCCCCTCAGAGCAGACATACAGAGCACCACAGAATGAGAGGGCAGTTCACCATAGCCCCAGTGTCAGTTCATTCGAGGCTAGGAGTGTGTATAAAATAACATAATGGACTTATAAAATATGAGACTATTGTGCAGTGTATGTATGTGTATCTGAATAAAAATGGAACCCCTCCCCATTAGACATGCAGGAAAATAGAATCTTTTGTTTTCTGTAATTGATATTAATCTCCTCTTGCACTACTTGGTAGAGATGGTGAAAGTGGAATGGAAGTTTTTTGAATTGATGTATTCACATTGTATCAGTCTCTTCCAAAATACCTTTTTTTATTTCCAAGCACTTTCTACCAGATACTTATCCAGTAAGCTCATAGTTTTACGTCTTATACTAGTGTCTCCTCTGTCTCTTCCCTTCCATACACAGGGGAAGACCTCGGGGTCTCTGTGGTAGTGAATGTGGAGGTCCTTCAATTATGTCTTGCCCAAGGTGGGGTTAGTGCTCTGGTGCTGGGTTGTGAATGCTGCATCTTCTGTGGAGGGTTTGATCTAATTGTATCCTCTGAAATCTTGTTTGTGTTTTTCTTAAAATCTGCAAATTGGGTCCCTGTCTTGCTGACCACCTCTGACTTGGTCACACAGATTCCCTCTGAAATCTGGCTGTGATCTACATTTGTTCATTAACTCAGGTGACCCATCCTTTAACCCTAGGCTTCAATGCCCTTGGTTTCCACCAGCGTTCAGACCTCAGACCTCATGGGTCCTATCTTTCCGCTTGCTTGAACTTCTGAAACTTTCCTGCCATGCATGGACCAGAGGAGCCAGGAGGGGTTTTCCTCCTAGAGGTCTAAACATGGAAAATGTTCAAAAGTACATGGCTTCTGTCTGTTCCCACCCCATTTCCAAGGTATTAGGTCAAAGTGAAGAAGATTCTGGCAGCCTGATTCTCCTACCTTTTTCTCTAATTCATTCCCACAAGCTCCTGTTACAAAAAGCATTTCCTGCTGTGAAGACTTGGCCTCTGACATAGAAACCTCATCCAAGGAAGTACACATCATATCATAGATATTCATGAGCTCCAGATCAGACTTGGGTTGTAGGACAACAGGAGATTAAATACATTTTTTTTTTTTTTTAACTTTTTTTGGAATATTTTCCAAACCTTCTACCATGAACAGGTGCTGCATATATTAAGAAAATAAAAAATAGTATTTAAAAGTTCCACAGAACATAACTGAAAAAAAATCATTTTTATGCTTATAGAAGTACCCCTTCTTCTACTGTGAAATGTAAGGCCGTGCAAATGCTAATAGACTGAGATGGATGAAATATACAGGACCAGCAGTCCTGGTCGAGCAGAAAACACTGGGCATTGAAAATCTGACTTCAGTAAGTGTCCAGGCCTCTAGGTCACTGTTCTTTCAGAGATGTTGCCCATCGAAGCAGACAGTCTCCACTGGTAGAATTCTAAGAGAAGACAAAGATCACTCACTTGGAGGAGTGTCTCTGAATGTTGTGTCTACTCTCCATTGTTTTTCTTCCACCTAGAGAATCATTGTTGTTGTTCAGTTGCTCATTTGTGTCTGACTCTTAGTGACCCCATGGATTGCAGCACACCAGGCTTCCCTGTCCTTCACCATCTCCTGGAGTTTGCTCAAACTCATGTCCACTGAGTCAGTGATGCCATCCAACCATGTCATCCTCTGTCGTCCCCTTCTCCTGCCTTCAATCTTTCCTAGCATCAGAGACTTTTTCAGTGGGTTGACTCTGTGCATCAGGTGGCCAAGGTATTGGAGCTTCAGCATCAGTCCTTTAAGTGAATATCCAGGGAGAATCATGCCATGTTTCAATAAGCGATAGATTAGTAGCGATAGAAAAGCCTGGTTTTTGTTAGAAATAAGGTGACTTTCACAACTTCTGTTTGGGGGATGCAGTCGGGGGTGGTATTTGTGGGGATTAGTTAATTCTGTAATATCTCTGCTAATTCCTTTCCACAAACCACTTTGAATAAATAATCAAAGAGAACCCTATGGGCTTGTTATGTCAATTTACTGAATGCCTCCAACTCTTCTGTACTGCAGGTTACCTCTGCTTAGCTCTTCTGAGAGAGAAATTCTGGAGTTGCCAGTGTTTAAGTAGTATGTTTTCGTTCTTCTCAACCAACACTTGCTTTCAAGTTTTCAAATGTTGGATCCGGTATACTATCTGCTTTGGTATTTGTGCCATGAAAGATGTATTACCTGTGGCTGGATCTCTTTGATCAGCAAGAGCTATAAACCCAACAACGGGGAGAGCAGAAGGATGGAAGGAAGCATTTCTGATTGCATCAGGACCAAATAATGTTATGAGAAAGGTGCTGCTGCTAAGTCGCTTCGGTTGTGTCAGACTCTGTGTGACCCCATAGAAGGCAGCCCACCAGGCTCCCCCGTCCCTGGGATTCTCCAGGCAAGAACACTGGAGTGGGTTGCCATTTCCTTCTCCAACGCATGAAAGTGAAAAGTGAAAGTGAAGTCGCTCAGTCGTGTCTGACTTTTAGCGACCGCCTGGACTGCAGCCTACCAGGCTCCTCCGTCCATGGGATTTTCCAGGAAAGAGTACTGGAGTGGGGTGCCATTGCCTTCTCTGGAGAAAGGTGATAAAATGTGTTAAATATTGTCAGAATGGTTTTACAAAAAAAAAAAAAAAACTGTATGATGGAGTTCAGCTGTGCATACTGTTAGGTACTTAATAAATTCCAAGGAAATAGGGGTAGAATTGGATTGACTAAACTGATAGGTAATAGGAATTTGGAAGTGGCTTTATCAATGTGTAGCCATTCCCTTCTCCAGGGTATCTTCCTGACCCAGGGATTGAACCCAGATCTCCTGCATTGCAGGCAGATTCTTTATGCGCTGAACCACTAGGAAAGCCCTACTTTATCAATAGGGTGTAAAGTTTGCAGTCTTATATAGAAGGGATTTTTCTAATAGTCTAACTTACTTTACTAATCTTCAGGAAGCAACTGTGGTACATTTTGTCTTAAATAAATATTTCTCAAGGGAGTACTCAAGTGGCTATTAAAATTTTAAGCGCCCTGCATCTTTTTAAATAAATGCTTTTGCTTAGCAAGTACAAATGCAAGTCTCCAAGATTCGCTTGCCCCACTGACTTCTGCCTAACAGAACAAGTATTCATTTTTAGGTGAAAAGAGAGGTCAGGACAGTTAGAAGTCTAAGTAATACTGATGAATGACTATTTCCTAAATGGCTGCAAAATTTATTAGCATCTGTACTGAGACATTTCACAAGTACTAAATGATATCAGTGGGTTTTGTGCCTTAGTAAATATCACTAATAAAGTTGCCAAAGAGATAACTCTTGTTGAATGAAGAAAAAATAATTTTTGTCTTAATCACCATGTGCAGAAATTAGAATGGAAAGATCAAGTTCATGGAGAATTTATGTCATATAGCTAAAGTAGTGAGAAAAAAACACCGTGATGCATGGTAAGTCAGTAATTTTTTTAAAAACACTGAAGCAATCTTAATGTTTCCACATTTCATGAAGGAAATACTGTATTAATAAAACTGCTATTCAGGGTTAATTATTGGTGCTACACATTGCTGTGATATGACATTTAGTAATGTTTTTCCCCTTTTTTTTATTCCATTAGCCAGTGATATGATAGTAAACACTACAAATTAAGTGAATCTTGTTTGAAATAAAAGAAGTACATGTTCCTGAAATTTAAAACAACTTCCTGTATCTCACTTCTTATAGTGGGGTCAGGCACATACAGTGAGGTCAGTGACAAGCTTGTCTGTGGTTAACTCTCATTTCTGACCTTATTAATAAACCCTAGACCAGCACGTTTGACATCCTGCAGCACGTCTTTCTTCAGAGAAGGCAGTGGCACCCCACTCCAGTACTCTTGCCTGGAAAATCCCGTGGATGGAGAAGCCTGGTGGGCTGCAGTCCATGGGGTTGCGAAGAGTCGGACATGACTGAGCAATTTTACTTTTCACTTTCATGCATTGGAGAAGGAAATGGCAACCCACTCCAGTGTTCTTGCCTAGAGAATCCCAGGGATGGGGGAGCCTGGTGGGCTGCCGTCTATGGGGTTGAACAGAATTGAGCACGACTGAAGCGACTTAGCAGCAGCAGCACGTCTTCCTTAGGAATTCCTAGAGTCTCCTGAAGTTCAGACTTTCAAAGGTGAACTTGTCATTTCTCTTCCACTCTCTTTGATGTCCTTCCTTGATACTTATCAGGAAGTAAATTCTTCAGATTGCCTAATCTCTGTTACTGGCAACAGAATTCCCCTGGATCATTCCTTCCCATGACTGGTCATGTGTCAAGTTCTATTGATCTGGCTTTGCAGATCCTCTGTCTAATCCTCAATCCCTCATTTCCAAGCCCAGTCTCATTACTTCAATGCTAGTAGTCAAGTATTTTGCCTTTTAAAATCAACAACAGTACTTTACACACAAGTATGATGATACAGAGAACTGTTATGTTATAGTATGAATACCCTCATCTTAAAGTGTGTGTTTTAATGAAACATAGACTAAATTTTAGAGAAACCCTTAACCTAATTATTTTATGAGAACAATTATGTTTTCTACTTGGCAGTGAAGTAATGATCTCTGTTAATGAACAGATGACTATGGGTGGCATTGCTTTTGACTTCTTCACCTGGCAGATTCTAACAATTTTTTTTTTTTTCTTGGAGAAAGCTGATACTATGTACATATGATAATATAGAGACTGAATGGCTCTTCTGATTCATTTAGTTCCAGGGAAAAATATGATTCTGTATATAATAAAGACTTAGTGTTCTGTGTAATTGGAGAAGGAAATGGCAACCCACTCCAGTGTTCTTGCCTTGAGAATCCCAGGGATGGGGAAGCCTGGTGGTCTGCCATCTATGGGGTTGCACAGAGTCGGACACGACTGAAGCGACTTGGCAGCAGCAGCAGCATGCTGTGTAAAATATAGGTGGAACATATTATTTATACTTTATCTTCTATCTTCAAGACTTTAGCGTTGTGGCAGTATTTTACAAGCTCAGACTAGGGTTCTGAATCAGGGGACAAGGCAAAAAAACAATCCAAGTTGTGGAGCAAGAGATAACGCTATATATCTCTTGTCAAATTGAAAACCTGATTTGTCTGCAGCAAAACACAATCTGTGGTTGCGTGGATCCCCTTGTGATTGTGCCTCCTTCATGCCTCAGTTTTTCTTTGGATCACCATTGAGTTAACGCTTTGTAGTTACAGAATTCTGTAAATTCTATCCTACCTAGAAAACCTATCCTATTCTAGAAAACCCTACCAGGGTTTTATATCCTGGAACGCCCCCAACAAAAAACAGAGAAATACTTGAAAGCAAGTAGAAGTGCTAGACAGCACATTTGGACATGTTGTCATTTGGTGTTAGCAAAACAAAAAACAATCAACTAAAGCTGATGGAGCAGCATGTCATCAACAATGACATTTCCAAACCCGATGTTACAGATAGGGGTTTTATTAGTTAATTAAATGTGTGCAAATTACATGCACTGTTGTGGATAATGTAGAAGAGAGCATGCATGCTTCATTGAAGCTCAATTTCCTTTCTAGAAATTATCACTGAATTAAATCACTTAACTTTCTAAAATCAGCCACCTGTGTTTCTCCGGTCTTTTTATTCTATATTCCTGTGCATTTTTCACTAAAAAGTTTAGTTTGTTTACTGCTCAGTAAGTCTTATAATATTTTGATGGGAAATGTTAGGGGAAAAAAAATTCTGATTCAAACAGAGCAGAATGCCAGTGATCTGTAATCCCTGTATTTGAGTGGGTTTGAGATATAGCAGGGACGCTGAAAAATTTGAGCAAGAACTTATGTCATACTGATTTGTAAGCTAAATTTCATTCCCCAATTTTCTACCACTCCCATGACTTTTGCTCTGATTTATGGATTTCTTTTTACTAAAATCAAGTAAATCAAACATTTATTTAAACTCCTAGTCTGTTTTCTAATTTATGCTGTTTGTACCTTTTCCAATTTCTAACTCCCTCACTTATTCATTCAGCAAATATTTACTGTCTCTAAGATACAGTGGACACTGTTCTTGATGCTGGGAATGTGCTGGTGATTACAAAGAAACACTGTCCAACCCTTGGGGAGCTTATTCATTATTTGTACTTTTCAAACTTAAAATTTCATCATCACTAAAAAGTGATGCTCATTGCTTATTTGAGGTTGCAGTAGTGGGATCTTGTTTGAAAAAGAACTGTACATTCAGAATTTTACTACAGAAGCTTGCCTTTTAAACTACTATCAGAAAGAAATTCAGCCCTTCTAAAGAACAGCGTTAATTGTGCAACAGTTAACCTGATACTAGTGATTACAAATCACAAAGAGAAACCAATGCTATCCTCTGTCGATACCCCCTGTTTCACTCTTGATAATAATAACTTACATGTTCTCCCAGGAAATTTCCTTTTTTAATATTGCTAGAGGATTGTCTGGAGAAGGCAATGGCACCCCACTCCAGTACTCTTGCCTGGAAAATCCCATGGATGGAGGAGCCTGGTGGGCTGCAGTCCATGGGGTCGCTAAGAGTCGGACACGACTAAGCAACTTCCCTTTCACTTTTCACTTTCCTGCATTGGAGAAGGAAATGGCAACCCACTTCAGTCTTCTTGCCTGGAGAATCCCAGGGACGGGGGAGCCTGGTGGCTGCCATCTGTGGGATCACACAGAGTTGGACACGACTCAAGTGACTTAGCGGCAGCAGCAGAGGATTGTCTTTTCTATTCATCTTTCCAAGATTTTTCTAGTTCTGGTTCTACCATTTGTTGAAAAACAGTTGTTGAAGTCTTTTATCCGTGGTTGCTAAGTTGTGTATTTTGCCTTTCTTTTCTTGTTTTGTGGCTCTGTTGTTTGGTGCATACACAGTTAAGATTGTTATGTCTTCTTGGTAAAGTGACCCTGCTATAATTATGTAATGTCTTTCTCTGTGTTTGGGAATTTTCTTTGCTCTGAAGTCTATTCTATGTAATATAAAAATGTATACTCCTGCTTTCGTTTGGCAATGTATGATGACAAGAAGTTCTGGCTCCCTACGTGGCTTCTGCTGGCACTGTGGAGGGAAGGCTGATGGATAGTGGTGGACTGCTTGTTCCTTTCTAGATCTCCTCTGGCATTACCCACTGAGGAATGAAAGGAGTACCTTGTTACTAGTGGGTGAAGGTGAAGGACAGATCTGTCACATATTCTCCACTGATGACACAGATTAGGCCCTAACATATCAGTAGTTACATTAGATGTAAATGGTCTAAATATACTAATTAAAAGACAAAGATTGGTAGAATGGGTTACAGAACATTTCCCAACTTTTATGCTGTCTGCAAGAAAGCATCTACAAATGTAATGATACAGAAATGTTAAAAGTAAAAGGATGGAAAAAGATATATCATGCAAACATTAATCAAGAAGAAGCATGAGTGTCTATATTAAGGAATAAATCCAACAGAAAAAAACATAGCAAATTTAAATGTGAATGTATCAACCAATGGAACATTAAAAAAATTATATTGTGGTTCAAATTACATTTTACTTTTCTAAAGCAGGAATAAAAATGGCTTTGTCTTTATAGTCTATCATTTTATCAGAATGGTATTGATATAATGTAATGGTATTAATAAATAAAATACTAATTGATTGTAATCATATTTGGATGTTCTAGTCTGAGCAGAATTATAAACCCAAAAGTATGCTGATTTTGTTCAGATTTGCTATTATTTTAATGACATTTTAAGCAATAGTTTAAACATTTTTGCCACTTAAGAAAACTGTCAGTATTTTACAAGAAGGAATGAAAATACCAGAACTATAAAAAGAAATGTTCAAAAGCTTCAATCAGCCCTTTTGTTAATATTCCTAGCTTTAAAATTATCATCATTAAATCCATATCTATGAAGACAGTGTATTTCAAACAATCAGTATTCTCCATGGCCTGCTGTACCCAAGCTAACTGACAAGTAATTATGCAGATTGTGTCATTATTGTATTTTTTTTTAAATGCCAATAGACATTCCCTCCAAAGCAGCAAGAAACTACTTTTCAGATTCACTTAAATGATGCACATTATTCTGCCTTTCTCTGGCAGTTCTTCAATCATGCCCAGAGGCCTATGGGTAGATGCCTTTAAATTGTGGAGAAGACAGGGTACAGTGTTGCTTTCATTATTCTAGACAGTTGTCATCATACTGAAATGAAAACTCTGCTTAAAATTTTAATTACAGTTCCAGACTTGGTATACTCTTTTGGTTTCTAGATAATTTAAAGATTTTTAGACATGAGTTTGAGTAAACTCTGGGAGTTGGTGATGAACAGGGAGGCCTGGTGTGCTACAGTCCATGGGGTTGCAAAGAATTGGACATGACTGAGCGACTGAACTGAACTGAACTGATATGGCAAACATAAACATCTCCAGATCAGAGTCCCCCTTGGTGGCAAGAATACACAGAAGAACTGTACAAAAAAGAGCTTCAAGACCCAGATAATCATGATGATGTGATCACTGACCTAGAGCCAGACATCTTGGAATGTGAAGTCAAATGGGCCTTAGAAAGCATCACTACAAACAAAGCTAGTGGAGGTGATGGAATTCCAGTGGAGCTATTCCAAATCCTGAATGATGATGCTGTGAAAGTGCTACACTCAATATGCCAGCAAATTTGGAAAACTCAGCAGTGGCCACAAGATTGGAAAAGGTCAGTTTTCATCCCAATCCCAAAGAAAGGCAATGCCAAGGAGTGCTCAAACTACCGAACAATTGCACTCATCTCACACGCTAGTAAAGTAATGCTCAAAATTCTCCAAGCCAGGCTTCAGCAATATGTGAACCGTGAACTTCCTGACGTTCAAGCTGGTTTTAGAAAAGGCAGAGGAACCAGAGATCAAATTGCCAACATCCGCTGGATCATGGAAAAAGCAAGAGAGTTCCAGAAAAACATCTATTTCTGCTTTATTGACTATGCCAAAGCCTTTGACTGTGTGGATCACAATAAACTATGGAAAATTCTGAAAGAGATGGGAATACCAGACCACCTGATCTGCCTCTTAAGAAATCTGTATGCAGGTCAGGAAGCAACAGTTAGAACTGGACATGGAACAACAGACTGGTTCCAAATAGGAAAAGGAGTACGTCAAGGCTGTATATTGTCACCATGTTTATTTAACTTATATGCAGAGTACATCATGAGAAATGCTGGACTGGAAGAAACAGAAGTTGGAATCAAGATTGCCGGGAGAAATATCAATAACCTCAGATATGCAGATGACACCACCCTTATGGCAGAAAGTGAAGAGGGGCTAAAAAGCCTCTTGATGAAAGTGAAAGTGGAGAGTGAAAAGGTTGGCTTAAAGCTCAACATTCAGAAAACGAAGATCATGGCATCTGGTCCCATCACTGCATGGGAAATAGATGGGGAAACAGTGGAAACAGTGTCAGACTTTGTTTTTCTGGGCTCCAAGATCACTGCAGATGGTGACTGCAGCCATGAAATTAAAAGACGCTTACTCCTTGGAAGGAAAGTTATGACCAACCTAGATAGCATATTCAAAAGCAGAGACATTACTTTACCAACAAAGGTTCGCCTAGTCAAGGCTATGGTCTTTCCTGTGGTCATGTATGGATGTGAGAGCTGGACTGTGAAGAAGGCTGAGCGCCGAAGAATTGATGCTTTTGAACTGTGGTGTTGGAGAAGACTCTTGAGAGTCCCTTGGACTGCAAGAAGATCCAACCAGTCCATTCTGAAGGAGATCAATCCTGGAATTTCTTTAGAAGGAATGATGCTAAAGCTGAAACTCCAGTATTTTGGCCACCTCATGCGAAGAGTTGACTCATTGGAGAAGACTCTGATGCTGGGAGGGATTGAGGGCAGGAGGAGAAGGGGACGACAGAGGATGAGATGGCTGGATGGCATCACTGACTCGATGGATGCGAGTCTGAGTGACCTCCGGGAGCTGGTGATGGACAGGGAGGCCTGGCGTGCTGCGGTTCATGGGGTCGCAAAGAGTCGGACACGACTGAGCGACTGATCTGATCTGATCTGTATTCCTTGAGTAAAGCATACTTATAAATAATTTCATAATTTGAAGTCATAATGCCTAATTAAAGACAATGATTAAAAATAGTTATATTGTTTCAGTAAGAGAAAAATAGTGCCAAGGTTTTCTGTTAAAATTATAGAAGATCAAACTAATAAAGGGATTGATTGTCCATTCATTAGAAACTTAAATGTAGTGAAGTTCTAGGGTTACTCATGTATAACTTCTTCAAGAACCAGGCTTTATTAAAATTTGGCTTCTGTTGTTGAGGAAGAGGCTGGTGGGTGATTAGGATAACCTTTGGTTGGGCATCCATACAGCCTGACACAGTTAGTTAATTAGTGTTAGTCAGTCATGTCTTGACTCTTTGTGACCCCATGGACTGTAGCCCACTAGGCTCCTCTGTCCATGGAATTCTCCAGGCAAGAATACTGGAGTGGGTAGCCATGCCTTTGTCCAGGGAATCTTCTCAACCCAGGGATCAAACCTGGGTCTCCTGCACTGCAGGCAGATTCTTTATCATCTGAGCCACCAGGGAAGCCCTACAGCCTGACGGAAGCATCAGGCAAATTATCAAGGATTACATTAAGTGGATTTTACCAGCCAAATCTGGTTAGCTTAGATAATTGGGTACATTTTTAATGTAATAATGAAGGATAATCTTGGTTATTGTTTAACAAAATATTTCACATATAGATATCATAAGATTGTTAATTCCCTCTTTAGAAAAAATTCAGAATGGCTCAGTGCACTTCAGTGTTTAGAGATATGGTCTTTATTCCCGTTTGTATTGACTTTGATATAGTGAAAAGAGGATCTGTGAAAATAAGAAAATTAGAACACTAATGGATAATAGATGATGATCTCATAATTTTGATAAATTAGATCTACAGCAATGTGGGTGTTCATAACAGATCTTTATTCTATTTTTCCAAGTCTAAGTTGAAATTTAAAATAACTCTTAGCATCTATATTACCTATTTCAAGGATAACAGAAAATCAGTTTCATGGCTAGAGTGTGTAATGATTCAGGATACATATATATATATTTTAATTGCAGGATAATTGCTTTACAATACTATTTTGGTTTCTGTCATACATCAATGTGAATTAGCCATACATATGTCCTCTGTCTCTTGAACCTCTCTCCCTAGGATGTATTTAGTTTGAGAAAGAAGCTTCTGGGGAATCGATTGTGAAACATCCTTTGGGTGGGCATCATACAACCTGCCACATACACCAGGCAAATTGCAAAGGATTATATTAAATGGATTTTATCTGCTAAATCTAATTAGCTTAGATTTAGGGCTAAGTATTTGTGCAATAATGAGAGAATATTATCTCTTATTGTCAAAATGTATGATTTGGGTGATAGGGAAACAAATTAATGAAAAGTTTTATCAGTTATGAAGTGTAATAAATAGTTTGATGGAAAAGTAACATCTTAAAATTGCACGTATTTTATGATTTAATCTATCAATGTTTCATTTCAGTCTGATTGACTCATTCAACACCTGTGTGAAAACTGAGTACACAGAATGAACCAGATAACTCTTTGCTCTACAAAGCTCATATGGTAGATGGGTGGCAGACAGTGAACCAATAAACACATAAAAATATAATCCAGTATCAGGTAACAAGGCTAAGAGGGAGACTGGATGCACGGGTGGAGAAAAGTGTAATGCAGTATCACATAGCAATAAGCCTATGAGGAAATCAGAAGCTGATGGGAGCACATTTGTGTATGGGCTACATTGGTCTTACATTGGTAAGGCATGCCATTGTGTTATTTCTTGGCCTGTTTCTGGATTGATGAAAGTAAAGACTTACTTTGGTACTTGGTTAACTTGGATGGGCTTTGCTTTCATTAATTCATTTATTCTTTGTTTTTAAAATTTAAATTTATTATTTGAATCGAGGGATACTTGCTTTACAGAATTGTGTTGATTTCTGCCAAACATCAACATGAATCAGTCATAGATATATACATGTATATTTATATATATCCCCTATATCCCCTCCCTCTTGAACCTCCCTCCCACCTTTCATCCTTTCAGTTTGCATGTATGCCAAACACCTACTGTACATAAAAAGCTTTATGGTAGACATGTAATTTGGACAGAAGCACTGACCTCTAATTGGTAAGATACAATATGTAAATAGTAGTTTGTAGTAACAGGATAGAGCATTTCAGATCCCTTGAGAGATGTCAAGATTCTCCTCCTTTGGGAGAGATGGTTTGTCTATAGTGAGTTTGCTTGCTCTTTCTCTTCCCCCATTCTCTGTGTGTCTTCAGTGTTTGTGAGAAGAAATGCTTGGGAAAAGTCTCAGCTGGGTTGCTTGCATGTTGATATTGAGCTTCAGGTTTCAGGAAATGTAGGTTCACTCTTTGGACTTTCCACCAGTCATTTAACCTCTCTGCACCTCATACTCAGCCACAAAGTGAGGAGTATGGGGTATATACTGTTTTAGATCCTTTGCAATGCAGCTGAGTATGCATTCCATTATTTTAGCTATCAGATCAGATCAGTCGCTCAGTCGTGTCCGACTCTTTGCGACCCCATGAATTGCAGCACGCCAGGCCTCCCTGTCCATCACCAACTCCCAGAGGTCACTCAGACTCACATCCATCGAGTCAGTAATGCCCTCCAGCCATCTCATCCTCTGTCGTCCCCTTCTCCTCCTGCCCCCAATCCCTCCCAGCATCAGAGTCTTCTCCAATGAGTCAACTCTTCGCATGAGGTGGCCAAAATACTGGAGTTTCAGCTTTAGCATCATTCCTTCCAAAGAAATCCCAGGGCTGATCTCCTTCAGAATGGACTGGTTGGATCTCCTTGCAGTCCAAGGGACTCTCAAGAGTCTTCTCCAACACCATAGTTCAAAAGCATCAATTCTTCGGCCCTCAGCCTTCTTCACATCCAGCTCTCACATCCATACATGACCACAGGAAAGACCATAGCCTTGACTAGGCGAACCTTTGTTGGCAAAGTGATGTCTCTGCTTTTGAATATGCTATCTAGGTTGGTCATAACTTTCCTTCCAAGGAGTAAGCATCTTTTAATTTCATGGCTGCAGTCACCATCTGCAGTGATTTTGGAGCCCAGAAAAATAAAGTCTGACGCTGTTTCCACTGTTTCCCCATCTATTTCCCATGTAGTGATGGGACCAGATGCCATGATCTTCATTTTCTGAATGTTGAGCTTTAAGCCAACCTTTTCACTCTCCACTTTCACTTTCATCAAGAGGCTTTTGAGTTCCTCGTCACTTTCAGCCATAAGGGTGGTGTCATCTGCATATCTGATGTTATTGATATTTCTCCCAGCAATCTTGATTCCAACTTGTGTTTCTTCCAGTCCAGCATTTCTCATGATGTACACACACAGAAAAACAGGCACAGATACATTGAAAGGTAGACATGTGATTTTTCATTTTGCGTCTTCTAAGCATTTCTCCCCCCTCTTCTTGAATTCGGCCTTTATCTAACAGAACAATATTCTCTGTTCGATTTTGGAATCTATTAGAAGAACTTCACTTCAGTTGATGCCTTAGGATATCAGATATATTATTGTTCATAAAATAGAAATGATGACCAGCAGCCTGTATCTGTGAGGTAGGTGATAGAATGTGTATAATTGGAAAATCATTCTTGAAGGACACTGGACTGGGGCTAGTACTTGTGTGTAATTCTGTTGTGACTAGACAGATGGGTGACTATAAAGAAAATATCTTTATATTCCCTTCTGAGACATATGCAGGGTCGTCCTTCCTCCGTACTGTCGTGGAGCTCCATGCAATTAGCTACAGAATGTTAGCCACCCTGCTGGATGCAGCTCAACATCTCTCTCTGTGGTTTATAAGAGTACGAAAGTGACATTAAACCTATCAAACAATGGTATTCAGGCAGCATGGCGTCACACAAACCCAGCTGTTTATGCTGGTGATTTTGTTTTTCACCAGAGGAGATTTTGGGGGGAAATTTAATGAGTGGACAGGCTTATGTTTACTTTTAATGAACCCCAAGTTAATGCTTGGGTCTTTTTCTGTCTGTTTAAATGCAGAGAAGCACATTTCACATCATTACAAAATAAACACACTAATACTCAACCTCTGTTCTTCATTCTGAGCCTCTGCTTCCAGTATTAATAGCTTCCTAGTAGGGAATGTTTGATATTGTTGCTAAACTCTGAACAGGAATCTAATTCAGAGGCAAATTAACATCAGCTTATATTTTGACTTTTAATTCCTCTGACAACTGAAAAAGAAACCAAGGAAAAAACAAATGACGTAATGAAAAAAATGACCAGTGTTGAATCCATGAAGCCATCCCTTGTATGTCTACTCCGTTTTGCTTAGATTAGTATGTCCTCCATAACAATGAACTCTGTGAAAGCAGGAGATAGAGGTCAGGTTAATATTATTAAAATGAATGCTAAAACCAGTGCCTAGAAGAATGAGCCATTCAGAACATTGTATCAAATAAAAACTTTTATTTTAATTCCATAATTAGTTCCTGACTTGTGATTTATATCTCGGACTTTAGTTAAAGTTGAGGTCAGGTTTTATGGGTTTATAATTAGGTGACATTAGATAAACATACCATTTGCTTCATAATGTATCCTCTTTCAGTATGACCCAATAACAACAAAAATTGCCCAAGTTCTGTTTCAGATCAGATCAGATCAGATCAGATCAGTCACTCAGTTGTGTCCGACTCTTTGCTACCCCATGAATCGCAGCACGCCAGGCCTCCCTGTCCATCACCAACTCCCGGAGTTCACTGAGACTCTTGTCCACCGAGTCAGTGATGCCATCCAGCTATCTCATCCTCTGTCGTCCCCTTCTCCTCTTGCCCCCAACCCCCCCCAGCATCAGAGTCTTTTCCAATGAGTCAACTCTTCGCATGAGGTGGCCAAAGTACTGGAGTTTCAGCTTTAGCATCATTCCTTCCAAAGAAATCCGAGGGCTGATCTCCTTCAGAATGGACTGGTTGGATCTCCTTGCAGTCCAAGGGACTCTCAAGAGTTCTGTTTAGCAGTTATTTAATCATCAAGCAGTTAAGTTATTGAACATTTCAACACCTCAAGTCCTATACAGAGATTTTCAGATGCACAAGATACAGTTGCCACCCTCGAAGGGTTTAAATCTAATGTAGGGATCTAATGTATCCCTGACAGCTTTAGCATCATTCTGGTGATGTCATCAAATTCACATGGGGATCTTTTATAAAATAATTCTAAGTGGTCATACCAGTAGATTCTGATCCAGTGGGTCCAAGTTAAAACTCAGAAATCAGACTTTTCTAGAGGTCCCCTAAATATTTCATTAAATGTTCAGAACTGGCATTTTTTAAAAAATTGAAATTTAACATGTAATATTTTATAAATTTAAAGTGTACCTGTTAATTTGATGCATTTATATATTGTAATACCATTGGTATTATAAGAAAAATTAATATCTGTATCATGTTTCATAATTATTGTTTCTTTCTAATGGTTAGAATACAAAATTGGGAACTTCTGAAATAAGTCAAGTATTTTAGATCTGGAAGAAACTTAGAGAATATATATTCTAACACCTTTCCCATAATGGAAAGCCTAGAGATTCCAGAGCTGGTGATAGAACTCATAGAATTACGAGTCTTGATTAAGAATATTCCCTGTGTTCAAATACAGTTTTCATCTCTGCAGAAGCTGGGAAGTTTATGAGTAATAAGGTCACTGATGTGCTTATTTCTCTACATGTCTGTCCAGGGCATCTTCTCCTTCAACAGAGAGTCTTTTCCTTGTGCTGGATGTGGAAGTGACCCAAGATGCCACTGAATAAGTACCAGTAATATTAAGTCATGAAAGCGATGATAAGAAGGTCAAGAAGAAGCTCAGATGAAGCGTAGCTTAAATATATTACTAGTATGGACTTTGCTGCTATTTGGAAACTTGTAGTTAGTGTCTCCACCCTGCAATAATTCAGCCTCTTTTGATCTCACCCTCCTTTATTTTAGAAACAGGTTGAATAAAAATAACAAAAAAAGGAGAGATAATGAAATAAAAATATTTAGCAAATTGCTACTCTAGTAATTCCTAGTTCCTATCTTCCTCAACAGTTCAGTTTGGACATGGTAAGCCCAGTTTTTTGTTTCATTGGTTGTTGTTGTTGTTCAGTCATTTAAGTTGTGACCCCATGAACTGCAGCACACCAGGCTTCCCTGTCCTTCACTATCTCCTGGAGTTTTCTTAGGATAATGTCCATTGAGTCGGTTATGTCATCCAACCATCTCATTCTCTGTTGTCCCCGTCTCTTCTTGCCCTAAATCTTTCCCAGCATCAGGTCTTTTTCAATGAGTTAGCTCTTCGCATCAGGTGGCCAAAGTATTAGAGCTTCAGCTTCAGCATCAGTCCTTTCAATGAATATTCAGGACTGATGTCCTTTAGGATGGACTGGTTGGATCTCCTTGCATTCCAAGGGTCTCTCAAGAGTCTTCTCCAGCACCACAGTTAGAAAGCATCAATTCTTGCTCAGCCTTCTTTATGGTCCATCTCTCACATCTGTACATGATTACTGGAAAAGCCCAAGTGAACATCTTAGTTGCTCAGTGGTGTCCAACTCTTTGCTACCCCATGGACTGTAGCTTGCCAGGCTCCACTGTTCATGCAAATCTCCAGGCAAGAATACTGAAGTGGGTTGCCATATCTTTCTCCAGGGGATCTTCCCAACTCATGGATCAAATCTGGGTCTTCTGCATTGCAGGCAAATTCTTTACAGTCTGAGCCACTAGGAAAAACGATAGCTTGGCCTAAACGCGCCTTTGCCGGCAAAATGATGTCTCTGCTTTTTAACACGCTGTCTGGGTTTGTCATAGCTTTTCTTCCAAGGAGCAAGCATCTTTTAACTTTGTGGTTGCAGTCACCATCTGTAATGATTTTGGAGCCCAAGAAAATGAAATCTTAGTTTTATTGCTGTATTAAGCTTAAAATGAAGGTAAGTTTAGGTGTCATTTTCATCATCCCACGAATAAAAAATTATTTTTTTACTCAAAATAAAGCCTGTGTCCAGAGACATGTTATGATGCGTTTGGTCTCTGATTTTATCTTTAACTGCCTTATGTTTGAGGCGTGCAGTGGAATGCAAACAGTGATGATCTAGTCATTGATAAGCAATCAGTTCTCCCATCAGTCAGCCTCTTTAATTGTCACATGCCCCTTCTTCCTTTGAAACCCATGTTATCCTGGCCTTTGTCAATTAAAAATAGCTCCTCTCTAATATGGTGTAAGGCCTAATTAATTATTCATAAATTATTATTTTCCTGATTATTCTTCTGACTCTGATGTAAATGACACTAAAAGTCTAGGCTATTTCTGGAACGCATACGAGCAGACAAAACAATGGCTATAAGGGAGGCAAACCTAGGCTGTATTTGTGTGCAGCAGTGTAATAACAATACAGGCTCAGAGGAGAGAGATTTTTCCATTAACATTGAGCACTGCTTAAAGAACTTGTGTTTCCCAAGGTACAGAAAGAGTATTTCTTTTTTTCCTCAGCTGTACTTAAATATTTGATGGAATGATGAGGTTACACACGAGTAGAAGGCTGTCTGAGTGTATCTGGCTCTTCCTGTGCACTGCCCTGACCCCCACCAACACATACAAGGGAAAAGGAGAATGTGGGTCATCATAAATCCTCCAGTGTGCTCCTGCCACTGTTTTACAACCACAGGGAAGAATGAGTCTTTCTCATCCTCCCTTCTCCCGGGGCAGCTTCAGAGGACCTTTGGCCTGATGGCCATCCTGGCTGTACAGCCTCTACGTGGAAGGGACCTGAAACTGGTCAGGAGCTCTTTGGCAGTCCTGCTTGTTTCCTCTGACCCCTCTTTCATCACAGCTTCCTGTGCCAGAGCCATTTGTTTTAAAACTTCCTTGCAGTAAGTTGGATAGAATGGGAAGGGGCCAGAAATGTAGGTTTTCTCTCTTGGCTACTTCCCGAGAGTATAACTGGTGAATCTAGGAATCTTTCCTGCCCTTGAGAGTGAAAATTAAAACTTTATAAAATAAAAAAAAAAAAAAAAAAAACATGTTTGTATGTGCTAGAATCTGTAGTAGGTGGTGGGTTATCTCAGAGTACGACTGACTGTGTCTCTGATTACTTATGGAAGAGATATACATTTGCGGGGTGTGGACTGAGGTTGGTGAGGAGAAGAGGATACAGAAAAAGCCTTTCCTGGTCCTGCTTGCAAATGTTGTCTACACAGGTAGTAAGAACAGAGACCCTTCCCTGGAACACTGGCCTCAGTCTTGGTTGTTACTGTGAGCTCTAGAGCTAGGAAAAGCCATGGTGTCAAGATAGCGTGGGCTGCTTTCATTGAATTCATGTAACCCAGCCTCTCTTAAACATGATATCTGTAGTATAAAGCATATAATCATTAAAGAGAATTGAATGAGTATAGTACTGGACATGGGCTTCCCAGGTGGCTCAGTGGTAAAGAATCCACCTGCCAACGACACAGGAGACTTAGGCTCAATTCCTGGGTTGGAAAGATCCCCTGGAGGAGAAAACGGCAACTCACTCCAGTATTCCTGCCTGGTAAATTCCATAGAGAGTGAAAAAGTTGGCTTAAAGTTCAACGTTCAGAAAACAAAGATCATGGCATCCGGTCCCATTACCTCATGGCCAATAGATGGAGAAACAGTGGAAACAGTGGCAGACTTTATTTTTTGGGGCTGCAGAATCACTGTAAATGGTGAATGTAGCCATGAAATAAAAAGACACTTAGTCCTTGGAAGAAAATTTATGACCAACCTAGATAGTATATTACAAAGCAGAGACATTACTTTGCCAACAAAGATCCATCTAGTCAAGGCTATGATCTTTCCAGTGGTCGTATATGGATGTGAGAGTTGGACTATAAAGAAAACTGAGCACCAAAGAATTGATGCTTTTGAACCGTGGTGTTGGAGAAGACTCTTGAGAGTCCCTTGGACTGCAAGGAGATCCAACCAGTTGATCCTAAAGGAAATCAGTCCTGAATATTCATTGGAAGTAGTGATGCTAAAGCTGAAACTCCAATATTTTGGCCACCTGATGCAAAGAGCTGACTCGTTTGAAAAGACCCTGATGCTGGGAAAGATTGAAGACGGGGTGAGAAGGGGACGACAGAGGATGAGATGGTTGGATGGCATCACTGACTCAATGGATATGAGTTTGAGTAAATTCCAGGAGTTGGTGATGGACAGGGAAGCCTGGGGTGCTGCAGTCCATGGGGTCGCAAAGAGTTGGACGTGGCTGAGTGACTGAACTGAACTGAACTGAAATTCCATGGACAGAGGAGTTTGGCAGCCTGCAGTCCGTGGGATTGAACAGAGTCGAAGATGATTGAGCGACTGAGCACACACGAGTACTGAACTGAAAATTTTAATTTTAAAAATGCATTCAGGATTGTGTTTCCCAACTTCATGGTGAAATAAAATCAAGATTTACATAATTATGATCAAATAGGATAATTCTGCTCAGAAGCTGCCTTGGTCTGTATAGATAATACCAGAGTGCTTTATTCCTGTGAAGCCCTTTGTTTTGTTTGTGCTTTATATATCGTATATTCTGTTATACTATAGGATTCTAGCAGCAATACAGATAACCTTTGACAAAAGAAGACACTTGACAACTTGATGCGTGCGTGTTAAGTCACTTCAACTGTGTCCAACTCCGTGCAATCCTATGGATTCTCTCTGTTGGATTCTCTAGGCAAGAATACTGGAGTGGGTTGCCATCCCCTCTTCCAGGAGATCTTCCTGCCCTAGGGACCGAACCCACATCTCTATGTCTCCTGTGTTGGCAGGAAGGTTCTTTACCACTAGTGCCATCTGGGAAGCCCCTGACAACTTTATGCTATGCTATGCTATGCTAAGTCACTTCAGTCGTGTCCGACTCTGTGTGACCCCATAGACGGTAGCCCACCAGGCTTCCCCGTCCCTGGGATTCTCCAGGCAAGAACACTGGAGTGGGTTGCCATTTCCTTCTCCAATGCATGAAAGTGAAAAGAGAAAGTGAAGTGACAACTTTATAAATGTTGATTAAACATCTTATTATTTAACTGCTGTATTATTTTGCTTTGTATTCTATAGCTAGTAACTCTCCATATAAATTTTTTTTTTTCTGTTTGAACTATCCTTTTGTTTCTCCTCTGCGTTTACTCCTTTGTTTCTACTGATTTTTTCCATGGGGACACTCCTAGTAGAATAGAGGGTATGTGGACTTCTGTTGTGGCTCAGTGGTGGAGAATCCACTTGCAATGCAAGAGACGCAAGTTCAATCCCTGTGTTGGGAAGTTCCCCTGGGCAGTGAGACAGGTTGTAGTCCATGGATTAACAGTGGAGTTATATAAGCTGTAATCGCTAAATTGTGCCTGACAATTTAGGGTATATATAATATGTGTTATTATATAAAATATATGTCTAATATGTATATTATATAGGGTATAATATTATATATACTATAATATTATAGGGTATTATATATAATATATAATAATATATAGGGTATAATATATGGTATAATATATCATATAATATAATACATATATTATATATAGGGTATATATATATAGGGTATATATAATATGTGTTATTATATAAAATATATATGTATAATATTGTGGCTCTACTCATTTTAGGCATTTCCAAACACTTCCATGTGCACAATGGTTATTTCCAGCTTCATTTCAATAAATACTTATAAAATAAATAGATCAATGTATTAACAATCATTAGGAATATGAATAAGTTTAAATAAATGTCTTCAGAAGGACATCTTTTATTAATTTCTTTTTCTTGCTGAATTTTTTCCACTTAAATAATTTCTGTTCTCACATGTAGCCTTCAAATCAGTTTAAAATCCTTATAGCTGAGATAGATGGTCATATGAATATATTTACATACACACTCACACACACACAGAAGTCATCTGCAAACCTCTTTCAGGCTACAACTGCAAAAAAGACAAATGCGTCTTTGTCAGTATCTCTGAAGTGTCAAAGGACACTTTACGTTGAGAGTCAGGATGGGCTGTAGAAACATTAGAGCTGAAAAGTGAATCTCCCATGCCCTCCTTCCCAAGCCAGAATCTGTATGAAAGTTCAAGAAGTCGGGAGCACAAACTTGTGATGACCCGCATCACGGAGGGTAGGAGGAAGCCCTGTGTCCTGGCCAAGGTAGATGAGGAAAGAATGTGGAAGTGTTTAGTGTCAGCAAAGGGGCAAGAAGGTAGGGAGGGGTCCTGCACTATTCTTTCTGCTGAACAGCTGTTGGAGTAAACTAGCTTTTATGAGCCCTAAGGAGATTAGTTTGTGGAGGGTCAGTGCAGTGTAAAGGGTCAGGGGTGGAGAGTTCATTGGTCTGGTTTGAGAAAACAGTGATAAAACAAAAGGAATCCATCTCTTTAGAACTCCTTTTGTTTGCAGCAATGTTCCAATATCTCCAGATAAAATTCTGTGAAGCAGAAAAGAAGGTCTTCTGATCATACTGTAGTTCTCTAACTTCAATTTGCTTTGATACAAATAAATTGTTACATGTGTATCTCGTTATTAAGAACTTGATTTGAAGTGGGGCATCCTCACCGCTCTCCTGTCTGAAATAAGAGATAAAAAAATATCTATGCTAACTAAAATGGAATGTTTAATAAATATTTTCCTCTGGAAACTTGAAGGATGAAGGCTATATAATTTGAAAGGAGCACCTTTTGCTATAAAGGAAGCAACAGGCAAAATTGAAAAGTTAATCAAACGAACGTATATTTTAGTTTAAGTAAACTGGTTGCATTTTCATTTGGAATAGCATTTTCAAAGGCATGTTTTTGAAATAACACTGTAGATTTAAACTCAATATTCCTTTTCTGATTTTCATTTGCGTTCACAATCATGGTCTCGCTTTGAACACTGTAAGGTGTTTTCAAAACCTGTAGTGGAATAACTAAGCTTTTGAAATAATATAGTAAGAAAAATATAAATATCAAGGTTCTAATAATTATTTCTCCAGGCAAAGGATTGAATATAATTGTATATTTTTGAAATCGGAAATGACCAGAGAAATTAATCTGCAATTTGATGGCTTCCTGCTGCCTACTTGATAAACTTGAAACTCCTTAGTGTGAAATACAGGTACTCACTTCAGTCAGATATATTAACTTCATCATCCGACTCAATTGTTTGCTCATCATGTTTCTTCTGCTGCAGCTTGGTGCCTATGTTGTTGTTCCCCCAACCCAGGCCAGCCTTGGCATTTCTCCAGCTGGAAACCCCTATTTAATTTTCAAAGCCCAGTTTCAGTGTCACCCGTCTGGTAATGCATCTCTTAAGCCCTCAGTTAGTCATTCCATTTTTTAGTGTTTTTTTGGCACTTTGTATACAATGATGCTTTAGTAAGTAGTTAGTATATTTCACATTAACTAACTATTTAATATTTCATAATATTTCACATTATGCTTTTATAGGTTGCAAATCTTTGTAGATTGTGGTTCTTACTCCTATAATGCGTGTGTGCATGTTAAGGCACTTCAGTCATGTCCAACTCTTTGTGAGCCTAAGGTCTGTAGACGGCCAGGCTCCTCTGTCCATGGGATTCTCCAGGCAAGAATACTGGAGTCGGTTGCAATGCCCTCCTCCAGAGGATCGTCCTGATCCAGGAATTGAATCTCCTGAGTCTTCTGCATTACAGGCTGATTCTTTACAGCTGAGCCACCGGGGAAGCCCCCACTCCTACAGAATAAGTCCCCTTTTAATAACAATCATTTTATAATGCCCTCATTATCTTTACATTAAGTCTTTAGGTGTATGACCTACCCATCTGTATTATTTTTTAAAATCCATATAATCCCTCAACAGTAATAGGAAATAAAATAAAACTGTTTTATATTATACTTAAATCAATGGTAAGTGCTAAAGAGTAATTCTGTTACAAAGTAGAAATGACCCCTACAAATTTTCAACATGTAACCTGGGGAACAGTATCTTCCATATCAAGAAACATGGACAGGAACTCTGAGCTCTGTTAGCCTGGACTACATCTGAATAGCTTATCATTTATCCCACAACCTATACAGTAAGTAAAGGATTATGTCTGTAATACTACACTGAGAGTTACCTGAAAATGAGTAATTCAGATGTTATATTATTTTGTATTCCACATGTGTAGTACTCACTAGTTTTAGTTGAGTATGTCTTAAAACACATCAGAAATCTATTAAGAACTTAAAATAAGTGGAGGCCTGAAAATGAGTGACTAGTTTTCTGAATTTCAATGCATTTGTATTTTTTATAGATGCATCTCTAGCTTTTTCAAAGAAGGAAGGAGTAAATGAAAAATATCAAAATGCACATGTTAAATTGTCATTATTATATACTTATATGTTCTGGAGTTTGTTATATGTGTGTATACCCTGAGGTTTAGACAACTTGGGATCCAATCTTTTTGAGCCATTTTTTTACTTCCCTAAAATATGGGATAGGATACCCTTCATAATGTTATTAGATGCCCTAAAACTGTTAAGGATATTTGAATGGATTGTTTCTCTAGTTCAGTTGCTTTTTTTTTTTTTTTTGGATGCTGTTATACCCCCAATTTTTTAAACAGTGGGAAAATACATGTAGCTTTTATTAATCCCATATATTGCCTATAGATCATGAAAATTTGGTGTATGCTCTTGAATAATGAAACAAAACAGTATCATAGTTTGTAAAGTTAATAGGACTAAATAATTAAAGAAGCAGTCAAGAAAGTTTGCTTTGGGTATAGAGTACTTGCCCACCACGTCATGGCAAATAGATGGGGAAACAGTGGCTAACTTTATTTTTGGGGGCTCCAAAATCACTGCAGATGGTGATTGCAGCCATGAAATTAAAAAAACGCTTACTCCTTGGAAGGAAAGTTATGACCAACCTAGACAGCATATTAAAAAGCAGAAATGTTACTTTGCCAACCAAGGTCCATCTAGTCAAGGCCATGGTTTTCCAATAGTCATGTATGGATGTGAGAATTGGACTATAAAGAAAGCTGAGCACCGAAGAATTGATGCTTTTGAACTGTGGTGTTGGAGAAGACTCTTCAGAGTCCCCTGGACTGCAAGGGGATCCAACCAGTCCATCCTAAAGGGAATCAGATCAGATCAGATCAGTCGCTCAGTCGTGTCCGACTCTTTGTGACCCCATGAACTGCAGCACGCCAGGCCTCCCTGTCCATCACCAACTCCTGGAGGTCACTCAGACTCACATCCATCGAGTCAGTGATGCCATCCAGCCATCTCATCCTCTGTCGTCCCCTTCTCCTCCTGCCCCCAATCCCTCCCAGCATCAGAGTCTTCTCCAATGAGTCAACTCTTCGCATGAGGTGGCCAAAATACTGGAGTTTCAGCTTTACCATCATTCCTTCCAAAGAAATCCCAGAGCTGATCTCCTTCAGAATGGACTGGTTGGATCTCCTTGCAGTCCAAGGGACTCTCAGAGTCTTCTCCAACACCACAGTTCAAAAGCATCATTCTTCGCGCTCACCTTCTCCATCCACTCTCACATCCATACATGACCACAGGAAAGACATAGCCTTGACTAGGTGAAACTTTGTTGGCAAAGTGATGTCTCTCTTTTGAATATGCTATCTAGGTTGGTCATACTTCCTTCCAAGAGTAAGCGTCTTTTCAGTCCTGAATATTCACTGGAAGGACTTAGGCTGAAGCTGAAACTCCAATACTTTGTCCACCTGATGCAAAGAACCAACTCATTGGAAAAGATCCTGATGCTGGGAAGGATTGAAGGCAAGAGAAGGGGACGACAAAGGATGAGATGGTTGGATGGCATCACCGACTCAATGGACACGAGTTTGGGTAAACTCCAGGAGTCGGTGATGGACAGGAGGCCTGACGTGCTGCAGTCCTTGGGGTTGCAAAGAGTCGGACACAACTGAGCAGCTGAACTGAACTGATAGAGTACTAGAACAATTTAAAAAGCTTAATGCAGAGTGTTGGAAGTCTCCCTTTGTTCCTTTCCTAGCAAGCATAGGACTTCCCTCGTGGCTCAGATGGTGAAGAATCTGCCTTCTGTGCAGGACACCCAGGTTTAATCCCTGGGTTGGGAAGATTCCCTGAAGAAGGGAATGGCAACCACTCCATTATTCTTGCCTGGAGAATTCCATGGTCAGAGGAGCCTGTTGGGCTCCAGTTCTGCGGTCGCAAGAGTCAGACTTGACTGAGCGACTCACACTGACTGATTGACTAGTAGAAGTAAGTTAATGTTGAATGGTATTTAAGTGGGAAAGTGTTGGCAGTCAGTATTTACATATCTGTTATGCTTTGGATATCTAGGAGCAAGAATCTCCTGTGTTTATTGCCTAAGTTTATCAACTTTAGCTTAAAAATTGATGATGAGAAAAATGGGGAAAATAGACAAATTTAAATCACAGAAATGATTCCAGCTAATTAAATTAGAAGCATAAAAAATTGTGTGGAAAATCCATTGCAGGAGAGTTATAAAGACTGGTTTCATAAATACCCAGACATCAATTTGTAGCTGAGCATTGAGGTGCATTGAAAATCAGGGAGTGTTGGGAAAATTGACTTGGGATAAATTCTGAATAGACTGATTTTTTTGTATATTTAGAAATACAGATAACAATATAAGAATGTGCAGAGTCGATAAATTCCTAAAATAATCCCAGGGTGATGTGTAAGTGTACTCATTCAATTATTCCTCATTTCTCAAAATCTAAATATTAGTGGGATTTTTTTTTTTTTTTTTACTTCTAGGATGATCTTTTTGAACACTTTCAAAAACATTGTGATTAGCCTCAGATGTAACAAGCCTTAAGGGTAATCAATAACCAGGGATGCTTTTGAAGAAACTCTCAGTTGTGGTTAAGAGAACAGGAACTTGAGTGTGGCTGTCAAGAAATGTCAATGGGGAAAATTGTTGATGACATTAATGCTCTGTTCTCTGTGCTTCCTTACTTTTTTTTCCATTTGTCTTCTCCTTGCTTCCTCCTTAGTTTTCTTATTTCATAGTTGAAGAAACTGAAGTCTAATGGATTTCCGTTACTTTCCCAGTGTCATTTCATGGGATTAATTACAGAGGTGGCACCAGACTGAAGACATCCTAATTTCTAATACCGGGATTTTTTTTTTTCACCACATCACACTGCTTCAATTTTTTTCCCCTCTGTGCATTCAATCTACTGATAGAAACATTTTAGTACTTACTGCTTGTTAATGACTGCCAGGTAGAAGGTTGTACCAGGGGCTCATCACTTAGAAGGTGTTACTTTCTTAGATATTCCTCAGTGGAAATACCTGAAATGCTTCAGTTTTAGGGGAACAAACACATACCTTCCAACTTGAATTTGTTTTAGTGTGTGTGTGTATATATGTATGATATGCATGCATACATATGTATATATACATTTATATATCAGATCAGATCAGTCGCTCAGTCATGTCCGACTCTTTGCGACCCCATGAATCGCAGCACACCAGGCCTCCCTATCCATCACCAACTCCCGGAGATCACTCAAACTCACGTCCATTGAGTCAGTGATGCCATCCAGACATCTCATCCTCTGTCGTCCCCTTCTCCTTTTGCCCTCAATCCCTCCCAGCATCAGAGTCTTCTCCAATGAGTTAACTCTTGGCATGAGGTGGTCAAAGTCCTGGAGTTTCAGCTTTAGCATCATTCCTTCCAAAGAAATCCCAGGGCTGATCTCCTTCAGAATGAACTGGTTGGATCTCCTTGCAGTCCAAGGGACTCTCAAGAGTCTTCTCCAACACCACAGTTCAAAAGCATCAATTCTTTGGCGCTCAGCTTTCTTCACAGTCCACCTCTCACATCCATACATGACCACAGGAAAAACCATAGCCTTGACTATATGTGTATATATATGCTGCTGCTGCTGCTAAGTCGCTTCAGTCGTGTCCGACTCTGTGCGACCCCATAGACGGCAGCCCACCATGCTCCCCCATCCCTGGGATTCTCCAGGCAAGAACACTGGAGTGGGTTGCCATTTCCTTCTCCAATGCATGAAAGTGAAGAGTGAAAGTGAAGTCGCTCAGTCGTGTCCGACTCTAGCGACCCCATGGACTGCAGCCTACCAGGCTCCTCCGTCCATGGGATTTTCCAGACAAGAGTACTGGAGTGGGGTGCCATTCCCTTCCCCACTCCATTATTCTTGCCTGGAGAATCCCAGGGATGGGGGAGCCGTCTATGGGGTTGCACAGAGTCGGATGCGACTGAAGCGACTTAGCAGCAGCATATATGTATCTATTTGATCAGTATATATTTTAGAACATATTGAAGGAAAAGATTTCACTTTCCGTTGTTTGGACAAGCTTTTCAGGCAGTCTTCCAAGTGATGTTTTGATTGATTTCTTACTGATGCCGATGTTGACCAGTATTGTAATCTAACTTGACATCAGCAGGCATGTCTGTCCAGTGAAGTGTAATAGACACTCAACTATAATGTTTTCTAATTAGCTTGAATCCTAGAGATGATATAATGGGCCATTCTTTTTCATTCCTCATTGAATGTTGTGATTAATTATTGATCAAGTATGAATGTTTCAAACTTTTTATTTCAAATTAAGACAATCCACTTAAACTTAGAAATTGACTTTTAGCTTTTTTCAGTTGATTTAAAGTAATTCTTCATGATCTTTAATACAGACATCTTCTCTATTTGGTATTAATGAATCTAGTACCACAGATTCATTTAATGTCTGTATTATTATTAGCTAGCCTGTGATTCTGTGGAAAAGTCACTGGCAATTACATTATCATAATTTATTAAATGTACTAAGGAAAAGAAAAATCTAATTCAATCCATTTTTTCCCCAGTATTAAGGACAATTATTTCATAAAGCAAAAAGTCACAAAATGTGTAAAATTTCAACATATGTTTATCGTTTCACTGTTCTTTGTTAAAGAAGAACATTGCCAAAATTCATAGAAGAGTAGGCATAAGAGAGAAACAGACATTTTGCCGAAGTTATATAGCAAGGATATTTGAAAACTGCTCACCATAGATCTTAGGGAAATTCAATTAAAACAACAGTGAGAAAGCATGGCAAACTTACAAGGGTTAGAATTAGAATGATTGACCAATCTATGAATCTTTTGTTTTCTTGAGCTTTGTTTCCAGTAAAATCATCTCCTAAAGACATAAACGATGCTGTGTATTTGTATATCTGAAAAATTGCCATATTGTGCTATTTTATTAGTAAGAATATTATTCATATTTCTTAGAAAATTCAGTTTCTATGTCTATGACTAGTTAAAAGAAATGGTTAACGAAGCAAGCTTATCTTCAGGATTATTCCATTTCCTTCATTATCTTACCCTTACTCAATCTGTCTTTACCCATATAGTGTCTCTGTGGGATTCCTCTAATACTAGACTAATGTTGGTGTCCTATTTTCACATCAATTCATAATTGTTTTCTAGATTCATGTGTTGGCAAAGATCTCAAGATTACAGCTCCAATCAATGGGAACAATTGTCATGATCAGATGGTGATATCTGTCCTGTGACCATCTCACCAGTGTATTTGGTGTACCTGTTTACCATCTTGACAACTAACTAATCTGAAAAAGAAATCTCTATTAATGTATTGAGAATGGTTGACTGCCACCATTCTCAATACATTTGAGAATGTATTGAAAAGGAAGCCTCTCCTTCCTCTTCCTGTAACCATAGCTTTTGTATTGTTTAACTGTGACTTTCTGAAGGGTATATGACCTATTTGTTTTTAATGTGTTTTTGGCTAGTGCTGGGAAATTGAATTTCCCCAGTCATACCACTTTGATAAAATCTTCCTATTGGTCTTATAGATTTTACTTTAGGTATTGTACAGACTAAGAATACTTTTTATATAGTACCTGAACACACTCAATAACTTTCCAGTATTTTTTCCTTGGAATTTAATATCTCCTATGGGAGTTGGACTGTGAAGAAAGCTGAGCACGGAAGAATTGATGCTTTTGAACTGTGGTGCTGGAGGACTCTTAAGAGTCCCTTGGACTGCAAGGAGATCCAACCAGTCCATTCTAAAGGAGACCAGTCCTGGGTGTTCATTGAAAGGACTGGTGCTGAGGCTGAAACTCCAATACTTTGGCCACCTCATGCAAAGAGTTGACTCATTGGAAAAGACTCTGATGCTGGGAGGGATTGAGGGCAGGAGGAGAAGGGGACGACAGAGGATGAGATGGCTGGATGGCATCACTGACTCGATGCACGTGAGTTGGGTCAACTCCGGGAGTTGGTAATGGACAAGGAGGCCTGACGTGCTGCGATTCATGGGGTCGCAAAGAGTTAGACATGACTGAGTGACTGAATTGATGATAGTTTATTTAATCATGCTGAATTCTTATAATTTACTCTTTCTGAATGCTCCACCATCATGTCTTCCTTTTGGTTATTTTACTGTTGATGTGTAAACAATATATATAATCATTATTCTTAAGAAACTAATACTGGCAAACAATTGTATATCTTGGTTTGGTGTTTCCTCTCATTTACAAAAGACTGGAAGGATAACACGGAAGTATCAATGTCATCAGTTATGACATTTCTTAGATTCAGTCATTGACTCAGGGGGAAAAAAAGTTAAAGGTTGATATTAAAGTTAATTTATGTGCAAAGTACTTTGACACCAAAGCACTCTCTAGGTTCCTTTATAGTATTAAAACATTTACAGGTGCTATTCATTCAGGTAACTTTGAGAGTTCTTAAAAGTGTCTATGATTTGCTTTAGAGACTGAAATGAGATCAGGAGAAAGGAAGTCAGTTGCCTGTGTGATGGGCTGGGGTCTGATTCTTCTTTGTTTCAGTCCTGAGATGTATGGGGATGTTTTCCTTTTAGACATTTTACTGTTTATGAATTTGGATTTGTACAATGAGGTTAATGTTGTTTTCATGTCTGCTTACAAAACATCTATTATGCAGCCCATGGATCAAGAAGAAATTTTAGCATTCAGTTCTTATTCTTTAAGAAATAGTTTGCAAGGCTATAGCTGTCATAGATAGTGATTTCTCTGATGGATCTGGGCAAAGTAAATTAAAAACTTTCTGGAAAGAATTTACCATTACTGATGCCATGAAAAATATTTGTGATTCATAGGAAAAGGTCAAAATAGAACATTAATAGGAGTTTGAAAGAAGTTAATTTCAACCCTTGTGGATGTCTTATGAGGAGTTGCTTCTAATGGGTTTCAAAAAAGTGATTTCTTGAGCTGGGTTCTACTCCTGGTGAAGATGCTGTGAAGATTGTTGACATGACAATAAAAGGTTTAGACTGTGATATAGATTTATTTGATAAAGCAGAGGCAGGGTTTGAGAGGATTGACTACAATTTTGAAAAAAGTTCTACTGTGGGTAGAATATTATCTAGCACTATAGCATGCTACAGAGATATTGTGAAAAGAAGAGTCAGTTGATGCAGCAAACTTTGTTGTTATCTTATTTTAAGAAATTGTTTCAGCCACCCCCACCTTCAGCACCTACCAGACTGATCAGTCAGTCAGCAGCTATCAACATGGAGGCAAGCCCTTCCACTAGCAAAAAAAGAGAAAGAAAAACACTTTTTGAAGACTCAGAGGGTAGTATTTTTTTATTTTTTTTTTTTAGCAATAAAGTATTTTTAATTAAGGTATGTGTATTGTGTGTGTGGTTTTTTTGGATATAATGTTATTGCACACTTTAGGCCTTCCCTGGTAGCTCAGACAGTAAAGTGTCTGCCTACAATGCGAGAGACCTGGGTTCAATCCCTGGGTCGGGAAGACCCCCTGAAGGAAATGGCAACCCACTCCAGTATTCTTGCCTGGAAAATCCCATGGACTGAGGAGCCTTCATAGGCTACAGTCCATGGGATTGCAAAGAGTCGGACATGACTGAGTGACTTCACTTTCACAGTGGACTACAGAATACTATGAACATAACTTTTATATGCCTGGGGAAACCAAAAAATTCATGTGACTCACTCTACTGTGATATTTGCTTTATTGTGGTGGTCTGGAACTGCTCCCGCAGTATCTCCTGGTGTACCTACCTAGAAAAATAGAATGATGAAAAAAAAAATTATTCTTTAAGACATTAAACTGGTTTGAGTAACTCTGCATATTATGTTAGACTTAATACAAAATTAGCCCTTATTTGTATATTGAGTTTTTGAAGGTTTGAATGGTGAATGAGAGGAAGAGTTGTATATGCCCATGAGCTTTACCATGACACCAGACAGACAGTGAACACACCAGGTGTGTTTTTACTGTGCAGTGAGATATCCTTCTGTGGTTTGGAAAGACTACTTTTTTTCAGTATCTGCTCACCTAAATTTGAATCGTATGTTTACCCATTTATTCATTCGTAAAGTATTTGCTGAGTACTGACCTTGGACCAGGCACAGTGCTAGGCATTAGCTGTACTGTGTTGAGGTCATTGCCTCCAAGGAGATTCTGTTCTGGAGAGACCCAGAAAATAAACAAGACATCCAAACTATTATATGAAAAGTTGAGAAAAACATTAAGGAATGCACGGGGAGCTATGATAGATAAGAATGATACCAAGAGGGAGGAGGAGGCAGAGACCAAAAGGAATTTGAAGAATATGGAAGCAGCTACACAAAGAGCTTGGCCCACGTAGGTAGCTCTTGAGTTTGGCGTGACCCAGAAACTGAGAGCTGGACAAGTGTGGGTAGAGTACTGGGGAGGGGAAGGATGTGAAATGGAAGAGATTGGCAGGGGCCATGTCATTCGGGGTTTCCTAAGCCATGGCCAGGACCTCGGAGTGTGTGCAACAGTAAGGGAGGTCATACTAAGCTTTAAGCAAGGAGTGACTTGATCCATATGATCTGTGCTTTGAAAAACAACTGCTGTGGAAAAATGTATTAAAGGAGCACCTAAAGACAAAGTGGAGAAACTTAGACAATCAAGCAGTGCAAATGGCAGTGTGGATAGACAGAGCTGAACACAATTCCAAATTCATTCATTTTTAACTCAACAATCTGAAAAATACAGAGAAAGGAATGTTTCAGGACACATTTTTCAGTCCATATTCCTTAATGTTGCTCCTCCTCTTTAAACATGTAAAACTTGTGCATTTCTAATTAACACTTTTTTGTTTTCCAGTTGTTGATTCTAAGAGAAATTCCCCTATTTTAATTATAGTTCACATAGTAATAAGTAAAGTATATTTTTTGTTAGATTGTCATTTACATAGTTGCCATTTTTGTGGGTGACAGTGGTTGAGTATTGGCTGGTTCATGTAGTTCAACCTAAAAGACTCAGAGTTTGGCTACTCTCATTGAAACATTTGTCTACTGTCAATGTGGTCTCTAGTAAGAGAAATATTCCCCTTCTCTGTGGATAAATAAATGAAGGGTCCAGATGGCATTGCTGTGATGGAAGATGCATTATGGCTATTCCTCAGTCTGAAGACACATAGAGCACCCTCTCTGGATAATCCAGGATAAAGGGGAAAATGAAATGGCCACCTTATTGAAAAAGTCCACCTTTCCACTGTAGTCAGTCAAATGCTATTATCCTTTTATTACTCTGTAATTTTGAGGGCAAGTTCAGTGAATAACTGTGGAGGCTATTAAGAGCTGTCATGGAAAATTTATCTGTCTTTAAATGGAAGGTAGAAACATTACTGAAGGAACAGTGCTTCTTCGATACAGATAATTCTCCTCTTTGAGCCCTTTAAAACGCTGTTTATTGTTTCCTACTACATCTCCCCAGACCGATCTAACACTCGTAACTGTGATACTGCCTTTTTTTTTTTCTCTTGTCAGGAATAAAATTTATGGAAGAAGTGTGGCCCATGGGAACCAACCCTGTTTTGTTAGCTTTGTGTTAGTGTCTGCACTAATAGTACACAGTGAAGGTCAATAGTAACTTACAGAAAACATGATTAAATCCACCCATCTGCCTAAAGGGTAGAAGTTCTAGAAAGGGCCTCTGCCATCTTCTATACTCTAGTCTTACCCTGAGATTATGAGCGTAAAGCTGGAGCTGGTGGACACCATCATAATGATAGAAAGAACTGAATATTTCAGAACATCACTGTTTTATTTTTCTGTGAATGCTGTGCAAACCTGGTATCTTAAAACAACAGAAATTTGTACTGTTACAGTTTTGGGTGCCACAAGTTAAAAATCAAGTGTCTGCATGGCCATGCTCCCTCCCAAGTCTTTAAGGGAGAATCTTTCCTTGTTTCTTCCAGCTCTAGGCTATGCTTGGCATGTGACAGCATCAGTTCACTGTCAGCCTCTGTCTTCACTTGTCTTTTTTCCCTGAGTCTCAGTATATCCTTTCTGTCTCTTACAAGAACATTCTCCTTGGATTTAGGGCTCTCCTTAATACAGCATTTTCTCAGCTTCATCCTTAACTTAATTTCATCTGCAAAAGCCTTCCAAATAAGATCATATCCTGAGGTTCCTGGTGGATCTGAATTGAGGGGACAGTGTTCCTACCCCCTATAGTCACTGACTTGGAACACAAAGCAAAGACATATGAGTTGGCACTTTTATTTTCTGATCTGAATTTTATCAACTTTCATTAACAGTAAGAATAACATATTATCAATGTTTTGCTCTAAGAATAAAATGGAGTAGAGTTAATTCATAAGATTGTCAGAAGATCAAATTGCCAGAAATCTCTACACATTTTTAAGAAGAGAATAGAATTCAACAAAGAAATATTTTCTTTTAATTGTAAATTGTTAAAAATTTGCTCAATTAACCTCATATAAAGCAGACTTTGAAAGAAATTCATTTTCAAATATGATTTGCATGTATGACTTTTTCATTTTACTGAGCTTAAAGTATTTGTTCTTGGACATAGAATTAGGTTCTAGCTTGGGGAATGTTTGCCTTTTATATATATCTAGTCTTTCAGTTCTATTTATATTGCCAATATTTGTTCAGTCTCAGTTCTGGTCATCATAGTCCTGTATAGTTTCTACTATAGGATAAGAACTCTGCCAGATACTCATCCATTATTTTATGCATTTTGCATCACAACAACCCTCTGGAGTAGGTATTATTGCCCCTATTTTACAGATGATGGAATTGATGGGCCAAAGACTTGCTTAAGGATATAAAAGGTGTCAGCAGAAGAACTGGTTTTCTAACCATCCAATGCTTTGCTGAGAATGCCCACTATGAGTTGGGGAGGAGGTTGGTACATTTATCTACTGTTAACTCAGTATCACCTGGAGCTTGTGTTCCTAAATCTGAGATCTTTTGCTGGGAGCTCACTGGAGAAGAGGGCAATGGTTAGACATAAGGGGATCACGTCTGTCCAGACTCCTGGCTGGAAGCTTGAACTACTAGCAGCCCATAGTGAGTGATGGGCAGAGATTTTTTTTGCCTTGTGACATCTTTCCCCTTTCATCTCCTTCCAGAGGCAGTATTTGTTTGGATACAGAGCATCTTGCCAAGCTCAGTGGTGTTTCCCAGATTGGAAGGTTGCCTTATACTCAATGACATGTTTGGGAACTCCTCATCAGTTTAATGCCCACAGCCTCCTCTCATACTCCCATCCCTCCTGTCTGCTGTGTCTCCTCCATCTCTCCCTGTATCCCTGCTTGGCACATTTTACATGTTTATTCATTCCTTTATTTTCTGCCTTTCACTAGACTGTAAGCTTCATGGAGGCAAGAACTTTGTCTTTTTTGCTTCTTTGTGTTCAGTATGTAGGAAATAGCTTGCTACAAATATGATAAAATGGTGTGATTGAGTGAGTGTGTGAGCATTCCCTGTCATCAGGATTAAACTAGTGATTCATGCCTACTTATTTTTTCCTTTGCTGATTTGAGGAAATTATAGGACTTCAGTGAGCCCTAAACACCCCTTAAGTGTTGGTATTGCATTATCTATTGAGCAGCAGTATTCTCACTTGGTGTAATGATGTGGGTTGAAGGTTATGATTATTTTTGAGCAGGATTCTACATGAGAGCTGAAAAATAAAAATCCTAGGGTGAAAGTAGTAGGAAGACTAGTGGGTAAATGTGTTGGGCACAGCCGTGTGTGTGTGGTTATGTGTGTGCCCAGTCGTGGCCAACTCTTTGCAACCCTGTGGGCTATAGCCTGCCAGGCTCCTCTGTCCATGCGATTTCCCAGGCAAGAATACTGGAGTGAGAATACATATGTATAATATATATTAAACGAATCACCAGTCCAGGTTCGATACACAATACTGGATGCTTGGGGCTGGTGCACTGGGACGACCAAGAGGGATGGTACGAGGAGGGAGGAGGGAGGAGGGTTCGGGATGGGGAACACATGTATGTATACCTGTGACAGATTCATTTTGATATATGGCAAAACCAATACAATATTGCAAAGTTAAATAAAATAAAATTAAAAAAAAAAAAAAAGAATACTGGAGTGAGTTGCCATTTCCTTCTCCAGGGGATCTTTCTGACCCAGAGATTGAACCCAGGTCTCCTGTGTCTCCTATTCTTTACCCACTGGGCCAGTGAGGAAGCCACTATATATATATACACATACATATATGTGTGTGTGTGTATTTAATGGCCTCATTAATATATTTACCACAAGCAGCATATATTTATGTCTAATCATTGCTGTATGTGGAGCTTCCCTCCTTATGGCTCATGGGGTTAAGAATCTTCCTGCAATGCAGGAGACACTGGAGTTCGATTCCTGGATCAGGAAGATCCCCGGGAGAAAGAAATGCCTACCCACTCTAGTATTCTTACCTGAAAAATCCTGTGGACAGAGGAGTTTGGTGGGCTGCAGTCCATGGGGTTGCAAAGATTTGGACATGACTGAGTGACTAAGCACACACACACACACAGACACATATATAATATATATATACATATATACTGTGTATATAATATATTTATGCTGCCTTTAATATATATTACATATACATTTTAAAATGGCACCCCACTCCAGTACTCTTGCCTGGAAATCCCATGGATGGAGGAGCCTGGTAGGCTGCAGTCCATGGGGTCGCTAAGAGTTGGACATGACTGAGCGACTTCACTTTCATTTTCACTTTCATGCACTGGAGAAGGAAATGGCAACCCACTCCAGTGTTCTTGCCTGGAGAGTCCCAGGGACGGGGGAGCCTGGTAGGCTACCGTCTATGGGGTCACACAGAGTCGGACACGACTGAAGTGACTTAGCATAGCATAGCATAGCATATATATATATATGTATATATATATATCTTTAATTCCTTATTTTCCCTTTCATGAAAAGAAAATCACCACAGAATAGTGCTAAATTATGTATTAATACCTGGGCTTCCCTGATGGCTCAGACGGTAAAGAATTTGCCTGCAGTGCAGGAGACCAGGGCTTGATTCCTAGATTGGGAAGATCCCCTGGAGATGGGAATGGCTACCCACTCTAGTATTCTTGCCTGGAAGATTCCAGGGACAGTGGAGCCTGGTGGGCTACAGTCACAGAGTCGCAGAGTCAGACACAACTGAGCCACTAACACACATGTCTACAATCAGAAAAAACAATGGGGATAAATGTTAGACCCATTAGATAAAGTCCAGGCTGGGGATATTTATTTAATTATTTATTCCTATGATTACAATGATTTTCTTTGGAAAAAGACCGAAAAATGGTGATTTTTGTTTGCTTTTACTATTAGTGATTTTCAAGAGTCCTGTATAATTTTAGTGGAGGATTTAATAGTATGAAAGGAAATTCAGGCATTTCTCCACCCAATGCCTGAGTCTCTAGTACAGGACAGGTTAAATTTAAGGAGAGATTGGGAGGTGATGAAAAGAGAGGAAAAATAGGACTTATTTGGTTGAGGAGAAGAGAGAGGAGATAGGAGAGGAAAATTCTATTTTTTTCTTTTTCCCTTGACTAGAAGACTTGGCTTTCCAAATTGCCTTACAGAATTGAGTGGAGATTATTGATAACCAGTTCTGAGAGCAATAATAGAGTAGGAGGGTCAGAGCATCAGAGGTGGCCGATGGGAGAGAAAGGAGACATTTACTTAGAGCTCAGCTCTGCATCTTTGCTACTGGTGAATTTCTATTCTATTACCACTTCCTCCTTTTCAGTAATGGAACTTACAGAGACAATGAAAAAGGTAATAGAGCCATCAATATAGTATATTCTGGAAACCCAGCTGAGGTGCTAAAGTAGTTCCTAACGCTTACAAAGCACATCATAATGGATCAAGTTCACTGCCTTTCAGAGCAGTCTGGCCAGGAGTGGAAAGAGATTGGCAGTATGTTCAAGCACAGCTCTGGGAACTTGGTGTGTGGCCTTCACCCCTTCACATTTCCAGAATGGAGGAGGGGCAGTCTGCTAAGCTGTGATGTATTAATTTTTCCTTCAGAATATTAATTCTTTGCTAACTGGTAATGATATGTGTTCTAAATATGTTCTTAAAAATAACTTCATCAGTGAAGTGTTTTTTGTTTGCCTTTCTTTGATTGATGAGTTTTTTTTTTTTTTTGTTAAGCATATTCACTTTGTTCCCTTCTCATGCATATTCATTAACACTCAGGTCACACTATTTTTTTTTACTATTTTCTCTGGAAAGTCCCTAGAACATCACACTTCTCTTGGTCTCTTTGGGTTCATTTTGTGATCTCTTAAATTAAAAATGTCTCATTTCTTTTGAGGGAAGTATCTGCTTTATTATGTGTAGTGTGTTTGATGATTGAGAAAGAACTTTTTTCAACTTTTGCATCACTAAGTTTATTATAATAACATAGGCAAAGTGTGGCTCATTCTAGAGTAGTGCCAATATACCAGAAATAAATCACCGTCTCAGTAGGGAGCTACATAATTTAGAAGCAAGAAGACTATGAAATGTTATTAAGAGAGGGACCATTGGCTCCTACAGCTCTAAAAACTATCTTATAAGCTATGACTTTAGTATAAATTTAACTTGTCCTTTTTCAGGGACATAGTGGAGAGATTTTAAATGATACAATTACAAGCAGTATCACTCCATATAATGAATGTCTACCTACATCAGATTGATTGTAAGTCTTGATGACAAATGCCAACTACCTTTGGTCACTAGAGAAAGACAGTATTTCTCAAGTGTGCTATGGCTTAAAAAATATAAATCCATTACTGGATTTCACACTAATGTAAAAGGCTTTGAGAGGAAACATCTCTTTGTACAATATAGGTTTTGAATTTGATCTTGGTTGCAGATACAAAGATAAACACACATGCATGTGTATTTGGTTTTATTAAAAAGAAAACACTTAAGGATAATATAGTTTGCACTGCTTATAGTTGCTCTTTCTGAATTTCAACTTTTCTTATGATTCTACCACCCATTAGGGTGGGTTTTCATTTCTTGAGTTTCTTTTTCTTAGCTCTAAGGTTTAATGGCTTATACTAAAAGGCACTTATGCTGCTACTGGCTAGGGTGTTTCATGGGCTACATTCACTCTGGCAGATGAGTTATAGCAGATTCTTTAATATATATATTTTTCTTTTTTCCTATAGATGGACCCTCGTAGTGTTTTGACAGTTAAAAAGGATGGGGGGTTATTGAGCGTCTAGTTCCTCAGCTGCTCAGCTGTATTTTTTGAGCTATATATCAGCAAAATGACCCAGCTCTCTTACAGAAGGTGTTCTGTTGCCAGATGGTGCTCTGCAGGAAAGAACTTCTTAGTTTTCTTAAATCAGGACTTATGGTAAAATGGAATAACACTCAGATATGGAGGACTTAGATTTCTCTGGAAATCTTAGGGTCTCAAATATCTGTCCTTTCTCTGTCTTCACTGCTTCCTGTTCAATCAAGCTGATAACAAAATGTCGACCCTGCTATTCAATAACTGAAGGGCAGATTCGGAGCAATTTTCCTTGTTCTGGCTACCCAACGCCCGATTGAAAGTTTCAGCTTCAATCGCACCATTAGCCTGGAAACTGCAGCCAATTGTTACCAGTGATTTTTTGGTTGCCCTAATTGTTTTTTACTTTATTGAGCTTATTCAGAAATAATGAAACTCTATCCTTCCTTTTCTGAAAAGATAGTTGCACAAAGTGCAATGGCTGTTTCTTTTATAAACTCATCAACATTGCCTTAAAGAAAGCCCTTAACTATCGATTTTCTGGGCTGGCTAATAGATCTCCTAGTTCGCAAAAATACCCCCAATGTAAGATTTAACCATTTGAAAATTACGAAAGGAAGTCCCAGGGGCCTCCTTGCAGCTTCTGCATAGACTGATGGCTCAGCATCCATCTCTCTGCTGGAAGTGGTAGAGCTAAATGACCTGGAGAGAAAAATACAAATATAAATGGATGGGATCCTATTTTCCAAGTTCTGCAGCTTTCTCAAAGAAACATCTCACTTGGATTGATTCAGACTTATGGACATGGCTGGGGGGAGGGAAGAAGGACAGGGTCGGAGGTATAGAAAGAGAAACATGCATTAC
Organism: Tragelaphus eurycerus; assembly: GCA_935064755.1. Taxonomy (NCBI): domain Eukaryota; kingdom Metazoa; phylum Chordata; class Mammalia; order Artiodactyla; family Bovidae; genus Tragelaphus; species Tragelaphus eurycerus. Next base: position 2,412,537 of record CAKXYN010000135.1, on the reverse strand, counting down.
CATATGTAAAATAGATAGCCAGTGGGAACTTGCTATATGATTCAGGGAGCTCAAACCAGGGCTCTTTGACAGCCTAGAGGAGTGAGATGGGGAGGGATGTGGGAGGGATGTTTAAGTGGGAGGAGACATTGGTAAACCTATGGCTGATTCATGTTGATGTTTCGTAGAAACTAATGCAATACTGTAAAGCAATTATCCTTCATTTAAAAAATAAATAAATTGAAAAAACAACAAACAAACAAAAATCAAAGAAGAAAATGGCGCTGTTCAGCAACCATACTGAACTACTCTTTACTTCAAGGCTTTTAGTACTTACTATAAATCCGCATCCACAAAACAGGGAAGACCAAGATCAAGTTTTGCTAAACCCTTTTGCAAAGGTACCTGTGATTAGCTGTTACGTTCTTTCATGGTTTAGAATCTAAACTTTTATATTTTAAGCAAAAGTTAACAGGTTTTCGTAATTTAAAAGTTGTCTTTGCCTGTCATCCTACTAGAGAAATTTCTTACGGATTAGTGCGTGTGCTTCTATGCTGCCTTATCACTTACTGCATATTAAACCTTTGTTATAACTTTATGACCCACTTGATAGCATTAAGATTGCCAGAGTATAACTGTTTTCGTAAACCAACAGGCAGTTTTGACATCTTCTAGAATGGCTAGTTTGCTTGTGATTAATTCCAAAGCTTGAAAATATATATTCAAGATACTAAAAGTTGGATGTGCAAATAGGGACTTAACCCTTTTTTCTCTCCTATTTTTGTCCATCCCTGGGTTCCCTCAATTTTCTTCCTAGAATTTATCATGTTTGTAGCTCAGTTGTTAAGGAATCTGCCTGCAGTGCAGGAGACCCTAGTTCAATTCCAGGGTTGGGAAGATCCACTGGAGAAGGGATAGGCTACCCACTCCAGTATTCTTGGGCTTCCCTTGTGGCTCAGCTGGTAAAGAATCTGCCTGCAATGTGGGAGACCTGGGTTCAATCCCTGGGTTGGGAAGATCCACTAGAGAAGGGAAAGGCTACCCACTCCAATATTCTGGCCTGGAAAATTCCATGGACTGTATAGTCCATGGGGTTGCAAAGAGTCAGACACGACTGAGCAACTTTCACTTTCACTTGAAGATTTTCTGACCCCAAGGAAAGGCTTACAGACCCCATAATGTACTCTTGCCTCTGGAAACACTCTTCCCTGATTCATCTATATGCCATTTTCACTTTGGAAATCACTGGTTTCCAACCCACATTTATGCTACTGCTAATGTCTCAAATGGAACCCCTTTCTCCAGTTTTCCAAAATATTGATATTCATCTCCCAGGAATTTGTTCAGAAGTTACCATCTCTATGAAGCTTCAGCTCTGCTGCCTTCATTTCTGGTGACTTGACTTCACCAGAAAATACTGGTTTCTCTTTTTATACTTGTAACTCATATAGAGCTCATTACATGTGCTCATCAACATGCATTTACACACAAATTTTCCACATTGAGCCAAGAGTTTCCTTAAAGAAAGAACTCTGCTTAACCCATTTTTGGGTTCCTTATATCTGGCTTTGCACCTCACACACAGAAAAGGTTCAGTAAATGCTTTATGGAGGGAGTTGGACTGCAGTGAACCTTGGAGTTTATCTGGTTAATGTCTTTGCTATTTTGTAAGTGAATCAAAAATGTGGCTTATAGAATTCATTTGGTTATTAGCCCACAGACATTGTCAGTACCTGATAATTCTCCTTTTGCATTATTGGTTTCTTGCTACCTGAAAATAATAAGAATTAATAAAAAAGATGCCCTGTTTGTGTAGTGCTTTTTATTTTCAGCATACTTTTATCTTCTTCAAATTGGTGAGGTTGACAGGACGGGAATTATTTCCCCCATACTACAGATACAGGACAAAAGGCTTAAGTGATTCAATCAAGATCCTAGGTGGAAAGGCGAGTGCTTGAATTAGGGCCTGTCTTCAGGCCTTCATGAGTCAAACCCTTCATGAGTCCTTCAGTCATCACTGGAGGTTGAATGAACACCCTGGCCTTGTTTCACTATGTGGCATTAGGCAATTTCAGATGTCTACTTGGAAGAGCATACGTTTTACTTATTTCCCAGCTGAAAGTAGAGAATTATATGTTGAACTGTTCCTGGAAAAAAGTGCCTTGGGGTAATTTATTCTCAGTGGTTTAGAAGAGGAAGCTCAGACTTTAGAATCAACACTACATCCTGGGGGTAGAAATTAGTTGGAAGTGAACTTGAGCCTTGCTTATTTCCAGAGCTAAACACACAATCAAAGGTCATGTGAAGTTTTTTAAAAAAAATTTTAGTTATAAAATGGGATGCATGTTTATTGCTGGTATTTTAGAAAATATAGAAATCTACAAAAGAAGGATATATAAGATATCTCTAATTTATCACTAGGAATCTGCTATTAACATTTTAATATAAACCCTGGAACTAGATTGCTTGGGTTTAAATCCTGGTTCTGCAACTTACTAGTTTAAGGGTAAGGGAACAGTTATCTTACCTTTTGAGTTCTGAGTGTACTTAGTTACAAAACGGGAATTATCATATTGGTTACATCAGAAGGTACTTGTGTGCATTAAGTGAATGTATAGCTTAAAGAACTTAAAAGAATACTTGATATGTTCAGTAGTATGTACTCATGTACTATTATATCTCTAGTCATTTTATTTTTTAAAAAATCTGGAACATAACACTGATGTACAGCTTTTTACCTTACATTTTCTGCTTGATATATCATAAACAATTTTTTACACCCACTTAATTCTTTTAGAGTATGAATTCATGAATTATATTATCCCATTGTTCATTTCCATCATAATTGGTCTAACCATCCTTAGTTATTTGTTTCTATTCCTTGACAATTGTACATTGCACTGTAAGGTACAGTATGCTATATATTGTGTGAAAGGCCCTGATAATTTCTTTGGGATAGATTCCTGGAAGGAGAATTAATGTTCAAAAGAGTCTAATTCTTTAAAAATTTTCAAATTATTTACCTTTTTAAAAAAATAGCTTTAATGAGATATAATTTATGTATCAAATAATTTACACAACTGAAATATATAATTCAGTGGTAATTATAAAATGTATAATTCAGTAGTTTCACTGAATTGTACACTTAAAATTATTAAATGTTAAATATTATATTATCTATATATTACATGTGAGACTCTCCAGGTGATGCTTGTAGTAAAGAATCCACCTGCCAATTCAGGAGAGATGCAGGAGACATGGATTTGATCCTTGGGCCGGGAAGATCTCCTGGACAAAGAAATGACAACCCACTCCAGTGTTCTTGTCTGAAGAATCCCATGAGCAGAGGAGTCTGAGTCCACGGGCTCGCAAAGAGTTGGACATGACTGAGTGAGCACACACATGTATGTATTATATTACTTTAAAAAGAATACATTTGAATCAGTTCTAATGAGGTGGATGAAACTGGAGCCTATTGTACAGAGTGAAGTAAGTCAGAAAGAAAAACACCAATACAGTATACTAACGCATATATATGGAATTTAGAAAGATGGTAACAATAACCCTGTATACAAGACAGCAAAAGAGACACTGATGTATAGAACAGTCTTTTGGACTCTGTGGGAGAGGGTGGGATGATTTGGGAGAATGGCACTGAAATATGTATGATATCATATATGAAATGAGTCGCCAGTCCAGGTTCGATGCACGATACTGGATGCTTGGGGCTGGTGCACTGGGACGACCCAGAGGGATGGTATGGGGAGGGAGGGGGGAGGAGGGTTCAGGATGGGGAACACATGTATACCTGTGGCGGATTCATTTCCATATATGGCAAAACCAATACAATATTGTAAATTTAAAAAATAAAATTAAATTAAAAAAAAAGAAGGACCAGGGCGCAGGGATGGCTTGGGGATGGTGCCCACCTAATGGTGGGTGGGCTGTGTAAAAAAATAAATAAAAAATAAAATTATTGTAAAATATGAGTAATATAATATTTACCATTTTCATAATTTTTAAGTGTATAATTCAGTGGTATAAGTTATATCCATGATGTTATGCAAACATCACTGCTATTTCCAAAGCTTTTTCATGCTTCAGACTTTAATCATTAAGCAATCTCATTCTTTCTTTCCCCTCAGACCCTGGTTATTTCTAACTTCTGCCTGTATAAATTTACTTATTCAAGATGTTTCACCTAAAATGGAAGTATAAATTGTCTTTTTGAGTCTGTTGTTTCACTAAGCATGATGCTTTCAAAGTTCATGTTGTGGCGTTTATAAGAACTTCTTTCCTATTTATAGCTGAATAATATGCCGTTGTATGTTTATACCATATTTTGTTTATCCATGCATGTGTGGAGGGACATTTGGTTTTGTCATGCGAGTGTCTGTTCCTCGGCTCTTTGTCTCGTCACAACAAAGATTTGGAGTGATGGACATTAAAGCCCCCTCGGCGGGTCACAGCTCTCGGGTCTTGGACAGACCGTGTTACAGCTCTTAGACAAATCAGTGTTACAGCTCAGTGTTACAGCTCTATTTTATTTAGAAGACAGCAGGATAATCCATCTTCGAGGCGTGAGGGCATGTCGATCTAAAGACATGAGAAGAGCGCCCCAGTGCGCAGGAGAGAGAGAGAGAGCTAGCCTTGGCTCCTCTATTTATATGTTTCTCTCTCCCTGGGCCTGTCCTATGTAAATTGGGCCAGCCAGGAGTGTTATTTGTTTTACCTGAGGTCCTCACTCTGGTCCTTGGACCTTCTTTTGTTCTATTTTCGAGGGCTTTTCCCTTCCTCGTCTTTTAGCCACCGCCATTTTGGACACCTTTTCCCTATTCTACCTACCTAACAGTTTGTTCCTATGTTTTGACTGTTTTTAATGGTGTTGCAGTGAACCTTGGCATTGAGCTGTCTGTTCTGTGTCCCTGCGTGCAGTTCTTCCGAGTATATACCCACATGGAGCTGCTAGGTCACATGATAATTCTGCATTTGTGTGTTGAAGAACCACCGAACTGTTTTCCAAGCAGCGCCACCATTTTACCTTCCTACAACCGGTGGACGAGTGTTTCCGGTTCTCCACACTGAGGGTGACCCTTGTTATCTCCCTAGTCCTTTCGTTATAATTCTCTAAAATGTGTGAAGTGGTATTTCACTATGGCCTTTACTTACATTTCAGTGATGATTAATGATGTTGGACATCTTTCAAGTGCTTATTCACCGTTTGGAAATGTTCTTGGGAGAAATGTCTGTTCAAGTCTCTGCCCATTTTTAAACTAGGTTGTTTAGCTTTTATTGTTTCAGTTATTTGCCTTTTAAGAGATGATTTTCTAAATTTGTGCTTGTAAAGACTTACTGTGGAAAAGATAATTTAGGCTCCTTAGATTTGTATTGTAATCCGTTTTGGTGGTAGTAGAATGACCATTCATTAGAATCCTTTCTTCATATAAAGAGCATGGTTATGTGCCAGGCTCTGTGTTGGGTTGCTTGGTACATGCATGTGTTCTGCTTTTAAGGTGTCAGTTTTATTCTCATTGCTGGCTGGAATCCACGTTGTTTTTTTTTTTTTTCCCCCTGTGCAGAAGCTATTTCTTTACCGAAAGTCCTCTTCAGCTTGGAAGCATGTCCTTTGCCAAGTATAATTACATAGTATTTTATGACCCTGTACAGAGTGTGAAATGTATATTCTTAGCACAGACTGACAGCATTCCCTAGCACTGTAAGATGCTGCTAAAGTATCTGAAAAGGCTTCTGTGAAACCAAAGGAGAGTTTTAATGCTTTGGATCCAATGTTGATTCTGTCAATAATACATTTATTTTGGGTTTCCTTCTGGCTTGCTTTATTCCAATCCCGATTTCAGCACTTTGAAGCTACATGGAGGTAGTACTTTTCAATACACCTTGAATTAGTCCCCCATACACGCCAGAGCATAGAGTGATATTGAAATAATATAACCAGAAGGAAAGATAAACTTGTTAATAGAACTATCCACAAGAAAGCCTGAGTCCACTAAAGCAAACACCTGTATGTTCCTCTTACTTTTAAAAATCTCATCCGCAGTTCTCCTCCATTAAATTTACTGGCAGGGTTTTCCAGCTAGGAGTCAAATTTGGATCTTGTCTGAGCTGACTGCACCCTAGGCTCAGAATGAGTAATGGTGATTGGAGAAGTGATGTGCTTTTTTTCCTCATCTGTGAACCCTTCTGGGCTTTCCCGAAACTAACTACCCGACATCCTGTTTTTCTTTACTTTTTGTCATCCGGCCGTAGCAGGGCAGGGACACTGAGGACAGGAAAGTCTGGGTGATACTGAAAGTCCTCAAAGTCTGATTCCATCTGTGAGTCTGACCCCGTGCCCTGAGCTAGAGTAACAGCCAGGTGAGTTCAAGGGTGTTCTCAAGCAGGATATTGGATCATGGGCTGGTCCCACATATATGGGTGTGGGGATCATGGCCATGGCATTAATTATTGTACTGAGCTCTTTCTACAGGTCAAACCACGTGCTGTGCTAAATGTCTGCGTGCTCTCTCTCAGGCATGTCTCACTCTTTGCGACCCCATGGAGTGGAGCCCGCCAGGCTCCTCTCTCTGTGAGATTTCCCAGGCAAGAATACTGTAGTGGGTACCATTTCCTACTCCAGGTGCTCTTCCTGACCCAGAGATAGAACCTGTGTCTCCTGCATCAGCCTGTGGATTCTTATCACTGAACCACCTAGGAAGCCCACTGTGCTAAATACTTGACAGGAATTATTTAATTCTCACATCAACTTCAAGAGGCAGATGATTACTTTCTGTGTTTTAAAGACACGGAGACTATCAGAGTGACTAAGTGATGTTCCCAAGACATGTACCTCGCAGGTGATGGGGTTGGGATTCTGAACTGACTATGTCTTGACCCTGTACTGAAGAGTCTTCTTAAGAGTGAGTACTTTTCAGAAACAGAGAACAAACTCGTGGTAACCAGTGTGTGCATGTGATGGGGGGAACAATATAAGGGTGGAGGGAGTAGGAGGTACAGAACCTTGGGTGTAAGATAGGCTGCAAGGATGTATTATGCAGCATGGGAAACACAGCCAATATTTTGTAATAACTATATATGGAAGGTTGGAGAAGGAAATGGCAACCCTCTCCAGTATTCTTGCCTGGAGGATCCCCATGGACAGAGAAGCCTGGCGGGCTACAGTCTGTTAGGTCGCAAAGAGTCGGACATGACTAAAGCGACTAAGCACACACATCAATGAAGTGTAACCTTTACAACTGTATAAAAATGCTTAAAAAATAGAAAACAAAGGAAGGGTGCTTTGCCTATTGCCACATCAGTTCCCACTGGCCACAGATGATGTTCCCTGTTGATGATGTTTTTGTGATGTTGCAGTTAATTGCCTCGGGCAAGAAAGAGAAAAAGAAGCCTTTCTTTAATTGTTACCTGGACCTGTTCCCTCTCCTGACGCCCTCCCCAACCCATGTGAGGCATTACCCTCTTGTTTGCTCTGGCCTCTTGTTCTCCCTTCTCATCTCTTATGTGGAATCTTTGATGCTCAAGAGGAGTATCTTTGGTGATGCTTGTTTTGATTGGTAAACTTTCAAGTTCTAGACACTGGGAATGAAGCTGACAAAGTGCATGCACTGCTGCTCTTCATCACTCCCGTTGCATTTTGTAATAGTACCTTTTGTTTATTCTGCACTGATCTGGGACGATGAGAATTGCAGGATGGAGCTTGGTTAGACTTGCTTGTAATTGAGAGGCTGGTGGGGGGCAAGCCTGTACATGGGGCAGCAAGAGGTTGGTTCTTGGTAGTGAATGAAAGAAAACCATCCCCTGCACAGCTCACGTTGCTCCCAGCTCTTTCTTCATAGCACTATTTTGTGTCAAACTCAAGATCAATTGAATATTTAGCTCTTTTTCTATCTTTTCCCATAGAATTTAAGCATTACAAAGGCAGAGGTATTTATCTGTATAGTGTGTGTCTGCGTGTTGTACTTTTACCGTTGTATCTATGGTACCTAGAATAGCACCTGCCAAACAGTAGACGCCCAGTATTGTTCGAAACCAGGAGGACTGGCCCACAGAGAGTCCAGTGAGCCACAGAGAGCAGGGCTCACGGTGGTGACAGAAGAGGGCGGAGCCTGGTTACATGGGATCACTTCAGGGTATGCTCCGGATTTAGGATTATATACAAAGTGCAGTAGAAAACATTGCATTCAATGTGGAATGTGATGTAAATTACCACTCTATATCCCCCAATAGGGAATTACTACCATTTCTCTCTGGAAGTTATGTTAGGTTGCACTTAAAAAAAATATTAGCCATATTATTCAAATACTGGCATTTATTCTCTAACACAGTGGATTAGAACTCAAAGAGAAAGAGGGGGTTAGAAGTTTTACTATGACTTTCTACCTGTGTGGGATAGAACTGCAGAGAAATAAACTTCTGGGTGATATTTCTGCCTCTTTTTCAAAGAATAGCCTTTTTTTAAATGAAAAGACATGCCATTACAAGCTTTTAAAAAAGCATCTGTGAGTTTACTATGTGCATATATTTGAGATGATTATGCTGTTTCAGTTATTTATTTTTATACCTGCTCTTGGGTTAATCCCCATTAACAAGAAACACTAGTCAAAGAGAGCACATGAATAAATGAACAATAATGTTGTAGACTGGGGACCATGTATCAGACATTTTGCATATTCTTCGTATTTAATCTGCACAGAATGATCTTTCAGAAAGGGGGCATTATTTTCCCCTTAATAAGATGAGAGTATAAATCACACAGATGGTAAAGAATCTGCCTGTAGTACAGGACATACCCCTGGGTTGGGAAGATCCCCTGGAAAAGGAAATGGCAACCCACTCTAGTATCCTTGCCAGGAAAATCCCATGGACAAAAAAGCCTGGTGGGCTGCAGTCCATGAGGTCGCAGAGTCGGGCACGACTGAGCGACTAACACTTGTATGAATCCCACATAGATGAACAAACCTGCAATGTCTGAGGGCAAGTGCAAGGAAGAGTCTGGATGCAAGGCCAGGTGTCCCTAAAATCCGCGAACACTGTAGCTACATCATCCAGCCTCCATGGAGGGTTAACAGCTTTCTGGAGCAGCAGTGCTCATCAGGAGTGCAAGTGTTCTGAAACCCAGGTCTTCTGACGCCTGAGCCATTTCTGCTCTTTTCCACTCTAAGAAGCTGCATCAGTTACTGCTTCTAATTAATTCTCCAAGTGCAGAGCCAGCTTCGTAAGCACCAGGGCAAAACAGGAGGGAGCACTCAAAAACAGACAACGAGCGTCCTGAACCCTCCCGTCCAGATGCACAGTGTGACCTTTCACCTTCTTATTCATAACGAATGAGTTTTTAATCCTGGAAACGAAGGCCCTGGAGGGGATGCTGGCTGGGGTCCCTTTTATCGCCAGACTTCAATGAAACACAAAGTTAATTGCATCTGATGCACAAAAACGTATTAGATCTGGGAAATGTCAGAGCAAATGGGTGGCCAGGTGAGGATCTGAATTCATAGTCATATTCTTAGCACCACACTCTCCTGACAAACCTAGAAGGTTGTATCATCCAGTGGCCAATTCACAGCCTTCAAATGCATGTGGAATGAGTCCTCCTCTGGATCTTTTTTGGGGAGGATCACTGCTTCCCATGAAATTTCCTCTCTGAGAAGTAAGTTGAAACTTACTTATTGGACTCATTCTCCAATATGAAAGAAATAGAGAACTTAATTGCTTCCCACCTCTGTAGCTTCCCAGATGATTTGATTGGGCTTTGGAAATTGTGTTCTTAGGAATATAGGTATCTTAAAAAATAAGCTATGGCTTGGAGATCCTGTTTTTTTTTTTTTTTTTCAAGGCGATTGGAGCCTTCTTTATCAGCTTTTTCATGCTAATTGTTCTTTCTCTGTCTCTAAAGTCTATCCTTTCAGGAGCTACATACATATTCAATTAACTCTACGTGAGCTTCTCAGTTGAAAACAAATATCAGATCAGATCAGATCAGATCAGTCGCTCAGTCGTGTCCGACTCTTTGCGACCCCATGAACCGCAGCACGCCAGGCCTCCCTGTCCATCACCAGCTCCCGGAGGTCACCCAGACTCATACCCATCGAGTCAGTGATGCCATCCAGCCATCTCATCCTCTGTCGTCCCCTTCTCCTCCTGCCCTCAATCCCTCCCAGCATCAGAGTCTTCTCCAATGAGTCAACTCTTCGCATGAGGTGGCCAAAATACTGGAGTTTCAGCTTTAGCATCATTCCTTCTAAAGAAATTCCAGGATTGATCTCCTTCAGAATGGACTGGTTGGATCTTCTTGCAGTCCAAGGGACTCTCAAGAGTCTTCTCCAACACCACAATTCAAAAGCATCAATTCTTTGGCGCTCAGCCTTCTTCACAGTCCAGCTCTCACATCCATACATGACCACAGGAAAGACCATACCCTTGACTAGGCGAACCTTTGTTGGTACCTTGAAAAAATTTCCCTTTTATTAAATAGACTTTTGTCTACGTATAACTTTCTTATGAGAGATTCTGATACATTATAGAATAGAAAATGCTTTTTGTCTCCATGGAGTCATCTAGATATTATGAAGTCATATTTGGGTGTGGTGGGAGAAAAGCATGTTTTTTGGGAAGTGGTTGTGATTTCTCTTGTGAGCTAAGAGACAGGATTATATCCTGTTACCTCAAATGACAGCTTTGTGGTTCAAAAGGTTTCCATTTAGGCTTTTCTGGCCCTTTTTAGCAAGTAAACTTTGTTTTTGAGTATTATTAAGCTTAACAGGCTTTAAACATACACACACACACACAGAATGAAGATTCGACTTCTGGGATTTGATATATTTTGAGGAAGAGTTAGGATGTGCAGAGGGTGTGAGAGAAAAAAAGCAAATGAAACTTCGTCCATCAGTAAGGACTTATAATGCAGGAAGACCGAGGATGTGGCTCAGGGCACAACAAAATCGGAATTAAGCTTTAACTTATCATAATCGCTGCCATCAGAAAAAGTGCCAATTCTTCCTATTTTTCTAATTCTCTGCTTTGGTATAGGTGAATTATTCCTATTAATTTTTAAAATTAAATTACATTAGAAGAGGCTTGTTGAAAATAGAAATACCATCTTATTACCTCTTATGTAGAAAGGCTGATTTTTGGTAGATTGCTTGCTTAATTGGCTTCCTTAATCACATTTTTAATCAGCCTGATTTTCTACTGGGCATACTTGTGATCACTACAATGATTAATCATTTTCAGGAAAAAACTGGGGATTCACTGAAATCTTTTGTCAGATGATCTTTCAGGTGGAGGTAATACAGCTTCCCTTCCCTATGAAACTTTTTTATATAATAACCAACTTGGGTTTAGAATTGATCAGATTGGTAAGATTCAATAATTGTAACCATTCATTTGTTAATTTTTTAGCAGCAGTAACATTTCTGACAGTCTTGGTTTCTTTACAAAATTCAGTTGCATAGAAGGTATAAAGCCCATTCTGGTTAATCAGGTCACTTATCGAATAATTAAACGGGGGGATAGCAAGACAAACAAGAAGCATGGGAAGATGAAGCATCTTTAATGAAAGATGAAAATGAATGAATACTGAGAGAAATCAGTGTTTCTGCTTGATTTTCAGTGTGGGTATGAAGCAAATAGGCAGAAAAGGAAAGCTAACGAGAGATGCACATCAGTCTTTAACTGTGTCCTAGCTCATTCATTCCTTTGACCTGTTCTTGTCTTTAGCTCTATCTGTACATGTTCCAAGCTCCCTTTTCCTCCCAAACCCAGTGCGTGTCTCTGTCTCCTGGCACATACCATTTTAGTTGGGGAAGCTGAGCTATTGAGAGAAGCTGAGACATCAACATGAATGGAAGATAAGGGCATGAAAAATGTATCAGATACAGCTGTGTTCTGGCCATTGTTTCGAGGAAGTTGCAATAGCAGAATTTGCCACTAGGTTGCTTATGGTGTTGGACAGATCATTTCAGAACAGAGACCCTTGGTTCTCTAGCCTTTATAATGAAGGGTTTCTACGGTCTTTTCTAAATAGAACATTCTCAACTTCTGCTGTACTACTTTTATCCTCTTGGCCATGAACTTGGGGTGTGGTTTCCCTTGAATGGAGCTGAGAGTGCCAATTTAATTCTAGCCTGGAATCTTCCTCCAAGAGACTCCTTAATCTTAACAGAAAGAACCTTGTTACTTCATGAGTGAGTAAACTGGTAATTGGTAGAGTTAAGGGAGATACTGACCAGGGTCAAAAAACAGAGGCTTCTTCTGTATGTTATCTACTGCTATGAAACTTAGTACCTTTTTAAATACCACAAATTTATTATTCCCAGAATCCAGGATCCTGTTGGATTGGCTTTTTTACATGCAGCTCCAGCTTAGAGTTCTTAGAAAGTGAAGACATAAGTTGCAAAACTTCTTGAAGCTTAGGTTCTGGGACTTGAATAGTGTCAATTCTCCTACATTCTACTGGTCAAAGCAAGGAAAAGGACAGTCTGAATAGAAGACTCGAGAAATAGAATTCACCACTTGTTGGGAGGTATGGCAAGGAGTTTGTGGCTGTATTTAATCTACCACACATGGACTGTCATCTCATCCTCCAAGATCCATGCCACATGCTTAGTTAAGACACTTTTTTGGCAGGGTCAACATGCAGCCTTAAAATCCTTTTTAACACAGTGCTTCAGGCAGCCACCACAAATCAATCATAACTGCCACAAGAAATGAAATGTATCTGCCATCTGGACTCTGCAGTGAGCTATTGATGGAGGCTGGATAGGAAATTCAGAGTTCCTGGCTTTCATTCCAGCATCTTTTCTTTCTCCATCACTCTGTCTCCTTACTTTTGGTCAGTTCTTTAATATATCTCAAATTATTTTTAAAAAGTCACTTATTTCTATCTCTAAACTTTCTAAAAATATGTATCTTTTGAGGTTCTGAACAATACCATCATGTGTTATATGTTTCCTACATAGATTATGGCATAAACCGCTGTTTTAAGTGTTATCAATTTGGATACCACCTTAACCAATGATAAAACTTGGATCAATTCAAATGATGACATCTGGATCAATAATGCAGCAATGGGGTATTATATGACTCTTGACGTGAAACAATGAGAAAGTTACAATATATCCCCTGAGCATTCTTGCCAAATCCAGTAGTTGAGAAGCAATCAGACAAACACAGATCGTGAGATATTTCACAAAAGAATTAGTTTGAAATATTAGAAAGGCATCAGTTTCTTGCAAAATTGGCCTTCCCTTCAAAAATAGGTGAAGAACTGTGCTAGATTAAATTCAATGAAAGAGACATTTAAAAATTTCAATTTATAATTCTATACTGTATTTGATTTTGGATTTTAAAAAGTCATAAAAGACCTTATTAGGACAATTGGGGATTACATGTTAGATAGTATTATTGTATCAATGTTACATAATTTTGCGTGTGATAATTTGGCAGTTATATAGGAGCATGTCCTTATTCCTAAAGAAAAAGGATGTATTAATATTTAGAGGGGAAGACTCAAGATATTTGCAACTTATTTTCAAATGGGTCCACAGAAAAAATGAATATTACATGTATCTATATACATGTATGTATACAGTATATATATATGTGTATATGAACATATACAGATGTTTTTTATTACTGAAGGAGAGAGAAAGCAAATGTGGCAAAAATATTAATTTACAAATGAAGGTGATACATCCATATGTCTTCATCATACTTTTAATTTTTTTGAAGGTTAGAACATTTTCAAATTAAAAGTCACTAACTTGTGTTTTGTGGTTGAGACAATGCCTGACTTTGAGCTATTCTGATAAAGTATCCAGTGCCAACTATATGATTAAATTCTAAGGAATTCAATTTCAGAATGCTGCATTTCTAAAAGGCACATTTCCTTTACTTACAGACATATGCCAGGAGAAGAATGTCAAGTATAGGCAGTTGTTTGAATATGGTAATTGATAGGAAAAGTTGACCAAGTAGAAAACTGTAATGTGTCATAATAAAAGATGGTGAGATTTGCCTATATGTTCTGTGGGCATCATGGTTCACAGAGTTATATATTATGCCAGGAGCCTAGGATGACAAGGATTTCATTTCATTCTGCTCATATTCTGTGAATGACTTTGAGCAAGTCATTTTAAGTTGGGTGGAAACTTTGTCCTTCCATAAAATGGAGAAGCAAATTCTGATTTACATTCTGAATTAATTACCTAAGTGCAAAGTTTTGTGTTTTCAATCTTGTTCAATCTGAAGACACACAGAGTATTGCCATGCTGAGGAGCTCAGATAATACTACTGATTCTGCACCTGTTCAGAGGTTTCCTTACAGGATCCTATGTAAAGTTTCATCCTTTATGTGTGAGTTACTGTGCTGAGAAATCTACCTGTATTTTGACGAATATGTGTTTTCCTACATAGCTCTTAATTTTTTCTTATATAAGGCTGGGTTTTGAGGAGGAGGTCTAGATAGAAAAAAATACCCCTGACTATGTCATCTGTGAAGGGGTTGTGCCAACTCTCTGTGCTCTAGAAGTGTAGGTGGTTGAAAATCTATGAAATAATTAGCCACTCTAAACTGTGCTTCATAATATCTAAAAATACAGCTCTTCTTAGAGAAGGCTAGGTCTTCTGTAGATTTAGAGGAGAAGAGATTAGCCATGATCTGGGTGTAACAGGGTTGGGAATGGTTTGGGCGGATGAAGGAGATCTGAGAAAAGAAGTCTGGTGCACGTTCATCGTGTGCACAGACTTTGCAGGAGGAACTCCTATGCTGACACAGTTGTTGTGGTTTAGTTGCTAAGTTGTGTTTGACTCTTTGAGACCCCATGGACTGCGACATGCTAGGCTTCCCTGTCCTTCACTATTGCCCAGAGTTTGCTCCAGTTCATGTCTGTTGAGTCAGTGATGCCATCCAACCATCTCATCCTCTGCTTCAGTCTTCTCCTTTTGCCTTCAGTCTTCCCCAGCATCAGGGTCTTTTCCAATGAGTTGGCTCTTTGCATAAGGTGGCCAAAGTATTGGAGGTGTTGATTTCCTTTCAGATTAACTGATTTGATCTCCTTGCAGTCCAAGGGACTCTCAAGAGTCTTTTCCAACACCACAATTCGAAGGCATCAATTCTTTGGTGCTCAGCCTTATTTATGGTCCAACTTGAGATACACTTGTAGTCCTGCCTGTTGGATAAAACTGAGTGATATTGTTGGATAAGAACAGTGAAAACAGTGCAAAACTCATGGTAGGCAATACAGATTATTGAATAGGGGATTGACTGGAGAGGGAGTAAATTTGAAACTAAGTAATGCATGACAGCATCATGCAGAGAAAGAGCAGCAGATATCTTTCCCTTGGAAACTTTGTGTTAGGATGAGTATTCAGCTCTGAAATACAGGCTTTAGTGAAGCACCATTAGGGAAGTTTCAGAGAAGGAGTAAGGTTTTATGTAGGTAGTAGGTGATGAGGGTTGTGATTGATTAGTGATGCCTGCAGAGGTCAAAGATGGAACCCTAATAGCACACGAGTCATGTATTTGCTATTTCTGAACTCTAGGGAAGAATAAAACAAAAATTCCAACCTATGTGATGGAAAAAATAATTGGGAACTGGTTTGGAAGAAAACGGATGATTTGGTTTCAGTTTGAGGACCTTCTATTGAGGACAACATGTTAAGTACATCTGAGGTCACTGTCGCTAGTTCCTGCCATGGGCTTTGATGCACTTAACCAGAGGGTGTTTAGAATAGAGAGGGTGTAGACACTGGAACTGCTTTGAGGTCAAGTGAATACACAAGTAAGCTGCTTGTTTGTACACACACACACACACATTTTCTTGTCACGATCACTCCCTGTTCCACATATCTGTGTAATTCACGTGTCATTTGGTGAATAGTCACCATGTAGTACGGTCAATCAGCTGGCCACTGCATTGCTCCACTCATTAGTGTGAGAAAGGACAAAGAGTATAGCATTCTTTAACGCAGAGGAATCTTTAAAGAATTATAAACAATAATCATTGAAACTTGATGATTATAGCAGAGAGGAATCAATACTTAATTTTGAGACATTGTGATTGGAACTGGTGCTTCGGATGGAGTTTGAGTTCCATATTTAATTTATAAGCTCTGTGCCTTGGAATCATACTTCCTCCCACTGGGCCTTGGTTTCTATAGCTGAAAAAAGGAAGTACTGTATAAACTAGGGATGGTGAGTGTGTACTGTCTTTTACTTTGTGCCCTGGTAAACAGGGTCTTTGCCTCTGATCTTAGATGAGGTGTCACAGGCATTTCAGTACTTGGCTTGTGACCAGGAAATTTTTGTTGTTTTCAAGATGTCAATCACAAATGAAAAATAATGAACAAGAATAGCCATGGCAAATATTTGTTGAGTTTTTGTATGTGCCGGGTCCTATGCTGAGCACTTTATTTGTAATGTGTTAAGATGTATATAATTTCTGATTTTCTTGAATAGATCCTTAGTCTTTCCCATTCTGTTGTTTTCCTCTATTTCTTTGCATTGATCGCTGAAGAAGGCTTTCTTATCTCTTCTTGCTATTCTTTGGAACTCTGCATTCACATGTTTATATATTTCCTTTTCTCCATTGCTTTTCGATTCTCTTCTTTTCGCAGCTATTTGCAAGGCCTCCCCAGACAGCCATTTTGCTTTTTTGCATTTCTTTTCCATGGGGATGGTCTTGATCCCTGTCTCCTGTACAATGTCATGAACCTCATTCCATAGTTCATCAGGCACTCTATCTATCAGATCTAGGCCCTTAAATCTATTTCTCACTTCCACTGTATAATCATAAGGGATTTGATTTAGGTCATACCTGAATGGTCTAGTGGTTTTCCTTACTTTCTTCAGTTTCAGTCTGAATTTGGCAATAAGGAGTTCATGGTCCAAGCCACAGTCAGCTCCTGGTCTTGTTTTTGCTGATTGTATAGAGCTTCTCCATCTTTGGCTGCAAAGAATATAATCGATCTGATTTTGGTGTTGACCATCTGGTGATGTCCATGTATAGAGTCTTCTCTTGTGTTGTTGGAAGAGGGTATTTGCTATGACCAGTGCATTTTCTTGGCAAAACTCTGTTAGTCTTTGCCCTGCTTCATTCCGTGTTCCAAGGCCAAATTTGCCTGTTACTCCAGGTGTTTCTTGACTTCCTACTTTTGCATTCCAGTCCCCTATAATGAAAAGGACATCTTTTTTGGGTGTTAGTTCTAAAAGGTCTTGTAGGTCTTCATAGAACCATTCAACTTCAGCTTCTTCAGCGTTACTGGTTGGGGCATAGACTTGGATTACTGTGATATTGAATGGTTTGCCTTGGAAATGAACAGAGATCATTCTGTCGTTTGCCTTGGAAACGACAAGATTTGCCTTGGAAACGAACAGAGATCATTGATCGCTGAAGACAAGATCATTGTCTTCAGCGATCAATGCAAAGAAATAGAAGAAAACAACAGAATGGGAAAGACTAAGGATCTATTCAAGAAAATCAGAAATAGCAAAGGAACATTTCATGCAAAAATGGGCTCGATAAAGGACAGAAATGGTATGGACCTAACGGAAGCAGAAGATATTAAGAAGAGGTGGCAACCTCTGTTCGAACGATCTCTGTTCGTTTCCAAGGCAAACCTTGTCGTTTCCAAGG
Organism: Tragelaphus eurycerus; assembly: GCA_935064755.1. NCBI lineage: Eukaryota > Metazoa > Chordata > Mammalia > Artiodactyla > Bovidae > Tragelaphus > Tragelaphus eurycerus. The sequence goes on along the minus strand of CAKXYN010000135.1, from coordinate 2,394,907 downwards.
CAAACGACAGAATGATCTCTGTTTGTTTCCAAGGCAAACCATTCAATATCACAGTAATCCAAGTCTATGCCCCAACCAGTAACGCTGAAGAAAATCAGAAACACCAAAGGAACATTTCATGCAAAAATGGGCTCGATAAAGGACAGAAATGGTATGGACCTAACGGAAGCAGAAGATATTAAGAAGAGGTGGCAAGAATACACAGAAGAACTGTACAAAAAAGAGCTTCAAGAACCAGATAATCATGATGGTGTGATCACTGACCTAGAGCCAGACATCCTGGAATGTGAAGTCTAGTGGGCCTTAGAAAGCATCACTACGAACAAAGCTAGTGGAGGTGATGGAATTCCAGTGGAGCTATTCCAAATCCTGAAAGATGATGCTGTGAAAGTGCTGCACTCAATATGCCAGCAAATTTGGAAAACTCAGCAGTGGCCACAAGATTGGAAAAGGTCAGTTTTCATCCCAATCCCAAAGAAAGGCAATGCCAAAGAGTGCTCAAACTACCGCACAATTGCACTCATCTCACACGCTAGTACAGTAATGCTCAAAATTCTCCAAGCCAGGCTTCAGCAATATGTGAACGGTGAACTTCCTGATGTTCAAGTTGGATTTAGAAAAGGCAGAGGAACCAGAGATCAAATTGCCAACATCCGCTGGATCATGGAAAAAGCAAGAGAGTTCCAGAAAAACATCTATTTCTGCTTTATTGGCTATGCCAAAGCCTTTGACTGTGTGGATCACAATAAACTGTGGAAAATTCTGAGAGAGATGGGAATACCAGACCACTTGATCTGCCTCTTGAGAAATCTGTATGCAGGTCAGGAAGCAACAGTTAGAACTGGTCATGGAACAACAGACTGGTTCCAAATAGGAAAAGGAGTACGTCAAGGCTGCATATTGTCACCCTGTTTATTTAACTTATATGCAGAGTACATCATTAGAAATGCTGGACTGGAGGAAACACAAGCTGGAATCAAGATTGCCGGGAGAAATATCAATAACCTTAGATATGCAGATGACACCACCCTTATGGCAGAAAGTGAAGAGGAACTCAAAAGCCTCTTGATAAAGGTGAAGGTGGAGAGTGAAAAAGTTGGCTTAAAGCTCAACATTCAGAAAACGAAGATCATGGCATCTGGTCCCATCACTACATGGGAAATAGATGGAGAAACAGTGGAAACAGTGTCAGACTTTATTTTTCTGGGCTCCAAAATCACTGCAGATAGTGACTGCAGCCATGAAATTAAAAGATGCTTACTCCTTGGAAGGAAAGTTATGACCAACCTAGATAGTATATTCAAAAGCAGAGACATCGCTTTGCCAACAAAGGTTCGCCTAGTCAAGGCTATGGTCTTTCCTGTGGTCATGTATGGATGTGAAAGCTGGACTGTGAAGAAGGCTGAGCGCCAAAGAATTGATGCTTTTGAAGTGTGGTGTTGGAGAAGACTCTTGAGAGTCCCTTGGACTGCAAGGAGATCCAACTGGTCCATTCTGAAGGAGATCAGCCCTGGGATTTCTTTGGAAGGAATGATGCTAAAGCTGAAACTCCAGTATTTTGGCCACCTCATGCGAAGAGTTGACTCATTGGAAAAGACTCTGATGCTGGGAGGGATTGAGGGCAGGAGGAGAAGGGGACAACAGAGGATGAGATGGCTGGATGGCATCACTGACTCGATGGATGTGAGTCTGAGTGACCTCCGAGAGCTGGTGATGGATAGGGAGGCCTGGCGTGCTGCAGTTCATGGGGTCGCAAAGAGTCGGACACGACTGAGCGACTGATCTAATCTGAAGATGTATATAAACTTCTGTGTGTTTTCAATTAAGAAGGAGGATGGTTAAAAGCAAGTTGAATTTTTGGCTCAAACTATGAGATTAGAGGATTGAAATTAATTGGAATAACTTAAAATGGCCAGTGGTGACAAGAAAAGAAAATAGGGCTCACTTTTTCATTTGTAAAACCTAGTCTAATAGAACATCACTGACCAAGTGTTTTACCAAGGGAATTAATGATTAGGTAAATGAGTAAAATTGTGTTCCAAGGGTTGTTCTCAGCTCATGGATCCAGCTTCTTATTGTCGGATTAAAATCTACTGACCTGTTAATACCTTTATTCTGTAGTATTCAGTTTATTCTCTCCACTAGGAACTTTCAGTTCTTAAAATAAGGCCCAGTTGATGATCCTTCATCGCATTCTTTCAATTCAAAACCATTGATTATAGACTGTACTTCCTTCATCAACTACATAAGAAGAGGTTTTAGAAAGTGCTTGCATCAGTATACTCATTTGTCATCACTAAACAATAAAGCCCAAATTCATTATCCTCATTCCTTAGAGCTAAGGTTTCAGGTGTATATCAAGTGAAAGAGCAGCTGGTAAAGCTTTTATAAGGTAAAGTCATTATCATGGCTCCTAACAGGAATATCATACCTGCATTAAGACTGTGCCCTGCTTTAAAGAATATAGGCTAGTTATTTAAATAAATTATCCCTAGTTTCATCTGTTAATGCTTTGAAAAGAAAGTCAGCTGAAGACAGCATTAGTGAATTCTGACAGTTGGGATACAAATTTATTATGACAAGTTAATTTTCCTTTTAGTTTCTAGGACTTTTATAAAATAAATGGACCTACACGGTGTATTGAATTAATGGATTTTATTTTCCATCTGAAGGAAGAAAAAAAAAAAAAAAAAGCTTCTGAAGTACTACCCTAGAACTCCAGGATGTTCATTGAATTTCTGGCTCATAATATAGCTTCTAAAAAAGCAATTATAACTTTCATCTTAAACTTCTTCCAGTGACAAATCTCTCTGGAGTGACACTGGATTCCTTCCTTACAGAGCATCTCTTTTCTCAGGGGAAATAATACTCAGCAGCATCCAAAATATTTTTAGCCAAAATTAAACTATGGAAGTTGGATCCAACCCAAATTTGCTGTGATTGCATCCATATATGTCAATTACATCTCTCGCCCTTAAGACTTTCCCAACTTCTCTTGCTTCCCATATCACATAAACACCTGTCTGCCACAGATGCATGTTGCCATCTTCTGTCCCAGGACTCTCCATATGAGATATGAAGCTATTACATTTTTAGCTCATGTTCTTTCCAGCAGACTGGCTAAGCCCAGTGTTGATTACCATTTCTTGATACTTGGTAGCTGAGAGAGATTACTCTAGCTGCTAATATGGTCCTACCTGTGTTGGAGTCTTCATCAAAAGACACCAAGCCTGCTAGGGATGAGGAAGTACTGGGTGTCTATTCATGACCTGCTTCCCTCATCATTGCCCACACTGTCAAGCCGATGTCCCACACAATGTGGATGAAGGGATTACTGTGACAGTGTCTGTCCACATCCATTTATTCCCAGCACCCAAGGCAGACTCTTCGGCTGCACTGCATGTCAGTTTGATTATCTTAGAGGCTGAAGACATGGAGCAGAGAGTGAAATTTTTCAAATGCTGATTGAGAAATACTCATGTAGTGCAGTCAGACAGAAGTGGGCAGATAAGAGTTTCCCAGAGAGTGGACGCACAGCACACTCTGTGATTATTACTATTACTATTATTATTATTCTGTAGTCAATTTGATTTCCTAGACACATTCCTAAAAGTTCATTCTTTAGTAGAGTTCTCAAGAGAAAAAAAAAAAAAAAAGTGAGCAGCTCTATGTTGCTTCTGAAATAAAGATTGTTGACAAAGCTTCTATCCATCCGTGTAACTGGAAAGGCACTGTATTCACTTCTCCATTATTCAGGCGTGACCAGATAGAAAAAAAACCTGCACCCACTACTTTAATATCTTGATATACTCCTTATGTAGAAAGTAAAGATATATATCCTAAGTGGGTAGAACTTAATTTTAGAAGGAGACTGGGTACACAGCATCAGCAACAGTATCCATGTGATGCTTGATTCAACTGCATTTTCAGCGCCTGGTTGAAAGCTATAGAGCCATCATCTTTTCAACATAGCCATAATTTCCAGTTCTGTTTATAGCTATCAAAGGTACCACTTAAGAACTCTTTCATAAAAAGTGCCAAGTCATTAATTGATGTATTTCTGCCTCATAAAGTAGAAACAAATTTCTCCCAGAAGAAATGAGTTTTTCAAACAAAATCAAGCATCGTATATATTGTTATAATAAAGCAAAACCTAGCAGGAAGGGTTGGCTAGTAGAACAACACTACCAATTAGGTCCTAAATTATTTATTTATTATGTGTGAATCTGAGTGTCACTTTTGACCAACTTTCCATATCCCTACAATGGCTAACAAACTTATGCTTAGAAAATAAGCACAAGGTCCTTTTATAAATTGTATCTGGAAACCTGCCTGGATCCTGTAATCTCAGGCATTTAACTGGTTCCTTGATTTCTATATTTATATAAGCATGGATTGGTGGTAGGTGTTGTTTATAAGAGGAAAATAAAAGAAACCATGATTATCAGTGGTAAAATCAATCCAAGTATTGTTCTGGAGTTTTTAAGGAAAAAGTTATGTATACAGGAAAACCTTAGGTGCTGGATTTGTTTAGCGTGCACTATGAAGACAAACATGGGTTTTTTCTTTATATTTGTTGTGATTCTAGCAAATGTGAAACATCAGATACTTGTTTTGTGTTATAAAGAGATGGTTAATGAATATCGCACTGCAGTGAGGGTTTCAGGGCTTAATAATCAATATCTGTACTATGGAGCCTGTGCTAATTGTATTTAAGTCAATGACTGTTTGTGAACATCTCAGTGAACTAGTCACATTAGCACCGTTTTAAGTACTGACTATGTACCTAGCACTGTGTATAGCTGAGATTTGAATCATCAGCAAAAGCAGGTTTATGAGCCTTCTATGTCATTTCATTGCAGGTGCACTGAATATATAAGATTTGGCCTGTCATACAAATTAACAGACATTTACTTAACTTTCATCTCCTGGTTCTTTTATGAAATAGTGCTTTTTACCAGAAGAGACAAGTGTAAAATTGGGAAATTAAAGGATTTTATGCTGTTTTTCATAAATGCAACCATATATGTATTTTGAGGAAATACTGTGATTTCAATAATATGTGTGGTTGAATGTAGGATATTTTCACACATGTTCAAGAATGTAGACTATAGCTAAATTGATAGAGTATTCTTTTATAATCTTCATTCTGATCTTGCTTCTTCAGTTCACTCTTTGAGTCTTTTCAAAATAAAAGTTGTTTCAGTTCAGTTCAGTCGCTCAGCCATGTCCAACTCTTTGCGACCCCATGAATCGCAGCATGCCAGGCCTCCCTGTCCGTCACCAACTCCCGGAGTTTCTCCAAACTCATGTCCATCGAGTCGGTAATGCCATCCAGCCATCTCATCCTCTGTCGTCCCCTTCTCCTCCTGCCCCCAATCCCTCCCAGCATCAGGGTCTTTTCCAATGAGTCAACTCTTCACATGAGGTGGCCAAAGTATTGGAGTTTCAGCTTTAGCAACAGTCCTTCCAAAGAACACCCAGGAACTGATCTCCTTTAGGATGGACCGGTTGGATCTCCTTGCAGTCCAAGGGACTCTCAAGAGTCTTCTCCAACACATCAGTGCAAAAGCATCAATTCTTTGGCACTCAGCTTTCTTTACAGTCCAACTCTCACATCCATACATGACCACTGGAAAAACCATAGCCTTGACTAGATGGACCTTTGTTGGCAAAGCAATATCTCTGCTTTTGAATATGCTATCTAGGTTGGTCATAACTTTTCTTCCAAGGAGTAAGTGTCTTTTAATTTCATGGCTGCAATCACCATTTGCAGTGATTTAGCCCCCCAAAATAAAGTCTGCCACTGTTTCCACTGTTTCCCCATCTATTTCCCAGGAAGTGATGGGACCAGATGCCATGATCTTAGTTAGAAGTAATTAAAAATTGCTATAATTTGAATAATTTTGTACTTAAATGAAAAGGAAAAAGATTCCTCTTTTGATAATCTTCAAATATCTTTCTCCCAAAACATGTATAGTAAAAAAGCTCAAATTAGTTTGAATCTCATTATTTTGGAACTTGTTTTATTTCTGTTTATTGAGACACAAAATAATTTGCTGGAAAACATACTGATGTTGGCAGTTTCCCATCAAAAAGAATAAACCTTTTCTCTCCAGCAATTCCCACCTTTATTAGTTTAAAGGTTCATCATGGGCCATATTCCTCTTCCTATGCTAATTATAAACCATTCCTTCCAGGAGATGGAGGAGAGGAGCTGGACTACTGAGTGCTTACTTGGTTTAGGTGACCGCATCAGCCATGTAATTCCTTTGTGCTTTGTGTTATTCCTATGAAGATTGTTCATGGTACTTTCAGTTTCCCAAACCCTACTTACCCTCCACTACTAGCTAAAATATTTCAACCTCTGAGAAATCTACCCATTGTTTCTATCAAGGGAAGATTATTTTTGCACATTTTTAAGACACTTACTCCTTGGAAGGAAAGTTATGACCAACCTAGATAGCATATTCAAAAGCAGAGACATCACTTTGCCAACAAAGGTTCGCCTAGTCAAGGCTATGGTCTTTCCTGTGGTCATATATGGATGTGAGAGCTGGACTGTGAAGAAGGCTGAGCGCGGAAGAATTGATGCTTTTGAACTGTGGTGTTGGAGAAGACTCTTGAGAGTCCCTTGGAGTGCAAGGAGATCCAACCAGTCCATTCTGAAGGAGATCAGCCCTGGGATTTCTTTGGAAGGAATGATGCTAAAGCTGAAACTCCAGTATTTTGGCCACCTCATGCAAAGAGTTGACTCATTGGAGAAGACTCTGATGCTGGGAGGGATTGGGGACAGGAGGAGAAGGGGACGACAGAGGGTGAAATGGCTGGATGGCATCACTGACTCGATGAATGTGAGTCTGAGTGACCTCCGAGAGCTGGTGATGGACAGGGAGGCCTGGCGTGCTGCAGTTCATGGGGTCGCAAAGAGTCGGACATGACTGAGCGACTGATGTGATCTGATGTTCTCATATTTCTTTTGTACCTTGCTCTGTTAGTCATCTTTCATTGCAAATGTTTGTTTTGCTGTTTTTCTGCTATAAATGTTAGCTCAGCTTGTAAAGAATCTACCTGCAATGCAGGAGACCCCAGTTTGATTCCTGGGTCAGGAAGATCCCCTGGAGAAGGAAATGGCAACCCTTACTAGTATTCTTGCCTGGAGAATCCCCATGGGCACAGGAGCCTGGCAGGCTGCAGTCCATAGGGTCACAAAGAGTCAGACACGACTGAATGACTAAGCACCACAGTACAGCAGTCTATTTCGCAGAAATCTAAGGGTGGAGATGATTTCTGATCTTTATATACCCAAGATTTAAGACAGTGCTTGTCACACTGTGGATATTCAGAAAATGTTTCACAAATAAATGAACAGTGAGTATTCTAGGATAGCCAGACGTGTTTTAGGAAGAGTCCCCTTGTGGGAATGGGGAGGATGCAGAGAAAGAGATTGCAGATAGTGAACTGGACAGGCAGTTACTATCAGAGGCTGTGAAAGGTTTGCCAAAGTGGTGATGATAGGAATGGAGAGGTGAAGATAGGTGCAGGAATACTTATTTCATAGACTTTTTCTTACAGTTCTTCTTTTTCCCTACTGATAGGATACTTTGTTTAGATACATTAAAGTTAGCACCACTTTTTGACCCAATATCATGTACATGTACTGAATAACAGATGATGACAAATATCAAAGGAACAAAAAGTTGGAGTAGAAAATTTAGATCTTATAACAATAACAAAACAAACAACCCCACACTGCCATTCCATTTGTGAGAAATCATCCTGGTTAATATTTGGTATTGTCTCTGAGACATTTGCATCTAAGAGCTGAGAGGCCATCTATTAGAGTGGTTACCATCACAGACTTTGAACTCTGTGTTCACATTTTGGCTCTGCTGTCTGCTATGTGATTTTTGGTAAAACATGCTCCATCATTTTCTTGTGTGCAGTGAGGATCATAAAAATTATACTCATTTCATGGAATTGTCCTGATGATTATGAGAGCATTCATTTAATGCATTCATTTAATGAGCTAATCCTAGTTGCTGGCACATAGGATATTTATAAGTGTATATGCTGTTCATATTTATATCAACTATATCAACTTATAAGCATGATTTATATTCTAATCTTTCTTCCTTTTCATCTTATAATCATCTTCCGTAATTGTCAAAAACATCCACTTTAACGGTTGTATAATATTCATTTGTATGTCAAAATCCTCATTTTAATCATATTTTGCTTTAAAAATAAAAATTTAAAGGTATGATTGTCATTGCATAAATGATTGTGCAAATCTAAGATTGCTTTGCTATGATTAATTTCCAGGAAAGGAGTTACTAGGTCAAAAGGCATGAATATTTTTAATGTTTTTGAATCAAATAGTAGTTTGCCTTCCAGAACACAGCTCTTTCAGCACTCAATATTATTTTAAAAAACAAAACTGAAAACCTCAACTGAGTAATTTTAAAGCCCTTATTGGCTGTACTCAATGATTCATGACTCGGGCAATATCCAGTACAGCAGATAGAAAGGAACTCTGAAGAAGTTAACAAAATGAAAGACAAGGAGAACATAGGAAGAAAAAAGTTGCAAAACCAAAGGGATTGATTGGTTATGGCAGTCACTTTCCTTTAGGGGAGGGCAGAGGTCTCTTCAGATCACATCAGATCAGATCAGTCGCTCAGTCGTGTCCGACTCTTTGCGACCCCATGAATCGCAGCACACCAGGCCTCCCTATCCTTCACCAACTCCTGGAGGTCACCCAGACTCACATCCATGGAGTCAGTGATGCCATCCAGCCATCTCATCCTCTGTCGTCCCCTTCTCCTGCTGCCCCCACTCCCTCCCAGTATCAGAGTCTTCTCCAATGAGTCAACTCTTCGCATGAAGTGGCCAAAATACTGGAGTTTCAGCTTTAGCATCATTCCTTCCAAAGAAAGTCTCTTAGACATTACTTAACTAATGCTGATTACGCAATTTCTAATGACTGATTTAAGACTCCAGTTCTGGGAGAGCCAAAACTATAATTATGTCTAGGTTTGGTGATATGGGTCTTAGCATAAGGAACTCCATTTTGTTCCTCTTTTCTTGTTTTTAATAATACTATCATTTCTTTCCAGTTTGGGTCAGTTTATTAAGTGATAAAAATATTTTTGTTTAAACTTAAACATCTCTGAATACAGAAGAAAGTAAAAATTGTTAATATTCTTTTAGGTCTTTAGTATTTTTCTTTTTTGTGAGTGAACTGCTTATCTGTATATATTCTTTCTAACTTTTCTATTGCTGTGTGCATCTTTTTCTGTATTGATAATGTGACAGAAACATAATTATCACTAGATTAATATTTTAGGGTGGTGAAGTTCAAAATGTCCAAAATGCCTACATTAAGTATTTGATATATTTAGTTTTTCACTATGAAATTAACAATATTGTACAATTCTTGACTTACAGAATAGCAGCTGTTAGTGATTTGACCTAATAATTTAAGGCTTTGTGAAATTGTCAAACAGTTGAGTAGACTGCCTCAGACTCATACATGAATTTTGTTATTTGGCTTATGCAAGTCTATTTGACTATTTTCAGTCATACTTTTGGCTTGAAAAATCAGTGTTTTTGAGCACTTACTTCTAAATGATTGGGTGCCATTTCCATTTGACAAAAGATTTTGAATATAGTTGCTAAAATGTAACATATGATCAGGTTTAATTTTTCAACAAATTGTGAATGATGTTATCCTAATATTGCACTGTGAATCACAAATATTTCAACTGGAAGCGATGAAGTTTCACTTTATAAGCATTACTGTTTTGAAGTTTGCTTCTAACTTCCATACATTATCTCATTTAATTTGTCATGACAATAACCCAGTGAGGAGCGCTGAGTGGTCTCCTGTTTATATATATATAATTGTATTTTGTTAGCTATTTTCGGCCATGTGAGGGCTTATCTAGTTGAAGGGAGTGGAGGTTGCTCTCTAGTTGCAGCATGCTAGCTGTACATTGCAGTAGCTTCTCTTGTTTCAGATCACGGGCTCTGGGGCATATGGTTTTCAGTTGTTGTGGCACCAGGGCTTAGCTGCCCCAAGGCATGTGAAATCTTCCAGGACTAGGGATCGAACCAGTGTCCCCTGCATTATAAGGTGGGCCCTTAACCACTGGAACACCAGGGAAGCCCCAGTCCCCTGTTATTATAGAAGTGAAAGTTGAAGCTCAGAGAGGTAAAAGAACACTGCGCTGACCGAAAACCCAGGTCTTCAGATTTTGAGTCTAGTACTTCCCCCTCCCCCCACCCCCTTGATCATTGAATCACTTGACCTGGAAATATGTGCCTTCTTCACTTTTGTTAGAAAAAAATAGAACCACTGGGATTCTAATTCTAGTGAGAAGCGATAATGGGAAGCTCCCAAGTGCCACTGCGCTGTTTTCGTTGTGTCTGTCTTATTTTAAGAACATATGTTTTGGAATTTGCTGTGTAAATGCTAGTTTGAGCTTTACAATGAAAAGTGAAAAGCAATGGCATGTTTATTTTACTTAATGAGTATGGCATTCATGAGGGCTTGTTTCACTTCCACTTGATTTCACAGTTTGTTTGTTTGTGTTTTAGCAATATAGCCTTGGGATAATGTCAAGTTACTCATAAAGAAGGGGCTTTAATGAATATCCATGGAAAGTACTCTCCTTCTCATTTATTTCTGGTGCTTTTCTTTTCACTAACTAAATTCTGTAGCCGTCTCTGGAGCACAACGTGATACTGAATCAGTTTCTCATCACTGGTTCCAGTTCTTTCTTTGAGCTCTCACACCCAGAAACCGATATGCAGAGGACCAGTGCACTTGTGGTAGAATGTATTTCTTCAGGGAGTTACTGTTCCAGTCTGGATTTTCCTGTGCTGAATTATTTCCTTCATGAAATAAGTTAAATGGGGTGGGAGGGAGCAGTGTGGTAGGATCTTAGTATTCCTTGAAAAATTGTAAAGAAAAATTGAGAATTTAAACAAAGTTGAAGAGAGAAAGCATGGCCAAGCTGTGACTGGGCTATTATTATAAACTTGTTCATGGGCATGTTGTTAAACATATAGCCAGTGAAGAAATAATGCTTGCAAGAACAGATTGGAACTGAGATGGATTTAAATTAAGTATCATTCTCTTTCTGTATGTGTGTACACACACACACACACACACACACACACACACACACACACACAATATATCCTCTATTCTCTTATATTTTGAATTTTTGGTATGAAAAAATCCCATCTTCTGTTTCAGAAGCCTGTTGGAAGAGACCAATTTCTCTGATGACCATTCATTTCTTATTCATCTATTCACTTTTACCTGCTGATTTATAGAATTTTGATTAGCTTTTATATATTATAAAAATACAAATTTTATTTGCAAAACTATGGTCTTCCAGTAGTCATGTATGGATGTGAGAGTTGGACTGTGAAGAAGGCTGAGCACCGAAGAATTGATGCTTTTGAACTGTGGTGTTGGAGAAGACTCTTGAGAGTCCCTTGGAGTGCAAGGAGATCCAACCAGTCCATTCTGAAGGAGATCAACCCTGTTATTTCTTTGGAAGGAATGATGCTAAAGCTGAAACTCCAGTATTTTGGCCACTTCATGCAAGAGTTGACTCATTGGAGAAGACTCTGATGCTGGGAGGGATTGGGGGCAAGAGGAGAAGGGGACGACAGAGGATGAGATGGCTGGATGGCATCACTGACTCGATGAATGTGAGTCTGAGTGACCTCCGAGAGCTGGTGATGGACAGGGAGGCCTGGCGTGCTGCAGTTCATGGGGTCGCAAAGAGTCGGACACGACTGAGTGACTGATTTGATCTGATCTGATTATAAAAATACAAAATTTATTTGCAAAACACAATTCTATTGTACATAGAAATAAAACTATTCAAAATATTCCTGATTGTCAGAGGATATCCAAATTTCTCTTTTATTTTTAATTAGCAGTACAACAGAGCAAAAATTTTTAAAAATTAAAAGATGTAAAGCTATATATGTTTTAGTAAATCTAACCATAGGATAGTACTTCCAGAAGTCTGTGGAGAAATATTTGACCTTTTTTATATATAAAGGTCAACATCTGAGTGAAAATTAGGCCAGAAGAATGTGCATATATGGCTCTGTGAAATTATTTGTGAGCAAGGTTACCAAATTAAAAAGGATGGATTCAGTCCTAATGACTTTGAGTGAAGATTTTTTGGCTTTTATGGCTCAATTTCATAGATAAAGGTATTTGAAAAATAACATTTTCTTATATCAAGAACATTTACTGTAGTTAGAGAAGATACTGGGCTTCCCTGGTGGCTCAGAGGTTAAAGCATCTGCCTGCAATGTTGGAGACCTGGGTTCGATCCCTGGGTCGGGAAGATCCCCTGGAGCAGGAAATTAATGCCAAGCAACATGAAAATGTAGTATGCATCCTAGCCTTTCTATTTTGGCTGCCATTTTGAAATCTGTTCCCTTGTCCACTTTGCCATTGTGGAGCTCATTGTTCAGTCCCGTAGTCATGTCTGACTCTGTGACCCCAGGGACTGCAGCATGCCAGGCTTCCCTGTCCTTCACCATCTCCCAGAGCTTGCTTAAGTTCATGTCCATCGAATCAGTGATACCATCCAACCATCTCATCCTCTGTCGCCCCCTTCTCCTCTTGCCCTCAATCTTTCCCAGCATCAGAGTCTTTTCCAGTGAGCTGGCTCTTCTCATCAGGTGACCAAAGTATTGGAGCTTCAGTTTCAGCATCAGTCCTTTCAATGAATATTCAGGGTTGATTTCCTTTAGGATTGACTGGTTGGATCTCCTTGCAGTCCAAAGGACTCTCAAGAGTCTTCTCCCCAGCACCACAATAGGAAAGCATCAATTCTTTGGTACTTGGCCTTGTTTATAGTCCAACTGTCTCATCTGTACATGACTACGGGAAACAACATAGCTTTGACTATTGTGGAGCTCAGTGCTTGGAATATTTATTAAAGTGAGAGTTTATGTGAAAACTAATGAATTCATGCATTTTTGCATTTGCCTTTCAACTGATACATAGCATGACACCTTCTCTGTAAGGATTTCATCCAAGCTTTTGATATAATGAAACTTTGCATTAGCAACAGTTCTCTGAGGCTACCTGCCTCCTGGTGGGGAATTGTTCCTTCATGACAGCCGCCCTGCTTTGATGAAGATGTTCCTTTTATTGTGTTTCTGTGCCTTACATGTTAAGAATAGTAAGTGCTGTGTTTACAGATGACACTAAGTTTTATGATAAACATTCAAAATTACAGTAAGTATGAATAAATACAAACACAAATGAAACTGTCAAGCACCTCTACCGTCCTGTGCATATGATGTTGGGAAGGAAAAAAAATTGTGGACATGTTTTACGAAGAAAAGCTTGATTGCTTAATTAAAGGCAAATAGAATAAAGTTAGGGGAAGGCAATGGCACCCCACCCCAGTACTTTTGCCTGGAGAATCCCATTGATGGAGGAGCCTGGTAGGCTCCAGTCCGTGGGGTCGCTACGAGTCGGACACGACTGAGCGACTTCACTTTCACTTTTCACTTTCATGCATTGGAGAAGGAAATGGCAACCCACTCCAGTGTTCTTGCCTGGAGAATCCCAGGGACAGGGGAGCCTGGTGAGCTTCTGTCTATGGGGTTGCACAGAGTCGGACACGACTGAAGCGACTTAGCAGCAGCAGAATAAAGTTATAGCAGACTCATTGAATAGTGCTCAGTAGTACTTCTGTAGCATGCATGCAATGGAAGAATACTACATTTGCCCAGGATTACTACTGTAGAAAAACATATTAATAGTTATAGATCTGGAAAATAACATTCTAGAAAGATTAAGTAGCACTGACAGCATTGTCAAATATAAGCTGAGTTTTAACCATTCTAAAAATGAATAGGAGTTTTTCTTACTCATTCCAGTTAAAGTTATTCATCCTGCTCTTTTATAAATCAGATCAGATCAGATCAGATCAGTTGCTCAGTTGTGTCCAGCTCTTTGCGACCCCATGAATCGCAGCATGCCAGGCCTCCCTGTCCATCACCAACTCCCGGAGCTCACTGAGACTCACATCCATGGAGTCACTGAGACTCACATCCATGGAGTCACTGAGACTCACATCCATGGAGTCAGTGATGCCATCCAGCCATCTCATCCTCTGTCATCCCCTTCTCCTCTTGCTCCCAATCCCTCCCAGCATCCGAGTCTTCTCTAATGAGTCAACTCTTCACATGAGGTGGCCCAAGTACTGGAGTTTCAGTTTTAGCATCATTCCTTCCAAAAAAATCCCAGGGCTGATCTCCTTCAGAATGGACTGGTTGCATCTCCTTGCAGTCCAAGGACTCTCAAGAGTCTTCTCCAACACCACAGTTCAAAAGCATCAATTCTTTGGTGCTCAGCTTTCTTCACAGTCCAGCTCTCACATCCATACATGACCACAGGAAAAACCATAGCCTTGACTAGGCGAACCTTTATTGGCAAAGTAATGTCTCTGCTTTTGAATATGCTATCTAGGTTGGTCATAACTTTCCTTCCAAGGAGTAAGCACCTTTTAATTTCATGGCTGCAGTCACCATCTGCAGTGATTTTGGAGCCCAGAAAAATAAAGTCTGACACTGTTTCCACTGTTTCTCCATCTATTTCCCATGTAGTGATGGGACCAGATGCCATGATCTTCGTTTTCTGAATGTTGAGCTTTAAGCCTACTTTTTCACTCTCCACTTTCACTTTCATCAAGAGACTTTTTAGTTCCTCTTCACTTTCTGCCATAAGGGTGGTGTCATCTGCATATCTGAGGTTATTGATATTTCTCCCAGCAATCTTGATTCCAGCTTGTGTTTCTTCCAGTCCAGTGTTTCTTATGATGTACTCTGCATATAAGTTAAATAAACAGGGTGACAATATACAGCCTTGACGAACTCCTTTTCCTATTTGGAACCACTGTGTTCCATGTCCAGTTCTAACTGTTGCTTCCTGACCTGCATACAAATTTCTCAAGAGGCAGATCAGGTGGTCTGGTATTCCCATCTCTTTCAGAATTTTCCACAGTTTATTGTGATCCACACAGTCAAAGGCTTTGTCATAGTCAATAAAGCAGAAATAGATGTTTTTCTGGAACTCTCTTGCTTTTTCCATGATCCAGCGGATGTTGGCAATTTGATCTCTAGTTCCTCTGCCTTTTCTAAAACCAGCTTGAACATCTGGAAGTTCACGGTTCACATATTGCTGAAGCCTGGCTTGGAGAATTTTGAGCATTGTATTCAAATAAAAATCATGTCCTGGTTGTTAATCTGATTCCAGATTAGTTGAGGTGGTCAAGGAAGGCTTTTGAGGAGGTGCTATTTGCATTGGGTCCTGATGGGACCATAGAGAAGCAGGCATCCATGTCAAGACTGGGTGAATGGCCTTTGAAGCTGAAGGAATCAAAAATACAAAAACTTCAGAGGGACTGAGCTTAGTATAGGGATGAAGGACAGTAAAAAAGAGTGGCCTTGAGATGAGGATGAAGGAGGCGTCAGATTTTGCTGGACCGTGAAGACCAGTATAAGGCCTTTAGATTTTTAATTACGAAGAGAATCCATTGGAATGTTTGAAGCAGGAAAATGACATCTGTCGTTCAGTGTAGACAGTCATCTTTTTCTGTGGAGAATGGAATATGGGGAGAAAAGAGGGAGAGAGACTTTTACAGTCATTTGAGCAAAAGATGCTGGTTTGTTTATTTATCCTTTCAAGAAAAATCCAGTGAACTCCTGCTACATGTTAGGACACAATAGTTTGTCCTGGGGAGGCCAGGGTTGTTAAGAGAGGTACAAAGTCTACTGTCAGAAAATTTGGCCTCTAGTGAAAATTGAAGGTAGTGTCAAGTCCTCTGAAGACCATTAAACAAGGTCATGCGGTGGAGGAAGTGTGTCTACTTAGATAGAGTGTCATGGCCATGGTGGAGGCTGAATGATAAGAAGTCAGGCAGGCTTGAAAGAGTCTTGAGAACGGTGTTCCTAATACAGGAAAGAGCAAGTGCCGAGGCACGGAGAGGAAACAAGTGTGGCATGAAAACATCGTTGTGGCTGGAGGGACCACATGAGAAGTTATCACAGTCCCCCCCCCCCCAGCCCCCCAAAGTCAGCTGGGGCCTCATCGTCTAGAATTAGTAGTCATTTTTGTGTGTGAGACTTTTGGGCAAGTGGGCATGGAGACAGAGAATGAGATGAAGACTGGAGAAGAGTTTAGGGTGCTCTGACAACTATTTATGTCTTTTTTGGGACAAGTATAGGATTATCCGCCTGGTCGTAAGCCCCACACTCCTCTTGTGTCATTCACTATATGAGAAGCAATTGATTCATGAACATTCTTGTTGGCTCTTTCCTATTAGTTTATTAAAAATGATGGTGCTGGCTTTTACCATCCTTGTCATTTAGTTGTTTTCAGAAACTGTTGGTTCATGAGACTTGTCAGGAATTTGATTTTCTGCTCACCACTTTGTAAATTCCAAAAAGACGACCACGTAGAGGGAAACAGAAATTTCCTTGTTCTTGAAAGAACAAAATGAGCCATATACACAGGGAATATTTCTCCTACTGTTTAAAGCAGTATTGCTGTTAAAGTGGTGTATAATACAACATTTACTTTACTCTGAAAATCCCTAGTGCACAGATGCATTTGAAATGACCCCAGTGTCTGCTTTGTTCCAGTTTGCATTGTGTTTAATGAGAGCTGTGAAAGACTTGAAAGAAGAATGACTGAAATGGCTGTTTTGGCTATTATTTGAACATGTCATTGTTCCAACCAGAAAGTAAAAATTATTGGAAAGGAAAGTTATTTTTCATTAGCTTGAAGACCTATTCCAGAACTGTTACGAAAGTGGATGTTAAGTGGGGTCTTGTGCCATTTGCTTCGTATGCACCGTGGGGGATTGATTTCCTCAACCTAACTAATAGAATATTTTTTCCACCAATCTTGGTGCAATTGCATTATATAGTTGCAATTTTCAACATTACATTTTAATAGAATTTTGAGTCTCTGTTACCAATAAAGTTAAATATAATCACAAATGAAAAATCTTTGCTGAAATAGTTACCTTGTCACTTTTCAAAAAAAGAGACCTTTGTAATCCTCCTGTTTCCTATCACTTTTTTGCCTCAATAAAGGAACAAACACACATTTATTAAATCAGATTGATACTTCTTCCCCAGGTTCATTCTGCCTCAAGAAGAACAAGATTTTTTTCCCTTCAAATGGGAAAAAAAAAAACCTGTAAGCAACACCCTCAAAATATGAAATCAGCCACAAAATTCATTACTTGAGATTTTTCATTTAGAGAAATGATCATAATGACATACTGTGTTCATGAGTGAGATTTTTTCTCTTTAAGCTCTTAATGTATAGTTTGCCTTTAAAATTAAGTTGCCTACTTTTCTAAATCAAACACAGATTAAACAACCACATAATTACTTCCTGAATCTTCCTCTTTTTTTTTTTTTTTTTTTGCCATTGCAGGGATATGGCATATGTTTAACACGGTTGATCTTATTATTTTAATTTTAAGAGATCAGTGAGAAAATACTTAATAAAGTAAAAAATTACCTTTAGTCTATTAGGATAGTATAAGATATGTTTCTGTTCAGCCTTTTTTTCTGTGAACTTTTTAATAAAAGAAGTTTTTGGAGATGAGTGAATGCATACAGACGTGCTAAGTCACTGAGTCGTGTCAGACTCTTTGCAAGTCCATGGATTGTAGCCCACCAGGCTCCTCTGTCCATGGGATTTCCCAGGCAAGAATACAGGAGGGAGTTGCCATGCCCACCTCCACATATAAGTTTTTGAAGGTGAGTGAATGGATACCAGCATTTTGTTAGAACAAAAGATAGACCGTAGAGCTGGCAGAATATTCATACTTAAGGTGATAATTATATAAGGCGATAAAACATATTTTATGATAGCATAATATCCCTGTTGGATGTCCCTGGTGGTTCAGATGGTAAAGCATCTGCCTACAATGTGGGAGACTCGGGTTTGATCCCTGGGTCTCTCTCCAGATCCTCTGGAGAAGGAAATGGCAACCCACTCCAGGAGCCTACCAGACTCCTTGGTCCATGGGGTTGCAAAGAGTTGGACATTACTGAGCAACTGAACTTAATATCCCCGTACTGAGCTAACTGTCCAAAATACAGCCCAAGATTAAAAATAAAAAGAGTACTCAAAGGCATTCTTAGTAAAAAACTATCTCCCCTTGACTTGAAGGATCTAGTTGGCATGAGAGAGAATGTGAGCATACAAATTAAATGAAGGCCTTAAAGAGCACAGAGTAGAGATTTAATTAAAGACTGGTGTTAAAAAGACAGAGTAGTTTGTCTGGGATGTGTTTTATCTTATTGTTGAGGTCACTGCTGGGCACTGATTAAAAGCTCAAGATATGGTTCTTATATCCACCCGGCTCCCCATTTCTTACCTGTGTGGCGTGGGGCAAATAGCATAAGCTCTTTAAGAGTCTTGGGTTTTTCATCCATAAAACAGCCAGTAGTAGTTCCTGCCTCATACGATCTGGTAAGGATTCACTGAGATAATGCATACTTTGTAGGTTTCTGGGACATGGAAAGATTAATAATAATAACCATTCAATAAGACTGAATCCTTTCCTGCATGGCCAGTTATATCTAACCACATAGTTTTGAATATATTGGAGAATATATTTCTAAGCAGGACAGAAACTTGGAAAACTAAAAATATCTGAGGATCCCATGTTTGTAAAAGAAAAAAAAAAAAAACGTCCTTGAATATTGAGTAATAAACTTCTTATTGCTTAATATTGGAAGGATGACTCAGAAACACTGAACTTCAGAAAATATTCCATCCTATTTGCCTCCAGAAATTGCATAAAGTGAAAATGTTTTGGTTATTCCATGAGGGAGTAGCTTGAATTTTAAGCAATATGTGCATTCAGTTGTTTCCAAATTTACAGAAACTTTTTTGTTTTTTTTTTAAATAGGGTGTTGCTAAATTATAGTGGTTGGACTTGATCATGTCTCTGGCAATGATTTCTTCTTGAGCATTCTTTTCTCTTCTCAGACGATTGTATCATTTCCACCACATTGGCATCAACAGGCTTCTGATATATCCTTGACTCATGAAGGTGTGGTCATTTCCTCTTCTGACTTTACAAAGTAATGAGAGCCGCTGGGGTGCCCTTTCCACTAAATCGGTAGAAAGTGCTTCAGGGTATGATATCTCATTAATTGAGATGGGTAGTGGCAGACTTGGGACAGTTTACGTAGTGGACAAACAAAGTACCTGCTCATATTAAAGGGATGGATGACTCATGACCACATGGATGCTTAAGACAGAGTAGAACTTTGACAACTGGTAGCAACCACCGACTTCACCAGCTGGAATGTTGTGTCTGCCTTTTTCTTCTCACACAGCTGTGTGCCTTCTTTTTACCCTGTATGTTCTAAGGATTTCTGTGTGTTTCATGCTGTTCCCTGAGAGGCAAGTTGGCTTGCAGGAAGTCTGTCCTGAGAGTAACACATGTTGGGAAACAGTATCGGAGAGAGGAAACTTTGAACTTTCTACAGCTGATGCAGGGGCCTCAGCTGGTCTCAGCTCTGAGACTGAAATGTTCCTTTGGAGACATTTTGAATATATTGGAGATTTGGACCCCCCAGATTTGGGCCAGGGGGCCATGTCTTGGTATCCCTGCCTGGACTGTTTATTGGATACAGGCTGCTCCAGATTTAGAGCTTCAAGCTTGGGCAGAGCCGCTCCCTTTAGTGAAGGTCAGGTCCTGGAGAGAGGTTCAGTGGTCAGTTGTTGGCCATTGGAACCCCTGATAGTGAAGGAATCCTTCATCCTGTTGGGAGACTAGGGGACACACAGCCATACCTACCCCACCAGGCAGCCTGAGGGCTTGTCTCCAGTCAGGTCTTAAATTTCAATCTAATTCAAAAATCCTGAAAATTTAATTCTAAGAGTAAAAATGATAAAGACTCTATTATTATTATCTTTGAGTTTACAGTACAGGTAATACAAAGGTTAATTTGTTCTCCTGTCCATGTGCTCAATTCTTGTCAGTCATGTCTGACTCTTTGCAACTCCATGAATCGTAGCCCGTCAGGCTCCTCTGTCCATGGCATTTTTCCAGCAAGAATACTGGAGGGGGCTGCCATGCCCTCCTCCAGGGGATCTTCCCTACCCAGGGATCAAACCCACATCTCCTATATTGCAGTTGGATTCTTGATCACTGAGCCACCAGGGAAGCCCTCTTCTGTCCATATGAAGTGAAGTGTTAGTCACTTAATCATGTCCCGCTCTTTGTGACTCCAGGAACTGAAGTCTGCCAGGCTCCTCTGCCCACGGAATTCTCCAGACAGGAATACTGGAGTAGGTTGCCATTCCCTCTTCTGTCCATAAGTAAAGGAAAATAATGTCTGGGATAGAGAGTTTTAGTCTTATTAGTCAAACATTTTCATTGAATTATTTTATTCCAGTTTAGCTTTGCTTTTGAAGCTTAAAATGAAGAAGGCTTGACTTCTATGTCATACGTTTCATGGGAGATGGCATGGAAACAGGACTCCATGCACAGAACCAGGAAGTGATTGCAAACGTTGGGCCAATCTCCAGGGAAACACTGTCCTGTCTGTGACTGGAGGACTGCTTGGCACAGTGCCTTCTGAATCTTGTGCCTCCGTTCCCCAAAACACAGCCCAATCTGATCCCAGAATGGAGTGTTGGGATGTATTTGCTACTTTCAGGGCTGGAACAAGGGTAGGGCAAGTGAGGCACTCAGCTTGGGTGCCAAATTGAATGAGTATCAAAAGAAAAATATTATAGTGTAGTATTTTTAAAAAATTAAAATTAAGGCCAACATTTATATGATGATAAATGTGGCTCCATGGGTAAATACTTTGCCTGCAAAGTGGGAGACCCAGGTTCAATCCCTGGGTCAGGAAGGTCCTCTGGAGAAGGGCATGGCTGCCCACTCCAGTATTCTTGCCTGGAGAATTCCATGGACAGGTGAGCCTGGTAGGCTACATGGGGTCACAAAGAGTCAGACACGACTGAAGTGACTGAGCATTCAGATCATTATTACTTCTTTTCCCTTTTGCTTCAGCTTCCACCATGGCTTGGCTGGGTACTGGCTGCTTGAGTTCCACCTTAGAAAGAATCTGATAAACCTGCTCTCAATCCCATGGGCCTGATTGAATAAGCAATTCCGTAAATGCTCCAAATAAAATCAATGCAGATATTCCTTAGCAATCCTAAGAACATAATAGAAGGAATATATTTAAATGTATGAGCTCAGTGTACACATATCACAACAGCCTGAGGCAGACTGCTGGGAGCTGGGAGCTGGCATCCGGGCTGCAGATGGTGGAGATAAGAAGAGGATTGCAGGATTAAACAGGTTTCACCAAATAATCAATTTCGGGACACAGCCAGTGGTCAAATCCGAGCGTCACTGAAATGTTTAAAAGCTGAGACTCAATTCAGGGGTCAAAGGTGAGTTGGAAGAGCAGAAGGCCCGCAGGCCCTAGTTCTCCCAAAAGAGTGTGTGTTGTGAAAGCGCTCCTGTGTTTTCTCCTTTCTTGTGACTGATTTCACTCACTGCTAACCTAAAAACTGCCAACCTCTATATGTTCCCTATGGAATAAATTCTGAATTTCTCAATAGGGCAGCTGAGGCCCTTCGAACAGTCTGGCTGTCGTGTCTCATCTCGTCCCTAACCCCACTTTGACAAAACTTTACCAAAAGTCACAAATATGAACAGCTTTTGCTCCAGTCACACACCCCGCCCCAACCTTTACTCCCCAGACTTAAGGGAAGCTGGCTCTGCATCCCCTCACATTTTTTGATTTATTCTTTGACTTCATCTACAGAAGAAAACAGTATCAGACTTTATTTTGGGGGGCTCCAAAATCACTGCAGATGGTGACTGCAGCCATGAAATTAAAAGACGCTTACTCCTTGGAAGAAAAGTTATGACCAACCTAGATAGCATATTCAAAAGCAGAGACATTGCTTTGCCAACAAAGGTCCGTCTAGTCAAGGCAATGGTTTTTCCAGTGGTCATGTATGGATGTGAGAGCTGGACTGTGAAGGAAGCTGAGCACCAAAGAATTGATGCTTTTGAACTGTGGTGTTGGAGAAGACTCTTGAGAGTCCCTTGGACTGCGAGGAGATGCAACCAGTCCATTCTGAAGGAGATCAGCCCTGGGATTTCTTTGGAAGGAATGATGCTAAAGCTGAAACGCCACCTCATGCAAAGAGTTGACTCATTGGAAAAGACTCTGATGCTGGGAGGGATTGGGGGCAGCAGGAGAAGGGGATGACAGAGGATGAGATGGCTGGTTGGCATCACTGATTCGATGGACATGAGTCTGGGTGAACTCCGGGAGTTGGTGATGGACAAGGAGGCCTGGCATGCTGCGATTCATGAGGTTGCAAAGAGTCGGACATGACTGAGTGACTGAACTAAACTGAACTAAACTGAATAGAATAATTATTCCCAAGGCAAGATCACATTACATATCACTTCCCCTTTGAAGTCTTTACTGCCTCTTCCTGAGGTTGGGTTAAAAACAGAAACTTCTTCCTCACTTTGAGCCCATTGTATTGTCATAGAATGATATGTTTATGTGTTTGTCTGCAAGTAGTCCAGTATTCTTGCCTGGAAATCCCATGGATGGAGGAGCCTGGTAGGCTGCAGTCCATGGGGGTGCGAAGAATCAGACACGACTGAGTGACTTCACTTTCACGCATTGGAGAAGGAAATGGCAACCCACTCCAGTGTTCTTGCCTGGAGAATCCCAGGGACGGGGGAGCCTGGTAGACTGCTGTCTATGGGGTCGCACAGAGTCGGACACGACTGAAGCGACTTAGCAGCAGCAGCAGCAGGCTTTTATTTGTTGTTGAGTAATGCAATTTACTCATGAAACTGATTATAACAGAAACTGTTCATATAATATTGTATTGACCAAAGAGTTCATTCAGCTTTTTCCATAAAATGTAACAGAAAAATCTGCATGAACTTACTTTCTGGCCAACCCAATACTTCCTATAGGCTAGACATCGTGAAAGAGCTTTACATAAGATATTGTATGTGATCTCAGTACATTTCATACTATCACATGATCATTTCTTATTGTAAAACTTCATATTATTGCATTTTATCTATGAATAAATCAAGACTTGAGAAGCCTTCAATTCTTCAGGAAGCTGTGTTCATCTTTGTATCCCCAGCTCCTAGCACAGCTAGCCTCAGAGGCACACATGGCACATCCGTGAGTGAAAAATGAATGTGTGGATGGCTCTGATCAGCTAGATCCTTTGTTCATTTCGTGATACATACACAAGTACATTATTATTGTTTTAGTATCCAAGTCCTGTCTGACTCTTTGGGACCCCATGAACTGATGCCCACCAGGCTCCTCTGTCCATGAGATGGATTTCTCAGGCAAGAATTGTAGAGTGGGTTGCTGTTTCCTACCCTGGGGGATCTTCCTGACCCAGGGATTGAATTCAGGTCTCCTGCATTGCAGTCAGATTCTTTACCATTGCACCATCTGGGAAGCCCACACAGGTACATACACATGCACATCTGAGTTCATTTTATTTTAATAAAGATTCTGCAGTTGATAATCCTTGTGAATAAAACATAAAACATTTTAGATAAAACGTAATACATTTTCTTTTGCAAAATCATTATTCACATCGTAGTAATTTTAGCAGTATTCTATTGGAATTTAACTCAAATATACGTAAACAAAATTAGCAAGGTCGAAATTTCCTACCATCCTAGTTTTGGGAAATTTTGGGAACTCTGACAACTTTAAACTGAGGACCCCAAAATTTTTTGTGTCAAGATTTTATTTCCGTTATTTCAACCAGGTGAACAGGCTGTATTTAGCAATTAAATTGAGTACAATTCTATTGAGGATTTATGTGTCATATAATAAGGTAGTAATCACCCAGTCAGTGAGAATTTACAGTTTAGGGTGATATGATGGGAAAGAAAGGCTTCCTTATTTTATAGAAGGCAGGTATGAAAGTGTGGACATATTAAAGAGAGAATGTTGCCTGCCTAGGAGCATCAAACAAACAGCAGTCCACCTCCTGCAGTTACAGTTTATCCAAAGATTTCGGCTTTTTTTTCCATCTCTCAGGGATGAAAATCTATATTTTCTCCACTATAATATCTGTTGAAAATGTTGCCTGTTTGAAGATTAAAAACTTCTCCACTCTGGAGGTAGATTTTTGTTTTATTTCCTGGCCTTGGAAGACAGAGGAAAACTACCACTATGTCATGAAGATCATCCATAGTTTTTACCTGCTACTTAGATTCTTAAATATAGTCTGCATTAGCACCTCTGAGATTCATGGGGTATTACATCATTATTAGACCATCTCTTCCAGCGTCTTCCTTTGTGTTCTTCTGAGATTTTCAAGGAATCTCCTAGGGAGGAGAATGTTACCAGGTGTTTCTCTAGCATGAGTTCTGCCCACCAACACCTGCCCCTCTTCCACACACTAAGTTGATAGCATAAGCTTCTGTGCATTCTTAGTTTGAATACATACTTGAAATGCTAGAGAGAAAAAAAAATACCATTGTGAAAAGCATAATCTAATTCCAGTCTACTCATTTTACAGATAGGAAAACTGAGGCCCAGAAGACATACTATTGGTTGCTAGTGGCACTGGAACCAGTCATTTTGTAACAGGAACCTTTGAGCATCGAGTAGGTGTCTTCTCCCTTCAGACCAGAATCCTTCCACTAAAGCTAACCATCTTGTGTAGGTGGCAGGGCTGTTCACTAAATGCTGAAGTGACTGGAATCTCAGGCATTACCATTACATAAAAAAAAAAAAAAAGGAATGAAATGTTTGTTAAAGTGACCTTAAGTATTTTATTCTGCATTTGAATAACCTGAACTTCTCCTGAAGGTAATTTCAGTACCTCTCAGGGGCTACAATCCTCATACATATTTCTGTTTATTTCATGCAATACTTTCTATTTCTCAGAGCCTTCTCAAAATGAAACAAAAAATCTGTCCTTTAGGAGATTTTCGTTATTTATTTACTCCATCAGTTTCATCAGCACCTCAGGTTATGAACAGTTTTCCTACTCAAAGTGAAAACTTGACATTAGTACGTGCATTCGTAATGGGGACCAGAGGGGAGGGATGAGAGTGTTGTCTGGGAGGCTTGTTGAGGGAGTCCCCAATGACACGCAGATGTTTCAACTCCTTATTTTGCTTCCATCTTTCCTTTTGCTCCCCATCTCTAGATGCACTGCCAATCCGTGTAACTGGTGGGTTAACTAGGCAGATGATTAAAACACTTGTTATTCGGGGAAATCAGAATAGCCCTTGAGCCTTCAAGAATAAGCATCTCCATCTCTTTATTGATTACTATGGTAAGAAATGGGGCATGCGATTACTTTGTCGTTGAATTCTGCCCCTCTTGCTCCCCCATATATTTTTTCTTCTGGTCTCCATTATGCTGTAAGTTTATGTGGGCAAGGCAGGCAGTGCATCTCCTGAGGACTGATAGACTGTGTCCTGACCCATACAAAAGAAATGACCAACAGGAGCATCTTTGAGCTGGGACTGTGTGTGCTCAGCAATCCGGGTACCTGGGAAAAGAACTGCCGGATAGTACACATGATCCTCAGGCTTAGGGTTTGATCAATAGGTAGAAAGTCCAGGGGAGCTTTTTCTTCCTAGCAGACCTGGATTGCTAGCTTGCTAATAAATATTCCTTCCTCTAGTGTGCCTTGGGCAAAAGGTGGCAGTCAAGAATGCTGTGACAGTTTTACTGTAGTACTTAATTGTCACCTGAAGAATTCTTTTGTGGAAGGAAAAGACTTGGAGTAGAAAAATAAGCAAAAAAAATAATCAAGGAAGAGGTGGATGATTGATAAAATAATAATTAATGCCTTTCTTAGTCACATGCCATGTAAACGGAATGATAGATTTTTTTTTTTTTAACAAGTCTTGATTGAGAATGTTTTTCCCTAACATAGAACAGGAAGCAGAATGTGGAATACATAATTAGAAATAGAGTACAATTTTGTCTTTGCTATTATTATACTCTGCACCATTAGCATAATATTAGTTTTGAAAGTGAAAAGAGAAAGTAAAGAAGTTAGGAAACTACTTAACTGAATGGAAGGTAGCTTTTTTACATGTGTATGTGTTTTTTTTTAATTGGAATTTAGTTGCTTTACAGTGTTGTATTAGTTTCTGCTGCACATCAGAGTGAATCAGCTA
This sequence comes from Tragelaphus eurycerus, assembly GCA_935064755.1. Classification (NCBI taxonomy): domain Eukaryota; kingdom Metazoa; phylum Chordata; class Mammalia; order Artiodactyla; family Bovidae; genus Tragelaphus; species Tragelaphus eurycerus. Next base: position 2,368,634 of record CAKXYN010000135.1, on the reverse strand, counting down.
TTATACATATATATCCTCTTCGTCACACCAGAGCAGAGTCAAGTTCCCTGTGCTGCACAGTAGGCTCTCATTAGTGATCTATTTTATACATGCTGCTGCTGCTAAGTCGCTTCAGTCTTGTCCGACTCTGTGCGACCCCATAGACGGAAGCCCACCAGGCTCCCCCGTCCCTGGGACTCTCCAGGCAAGAACACTGGAGTGGGTTGCCATTTCCTTCTCCAATGCATGAAAGCGAAAAGTGAAAGTGAAGTCGCTCAGTTGTGTCCGACTCTTAGCGACTCCATGGACTGGAGCCTACCAGGCTCCTCCGTCCATGGGATTTTCTAGGCAAAAGTACTGGGGTGGGGTGCCATTGCCTTCCCCGATTTTATACATAGTAGTGTGCATATGTCCATTCCAATCTCCCAATTCATCCCACCCCTCCTTTTCCCCCTTGGTTTCCATGTGTTTGTTCTCTACTTCTGTGTCTTTATGTTTGATTTGCAAATAGGTCCATCTGTACCATTTACTGTGACATTTTCAGAGTTAACTCTGTGAGCTGTGCTTGAGGAAAGAAAAGGGGAAATGACTTTGGATGATCCATCAGTAGGACGCTGTAAGAAAAAGGACTTAGCAGATGGCAAGATGGAGAGTCAACAACTTAGTGAGTAGACCCTACAGATCTGAGGCAGAGGAGGGGAATCAGGGGTAAATGGGAGCAAGGGACAGTTGCCTTACTGACCTCAGAATTTGCTTGGCGGAAGTTAGTGATAACAACACCAAACCTGACTTGGATACCATAAAATCCTGCTTGTTTGTGCTTTACGTCTCAAAAAGCCTGGAAACTGCTTCTTGAAAGAAATTTAGATATTTACACAATTTTCTGTTTATATGGCAGACCTATGAAATTACCAAACTATTCTACATTTTAAACTAAGGAGAAATAGTTTATTCCTTCATGAAGTGGTGCTGACCGGAAAGAGTTTGTCACTGTTGCATGAGTTTAAAAAACTCAGCTGACCTCATTAAGACTGGTCATCATGGATACAAATATTAGAAGGCTGGTACTTAGGAAATTAAACCTAGATGCACCACTAGTCTTTTGTTTTCAAACTTATAGCATTAAGTGTTTTGGGAACAGTATAATTTTTTTTTTAATTTTCTTTTTTCTTTTTATCAAGAAAGGAGTATCTTTCCTACTGTGATATTTTGAATCTAGGAAATTCTGTTGATTTTTGCCAAAAAAAAGCAGTATTTTGACTATCATGACCTTGAAATATTAATATTTTTAATGCTAGACAGTGCCAAAGAGTGCTCAAACTACCGCACAATTGCACTCACCTCACACGCTAGTAAAGTAATGCTCAAAATTCTCCAAGCCAGGCTTCAGCAATATGTGAACCGTGAACTTCCTGATGTTCAAGCTGATTTTAGAAAAGGCAGAGGAACCAGAGATCAAATTGCCATCATCTGCTGGATCATCGAAAAAGCAAGAGAGTTCCAGAAAAACATCTATTTCTGCTTTATTGACTATGCCAAAGCCTTTGACTGTGTAGATCACAATAAACTGTGGAAAATTCTGAAAGATGGGAATACCAGACCACCTGATCTGCCTCTTGAGAAATCTGTATGCAGGTCAGGAAGCAACAGTTAGAACTGGTCATGGAACAACAGACTGGTTCCAAATAGGAAAAGGAGTATGTCAAGGCTGTATATTGTCACCATGTTTATTTAACTTATATGCAGAGTACATCATGAGAAATGCTGGACTGGAAGAAACACAAGTTGGAATCAAGATTGCCGGGAGAAATATCAATAACCTCAGATATGCAGATGACACCACCCTTATGGCAGAAAGTGAAGAGAAACTCAAAAGCCTCTTGATGAAAGTGAAAGTGGAGAGTGAAAAGGTTGGCTTAAAGCTCAACATTCAGAAAACGAAGATCATGGCATCTGGTCCCATCACTACATGGGAAATAGATGGAGAAACAGTGGAAACGATGTCAGACTTTCTTTTTCTGGGCTCTGAAATCACTGCAGATGGTGACTGCAGCCATGAAATTAAAAGACGCTTGCTCCTTGGAAGGAAGGTTATGACCAACCTAGATAGCATATTCAAAAGCAGAGACATCACTTTGCCAACAAAGGTTCGCCTAGTCAAGGCTATGGTCTTTCCTGTGGTCATGTATGGATGTGAGAGCTGGACTGTGAAGAAGGCTGAGTGCCGAAGAATTGATGCTTTTGAACTGTGGTGTTGGAGAAGACTCTTGAGAGTCCCTTGGACTGCAAGGAGATCCAACCAGTCCATTCTGAAGAAGATCAGCCTGGGATTTCTTTGGAAGGAATGATGCTAAAGCTGAAACTCCAGTACTTTGGCCACCTCATGCAAAGTGTTGACTCATTGGAGAAGACTCTGATGCTGGGAGGTATTGGGGGCAGGAGGAGAAGGGGACGACAGAGGATGAGATGTCTGGATGGCATCACTGACTCGATGGATGTGAATCTGAGTGACCTCCGGGAGTTGGTGATGGACAGGGAGGCCTGGTGTGCTGCGATTCATGGGGTGGCAAAGAGTTGGACATGACTGAGCGACTCATCTGATCTGATCTGAAACACATTTTTGATTATTACGCTAACTTAACATTTCTTCTGAAGCACTTGTATTGATCCTAGAATCAAGTTCTATGCAATGCATGATTTATACCCGTAAGGAACTCATGTCTATTTTAAGCCAAGTTGTAAAAGAGAGATCCATTATCAGAAAGGACACATTTACCTAAAAAGTGTTGGGGAAATAAGATTTGTCCTCATAAGATCTCCATAAAGTCCTTATTCATTTTTAAATCTGGGTAACTAAAATGATAAATATTTAAACACCATATCTATACATCACAGATAAAAGCAAATTAAGATGGAAGATACTTTTATGCAATAGCATGATAAGTGAAAAATAAGTGAAAATTAACTCAAATCAGGAGAATAAAATCCAGCTGAATTCAAAAAGCCACTTATAATTTGCTATTATGTACATAACACACATTCTTAAAGTCTTAAAATCTTGACATATGCTTTATGAAAGCCATCTTTATGGAATTACCTTAAAATGATCAGTACATGCTTTGAATCTGGATATTAAGGATTTATAATGAAGAATAAAAATTTAGATTGAGAAAAAAATGGTCAGCGTTGGCTTTGAAAGTAATCCTTGGAAAAGTTTATTGAAGTATTTATCCCAGTACCGGCAAATAATAGATGGTTAGAATATAAAGTGTTACTTTTCTTCCTGGAAGTAAGACATCTTAAACTTACTATTCTGGAACACTGGTGGTATTGTGACAATAAAAAGGCTAGAGATGAGAAAGTCATGTATTATTATTTCAAGTCTGTTTAATGGCTCCAAAATCACTGCAGATGGTGACTGCAGCCATGAAATTAAAAGATGGGCTTGGAAGAAAAGTTATGACCAACCTAGATAGCATATTCAAAAGCAGAGACATTACTTTGCCAACAAAGGCTCGCCTAGTCAAGGCTATGGTCTTTCCTGTGGTCATGTATGGATGTGAGAGTTGGACTGTGAAGAAAGCTGAGTGCCGAAGAATTGATGCTTTTGAACTGTGGTGTTGGAGAAGACTCTTGAGAGTCCCTTGGACTGCAAGAAGATCCAACCAGTCCATTCTGAAGGAGATCAGTCCTGGATGTTCTTTGGAGGGAATGATGCTAAAGCTGAGGCTCCAGTACTTTGGCCACCTCATGTGAAGAGTTGACTCATTGGAAAAGACTCTGATGCTGGGAGGGATTGAGGGCAGGAGGAGAAGGGGATGACAGAGGATGAGATGGCTGGATGGCATCACCAACTCAATGGACATGAGTCTGAGTGAACTCCAAGAGTTGGTGATGGACAGGGAGCCCTGGCATGCTGCGATTCCTGGGGTCACAAAGAGTTGGAAACGACTGAGTGACTAAACTGAACTGAATGGATCCTGGGGGTCCAGTGAAGTTCAGTCTTCTTTCACCAAAAATGTATCCATAAAAATTTATATATATATATATATATATAATAGCTTTTATGTAAACTTTTAAATATATATACATATACATATATATGAATACCACTGTCAAATCCAGAATCCTTAGATGGGATCTATAATTAGATTGACTCAGAATGAGATAAGAGATGTTTTTCCAAATTTAATTCAACTAAATAATTATTGAGCATACCCTGCCAATCTTTAATAAAGACAGATTACCCACAGTGGATTATATATATATATTGCCTTCAGAAAGTCCAGATTCTACTGTGTGAGCATGAGATGGCAGTGGGTGAGAATTATTGAGAGATCCATGCATGAATCTATCTCCAGCCAGATCTCTGCTGGGAACCATAATAAAGGTGTAAGTTAAATGCACTGGTACAATAGAACATAGAGGATCAGGCTGTGGGGAGATGATTTTGAGCTGGGCCATGAAGGTGTGAAGCCAATAAACAAAGGATAAACCAGAACCCCAGTTGCACAGAGAGAGAATTTCAAGTTTGGTGGTTTTGTGTGCTGCTATATAAAAACAAAATATCTTCAAAAGTTCAGTCTTGCTGAAACATTTTAATGTGTGCTTCTAGCGAATGAAGCTCTAAGAATGTGTAGTTTAAAGTGAAATGGCGGTACTAATGCCCCAAATAGCTCCCTTGCTAAAAGATATATTAATTTACTACCTAGCAGGAACAAGCAGTAAGTAAAAGCAAAGCGCAGCTTGCCTATGTTTTGTGAAGACAAAATGAGGTAGAAAATTAAAGATATTTATCTCCATTATTTCTCCTTTAAATTTCTTGTTAACTAATCTGCAACCCAAAGAGAGTGATAAAGCACTGTTGCAATTCTGAGGGTAAGAAGGGCAAAGACAGAGGGAGCTTTGGTGGAGATTTTGGTAGGGGAAAAACCAAAACTCTCAAAGTTTGTCTTTGGAACTTGTTCTTTTTTCACTTAAAATGTAACTATGTCTCTTTTTACAAAAACACTCTACTGAGAGCCTACAGAAGAGTTTCCATATTTACGTAAGTTCTCTACTTTGGCCACTTGATGTGGAGAGCTGACTCATTTGAAAAGACCCTGATGCTGGGAAAGATTGAAGGCAGGGGGAGAGGGGGACGACGACAGAGGATAAGATGGTTGGATGTCATCACCGACACAATGGACACGGGTTTGGGTGGACTCTGGGAGTTGGTGATGGACAGGGAGGCCTGGCGTGCTGTGGTTCATGGGGTCACAAAGAGTTGGACACGACTGAGCGACTGAACTGAACTGGACTGAAGCTATTAATGTGGGCCTACCAGGTGGTGCTAGTGGTCAAGAATCCACCTGCCAATACAGGAGATAGGAGAACCAGGTTCAATCCCTGGGTCAGGAAGATCCCCTGGAGGAGGGCATGGCAACCAGCTGCAGCATTGTTGCCTGGAGAATCCCATGAACAGAGGAGCCTGGCGGCCTACAGCCCATGGAGTCACAGAGAGCTGGACATGACTGAAGCGACTTAGCATGTATGCGTGCATTAGTTAGTGTGGCATGAGAATCCAGGTGTTTTTTTTTTTTTTTTTGAATAGTGAATAAGCTGATGTATTTGAAAAGGTGATGTACCATGAAAATGTCGTGGAACTAGAATCTCTGTGAGATCTGATTTGTTGAGTTGTGGAGGGAAGTTGGTAGTGCTGGGGCAAAGTCATAGGGAGATTTCTGGTCAGTTTACCTTCACTGCTCCAGGCCCTCAAAAGGTATTTACTGAAGTCCAATAAATTCTGGAGGCCCCAATAAAACCGCTGAAGATATACATAAAAAGGCATGAAAGGAGGCATGGGGAAGACCATAGCCTTTGGAATTAGACAGACTTGGTTTTGAAAATTAGCCAATTTATTTGACTTCTAGAGCCATTTATCTGACTCATCTGTGCCTCTCTTATTTGGTATAAAATCTTAAATAAATATGCCATATGCTGTGCTCACGATGGACAAATGTGGAACTACAAGTCTAGACTAAATTTTATTTAGCTGAAGTGAAATATAAAAATGGAGATACTATCAAAATTATAGTACTGAACCAAATAGAGAGGCATGGAGCTTTCCCAGGGGCCGCTGGACTATAATGGTTTTTTGGGGATCAGAGGAAATGGACATAATCATAACACGTTGTTGGTGGCGTTTAATCACTAAGTCATGTCTGACTCTTTTTGCAACTCCTTGGACTGTATTCTACCAGGCTTCTCCATCCATGGGATTTTCCAGGCAAGAATACTGGAGTGGGTTGCCATCTTCTTCTTCAGGGGGATCTTCCTGACCCAGGGATGGAACTCATGTCTCCTGCATTGGCAGGCGAGTCTTTATCACTGAGCCACCTGGGAAGCACTCATATAGTCTTTGCCATATATCTCAGAGATAGATGGTAAATAGAAGACATGAAACTGTACAAAAGAATGTGTGATTTAATGTTCAACTGAAGGCACAAATACCAACAAAAGTGTCACCCAAACAGAGATGTGGATTCAAAATGGTACAATGAGTACCTTATCAAAATGATAGAAGTTGTATTCCTAGTGATGTGATCTTGGGGTACTTATTGCACCTTAGTTTCCCTGTGTATTAAATGGGCTAATATGTATTATAGGAAGCTATGGATTAAACTTGGGACTCTTGAGAGTCCCTTGGACTGCAAGGAGATCCAACCAGTCCATTCTGAAGGAGATCAACCCTGGGATTTCTTTGGAAGGAATGATGCTAAAGCGGAAACTCCAGTACTTTGGCCACCTCATGCGAAGAGTTGACTCTGATGCTCGGAGGGGTTGGGGGCAGAAGGAGAAGGGGACGACAGAGGATGAGATGGCTGGATGGCATCACCGACTCGATGGACGTGAGTCTGAGTGAACTCTGGGAGTTGGTGATGGGCACGGAGGCCTGGCATGCTGCGATTCATGGGGTGGCAAAGAGTCGGACATGACTGAACGACTGATCTGATCTGATCTGATGGGTTAAACACAGAGGTCTCAGTCATGATCGGCTTTCAGTCTGCTTGATATAGTGAGGCATGGAGGGACAACCCTGGTTCTCAAAGTGGTATCGAGGTATAGTGTCGCTATTGGCTTTGCCTATGCCCATGTCTTTGCTCTCATCGAGCCACACAAACACAAGGCCACAGGGCAGATCTGGAGAAATGAAAATTCATATATTTTGTTTCTGCCCCATTCAGCATAGCACAGTCTAGAGTCTGATATTGTGCCCGAAGCCTCCCTATTGACCCAGAAGAATCTCAGCTTGGGAGATCCAAATGACAGGGCATACACAGGAGCCTGACAGAATTTTGATGGAGAAAGAAAGGTAATGAAGAATTACAGGGAAGGGGATAGGACATTTTCCCTTTTATGAGGGAAAGGCTGTGAAGAATAGACCCCACTGTTGAGTCCAGACAGAGAACATTATCTTTTAAAGTTGAAAAGGGTAAACAAATGAGTAAGAATGGACTGTGTGCCCTGACTAATTAGGGAGAGAAACCCTGCATAGGATTTTTTAGTTAGCTTGATTCTATTAATGTATGTTCAGTTGTGGGAGCGAAAGTCAAGGGAACATAATCTTCCTGTGGGCTGAGTCTATGCAGTTTGAGGCTGGAGGTAACACAGTTTATCCCCAAGTCTGATTTTACTGATAGGTTTAATGACAAAAATCAGTTTTTCTAATCAGGAGTTGCTGGAGTTGCTTGTTTATAAATCAGTGACACGTGCAAAGTAAGATTTGAATGAAATATTGGTTAGTGTCATATACATTTTGTTTTCTATGTCACTAATGTAAATTTTATCAAATTTTTTTTTATTAGTTTATGTGTTTACTTTGGCTGCTTTGCTGAATACTTCTAACAGCTTTGATAATATCGGGTACCAGAAGGAAAAGTTTTACTCTTCCCCAAATAACAGAGAAATTTCATTTACTTTCCTGTGGTCTCAACAAGAGAAGAGAAGTGAAACTCCTCTCTTAAGCCATCTGTTCCTGCCCTCGATCTTTCCCAGCATCAGTATCTTTTCCAATGAGTTGGCTTTTTGTATCTGGTGGCCAAAGTATTGGAACTTCAGCTTCAGCATCAGACCTTCCAATGCATATTCAGAGTTGATTTCTTTTAGGATTGACTGGTTTGATTGCCTTGCTGTCCAAGGGAGTCTCAAGAGTCTTCTCTAGCACCACAGTTCAAAAGCATCCATTCTATTTTTTTTTTTTTTTAATGAAGTAAAACAATTATAGTGAAGTAAACCTGTACAGTCAAGGTTCTACATGCAAGGATCCAATGGGGAAATTTTCAACTGACATGTTTCTCAGATATGTACATTTCCTTTTCAGATTAGCAGCAGCAGGCTTTGTTTGTAGAAAGATGGCATAGACTGGTGCCTCCAGGATCAAGACTTATTGCCTCACTGATACCATCTGCCCATGGTGTTCCCAGAAATCCACATCGTAAGATGATCACACTCTTAGAGAACCCTTAACTACTCTTCTGCCATAATGTACATTCTGTTGCTTAAATAAATCCCTGTAATCAAGGCCAACTGAAGAAATTTGCATGAATATAACATAGAAGCCAGCAGCTGACTAGGTCAATTTCATAACAAAAATAGAAGAGAGGCCCTAACCCTGAATAATCGTGGAAACTCACTTGGAAGGCAGAATGCGCTGGACTGCATACAGAGGGAAAATATCATTTTGAATAAGACATTGAAACCATCTGCGCATCAATTGTCGGTGGTAGAAGTGAAAAACAAGACTTTGGAATGTATTTTTAGTTGTATGGACAGTAAATCAGGCATTTTCTTATTCTCTACAGATCTCTTTCCAGACCACACTGAATCCATTGTGTATCATCCCAGCACCATATGATAGTAAGACTGCAATCCACATTGATACATATCTAAATTTTTTTCAAATGTTTGAATGTTCTATCTGACAAGCAATACCAGGCATTAGAATGTTAGTACCCACTCCAGTGTTCTTGCCTGGGGAATCCCAGGGACAGGGGAGCCTGGTCGGCTACCGTCTGTGGGGTCGCACAGAGTCGGACACGACTGAAGTGACTTAGCAGCAGCAGCAGCAGCAAAAGGAAAGATGTAGGTTTTGAAGGTTTAACCTGTAAATGTTCAGTTGCTAAGTTGTATCCACCTCGTTTTGACCCCATGGGTTGTAGCATGCCATGCTCCTTTGTCCTTCACTGTGTTCTGGAGTTTGCTCAAATTCATGCCTGTTGAGTTGGTGATGCTATCTATCCATCTCATTCTCTGCCCCTTCTTCTTTTGGTTTCAATCTTTCTGAACATCAAGTTCTTTTTCAATGAGTCAGTTCTTCGCATCAGGTGGCCAAAGTCTTAGAGTTTCAGCTGCAACATCAGTCCTTTCAATGAATATTCAGAGTTGATTTTCTTTAGGATTGACTAGTTTGAGCTCCTTGCAGTCCTACAGACTCTTTAAGAGTCTTCTCCAGCACCACAATTCGAAAGCATCTGTTCTTCAGTGCTCAGCCTTTTGCCTGGTTCAACTCTCACATCCGTACTAGACTATTGGAAAAACCATTGCTTTGACTATATGGATCTTTGTTAGCAAAGTGCTCTCTCTGCTATTAACCTATAAACAAAGGTTCAAAAAAAAAAAATCTGTATTTCAGACTTCTGTGTACCTGTATAAATACCTTTTCATTGCATATATTATCAGGATGGGCTTTCTTTGTGTTCTGTATCCTGAGTAGATCACAGTCATGAAAATAAGTCCTCTGCCTCCAAAAGCTTGTGCCTACCTATTAGGGATAATGGACTCATTTACAGATTGGTATTAATATAATTCTGTCCTACAAAGGTTTATGTTCCAGTACAGCACAACACACTTTGTGTTAAAGAAGTTTGGAGTAGGGAGACTACCAGTTCGGAGTTCAGATCTGAAATACATTCAATTTAGGCTTTTGTAGAAAATAGGTCCCTTTTCATTTCTACTCCAGGGGATCTTCCTAACCCAGGGATCGAACCCACGTCTCTTACATCTCCTGCATTGGTAGGTGGTTTCTTTACCACTAGTGCCACCTGGGAAGCCCAAGGCTGCTTGATATCAGGTAAGGTATTAAAAAAGGTCATCCACCAGGCCTAGGGGCCTTTCAGTTTGGCTGAAGAACTAGATAACAATATGGCATTTTGAGGAAGTCAGTAGAGACAAGTTATGGATGCTGGGAATAAACATTTCTTTTGAGAAGAAGGAGCAGGAATGGATGAACTAGCTCTAGGACATCTAACTAGGGAGACAGGGTGGTTCTCTGCTGTATGGAATGATCTGGATTTCAAACAGGATGGAGTGGGCATTTGAACAGCTTCAGTCATGTCGGACTCTGTGCGACCCCATAGATGGCAGCCCACCAGGCTCCCCTGTCCCTGGGATTCTCCAGGCAAGAACACTGGAGTGGGTTGCCATTTCCTTCTCCAACGCATGAAAGTGAAAAGTGGAAGTGAAGTCGCGCAGTTGTGTCTGACTCTTTGCGACCCCATGGAGTGCAGCCTACCAGGCTCCTCCATCCATGGGATTTTCCAGGCAAGAGTACTGGAGTAGGGTGCCATTGCCTTCTCTGATTTGAACAGCAAGAACATAGTAAATACATGAATTCAGCTTGGCTTTAAGGATGGGAAGGAGAAAAGGTTCTTATTGGAGACAAAGGAAAGATGACTGCCGGACTCTGATATCAGCCTGAGAGAGTACATTCAATCTGAACAGTGAAAAAGACCCACCTGAGGCTCCTCAGCAAAGAAAAGACAAAATGAAAAGGGGTTTAGGAAGATTATTCTAGCAGCATTGTGCCAGTGTAATTGAAGCAAGAAGGACTCTGAGCAAGGAAGCCAGTTAAACTGCTATTGCAGCAAGACTGCATTAAAGTGATGGGATCCCAAGCTGTGGGTGGGATGAGGGGGGATTGCTGGTAGACTTGGAAAAGATTGTGATTTAAAAGGTTTTGTGTGCTTTGAAGATTACATATAATCTTCAAAGGGTAGGTGTCTATTCCTTAACATGATGATCTCTTTACAAGATGGAATTTTCTATCACCCTTCTTGCTTTACCAACCCTCCCCATAGAAAACTACACAAATAAGTTCCAAAGAAGCCTGAGTTTTACAAGAATACATTTGTTTGTTATTCAGTGCCAAGAGCTTCCATCAGTACATCAGTTTTTCCAGGATTGTTAGGATCCATGATTGCTGGGAATATGTAGTATCTCCTGTCCCCAAACATATTACGGATAGACCAGATATACAGTGATTTTTCTGAGAAAAATATGACTCATGAAGACAATTATGTGTTACCAAAGTCTGACCTTTTTTTTGTGGCTAGTCACTACAGATGGTGACTGCAGCCATGAAATTAAAAGACGCTTACTCCTTGGAAGGAAAGTTATGACCAACCTAGATAGCATATTCAAAAGCAGAGACATTACTTGGCAACAAAGGTCCATCTAGTCAAGGCTATGGTTTTTCCAGTGGTCATGTATGGATGTGAGAGTTGGACTGTGAAAAAAGCTGAGGGCCAAAGAATTGATGCTTTTGAACTGTGGTGTTGGAGAAGACTCTTGAGAGTCCCTTGGAGTGCAAGGAGATCCAACCAGTCCATTCTGAAGGAGATCAGTCCTGGGATTCCTTTGGAAGGACTGATGCTAAAGCTGAAACTCTAGTACTTTGGCCACCTCATGAGAAGAGTTGACTCATTGGAAAAGACTCTGATGCTGGGAGGGATTGGGGGCAGGAGGAGAAGGGGACGACAGAGGATGAGATGGGTGGATGGCATCACTGACTCGATGGACCTGAGTCTGAGTGACCTCCGGGAGTTGGTGATAGACAGGGAGGCCTGGCGTGCTGCAATTCATGGGGTCGCAAAGAGTCGGACACGACTGAGTGACGGAGCAGAACTGAACCTACCAAGTATATATATATATATATATATATTTTTTTTTTTTTTTTTTTTGATTATTGAAAACATTCAAAAAATCTTCCATTCTTTATCCCCTATGTCTATGTAAAGATTAGATATTGATTTGTAATGTTACATTTTCATATCAATTTTCACTACTAGCTACATCATCTTGTGCTTGCTTTTTGAATGTTGCTTTAAGAGATTTCTATGAAAGAAGTGGAAACCTTTATCTTAACATCTGTTTATACATAGCATGATGAACAGTATTTAAACACTGCTTACTACTTAGAGAAGCTAACTCCTAACCACAATCTTCTTAAGAGTTCAACTGCTTATCATGAGATTACTTGTCTTTTTTTTTTTTTTTTATTTTTGCCTTGCCCATATTACATAAAGGAGCCAACTCTAGTATATAAAATCAATTTTAATAATGAGAAACCACTTAAGGGTTTTATCTGATGTTCCCAACTTTAATGATATGAATCATGTTTCAGAATCATCTGTGGAATAAACTGTCCAAATATGGTTTTTCTGCCTGGCCTTTGCTGTCATGAGACTATTTTGAGAAGCTGATTGGACTAATGATAGCAAAATAAGTCTATGAACAGGAGTCTGGCTAGACAAACAAGGTTAGGTAATGAATTCTCACTGAATTTATTTAAGCCTATTTTGTTATGCACCTACTAGGTGTAAGGCACAGTGCTAGTCCTTGGGTAATAAAAAGGGGAATGATTTCAGTCTTTAGGGAACATACAGCCTGTCAGGGTACCCAGGCGTATTTACAGTTTACTTAATGAAAGTCAGACTTAAGGATATAACAGTGCATACTGTTAAAATGAGGATGAAAAGGTCCAGTGGTAGCATTGAAGGAGATCAAGGCTATACCAGACTGAGGTTACTCACATGGTGTTTTCAGGGATTGGGATAAGGCATTCTAGAAGGAGATTGTTGCTGTTGTTCAGTCACTAAGTCTTGCCTGACTCTTTGCAACCCCATGGACTGCAGCACACCAGGCTTCCCTGTCCTTTACCATCTCCCAAAGCTTGCTCAAACTCATGTCCATTGAGTCAGTGATGCCATCCAACCATGTCATCCTCTGTCATCCCCCTCTCCTCCTGCCTTCAATCTTTCCCAGCATCAGGGTATTTTCCAGTGAGTCAGCTCTTCACATCAGGTGGCCACTAGAGATGGTGAGATTGAAAGCTAGGACTGTAGATTTTAATAGATTGGACCTAAAATGGGAACAGTCTGAATAATGATCTAAGGAATTTGAACTCGATTCTGAAGACATTAGGGAAGTACCAACGGTGTTTGATCGAGGCAGCTACATTATAGTATCAATGCTGTGAATCACTGCTTTGTGAAAATAGAAACCACTTAGAGTAGCCATACTCCATATGTATATACTTGGAAGGGACTGTGGGATTTAATTTTCATTCAGTGACCATATACACAATATCTGTTTTTTTCTCTATGTTATTTTATAGATTTTCAAATTTCTTTCAGATAGAAACATTGATTAGTGAATCCATTTATTTTCAAATGTTAAACATGTTATCAAAAATACTGCTTAAAGGATTCACAACATGAAGTCTCCAATAAAAAGTAAAACTGCAATCTTTTTCTTTTCTGCTGTGAATAGGTGTTGAGTAGCAGTGATGACAAGGGAACTAGTGTGCTTTCTAATATCCAAGGTTCATTTTATTAACAGCATAGAAATTGAAAATTTAACCCATCATCATAAACACAGGCATGCCATGCCTATAATATACCCAAAGCAATATATCTTCATAGCAATTCTTTTAGAATGTCTTTTAGAACAGAAGTTCTCATAAAATTTTAATCCACAGCTTTGAATTTCACCTTTTGGTTCTTACAGCCAACATAATTATTTCCTTTTAATACTTTTTAAACTTTATACATATGATATGCAGTCCGTTATACATGCATTTTATTATTTCCAAACATGTCTAGCCTTTTTGATATTCTAATATCTTTTAAGAAAAAATACAATTCAAGAAAAGAATTGCATGCATTTATTTCACTAAGTATAGAGCTTAGCTTCTTTTAAATTTAGAAACAAGAGGACATATAATCTTTCATCCTCAAATATATCACTTATTTTTATAAAAGACACCAACTCTTTATGTGACTAGAAGTTGGTCTTTGCCTATTGTGAGTTTAAAGCAAACATTTTTGCTATAAGAAACCTTCTTGTTATTTCAATTATATTTCCTCATAGAGTGTAGATAGTATTAGAGAAATGGGGAAAAAATACACCATATGGGTGTTTAGGTTAGTAAAAATTTTTATGTTTTTTTTTTCCTTTTAATATCCAGTCTATGTTGAGGTAATAGTGAATATAATATCATTATCTTTACGGAGAAGAGTACTTACCTGCATGTAACCTCATTTTCTCTAATGGGAGGTTAGGGATGAAGAGTATCTCCTCCCTCCTAAGGCTGTCATGCTCAGGCCTGGTAAATACCATTTCTCTGCATGCTGTGCATATTAAATGAAGATTGCAATTCTAGTAAAATGTAGTATTGGACACATCTAAGTCAACTCCACTGTTTTCAAAGAGCAGTAATTCAAATTAGTATTAAAGATGCTCCAGGCTTTCCAGAAATGTAGAGTCTGTCAACTCTTCACTGTCGTCTCCTGTCTGCAGAGTGAGTCATTGCCTTCATCACACCCACAGGTCCCTGCTATCCACAGGTGTTGTACCACTTTTTAACTTTTTAAACAATTCTGTGCATTTCTGTATCCTATTCTGGCTTGTGAACCTGTTATTTTTTCTTTCTTTTTTTATTTTTTAGATTATGAAAATATGATCACACATTTACAGGAGACTTGGAAAATACAGAACAAAATTACATATATAGTTCTACTATATATCACAATTATTTTTTAAGTAGATGAAGTAAGAGCTTTGGTTGGAGTTTCAGTGTCAAACTCAAAAATTAACAAAATAACTATACAGAGAAGTAGAAGGATATAGTGGACCCGAAAAGCACTGTGAACCAATTCAACATAATTATGATTTATACAATTTTCACACAGCAGTAGGATACAAAATCTATCCAAGTTCCCTTTGACTATTAACTAGGAGACACTGGAACATACCCAGGAACATAAGACCAGGTGCAAAAATTTCATGGTCCAAAGGTATTGAAATCTTACAGAGTCTGTTTTCTTATCACTGTACAGTTATATTAGAGATGCATATCAAAAGATATTTGAAAAGTAGCCCACATATTGACTTGTGAACTTGTTAGTGAAGTCCTATTCCTCTTCCTCTGCACCTGGCATATGACCGTAGACTCAGTAGATTTTAACTACTCCTCAGGAAAGACTTGTTCTTTATTTCCACTGAGGGCAGAGTCAGGGGAAGGAAGCCTTCCCAGGCAAAGATGGGAGAGAGAGTGTGAGGAAAAGGAATAGAAGATCATCCAACAGAATATGGACAGATAGTATTTTAGTAATCATGTTGAAATAGTAGAAAATATAAGGAATTTAAAGGAATCTTGTTTGATGTTTAGAATTCAGTTATACAAATTGTATTAGTACATCCTAAAGGTTTATGGGCAATACTATCCACCTACCATCAAGATGAAGCTAGTTTGAAATTCATCTTCCATAGTCTGCACTAGCTGGTTTTTTTTTTTTTTTTTTCACTCCAAAATGCTCAAAGATGTTGTGATCAGAACCTCAGTTTGCATGGCCTACTCCCGAATTTCTTTTCCTGGCATCTTGACCAGAAAATTCAGCATGCCACTTGGCTTGCTGCTGCTCTGAGTCACCTTTGTTAAATCATTTCAATGCTTACTCAGGAATATTACTGTCACAATTAATTTGCAGTGACTCCCTGGTGGCTCAGATGGTAAAGCGTCTGTCTACAATGTGGGAGACCCGGGTTCGATTCCCGGGTTGGGAAGATCCCCTGGAGAAGGAAATGGCAATCCACTCCAGGACTATTGCCTGGAAAATCCCATAGACAGAGGAGCCTGGTAGGCTATAGTCCATGGGGTCGCAAAAGAGTCGGACACGACTGAGCGACTTCACCTTCACCTTCTGGATAGGAAGGTATCAGAAGCTTCTAGAATCACCAGTTAAGTGTTTTACAGTCCAGTTGGACTTTTATGATCCATTATAATCTACCCTTTGTACAAATGAAGGAGCAGAAGTAACCCATCTGATGGGAATAGATACGGCATCATGACTACAACCCAGCTTTCCTGATTTTCCTCAGGTATTTTTCTTCATGTCTCCAAAAGCTGACCTCTCAAAGACTGTTCAGAGTACATTTTTCTATTGAAGTAAAAAAAATGACTGAAAGATAATATACAAATTCCTTCTTGCTACTTGCTTCAGTGTTTATTTTTCCTTTACGAATCTGG
Source organism: Tragelaphus eurycerus (assembly GCA_935064755.1). Lineage (NCBI taxonomy): Eukaryota > Metazoa > Chordata > Mammalia > Artiodactyla > Bovidae > Tragelaphus > Tragelaphus eurycerus. The sequence continues at coordinate 2,352,307 of CAKXYN010000135.1, read as the reverse complement.
ACTTGACAAGGAATAATTTTGATAGCCCAATTTTTTTTTTTTAGCTTGTTGAAATTTATTTAACTATCATTTTTCTTGTTTGATAAGGTTCTGATTTATGAATGAAGAGAGGTTTTTTTAGATTAATTTGGTGCCCATTAGCAGAAGAATAATGGCACCCCACTCCAGTACTCTTGCCTGGAAAATCCCATGGATGGAGGAGCCTGGTAGGCTGCAGTCCATGGGGTCACTAAGAGTCAGACACGACTGAGGGACTTCACTTTCACTTTTCACTTTCCTGCATTGGAGAAGGAAATGGCAACCCACTCCAGTGTTCTTGCCTGGAGAATCCCAGGGACGGGGGAGCCTGGTGGGCCGCCGTCTATGGGGTCACACAGAGTCAGACACGATTGGGGTGATGTAGCAGAAGCATAAAGCATTTTCCTAATATTAATATTTTGAAGATGTTTGCTATGTATCAGGTTCTCTGCTGCACACTTTATATGGATTATGTCAGTTAATTCTTACAGTAGACCTAATGTATTATTGCTATTATCATTTTACAAAACAAGAAATAGACTTTGAGAAGTCATCTATCACATGATGAGCCATCTATCACAGAGTAAGCAAAAGGTAAGTTGGAGACCAAATCGAGAATCCAGTCATATTGGCAAAAATCATGGCTGAAGGATGCTTTGCCATTTGAGGGACTAGTGACACTTGATTCCAGCTACCCTTAAGTAATTCATGATATTCACAAATTCTTACACTGTTGGCAAAGAATGTTTTAGCCTTTTTCCAAACAGTGCAAAGTGAAGTCGTTTGGATGTGTCCAACTCTTTGTGACCCCATGGACTGTAGCCTACCACACTCCTCTGTCCATGGGATTTTCCAGGCAAGAGTACTGGAGTAGGTTGCCATTTCCTTCTCCAGAAGATCTTCCCGACCTAGGGATCAAACCCAGGTCTCGCGCATTGTAGGCAGATGCTTTACCATCTGAGCCACCAGGGAATTTTTCTTTTGCACCAAAAAAAATTTGGCTAAATAGATGACTGGGATTGGCTTGACAGATCAGACCAATCTGATTCCTTCTGTCTATTCTGAATATTTTTCTCCAAAGTTCCAGGATAAGGAAATGGATCCCTTTCCTAGGTAGAGGGGAGCACGTTACTTTGATGAAGACCCTACAAGTGACCTTATTCCCCAAATGATTTTTATATTAAGTTTTCAAAACTCAAATTTAAAGTTATTACCAAAAACTTAAAATCTTCAATCTGAGAAGCATACGTGAAATGTTATCATGTAATCAGATTTATCAGTCCTCTGTCCGTATCAGATGATGTTCTGTCTCAGTAACCTGGGTGTGATTGATTATACAGGTCTCTGTATATATTATAAGGATGCTTTGCAAGAATTTGGTACCTGGTTGTTGTTTTTCATTGTTTTTTATGAACCTCTCATTATTATTAAACTAGATTATTTCAGAGTTAAGTCTATTAGCCTTGGCATTAATGAACCAATCCAAAAATAGATCTAGTTATGCATTTGTATGCCTCTAGTCATAAAGAATATACATAACTGAGATAAAATGGATATGAAGGCTTTTTGCTTTAATCTGGTACATGGTTCTGTATGTGGTGCTGAGGCAACCACTCTCATTTTTTTCCCCTTTGTTCATCTTGTATATGATGATTTTTGTAATAATAAACTTTCTTATAGTATACGTGGTAGGCTTAATTAATGATAAATTGATATCTATGTGAATTTGAGTTTCTTAGAAAATCACAGTATAGGTCAAGGTTCTCCTGTGAAGGATGCTGTATTTTTCTATATGAAAATCACCACGATCGTTACCTCACAATCCAGCCATTCCACTTCTGGATGTTTCAGTTCAGTTCAGTTCAGTTGCTCAGTCATGTCCGACTCTTTGCAACCCCGTGAATCGCAGCACGCCAGACCTCTCTGTCCATCACCATCTCCAGGAGTTTACTCAAACTCACGTCCATCGAGTCGGTGATGCCATCCAGCCATCTCATCCTCTGTTGTCCCCTTTTCCTCCTGCCCCCAATCCCTCCCAGCATCAGAGTCTTTTCTAATGAGTCAACTCTTCGCATGAGATGGCCAAAGTACTGGAGTTTCAGCTTTAGCATCATTCCTTCCAAAGAACACCCAGGGCCGATCTCCTTGTTTAGCCGAAGAATTTTGTTTAGTTGCTCAACTGTGTCTGACTATTTGCGACTCCATGGTCTATAACCTGCCAGGATCCTCTGTCCATGGGATTTCCCAGGCAAGAGTACTGGAGTAGGTTGCTATATTTTTTTATATGAAAATCATCATGATCATTACCTCACAATCCAGCCATTCCACTTATGGTTATTTACCCAGAGAAAATGAAAACACTAATTTGAAAAGATATATACATCTGTGTTAGAGAAGGCGATGGCACCCCACTCAAGTACTCTTGCCTGGTGAATCCCATGGACGGAGGAGCCTGGTAGGCTGCAGTCCATGGGGTTGCGAAGAGTCTGACACGACTGAGCGACTTCACTTTCACTTTTCACTTTCATGCATTGGAGAAGGAAATGGCAACACACTCCAGTGTTCTTGTCTGGAGAATCCCAGGGACGGGAGAGCCTGATGGGCTGCCGTCTATGGGATCGCACAGAGTCGGACACGACTAAAGCGATTTAGGAGCAGCAGCAGCAGCATACACCTATGTTCGTCATAGCATTAGCCAAGCTATGGAAAAAAATCTAATTGCCCATCAGTGGGTGAATGGATAAAGATGAGGTGCTGTCTTATCTAAGTATAATGAAGTACTGCTTAGTCTTCAAAAAGATGAAATTCTGCCATTTGTGACAACACAGATAGATCCCGAGAAACATGGATTTTACCTATGCTAAGTGAAGTAAGTCAAAGAAAGTGAAAGTCGCTCAGTTGTGTCAAACTCTTGCGACCCCATGGACTATACAGTCTATGGAATTATCTAGGCCAGAACACTGGGGTGGGTAGCCCTTTCCTTCTCCAGGGGATCTTCCCAACCCAGGAGCCACAAGGAAAGCCCAAGAATACTGGAGTGGGCAGCTTATACCTTGTCCAGCGGATTTTCCCAACCAAGGAATTGAACCAGGGTCTCCTGCATTGCAGGTGGATCCTTTACCAACTGAGCCATCAGGGAAGCCCAAGTCAAAGAAATAAAGACAAATACATAGGATTTCACTCACTGGTAGAACAGTAAAACCAAACAAAACAGATACAGATCAGTGGTTACTGCAGAAGAATGGGGTGTGGTGAGGGCAAAATCAGTAAGGGGATCAACTGTTTGGTGTTAAATAAAACCTAAAATCTGGTGGTGAGCTCTTTACAGTATATACAGAAAACTATACCATGAAACATACAAAATGTTATAATGCAATGTTACCTCAGTAAAAAAGATATAAAAGAGAAAACAATGCTATGGCAAGACTAGTTATAAAACAAAACATAGTGAAAAGATTAATAAATAAGAAGTAAAAATTAAAAAAAAAATCACCATGTTCAAAAGAACACACAGAGCTATTATTCATACATTTGAGCAAGAATCTCAAAGAAGACTTACCTCTCTAGATAGTCACTGTTAGGCGAGAATAAGTACAGTAATATAATACAATTTTGATACGTGTTTTGGAGCTTGACTTGATTCTGTCCTCTATATCTAAATAGAATTGTTTTATTATATGTGAAGCAGTGTTTTTAATGAGTTTCTTCTGTTCTATCCAGTGGTAAATATCTTGTCTGAGATTCAAGAAGAATCTCTTTTTATCACATTCAAGCTCCAGGAGAGATTCTGATTTTCAGGCTCCCAGGTACTTAGCAACAAACTTAGGCTTCTCAGCGTAGCTCTTCATTCATTGCTAATCTGCTTCTCCATTCAGTGAGCAGTATTGAGTTCCTACTATATACAGAAAGTACAAAGATATAAGCCAGAACTCTTGTCTTCAAGGAACTGAAGGCATAATAATGTGCAAAGACACAGAGATACTGTAGTTTTATGATAAATACTCATAGCCTCGAACAGAGCCAGACACAGAATAGGCACTTGGTAATTGTTTGTGAAAGGAACAGATGGAGTACAATAAAGAAGCCCAGGTGGGCAGGTCATGCTGAAGGCACAGGTGTGCTGGGTTCCCTACTCCTTTATGAAAGGGCCTCAAGTGAAGAATACAGAAAGAGTAGAAATAGGAGGAAGGACATGACCAGATACCATGATGGGTAGGTGGAGGGTGTTTCTGGGACATAATGTATGGATCATGTGCTGACCAGAATGAAGGTATGCAAGGCAGGGCACCTTGTCGTGGAGGTTCTAGTGGTCAGATGTTGAGGCGAGTCTTGAGTGCCTTCAGAGGTATTGACTGAAACAGTCTCCCAAACTCAAATTCTTTCTCCTGCACTCTATTGATGCATGTATTGCTGCTGCTGCTGCTAAGTCGCTTCAGTCGTGTCCGACTCTGTGCGATCCCATAGACGGCAGCCCACTAGGCTCCTCTGTCCCTGGGATTCTCCAGGCAAGAGTGCTGGAGTGGGTTGCCATTTCCTTCTCCAATGCATGAAAGTGAAAAGTGAAAGTGAAGTCGCTCAGTCCTATCCGACTCTTAGCGACACCATGGACTGGAGCCTACCAGGCTCCTCTGTCCATGGGATTCTCCAGGCAAGAGTACTGGGGTGGGGTGCCATTGCCTTCCCCGGATACATGTATTAACACCCCCTTTTAAGTAAGAAGAGGCCTGCAATGTGGGAGACCTGGGTTCGATCCCTGGAAGATCCCCTGGAGAAGGGAAAAGCTACCCACTCCAGTATTCTGGCCTGGAGAATTCCATGGAGTGTATAGTTCATGGGGTTGCAAGGAGTCAGACACGACTGAGTGACTTTCACTTCACATTCACTTAAGTAAGAAGAGTCAACTGAATGTGGAGACCACACAGAATTGATGGAACTTTCTACCACTTGCAAAGAATGTCCCTTCCCTTCCCAGCACTGCTGGACTGTCTCCACTTGATTATGCCCAGCTTTCATCACGGTTCTCTCGTAGTCACACTGTTTATTTTCTCTATCACTTGAGTTTTGCTTCACTTCCCATTAGTAGCTTCTCTGACTTAATGTTTGTTCTTTTTTTAACACTAGAGTTAAATATTTACAGATGAGCAAACCAGAGAAAAATAACAGAGTTCACAATTTCAGAGAGCATACCACTCACAAGTCAGCCTTTTATTCATGTCTTTTTTTTTTCTTTTAGCAAAGCCCCATTTCCTGTGTAATTTTATCAGTTATTTTTTAATTATAGGGGACCCCTCATCTGTGATTCCTCAGTGTGTGTGTGTTAAAGTTGCTCAGTTGTGTCAGACTCTTTGCAACTCCATGGACTGTAGCTTACAAAGCTCCTCTGTCCAAGAGATTTCTCAGCCAAGAATACTAGAGTGGGTTGCAGTTTCTTACTCCAGGGGATCTTTCTGACCCAGGGATCTAACCCGTGCCTCCTGCATTTGCAGACAGATTCTTTACCATTGAGTCACCTGGGAAGCTGTGATGCCAAGGTGCTTTATGTTAATTTGCAATTGGACTGTTGGTGTACATTCTTATTTACAAACAAGGAAAATGGATGTCATTCAATTAACACAAACCTAGAAAATCTCACTCTATCACTTAGTGCTGCCAGAACCTTCCATTCCCATAGAGTGCACCATAGCGGGGCTGATAAAGCTGTTTCTTACTGATGCTTCTGCATGTTGGACAGAGTGGTACCTTTTTCACCTCGTGCATTCCCCTGGAGCATGGCTACCTTTGTGGAGGATCGAAAAGCTGCTGGGAGCCCATCATTTCCTTCTTTTAGTAGCTCTGTTTCATTAAATATTGTGCAAGATAAGGATGGGTGCTTACTAAAGCATTTGCTTATGAAGGACCTTGTAAACCATGATAACGAGTTGGCATTTTATTTTAAGGATGGTAGAAAGCCATTGGCATCTCTGGAAGAGTGAAAGTAATCAGATTTGTGGTGGAGAATGAAAAAGGTCCAGCTACAGTGAAGAGACTGAGCTGGAGGCAGGTTAACATGAAGGTATGGAGACCAATGAGAAGGCTCTTACTGTGAACTAAGCTGAAGTGATGGTGGCTTTGGCCAGTGGAGTGCAGTGTAGAGTTCTGTACGTGGTTTAAGAGGAATAATTGCTAGGAGTGAATGATTCATTGGATGGGAGGCTAAAGAGAGAGAGTAGAATTGTCTAGTTGAAGGACTGGGCGTGGAGATTTCACTGAGATAGAGAACATGTGGAGAGGGTCAAGTTGGGGTTAGGAAATGAGTTTACTTTTTCTGACTAATACTTTACTCACAAAATATATACATCTATTTAATATGTGCCAAGTGTTTAGATTTTTCTGCAGCTAAAAAGTGTATTTCACATCTTTTTTTTTCCCCCTTAACATTTTGACCACATTGCATTTGAGAATCTTAGTTCCCTGAGCAGGGATCAAACCCAAGCCCTCTCTGCAGTGAAGTGTGGAGTCTTAAACAGCTGGACCACCAGAGAAGTCCCAAGTATTGCATGTCTTTGAGATGAGAAAGCATCTGCTCTCTGCCTAGCTCCCCATCAAGGTCTTTCCCACTACAATCCTATAGATGACATGCTAAAGCCTTTAAACCAAATTTGGCCTGTTGCCTGGTTTTGTAGGGCCCAAAAGTTAATAATGATTTCTAAGTTTTTAAATGGATGGGTGAAAAATTTGAAAGAGAAGAATATTTTCCACCAAGTATAAATTATCTGAAAATTAAATTCAGTCTCCATACAATTTTTTAAAACACCAGAATACCCATTCATTTCCATACTGTATATGGCTACTTTTGTGTTTTTTCAACCCCAGAGTTCAGTGGTTGCAACAGGGACCTTTGAAATGACAATCCTTAACATTTTTACCACTTGGTTATTTACAAAAACGTATGATGATCCCTGGACTAAATGATTGTTTCATTCTCAAATTTGATGATTCTAAATTAAAAAAAAAAAAAGAACAACTTAAAAAAATGTAGCAGCATCCTAGTTGGGGGATCATGTACTTCTAGTTGGGTTTTCAGATTGATAACTGTGCCAGCCACCAGATGTTCCAATGTAAAACTTATTAATGCATTTAATTAGTATTGACTTTCTCCAGTGTTTATGGACCAGAGGAATATGGAAGTGTATTTCAGAGAAGGTAAAGTTAATTCAGGAGCTAGAAAAAAAAATAGAGATGGCATCTTAGCTGGGTTTATCTTTATGCCAACATTAAAAAAAATAATAGCAAATGCTTTCTCTGGGCAGCTTCAAGTTGCAATATCATTAGCAATACAGCAGTATTTCATGTTACAGTCAACTTTATTAGAATGTGTTAGGTGTTGAGATGATGCTGTGTGCTACATGGTAGCTGTTAGAGCTGAAATTGGTTTGCAGTCATGCTTCAACCTATTTGCTTTTAGAAAAAAATAACTTTATCTAACCAACCATAGTAATAACTATTTTTCAAGTTGCATTGCATACCGTTTTCAGAATTATAAGTAAGGCCTGATACTGCAAGGCGGATTCTTCTGCTGCATACAAAGCATGGCATTTATGTGTATACGTCTTCAATTTGTTGAAAGTGATATAAAATATTAGAAAGCACATCAGATATTGGTTCCTTTCCTTCATACGTTCCCTCAGCCAATTAACAATGCATGATCTAATTAGTTTTGCCATTTGATTTAATAACTCTTAAATCAACTGACATCTGTTCAAAAACATGGTATCTTTTGTTTCAGAGCTTCTTTAAGAATCATTGCTGTCATATTTCGGAGAAGGCAATGGCACCCCACTCCAGTACTCTTGCCTGGAAAATCCCATGGATGGAGGAGCCTGGTGGGCTGCAGTCCATGGGGTCGCTAAGAGTCGGACACAACTGCGTGACTTCACTTTCACTTTTCACTTTCACGCATTGGAGAAGGAAATGGCAACCCACTCCAGTGTTCTTGCCTGGAGAAACCCAGGGACAGAGGAGCCTGGTGAGCTGCCGTCTATGGGGTTGCACAGAGTCAGACACGACTGAAGCGACTCATCATCATCAGCAGCAGCAGCAGCTGTTGTATTTATACATGTGACATAATTCTAAGGTGGCTATGGCTGTTGAGATTATTGACCATGAAATAGTCTGAAGTGAAAGTTTTACAAACCCTTTTAGGAGAAATTTTTTCCTCTACTTCTGTAACAGACATGCAACAGATCTTTGGTCCATTGTTTTTATTCTTTTAGTCTTTCTACTTTATATTGAAATTCCAGGTAACATCAGAGTAACTAAGACATATTTATAGGTCTTCAAAAAAACATGGATTAAAGTAAATACTGAAAACCACTCATGTAGATGAGCTAACTTCCCTTTTCCTCCAAAACTCTTGCCATTTATGCATGCGTGCCTACGTGCTCAGTCATATCTGTCTCTTTATGACCCCATGGACTTTAGCTCCCCAGGTGCCTCTGTCCATGGAATTTTACAAGCAGGAATACTGGAGTGGGTTGCCATTTCCTTCTCCAGGGAATTTTCATGACCCAAGGATTGAACCAACATCTCCTATGTTAGCAGGCCGATTCTTTACTATTGAGTCACCTGGGAAGGGTATGTTTGTTTATCTATTGTTTATTTTTGTTGTTTGTTATTGACTATGCCAAAGCCTTTGACAGTGTGGATCACAATAAACAGTGGAAAATTCTGAAAGAGATGGGAATACCAGACCACCTGATCTGCCTCTTGAGAAATTTGTATGCAGGTCAGGAAGCAACAGTTAGAACTGGACATGGAACAACAGACTGGTTCCAGATAGGAAAAGGAGTACGTCACAGCTGTATATTGTCACCCTGTTTACTTAACTTATATGCAGAGTACATCATGAGAAATGCTGGACTGGAAGAAACACAAGTTGGAATCAAGATTGCTGGGAGAAATATCAATAACCTCAGATATGCAGATGACACCACCTTTATGGCAGAAAGTGAAGAGGAACTGAAGAGCCTCTTGATGAAAGTGAAAGTGGAGAGTGAAAAGGTTGGCTTAAAGCTCAACATTCAGAAAACGAAGATCATGGTATCCGGTCCCATCACTTCGTGGGAAATAGATGGGGAAACAGTGGAAACAGTGACAGACTTTATTTTTCTGGGCTCCAAAATCGCTGCAGATGGTGACTGCAGCCATGAAATTAAAAGATGCTTACTCCTTGGAAGAAAAGTTATGACCAACCTAGAAAGCATATTGAAAAGCAGAGACATTACTTTGCCAACAAAGGTTCGCCTAGTCAAGGCTATGTTTTTTTCTGTGGTCATGTATGGATGTGAGAGTTGGACTGTGAAGAAGGCTGAATGCCAAAGAATTGATACTTTTGAACTGTGGTGTTGGAGAAGACTCTTGAGAGTCCCTTGGACTGCAAGGAGATCCAACCAGTCCATTCTGAAGGAGATCAGCCCTGGGATTTCTTTGGAAGGAATGATGCTAAAGCTGAAACTCTAGTATTTGGGCCACCTCATGCAAAGAGTTGACTCATTGTAGAAGACTCTGATGCTGGGAGGGATTGAGGGCAAGAGGAGAAGGGGACGATAGAGGATGAGATGGCTGGATGGCATCATTGACTCGATGGATGTGAGTCTCAGTGAGCTCCGGGAGTTGGTGATGGACAGGGAGGCCTGGTGTGCTGAGATTCATGGCGTCACAAAGAGTTGGACACGACTGAGTGACTGATCTGATCTGATCTGATTGTTTAGTTGCTAAGCCATCTGGGATTTCCAGTGATAAAGAATTCACCTATCAAGGCAGATTGGTCAGGTGCGATCCCTGGGTTGGAAGGATCCCCTGGGGAAGGAAATGGCCACCTACTCCAGTATTCTTCCTATCTAAGCCCCTTGTTAATTTCCCTATTCCCCAAGATGTGCCAACCTTTCACCAGCATGGGGTATATTTCTAAATGTTGGTTTTATGTGCTTATTTTATGCCCCCATGTGTATCATGGGTGCTTTGATATGTGAATCCTAAATAGTAAACTCTATTGGCCCGGTTTGAATAAATTCATCCTTAAACTCTGTGTATAAGTATCCAAGCCAACAAGAGAAGTCCATTTCTTGGACACTCTTCAGCCTCAGATATTGCTTGGTTTCTGAGAATTATTAAATAATGCTGATGTCAGGGACCTAGGTCATTCCTAAATTGCAGTCTCTGGTTCTAAAATCTATTCAGTTCTCCTTCCTCTCCCTCCACTCTCATACAACATGTTCTCATTTTTGACCATTGCTTTCCGCTCCAAGTTTGCTTTTCATGGTCTTCCCAGATTTATGATATGACAGAAAATTGAAATCAAGATATTGAGTGAGAGCTTCAAGAATCAGTCATTAGCCTTTGGGGAGTGCCTACTCTGTACTGTGCGATTTACATGTGTTATAGTTAAAATTGACTTACATCTCAGAACTGCCTTTAAAGTGTTATTATTTCCAAGTGAGGGAGATGAAATACATGGGAGTTGATTTGTTGACTACTTAGCCCATCTGCATAGGTCAGTCTGGATGTAAAGCCTGTGATATTTTTTTCAAAGTTACTTTCTCAAGGGAGAAAGTGTATACAGAGAAGAACACAAAGCTAAAGAATATGTCTTAGAGAAATCTCTCCTTAAAATGTAGGCTCAAAAGGGAGCCAGGAAAGGCAACTGAAGGAGGCAAAAATTCCATGGGAAGCGGGGCTTCTAAGAGAAAATTGTCAGGTGGTTGACTTGGGACTGTGAGGTAAAACCTGTGAGAGGAGCTAGTCCCTGGCCTAACTGGCACATTTCCTCGTGTCTCTGTTTCACACTTGTTCTCTTAGGGTGCCAGTCATCTCCCTGGGTGACCTGATGCCCTCTGCAAGGGACTAGGGACACCTTCTCAAGTATCAAGCATCTTCTGTGTCTCTAAATTCTGCGTCATGAACTTGTTCCTCGTGGAGGGTAGCATTTCAGAAAGAGCCGTGTAACATAAAGTTCTCTTTATTTTTTTGGCCAATTCACTGAAGGTTGAATCCGGGTTTTTGTCTAGACAGCCTTTCTTTGAAGTTGATGTGTTTAGGTGCCGTCTTGAGGACCCACCGCTATTCTATTTACCATGTTTCCTGTGGCAACCTTGTGTGAGGAGTAGAGAATTTTAACAAGTTTCTTGATTCTTCTATGGAGATTAATGTGCTAGTAAAAACTTTATGAGCCCTTAATCATTCATAGCAAACCTATAGGATCCTCTGAAGCTAAAAGCTTCAGCATTCATAATTAAGAGACAGTGGGATAGGACCGTGTAAACATGGAAGTGGGCCTCCCAGAAAACGTGATGAGCATTTTCTTTATTTTTCTCTTCATCTTTTATATTTCAGCTTACCGGGTGGCGCTAGTGGTAAAGAATCCACCTGCCAATGCAGGAGACGTAAGAGACACAGGTTCGATCCCTGGGTTGGGAAGACCCCGTGGTAAAGGAAATGGCACCCCACTCCAGTATTCTTGCCTGGAAAATCCCAGGGATGGAGGAGCCTGGAGGGCTACAGTCCCTGGGGTTGCACGAGTCAGATATGACTTAGTGACTAAACAACAACAAGGTTGGTTAATGTGGAACTAGAACAATGGTTCTGTGTTAACTGGTTCTATGTTAATGTGGAACTAGAACGTTGGTTCTGTGTTAATTGGTTCTATGTTAATGTGGAACTAGAACATTGGTTAATGTGGAACTAGAGGTTGCAAGAGTCAGATTTGACTTAGTAACTAAACAACAACAAGGTTTGGTTAATGTGGAACTAGAGGCTTACAGTGTAAACATTTATAATATTTTCAAAACAACTTATTTTTCTTCCTGGATTCCACAGCACATACATTTCTCCTGAGGTCTCTTATGACAACATACTGTTTATTATAAAATTATGTTCATTTGTCTTATTCTCAAGAAACAATACATTTTATGTCTAAAAATATATGCCATCTAGTCACAGTGGAGTTATTCCAAACGGTCCATGACTTAACACTTGCTGCCACTATATTTGTAGGGTAATTTGGGGTAAATGAATTTGGGCTGACACCATTAAGTAAAATGATCCTTTTCTAAGTTAGTTTAAGTGGTGGATTTTATTGATAATTTCAAGCAAAGTTTTTCATATGTATTTTAAGGAAATACGTGATTTAAATGATCTTTTGAAAGAAAAAGGAGTATTACTTGATGTTTAGTTATAAAAAAAAGACAAAAAAAATATTTGGCTTACTTCTTTCCCTAATACTGGATTGTAACTGAAACAATTATGGCAAGATTTATTGACTGCTCAAGTGAAAACAACTGACCATAAAAAATAGAGTTGTCATTTCACCCCACCCGAGAGTCTCTGTGCACTGTTACTTGTTTGCACAGATGCGTTGAGGGAAATTCCTGGTCCTGGGGTTTTCTAAGCTGTCATTGTCAGTTTGTCTTACTTTTAACATAAAATAAATGTACAATGAGATTTTTTTGAAATTTTGTATGTACTCTGTTTTCTCCTAATTCTTCATTTAGGTGCTGTCTTTGTTATTACCTTAAATATTCTGACACAGTTAAGGCACAATCTTTTTAATTATAAAATTAGTGCTGCTAGTTTTTTCAGTCTGTCAGGATACAATGACATTGTATTCCAGGCAAACGGGATCCCCTGCAATTGTACTACGTGATATCTAAATTTGGGCTTAAATGACCAAGGCTGTGGGAGACGTAAACCACACAGACTTTTCTACATCAATGATGTTTATTCAGGATTCAAGTAAACCTCGAGACTGACTCTGTTCTTTGGCTTCCGATGTGTGTTCACCATTGCCTGCTTCATCGTCTTCGTCTCCACATCAGGGTTGGAATAGCTTCAGGGCGTCTCTGGTGGCACCTGTCTTACATGGCAATGTCTACTTGGCTTCTTTACAAAATGCTGTCTTTGCTTCTTACTCGTTAGACTCATTCTGCCCAGTTTCTAGCTATGAACTGTTGTCACCGTGATGGATTTCCTGACCTTGAGAGAGAGACTGTGGCAGCCAAGTTGGTGTCATACTGCATTTTGTGTCTCTGTTTTTTGACTGGATAAATGTTCCTTAATTATTGCTGGTTCTTCAACCTTGGGGAAAACTCTGGCAGTATTATCAGTTTTTATATTTGACAGCTTCGAAATCGAGAGCCTTTGGCCATAATGTCTTAAGTTAAAGGTTTCAATTTATATGCTTTTCAGTTAATTTTATGTAATAGTTAAGTTAAAAATTACACAAACACATTTATTTAATAAAGAGCATTGCATTTACTATTATATTTAATGGTAATGATAATTATTTAAAAGGCACCAACTTATCCCCATGACCAAATGCTATAGTACAGCATTAATACATGTAAATATTAAGAAGAGTATTCATTTTCATCTATGAAAAGGGAAACTTGATTTATTCGAAAAATATAATGAAAACTATAATTATCTAGCAGTAAAAAAAAAATGCCATTCCTTTGAAAGAGTATGGCCCAAATCTTCCACAATTTGGAGCAAAATCACATCAATCATTTTTTTACGTTGATCAGATAAACAGAATAATTAATATTATCTCTCTTCTTGTGATGTGCTCCTGTCCTTAGCAATTCATCATTAGGGTGCTATCCCTTATGTAAACTCAGATTTGTGTTTAAAAATATTTTATGTGTATCTTGCACACCAACTCATTTATACTGGCTTTATTACAATGTGTACATGAATATATGATTCATATGGACCATTTTATACAATGAGGTCTCCGTCAATTGTTTAATTCCACCTCCCTCCCTGCCCCCATTATCCTTAAAAATTAATCTAGCATGAATTAAGGAGTAGATAGTAAACACGTCCTGAAGGAATCTGGCAGTGACAAATTCAAAAGTTTTTTTGTTTCTTTTTTTTTTTTTTTTTTTGGTCTTCAAATATCTCTTATCTGAAAGATATAATACTAGTAAATTACGTTTTATTTTTACTAGACCACAAAGTTGGTCACAGCTTAATAACTTGTAGGAACTAAATCCTAGCTCTAGCTCTGCCACTAAGGAAATGCAACTCAGATGTGAGCATAGCCAGCTCAGCATCTTCATTTTCCGAACCTGACGGTTTGCCAGCCATCTTCTAGAAAGGCTTTTCAGAACCTGGATTTCTAGGCCCCACCCTTAATGTACTTGGACTGTAATCTTCTTGGACTGCCAGAGAGGGGGTAATTTTTCAAACTCTCTTTCTCCTGTGCAGGCAGACCAAAGGCTAACATTTATTTATTTATTTTAATTTTTATTTTATTTTTTAACTTTACAATATTGTATTGGTTTTGCCATATATCAAAATGAATCCGCCACAGGTATACATGTGTTCCCCATCCCGAACCCTCTTCCCTCCTCCCTCCCCATACCATCCCTCTGGGTTCTTCCAGTGCACCAGCCCCAAGCATCCAGTATCGTGCATCGAACTTGGACTGGCGACTCGTTTCATATATGATATTATACATGTTTCAGTGCCATTCTCCCAAATCATCCCACCCTCTCCCTCTCCCACAGAGTCCAAAAGAAAGGCTAGCATTTAGAAACCAATGTTTAGCCTGAAGCCAGATTAAGTGAAGCTTGTTTATTAGACAAAAGCTTTCCTTTCTTAGTCTTAAAATAGTCAAGCTTTTTATTTTGCTTACATCCATGTCTGTCCTTGATCCTTGGTAAAACTCTGAAAATATCATGAGCTGATGTGTTTTATATCTGAAGAAGTGATACGAGTTGTCACCAGTTACCCTCGGAAACTGGACTTTGAGTCTAGTACGTATTCCCTGGGAAGTTCCTTGGAAGGCAGCTTTACTCTGCTGGTGTTGAACCATATAAAACATCTGTGATATCTTTTTTAAAGCTTTGCTTACTGAGGAAAGAGCTATATACTTTGCTCAAACTATATTCAGTGATAGTTTGCCTACTGAATATCCTCAAGAATTAATTAGATTTCCTTCTAAAAATTTCCATTGCTCTTTCTCTGAAGTCTAAGAATCAGAAAAAAAGTTTAAAAAGTTAAATTAAAAAAATCTTATAGCAGCTAGATACTAGCCAGTGGGAATTTGCTGTATGACTCAGGAGCTCAAAGTGGTGCCCTGTAACAAGATAAAGGAGTGGGATGGGGTGGGAGGTGAGAAGGAGGTTCAGGAGGGAGAGGACATGTGTATACCAATGGCTGATTCATGTTGATGTATGGGAGAAACCAGCACAATATTGCAAAGCAATTACCTACAATTAGAATAATTTAAAAAATGTACTTCTAGAAAATAAAAGATTTTCTTCTGAATTTTTAGTTGAAAAAAATATTTCCTCCTTTTATTACAAATGCATTTATTAAGCTTGTGAAGGAATTTGATCGTTTTCAGTACAGTTCAGTTGCTCAGTCGTGCCCGACTCTTTGCAACCCCATGAATAGCAGCACGCCAGGCCTCCCTGTCCATCACCATCTCCCGGACTTAACTCAAACTCATGTCCATCGAGTCAGTGATGCCATCCAGCCATCTCATCCTCTGTTGTCCCCTTTTCCTCCTGCCTCCAATCCCTCCCAGCATCAGAGTCTTTTCCAATGAGTCAACTCTTCACATGAGGTGGCCAAAGTACTGGAGTTTCAGCTTTAGCATCATTCCTTCCAAAGAAATCCCAGGGCTGGTCTCCTTCAGAATGGACTGGTTGGATCTCCTTGCAGTCCAAGGGACTCTCAAAAGTCTTCTCCAACACCACAGTTCAAAAGCATCAATTCTTCGGTGCTCAGCTTTCTTCACAGTCCAACTCTCACATCCATACATGACCATAGGAAAATCCATAGCCTTGACTAGACGGACCTTTGTTGGCAAAGTAATGTCCCTGCTTTTCAATATGATATCTAGGTTGGTCATAACTTTTCTTCCAAGGAGTAAGCGCCTTTTAACTTCATGGCTGCAGTCACCATCTGCAGTGATTTTGGAGCCCAGAAAAACAAAGTCTGACACTGTTTCCACTGTTTCCCCATCTGTTTCCCCATCTGTTTCCCATGAACTGATGGGACCAGATGCCATGATCTTCGTTTTCTGAATGTTGAGCTTTAAGCCAACTTTTTCACTCTCCACTTTCACTTTCATCAAGAGGCTTTTGAGTTCCTCTTCACTTTCTGCCATAAGGGTGGTGTCATCTGCATATCTGAGGTTATTGATATTTCTCCCGGCAATCTTGATTCCAGCTTGTGCTTCTTCCAGTCCAGTGTTTCTCATGATGTACTCTGCATAGAAGTTAAACAGGGTGACAATATACAGCCTTGATGTACTCCTTTTCCTATTTGGAACCAGTCTGTTGTTCTATGTCCAGTTCTAACTATTGCTTCCTGACCTGCATACAGGTTTCTCAAGAGGCAGGTCAGGTGGTCTGGTATTCCCATCTCTTTCAGAATTTTCCACTGTTTTTTGTGATCCACACAGTCAAAGGCTTTGGCATAGTCAATAAAGCAGAAATAGATGTTTTTCTGGAACTCTCTTGCTTTTTCCACGATCCAGCGAATGTTGGCAATTTGATCTCTGGTTCCTCTGCTTTTTCTAAAACCAGCTTGAACATCAGGAAGTTCACGGTTCACATATTGCTGAGTCTCGCTTGGAGAATTTTGAGCATGACCTTACTAGTGTGTGAGATGAGTGCAACTGTGCGGTAGTTTGAGCATTCTTTGGCATTGCCTTTCTTTGGGATTGGAATGAAAACTGACCTTTTCCAGTCCTGTGGCCACTGCTGAGTTTCCCAAATTTGCTGGTATATTGAGTGCAGCACTTTCACAGCATCATCTTTCAGGATTTGGAATAGCACAACTGGAATTCCATCGCCTCCACTAGCTTTGTTTGTAGTGAAGGTTTCTAAGGCCCACTGGACTTCATTCACATTGTAGGATTTGTGGCTCTAGGTGAGTGATCACAGCATCGTGATTGTCTTGGTTATGAAGATCTTTTTTGTAGAGTTCCTCTGTGTATTCTTGCTACCTCTTGTTAATATCTTCTGCTTCTGTTAGATCCATACCATTTCCGTCCTTTATTGAGCCCATCTTTGCATGCTTTAAATTTCACTGATTTCTAGGCCTTCCCTGGTGGTCCAGTGGTTAAGAACCCACCTGCCAATGCAGAGGCACAGGTTCATTCCTGATCCAGGAACTAAAATCTCACTTGCTGTGAAGCAACTAAGCCTGTGGAGCCCTTGCACTCTAGAGTACATGCTCTGTATCCAGAGAAGAAAAGCCATCACTTTGAGAAGCCTGCTCACTGCAACTAGAGAGAGCCCAGGACCAGCAACACAGACCTAGCACAGCCAAAAATACATAAAATATAATGAAAGTCACTGGTTTCCAAAAGGGGGCCTACACACTGCTCAGCTGTTTAACTATGACACATAATAGATTCAGTCTACATTGTCTTTTAAAATGATATAGGAAAATTTGAAAACTGTGGGGAAATCTCAAAGATAGAATAATTTAAGCCATACATTTCATATCTGAAGTCACTGAGGCCTAGAGGGGTTTGATGATCTGCCTTAAATCACACTTGTTTAAAATCTAGGTCTTTTCATTGCCAGTCTAAATGTTCCCAAGCCAACTTGCTCAGCTCTGATACAATAATGACTTTTTTTTTTTTTTAAGTAACCTTATGTCATACATATCATGGCCTGTTTTATCTTCTCTTTCACATTTTCCAACTCTATATGATCTCATCTGTACATTCCGAAGCCTGGGGCACGCAGTTGGTATAGATGTTTGTAGATCAACGGAGATGGATAAACAGGAAGGAATGTAGGAAATGTATGTGACGTCACACCATACATCAAGCACATTACATCTAATCCGACCCACAAGCCATGCCATCTTATGTAATCTCGATGGAAAGAAAGAAGAAAACTCAGGATAAATGCCTTAGCAGCTGTCAGTGTTAAGTAATCCTTTCAAGCTGTGAGAACCTTCATTTGCCTTCAAGAGTTGTGACATATGGTCAAAAATAGTTTGAAGATTTATTGTGTCATCTCTTTTGGATGAGATTCAAAATATACTTTAAGAGTGATTCCATCCCTCATCATCCTTGAAAATATCCTTCAGAACTCATGGAGCATATAGAAAGCAGACGGAGAATGATGAAGTTCAGATGCCTCAAAGTGACAGACTCTAATCAGCATTGCCAACCTATCACAGAAAATTATGAGAAAAAAATGCAAATTTTCTACTGACACTTCACTTTTAAACACTGACATCTCATTGACCTAAAGAGGCCATTGGCATAGATAAGACTTTTGATCTATTTTCCTCTACTGTCATATTTCGGTAGGATTGCATGGCAGGTTTTACAATTATATTTTCAAGAGGCGGTCATTCTTTTCAATTTTAAGAATTTAACCTTAAAGATGAAAAAGCTAAGAAACTCAAGGGTGCCAGCGGATTCTAAGTTCTGAAAAGACTAATGAAAAAGATCTATTTCCACTTAAATTTTATAAAGATTGAAAAACTAACGGATAATAAAGAAATGCTGAATACAAAACCTGAAAGAGCAGAACAACTTCTTGTATAAACATTACAGTAAAGAGGTCACCTAACTTCGTTAACTCTCTTGGGTGCAAAGGGAGCATCATCAAGCCTACTTACTGTGTATAAGAAGAAAAGATTCAAAGAATAAAAAGCCACAAAGCTGAATTCGTGGGTCCTGATGGTGCCTGGATTTCACTCCTGACTTCTCCTTCCCTTCTCCCTGCCCTCTGCCCTGTTTCTGCTCTACTTTCCTATTTGCCTCCTAAGGTTTCAAAATATTGCTAAACACATTTCTAAAGCCTTCCTGACATACGACGGTTTGTGTATAAATCATTTTATTGAAGAATTAGGGCAATCTTTTTTTTTTTTTTTCCGAAGTAGAATAAATTGTGCTTCTATTTCAGAAGCTTATGGAAAATACACTGTGCTTCAACCCAAATATTAGGTTGCATAAATCACTCTGGCCATCACATTTAGGGGCACCTTTCAGATTAGAAATTACATTGCATTCTTATAATCTATTATTATTTTAGACAAATCCCTGATTATCTCCTACTTGAAATGTTTCATTAGGTAGCCACAGCATCAGACCCCTGCCCTGGTGCTTATTTGAGAGGGAAAAAGAAATAATGTCTGTAGAGATCTGTTTAATAGAAGTTCGCTGAAATGGCTACCATATTTCATCTAGTAGACGAGAAGACCAGATGGGCAGACATAGGTTAATTAAATCTGGCAGGAGCTGGATATTGGTTCTAGATTCAATTTGAGTGTAAAGTACCCTTCCTCAGGTGATCCAGTTACCAGATCAGCTTAACATTAAAGACTTCTGGTGCAGCTCAGATTGCTGCCATGTTCACGAGCCATGATTTGGTTTTTGACAGTAGTCTTTTATCTGCATTCATTGTAGATGTCTCATTAGTAATTTTTGGCATGCTTCTCCGTGCCAATGTTGAGCTTTGTCAATTGAAATAGAGACCATGTTAGGACCTGAATGATAACAACTCTAATTAACCTGAACCAGACTGTGGAACAACTCTTGAAATAATGTCGCCTTGTAAGTAAACTGCTACCCTTTTTTCTCCCCCCTCTTTTGCTCCAATAAGCTCTAATAAGCTGAGAGACCATCATCCAAAGATGGTCTTCTGGCAATCCTCAAACATCTGAGATTTTTGTTTGCTAACTCAAGGCTTCTGCGTTTACTTCTCTTCTTTCCCATTCTTTACATGTCTGCTTAAGTGTCACCATCCCTGTTCACCTTGTATAAAAAGCTTTTTTGCTTTATTTTCTGTCTCAGTCTTTTATTTCCATCACAAAGGTAACGCAATAGGGAGTTATTTTTTGGAATGTTTACTTACATTTTTTAGTTTTAATTGGAGGATAATTGCTTTACAATATTGCATTAGTTTCTGCTGTACAACAATGTGAATCAGCTGTAAGTACACGCATACCCCTTCCCTCCTGAAACTCCTTCCCACAGTCTCCCACATCCCTGTAGGTCATCGCAGAGCACCAGGCTGATCCCTGTGTTGTACAGCAGCTTCCCACTCAGGTACAGAACTTCCCATCCCTGGATTGGGAAGATCCCCTGGAGTAGGGAATGGCAACCTTTCCAGTATTCTTGCCTGGGAAATGCCACAGGCAGAGGAGCCTGACCGGCTTCAGCCCATGGAGTTGCAAAGAGTCAGACATGACTGAGCAACTGAGCACACACACATCAGTTTTACAAACGGTAATGTACATATCTCAGTGCTACTTTCTCAATTCATCCCACTCTGTTCTTGCTCTTGTGTCCACAAGTGTGTTCTCTACAGCTTTCTCAGCTGATATGTGAGGGATATGTAAGAGCAAAGACCATGTTTACAGTCTGTGAAGAACTGTTATTTCTAGCAACTGACTTTGACCTTGACATGTGGTAAGGGCTCAGACAATAATTGTGGAATGAGACTCAGTGGATGAGTCTAAGGATTGAGATCAACTATTAATATGTTGCTTATGTTAGAAGAGTAATTTTTTTTAATTGTGAAGTTTGGTTTTTTATTAGTTGTATTTAATAAGTATGATTTTTTATTTAATAAAATTTTTTTGAATATTTAGCTCAATTCTCTGGAGGAGTATTAAAGAGTTGGGTATAGTCCTTTTTTCCCAAAGAGTTCATAATCTAGTGGAGGATTGGGCATGTATACGGAAAAGTGGATGGAAGATTCAGAAGGACAAATAGCTATTGGTCGATGGTAGAGAGTTAAACTTGAGCTTTAACTCTCATGTGCTGGTAAAGTAATACTGTGAATCTGGCAACAGTAAGTTTTTTGTCTCATCAGTTTAATTTTTTTTTTTTAAATATTCAGTTCAGTTCAGTCGCTCAGTCGTGTCCAACTCTTTGCCACCCCATGAATCGCAGCACGCCAGGCCTCCCTGTCCATCACCAACTCCCGGGGTTCACTCAGACTCATGTCCATCGAGTCGATGATGCCATCCAGCCATCTCATCCTCTGTTGTCCCCTTCTCCTCCTGCCCCCAACCCCTCCCAGCATCAGAGTCTTTCCAATGAGTCAACTCTTCGCATGAAGTGGCCAAAGTACTGGAGTTTCAGCTTTAGCATCATTCCTTCCAAAGAACACCCAGGGCTGATCTCCTTCAGAACGCACTGGTTGGATCTCCTTGCAGTCCAAGGGACTCTCAAGAGTCTTCTCCAACACCACAGTTCAAAAGCATCAATTCTTCGGCACTCAGCTTTCTTCACAGTCCAACTCTCATATCCATACATGACCACTGGAAAAACCATAGCCTTCACTAGATGGACGTTTGTTGGCAAAGTAATGTCTCTGCTTTTCAATATATTGAACGTGAAGTCGCTCAGTCGTGTCCGACTCTTTGCGACCCCATGGACTGTAGCCTACCAGGCTCCTCTGTCCATGGGATTTTCCAGGCAATAGTACTGGAGTGGATTGCCATTTCCTTCTCCAAGGGATCTTCCCAACCCAGGGATCAAACCCGGGTCTCCCGCATTGTAGACAGACGCTTTACCATCTGAGCCACCAGGGAAGTTTTTCAATATATTAATTGAACTCTAATGCTGGGTCACCCTCTAAGTAAGTCCAAATCTGCTTTATAATATCATTCTCAAAATAAATCCTGGAAAGTGATTATCATTAGCATTTTACTGATGACAAAAGTGAAGTCAAAAAAGTAAAATAATTTTCCCAATATTTAACAGCTGGCAAGTGCAGCATTGGCGCTCAATCCATGTTTTCCAACTCCAAGTCTAGAATACTTTCTCATATACTCGTTTACTCAATGAAAATGTCCACAAACCCTTTTCTCTTTCTGCTTAAGAATTTGGAATGTGGTTAATCCTCTACTTTTGATCTCCTGATAAGCTGTTAAGAGTAGTGCACTAGCTCGATTACTAAGCAGTTATTGCTTCTACCATGACCCCTGACTGTAAACAGCTAAGTACTGGGAGGAATTATACATGAACTAAAAATACCTAATGGACTTGCCATAATGTCGGGTTTCCTTGAGTGTGAAAGAAAGTGAAAACGTTAAGTCAGTTGTGTCTGACTCTTTGCGACTTTTCGGACTGTTAGCCCATCAGACTCCTCTGCCCATGGAATTTTCCAAGCAAGAATACTGAAGTGGGTTGCCATTCCCTTCTCAAAGGGATCTTCCTGACCCAAGCATTGAATCTGGTTCTCCCGCATAGCAGGCAGATTATTTTCTGTCTGAGTTGGCATGTCCCATGAGAAGTACCCTGGAAGCTATGCTAATGGTATTGATAGAGTGGATTTGGATTTCCATTGGGCATGACTTCCATGCCCATTGATACAAGTTCTTGTACCTGAGCAACTGTGTGACTTGCTGTAGAGGGTCTCCAGAAGAATGATGGTTGCTGTCCAGTTGGCAAGCTGTGATTCCTGTATAACCTAATACATGACCAATAGCAGGTGTGGCTCATAAACTATCTTCTGAGACTGAATGTTTGGTTGAGCCTCCAAACTGTTAAAGAAAGACTATAGCAAGTCAAACTCTTAAGCGTATTTCCACATACATGACAAGTGTCTTTGACAAATAGTCTTGATTTTTAATGGCCATTGGCCTATATTGAATGAATTTGGGTTATTGAATTTTAAGATATTGTTTGTGTTAGTGCACCTACATTAATCAAGTTTATGCTTTAAAATAAGAAATTTCATCTATTTATCCCTGTGCTCTAAATGAGACTTTGGAATATTATCTTTCATGAAAAATAATTACAGATTCATTGAGGTAAAACATCCCCATAGAGCCTGAAGATTTAATTTGCCTGTATATCTTATTGTAATAAGCAAAATGCATTTCTGGCTTGGGGACTGAATTTTGAGAGGAGTAAGTTTCTTTTTAAAGATTTAATTAGCTTTCCATAATACTGGTACTTAAAAAAAAATACAGAGTGTTGTTCTTATTCACAGGAGTCAGAAAAAACAGCCACAGGTGTGATGTTCACTGTTAAGAGAGGAGCGTGGATAATACACAGGTCAACTGAAGAGTGTCTTTAAGTTAAACCAACAGAAGTATTAATATCTAAAGTAAACTAACTGGGACAATTTCTAATTAATGCAGTTGGACTATGCAAAGATAGGGCAGGATGATTAGATTAAATGAAAATAAGAGTTTGGCTTGGTTGTTGTAAATTGTCAAGGAAAACCACTTTACCATTTAAGCACCTCAATATTTCATTGCAAATGACACTAATTAGACCATTTTTTTTAGTTCTCGCTTTCTCAGAGGGCAGAGTTCTTAGGCTTCTTTTTCCATTTAAACCTTGTTACTTTCTGTGACTAATCCCCAGGGTCATTAAGATTATTTTAAAAGTTATCTAAAAAAATTAAAAAATGGCTAGATTGGGCACTATGCAGTTTTACCTCAGACCTTAATTAAAAAAATATAATAATGTAACAATGTAACTAGAACTTTGGTATTCATTTTTATTCCATTTTTTTCTTGCTTTGCCTTATTTTTTAATTTACCATGTAGTTAAAGAAATTGACTTATTGGTTTACAAGTCTGTGCATTTTAGATGTATAGATTTGAGTAATCACTAAAACATTGAGGATATAGAATGAGAAAAGTTTTCTGTTGGATATGTGACTTTAGAAACAATTTCCCAGTCTGCTCTTGGTCCTTTGATTCTCTAAGGATTGTCTGTCAAGGAACAAAAGGTTTTGCATTTTTTTCTCTTACAGATCATGAGTTTGGTGTCATATTAATGTCTCTTCCTAACCCCAAGTCATACAGATTTGTTCCTATGTGTTGTAGAAGTTTTATCATTGTGCATTTTATTTAGATCTATGATCCACTTTAAGGTGTGAAGTTTATGTTGAGGTTTATTTATTTATAGCATGTGAATGTTCAGCTATTCTTACACCATTTGCTGAAGAGACCACCCTTTCTCCTTTTAATTGGTTAAGTATCTTTGTAAAAAATACAATGGCCATCACAGGAAGAGCTTATTTCCAGGTTCACTGTTCTGTTCTGTTGGTTAACATGTATATATCCTTCTACCAATTCCACACAGTTTTGATTGCTGTAGTTTGTAGTAGGTCTTAAGGATGGATAATGTGATTGCTCCACCTGTGTTCTTCTTTTTTGAGATATTTTACTAATTCGAGGCTCTTTGCCTTTTCATGTGAATTTTATTTTATTTAAAAAAATTTGTTATTATTATTTTGGCCACACTGAATGGCATGTGGGACCTTAAGTTCTCTGATCAGGAATTGAACCTGTGCCCCCTATAGTATGAGCACAGACTCTTACCACTGGACCACCAGAGAAGTCTCTCCATGTGAATTTGAAAATCAGCTTATCGGTATCTACTGGAGAAAAGAATCCTGCAGAGGTTTAATTGGAATTGTATTAAATCTTTTGGTAATTCAAAGGAATTGACATCTTTACTATGGAAGTTTTCTGATTGGTGTATGTGATCTCTCCATTTATAGAATGTTTTTGCACTCTGTCTATTTAGAGTATCCTTTTCAGATCCTTCGGCCAAACTAAAGGGCTTCTCCTGGAACTCTTTCTGGCTGTTCCCGATACCCACTGCCAGGGTGTTGACTTCAGGCCAGGGTATCCCAGAAGGAAAAGAAATGGCAAACTCACCACTGGGTTGGTGGTATTTAGAATCTTGGTCTCCTCAACTCTGCCTGAAACTGTTTACCTTTCAGAGTTCTCGGAGAACCGCTTGCCTGCCTGTCCAGTTGCATTCAGTGAGAGGCATGGTGGTAGCTATACTTCCTTTTTACCCTGGTCTGGAATTTTTTACTGCATTCCTTAAACAATTTCCCATCAAGATGCTATTGTGCAGTCAGTGTGATTTAAATTAATCTATATCAAAGACTATGATGATTGAGACATGTCAGTATACAAAAGCATTAACATCTTTACTTAATAAATCTAACGTAGCATTGGAAAAGGGCTTCCCTGATAGCTCAGTTGGTGAAGAATCCGCCTGCAATGCAGGAGACCGCAGTTCAACTTCTGGGTCCGGAACATCCCCTGGAGAAGGAATAGGCTATCCACTTCAGTAATCGGGTTTCCCTGGTGGCTCAGCTGGTAAAGAATCCGCCTGCAATGCAGAAAAACCTGGGTTCGATCCCTGGGTTGGGATCCTCTGGAGAAGGGAAAGGCTACCCACTGCAAAAGAGTCGGACACGACTGAGAGCATTGGAAAATCAGTGTGGCAGTTGTTTGCATTTCTTATCAGATCAGATCAGTCGCTCAGTCGTGTCCGACTTTTTGCAGCCCCATGAATCGCAGCACACCAGGCCTCCCTTTCCATCACCAACTCCGGGAGTTCACCCAGACTCACGTCCATCGAGTCAGTGATGCCATCCAGCCATCTCATCCTCTGTCGTCCCCTTCTCCTCCTGCCCCCAATCCCTCCCAGCATCAGAGTCTTCTCCAATGAGTCAACTCTTCGCATGAGGTGGCCAAAGTACTGGACTTTCATCTTGAGCATCATTCCTTCCAAAGACATCCCAGGGCTGATCTCCTTCAGAATGGACTGGTTGGATCTCCTTGCAGTTCAAGGGACTCTCAAGAGTCTTCTCCAGCACCACAGTTCAAAAGCATCAATTCTTTGGCGCTCAGCCTTCTTCACAGTCCAACTCTCACATCCATACTTGACCACAGGAAAAACCATAGCCTTGACTAGACGGAACTTTGTTGGCAAAGTAATGTCTCTGCTTTTGAATATGCTGTCTAGGTTGGTCATAACTTTTCTTCCAAGGAGTAAGCATCTTTTAATTTCATGGCTACAGTCACTGTCTACAGTGATTTTGAAGCCCAGAAAAACAAAGTCTGACACTGTTTCCACTGTTTCTCCATCTATTTCTCATGAAGTGATGGGACCGGATGCCATGGTCTTCGTTTTCTGAATGTTAAGATTTAAGCCAGCTTTTTCACTCTCCACTTTCACTTTCATCAAGAGGCTTTTTAGTTCCTCTTCACTTTCTGCCATAAGGGTGGTATCATCTGCATATCTGAGGTTATTGATATTTTTCCTGGAAATCTTGATTCCAGCTTGTGTTTCTTGCAGTCCAGCGTTTCTCATGATGTACTCTGCATATAAGTTAAATAAACAGGGTGACAATATACAGCCTTGACGTACTCCTTTTCCTATTTGGAGCCAGTCTGTTGTTCCATGTCTAGTTCTAACTGTTGCTTCCTGACCTGCATACAGATTTCTCAAGAGGCTGATCAGGTGGTCTGGTATTCCCATCTCTTTCAGAATTTTCCACAGTTTATTGTGATCCACACAGTCAAAGGCTTTGGCATAGTCAATAAAGCAGAAATAAATGTTTTTCTGGAACTCTTTTGCTTTTTCCATGATCCAGCAGATGTTGGCAATTTGATCTCTGGTTCCTCTGCCTTTTCTAAAACCAGCTTGAACATCAGGAAGTTCATGGTTCACATATTGCTGAAGACTGGCTTGGAGAATTTTGAGCATTACATTACTAGCGTGTGAGATGAGTGCAATTCTGCAGTAGTTTGAGCATTCTTTGGCATTGCCTTTCTTTGGGATTGGAATGAAAACTGACCTTTTCCAGTCCTGTGGCCACTGCTAAGTTTTCCAAATTTGCTGGCATATTGAGTGCAGCACTTTCACAGCATCATCTTTCAGGATTTGGAATAGCTCCACTGGAATTCCATCACCTCCATTAGCTTTGTTCGTAGTGATGCTTCCTAAGGCCCACTTGACTTAACATTCCAGGATGTCTGGCTCTAGGTCAGTGATCAGGCCATCGTGATTATCTGGGTCATGAAAATCTTTTTTGTACAGTTCTTCTGTGTATTCTTGCCATCTCTTCTGCTTCTGTTAGGGCCATACCATTTCTGTCCTTTATCGAGCCCATCTTTACATGAAATGTTCCTTTGGTATCTCTGATTTTCTTGAAGAGATCTCTAGTCTTTCCCATTCTGTTGTTTTCCTCTATTTCTTTGCATTGATCGCTGAAGAAGGCTTTCTTATCTCTTCTTGCTATTCTTTGGAACTCTGCATTCAGATGTTTATATCTTTCCTTTTCTCCTTTGCTTTTCACTCCTCTTCTTTTCACAGCTATTTGTAAGGCCTCCCCAGACAGCCATTTTGCTTTTTACATTTCTTTTCCATGGGGATGGTCTTGATCCCTGTCTCCTGTACAATGTCACGAACCTCATTCCATAGTTCATCAGGCACTCCATCTATCAGATCTAGGCCCTTAAATCTATTTCTCACTTCCACTGTATAATCATAATGGATTTGATTTAGGTCATACCTGAATGGTCTAGTGGTTTTCCCTACTTTCTTCAATTTCAGTCTGAATTTGGCAATAAGGAGTTCATGGTCTGAGCCACTGTCCGCTCCTGGTCTTGTTTTTGCTGATTGTATAGAGCTTCTCCATCTTTGGCTGCAAAGAATATAATCGATCTGATTTTGGTGTTGACCATCTGGTGTTGTCCATGTATAGAGTCTTCCTTGTGTTGTTGGAAAAGGGTGTTTGCTATGACCAGTGCGTTCTCTTGGCAAAACTCTATGAGCCTTTGCCCAGCTTGATTCTGTATTCCAAGGCCAAATTTGCCTGTTACTCCAGGTGTTTCTGACTTCCTACTTTTGCATTCCAGTCCCCTATAATGAAAAGGACATCTTTTTTGGGTGTTAGTTCTAAAAGATCTTTTAGTTCTTCATAGAACCATTCAACTTCAGCTTCTTCAGCATTACTGGTTGGGGCATAGACTTGGATTACTGTGATATTGAATGGTTTGCCTTGGAAACGAACAGAGATCATTCTGTCGTTTTTGAGGTTGCATCCAAGTACTGCATTTTGGACTCTTTTGTTGACCATGATGGCCACTCCATTTCTTCTGAGGGATTCCTGCCCGCAGTAGTAGATATAATGGTGAGTTAAATTCACCCATTCCAGTCCACTTTAGTTCGCTGATTCCTAAAATGTCGACATTCACTCTTGCCATCTCTTGTTTGACCACTTCCAATTTGCCTTGATTCACAGACCTGACATTCCAGGTTTCTATGCAATATTGCTCTTTACAGCATCGGACCTTGCTTCTATCACCAGTCACATTCACAGCTGGGTATTCTTTTTGCTTTGGCTCCATCCCTTCATTCTTTCTGGAGTTATTTATCCACTGATCTCCAGTAGCATATTGGGCCTCTACTGACCTGGGGAGTTTCTCTTTCAGCATCCTATCATTTTACCTTTTCATACTGTTCATGGGGTTCTCAAGGCAAGAATACTGAAATGGTTTGCCATTCCCTTCTCCAGTGGACCACATCCTGTCAGATCTCTCCACCATGACCCTCCCATCTTGGGTGGCCCTATGGGCATGGCTTAGTTTCATTGAGTTAGACAAGACTGTGGTCCTAGTGTGATTAGATTGACTAGTTTTTTGTGAGTATGGTTTTAGTGTGTTTGCCCTCTGATGCCCTCTTGTAGCACCTACCGTCTTACTTGGGTTTCTCTTACTTTGAGCATGTGGTATCTCTTCACGGCTGCTCCAGCAAAGCGCAGCCATTGCTCCTTACCTTGGACCAAGGGTATCTCCTCAGCACTGCTCTTCTTGACCTTCAACCTGGGATAGCTCCTCTAGGCTCTCCTGCGCCCGCGCAGCCACGGCTCCTTGGACGTGGGGTTGGTCTTCCCGGCTACCGCCCCTGGCCTCTAACTCCTCTCTCGCCGCCCCTGACCTCACACGCTGGGCTGGGTATCTCCTCTCGGCATCGCCCCCCCACCCCCAACCTCAGACGCGGGGTAGCTCCTCTCCGCCGTTACTGCGCCGTCGCAGTCTGGCACTCTCGGCCGCTGCCCCTGACCTCGGACGTGGGGTAACTCCTCTTGGCCGCCACCCTTCGGGCATGGGGTCCTCCTGGCTTCTGCCCCTGACCTCGGACATGGGGTGGCTCCTCTTGGCTGCACTTAGCACGCTGGTCACAGCTGCCTGCGCTTAGCGCACTTACAGACTACTCCAAATTATTAATATTAATTTACTGAAAGTAAATTTTTATAAGACTGTAGAGTAAAACTCCAACTTTTCTGCTGAATGGAGCTGTATAAACAGCACCTTAATTATGTTTCATATGCTTCTCAGTATTCTACCTACCAGTCAGTATGATTCAATGGGAAATAAGAAAACCTTGTATCTGCAAAACCCTATGAAAGATGATGAGCTTAGAGTTGGTTGCACATTCAGATGTTTTGCTTTCAAACCAAACATGCAAAAAAAGGCAATGATCTATATGACTTTTACTAGGGAATGTAACCCGTTGATCTTTCACCATGTTCAACAGAGTACTTAGGAAGAAAGAGATTAATTCATTTTTAATGCTAGGAAAATACAGTCATTAAAAAGCAGATAATATAAAATGCCAGAAATGCTTTTAACATTACAAGAAGTGCACTTCTTTCTTAAATAGCTTGCTACTTTTGGAGATCTGGATATGCTGAGGTATTAAATATTAAAATAGAGGTTGCTTTTTAAAATGCAGTGTTTCTTATCAGGAAGAAAAAAACAGTTTGAACAAGCATTTCTGTTGTATAATTCATGATGTTGCTAATAAGATAGTCTAGAAGAATTATTTTGTTATACTTTTGAGAATGACTGGATTCTTTTTTACAAGGGAACATTCCCTTGTTCACGTCCTCTTATATATGAGTACTGTTGAACTGTATGGGATAGTCACCTGGCAGATTTTGCGAGATTAAGGGGTTTCTCCGTGTTTTATTGTGAAATCCAACTGAACAGGAATATTAATGTGAATTTTGCCACCTTGAACATTATCATAAATCAACTATACATTCTAAATCATTGATGTCATAGGATAATAAATGTTGAAAGGATATCCCTCAGAACACTTAAACTCCATGGATTTTGGGGATAGAAATGAATATGATTTGTTTTTCCTTTGCTATGTAGGAACAACTAAACAATACAGATATAGGTATTGGTCTTAAAAAGAATGCTCCTGTCTTTGGTTTATCCTCATGTTCATTTATTCACCCATTGGTAAGTGTTGGCTACTCAGTCATGTGTGACTGTGGAGAAGGCAGTGGCACCCCACTCCAGTACTCTTGCCTGGAAAATCCCATGGACGGAGGAGCCTGGTAGGCTGCAATCCATGGGGTCGCTAAGAGTCAACCAAGACTGAATGACTTCACTTTCACTTTTCACTTTCATGCATTGGAGAAGGCAATGGCAACCCACTCCAGTGTTCTTGCCTGGAGAATCCCAGGGACGGGGGAGCCTAGTGGGCTGATGTCTCTGGGGTCGCACAGAGTTGGACACGACTGAAGCTACTCAGCAGCAGCAGCAGCAGCAGCAGCGTGTGTGACTGAGACCCCAAGGAGTGTAACTCTCTAGCTCCTCTGTCCATGGAATTCTCCAGACAAGAATACTGGAGTTGGTAGCCAATCCCTTCCCAAAGGGGGTCTTCTAAACCCAGGGACTGAACCCGGGTCTCCTACATTGCAGGTGGATTCTTTACTTTCTGAGCCACCAGGGAAGCCCATTCATTGGGATGTTAATACCTAAGGTAACAACAAGCAATGGACAGTTGAGCAAATTCTTTAATTATCCAGCACATTAGTGTTCTGTGTGCTCCATCAGTTCAGAAGGAAACCCAGTTCACAGAAAAGCCATCCGTAGGTTTTAGCTACAATATACTTGAGTTATTGTGGTGGATAAAGTCTTTGATACGCAAGTGTTGACTCCTGAAGTGCTCTTTCAAGCTATCTTCACCTCTATACTGTATAACTTTATCATGTTGAAAATAGAAATAATTTGTCAAGGCATGTTGATTAGTGCCTGCCATTATCATATTGTGTCCTTCAAACTAGTTTTCCAATATTAAACAAGTTTTGTACCTAAAAAGGGCTTCCCTGGTGATTCAGATGGTAAAGAATCTGCCTACAATGCAGGAGACCCTATTAATAGAGGAAAAAAATTTAACCTATAGATTTTCACATTAACATAATTTACAATCCACTTGGGTTTCTAAATGAACTGGAATCAATGTTCTTTATTGCAGTATATCTGTAAGAACCATATCTAAATATGTCTAGATATTCTGAGCAAAATTTTGATGAATAACATCTCACTTTTTCTCCCAACTAGGTATATTTTTGTGGAAACTGTGACCCATCCCCAAATGGTTTCATATTTAACATTACTTGCATTTAAAAAAAAAAAGCTTTTTATTTTAGAAAACCAAAATTGGTATTTTAGAGCATCTCAGATTTTAAAATATTAGTTTGATTTTTGAGAAGAAACCCCAAAGTTTTTGTATGCTCACAGAATTAGACAGTTTTGACTAATTTAATGTTCTAATTATTTTAATTCTTAAATAATGTTAACTAGTTTTTCCTTGAACAGGAAAAGTAAAGATCTCTGTCTCCTTGGTGAGTGGTTAGTGCCATATTCACCAACTAGACCATTACTCTGAAATTTTTATCTTACAATTACACTCTGGTTTTGGCTGATAATGACATATGTTTATGATGTTTAAACAAGTTTTCATGTTTCCAAGGAAAGCAAAAGAGCATGGTTAGGTTAGTAAGTTTCTAAAGTTTATTAGAGAAACATCAAAACCCAGTTAACTCAACTATCATAAGCAAACTATGCACAAGGAAATTATTTACTTTAAAAAAAGGATATAATCAGAGGAATGTTTGGAAATGAGCATATAATTTATAGGAGTGAGAGTCTGTACCCTTTCCAGGGCAATTGTCATATATTAAGCTGGGAATATAAGTACACATAAAATCTGACTTATTTTTTTGTGTAGAATTCTTTTTCTTCAAGGGTGCTGAGATTTTGAGAGTTCCTTTAATTACTTCATTCTCAACTATTTGTTTCTTATGCAGAGAGTAAGTACAGTCTGAACAGCAGGTGTTCCTTTTAATATGAGAAAAAATGTATGAAGGCTTTTAATCTTAACATGCTACTGTATATGAGCAGCTTGTTTAGAGTTATTAATATATAAGATATGTAAAGGCACTTTGATAGTCTATATGTGCATTCTTTTCTTATTACAGGTTTCAAAATGGAGACATTCAGAGGAGTTAGAGCTCATGTATTTAATATTTGGGGGGATGTTTATTACGTGCTGGCCATTGGAAATGATTAGACCTGGCCCAGAGACTATTTCACTTCTTAGAGAAAGTTTAGCTTAGCAGTTATAGACCCAAACTTTAAATATGTTTGATGCATAGACTGATTTTAAATCTGTGATTTTTGGCATTGTTCTGGTCTCCAGTAATAAAAGTCAGTAAATCATGACCCAGGCCATGAAGGTATTTATTCTTTAGTTCTTCTTTTTAGTTTTAATATGGAGTTTGACATGCAAAGTGTGCTGGAAAAAGAACGTGTTATTTACTCAGTCATATCTGAGTCTTTGCCACCTGTGGAATGTAGCTATTCAGGCTCCTCTGTCCATGAAATTCTCCAGGCAAGAATACTTCCAGGAGAAGGGAGTGGGTTGTCATTCCCTTCTCCGGGGTACCTTCCCAACCCAGGGATCAAACCTGGTTTCCTACATTGCAGGCAAATTCTTTACCATCTGAGCCACCAGGGAAGAATAAAATATTCTCAAGAGGACATTTTTAATAGATGATGCCCTGAGATCCCCATTTACAAGTCAATCTGAGATAGAATAGGGTGATTCATTCTGTCAGGATTGCACTGACATGAATATAGTTACTGAACAAATGTTAAAACAATTATGATTGATAACCACTGCCTTTTCCAAAATTCTTTTGGTGAGACCCAGTTATTCAAAATAATTCTCTCCCTCCTTCAAAGTGTTTATCTGAATCTTCTGGATCTATAAGACATTAAGGAGAGTTTCAGAGTGTGATTACCTATCATTGGTATCGAGGGACATGGTGGTAGGGGGGTGTGATAGAAATGTAAGGAAGATGCTGCTAGAAAAATATAGGAAAGTGTGTTGCATGGCCAGTCAGAACAGGGAATGTCTCCACGAAGTGTATTTGAGATATTGAGGCAAACTTTATGAAACTTATCAAAATTGAAAGCCTCTACCTGTTCTACTTTTGCTTTAAAAGACAAATAACTTGGGAAATTCTTCCCAAGTCTCCTAAATCCTAGGTATGTTGGACCTTTTAAGACAGAGGGGGATATAAAAAAGTTCTATAGCTGGCTGTGTAGATAAAATCAGAAAGGGAAATTTTTCCTCCCAGGATTGGAGCTTAAGCTCTTTGAATGAGGGCACTGTAAAGAATTATTTGCCTAGAGGCTAGTTGACCCAGCTGACATCTAGACTTTGAAGGATAGACCTTGCAGGCTGAATAAAGCTACATTTTGTTTAAAAGGAGAACACCTGCTTGGAAAGAGAGTGGGATGGTATTGTATGTCAAGCACTGTCATAAATTCAAAAGATGTCTTTGGTAGCCAGTGCATAGTTCCAAAAAAGGGTTCATGCACCAGGATCCAAAAATTGTCTGCTCAGACTTGATTGGAGAACTGTTTGACCATTGTGAGTAGGAAGAGGGCAGAGTTTTGAGGTTGAAAATAAACACACAAACACAAAACTGGACTAAGTCATATCAGACAAGATAAACCTAATTCTTTACAGGGAAAGCGTAACAGTGGAATTGTGTGTGGTCACAAAAAACAAGTAGGATCTGAGAAGGTAAAAATCTGTAGGCAAAGGACTTTCTAACAGTTTAAGAAGTTCAAAGTGAGGCATAGAATCTCATGAGTCAGTGAGTTCCTTGTTGCTGGAATTTAAACCATTGCTTTACTAGGAGACTGAGGAGAGATGATTAGTGCTAAAAAATAGAGGATTTAATGTAATACATATTTATAAATCATCTACTTAGTGTTCTGCGCTACATACCTTTAGGATCCTTTGCCTTCAGCAATTCTGTGGTTTGGGGATCCTTATAAGAGAGGGTTCAGGTGGAAGACTGAAAATTGAGTGTTCAATTATCATATTGTATTATATTCTGGATGAAAACAATGATTTATTTCCCATAGAGAGTGAGAGAAGCAGCCTGAGCCAAATATCTTTGGTTTAATTCATTCTGGAAACAGAAATAAATGAGACGTGTATATAAAGGTGGGGGCGGGATCTGTGAAGGCATTAATAGGAAATGAAATTTGCAACAAAAGCAAGATAAGAGTTACATTTTAGAAATATTGATAAGTGAATGTCAAGTCATACATTTCTTATGAGACAGTTTGGTTACTTTGGCAACATAGACATTTTTCCTCATTTCTGATAAGCAGTATTTCTTTCATTTCCACCTGTGGCCTTTGTCACTTTGTCTCCAAGGGACATTAATGCTTAGATGAAAACTAATTAACATTTTAAATTATAATATATGCAGTAGATTTAGAGGGCATTTGTTTCTTCAGTGTTACTCTCAATGCAACATGAAAAGACATCATGGTGATTTCTTTACATATACTTTCAGGGTATAGTTTTGCAATATTTAATTAAATATAATGATCCTTTTTATCTTGATATCTTGTCTGTTCTTAGTGGTTGCTGCTGCTGCCGCTGCTAAGTCACTTCAGTCGTGTCTGACTCTGTGCGACCCCATAGACGACAGCCCACCAGGCTCCCCCGTCCCTGGGATTCCCCAGGCAAGAACACTGGAGTGGGTTGCCATTTCCTTCTCCAATACATGAAAGTGAAAAGTGAAAGTGAAGTCGCTCAGTCGTGTCCGACTCTTAGCGACCCCATGGACTGCAGCCCACCAGGCTCCTCGGTCCATGGGATTTTCCAGGCAAGAGTACTGGAGTGGGGTGCCATTGCCTTCTCTGTCTTAGTGGTTAATGTTTACTTAAATGTAATCTAGATACTATAAACTAGGGTTTTGCAACAGAATTATTACTTTTTGCTGTCAAGCTATTGATATATTATACTGACAAGTTTGAAAAATAGGTATAGGGCAAGAGCATGTGATTTAAAAAAATAACAGCTTTATTGGATATCATTTACATGTAATAAATTCAACCATTTGAAAGTATATGGTTCTATGATTCTAAGATTTTTTTTTATTATATTCACAAAGTTGTCCATTGATCACCATGTGATCAACAAATGTTCACGTACTTCTAGAACATTTTCACTACCATCAAATAAAACTCCACTCCTGGGCATGTATTGAGAGAAAACTATAATTCAAAAAGGTACAGGTACACCAGTGTTCATTGCAGCACTAGTCACAAGAGCCAGCACACGGGAGCAGCCTAGAGGAATGGATAAGGAAGATGTGGCACATATATACAATGGGATATTACTCAGCCGTAGAAACAAATGAAATAATGCCAGATGCAGCAGCATGGATTGACCTTAGGTTTTGTCATACTGAGTGAAGTAACTCAGACAAAATAAATATGATATGAAATCACTTACATGTGGCATCTAAAGGAAGAGTACAAATGAACTTATCTACTAAACAGAAATAGAGTTGCAGATGTAGAAAACCAATTTATGGTTACCAGGGGGTAAGGTGGCGGGGAGGATAAATGACAAGATTGAGGTTAATGTATACACACTGCTGTATATAAAATAGATAACTAAAAAGGATCTACTGTATAGCACAGGGAACTATACTCTGTAGTGACCTATATGGGAAAAGTGTCTAAAAAAGATTATATATCTATATATGTATAAGTGATTCATTCTACTGTACACATGAAACTAACATTGTAAATCAACTGTAATCCAAGAAAAATTAAAAAAATAAGAAACCCCATACCCACTGGCAATCATGCCCATGGCCCTCTCCTCAGCACCTGTCAGCCACTAATATGTTTTCTTTCTCTGTGATCTAAATTCCCTTCATCTAAATGCTGTTTTTCTTTTATTTGGTGTAATATGTTCGAGGTTCATGCACGCTGTTGCACATATATGAATTTTATTCCTTTTATTGCTGAATACTATTCCAGTGCATGGCTACTTAGTTTGCGTCTCTGTCCATCTGTTGATAGACATTGGGTTGTCTCCACTCTTTGCCTATTATGAATAAAGCCAGCATAAACACTCCTTTGCAAGTTGTCGGACACAACTGAGCGACTGAACTGAACTGAACTGAACTGAATACATTTAAGAATGACATTGCTGGGTCGTATGGGAACTCTATGTTTAACATTTGAGAAACTGCCAAACTCTTTCCCAAAGTCACCATTTCATTTCCATCAGCAATGTATAAGTGTTCCAATTTTCCATATCTTTGCCAATACTGGTTATTATTTGTCCTTTTGAAGATAGTCATCCTAGTGGTTACAAAGTGAAAGTGTTAGTTGCTCAGTTGTGTTCAACTCTTTGCAACCTCATGGACTGTAGCCCACCAGACTCCTATGTCCATGGGATTTCCCAGGCAAGAATACTGAAATGGGTTGCCATTCGCTTCTCCAGGGGATCTTCCCATGCAGGAATTGAACTCGTGTCTCTCGCATTGCAGGCAGATTCTTTACCATCTGAGCCACCAGGGAACCCACCAGGAAAGTGGTTATGAAGTAGTACTGAATTACGGGGTTTTGACTTTCATTTCTCTGATGGTTAATGTTGTTGAATATCTTTTCATGTGCTTACTCATCATTTGTATATCTTTTTTGGAGAAATGTATATTCCTATCCTTTTAACATTTTTTAATTAGAGGATTTCCTTTTTCATTTTTGAGGTGTGAGAATTATTTATATACTTTAAATTCAAGCCCCCTAAAGAGAAATATGGTTTGCAATATTTTTTTCCCTTTCTGTTGGTTGTTTGTTTGCTTTCTGGGTGATGTTCTTTTGTGTACAAAATTTTAAAATTTTGATGGGGTCTTTGATTTATTTATTTTTTTTGTCACTTGTGCTTTTGGAGTTATATTTAAGAAATTATTGCCTAATCTAGAATCATGAATATCTACTCTTATTTTCTTCAAAGATTTTTATATTTTCAGTTCTTAAATTTAGGTCTCAACTCTTATAGCTATATATGATTTAAGATAAATTTTATATATTGTGTGAGGCAAGAGGCCAGCTTCATTCTTCTGTATCTGGATATCCGGTTTTGCTAGCACAATTTGTTGAAAAACTGCCTTTTCCCCATTGGATGGCCTTGGCACCCTTGTCAGAAATCAATTTGCCATAAATATAAGGATTTATTTATGGATTCTCAATTCAGTTCCATTCTTCCCTATTCTTGTGCTTAGGCTGATACCAAGTTATCTTGATTACTTGATTACTGTAGTTTTGTAATAAGACTTGAAATTGCAAAATGTGAATCCTCCAACTTTGTCCTTCTTTTTCAAGGTCATTTCGGTTATTTAGATTCCATTACATTTCTCTGTGGAGAAGGCAATGGCACCCCACTCCAATACTCTTGCCTGGAAAATCCCATGGACCGAGGAGCCTGGTGGGCTTGTGGTCCATGGGGTCGCTAGGAGTTGGACATGACTGAGCGACTTCACTTTCACTTTTCACTTGCATGCATTGAAGAAGGAAATGGCAACCCACTCCAGTGTTCTTGCCTGGAGAATCCCAGGGACGGAGGAGCCTGGTGGGCTGTCGTCTATGGGGTCGCACAGTCGGACACGGCTGAAGTGACTTAGCAGCAGCAGCACATTTCTCTATGAATTTTAGAATCAGCTTGCCCATTCTAAGTGCAGCTCGGATTTTGATACCTCTTGGATTGAATCCATAGATTAATATGGGGAGCATTGCCATCTTAATATTCCTTTAATTTCTTTCAATGCTGCTGCTGCTGCTGCTAAGTCGCTTCAGTCGTGTCCGACTCTGTGCGACCCCATAGACGGAAGCTCACCAATAGTGTTTTGTAATTTTCAGTGTAAATGTGTTACACTTTTGTTACATTTAACCCTAAGTATTTTATTTATTTTAAGATTTTTTTGTAAAAGGAACTCTTTCTTTTATTTCATTTTCAATTTGTTCATTCAGTTCAGTTCAGTTCAGCCACTCAGTCATGTCCGACTCTTTGCGATCCTATGAACTGCAGCACGCCAGGCCTCATGTCCATCACCAGCTCCCGGAGTTTACCCATACTCATGTCCATGGAGTTGGTGATGCCATCTAACTATCTCATCCTCTGTCGTCCCCTTCTCCTCCTGCCTTCAATCTTTCCCAGCATCAGGGTTTTTTCAAATGAGTCAGCTCTTCACATCAAGTGGCCAAAGTTTTGGAGTTTCAGTTTCAACATCAGTCCTTCCAATGAACATCCAGGACTGATCTCCTTTAGGATGGGCTGGTTGGATCTCCTTGCAGTCCAAGGAACTCACAAGAGTCTTCTCCAGCACAAAGTTCAAAAGCATCAATTCTTCAACGCTCAGCTTTCTTTATAGTCCAACTCTCACATCCATACATGAGTACTGGAAAAACCATAGCCTTGATTAGACAGACCTTTGTTTAGAAATATCAGTGTTTTTTGTGTGTCTACAACCTTCCTCATTTTTTAGTACTCTTTTTTAATGGATTACTTAGGCTTTTCAATATATAAGTTCATCCATATGCAAATTGAGTTATCTTTATTTCTTCTTTTCCATCTAAATGCCATGTATTCCTTTCCCTTGTTTGATTGCCCCATGAGAGTGTGGTTTTAAAATACTTAATTCACAAATGTAAATGCTAAATAATTGGTCATATTCTCCTACATTCTACTACAATTAATTTGAAAAATCCGTTCATGAAAGATCCTAGCAGATAACACAGTGCAATTTATATGAATCAAATCAAATGTAATCTATATTTTTAAGACATGAATTTAATAAATATTTAAAAATTGACTTATATATTAGTTTCTCTGATTCATAAGCCTAAATTAATGGCTGGGAAATCACTTTCTTATAAATATAAAACAAAATTGTCATACAAACCCAATCCAAAACAAAATAAAAAACAAAATGATATTAGATTAGAAGGAAAAGAGACTTATTGCATTCAACTGTTCGTTTTGGAGGGGTCCAGGAAATTATTTGAGAAACTTGCCGGTGTTTCTAAAATCATACTTTCCCAGCTGTGGTTTTGAAATACAGGTCTTTCTTGACTTAATATGGGGTTATGTCCCATAGTAAACCCATAGTAATAAATAAATCCACAATAAATTGAGAACATCTTAAGTCAAAAATGCATTTAACACATCTAACCTTCCAAATGTCATAGCTTACCCTAGCCTACCTTAAATATCTCAGAACTCTTCTATTAGCCTAAAGTTGGGCAAAGTCTATTTATGATAAAGTATTGACTATCTCATGTAATTAACTGAATACTGTCACCCGACAGGGAAAACAAAGTAGTTATCTGGAGAGAGTGGCTATAAGCCTGTTGGTTATTTATCTCTGTAATGGCATGGCTGACAGGTAGCCATGGATACTGAGCTGAGTTACTAAAAATAAATATAATCTACACTTACCAGAAGTTTGATCCTTGGCAGTTTGCACACTTCCAGCTCTGTTCCTTGTTTATGGCCATTGGCCATTGTAATTGGTGTTATATATTTTGACCATCATCCTCACCTAACCTGGAAGTGCTGTTATGAGGGATGAAGGAGGTGATTATGCAAGACACTTAGCATAGGCCTGCTAGTTCAGTTCGATTCAGTTCAGTCGCTCAGTTGTGTCCGACTCTTTGTGACCCCGTGAATTGCAGCATGCTAGGCCTCCCTGTCCATCACCAACTCCTGGAGTTCACTCAAACTCATGTCCATAGAGTCAGTGATGCAATCCAGCCATCTCATCCTCTGTCGTCCCCTTCTCCTCCTCCTGCCCTCAATCCCTCCCAGCATCAGAGGGTTTTCCAATGAGTCAGCCCTTCGCATGAGGTGGCCAAAGTATTGGAGTTTGAGCTTTAGCATCAGTCCTTCCAATGAACACTCAGGACTGCTCTCCTTTAGAAAGGACCGGTTGGATCTCTTTGCAGTCCAAGGGACTCTCAAGAGTCTTCTCCAACACCACAGTTCAAAAGCATCCATTCTTTGGTGCTCAGCTTTCTTCACAGTCCAATTCTCACATCCATACACGACCACTGGAAAAACCATAGCCTTG
Source organism: Tragelaphus eurycerus (assembly GCA_935064755.1). Classification (NCBI taxonomy): domain Eukaryota; kingdom Metazoa; phylum Chordata; class Mammalia; order Artiodactyla; family Bovidae; genus Tragelaphus; species Tragelaphus eurycerus. The sequence continues at coordinate 2,312,225 of CAKXYN010000135.1, read as the reverse complement.
ACTAGATGGACCTTTGTTGGCAAACTAATATCTCTGCTTTTCTATATGTTATCTAGGTTGGTCATAACTTTTCTTCCAAGGAGTAAGCGTCTTTTAATTTCATGGCTGCAGTCACCATCTGTAGTGATTTTGGAGCCCCCAAAATAAAGTCTGACAGTGTTTCCACTATTTCCCCATGTATTTCCCATGAAGTACTGGGACCAGATACCATGATCTTTGTTTTCTGAATGTTGAGCTTTAAGCCAAGTTTTTCACTCTCCTCCTTCACTTTCATCAAGAGGCTTTTGAGTTCCTCTTCACTTTCTACCATAAGGGTGGTATCATCTGCATATCTGAGGTTATTGATATTTCTCCCAGCAATCTTGATTCCAGCTTGTGGTTCTTCCAGCCCAGCATTTCTCATGATGCACTCTGCATATAAGTTAAATAAGCAGGGTGACAATATACAGCCTTGACATACTCCTTTTCCTATTTGGTAATATTGTATTATTACAAATTTATTAATATTTTTGTGTTATTCTCCCAAGGCACACATTTAAGAAGCCCTTAATTAGTTTAAAGGGGAAGGCAGTAGAGAGGATAAAAGAGAGAAGAGATGATTAAGAATTGAAGGTGTCAGTGTGGCCCACGCCAATTTAAGTGTGGAAGAGTTTGTGAGACTAGAGAAGAGTAGAGACAGGAAACATGGGGTTGCTACCAGTTTTGCAGGGCAGAGGGGTATAGAGGAGATGGGAAGTTCAGAAGTTCTTGGTTTAAGACCATTTACACTGATCATTTACCTTCCCTGTTCAAACCCTTTTTGTTTCTTTGCTTTTACCACATCATTTGTATTTAAACACAGTGGTGTCATCCAAAGAAAAGTAAGAGAGGCATTTAAAAATCAGATGCATTTCTTTGTCTCTTTTCTAGAAACAGACAGTAAGATGTGAAATCAGTATGTACCAGGGGAAACAACAGTTGTCATTTAAGAAGCTTATCAGAATCAAATTTTAATTTAAATTAAATTTAAATATTGAACCTGTTTCATTTATTGAAGATTTAGAGACAAAGTTCTACAATCTGTCTTTTCCATTTTATCTTATTGAGAAGGATTTTTCAAAGTAAGAAGTATAAATACATATTACTTTTCTCTATCCATGTTTTGAAGTTGGTCTAGTAGTGTTCTCTCTTAACAAGGTTTGTTGCTGCTGCTGCTGCTAAGTCACTTCAGTCGTGCCCGACTCTGTGCGACCCCATAGACGGCAGCCCACCAGGCTCCCCCGTCCCTGGGATTCTCCAGGCAAGAACACTGGAGTGGGTTGCCATTTCCTTCTCCAATGCATAAAAGTGAAAAGTGAAAGTGAAGTCGCTCAGTCGTGTCCGACTCTTAGCGACCCCATGGACTGCGGCCCATCAGGGTCCTCTGTCCACGGGATTTTCCAGGCAAGAGTACTGGGGTGGGGTGCCATTGCCTTCCCCGTAACAAGGTTTAACTAATGCTAATTCAAGGTTTTAAGTGCTGGGTTCTGTATTAAACACTTCATAGAGAAAGACAACGTCTTATGGTGGGAGAGTATGCATACTTTGGAGACAGACTGTCTGGCTCTGCCACTTACGAACCCTGTGACCTCGGGCAACTTACTGAAACTCTCTGTGCCTCAGCTTCTTCATCTGTCAAACTTGCTGGCCATTTAGAACCTACTCTCTGTCCTTATGAAGACTGAATAAGGTAACAGTTTAAAACACTTAGGAGTGGCACTGAGGCCTTATTATATAAGCAGTTTGTGTGACATATGATAAATAAAAGATGGGATTTATTAGGAAGAAAAAGTTAGAATTATCTTTTTTTTTTTTTTTTCCTTTTTGATTTGAACATTGCTCAGCAATTTGCGAATGATTAACACCAACACAAACTGAATTTCCGTTCACTGTGCTTTTGGTGTGTTAATCCAAGAGAGGCCCTAAAGGCCCAGGAAAGGTTGACTCTGATGCCATCATGCTGTTCGAACATGACTTTCTGTGGTAGATTCTGTCTGTGTCTCTTTTATGAGTAAAAGATTAAAACAACAAAAATCTCGGTTTTTCTCATGTTGGATGAAAGGGTAATATTTCACTTTTCACATTGGATCAGATAGTAGCCTAGAGCATCTACATTCATATTGTGCTCTGATTGCTCCCGTGCCAGCTCAAGTTACACCGTTTTCTTTATCATTATGTGATGAGACTTGTCACCCCGCTTTATGAACAGCAAATTCTTAGCTCAGGGAACAGCCAGGGGCAGGTCATAAAATAAAGGATTATGGAGCAAAGATATTAGTGAAATAGAAGCATCAGCACTTCTTACTGTATTTAACTCAAAGACGATGAGGTCTGCCTGGGGAGCTAATACTACTTAACTGCTTTTGGGCGAAAAGCCAGAAGGAAATTGTATTTCAAAGAGAGAAGGTCTGGCATTCCATATGCTGTGTAATCCTGGTCAGTTAACAGAGATGTATGGCCATTTAACACAGAAAATAAAAAGACTAAAATGAAACTTTTATGTTAAGGAACATAATGTTGACACAGTTAGAGGCTGAAGGGCAATTGATAACATATCAGGCCCTTAAATTTTTCAAGTGAAAATTGTTGGGTCACAGAGCCAGCATCTCTGCAGAACAAGTCTCATATGAACTTAATTTGAGCTTGGCATTCCCTGAGCAAGAGAGCCAGTAATGATGATCATGACAAGTGGGTGAACCAAAGGTCATTGCAGAAATCTCTTTAGTGTCCCAGAGAGACAGGGCGATCCATAGGGAATGCTGGATCTAGTTCAAGTCCCAGTCTATACTGAATAAAGCGAATTGAAAATTGATGGTCAGGCTAAACAGTGTTCTTAGATATGTTGGGATAGACTGTGCTAGAAAGAAGGGTGTCACCCCTTTCTATATCACTGCTGCTTCCTTGGGTTGGTGAGAAGCTGAGGCCAGTTGCCTTAGTTGGCTGTGACTTTAGGAGAGCTCTACACCTCCTAAACCATGAATCCTGTCTGCTGGCTGCCACGGTTTTCTACATTTGATAGTTTCTCCTCGTTCTTTTCAGCCTGCGCAGTTGCTGATCAGATGATGCCCAGCTCTGGGCTTGGTGTGACTTGCTCAGCTTCTGCTTCTTTTCTTCTAGTCACTCTGGCTGCTTTGTCGTCCTCTAGAGCTCTCAGGGTGCTCCCTCTTAAGTAACATAATGTGGCTACCCTTTGAATTGAGGGTGAGCCACTTTTGGTTTCTTGGATATACCTACAAACACTTGAGGATACATTTTTAAGTGTCTTACTTTCCCTTTTACTTGTAGAAATGTACATGCCACATTCTTCATGGCCTTGATCTGTTCAGCTTTGAATTCCATTGCCAGTAAGAGCCTATACCTCAAAAACTTGATCACAGCCTTTTTTTTTCTCCCTCAAAATGTGTATGTGTTTTGTTTTTTTTTTTTTTAAGCTGGGTTATTTCTCAGCATTTTAAAAACAGTATTAGAATTTAGGGCAGATGATTTAAATGCCTGGGCTTCCCTGGTGACCCAGCAGTAAAGAATCTGCTTGCAATGCAGGAGTACAGGAAATGTGGGTTCGATCCCTGGATCGGGAAGATCCCCTCAAGGAGGGCATGGCTACTCGCTCCAGTATTCTTGCCGGGAGAGTCCCACGTACAGAGGAGCCCAATGAGCTACAGTCCATGGGTTTGCAAAGAGTTTGAATGACTGAAGTGACTTAGTACGCGTGCACAATTTAAATATCTAAGTATAAAGACCTGTGTTTCATTTTGTTTTTTATTCATTCATCTGTTTATTCATCCAGCATTTGTTTTATGGATCTTCAAATATATTAAATATAAGGAGACAAAAGTTAACATGATGCTGTCCATAATCCTTTTTTTTCTTCTCTCTCCTTTCTCTCATTTCAATGACAGAGGCAGGTACAGTATCTAACAATGTCACTTATGAGCAAATTCAGCTCAGTATCCCAAGTGATTCTTCTAGATTCCTTAATGATGTGACCTACTGGTTTGAATGTAAGAAACGTTGACTTACAGATCTGTTATTATTATTTTTTAAAAATATCTTGTATAGTAAAAGTAATACAATATGTAAAGTAAAAAAAAAAAAAAAAAAAAAAAAAAAAAAAAAAAAAAAAAAAAAAAATTATAAAAAAAATAAAGTGTCACACAGTCCTGTCTGACTCTTTGAGACTCCATGGATTGTAGTTCGCCAGGCTCCTCTGCCCATGGAATTTTTCAGGCAAGAATACTGGGATGGTGTGCCATTTCCTCTCTAGGGTATCTTCCTGATCCAGGGATCGAACTTGTGTCTCTTGCCTCTCCTGCATTGGCAGGCGGATTCTCTACCATCTGAGCAATCATTTAAATTTTATTAAAACTTGTTTTTCTTAATTAAAATTTTTTTGTGTTAAATTTTTTTTTTTTTTTTTTTTTACAGAATTGTTATTTCATCAGAGCTCCAAACTAAACTAAAAGTTCCTATTGTGGCAAAGTCATAGGTTGGCCTTGGCTGCCATAGGAATTTCCATCTTCTGTATTTATATTCATTTAATGAGAAAGGACTGATGTCCTGGCTTCTGGACCTGTGCCAAGACAGGGTGAGTTAGGGTGCCTGTCCTCTTGGATCAAAGTCAGTCACCTAGTATGCCACAGGATTTAACATTAAGCCTTGGGCTGGGGATGGAGTGAGCTTCTCCTGGGGGCAGGGAGGGAGAGAGAATCAGCATCTCAAGGACAATTTGGATACTTTCAGGAAATGGCCTTAGGAAGGTAGATACTGGGTAGATAACATGCAGATTTCTGACTTTTCGTAGCACATGTGGCTCTAGGGCCTAGCTTTTGGGCTAGACTCCACGGACTGTCCATGAAATTCAAGGCTCAGAGTCCTTTGTGCTTGTCATTCTCTCCTCTTTTCTTAATGTTACAAACTCTTACGTCTTGGAATTCTTTGGCAAGCCCACCACAAGCCCATGAGACAGAAGATGCAAGCCATTCTGGGCTGGTATTTGGTATAATTAATACTAGAAAGGGCTTCCCTGGTAGCTTGGATGGTAAAGCGTCTGCGTACAATGCAAGAGACTCTGGTTTGATCCCTGGGTCGGGAAGATCCCCTGGACAAGGAAATGGCAACCCACTCCAGTATTCATGCCTGGAAAATCCCATGGACCGAGGAGCCTGGTGGGCTACAGTCCATGGGGTCGCAAAGAGTCGGACACGACTGAGCGACTTCTCTTCTTCACTTCTCTCTTCACTTCTTCAATTCTAGAAAAGCTCTAGCAAACCGTCCAAGCTCTTGTTCAACTCAGCTAAAGGAATTTGGGCAAGGAACACAAAGCACAAAGGAGCACTCACACACACGCCCACAGGCTGAGGAGCAAAGAGAACAAAGAAGCGGTATATTTAGGGCAGAAGTAAAATTTACACACTCAGGGGAGAAGAGTGCCGAAACACTTGACAGTGAGGAGTGCTCAGCAAGGTTGTCGATCCCCGACCCCCACTTTTATCTTATTTTCAGTCCTTTGAATGGGTGGAAGTCTTTTTTTTTTTTTTTTTTTTTGAGGTACAGTTTCTTTACAATATTGTACAACAGTCTTTCTGATCGGGGTGGAATATTCACGGAGCAGAGGGTCGAGGTGTGGCCTGGATTGCCCCCTGTTGCATCAGTCTCTGGTCTTGAGCCCTTATTTGTCTTCTGAAGTGACTTTCTGTAGGCTTTAATAAAGAGCTGTTTTCCCTGACGCTTTCCCTTACTAGTCAAGCACCACACACGGAAGGTCCTACAGGGTCATCATCAGCAACCTGTACATTTTTCTTGCACATGCTCCATGTTTTATGCTTGAGTTTCTTGCTCAGATGCTACCACATTTCTCTTTTAGATGCCTTTCTTCCATGTGTCACAGCCTCCTTAAGTGCAAAGCATGGAGGTGGCCTTGCCTTCTGCCTAATGCCTCTATGTGAGGAGGGTGGCCTAGGGCTCCCCTGCTCTGACTTTCCTGCCTCATAAGTAACAAGGCCATGAGGAACTGGCCAGAGAGAAGTTAGAGGACTCAGTGATTGATCTGATGGTGGGGGCTAGGATTCGAAAGAACCTGGACCAGAACAAGAATAGAGAACACTAAGTTTGGAGAAAGAGAGTAAAGCTTGCGGTCAGTGAATAAACTCAGAGCTTCATATCTTGGGATGAGGGAACATTTGAAGAAAGTCAAGGGCAGCCGGCCTCACCAGGACTAGCAGGGAGAATATTTCAATTTGTGCTTCTGTGAAGTAGTGAGAAAACTCATTCTACATGAAAAGCAACCAAACTATAAAAAATAATTGCATATTACTTAATATTCCATGGGCATATATCTATTTTGCCTCCTCAGAGCTCATCCCCAATGTTAACTCATATGTTTTATTTGGAATAAAATGTAAATTAGCCGATGCATGCTGGAAATATTTTTTAAAGTTTTTAAACAGCTCTGTTTAAACATCATTTTTCCATAATGAGAAGCTTGTTCCTGCATGGTGAAAGGGTTCCATATAATCACTTTCGAAAGAGCATAGGAAGTGTTAAGTTTAAAAATAGAAAACAAGCAGTAAGAACATTAAGTTTGCAATAGCATTTTGGCTGGTGTCTCCTAATACGGTTGCCCAATCCCCTCCCACAGGAAAGCCTCCTACAAAATGTCACACCCAAGGAACTAATCCCTGCAGATGTGTTAGAAATGACACCTGAGAATGGCGATTACCTCACTCGAGACTGATGCGTTCTCCTATTAACGAGAACCTCCCGTTAGCTTCTGTACATTCTCTATGCTATTTGAGATGCCAGAGTCCTTTTCTTAAATGAAGACTTCATTCTGCATATTTTTCAATTTTCTGCCTGTGTTCAGTGAATTATTAGAAATACAATGAAATCCACTCTACATTGCTTTCCGTGATGGGTATGTTGTTTAATTAGAGAGTATTGCTAAGCCTGAAAATGTAAAGATAATTGGAGCTGGCTTTTCCAGTCATAGAGGGTAGTTTCTGAAATACCTAAATCCAAACTTCTGGGCAGTAACTTGATGCAGACTCCTCTCAAGAGAAATAGCTCCCTAAGGAATAATCAACCCTAAGAACTATACACAACAGAAAATCTTTCATCTTAAATAAGGCAGAGAACCAGGAGTGGTGAGGGAAATTCCTTCCCTGAAGGAATCAGGGCTCGAGGTCCCATAGGATTATTTATGAGACGGAAACTGCAAAATTTTTATGTGAAGTCTCTGAATTTTTAAACTGTCAAAGTTGACATGAAAAATGAGTGGGTCTTTGCTTTTATTTTAAATTTTGCATGACCTTATCCATTTGGAAATGTGTGTGTTGGACTGCAGCACTGATATAGTGCCTACCAAATAGTAAACTGAAAGATGTGGCAGAAAAATTAAGAAGCAACACTTCCAGAGAAGAGTTTAAACATTTGCAGACACATTCATTGTAGATGGGGAAAAGTTGCCTAGCAGTAGAAGATATTTTAATAATCAAAACATTGTTTGCCTTCGCTTCAGCATGGCCTCAGCATGGTAGCTCATTTATTGTTTCTAGTTATATATTCATGTATTTTATCTTTTAATATGCACCCATTTGACCAGGGAACAACTTAGTCTCAGAGAAAGTTATCATTGCTGCGTGACAGGACTAGAACTCAAGTCCCTATAGCAGCTATGATAAAGAACCAGAGGACCCAAATCTCTGTTGTTAAACACAAGTTTATTTGTTGTTCACACAAAAGATGCTGAGGGTCTGAGTGCCTCTTTAGGGCAGGGGTTCTCTGTGAAGGGCCATCGAGTCAATTTTAAATATTTGACCAAAGAGCAAAACTGAGTAATTATTTTTATTGAATGAGTAAGAGTCATTGTCATATTTTGCATTTCAAAATGTGGAAATCATTTTTAACTAGTGAGCCATATGAAAATATGCTGCAAGGGGGATTTTTGCCCTGGGTCAGAGTTCACTGACCCTGCTCTTGGAGGACACACCTCCCTGTTCTGGCTCAGCGTCCCAGGACACTTCTATCTTATGACGTCCCTATAAGAGCACATGGCTTTGCAGTCACTACGGCAGTGAACAAATGGGCTTTAGATTCAAGCACCAGCAATTAAATGCTTCCATCCAGAAATGGCACACATCACTTCCACTCTGATTGCACTGTCACATGGGGATATTTAATTTAATAGAGATGGGCGAATAACCTCCCATGTGCCGGAAAGTAGAGGCCAAATGGATATTGATAAATAATGGTAATGCCTGTTATAGCTGCTTATTCCTTTGTGTATATATTAGTATCAGACCCTAATTCTGGAGGCTATAGCAATGAAATCTTGCAAAAAAATCTTCCTGATGAAAGAAGGGTCTAAGAATTTTAGGGCATGAGTGCTAAAGCAAGTGATATAAGCTCACATCTCAATCAGAATTAGCAAATCAAATGCTAATAAGTTCAATGACTATGTGTTATGTATCATGTTTTAAAATAGAACCAGTTATAGAACAGCTGTTACATTTTTGGAAGACAATGGTGACATTTTCATTTTAAAGATAATATGAGAAATGGTATATAATCACTCCTAATTTTTGAGAAACAGGATTAACCCTTTAGATTATCTTTTGAATATAGTGTTCTTCAGGGAAGAGAGTTTCCTATTTGCATTTTTGACAGGTGGAATTTTCAAAGGAACCCAGGTTACAAAACTTTTAATTTTACTTATCCTTTAAAATACGAACAAAATAAAAATGAAAAGATATATCATCAAGGAACTGCAGAATTTTGAATAGGAAAGAGAAAATACTCAATCCTAAAAAATGATACTTTTAACTTTAAAGTTCTATTATAGTGTTAAAAATTGAAGATATAGAAAGTGGTAAAAGCAAGGGCAGCTTTTATTTAAATACACAGCTTAAGAGTTGCTTTTGCCCTTATAAGTTGGGATTCAGTTTGGATTCCAGATATTGAACAGGACATACTTTGGGTGTCTTGTGTTTGTATCTGACAACTTCATGCATTATAGATTTGAATTGGTAGATGGACCTTACTTTAAAAATTTTACGTAGAGTCACTTCTCATTGTGGACAATACTCTTGTAGTATAAAGTCACCACCAACACTGAATTAGTGACTATGAAGCCATTCACTGCTCCTAAGAGAAATAGAGGGTTGGGTATTTGTGATCCTCTGATCACAACATTTTTGTCAGCTGTTCAGTAAATAACCTTGTTTTATGTACATTTCTGTTTGAAGACAGCATCTCTCTCCACTACTGCTGTTACTCTAGCCCTTTCTAGAACAGCCTTGCATACAGATGGATCTGAGAATGTCCTCTTCCTTTTTCTGAATGCCGTCTATCATTGATTCGTTAACACTTACCTCAGCACAACTCTAACTCCTGCCTGAAGGAAACTAATCTCACACAAGTATTTTCTCAGAATGGCCCATCACCGTTTTCTTGCACTTAGGATCACTAGACGGCACTTCAGCATTACCTTTAAAACAGTGAAATCACCAATAATAACCAAAGATGCAGAAAACATGGCACTGAACAGATGTGGAAAGGACCCTTGTTATAGAATGAGAGCTGCTTACAACAGGAAGGCAGATCATCACCTCATTCAATCCCAATTCAGAAGATGCACGTCAAGTGGCTGAATTTTTTCCCCAGTCAGCTCACAGCTCACATCCACAGATGATGGTGAACCTGCCATGAGTATTGCTTTTGAGGCTACAACTAGATTTAGCAATTAGGTAAATTCACAAAATCTGTGAATAATGAGGAGTCGTTACATTTGATGCCTGAACTGGCAAATGAAAACAAATAATAGAGTACCTTTAGGAAGAGTGGTCCAGTACTCTTGCCTGAAAAATCCCATGGACAGAGGAGCCTGGTGGGCTGCAGTCCATGGGGTCGCTAAGAGTCGGGCACGACTGAGCGACTTCACTTTCACTTTTCACTTTCATGCATTGGAGAAGGAAATGGCAACCCACTCCAGTGTTCTTGCCTGGAGAATCTCAGGGACAGCGGAGCCTGGTGGGCTGCTGTCTATAGGGTCGCACAGAGTCAGACATGACTGAAGCGACTTAGCAGCAGCAGCAGGAAGAATGGACAATTAAGTGGATAACAAGGTAAATGATCATGAAGTTAAGTGAAGTGAAGTCGCTTAGTCGTGTCCGACTCTTTGCTACCCCATGGACTGTAGCCTAGTCCGCTCCTCTGTCCGTGGGATTTTCTAGGCAAGAGTACTGGAATGGGTTGCCATTTCCTTCTCCAGAGGATCTTCCTGACCCAGGGATCGAATCCAGGTCTCCCGCACTGTAGGCAGATGCTTCTTTTCCTCCTGAGCCACCAGAGAAGTCCAAATGACCATAGTATTCCACAGATAATAATGCTCCCTGTCAGAGCTGGGTGCTTAATACAAACTATTGAATTACATGCTCATTTTAACTCAACAATTCTGTAAAGTCAATGTTATTTTCTTCCTTGGCCTAAGATCTCACATCTTCAGAGTAGGAGAGAATTCCTCTCCATGTCAGGGAATAGACAAGGTAGGGTCCTTTATCATAAGAGGTATGCTAGTAATAGTTATGCTCTGCCTCTAAATAAATATCTTATGGTAATTTGATGTTACCCACAGAATTTAGTTTTAGGAAGAGCTATTGAAGAAATCACATACCAAATTTCAACTTTCATCAGTGATGATAATAGTGCTCTTATAGCTGGGACTTCACTACTCCATGCTGCTTTCTCTTAGGTCTTTGTTACAGACTTTGGGTTGCTAAGTATTCCTGGTTGCATATTGCACACATGAAGCTATAATCTTCTGTCAGTGCATTGGAGTGATTTCCACAGTGACTGGATTTATTTCACAAAGAGAGGATTAAGGGTTCAGGTAGAGTCTAAGCCACAGGAGTCAGAAAAATATTGAAAAATGGAGTCTGTTTTCATGCAGATGTGGAGGTAATCATGAAAAGGGGAGGAGATTCCATATAAAGAAGGAGACGCTTAGGTTAAATTGTCTAAATTGTCTGACATTTTCACTCATTTTAAGCTTGACTTATAGATATCCTCTTCTTTTTCTGCCTAATGTTTCAATCCCTCCTCTTGGTTCCTACAAAATCCTCCCCCTGCCTGCAAAAGGAAATCATGAAACCCCTTTTCTGGTTGTGATTCCAAATAGTGACTTTTGCTTTCTATAGTCTTACAAGTAGTCTTTTGCTTTCTAATTTGCTCTTTGGGGTGGAATAGCTACAGTTTCCTTCTTTAGAATTGAAAATATTATAACTTATTTAGATGTCAAGTATGGACTATTATATAAGAGTGTGCGTGCTCAATCGCTCAGTTGTGTATGACTCTATGCAACCCCATGGACTATAGCTTGTCGGACTCCTCTGTCCATGGGATTCTCCAGGAAAGAATATTGGAGTGGATTGCTATTTCCTCCTGGGGAAGGCAATGGCACCCCACCCCAGTACTTTTTCCTGGAAAATCCCATGGATGGAGGAGCCTGGTGGGCTCCAGTCCATGGGGTCGCTAGGAGTCGGACACGACTGGGCGACTTCGCTTTCGCTTTTCACTTTCGTGCATTGGAGAGGGAAATGGCAACCCACTCCAGTGTTCTTGCCTGGAGAATCCCAGGGATGGGGGAGCCTGGTGAGCTTCCGTCTATGGGGTCGCGCAGAGTCGGACACGACTGAAGCGACTTAGCAGCAGTAGCAGCAGCAGCTATTTCCTCCACCAGGGAATCTTCTTGACCCAGGGATCAAACCCATGTCTCTTGAGTCTCCTGCATTTGCAGGCAGATTCTTTTCCATAAGCAATACCAGGAAAACCCCAGTAAGAGAGCTGGTATCAAAAGCAGATAACATTTCAGCATGTCCTTACTGAAAATCAGGATGAGCTTCTACAGCTTTTAAGATCCACTTAGGGCTTCCCTTGTGGCTCTGCTGGTAAAGAATCCGCTTGCAATGTGGGAGACCTGGGTTCGATCCCTGGGTTGGGGAAGATCCCTTGCAGAAGGAAAAGGCTACCCACTTCGGTATTCTGGCCTGGAGAATTCCATGGACTTTATAGTCCATGGGGTTGCAAAGAGTTGGACATGACTGAGTGACTTTCTTTTCACTTCAAGGTACACACAAACAGTGTTTCATCCCTATCACCAAATTATTCTCTGCCATATTACTGAGAAAACATGCTAATCTATTCATCCCGATATTCCCCCAGATTTTTAAATCAAAATTAACATTTTACATTATCTATCCTGATAATTCCTGGAGAAGGAAATGGCAACCCACTGCAGTGTTCTTGCCTAGAAAATGCCATGGACAGAGGAGCTGTGGCGGGTTACATACATGGGGTTGCAAAGAATCAGACATGATTTAGCTACTGAGCACACAATCCTGAAAATAAAGCAACTAAGAGTTAAGAAGCAAGTAATCTTAATATTTTCTCTTGCTCTGTACACAATAAACAAATAGAGATAGTCTTTTTAATTATTCATATTATATTATTAAAAATTTAATCCTTTTGTGCCTATCCCAAGCATGGAAAAGAATTTCCAGTGTCCACTAATGTATGTTCCCAAGTTAGGCAGGTAATCTACAAATATGTGCATTTAATGTTTGAGCTTATACTTAAGGGTTAAAACCATCATTGTTGCCTCTGTTACTCAGTTCCTATTGTAAATGCTATGCTAAGTCACTTCAGTCGTGTCCGACTCTGTGCGACCCCATGGACGGCAGCCCACCAGGCTCCCCCGTCCCTGGGATTCTCCAGGCAAGAACACCAGAGTGGGTTGCCATTTCCCTCTCCAGTGCATGAAAGCGAAAAGTGAAAGTGAAGTCGCTCAGTCGTGTCCGACTCTTAGTGACCCCATGGACTGCAGCCTACCAGGCTCCTCCGTCCATGGGATTTTCCAGGCAAGAGTACTGGAGTGGGGTGCCATGGCCTTCTCCCCTATTGTAAAAGCAAGATATAAATCCCAAAATTTTTCTGGGGAAAAAACTGATAGTATATTTATCTGCCAACAGTAGAGGACTTAGTGACTTTCAAAATATTTCTTAATCCTGTGTTGAAATAATTAGAGGTAATTTGCTCTGATTATTAGCTGTAGTAATAAGCATTATGCTTATAGTAGTTATTCAAGTAATAATAATTGTTTGAATTCTCTTTGACATTCATTAAATTTGTTGAGTAGGTGTGAAATAGTCATTCTCCATTTCAAAAATGTGTGCAAATGTGGTGTTGGTTTAGTGATTCTTAAGCATTGGACTTTTGAAAGAAGCATCTGTTTTATTTTTTAATAATTAATTGCTCTGCTTTTGGAGTCCGCTTGCTTATACTGTATTTATTCACAGATCATGCAGGGCTGTGTGTTTACTTTGCCCCTGCAATCTGCGATAGTGAGCAATGACTTCTGTAATTTGTCACTTTGAATGTTGCCTGGCGTCAGTTTCACAGACATTCATTTCACAACCACCACTTTCATTTTGAGGCTGATAGTTTCTTAGTTCATTTCTTCAAAGTAATGTCAAATGGTAACAAACTAATCAGTTATTATAGCTGCTTTCCAAATGAACAAGAAATGAGGGGGATTGTGGACAAAACTAACACTAAAATAGGATTGCTCTTTAGTCCTTAAGACTTCAGTTTTATTGTAGAAGTGTGACTGTCTCAACATTGACTTGATTTCACTTTTACTAGCTCCTCTGCACATATGTGGAGCAAATAGTACCATATTTTATAGAAATGATAAAAGGTAGGAAGATACATAGTCTTGAGCAGGTCAACTGAATCATGAAGGAAAGCCAGAAGGAAGTCCAAAGTACATTTAATTGAATTTTGTAGCATCAACTGTTTTCTACCCTATGCTTATTGGATTTTCTTGCCTCTGTATTAAGCAGACAGCATATGTATCAGAACACATTATTTTCCTGTCTGGCCCAGTAGACCAACTGTACTTGGATATGTTGTGGAAGTGATGCACTTGAATCGTATTACAGAACAAATGAAATTCATCCCAACAGTCATCAGTTTTCTTGCAGGCTGTAAATGCTGTTTTTGTTGTTGTTCAGTTGCTCAATCTTGTTCTACCCTTTGTGATCCCATGGACTGCAGCACACCAGGATTCCCTGTCCTTCACTGTCTCCTGGAGTTTGCTCAGTCCTCTGTCTGTTGAGTTGATGCCATCCAACCATCTCATTCTCTGTCACCCACTTCTTCTCCTGCCTTCAATCTTCCCCAGGATCAGGGTCTTTTCCAATGAGTTGGCTGTTCACATCAGGTGACCAAATTCTTAGAGCTTTGGCTTCAGCAGCCGTCTTTCTTATGAGCACTGTTTTGGTTTCAGGCTGTTTTGCTCCACAGACTGTGCTATTATTTTAAATAGCACAGCTGAGAGAAACAGTGTTTGATCACCAATTTGAAAGTTTCCTGAGAGCTGCAAAGACCAACCAGGCGTAGGTCACTTTGAAATCAATGACTTTTAATGTTCCATGAGAATTTATGGAATGGTCCTCATGCCTCGGGAGCTCAAGTCCTCAGACTGCCCTGACCCACCAGAGCAGCCCAGACAGGTTCCCTCTGCAGCTCTCCTCACAGAACAGCCCTTGGCAGTGCCCTTCTGACCTGCCTTCTCCTCTCAATGCATTATAGCCCCTTAGGAGTTCTGGACCTTTATTAATTCCTCAAGTAAATGTTAATTTTATTAAACTAGAGAATATTGGTGGAACATAATCATTTAATATGTTCCCCTCCCACTTATTTCATTTAAATCATTCTTTTGCTGCTACACAAGTGGAGGGACTTATACAGAAGATGCCAGCACCATAAGAATTTCAAGGCCTATTCATCTTCAGTTTTTAACTGCCTTGCAACCTTGGTGAAGTTTTTATAAGATTCCGAACTCACGTTTGTGTGTGTGTGTGTGTGTGTGTGTGTGTGTGTGTGCGCGTGTGCCTCCTGGTCTTTATGTACACTGCTACCTCTGTGTGCAATGCCCCAGAAGATCTTATAACTATCTTCTATTCACATCAAGAAAATATTAAATGTGACCTTTTAGAGGATGACTTTTTAAAAACCATATTTTCCTATCCTGTTTTATTCATAGCATTCTGCATATAGCATTATATACTACAACATTATCCTACTTCATTAAAAAAGTAATGTTAGCTGTGGCCTAAAATAATTCCCTGGCCTTGATTCAGCCTCATTCTTTGTAGTGGTTCTGGTATGTAAAGGAGTTAGTGAATGCTGACCTAGGACTCCTATGGGGAAATACAGGGTTAGGTTCCAGTTGGTCTCTTCTCTCAATGTTTTCAGTAACCAACCAATACATAGTGTGTTTGTTTAAAGAGACCCTTCAGTTCAGTCATTCACATTGAACACACAGCCAACAGCACTCTAACTCATGTCTGATTGAAGCTTACCCAGCACACATTTTCTCTCTAAGGCACATCCCAGCCTTCTTGTGCTTAAGGACCCTGGACAACTGTACTTAAACACTGCACTTGAGTGTGATGTTAAAGAGCCATATCACCAACAAAAAAGTGCAAAAATGCAAGAAAAAAAATTGTACTAAATAGAACCCGCAAAGGACAATTGTTTACAGTATGAGAACTGAAACAAACTCAAGTTGGAAACAAGCACGTCGGTTGACTCATATTTAGTGCTGCTCTGTGGATGTCTGTTTAAAGACTGACAGTGGCAGGGGTATATTGATTTGTGGATGACAGATACACGTTAGTGATTAGGTGAATTTGCAAATGCAGGATCCGCAAATGAAGACTGACTGACTGCTTTCTGTTATAAAATAGCCTCATTATTTCTATTCCTAAGATTTGGGTCATGTGTTTACCCCCCTTTATCTCATTTTCCTTCCCCTCTTGTTACTGGAGACAGTGATTGCCATCTAAGCTATTTTTCCCCTCTGTGGCCAGCAGGGTTTGCTGTAGTCAGTTTCTTCAGGGATGGGATGGGAGAAACCTGTTTATTGGCTGTGGTTCAGTACATTTGCTTACTTGCAGGGCTCAAAACCCAGCCTGGAGCCTGGAGAGAGCCATCATTAATGGGGTTAGATAAAGGTTAGGAGCTCTCAGTTAAGCCTCCAGAATGTGTTCTAAATGAGTTCATTCATTTTGAGGATTTGCAAGATTGTGTAGTTGGTAGATTGTTGGAAAGACTTTCAGCTAGCCAGTAAGAAAGCATCTGTTTTCTCTTGGGAAATATTGCCCTTGCTTTATTTCGGTAGGAAAAACTAAGAGTTTACTGTGAAGGTAGCTATTAGGAGATTACTCAAAGCATCATTAAGCTGACGTGTCTAGAAGCAAGGAAGAGGTAAAAGGTGGCTGTTCTATGAGAGGCTGGCCTCCCCTTGTGATTGTCCTTCCCCTTTGGGAAGGTATGGCATTTTGGGAGGCAACAACAGCCCTTCCAGACCACTGGTGCATTTTTAAGCTTTAATTTTTGAAATGGTAACCCAGAGGTCTTATAATTGAGGCTCTAAACAGACAATTAATGGTTCTATGGCCCATTTTATAAGCATGGTGGTTTCTGTTTAAATACCCTGGCTCTAACTTTCTCTCAATTCAGACTATAACAAATGTACTTTTAAAAGTTTAGAGTGTATTCAGGACTCCAAACCAGGGCTGATTGGTTTATGTCCCTCTGTGAGGTACCTTAAGAAGGATAAAGAGCAAAATAGGAAGGTAGGAAACAGAGATTCTAAGAGCACCTCTGCCATTATCTACTTGGAAGCCTTGACCCAATCTTTCAGATCTTTCTAGATCAAGTCGAAAAGGTCAGGTTATAGACTATTTCTCTCTCCTCTTTTTTCTCTGTTGATTGTTCCTCAATTTGGTGACTTTTTTTAACTTCTTGTTACACATAAGAACTGAGATATCATACATGACATCTTTAAAAGTTTTAATCAAAGAAGATGGGAAACCCAATTCCTTCTTCCACCTAAACCAGGAAGATACTTCATATTATTATGAAGTTCCTTTAAAATAGAGATTAAGAGACTTCCTTGTGGTCCAGTTGTTAGGACTTCACCTTCCAGTGCAGGGCCAAAGTTCCATCTCTGGTTGGGTTGCTAGGATCTCACATGCCTCATGGCCAAAAAATAAAAGAAATTATATTGTAACAAATTCAATAAAGACTTTAAAAATGATCCACATTAAAAAAAGTAGCTATTAAAGTTTTTATAGCTCAACTCAGTAAATACTTTTATTCCAATAAGTAGCTTCAGTCAGTGGAACTTCAGTATTATGAACAATATATAAATGTTATAGATATCACGTAACTATATTATAGGTGATATTTTTGGCCTTTTTTTGTTTGTTTCTGTTGGCCAATACTGACAAGTGTCAGAAGAGTATAAACTATTCCTAAAATGGGTCGAATTTATATTCTTAAAAGATTGTTTTATTTTTCTGTTCTGGCACATAGAATGTTTTTAGGACTAAGTAGAAAAATGATCACTTCTCATTTTTGGTGGAGTTAATCAAAATCTGAAATGTTTTTCTGCTTAATAAACACATTGATTAAATTGCTTCTCTCTACCAAGTGCTATCTTTCCCATTAAGCACATGAAAAAGATGTCCTTTGCAAGTTAAAAATCTAAGAAATTTAGTAGAAAAGACTGTAAAGCAAAATATAATATTCATTCATTCAACAAATGTGGATTGAGTGGCTATGTGCCAGGCACTGTTTGTACCAGCTAGGAATATAGCTTCTGACTTAAAGGTTTATATTCTAGTAAGAGAATAGAGAAAATAAATAAACCGAGTCATGTAGATTTGTCATTTGACTAAATACTCTAAGGAAAAATAAACAGTATAAGGAGATAAAGAGTGATGGGAGGTATGACTTTAGAAGGGACAGTCAGTTAGTAATAATCCCATGGACAGAGGAGCCTGGCGGGCTATACAGTCCATAGGATGGCAAAGAGTCAGACCCGACTGAGCAATTGTGTATTCAAGCATGCACAGAGTATACTGGACAGGAAAATAGGGATTACCTGGGAGTAAGGAAATGTATTTTGTTGTTTAGACTCAGGCAGTCAGGGATGGCCTCACAGATGGGTGACATATGGGCAGAAAACAGGGAAATTGAGAACAAGTCATTTATTCAGTATATAGAAGAAGAGCATTCCAGGCATAGGGAGTCCAGAGTGTAAAGTCCCCAAGGTGGATGGGAACACCCTAGGCCTGGTTGCGCAATAACGGGGAGCTTGGTGTAGCCAAAGGAAATATACAGGGGGATGTAATAAAAAGTGGAGTCAGAGGAAAGCAGAAGCTGAAATCACATTGGGCCACAAAGGCGAGATTTCCTTCTGGGTGAGATGGAATGGCTTTGAAAGTTCTTAATGAAGGATAGAAGAGATTTGCCTAACTCAACTGAGCAGATATTGTCTGCAGAGTGGGCAGTGTAGGAGCAGTGACAGAGGGGTGGAGAGTTTATCCCCTTCCTGAAGGTAGGGAAGAAGTGTCTTCATAGATGTCTATGGAAAGGGTAGAGGAAAGACATTCCAAGTTGCAGGCAGCTGCTGTCTGTGGGGTCGCACATAGTCAGACACGACTGAAGTGGCTTAGCGTAGCGTCCTAAGAGGAAGTGTGGCCTGATGTTTTAGCATGGCATGTGAGGACTGGCTCCGGCCTGTGTGGAGGCTGGAAAAAGTACATGTATGTCACTCTGAGAGTTTAGGCTTCAGTCTGAGAATGTGATGGAGCCCTAAGACGTGAAAGCAAGGGAACTGCATGGGGACCTGTAGGAAGATGGCTCCCCTGGCTAGATGGAGATTGACGATGGTGAAGCAAGCCTGGGATGCAGGAGGGCAGCAATGGTCCTGGGGGACACAGCCCCTGCCAGTTGGGGTTAATGGAAGAGGGAAAACCAACATGTGCATTTAGAAGGTGTTGGTCAAAATTTGAGCAAGAACCTTAAGGGTAAAAGAACATCACCATTGCAAGTTCATTGGAATTACACAGCTTTGAAAGTGAAAATACATTAATGGCCATTATTTACCTGGCAACAAATCATGTAATGACATGTTAAAAGCTGTTCCAAAGTGAAGTCTGTTCTGCATTTAATATAAATTCCAAGTCAATCTTTAAAACTATATATCAAAGCTGGGTTACCTTGCCTGATATTGTTCCAGGCTCCTGTGTCCATGGAATTCTCCAGGCAAAAAGACTGGAATGGGTAGCCATTTCCTTCTCCAGGGGATCTTCCTGACCCAGGGATCAAACCTGGGTCTCCTTCATTGCAGGTGGATTCTTTACCATCTGAATCACCTGGGAAACCCAAATATAACAACATAAATATAATAATATAATGCCTTCCAGTGATGCTCTCAGAATGCTCTGGTAGAGTATTTGCTTATTCATAGTGATAATTATCTTCTCAAAGCTTCTGTCTAAATATCTATGGAAATACCCAGGCGACTTGCCTCAAACATGAAGCTCATGTTGTATTTCATGGGCACCTTTGGAGTAAAGGTTTAGCACCATTTAATCAGTGTATTTTGAACAGCAAAGGTAGTGAAGGACATGCAGGTGCTCGTCATTGAGAAAAAGAGAATCTCCAATATTCATGAAATGTCTGAATAGCATTTTAATTTGCCTTAGGAAATTGCCTACTTTGATATTCATTTTTACTTTGCATAATAGTTATGACAGCTTTGGTTGGTTTCCGATTCTTAGGAGCCTGTGCAGATGCAGAATTCTCAGCACACAAATTTTTTTCTGTTGAATCATAAGTTGAATTCCTTTCATGAGAAGGTAATTTACACTTTAAGACCTCTTTGTGTTAATAAAATGGGTTCTTTTGAAAATCGTTTCTTTTTGGGTCTCCTGAAATAAAAAATTCTGTCTCCTCTCTACTAATTTTTTTCCCCTCAAACCTATTTTGGCATCATTTTGGTTAGGAGAAGGAAGAACATACTAGTTATTTCTGAGGTTATGTGGTTACCGTAAGTGGATCAATTTTAGGAGGAAATTAAATTTGTAGCTAAATGGTAGGTTGTCTTAACAAAATTGTTATTATCCAGATGTTAAACAATAACATGCTGGAAAGATTTCCCATATATGAAAAAGCAGGTGTCTATAATATCAGACATAGATCATGGATCTAAGAAAGTGAGCTAACTATTCTAAGGCTTATTTGCAAATCAAATTTAGAAAGCCATAACACTGCAAAGTGTCCATTTAACTTCAGTAAATTAGCTCTATTAGATGCCCATGACTGATGTTCATCAGATGCCTGGAAGAATTGACTTTTTAGCTATTATTCTTGAGAAAACTAAACCATCAGAGTGGACCAGGTGAAAAACTTGATTCTTGAGGATGGTGGTGACTCTCTTCTTTTCCTCGGCTCTCTCCTCGATGGAGATGGATTGGGAATAAAGACAGACAAGGTGAACACTGCCCTCCTCCTTTCTAATCAGGCTAAGCCTTTTAGTCTATAGTTTACTCTCCTCAATAGAAGAACTCTAGCCACCTAATCTCAGTCCCCAGATACCCCTGGGATCATAAGCCAACCAGAATTCCAGGAAAACATCTGCTTCTGCTTCATTGACTACACTAAACCCTTTGATTGTATGGATCACAGCAAACTGGAAAATTCTTCAAGAGACAGGAATACCAGACCACTTTACCTGCCTCCTGAGAAACCTGCATGCAGGTCAAGAAGCGAGAGTTAGAAAAGGACATGAAACAAAGGACTGGTTCCAAATTGGGAAAGAAGTACATCAAAGCTGTATATTGTCACCATGCTTATTTAACATATATGCAGAGTACATCATGCTAAATGCGGGCTGGAAGAAGCACAAGCTGGAATCAAGATTGCCAGCAGAAATATCAATAACCTCAGATATGCAGATGACACCAACCTTATGGCAGAAAGTGAAGAAGAACTAAAGAGCCTCTTAATCAAAGTGAAAAAGAAGAGTGAAAAAGTTGGCTCAACATTCAGAAAACTAAGATCATGCCATCACTTCATGGCAAATAGATGGGGAAACAATGGAAACAATGAGAGACTTAATTTTTCGGGGCTCCAAAATCATTGCAGATGGTGATTGCAGCCATGAAATTAAAAGACACTTGCTCCTTGGAAGAAAAGCTATGACCTACCTACCTAGACAGCATATTAAAAAGCAGGGACATTACTTTGCCAACAAAGGTCCGTCTAGTCAAAGCTATGGTTTTTCCAGTAGTCATGTATGGATGTGAGAATTGGACCGTGAAAGCTGAGTGCCGAAGAATTGATGCTTTTGAACTGTGGTGTTGGAGAAGACTCTTGAGAGTACCTTGAACTGCAAGGAGATCAAATCAATCAGTCCTAAAGCACATCAACCCTGAATATCCATTGGAAGGACTGATGCTGAAACTGAAGCTCCAATACTTTAGCCACCTGAGGTGGAGAGCTGACTCAGTAGAAAGACCCTGCTGCTGGGAAAGATTGAAGGCAGGAGGAGAAGGGGATGACAGGATGAGATGGTTGGATGGCATCACTGATTCAATGCACATGTGTTTGAGCAAGCTCCTGGAGATAATGAATGACAGGAAAGCCTGGCTATACTGGAGTCCATAGGGTGGCAAAGAGTTGGACACAACTAAGTGACTGAACATCAGTGTCCACCTTTGAGTTTTGTCTTCTCTTCACTTTTTGCCTTTTTTTCAATTGTATGATTTTAAAATATATACAACACGCTGCTGTGATTTAGCCCCTAAGTCCCATCCGACTCTTTGAGACCCCATGGACTGCAGTCCACCAGATTCCTCTGACCCTGGGATTTCCCAGGGAAGAATACTGGAGTGGGTTGCCATTTCCTTCTCTAAGAGACCTTCCCGGCTCAGGGATCAAACCTGCATTCCTCCTTGCCTGGCAGCTTCTTTACCACTGAGGCACCTCGGAAGCCTGTGCATGCATCATAAGCCTAGCCAAATCTAATTAGTGTCTGTTGCTCTAAAAATTTATTGGCCTTTTATCATTGTGATCTTACCATGCTGTGATTCTAGGTTATACTTCTGTGGCTGGTGGTTAGTAAATGTTGGTATTTACAAAATGAGTTTTATCATGTCTGCTTTGGTGTGTTCATTCAATTGCAGCAGAGAGATTTTAAGGTAAAAGTCCAGATTTGGAATTTAGGAAATTACTCAATAACTCCTTCTGCCCTTTATAGTCTCCAGAGTCACTTAAAGGGCACAGTTGTGTGGCTTTCATAATGCCAGACTTATCTGATTGAATTTCCACTCCATGCCATCTTAATGTTTTTATAGTCCTTCAGTAAAGTCTTTTGATACATTAAGAATCTGTCTCACTGATGATTTTCCCAAACACCAGAGATATGAAATTCCATGAAAAAAAAATCAGGAATGTACCCCTTTGCTGACTGACAACACACTCATCATTCAAATCAAACCACAGAGGCTTGAATTATTTGAGTAAATTGTTCCAAAATCTGTGTGCCAAGAGGGAAGCCAGTGATGCTCTGTCGGTTAGAGAGACTTTGTACACTGAATCATAGAATAAAAAAAGGATCAACTATTGATGGTCTCAAGGTCTGTTTTGCCTTTTTTTAAAGAACTTCCCAAAGCAAAATAAGGCCCACAGTTGCTCCATAACCTTATCAGACAAGAATAAGTGGACTCTAACTGTCTTATGATAAGAGTCCACATGAAGCCAGCAGTTACTTGATACAAATAAGTTTCAAGCCAGGAAGGTGAACACACAATGAGTATAATTTATCTTTTTGGTACACGTTGCATCATATGTAGATGTTTGCAGTGGTCACTGAAACTGCTCACAAATACACTCATTCTCCTCTTTATGGACTGGTGGTAGGATTTTATTTCATTTCTTTTCAAGATGGGGTAGCTATGTGACTTATTTCTCTATGACATGTGAGTGGAAGTGAATTTTCTTGAGTTTTATGAGCCAGAGTGTGATTTGGTTTGAGAAAGGATCTGCAAGTATGAGTTTTTGAGTGGCTATGAGGGGCAGAGCCCCATACCAACCCATATTGGACATATATTCTCAGTGAGAAATAGAACATTGGGGCTGTTTATGATCCGAAAATTACAGATAAAATCCTGTTGCTATTTTTTTTTTTTGAGAGTATGTTTTTATTTTCTTTGGATCTGTTGCTATTTTTTAATAGCATTTTTAAAAGATCTAATATCTGTTTATTTTTCTATTGTTGATAAAGCAAAAATACTATCATCTTGGTTGTCGGTAAGGTAAGATTTTACATTTGTACAGCTCTTCATACGCTTAAAGGCTATTTTTACAAATGTTTCCTCATTAGTTCACACAAGATCCTATGAGGTAAAAGCAACCCATATTATACCATTAAATGGCTTTTTAAGGTTGCATAAAGTAACACATGCTACCAAAGAATGGTGAAGTATATTTTTATAATGTATTTAATACTAAAAAAAATGTATCTAGCAACTTCTTTTGGAGATGGTTTGAAGTTTGGGTCTGTTTCCATTCATTATTGGCTTTAGGAAAAAAATACTTATAATATATGGTCTTACTCTCACATACCTGTAGTAGAGGATATAAATACACAAACACTCACATATGGGGGATTTCCCTATTGGCTCAGGCAGTAAAGAATCTGCAATGTGGGTGACCCAGGTTCGATCCCTGGGTCCGGAAGATCCCTTGGAGAAAGGGATTGGCTTCACAGGCCAGTAGCCATTCTCTTGCCTGGAGAATTTCATGGACAGAGGAGCCTGGTGGCTACAGTCCATGGTAATCATATGTAAATATTACATATATCAGATCAGATCAGATCAGATCAGTCGCTCAGTCGTGTCCGACTCTTTGTGAGCCCATGAACCGCAGCACGCCAGGCCTCCCTGTCCATCACCAGCTCCTGGAGGTCACTCAGACTCACATCCATTGAGTCAGTGATGCCATCCAGCCATCTCATCCTCTGTCGTCCCCTTCTCCTCCTGCCCCCAAGCCCTCCCAGCATCAGAGTCTTCTCCAATGAGTCAACTCTTCGCATGAGGTGGCCAAAATACTGGAGTTTCAGCTTGAGCATCATTCCTTCCAAAGAACACCCAGGGCTGATCTCCTTCAGAATGGACTGGTTGGATCTCCTTGCAGTCCAAGGGACTCTCAAGAGTCTTCTCCAACACCACAGTTCAAAAGCATCAATTCTTTGGTGCTCAGCCTTCTTCACAGTCCAGCTCTCACATCCATACATGACCACAGGAAAGACCATAGCCTTGACTAGGCGAACCTTTGTTGGCAAAGTGATGTCTCTGCTTTTGAATATGCTATCTAGGTTGGTCATAACTTTCCTTCCAAGGAGTATATATAATTCTATATATATATTATGTAAAACTCACTATTCAGTTCAGTGCAGTTCAGTCACTCAGTCATGTCTGTCTCTTTGTGACCACATGGACTGCAGCACAACAGACCTCCCTGTCCATTACCACCTCCCAGAGTTTACTCACTCATGTCCATTATGTCAGTGATGCCATCCAACCATCTCGTCCTCTGCCATCCCCTTCTCCTCCTGCCTTCAATCTTTCCCAGCATCAGGGTCTTTTCCAATGAGTCAGTTCTTCACCTCAGGTGGCTAAAGTATTGGAACTTCAGCTTCAGCATCAATCTTTCCAATGAATATTGAGAACTGATTTCCATTAGGATGGACTGGTTGGATCTCCTTGCAGTCCAAGGGACTCTCAAGAGTCTTCTCCAATACCATAGTTCAAAAGCATCATTCTATGGCACTCAGCTTTCTTTATAGTTCAACTCTCACATCCATACATGACTACTGGAAGGAAAACCATAGCCTTGACTAGATGGACCTTTGTTGGCAATGTAACTCTCTGCTTTTTAATATGCTGTCTAGGTTGTCCATAACTTTTCTTCCAAGGAGTAAGCATCTTTTAATTTCATGGCTGAAGTCAGCATCTGCAGTGATTTTGGAGCCCCCAAAATAAAGTCTGTTGCTGTTTCCACTGTTTCCCCATCTATTTGCCATGAAGTAATGGGACCAGATGCGATGATCTTAGTTATCTGAATGTTGAGCTTTAAGCCAACTTACTCACTTTCCTCTTTCACTTTCATCAAGAGTCTCTTTAGTTCTTCTTCACTATTAAGGAAGCACAAATGAAGTACTTGAAATCTCAGATGATGACATACCTTTAGAAAAATTGTAATCACTCTAAGCTGAAAGCATCTATACGGGAAACCAAGGAAAAAGACTCAAGAGTAGAGCTCAGATAGCAACTCAGTTGAGTTGTATCCTAAACAAATCTCAAGGTATTTTTTTTTTTAAACCAGTTCCATCCAAATCCATCCAGAGATCAACAGCTTGACTTACTTTCAACACTGGCAAAAGCTCTTTAAGAACACTGTTACTCAAGAAGTATACCACTGAAAAATTCATCAGCAGCAGTTTGGCAATCTTAAAAGTCTTCATGTGTTTTAGAAGTCCAGCCAGCATCTGCAGTTGACAGAAGTAGACCCGAGGCTTCACATCAAAGGAGAAATCTTCCCAACTCTGATGCTCTCAACCCTCTCCAGATGGGTAGTGTTCTACATCACACACCCACTTTTCCATGTTTTATTAGCAACCTTATGTCTTATACTTAACATCAAATATAAAAGCAAAGACCCAAATAAGGAAGACAGTGACCTCAATCTATTCATCAAATCTGGTCCTGGAGTCAAAACATTCTGGAACGTGCAGGGAGAAGCATCCAGGTTAGTAAAATTCTTGTACTGTCCAATTACCATGAGCATTTGGCCAGGAAGTAGAGCACTGGTAATTAGAGACATCCTGGGTATATCTTTCAAGGGACAGTTATAGGCTGTCAACACCAGTAAATGGTTTCTGAACAAACCCAAAGAATGACAGGAAGATTTGGTGTTGGGAAATAAGAAAACATTTAGCTACAGAACTAGGAAGAAAAATGCTTTCAGGTTAAAATTATCTTAGATGTGTTGTCATGTGCAAAACAAAGTGAAGACAAGTAGATGTTTATTCCGCATTGTTATACTTCCTTATATTCTCAGAACAGGGGGAGGAGAGGGAACTGATGTATTGAATGGAGGAACTAGTAACTTACCTTCCTCTGGGCCCCTCTAAATCCAGCAGGCTTAGTGGAATAGGAGGGTCATTACCTTTAGAAGATCAGTCAGGACTTATGCAGTGGAGCCAAAGCCACCCATTAGTATGAGGGACTTCTGAATAAATCTTCTATAGCAGGCAGTGCATAGCTTTCCTTCACGTGCACAGTGAAATGTGGATTTTAAATGAAAAGCACTTTGAGCTCACCTGTTGTTATTTTTAGCTGCTTTCATAGGTAGAGAGAATCACTATGTACTATTGTCACTAAACTCTAAAGGGAAATAAGAGTTTTAATAAGGCAGCAAGAATCATCTGTTTCTTTCCTACCATACCTTGAATTTTAGAAACATTTTCATTCATCACAAGTATGATGGAGTCTCTAAAGAAGACTCTGTAGAGCCTTTGAATGAACAAAATGTA
The DNA here is from genome assembly GCA_935064755.1 of Tragelaphus eurycerus. Lineage (NCBI taxonomy): Eukaryota > Metazoa > Chordata > Mammalia > Artiodactyla > Bovidae > Tragelaphus > Tragelaphus eurycerus. The sequence goes on along the minus strand of CAKXYN010000135.1, from coordinate 2,285,695 downwards.
AGATAATAATATTATTCCCTGTTCCACATTTAATTTCCACGGCACTTGGAAGCAATGTATTTTCAAGGCTCACTCTCCTTTCAGGCAACTTGATGATAAGATATACTAAATTTTCATATCCTCTACTTGGAACAATTAATCTCTTTTAGATTGTAATGGCTTTGGATTTAATCTTGAAGTTCATGGCTGTAATTTTCAGATGATGTGAATCACTCTGTAGAGGTTTTGTTAGTCATTTGTTTGGAATTAGAGTCTTTTCCATTCACCATAATTAATTCATTCATATTTGGCATGGTTTGCATTTTTATGTTCTTTATGTTTTATTTTGGAGAATTAATTGGTAGAAAAATTAACTCCAACCAAACTTCAGTGGATGTTGTTATTTTTCAGTTATATCAGCTTGGAATTCAATTAAAAAGCAACTATTTCATAAGTTTGTTCTAAGCATCAAGATAGTGTGGTTTTTCACCAATTTTTATACTTGATCAAGAGCTCTTGATAACTCAAATGAGGGAATAAAAGCCTTTCTTTGGATAGAGTGAAAAGGAGAGGCAGGAAAACACATGAAAGTTAGGTTGGATTCATCCCTAAAAAAGACACAAGTCAGCAGTGTTTATATACTTAATGCTTAAAAATAAGCAGGTATTTTCATATTTTAACAAATGCTCTGTCTGATTTTAGTTTTCAGTAATAATTCAATTGAAAGTGAAAGTGAAGTTGCTCAGTTGTGTCTGACTCTTCGCGACCCCATGGACTGCAGCCTACCAGGCTTCTCCGTCCTTGGGATTTTCCAGGCAAGAGTACTGGAGTGAGGTGCCATTAAGGGTGCTTTTATTTCCTGATGTTTTTCCAGCTTTATTGAGGTATAATTGACAAATAAAAATTGAACATATTTCAGGTGTATGATAAGATGATTATATATATGTGTACATATATATATAGTGACATATATATGTGTGTTTATGTGTGTGTGTATATAGTGACGTAATTACCACAAGCAAGTTAACATGTCCCTCACCTCACATGGTTACCATTGTGTGTGTGGAGAATACTTAGAGATGTGTGGCACAGGTATAGGATGTGGTCTGCTACCTTCAGGTAGTAGATTCATGACTTTTCAATTTTTCACTTCATTTATATTTTTCCTGGTGTATAGTTGACTTATGTAGATTCATGGGGTTTTGAATGTCAAATCCTTTCAGTTATCAAATCACGTTTAAGTTCCGTCTGGGATACACCAACTCTTTTAAGGGAGTTGAAGGACACATGAGCCCACAGATCCTTGAGTTTTATGCCTGTGAGAGGGAGAATGGTGATGTCTCAGTGCTACTTCCTCTCTGAAGACTTCCCAAGGCAATTTTTATGATGACTTTGTAGCTTCTCTTTTGGAGGCTTCTTGGCTTCTTCATTCCCTTCCTGTGGCTACTGTCTGATTTATACATTAGCTGTTTCTTCGGAGCACAAGTTGGCCGTCATCTAGATCTGTCGTCCCTTCTTCCTTCTTCCTGGCATTTTGGATCTGTTGCTCACCCCACTGCTGACCACCTTGAGGAAAACCCTAGCTTCTCTTGTTAAAAAGGGAGCTTTTTGGCCCCCTGATGGTGTCACAATCTAATGTTTATGTGTAAGCAAAAACTTCCCGAACAGTTATCGTTGTAAACATTGAGTGTCCGCACAGTAAAGCGTACGGTAACGCTGGCCGAGGGGAGCTCGCGCTCCATGTGGACTCCCTGAGGCTGATAATCAAACTTCGTTGAGCCTCAGTTTCTTCATCTGCACATGGAGAATACACTAGCACCTTTTTCACAGATTCTCATGGAATCTCACTGTGATGCTTTACAGGATAAAGGATGTGAAAGTCTTTGTCTTTTGGGTAGTAAGAGAAATTATGTTTATAATGAAGCATTGTAGTGGTTGGTCATGAAGCATGGGGTATCACTTTAAAATAAAGCAGTTTGTTATGCTTAAGCAAGGTTGGCAGACTATGCATGCAGTGCCCGCTGTGCATGCTCAGTCGCTCAGTCATGTCTCACTCTTTGTGACCCCATGGACTGTAGCCCTCTGTCCATGGGATTCTCCAGGCAAGAATACTGGAGTGGATTGCCATTTCCTTCTCCAGGTGATCTTCCTGATCCAGGTCAAACCCACATTTCTTGAATCTCCTGCATCAACAGGAGGATTCTTTATCACTAGTGCCACCTGGGAAGCCCCCTGTAGGAGTAAATAAAACTGTACTGGAACACGGCTGCATCATTTGATTTCGTATTATGCATGGCTGTGTTCATGTAGGCTACAATGGTGGAGCCGTATGGTTGTGATAGAGATCTTATGTTCCATGACACCTAAAATATTAACTGTCTGGCCTTTTCTAAAACGTTTACTGATCTCTGATTTAAAAAGATTACCAAAAAACATATAACATCCTGGATATTCTTCTAAATTCTTACTTCCCACATTTTAATATATATATTAAATTGTATAATAGGTTATGGACTTGATATGTTTAACCATTATGACTTTAGTGAACATTTAAAACTTTTCTATATAATACCTTGCATCTGCACACATGCACATTCATGTACACACACACACACACACACACACACACCCCTAGACACACAGCTAAGCATTTCCCTGTAAAAGTAGGGCAGTTTCTACACATTGTCAATGTAAAAAGTGCTTGAAGTACATTGTGGTAGTTCAAGGACAAGATATAAACACTAAATAAAACTTTAATCTTCAACCTCAAAATGACTTTCTAATAATAGTGTCTTAGTTGATGGAGGGGAAAAAATCAAATGGAAATTCTTTAATTTGCACTTAAGCAGATTATTTTTCTAGTCTGATTATGAAAGTTAAAAGAATACATGCACCAAAGTGCATCTTAATATCATAGTAAATGTTTTAGTTTAATTGCATTCTGGTCTGATGAACTCTGAGGGAATGGTTTTCACTTCATAGTGAGAGAGACAGTCTAACAGCGTCTAGATTGAAGGACTTGTCAACCTGAATCAGATTGTAATTTAAAAAAAAAAAAAAATCTAAAGTGATATCTCTAAGTCACTCTACTTTCCTTGGGAAACACAGAAAACGTGAAAATTCAAAGTCTTTAAAAGAACTAAAGTTTTTTTCTTTTTTAATTGAGACATAACTTATCAGCTTAAACTAAAGAAATGTATTGAATTGAATTTTGTAATGAGACAGTGTAACCATCCTCTGCGAGACATTTTTGACATCTTAATTTTCTTGCCTATTCTGATGTTGAAAGAATCAGCTCTTCATTCATCATAGAGCTTTTACTAAACTTTAGTGTGTAAACTTACGATGAATGATTAAGACACACCAGGCCAACTGGGAAGGATCTAGTTTTCATTTTAAAGAACTGTAAAAAGCTTTGACTTGCAGCTGTTAGAAGCAAGTTAAAATATTATCAGAACACCAGCAACTTGCAGAGTGCAGCTGATATATTACTGGTGACTGTGTAAAATTATGGCATTGTCCAATCCAGGAAGCAGATGGCCCATCTCCCTTGATTTTAGGAGTGCTGGTCGACTACAAATTTTGCTTGCTGCCCTAGGCTTGTTCTTTACCATTAGCTTGTGAGTTATAGATTTCTTAAAGTCTTTGCCAAGTGACAGATTGACCTGTTAAGAAGTCACTTTCTCAAAAAATTCATTAATGCCCTTTAATCAAAAGACCAGTTGTAAGTGAATAACATTTTAATAAGTACTAGTCTTGCTTTGAAGAAATCAGTAAGTACTCTCACAAGCCAATTTGCTGAAATAAGCTTTTAAAACACTTGAGAATTTTAAAAGAAATATGAACATTTTTGAAAAAATCTTCTTAGAAATCAACTGAAGATACTAAGATTCTTTGTGTTTTAGTCATTTTATGTGCTTATGTGCTTTTCTATAATTTTTTGTAAATTATTAGTTTGTATGTAATATATATGAAAGGCTTCACTTGTGGGTCAATGGTAAAGAATCTGCCTGCAGTGCAGGAGACTTGTGCAGGAGATGCAAGTTTGATCCCTGGGTCATAAAGATCCCTTGGAGAGGAAAATGGCAACCTATTCCAGTGTTCTTCTCTGGAAAATCCCATGGACAGAGGAGCCTGGCAGCCTATAGTCCATAGGGTTGCGAAGAGTTGGACATGACTTAACAACTAAACAATAATAATACACCTGAAGAAAAAGTCATAAATCTTCAGCATCTTTCATACCAGATGACTTATGTGGATAAAACAGCACAGGGACAAGGTGAGGTCACTATATCCAAGGCAGGAACCCACATGATGCAGCATCAGCTATGGCTTGTTGTTGTTCAGTTGCCCAGTCGTGTCCAACTCTTTGTGACCCCATGGACTGCAGCACACCAGGCCTCCCCATCCCTCACCATCTCCTGGGGTTTGCCCAAGTTCATGTTCATTGCATGGGTGATGCCTAAGCTATGACTTAGGAACTGATGAAATGGACCTCAGTGTTTTATCTGTATGGTGTGAAGGTCACACAAGTAATCTCTACCCTATCTTTAACGTCTAAAATATTAGAATTTTAACAATCTGATTGTTATTTTAATAGACATGAGTATGTGTTTACATATATATGTAAAGTATATAACATATATGTGTGTGTGGTTAAAAATATATTCAAATCTTAAATGTTGAGAGTTATTCTCAATTTTGGTGGGAATTTATAGTACTCTAAGCCTGAGAGGCAGTATCTCAAGTAACCCTGAGAGAACTACTCTGAGGAGGTGCTGAAAGAGCCAGATTATACAAAGAGAAGTTTTGCAACAAAGGACAAGTAGTCTGAATGTTAAAAGATTCTTTTAAATTAAAGAAAACCAGATACCCCAAGTTAAGGAATTTAGTGCTTTTCTATGTATGGGAAGATGCAAGAGTATAGAAGCGCTGAAATCATTCCTTTGGTATGCATCTCACCTATTTGTTGCCAGGATCCTGTGTTTTCACCTCCTGAGTTCTATCTCACCAGCTCACCATCTGCAGTGGCTGCAATTGCTGATGGCTGTGACATCTTTTGTTTACTGATATGGCAGGAAGTATTCCATTTCTCATATATTAGATTTTGTATTGGAGGAACATTTCCATTGAAGACTTGAAATTTCAGGAAATTTAAGAAGATCTTTTAGCTGAATACAAAGCCCTAGGGCAAACAATCATCTATAAGGCATTTCGTCAAACAGATTTTCAGAATTTGTTGAGTCTCTTTTGTGAGTCCTAAATGAGAGTGATACCTCATTGCCTTTCAAAGAGAGATAAAGTAGTTGAAGAATCAACTCCAGAGAGAGATTTTATTTTTAGGGTGGAAATAGATTGATGCTAGTAGATCAGTATATTTGGTAAAGCTACCCAGTATACTAATTCCATTTACTTCAATGAGACAACCATTCTGCTTTCGAGCAATACACTACTTTGGACTTATTTAATGTTTCAGAGTTTTCTTGCCCTGTGTTGGCAGATGTCTAGGTATACCAGTGGACTGTGTTGCAGGCTGATAAGCTATTGCCTTTACAGTTGTCACTTCTACTTTGAACTCTCTGCCACACCTGCCTAATTTCTACAGGAGGGAGCCCCGTGGGCCTCCATGGTTCTTAATACAGCACAGCCACTCCTGAAGCATGGTAATCGATTGTGACACATACTAAGAGAATATACAGCAATGTGGTTTCATGAGGTGGTTGGTGGCACAACAGTTTTTAATGTGATACTCATTAAATTCTTCAGTGGTATTGGGCTCATTGCCCAGTTACATGTTAAAAAGAATAATGACATATATGAGAATGTGTTTTCAGGCAGCTGTTGATGGTGAGCTAACTCTAAAAGTTAGGAAGAGAGCAGAACATACAATTTATTTGATCACCTGTCAGGTTTTTGGAATAGAGTTTCTTTTTTCAGTGTTTTAATGTCTTACTCTGTACTTGATGCCTAATGATGTTGTTGTCCAGTCACTCAGTCCTGCCTGACTCTTTGCGACCCCATGGACTGCAGCACGCCAGGCTTCCCCGTCTTTCACTATCTCCCAGAGTTTGCTCAAACTCACGTCCATTGAGTCAGTGATGCCATTCAATGATCTCATCCTCTGTTGCCCACTTCTCCTCCTGCCCTCAATCTTTCTGAGCATCAGAGTCTTTTCCAATGAGTTGGCTCTTCGCATCAGGTGGCCAAAGTGTTGGAGCTTCAGCTTAAGCATCAGTCCTTCCAATGAATATTCAGGGTTGATTTTCTTAAGGATTGACTGGCTTGATCTCCTTGCTCTCCAAGGACTCTCAAGAGTCTTCTCCAGCACCAGAATTCAAAAATATAAATTCTTTAGCGCTCAACCTTCTTAATGGTCTGACTCTCACTTTCACATAGCTATTGAAAAAAAATCATAGCTTTGTTAACATGGATCTTTGTTGGCAAAGTGTTGTCTCTGCTTTTTAATATGCTGTTTAGGTTTGTTGTAGCTTTTCTTCCAAGGAATAAGCATCTTTTAATTTCATGGCTGTGGTGTTGGAGAAGACTCTTGAGAGTCCCTTGGACTGCAAGGAGATCCAACCAGTCCATTCTGAAGGAGATCAGCCCTGGGATTTCTTTGGAAGGAATGATGCTAAAGCTGAAACTCCAGTATTTTGGCCACCTCATGCAAAGAGTTGACTCATTGGAGAAGACTCTGATGCTGGGAGGGATTGGGGCAGGAGGAGAAGGGGACGACAGAGGATGAGATGGCTGGATGGCATCACTGACTCGATGAATGTGAGTCTGAGTGACCTCCGAGAGCTGGTGATGGATAGGGAGGCCTGGCGTGCTGCAGTTCATGGGGTCGCAAAGAGTCGGACACGACTGAGCGACTGATCTGATCTGAATTTCTTGGCTGCAGTCACTTTCCATAGTAATTTTGGAGCCCAAGAAAATAAAATATGCCACTGTTTCCACTTTTTCCCCATCTATTTGCCATGTTATGGGACCATCCAGTGATGGGACTGGATTCCCTGATCTTAGTTTTTTGAATGTTGAGATGCCCATAGAATTACTAGATTTTAAGTCTCTTTTATCTTTAACTTTCCTTTATTTTAATTAAATTAATTAATTAATATATATATATTTGAGGATCAAGTTCTTTAATCCTTTGATAATGATACCTCTTCTACATCAGGCATGTCACTAAATTAGAAGAGGAAGGAAGGACTGAGAATATTTTTAGGACTGGCATAATAAGAAGGATGACTTTATTTCTTCAATGGAATATTCCCTCAAGTATTTTCCTTAACTAGAACTGGATATATGTATATATATATATATTTTTTTCTTTTTAAAATATTGAATATTTTGGGAATCTTTATAAAATTTTCAATGGTTACTTTCCATTTAGTTATTTACACAATATTGGCTGTGTTCTCCATATTGTACAATACATCCTTGAACTTATCTTACACCTGATCCTTTGAACCTCCCACTCATCCACCCCTACCTCACCTCTCTCATCCTCCCTACTGGTAGCTTGCTTGTTTTTTTAATTAACATTTCTTTTAAAATAAACCTCAATTAATTCCTTATGTCCTATTTAACTTTATTTTTAGTTTATATTTTAGAAAAAAGTTTTGAAAGACTTTGGAATTGACCAAAATAATTGCTGGTGTCCACACTGGAGAGCTAGGCAGGATCTAGGCATGTGTTATCTGATTCTATGGGATCTCTGGTCCTATGAGCTATCTTACAGTTCTGTATGCTGAAGGTAATTGATAACAAAGCAAGTGATTGCTGACAATAGGCATACATATTCATTTTGTCCTATGGAAATATAGTTGATTTTCAGCTTCCAATTCTACTCCTAACCGTCTTCCCAGAATAAGCTAGTTTTGTGTTTATTTGCAATTCATTTCCACATTGTTTTTTGCTAGTATTTGTGTAGTTCTTTTGAATTAATTCTTTTGAATTAACTTTTGAACCATTTATAATATCTTATTTACTGGTTCTCTCATTAATTAATTAGTTAAATATGACCCTTGACAAGTGTTTAGCTTACATTTGTTGGAATCATGATTAGCCCTCTTTTAAGAGTTATTCTTTGACAATGTTCACTTTGTGGTATAAATTTTAGATGTATGTACTGCATATTCATTATACTCTGGGGGTGCTAGATAAATGATGAGAAGCTGGCTTTCAGAAAGACCATGTTCTAGGGAGATGAGTGCTAAATCATCAAAAGGAAATCTGTGGATGTAGGTAGTATGGATACTTAAGTTTCCACCCATTCCTTTCCTGTGTTCTGCAAAAAGGCTGAAATCTGGAGGCATTTCTTGGCTATCAAATTTGAATTAGCAGCTCTGAGACAAATCTATGCTTTGCCATGAAAAGAGGTGAAATCCAAAATATGAGTTAGCTTAGGAAGGGAGAAACTGGTGGTGCACATCTGAATTGCTGTTTGGAAGAACATTCCAGTGATTTCTTTTAGCATCAGGGTTGAAGGAAGAGAAAGGGACAAGGGTTTTGATACTGAGAAGGTTATCACTGTCATGCCATCTATGACATTGGGTCAAGGAGGAAAAGAAAAAATATATATATGTGTATGTATAAAATATCATTGCACACCAAATAGTTACACACTTTCCTATAGGTGTTCTATTTCATCTTCCCTGCAAGATTGTAATTTGCAGTATTTTTTCATGCCTGATTTTACATCTCACATGGCTCCTAATTTGGAGCACATGCCAACTTTGAATCCAACAGTGATTCAAACTCATGCCTCCATGATTTCAAAGACCAAAAGTCTTGATGCTGATTCGCTAAAACAATTCCATTTATCATGTATCTTTTCTTTGTTTTTGTTTGTTTCTCATAGGAATGAACTCCTGAAAATTTTCCACTTTGTCTCATTAATAGCTTTACCTTAAATCTATACCAGGATCCCTGTGTCCCCAGAGATCATTTGGGCTTTAGGATTTGGGGGAGTTGCAAACTGAATCAAATGTGGATTAAGCCTGAGGCAACCTGGGCAAAAAAAATTGTGAGAACCCGAAAGAGTTGTAGAGAGAGAGAGGCCTTTCTGTTAGTCTTGAGTGGAGAGGCGGTGGTCACAAATGAGAAAACATTCAAGGGAGTACAAACCAGTTTCATTTGAATTCTGGACTCCCTAAAGCAGAGCTGTATGAGCTTGGGCTTTATTCCCTTCATCTAGTAAAAATGAAAGATAAAAATATTCAACTCTTTTCGGGCAAAGAGTGACTGAAATAATTCATGACAAAGCTAATGGGTAACTTCGAGCTGCCTTACTTTTGTCTTGGATCCAGAATCTCCACCCGCCCCCTTAACCACAAATCACCAGAAATAGGCATGCAATCAGGGGAAAAAATAGCATGCTTGCTAAGTGAAGACAGTTTCAAGAAGGGGTGGGCCTTGGCAGTAAGTTGCTTTACCTCTACAGTGAGTAAATCTGTGTAATAAAACCTACCTTGAAGTGTAGCTTAAAGACTGAGTGAAAGGAGCTTACAGGGAGTGAAGAAGACAGTGTATTATTTCCTTTGTTTATTGGATCATTATTATTATTATTATAGTCATGTAATGCTGTCTCATTTCCTCACTCCTGGTGTCACACTCTCCCCGCAAAACATAGCCTTGAAGAAGCTGACTTTGGTCTACTCCTTAACATGGAGAGTAACACAAATGCTTGCTGATCTTATACTTGTACATATTGTACATTTGTTTACTCAAGTCACTTTAGTCATCCAAATGCCATTCTTAATTTGAATCCAATATTATTTTTAGCCTTTGAGACACTCTTTTAAAGAGAAGCCATCCTGCTTGAAGCTGGAAGATAGCATGAGCTTGGCTACATGTGGACTTCTGTGAAATGGATGCCTTATGACCTTTCGAGTAACAGAACCTGGTGTCTTTAATTCTTTCTCACATTGTGAAGTGTCAATCCAGTACTGAATATGGTTGTGCTCCTTGCCATTTACTGGTGAAATTTTAGTTGTAGTCCTAAAAGAGGTTGTAATTCAGCAGAAGACTTTAATTAGAAGAAGTACAAATGAGCAATTCAAGACCTCTTTGGCTATAAATGGCTTAGACCCTTCTTAATAGTAGCTCAGTTGGTAAAGAATCCGCTTCCAATGCAGGGGACTCTGGTTCTATTCCTGAGTCAGGAAGATCCACTGGAGAAGGGATAGGCAACCCACTCCAGTATCCTTGGGCTTCCACTGTGGCTTAGCTGGTAAAGAATCCACCTGCAATGTGGAAGACCTGCGTTTGACCCCTGGGTTGAGAAGATCCCCTAGAGAAGGGAAAGGCTACCCACTCCAGTATTCTGGCTTGAGGAATTCCTCGGACTGTATAGTCCATGGGGTCACAAAGAGTTGGACAGGATTGACCGACTTTCACTTCACTTTACTTCATATCTCATTGTTGGCTTGAATGAAAGCTGTAGTCTTCCCAGCAGGATTTACAGATGACGCCTATGGAAGTTGCAAGCCCTGGCTAGATTCAAACTCCTTGTAGATACCATGTCTCTCTCTTATGGCAGGGCAATCGTGAAAAGCAAAATTAATTTGTAGGGAGAAGAAAGAAGAGTTTACTGGGAATCCCAAGAGGATGCGTGCTTCCAGCCTTGTAAATTACAGCCATTTGCACAGCGAGGTGGTGAAACAAATTCTTGCTGTACCATTTGCTCTCCACAGTGTGTTGGGCAAAGTGTCAGGAACATACTCCCCAAGAGATAGCTAAAGATTCCTTTAGAAAATGTGCTATCAAAATCCATTGTCTAAGAGTGTGTGTTGGAAAAGAAAATGAGACAGAGTGTCGGCGAAATAGAATAGCTTCTGAGAGATTGTCTAGAAAAACTGTCAGATGTTCTTCTAATAGGTTTGTACAGGTTCACTCAACCTCTGACTCCCTGCCTTATTTCTGGGAATTTCTCCAGGAAATTGGAAGGATTATGCAGTGTAAAGGATTGAAATCTCCTGGCACTTTAAATGAGAAACTGATTTTCATCTGTTTGGGAGGAATTCTTTTTCTCCATCTACCTCAGTGCCCTCAGCAGAAGGACACCTGGGAGGATGGTTGAGCTGGAGGACAATCAATGGGGTTTCCAAACTAGAGCACAAGGCTGATTTTCTCTAGAAAATCCAAGGCAGTTAATTATTTGGAAGTGCCAGAGGGGCCTCTCGTAACAGTAGACACTCAAATAAATGACTGAAAGAATGAATGGGTGAATGAACAGATGTTGTAGATAGATGAATGAAAAAACAACCAATGGTTTTAGCTCAGTGGCTCACACTCTACACACAATTATTTATTTGTCTTAAATATCTTCTGGCTAGATAAAGAAGGTAAAGTATTGTAGGATTTTAGAGTTAAAAAGTCAGTTACTTTCATTTAGTCTAGTGTTTTTCTAGGGCAGATATCTCCTCTAGAACATTCTTGGAAAATGACCAAGAGATATCCATCCATGAGTGAGAGTTTCCTACAAAATGTGCATCCTGCAACAACTTTGTAAAGTCCTATCAAATTCTTTGATAGGTAACCAGAGTATTCTGTTTACAATGAAGTAGGCCTAGAATCTAACTCCATCTTACTATAAACATAAAGTATTGCCAACAAAGGTCCGTCTAGTCAAGTCTATGGTCTTTGCTGTGGTCATGTATGGATGTGAGAGCTGGACTGTAAAGAAGGCTGAGCGCCAAAGAATTGATGCTTTTGAACTGTGGTGTTGGAGAAGACTCTTGAGAGTCCCTTGGACTGCAAGGAGATCCAACCAGTCCATTCTGAAGGAGATCAGCCCTGGGATTTCTTTGGAAGGAATGATGCTAAAGCTGAAACTCCAGTATTTTGGCCACCTCATGCGAAGAGTTGACTCATTGGAGAAGACTCTGATGCTAGGAGGGATTGGGGGCAAGAGGAGAAGGGGACGACAGAGGATGAGATGTCTGGATGGCATTACTGACTTGATGGGTGTGAGTCTGAGTGAACTCTGGGAGTTGGTGATGGACAGGGAGGCCTGGCGTGCTACGATTCATGGGGTCGCGAAGAGTCGGCCACGACTGAGCAACTGATCTGATCTGATTATTGTGCAATATTAATATACTCTGAATTTTCTAGGAATATGATGTAAATCCAAGATACAATTGTGTTTGTCTCATTTGGAGATTTTTACCAGAGCTGCTATTTTTTTCCAGAAAATCTTATCAGTGGGAGCCATACTATTTGTAATACTTGATGTACCTGTCTAATGTACTGCTGTTAGTCTGTACCTGTAGCTGTTACATTTGCAGTGATAGTACTTGTAGCTCAAATATCTAACTACTTTTTTGCCTCGAGTTCAGCCATGGCCCAAGATGACATATCAATACTTTAACATTTTCTTCTTTAGATTACGTTTGGTGTATTCTATTCATTTAAAATTTATGTGTATGGGTGGTTACACTACCAGTGCTGCTGCTGCTACTAAGTCGCTTCAGTCGTGTCCGACTCTGTGCGACCCCATAGACGGCAGCCCACCAGGCGCCCTCGTCCCTGGGATTCTCCAGGCAAGAACACTGGAGTGAGTTGCCATTTCCTTCTCCAATGCATGAAAGCGAAAAGTGAAAGGGAAGTCGCTCAGTCGTTCAGACTCCTAGCGACCCCATGGACTGCAGCCCACCAGGCCCCTCCATCAATGGGATTTTCCAGGCAAGAGTACTGGAGTGGATTGCCATTGCCTTCTCCGTACACTACCAATAGATTTCTGTAAAGGAATGTAAATAGAAGTTCAAATTAATTACTTAAATAAAGAAAGTATGAATTCCAATCCACTTGAAAATCACTAGTACAGACTGTATTTGTGATAGTTACCAGGGCCTTCAGCAACTTTGCTGCCTTCTCCTAGGTATCCCATGATTGAATGGTGTTTCTCTTAAATTATTGTTTCTGAGTGACTTAATGTTCTTGTATTCTACATGAAATTGGAATACAAAGTCCATTACTTACATTCTAACTACTTGAGGTCCATTATTTCCATGAGTGCCTCAATTTTAATTTTATTTATTTGTTGAACCAAAATTTATTGGGTGCCCTTATGGGCCTGGCACTGGGGTAGGCAATAGAGGTGCCATTGATGAAAAAAACACAGTCCTCTCCCTCGAGCAGGTGTCCCTGAGAAGGACATGGATGGACAGACTGGTCATTGCAGAGCAATGTAAGGCAGGGCCATATGCATAGGTGATGGGACAGCAGGAAGTGGAGCGATGGCTTCTCTTACACTCAAGAGTCAAGCGAGTCTCAGAAGAAGAGGCATTTAAGCTGACATCTGATGGAAGAAAAGTGATGGAAGGCAGGGGAAGAGCTGCAGAAGAGGCTCATAGCTTTCCTTTTAGAGAGAAGAGCATTGCCAAGGTCCAGAGTATAATCGAGCATGATAATTTTGTGCTCCCAATAGTTCTGTTTGGCACAGGACTTAAGAAGGAAGGTGGCAAGAGATTAATGGAAATATAGACTGTTCCATAAATAACGACAATTTAGATACATTGGAGTGAATGGTATAATAAATGAACAGACCAAAAAGTAATGCAGTTATGTGGGACATGTTAGATTAATTTCAACTATGATGATCATGTAGCTTTCTTAGGAGAGATATTACTTAAACCCCGGGGAGATTTCAGGAATTTAGGAGTGTGAACCCCAAAAATTTATCGCCCTAAGAACTATGATGAAGTCCTGGGAAGACAAACTCAGTAACCCCAATCAAATAACTTATGCATATGTTATAAACTGCGCTAAATTGGACCTTTATCTTCAGTGTGTACACTTAATGGTACCCACATATATGTTTATGTATATTTTCTCTTACCCTAATATAGCAATATTTAGTATAGGACATCTAAACACAGTGTATGTAACTTATAATGACAAATAACCATGAGGGGATGCATAGACATAGATGAAAGTTACATCTTGAAGCAATGTCTGCCCTCCAAAGATTCATCATCCCTCTCTAGCCTTTTCGTCAAAACTAAGGCCTGATTTGAACTAATTTTACATTAATGTCTTACTCTCCAGTGTTCTTGCCTGGAGAATTCCAGGGACAGCGGAGCCTGGTGGGCTGCCGTCTATGGGGTCACACAGAGTCAGACACGGCTGCAGCGACTTAGCAGCAGCAGCAGGAGCTGCAAGAGTCAATCTGATAAATGAAGTCAATCTGATAAATGAAGTATTTCCTTATTAAGTGATATTGATTTAATCAATTTAATCAGTTATTTAGCCTATTAGGATTTTAAGTGCTGGGTAAAAGCAACAATGCATGTGGTTTTCATCTCCACAATAGGATATAGAAAGCTATTGACGCTGCCTCTTTTGAGGGCAGTTTGAGAAATATATCACAAAAAAAGAGACTATGAAGAGGAAAAAGGCTGTGACTATACCTACTATCAGAGAAGGCGATGGCACCCCACTCTAGTACTCTTGTCTGGAAAATCCCATGGACAGAGAAGTCTGCTAGGCTGCAGTCCTACTCCAGTGTTCTTGCCTGGAGAATCCCAGGGATGGTGGAGCCTGGTGGGCTGCCGTCTATGGGGTCACACAGAGTCGAACACGACTGAAGTGACTTAGCAGCAGCAGCAGCAGCAGCAGCAGCCCTACCTAGTATTGAATTTTTACTCCTATTGAGATCTATTTTCAGTTAAAAATAAGGTATTTCTTTAAAGCAGTATGTAAAGGCATTTTTAAATTGCCTTTAGGTAATGTATCCTTTAAAGTTCAATTTGACTGAGTAATATTCCACTGTATTTATGTACCACAGCTCCTTTATCTATTTATCTATCAGTGGACGTCTAGGTTGCTTCCTTGTCCTGGCTATTGTAAATAGTGCTGCAATAAATATTGGGGTACATGTGTCTTTTTGAATTACAGTTTTATACAGAGTGAAGTAAGTCAGAAAGAGAAAAAATATATATTAGTGCATATATACGGAATCTAGGAAATGGTACTGATGAGCCTATTTGTAGGGCAAGAAGAGAGATGCAGACGTAGAAAATGAACTTGTGGACACAGTGGGGAAAGGAAATGGTGGAATGAATTGAGAGAGTTGCGTTGACATATATACACTGCTGCTGCTGCTGCTAAGTCGCTTGTTGTGTCCGACTCTGTGTGACCCCACAGACGGCAGCCCACCAGGCTCTGCCCTCCCTGGGATTCTCCAGGCAAGAACACTGGAGTGGGTTGCCATTTCCTTCTCCAATGCTTGAAAGTGAAAAGTGAACATGAAGTCGCTCAGTCGCGTCCGACTCTTTGGGACTCCATGGACTGCAGCCTACCAGGCTCCTCCATCCATGGGATTTTCCACACTACCATGTGTAAAATAAAGAGCTAGTGGTTAGCTGCTATATGACAGAGGGAGCTCAGCCTGGTGCTCTGTGATGATCTAGAGGGGTGGGATGAGAGGGTTGGTTGGGAGAGAGAGGGAAGGGATATATGTATACTTAGAGCTGATTTGTATTGTTATACGGCAGACACCAACACAGCATTGTAAAGCAATTATCCTCTGATTTAAAAAAAAATCAATTTTGGCCTTTCATTTCTCCTTTTAATAT
Organism: Tragelaphus eurycerus; assembly: GCA_935064755.1. NCBI lineage: Eukaryota > Metazoa > Chordata > Mammalia > Artiodactyla > Bovidae > Tragelaphus > Tragelaphus eurycerus. The sequence continues at coordinate 2,270,135 of CAKXYN010000135.1, read as the reverse complement.
ATAGGGATATGTGCTTTAATTTCAGGAGAGTTTTTGTTCCTTTCTCTTCTGAGATTCTGTATCGTTCTTTTGGTTTAAAACCATAACTGAGCTTTAATCACCAAGTTTGAAGGATAATACTTGACTACTGCTGCTACATCTGAGCACTGGCATTTTAAAACCCCTGGTCGAAAAGGATGATGGAATTTATCATAGCACTTGAAGTGGTGGTGTCATTTTAAAATCTCGGTCCCCATATACAAATTTTAGAAAGAGACCTCTTGCCCTTTATTAATTGCAAAAGTGATGCCAGGGGAAAGGGACTGTCTCCTTTTTGTAGGCCTCCCATCACTCACCTGTGAAATAGTGACTGAGTGATATTTACCTATGGGCATCCATCTTAAGTGATTAGTGGGAATTAAAGTAATTATTATAAATTAATGGCTGTATGACTTCTAAAAGGTTAGATATTATGGAGTTTCATTGTCAGGAAGGCAGACACTTAAAGAAATATAGACTGTAGCATAGATCTTCCAACATTTCTAGCCAGTTTGCCTTTTATTACTTTACTCTATATGATATGATGAGTGTTGCAATCTTGGTTTTACAGATGTCTACTAAAATAGCAGTATTTTATGGGAAAGAAAAATAATTTTTCATACAGGCTTACATGCAGTTCAATTTGATTAGGTTCTTAATCACTCACCTAGCCTCGGCCTCTTTTCTGAATTGTTCTGCCCTAGTTTACAGCCATTGGACAGTAATTTACTTTGAACAGTAAATCCTAATTCTCTATTAAGTTGTCATATAATTTAGTAAGAATGCTGATCTGTGGTTATCAGTGTCAAAAACAAGCACTTTGTAAATTGGTTTATTGTATATCACTACAGGATCACCAAATTCAATTGTAAAAATTACTAACTTTGAGTGAGCAAAAACGGGTGTGGGATTATAGATGCAATAAACTTGAAATCGGTCATCATCTGTGGGTGAATTTGTAGGCAGCAGTTGGTTTGATTTATGCAATATGGGTTATGGAACAAGAGAGATATAAGTCAGCATCTCTGGTCAGTTGACATGGAGAAGGTCAGTGCGAACTGGTGAATTACTGTTGGCCTGGATTTGGTAAGCAGTGTTGGAGCAGTATAACGCGATTTTTACCAAGCATGCCCATAGAAATGCCATTCAGGCCGTAGAATTGTAGATGTCTTCGAACATTTGAATATGAAGTTTTTTGGCAATGTCTAAGATAACATGGCAAATGAACTGTGAGTAGGCATGAAACTGACAGCTCGTTTATAAATCTCGCTTAAACATCTCTCTTCTCAGTTCATTTTGGTGGCTGAGTTGTGTTCAACTCTCTGCGACCCCATGGACTGCAGCATGCCAGGCCTCCCTGTCCATCACCAACTCGTGGAGCTTGTTCAAACTCATGTCCATCGAATCAGTGATGCTATCCAGCCATCCTCTGGCATCCCCTTCTCCTCCTGCCTTCAATCTTTCCCAGCATCAGGGTCTTTTCCAATGAATCAGTTCTCCACATAAGGTGGCCAAAGTATTTGAGCATCAGTCATTTCAATGAATATTAAGGATTGAATTCATTTAGCAATTATGGGTCTCTCTTATGGGTCCCAAGATAATGTATTTATGAAACACAAGTAGAAAATAAGACTGTATAAATTATTTTAGAAAGCATGGCAAAAATGTCTTAGTCATTTCTAAGTATACTTCCAAGGAGGACATCTTGATACTGAAGAAGAAAACATGCATAATATCAGTTCAACTTATCTAAAGAAGCATCAGCTAATTATGATTTCAAAAGTATGCATTAGTAAGTGAGCCCTTTGCTTTTTTTTAATTGCTTCAACATAATATTGAACTCTGACTTCCAAACTTTTTGCCTACATGTGCTATAAGAAATTACACTGTTCATTACAGCTCACTTTGTATATACTGTATAGAATAGTAGCACAACTTTTTAAATGGGTTTATTTTCTTTCTCTTTTTATTTTTTAAATTTAAAAAAATGTATTGGACTATAGTTGCTTCACAAGGCTATTTTTTACTGTACAACAAAGTGAATCAGCCATATGTATACATATATCCCTCATTTTTGAATTTCCTTCCCATTTATGTACCACAGAGCATTGGGTAGAGTTCCCTGTGCTATATATAGGTTCTCATTAGTTATTTATATTGGAAGCTTTTATAAGAAACACCCTTAATTCGTATGATGAGCTCTGAAATACACTATTTTCTTTTAAACATGTATTCTTGTGGACTTGTGCTAAATGAATTCAGATCCTGTTGTTTGAAAGATATGCAAGCCGGGGTGAAGTGAGAGAAACAGGCGAAACCTTTCCTTGGATGTTCCTGCTTGCTATTGAAACACGAAAGATAGGCAGGACTTTGCTGCTTGCTTAGAGACTATGTAGGCCAGTTACAATTAAAAGTTTCTGTTAGTAATGCTGTGCTTAGAGTCTGGGAGGTGAGTGAATGGTGAGAATTATGTGATTTTTTTAGATCTTATGCCTATTGGTAAGGTGGTCGTAATACATAGATGCATCTTTCCATGCTGGACTCCAAGCTTTATTTATTTATTTGACTCCAAGCTTCTTAAACACTCTCTTCTTATCCCTTACCACTGGGCATAGTACTTAACCTGTTAATTGTATGTTATAAATGGTAACTGAATAAGTGAATGAAGGACTGAAAAGAACAGAAGAGTCAAATGTACTCACCATTTGTTACAGAACATCCCATGTGCTAAAAGCTATGCTGCTGCTGCTGCTGCTAAGTCACTTCAGTCGTGTCCGTCTCTGTGTGACCCCATAGACGGCAGCCCACCAGGCTCCCCTGTCCCTGGGATTCTCCAGGCGAGAATACTGGAGTGGGTTGCCATTTCCTTCTCCAGTGCAGGAAAATGAAAAGTGAAAGTGAAGTCGCTCAGTCTTGCCCGACTCTTAGTGACCCCATGGACTGCAGCCTACCAGGCTCCTCCATCCATGGGATTTTCCAGGCAAGAGTACTGGAGTGGGGTGCCATGGCCTTCTCCGAAAAGCTATGCTAGGGCAATGAGTACTGCAAAGGTAAATAAGGCAGGCTCATAATGACTGGTTTGGGATTTACAACAGTGGGCATGAGCAGATGACTATGGGATAGTGAACCTTAGGTTTTTATAACAGTGCCATAGGGGAACAGCTTCCTTCTCAACTCTGCTATTCCCTGTGTCCTGGAATAGCAGCCACTGTTTGGGAATGAAAATTGCAAAATGTGGGTCAGTTACCTTGGTTCACCCTTCCATGACATTATCCCTGCTTGTGACTCATGGTGACTTTTCCTTTAAGCACACAGTTTAGCCAAGGTCCCCATTCCTGAAATAACTACTCTATTTCACCCTTTCTCGCCTCTTTGGGAAATCTTTACTGTATGTTAGTAGCTGGAGATGGCCGGGGAGAACCAATTTTCTTTTGAGGCAAATAGGTATTTGGCCGTTAGATCCCAATGTGGGTTGTAGAAATGGCAGATTCCACTGGTCTAGGATCATTTTCATTGAATTTGAGGACCTAAGAAATTGAAGTGAAAAGTGAAAGTGTTAGTCCCTTAGTCATGTCCTACTCTGTGACCCCAAGGACTATAGTCCACCAGGCTCCTCTGTCCATGGAATTTTCCAGGCAAAATTACTGGAATGGGTAGCCATTCCCATCTCCAGGGGATCTTCCCGACCCAAGGATGGAACCCAGGTCTCCTGCATTGCAGGTGACTTCTTTACTGTCTGAGCCACCAAGGAAGCTCAAGTAACTGAAAGAAGAAGCTAGTCAACCACACACAATACTTGAGCTTCATGCCATGGTGCACCCAGAAGTGGCACATTCCAGCCAATGTGAGTGTGCTTAATTTTGCAGGAATTTTGTGAACCTGTTGTTAAGTGCAGTCATTATTTTAAAACCACATTGTATATATGATTGACTAATGTGGGAGAATTTGGGTTTTCAAACACAGCTTGGTACAAGAGATCAAACGGCATCAGGAATCTGCTGTTTTCCTCTTCAGAGAGCCTCCACATGGCCCTCGGAAACTCCAAGCTCACATGACCCCTGTCCTAGTCAGTTTGGGCTGCTATACCAAAGTACTGAGTTGCTTATCATGTATCAGTTAATTTAGTCATTTGTATAAAAAGGAGTTTTCATTTTTATTTTTAACTTTGTTTTTTTGGTATTTAACTTATTTTACGTAGAGCTATTTCAAATGTAGGTATAAAAAGTACTGAACGCTGTGAAAAACAAAAATCACATTGTATAAGTTTACAATTAAATTAATTATATTAAAAATAAGGTAATAAATTCTCAAAACTCATCACTTTCTAATCATTTCATTATTAGTTACATTCTTGATATCTTTGTATCTGTAAGGAAGAAGTGTTATGTGATGGTATCTATTCCCAAGTGGAAATTCAGGGGCATCATTTTGATAACTAGAAATCAGTCGTGGTGAGAGTATTTATACCACGGACATTGCCAAACAGTAAATTAGGACTCCCCTTCGAAACCTAGAGTTGCTTGTTAAACAGTTATCAAAATAACAGTGGCCCTATATATCTTTGATACTGGGATTGATGGGCACTGAGAAGGGAGAAAAGAATAAGCAATGATTCTCAACATTGTGTATAACCTACATGTATATGTATTTTTGTGTATACACAGGGAGAGGTTTATTTTTAGGAACTGGCTCAAGAGATGTGATTGTGGGGCCGGCAGTTCTGAAATCTGTAGGGTAGGCAGGCAGACTGAAAACTCAGAGTTGATGCTTCAGTCTTAAAGCAGAATTTCTTCTTCTCAAGGAAACCTCAATTTTTGCCCATGAGGGCTTTCAATCGATTGGATGAGGCCCACCCACAGTATGGAGAGTAATCTCCTCTACTCAAAATCACACATCTTAACCACATCTACAAAATACCTTCACAGCAACACCTAGATTAATGTTTCATTAAATTACTGGGTACCATAGCCTAGCCACATTGACACAAAACTGTAATTTTCTGTGACACTCCTAGACTAGAAGAAATACTGTTTTACTTCTTGTTAAAAATTCAAACAATTAAAATGCATTTATATCCTAAAGAACTGAGTAGCCATATGAAAATCCAATACATAGAAAATGTAAGAAAAAAGATAGATGTACATCAAAGTGAGAGTGGACATGAAGGCATGAGGAGTCCCAAACCTTGACTTGGCTTTTTGCTTATCTTGTTCTCAGACACTTACAGATTATAACTGAAACTTTCCATACTTAGATAACTTTCAGTTTGATTTTGAAGTGCAGAAATAATTAGATCAAGATTTCTTTACTGGACATCCTTCTTTGAGAACAATGTAGAGACTAAAAAATTAACTTTGGGATGTTGAGATTTTATTATCAATGTGACTACTTTCTGTATTAATATTTTATATTGAGACTACAACCTGGTGAGTGTAATACCCAGAGGAGTAAGAAAGAAAATGTCCCCTTGGAAGACTGCTTAGTTGATCGGACTGGCTGTGTATCAGAAGGTGCATCTCTTGGGATAGCGAGCTCATTAATTCTCCACTGTCCACCTTTCCCCAATTCAATTTTGGAACCCCTCTCAGTGGGGTACTGCCTTTTGATCATTTCTCACTCTAATGTTTTTCTGTTCTATTAATCCTTCAACAACAAAATACAGGGATATGATTAGAAGAGGCTCAGAAGACTCAAGACACAGCACGATAATTCACCTCTTACCTTTTACTGTGACCTAGATGCCAAAAATTTTCACTGTTATTAAGTACCCTTCCACCTATGGATTTAGGATCATTAACTATGAAACTCTGATTCATCCATTAGCTTTGAGATTACATTTTATATTTGCTTCTCATTAACTTTTTGTCGAAATGTTGTAGTAACTTGAGTGGCTGTTTTGTGGTGTATTTTGAATCATGGAATTACCTCATCATTCAGATTTGCTGTTGTCCCTGTGAAATTTAACCACAATTTTGTTGAGCGGTTGCCTCTGCAGAAGAAGAAACCTTGCCAGCAATTCAGTTATTTTCTGAAATCTTTCTATTCTTTACTCTCTTTAAATACTGGAAAAGGCTATGCTATGTATTCTTGTGTGTGTATATATACCTTTGTCTATCTTCACTTACAAATATTGACAATCATTTGTATTAGGACAGTGCTTTCATTAAATGTTTCAAAGTCTTACATGTGTGAATTAAAAAAAGAATCATTTGTATTAGGACAGTGCTTTCATTAAATGTTTCAAAGTCTTACATGTGTGAATTAAAAAAAGATGTAGTCATTTTAAGACAAGGAGAAACCCCTTCTATTTAAATCTCATCCATCTATTCCGTTCAGTTCAGTTGCTCAGTCATGTCTGACCCTTTGTGACCCGTGGACTACAGCACTCCAGGCTTCCCTGTCCTTAACCACGTCCTGCAGCTTGCTCAAACTCACGTTCGTAGAGTTGGTGATGCTATCCAACCATCTCATCCTCTCTCATCCCCTTCTCCTCCTCCTTTCAATTTTCCAAGCATCAGGGTCTTTCTCAGTGAGTCAGTTCTTCACATCAGGTGGCCAAAGGATTGGAGTTTCAGCTTCAGCATCATTCCTTCCAAAGAACACCCAGGGCTGATCTCCTTCAGAATGGCCTGGTTGGATCTCCTTACAGTCCAAGGGACTCTCAAGAGTCTTCTCCAACATCACAGTTGTTGTTTAGCACTCAGTTTTCTTTATAGTCCAACTCTCACATCCCTACATGATTACTGGGAAAACCATAGCCTTGACTAGATGGACCTTTGTTGGCAAAGTAATGTCTCTGCTTTTTAATATGCTGTCTAGGTTGGTCATAGCTTTTCTTCCAAGGAGCAAGGCTCTTTTAATTTCATGGCTGCAATCACCATATGCAATGATTTTGGAGCCCAGGAAAATAAAGTCTGTCACTGTTTCCATTGTTTCCCCATCTATTTGCCATGAAGTGATGGGATTGGATGCCATGATCTTTGTTTCTTGAATGTTGAGTGTTAAGCCAACTTTTTAACTCTCCTCTTTCACCTTCATCAAGAGGCTCATTAGTTCCTCTTTGCTTTCTGCCATAAGCATGGTGTTATTTGTGTTTCTGAGGTTACTGATATTTCTCCAAGCAATCTTGATCCCAGCTTGTGCTTTATCCAGCTTAGCATTTCACATGAAGTACTGTGCATACAGTGTCAGACTTTATTTTTATGGGCTCCAAAATCACTGCAGATGGTGACTGCAGCCATGAAATTAAAAGACGCTTACTCCTTGGCAGGAAAGTTGTGACCAACCTAGATAGCATATTGAAAAGCAGAGACATTACTTTGCCAACAAAGGTCCGTCTAGTCAAGGCTATGGTTTTTCCTGTGGTCATGTATGGATGTGAGAGTTGGACTGTGAAGAAGGCTGAGCGCCGAAGAATTGATGCTTTTGAACTGTGGTGTTGGAGAAGACTCTTGCGAGTCCGTTGGATTGCAAGGAGATCCAACCAGTCCATTCTGAAGGAGATCAGCCCTGGGATTTCTTTGGAAGAAATGATGCTAAAGCTGAAACTCCAGTACTTTGGCCACCTCATGCCAAGAGCTGACTCATTGGAGAAGACTCTGATGCTGGGAGGGATTGGGGGCAAGAGGAGAAGGGGACGACAGAGGATGAGATGTCCGCATGGCATCACTGACTCGATGGATGTGAGTCTGAGTGACCTCTGGGAGTTGGTGATGGACAGGGAGGCCTGGCGTGCTGCGATTCATGGGGTTTCAAAGAATTGGACACGACTGAGTGACTGATCAGAGCGCCTCGCCTACCGCGACTGGTGCACTAAGAGCGCCTCGCCTACTGCCAGAAAAACATCTATTTCTGCTTTATTGACTATGCCAAAGCCTTTGACTGTGTGGATCACAATAAACTGTGGAAAATTCTGAAAGAGATGGGAATACCAGACCACCTGATCTGCCTCTTGAGAAATCTGTATGCAGGTCAGGAAGCAACAGTTAGAACTGGTCATGGAACAACAGACTGTTTCCAAATAGGAAAAGGAGTACGTCAAGGCTGCATATTGTCACCATGTTTATTTAACTTATATGCAGAGTACATCATGAGAAATGCTGGACTGGAAGAAACACAAGTTGGAATCAAGATTGCTGGGAGAAATCTCAATAACCTCAGATATGCAGATGACACCACCCTTATGGCAGAAAGTGAAGAGGAACTCAAAAGCCTCTTGATGAAAGTGAAAGTGGAGAGTGAGAAGGTTGGCTTAAAGCTCAACATTCAGAAAACGAAGATCATGGCATCTGGTCCCATCACTACATGGGAAATAGATGGAGAAACAGTGGAAACAGTGTCAGACTTTCTTTTTCTGGGCTCCAAAATCACTGCAGATGGTGACTGCAGCCATGAAATTAAAAGGTGCTTACTCCTTGGAAGGAAAGTTATGACCAACCTAGATCACATATTCAAAAGCAGAGACATTACTTTGCCAACAAAGGTTGGCCTAGTCAAGGCTATGGTTTTTCCTGTGGTCATGTATGTATGTGAGAGCTGGACTGTGAAGAAGGCTGAGCGCCGAAGAATTGATGCTTTTGAACTGTGGTGTTAGAGAAGACTCTTGCGAGTCCCTTGAACTGCAAGAAGATCCAACCAGTCCATTCTGAAGGAGATCAGCCCTGGAATTTCTTTGGAAGGAATGATGCTAAAGCTGAAACTTCAGTATTTTGGCCACCTCAAGCGAAGAGTTGACTCATTGGAGAAGACTCTGATGCTGGGAGGGATTGGGGGCAGGAGGAGAAGGGGACGACAGAGGATGAGATGGCTGGATGGCATCACTGACTCGATGGATGTGAGTCTGAGTGACCTCCAGGGAGTTGGTGATGGACAGGGAGGCCTGGCGTGCTGCAGTTCATGGGGTAGCAGAGTCGGACACGACTGAATGACTGATCTGATCTGATTTGATCTCAGTGACTGATCTGATCTGACAATATATATGCCCATGAACAGTATGAAAAGATCAAACTATTGAAAAGGTTAATAATTTTTATTAAATATCGAGTCAAGGTAAGATGTGAGAAAAAGCAAAGATAGCTTTTCATACTCCAGCTATTGCATATTCTCTGCGACCATCCTGATTCAAGCACTGCCTGCTCTCTGTCCCCCAAACTCCTTACTCTTGGCTAATTTTGACCACATTTCTATTCTTTACCCTAACTTCAGCCCCACATCATCAGCTTTTCTGAAATAACAAATGCAAGGAAACGATAAAGGCCAGAAACATTGGCACAAGATCCACGAAGGTGGGATATTTACAACTTAAGAGCATTATGTTTGAAATCGTATTTATGCAATTCTTGGAACAGATTTAAACAACTCATGGGTACCACTCAAAGAATTATTTTTACAGCATGCAGAGTGAGAAATTTATAACTAAGGGAACTGGTAGTCAAAGTCTTTATCAGGAAGTCAAAAACATGAAGGAGGACATGATTGTAGCTTCTTTGAGTGATAAGATCCACTGAAGTAGAACATGAATTTCTCACATCTTGTGTGAAAGTTTAAAATTTCTGATCATGGCACCAAATAACTTTGTGAAAGAAAAGCAGCCCTCAAGACATGAAAGGATCATTTATAATAACCTTTCACACTGAAAAATGTTAAAGAAGTGCTTATTTGGAGGTCTGGGGAATTTGAATTTAAAGAAATGAACTGGAACATAGATTTGAAAAATACTGCTTTTCTAAATTCTGCCACTTCTGATTAGCTCATAGAGGAACTTTCTAATTCTAAAAACAGGCCAGGACTATTAGCTCCAATTTAAATTTTCTTAGCTATCAGAAACTCAGCTAAAAGTTCACTTACTCTTCACTTTCCTAAACCTGTTTCCTTCGATTCTTTGCTCCAGTCAACTTACCAGGCACCAGATGAATAAAATGAATGTTTATTTGAGGTGACATATCAAATGATGAGGAGACTCTATCTGGGTACCAGACACAGCTAATTGACTGTGGGGATTCTAATAGTTCAAGGATGAGAGAACTTTGGCATAGAACACGTGCTCCGAAGAGGGCCAAGTCTAAGACAAATATCGCACTCTAATCAAATGGAATTTATAGATTCAGACGTTGACGTGCTCTGCATTGGGAGCTCTTGCCATCTTCTTTGTATTTTTGAATTTTGTGGATTTCCTACCTACTTTGTTTTTTAAAATAATCTTCAGCTTGCTTTTATTCTTTTTTTTTTTTTAAATTGGAAAATAATTGCTCTACAATGTTGTGTTGGTTTCTGCCATACAACTATGCGTACCAGTCATAACTATATATATAGCCCTCCTCGTGAGCCTCCCTGCCTCCTGCTTGCCTTCTAGGAAGTGTCAGGGTAGTAATTTCCCTCCACACTCCCAAGCTCTGTAAAACCAAGTGTTTGGCTGTCTGTAGTCTGTGAAATGTGACTCATTCAGTCATTGCATTTTTGCGGTTTGTTTATTTGGGATGGGCATCCTGAGATCCCCATGTGTCACCCCCGAGGGCAGTGAGTCTCTGGTCACTGACCCACAGAGGCCGGCGTCTGTGGTTAATGAGGTCCTCCTGTCTCCTGCTCTTTCCCACCGTGCCACTCACCAGGTCTATTCCTGGAGGCTTTCAGACGCTGGGCCCTCCCTGGAGGGAGCTCCATCTGGCAAGCGTCACATTTCTGCTGTCACCCCAGCATCTTGGAGTGAAAACGAACTCCTGGGCTGGCATTCATGGAAAGACTTTGTAAAGAAAGGGTGACACATGGTTTAAAGAAGTGTGTAGAGGGAGGAACAGCCCCATCTCTTCTGTCTTGGAAAACAGATGATAATTTATGGTGTGAGTCTGTGTCCCAGAGCCTTTGCTCATCCTCTGTCTTCCAGTGGAACTCTCTTCTTTCACATTTACCATTCCTCTTATTTATTTTAGTTATAATAAAATTCCAGCTTAAATTTCTTCTTTGGGTGTGTGTGTGTTTTATTTTTATTGGAGTATAGTTGGTTTACAATGGTGTGTCAGTTCCAGGTGGGAAATAAGCAAAGTGAATCAGTCATACATATACATATATCTGCTCTTTTTAGATTCTCTTCCAATATAAGTCATTAAAGAGTATTGAGTGTAATTCTCTGTCTTATACAGTAGGTCCTTATTAGTCATCTATTTTATATATAGTAGTGTGTATATATCAGCTTCAACCTTCCAATTTATCTCTACCTCACCTCTTAGCCCTTGGTAACCACTGGTCTTCTGTAACTCTATTTCTGTTTTATAGATAAGTTCATTTGTACCTTTTTTTTTTTTTTTTTTAAGATTCCACATATAAGCAATATCATATGATACTTGTCTTTCTCTGACTTCACTCAGTGTGACAATTCTAGGTCCATCTTTCCACTGCAGATATCATTACTTCATTCTTTTTTATGGCTGAGTAATGCCAATATTTATTTTAGAGCTAATGACAATTTCTGTAAAAATTCAGGGACTTGGGAATTCACTAGCATGAACTTCAGATGCCCTAAGAAAACAAGCACATGTATAAACTGATTGCCTGACCTTGCATCTAATCTTCCTGGATGTGAACCTATCATCATGTTTTGCACAGAGGAGATTTTCAATACATGTTTGATATGTCAAGGCACAGTCGTCAAAGTTTCAACCTTACATTTTCTGCCATTATTGTCTCTTATCCTGACCTTCCAGAACTATCTATTTAGTATCTTTATTATTAGTGATCTTGGAGGTGCCTGGTGGTGCTACAGTTGAGCTAAATATTGTATTTAGTTATGGTATAGGTAACATATAGAGAACCTAAGGGGATCTGAGAAAGGAAGGTGGGTGGAAAACTCTAAAAGGACAACAGATTTTTTCACCTTCATAAATTACAACTTGGGAAGAAATCCGTATTAATCTTATTAATAAAAATATTGTAAGTGTCAGGAAGTATGTAAGCTGAGAAAAGTTTCATATTCTTGCTCTTTGGAGAAATTGTGAGAGGTAATTCTTTATCCAGCCAAGTAGCTGTCATGTCTGATTTCAGAAAGTCAATACTTCAGGTGTTACAGACCTTATGGTCTCTTTCATAACTACTCTGCTCTTCTAACCCTACAACAGCCATGAAGAAGGCACGAATGAGTGGGTGGGACTGTTATCCAATAAAACTTTATGGACAATTAAATTTGGATTTCATAAAGCATCACATAGCACATAATATCATTAAAAATTTTTTTTAAATATAATTTTTCTTACAGGTCTTATCAATACAAATGGCAGGCTGGATTTGGCCCAGAGGCTATGTTGGACCCTGTTCTAGGGTCAAAACTCAAAACAAAATTAGCCAATTGTCCTAAGTCTTCTTGGCCATTCAAAGTCATCAGTTGTTTTCACAGTTATCAGTGGCCTCAGATGAGGGGGAGAGAGGAGCTATTAAGAATTTAATTCCTCTGCAACCTTCTCCAGTGATGTGTTAGGAAGGAAGCAAGGCTTAGTCTCAATGGACTGCATGTTTCATGACCTCTGGTTCTGTTTGTTTGGGGACATCATCGTGGTCTCTTCCTAGGTTCTCTAACAGGCACTTTGCATAAAAGATTTACTCTTCCTGTAGCATGATTCTTCAAGATTCTGGTGATTTCCCCATATCTTCACTTTTTCTAATTTATCTCTCTGTCTTTCCATCTCTTTAGTTTTTTTTTTTTTTTTTTCTGCCAGAAACAAAGGAGGAGACATCAGTTACCTTCTTAAGGACACTACAATTCATTTAAAAAAAAATCTCACCCTGCTTTGCATTAGTAAGTCAGCTTCTTACATGTATCTTCATGGCCCTATACACACACACAGAAGAAATAGGTTTGGTTTAAATTGACCCCGCTAAGATGTACCTTTCTCTTTTTATTTATCACCTGAGATAAAATACTGATTTTCTTGTTGCGATTAGAAATTAGAAGACCACCAATCCATTCTAATTTCATGAATGTAGATCCATAGCGTTTCTTTCACAAATATCTCCAATACAACTATTACCCTCAGGTCATGAAATGTTTATTTTCTTTTGGTCAGTTTTTCACCAGAAATCCCATGCCTTTTGTTGTAAACTCACTTGTAATGATTCAGAAATAGAATGCAGTCCCAAAGTACTACTAAATCCTGAGAAATGGAGGTTCCAATTGTGCATATTATAGTAGAAATGGAATAGAGTTTTCTTTTTTTTTCAGTAGTTTATAACATGTTAGAGAAATGAACATTCCGCAAAGTTGTTAATCTTAAATATCTATTTGATCTGGAAACAGTGTTGTTCTTATCAGTTAGTTTTGATATTTTAAAAAAGAAAATAAGTGATTTGTGGACCATTTGCCACACTTATTCTTTCCCAGTCTCTTCAACTCTAGAACTATGCTTCAGAATGGGATGTGAGTATCAGAAGCACTTGGGGAAAAATTTCAAAATTTTCATGTTCTATCCTGCCCCCTTTTGGAATGGTTTGCCCCTTCAAATCAGAGCCCATCAGGAACACACTTGTGTCGAATGAGTTATCACTCAATGCAGCAAGCGAGAATACACCATAGAGAACCTCAGGATTTCTCAGTTAGAGGGACTTTGCAGGCATGTCTGCCTAGTTGCTTCAGTTGTACTCGACTCTTTGAGACCCCATGTACTGTAGCCCCCAGGCTGCTCTGTCTATGAGATTCTCCAGGCAAGAGTACTACAGTGGGTTCCATGCCCTCCTCCAGGTGTTCTTCTCGACCCAGGGACCAAACCCACGCCTATGTGAAGATCAATCAATAAAAGGATAAATGTAAAAGTACAGATGCTCATTTTGCCAGTGAGAGGAGATTTTTGGTACTTTTGGATGGCACAATCACCTTGTTTTGGTCTGTGTTTAGACAAAATTTTTATGTGGCCTTGCTTTGTCTCATGTCACCATGGTGTCAGAATGATCTTGTCTGCGATGGGTGTTCTGTGAGCTTATTTACATGTAATAGACTGTGGTGACCTGGCCGTGAGTGCCAGGCTGGATTCTGAATGTGCAGAGCAGTTTGTCTTGTCTTTATGCCCATGTACCCCCTGCCCTCCTATCTGGTATAACTTTTTCATAACATACTGTGAAGCTTTTATTAGAAGATATTTGAAATGTACAGAAAAGTAATGATAGTAATATAATAAACACCATGTAAATATCTAGCAACTTATGAAATAAAAGATTACAGATAATAATATTTGGGCATTTCTCTCAAATCCTAATTCCTCCTGGGAGGAAACTGTGATCTTGAATTTGATGTTTATCATTCTCAAGTACACTGCATGTTCCTTCCTTTTTAAAAAAGATATTCATAACATTTTATGGTCTCCTTCCCTTTCAAGAATTATATAAATTCTAACTTTAATGCAGACCTGTGATCCTTTTTTTATTCTGGGGTTGTTTTAAGTCAGCATGAAAGCATCCAACGTCATGAAGAACCATGAGACAGGTGCCCTATACTTCACACAGGTCATAATTTTATATAAGTACTGTTAAACATCATAAATGAATTTTAATCACCACATCAAGTACTCTGTTCATTTGGTTTCTCCATGCCCTATAGTGATTTTAATCACAGGGGCAATTTGTTGGTTTTACTTAGCAAAATGTTGGGTGGATTTTCCTTCTTCCCTCCACTGGCTCTCTTAAACATTTTTGACACTAACGGAGCTGAATCAACTGGAAATTCACATTTTATGCAATAACAGACCATTTTAATTTCATGAAGCAAGCAAGGGTTTGGCTTCCACTCGCGAATAGCACTGAAGAAAGCAATATTGTTAAAAGAAGCGGCCCAGTATATCCAGAGATAAATCTATCAAATTAAACCCAAGACTTTCATTAGCTCTTACTTTACATTTCCTTACAACATAAGCGTTAATTAAACCCATCAGCGCCTTTCCCCTTGCAGGAGACATTTCTCTCTGACAAGGAATGCAACCAAGGGAACGCGTGCCATAGGAGACCTGCCAGTAAAATCACACTTGCTTTCACAGGGACGAAGGGTGATGCATTCTGACGGTTGGACGGGCAGGCATAGAACTCATCATGATTGCCATCTTTTCTTGCCCCCACCGTCTAACAGTCTATGGTGACGGGCTGACTGTTTCTTGCCTTACTCAAGGTTTCTAAAGATAAGCACACTTGTAACTGTTGCATCTCTCGTCACCTGTTGTTACTCGGTACATTTCAGATAAAAGCAGGGACCTTGTGGTCTTCTGAGGCCTTTAACATACCTCTACTTATGTGACAGGGGCTGGAATTAAATGTCAGGTCTCTTAGTCACTTTGGGTGCTCTGACAGAAATATCGTAAACTGCTGCTAAGTCGCTTCAGTCATGTCCGACTCTGTGCGACCCCATAGACGGCAGCCCACCAGGCTCCCCCATCCCTGGGATTTTCCAGGCAAGAACACTGGAGTGGGTTGCCATTTCCTTCTCCAATGCATGAAAATGAGAAGTGAAAGTGAAGTCGCTCAGTCGTGTCTGACTCTTTGCGATCCCATGGACTGCAGCCTACCAGGCTCCTCTGTCCATGGGATTTCCCAGCAAGAGTACTGGAGTGGGTTGCCATTTCCTTCTGGCTGATAAATAGCAAACGTTTACTTCTCATATTTCCAGAGGCTGGATAGTTTAAGATCACATCACTGGTGGATTCAGTGTCTGGTAAGGGTCTACTCCCTGATTCAAGACCCCATCTTTTGGCTCTGTTCCCATGTGACAGAAAGGGCAAGCTTGGTCTCTTGGGGGAATCTTCTCTTGGTCTTGAGTGTGGGTACCAATCCCATTCATAACCTAAACACTTCCTGAAGGCCCCATCTTCTAACATTGTTGCCCTGGGGCTTAGGATTCAACACATGAATTTATTGGGGAGGACAGAGACTATCAGACTGTGGGCTTGGATTCAACTTAAGTCCAGAGTATTTGGAATGGTAGGCACCCTGAGGCCCAGATAAAAGTCCGTGGAGAGGGCTAAGGGGCTGGTGAAAGAGGGACCCCAGTATTTGAGGGAAATGCCAGAGAAACAAACACCCTGAAGGCCTGATGATTCTGTGCTGACATTCCCTTCCTTCTTGCAGGAGAACACTTAAGAATCTGTCCTCAAGAGTACACGTGCTGCACCACGGAAATGGAAGACAAGCTCAGTCAACAGAGCAAGCTGGAGTTTGAAAACCTGGTGGAGGAGACCAGCCACTTTGTGCGCACCACGTTCGTGTCCAGGCACAAGAAGTTTGACGGTAGGCGGCAGCTTTTCCTTCTCCTTGTGCTGGCTGTGTTTTTCGAGGCGAGATTCTTGGTCCTATATGGAAAACATTTTCTTTAAGTGGAAGCTTTACTTTCCTTCTTAAACATTTATACCTGTGTCTATTTTTAGGAAAGCCATGAGCAATCTTGACAGTTTGTACAGCTTGGAAAAACCTGAGTTAACAAAGAGCTGTTTGGCATTTGCAGTTTGCCTGTGAGATTTATTTGGAATGATTTTGGCTTACATTTTCATTATTAGAGTGATTCTAAGTCGGCTTTTGTCACACCATAGCTTGTCTTCAGTTTCCATCTAGGGATTTGCCTTGAAGTCATTAAATGTCACTTAAAATTATTTGAAATAGAACGTCACTTTTTAAGAGGACAGACTTGTCTTAAGTACCAGTTGATGTGGACGCCTTTATTTTAGAATGTACCTTTCCTGGAACATAAGTAACTGCATTTTATATTGTAGTTGAAATCGTCTGGCAGAAGGTTTTGACCCTTCATTGATTTCTTGGTTATAAGCAATTGACTTCATTTCTATATTCTGTTTGTTAAACAAACATTTTGTAATAGAAAGCACAATGAGCAAAAATAAGTATGACTAGGATTCAGTGTTGGATTTTCCCATTGGAGCCTCAGAAAGATTTTCAAAAGCAATCTGACTTTTAGCAACTGAATGAATAATGAGAACGATAAAGATAATATTCTTGGGTAGTGAGGTGTGGTCGGTGCTCTGTGAAATGAATGCCCCTTCCTATGGCTCCTTGTAAACCAGACTTTCAAATTTTAGGGACCCTTTCTTATGTGCCTTGGTCTTAGGAAATTGCCCGACAGAAACAGAACAGCCATTCATGTCCTCCATCCTTTCCAATCAATTCATAACAAAGCTGGTTCAGAAAAATCTTACTAAGTTTGTCTTTTTTTTTTTTTTTCTCTCTCTGTAGTAGATAAAATGTTCTTCTTGGTGGCTGCTTTAAATTGGCTGTGCCATGTCTCTTAGATTAGTCCTCCAGGTTCTAAAATCAAGATTATGTGACATTTTTTGTGGAAGTGAAAAGGACTTATATTGTTGCAAGTATATTTCAGCATTTTCACGTTCTTCCTCTTTCTCTTACTCTGTGTTCAACTGTATATGCGGATGTATATAAAAATAACTCTTTATTTAGATATGATGCTGTGACTATTGTTCCCTTGAGTGCAACTAGTGAGGACTTGGGAGTTGGCCTTGATTTACAGATTATAAATCCAGTGACTTTTAGGAGCCCTGAAGGGGCTCTGTTCTTGAGGAACTATAATGTACAGTATTACTTCAAATGGAAGCAAATTGAGATGTGTTATCCTGTGTTACAGAAAGCAGGGAAGGGTGACCTGCTGCTCTGACTTTGACCTGTATCTTTAGAAAACAGCTCTTAGTGCGTTTATAAAGTTGTGCTCCAAAATTAAGTAGGAATAATCCCAGGGCAGTATTCACCTTGCGCATGCGTGCAAGCTCAGTCACTTTAGTCGTGTTCCACTCTTTGCCACCCTTTGGACTGTAGCCCGCCAAGCAGTTCTGTCCGTGGGATTCTCTAGGCAAGAATACTGGAGTAGGTTGCCATGTCCTCACCCAGGAGATCTTCCTGACCCAGGGATCAAACCTGTGTCTCAGGCGGGTTCTTTACCACTGAACCACTGGGGAAGCCCATGCTACATAATATATATTCCTTTAAATAAAAATATTAGACTTAAGGTAGATTTTTGGGGTATTGATTTTTTTTTTTAAATAATGAGTAATGCTATTCAACAAGACTGAAGTACTTCCTGTATTCGTCTATCAATGACTTTCAGTGTCTTTGGATTTATAATTGTTAAACCCAGATGTGTTTCTCCTACTAAAAAAACCACTCTTTCCTTCTTGCTTTCTCTCTCTCTGTCTCTCTCTTTACGAGTATGTTCTAAATTGTTCTAATGTATTTAAGGGTCTTATGTCAGTTGGTTTGACAGGACATTGATTTTGCTAAGATTTGATCTGACGTGGGGGTGATGAATTCTTTAACTGCAGTGCATTTCATTGTAGTTGCATTAGGCTGGGATGGGAGAGAAGTTAAGGAAGCTTTCAGCTTTTTTTTTTTTTTTTTTCAAAAATATAAATGGGATCTGGTGAGCTTAGTTTCTGAAGAGTTGTCTTAAAAATTATAAAAATTATTCACCATTATAATTTCTGCCCTTTGAGCAATTTCATGAAGGTCATCCATGCAATTGTATGATTTATGTTTTTATCCCACAAAAGCGATCCTGCTAAGTCACCTTTCAGGAATGCTGGTACATTCATGAGGGCAGTTTTCCATTTGTTCCCTTACTGCCTTTTTTTTATATTCCTGGATGAACCTGATGGTGCTTTGAGGGGCTTTATTTTTAGTAGCTTCCTATTCTGAGTCATTTTGCATAATTGCTGGAGTCTCTTGATCCAAAGTGTTCATTTTGCATCTCTGCCTCTGGTCCCACTTTCTGAGACATCTTGATTTCTCATCTGGATTTTAGGCGTCTTTGTTGGTTATGTGTTCTTTATTATATGAAAGAGGACTGTATCATATAAGAAGGTGGCCACTTACCTTCCTATTTTCAATAAGTACCCCAACAATTTAAATTGCACCTAATATATGTGATTCAGTCCGAACTCCATTCAGAGCGGCTAGATTCAATCACAGTTAATCATTAGTCTACAGTCTAGTCATTATGCTAGAAATGTTTTTATTCCATTTAGCTTGTCATTTTGTGATAGAGGTGACTTTTAAAATTTGAAATTCAGAAACATTTAACAGAACATAACATTACATTTATTGTCATATTCTTTCCCATTTTCTATTAATATCTTTGGTAATATTTAGTAGATACTGTATAAAATTATAAATATTCATTGCCTGGTTGGAGGCTAAACCTGAATGAATATGAATTTTCCCCAATTTCCTTAAAGGGCCCAGCTTTGCTTCCTAACTCCATTAGCTGAAAATGTATTGATGTGAAGCAGTGAATAGAAAAAAAGGGTGGCTGTGAGGCAATGAATTGAAAAAGTATATAAAACCAATTGTAGAAATTTTCACTCTTTAGCAGTGAATTTCCTTATAGACGAGTAGATTTTTTCCCCTTTTTTAAACATAGAGTTGAAATATGATGAATGTATATACAAGTTTATATCCTTGGCACTAGTACTCTTCCAAGTGTCTTACATGATTTTATTTGTTTGTTTGTTCTCCCTTTTCTGGCCAAATCTCCACCTCTGCTTGGCATTACACATCCCTGCAAACCCCTCACCTGTTGGCCAGAACCTGGCCACCGCTGATTCTCAAAGACACAGGGATGCTCTCAGTTGGTTCTGTAGCCAAGCCTAGGTTTTCCAATACACTCCAGTGGTTAAAATTATGGATGAAGGTCCAGCCAGGTACACCTGGAAGAATGATCACAACTCTACCCCCAGATAGCCAGAAATATACAAACAAATGGATCATATAAAAATACAGATAAAGAGAGTGACATCTTTGTGTGCCCACTCATTTTCCTAGCATTTTGGTGTTTAGTAACTGCCCAACCTGTCAAATTGGCATCTGTGTCCAAATCCCAGTGGCTGTCTTGCTTCAAATTTGTAAAGATCCTAGGAAAATGGAGAGCAACCAAATACTCAGATAATAGGAATGGTAATAATAGGTGACATCTGGCCGTGTTCCTCACCCATTACAGACATTAGCCTGTTTACCAGCAGTGAGCTGCAGTGCAGAGACACATAGACTCTCAGTGGCAGAGTCGGCGTCCTGTCCCAGGCTAGCCCTCCTGGGTGCTTGCTCTTTGTCCCAACCACCCCATAATCTCTCTTTTGTTTTCTAGTCCCCAAATGTGCTGAGATTTCACCATCAGCAGCATCTTCTCCTCTATCTCCCACTGCCAGTTACTCCCAGTAATTATGGGAAAGAGGTGGAAATATCTTACAGAGAATTGTGGGAAGAGATTAAAAAAAAAAAAAAAAACCTTAAAGAAAGAAAATAAAATTACTCACCTAAATATAGTCCAGCCCCCAAGGAACTTGGAGCCTGGAGAGTGTAAATGACTTGCCAGGTTTCCACCAAGAATGATGAAACCAAGACTGTAACCTGATGCTCTTGACTTACATCAGACTTAGAAATAGTAATGTGATAGCAAGTCGATATTTGGCTGAAATTCTAACTCAGCTTTTATTTGTTTTCAGTGGATGCTGGCTAAAAATTACTGATTTTCTTTCAACAAGGAAATTGTGATATTGGTGGCTAAAGAATCTAGCCATATTTTTGGAAAAGGCAGCATCAGTGTTTAATTGAATATTGTCCCTAAATTAAAGGGACATGAGTGTTTTGTGCAAAAAAAAAAAGTTATTAAATCAATGAATCAATGAAGGCATAGTATTTATTCTCCTCACCTCATGAAGCCCTGATAGCTTCTATCCTGATGTAAGCACAAACACCCTATTCTCCAGAGTTATATATGGAATGTGGATTATTCAGAAACTGAAAAATTTAGTTGAAGGGATATATTATTTTGGCAGTTTTTTCTTTATATTTATTTGAGCTGATATTTATTCATCTGACTCTCAGTATGAGGTTTTTTGTTTAGTGTGTTCTTGGTCTTATTATTTTACTTTGCTTCTTGGTTTTTATTTATGTATTTTTATGATATACATTTGTCCAGAGATCTTGGCAGCAAGTACATTTTTAAAAGCAAAAGAAAAAGAAAAAAAAAAGTTGAGCAGTAATTTCCATCCTCCCAAAGAACTTATTCCATGGTAACACCCTCAGAATTCTCATTTTGACTGAATGCGGAAATAATTTATACATGGCGCCATAATATTTTTACGCTGCAAATCTGCTTGTGTTTTCTTTTTAAATATCATTTCTCATCTATATGCTGTAGAGATGACAATAATGTAATGATATCTTTAAAATATGGCCTAATTTTCTCACAGAATATACTTATTTGAAAAGCAAAAATCCCTGAGTAGTTTTCCTTATGGTAGCAGAGTCTTCTAAATTTCCTGTCACATGGGTGCTCTGTGTGTGTGTGTGTGTGTGTGTGTGTGTGTGTGTGTGTATGAGTGAGATTTCAATTTGGAAACATTTATTCAGAACCTATTGTATAAAGAAATCTAGCTAATGGTCTAGTACATACAAAGATGACTAATAATGACAAAAATATGGTCAATCCATCATAGAATTTACCTTGTTGGGGGTCTAGACATCCGTATAAAGCTAACTCTAAGGGAGCCACAATTGACTCTGCCATATAGTGGAAGTCCAGAGAAAACTGGAAGGAGTCAAGTATTTTATTGAGACACTAGAGAAGAAAATCAAAAATATAAGTGAATAGTGCTTGCTATGATAGGGCTTCCCTGGTGATTCAGTGGTAAAGAACCTGCCTGCCAATGCAGAGACATGGGTTTAATCCCTGTGTTGCGAAGATCCCCTGGAGTAGGAACTGGCCAACCACTCCAGTCGTCTTGCCTGGGAAATCCCATGGACAGAGGAGCCTGGAGGGCTGCAGTCCACGTGGTCGCAAAGAAGTCAGACACAACTGAGTGACTAAACAAGAGAAGACTTTTAGAAGGTGGAACACATAGGACCCTGAAAGAATGACTTAAGGTTGTGAAGGTTAAAGAGGTGCCAGGAGGTGGGTGGCAGGAGGAGGTACAGGCATCAATCTTGTTCGCACAGTCCACAAAGTCCTTGGGACATGCCAACATAATTACAATTGATTCCCCTCAACAGTGTTAATTTTCGACATTTGGCATACATTCATGATGTAAATAATCTGTAGAAACATTTTTGTTCCTGTATCAGCCTGCTCTTGTTTTGTAACAACCAACCACAGCATTTCAGGGCATAAGTAAGATGCTTCTCTTTTTCCTTGAATGTGTCTTTGGGTAGCTGGAGTTTGGCTGTTTCAGGCCTTTGCTCAACGAGTCTGCCTCTAAACTGTGGATTTGGTCTGGTCTGTAGGCAATGGCACCCCACCCCAGTACTCTTGCCTGGAAAATCCCATGGACAGAGAACCCTGGTGGGCCGCAGTCCATGGGGTCGCCAAGAGTCGGACACGACTGAGCGACTTCACTTTCACTTTTCACTTTTATGCATTGGAGAAGGAAATGGCAACCCACTCCAGTGTTCTTGCCTGGAGAATCCTAGGGATGGGGGAGCCTGGTGGGCTGCCGTCTATGGGGTCGCACGCACAGAGTTGGACATGATTGAAGCGACTTAGCAGCAGAGCAGAGTTCTAGACGTTTTTAGGGAGTAGCTCTTTATCTACATTCTTCTCATGGTGGAGTCTGGAGACTATTACATGCGTAGAAGCATGATGACTCTTAAAGCCTAAGTTAGAATTGGCAGGCTGTCGTTTCAGCTCCTGTTGGCCAAAACAGACCTTGTGGTCATTCCCACCATTGATGGGCAGAGAGTGTTGAACCCCGAAGAAGATGGAGGTGAGGAAAGGAGTAAATATTTCTACACCTAACCTACCACAGTCCTGGACTGACTTCTTCTTGCTATTTCTTAAATAATGTTTTACCTTTCATGTTGACTTGTGATACTTGTATTTTTGGCAGGTGGGCAAGGGTGGGGAGGGAGGCAGATTTTTCTAGTAATTCAAGAGCAATAATTTTTTTCCAAATAAAGTGCAGTTAGTCAAACACACCTGTTACAGACTGCCTCCCATATCCTAGCACATTAACAAACACTCAGGACACACACACACCACTTTCTTGATATTATTCAAGAATACACAGATGTGATATTTCCATTTCTTATGTTACTACCCGCCTTGATTATTGACCAGAATAACACATTAACTGTAACTTCCTGAGGGTTATCATGTTAATCAGCATATGATGTGGTTACCCAAATGCCTCCTTGAACATTGCTGGGCCAGTATAGCCGCGATATATGGGCTTCCCTGCTGCCTCAGCAATAAAGAATCTACCTGCAATTCAGGAGAGGTAGGAGATGTGGATTCGATTCCTGGGTTGGTAAGATCCTATAGAGGAGGGCGTGGTAACCCACTTCAGTATTCTAGACTGGAAAATCCCATGGACAGAGGAGCCTGGTGGGCTATAGTCTATGGGGTCGCAAAGAATTGGACATAACTGAAGTGACTGAATACATACATATCAGCGATATGCATTTCATCTGGATGACACTCCTCTGGAAGTCAGAATGTGCTGAACTGGGTTTTAGAAATTAGAGAAATGGGCTCTCTGGCTTTCCGAAGTAATCTGACAGTTTTCCCAAAGGGCAGCCCTTCCAAAAACAAGAATCAGCTAATCAGGGATTGGGTTTTGCCAGAATTAGTAAACAGATTTATAAATCGCAAATGCCTTCCTTGTGCAGGGTGTTGGAATAAATGGCCCTTGCATGGTTGAAGACCCTTTCAATGCAGGGCGTGAAGAACCCAGATCTTTGTGTAAGTGGAATCTCTCTCCCTCCTTCCTTCCTTCCTTCCTTTCTCTCTCTGTCTCTCTTTCTTCTCTTTGGACAGATCTTTCAAAACTAAGAAAATACTGCTGATCAGTAGCTTTGTGTCCTTTGTGATAGACTCCCAATCATTTCCTAATTCTTATCCCACTACCACATACCTCAGAATAACTGAAAACATTAAGCTCCCAGTGTAGTTGTAATATTATCATCTTATTATCACCAGTTCCCTTGCATGGTGGCTTTGCTGAGCAGCTGTTTCAGAGACAAGCCAAGTTCTTTTAAGTATTTCTCTATCAGATGCTGAAACCAGCCTACCAGAAGGGTTCTTGGTCATGAATGTCAATGAGCAGACAAGTATCTCTTCCCTGACAGTGGCTCACTAATCCTTTGAGTAAGCATGACCAAATTAGAAGAGAAATTTTATTTCAGTTAAATTGATCTGCCACTGGATAGAGAAAACAGGTTTTCTTATTTTAATGAAAATCAAGACAAATATTTAATGGTGATGTAAATTAGAGTTTGGTGGAAACATTTTGGTCCCCAGACCTGGGAATGCAGTGGCTCAGTGTAGACTGGTTCAGTTGTGTGGTATGTATAAAGTTGATGGAAACTTCATTATATCCTGTTAGGTGTGATGTGCAATGGGGAATGGTATAAGTCCTAACTCTTCAGCTGGAATTTTGTATGAAGACACTCTTGACCTTTCTCAAGTGGTGTGGAATTGGGATAAAAACTGGGCTTTCTTCATTCACTGAGACAATATAAGAACTCCCTTTTCCAAGCAAATAACATGATAAATGAATAAGAAAAATGTTTGTATGCTTTTTTAAGATTCAAAAGCAAACTATGCAGGCGAATCTTTATTTCAAATGGCATACCCTGTCCTGATGGAGTCCCTGAGGTGGACACTTAGAAGGGACAGATCAGATCAGATCAGATCAGTCGCTCAGTCGTGTCCGACTCTTTGCGACCCCATGAATCGCAGCACGCCAGGCCTCCCTGTCCATCACCAACTCCTGGAGGTCACTCAGACTCACATCCATCGAGTCAGTGATGCCATCCAGCCATCTCATCCTCTGTCGTCCCCTTCTCCTATCATGGTTGAAACTGGTTAGTGAGTCCATGGGGCTTTCTTATAATGTTCTCACTTTTAGGTGATCCCCAAATGTCTGCAATTAATATTGTTTTAAAGAGAGAATTATGTTAAGCACATGCAGGACTGAAGATTTCCAAGCTGTGAATTCATTCTGAATGCACAACAGTGTTAGAGGATATTGCCATTCTTCAGTTCAGTTCAGTCGCTCAGTTGCGTCCAACTCTTTGCGACTCCATGAATCACAGCACGCCAGGCCTCCCTGTCCATCACCAACTCCTGGAGTTCACTTAGACTCATGTCCATCGAGTCAGTGATGCCATCCAGCCATCTCATCTTCTGTCATGCCCTTCTCCTCCTGCCCCCAATCCCTCCCAGCATCAGAGTCTTTTCCAATGAGTCAACTCTTTGCATGAGGTGGCCAAAATACTGGAGTTTCAGCTTTAGCATCATTCCTTCCAAAGAAATCCCAGGGCTGATCCCCTTCAGAATGGACTGGTTGGATCTCCTTGCAGTCCAAGGGACTCTCAAGAGTCTTTTCCAACACCACAGTTCAAAAGCATCAATTCTTCAGTGCTCAACCTTCTTCACAGTCCAACTCTCACATCCATACATGACCACAGGGAAAACCATAGCCTTGACTAGACGAACCTTTGTTGGCAACGTAATGTCTCTGCTTTTGAATATGTGATCTAGGTTGGTCATAACTTTCCTTCCAAGGAGCAAGCGTCTTTTAATTTCATGGCTGCAGTCACCATCTGCAGTGATTTTGAAGCCCAGAAAAACAAAGTCTGACACTGTTTCCACTGTTTCCCTATCTATTTCCCATGAAGTGATGGGACCAGATGCCATGATCTTCGTTTTCTGAATGTTGAGCTTTAAGCCAACTTTCTCACTCTCCACTTTCACTTTCATTAAGAGGCTTTTTAGTTCCTCTTCACTTTCTGCCATAAGGGTGGTGTCATCTGCATATCTGAGGTTATTGATATTTCTCCCTGCAATCTTGATTACAGCTTGTGTTTCTTCCAGTCCAGCGTTTCTTATGATGTACTCTGCATATAAGTTAAATAAGCAGGGTGACAGTATACAGCCTTGAGGTACTCCTTTTCCTATTTGGAACCAGTCTGTTGTTCCATGTCCAGTTCTAACTGTTGCTTCCTGACCTGCATACAAATTTCTCAAGAGGCAGATCCGGTGGTCTGGTATTCCCATCTCTTTCAAAATTTTCCACAGTTGATTGTGATCCACACAGTCAAAGGCTTTGGCGTAGTCAATAAAGCAGAAATAGATGTTTTTCTGGAACTCTCTTGCTTTTTCCATTCTTGTGTCTTGCCAATTCCACAATGGTTAATTTTTACTAGTTTTAAATATTTTATTTTATCTTATATTTGCTGTCTTATTTATTTATTTTTACTTATACATGTTCTTCATTATATGTTAGCATTTTTTTAAATTTTATTTTGCTTAACTTTACAATATTGTATTGCCCCTGCCATACATCAAAATGAATCCACCACAAGTACACATTAGTAAATTCAACATGCCATTTTCAAATTGCAGAGATGAACGCAACTTATAGATCTTTTAACTCAGATCAGGGCCACTTGGCTTCTGCTTCCACCCAAAATTTTATTATTGTGTTGCTAGAACTGGCATCTCTAGTTTATCTGCAAGAACAGGCCTGTGAAAATGAGGCTTAATCCTTATATGTTCCTATTAAGTGTGATTCAAAATGTCAAATTCTTGGTTAGAAAATGTATGGACACCAAGAAAAGCAGATTATTCCAACACAAACTTTGGCAAGATTCAGAAGAACATGTAAGGTATAGATTATAAATGCATTATAAATAATATTTCTATATCATTATAAATAATATTTCTACATCTATAGGTAGTCTTCCAATGATTCTTAGTTGAAGCACAACCATCATGAGCCCTGTATGTTTGGCTTTTTAGCAAATCCAAAGGAAAAGGCAGCATGTCTAAACAATTAATTCCATGTGATTCCCTTTATTCCATTAAAAAGGGGGAGAATCCTAATCTCACATGCAGAGGTAGATTTAGCTAATGAGCTTGCATGATTCATGACACTCAGAGAAATTGTCGGAAAAAAATCACCCATTACAGTTTCAGAATTTTTCATTTAATATTCTTTCAAATGGTTTTTTAATATTCATTAAATAGACAAATATTATTCTTCAGATGATTATATATAGTAATACGTGATCTTCATACTGTATCCTCCCTACCTAGTGGTTTAATTGAATCCAAACAACTTGAAAATGAAAGACAAACTTTGAAGGCAGATAGCAGGAAATTGGGCCTCCAAGGCTTTTCCATGTTGGAAGAAACTGTACTTCTCCACCTATTTTTTATATGAAAATTTCTTTGCATATTTTCTGCTTTTGAAAGAACAGTGTGTAGTCACTACAAGTTTTGGTTCTCTTGCCGTCTTATCTCCTTCCCTTTGGTGCTTATGAAGTTGACACCTTATCACTTTCACTTATTTAGTGTTCTTTTAATAGTATTCTTGAAAAAAAAAAAAAAGTATGATCTATTCCCTGTTGAAGTCTAAGCTCATTAAGTATAGAGATTAGGTCTCCTATTTCTATTTTATCTTCCTAGACTTGACTTAATATGGAACATATTTAACAATGCTGCAGTGTTGTTTGACTGTGGCACCAACCCGCGCAGACCCAAGGGCACAGACCAGTCAGATGAATTACTTAAGCTCCTGTAATAAATGCGACAGAAGAAAATAGGAAGCCTTGAATTTTAGTTATCTATTAACTCTGAGGGTCCATAAACCTGGAAGTCATATTTGATTTCAGCAGTATTTATTCCAGTGGATTTAATAGAACTAATTTTAAATTCCAAGAATGACGGTGATCTTTATTTGGAGTGGAAGGAGAACCTTAGCTCAAAAAGTTGGATGAGTGCACTTACACAGACATACACACAGGGATTTATACATGTGAGTAAGGAGGGATTAAGAGACACAAGTTTCTCAAAGGACCAGTTAACACAGAGATTTGTGTGCTCAAACTCTGGAAATTTTTTTAAAACATTTTTTAAACATTAAAACGTTTTCTTTCTTTATTGGACTGTTTTGATTTTTTCAGTAAAAGTCAAATAACCCTATAAGTAAGGATATACTTCTGAGCTCTCTATTTGTCTGTCCTTAAGCCCGTGCTACAATGCCTTGATTACTGTCACTTCATAGTAATTTTTAAAGCTCTGTTAGTCCTCTTCCAATTTCAAACAGTGCAGTCTGTGATTCTGTGGTCCCTTTGGGATTTAGAAATCTTCATTTTGTTTAAGCATCTCACATGTCTGGGTCAGCACCCTTTGAGTATCACTGGTTAAGTGGAGTTGAGAGATCAGTTATCAGGATGTCAGGCTGAGGCAGATAAGAACGACAGAAGCTTTTCCAACTTTGTTCTGTCCTGTTAAGGTCAGTCTAAGGGCTGCCAATAAAAGGTCCACCATATGTAAGGTGGGATTCAAGCATCTATTTACCAAATGGTGTTTTTTCTTTTTTATACCTTATTCAAGTTTCTCTTTTTTCCTTCTGATTTTGACATTGAATTGCACTCCAGATCTGCAACTCATGTAATGTTTTGCAGGCCAAATTATACTGCAGTTGATTTTTTTTTTTATATTTGTGAACCACAAATTTTCTGTTTCCTCTTTTATTTTCTAGTTTCTAACAAATACTTATTTTTCTAGTTTCTAACAAATACTTATTTTTTAGATACTCACAGTTTCTAACAAATACTTATTTTTCACAATCTAGAAAATGCATTTCAATTTTTTTCTCTATTTTTTTTGTGTGGCTTACAAGATGTTTTCTGAAGCCAAGTATATAATTTATTTTTAATAACATTTTTAAATTTTAAAGTTTTATATGCTTTTTATAGAAAACTTGGAGAATTTAACTTAAGGCATTACAGAAGTTAAAGTTACTTTAAATTTTGGCTCACTTGTGGAAAAAAATCTGATCTCTGAGGACACTGAGGTAAAACTATAGTAATACAAATGTTTGATTTCTCATGAGAGTTTATTCAAATAACTTCTAAAAAAATAAAATAAGTTGGAACTCTTATTTCCTACGTTTAATAGTTTATAATATAAAAGGAAAAGCAGAACCCAGTCCCTGTAGGAGGGAGGGAGGGATTTCCTGTTTTGGGGGGAATAATATTTCCCTACCCTTTATAGCATTTGGTCAATAAAACATTGGATCACTTTTATTAATACTATAATTGGGTTGGTGTTCTTTACTGAGAGGGTAATCAGAATTATGACAACATAGTTCTGAAGATTTGTGGGATATAATAAATTATGATGTATATTAAAGAAAAGGTCAAAGAAGTAAGTAGGATGAATCTTCTTCACAAAGTAATGAGTTAAGCAAAACGATTCCAAGAAAAAAAGAAAATCTATCATTGCTTCCACTTTCTCCCCTTCTATTTGCCATAAAGTGATGGGACTGGATGCCATGATCTTAGTTTTCCATGAGGATCTCTGACAGTCCCATGGAACCACATAGGCAAGCATCTAAGTAGCAATAACACAGACTGGTGCCATGTGTGAAAATACAGCTAAA
Organism: Tragelaphus eurycerus; assembly: GCA_935064755.1. NCBI lineage: Eukaryota > Metazoa > Chordata > Mammalia > Artiodactyla > Bovidae > Tragelaphus > Tragelaphus eurycerus. The sequence goes on along the minus strand of CAKXYN010000135.1, from coordinate 2,240,697 downwards.
GTAGAAGAAGCGAATGAAATTACTCCATTAAGGAGAGACTATAGACAATTCTGAAAAGATCTAATGAAAACTCTCTTGAAAGCTGGGGAGGAGTTGGACATCAGTTTGGAAGGATGTGGAAATGTGAGGGAAGGTGTGGAGGCGGGGAATCTGGCGATACAGGCTTAATTCTGTTGGTGAACAAAGGATGCTTGAATGAAAGAGGAGCTGGACCCATTGGTAGGGTCCTTGTGTATGCTAAAAAAGTGGAAAAATGCTTCTATTCTCTGAAAATCAATGGATTTTCTTGTTTATTTTCATTTAAATAATTGAGTTGACTGTTGATCTGGAAGTTCTGTCGACCAAAGTTAAAATCCCTGTTGAACAACAACTTACAAAGTTTACGCTGTGTGGTTTGTTCTGTTTAATTAATGGCTGACAGCAGGCATGTGCATTAGAGAACAAAATGAATTCAGTTGATTCCTTAGATCCTTCAGTGTTAGGGCCTGTATAATAATATTTGTAAATGAACAGTCAACTTCCAGGCATCTGTGATTGAGTTTCTTTCACGTGTAGTGCGTGTATGAGAATGCTTTACAAGAGGACTGGTAAAATGTTGGTTCTACCGCAAAGTACAAAGTTTCAACAGTGATGGATGGGGAATGGTAGGTTTAAGCATAAACTGTTCTCCCAGTATCTTACTTTTCAGGTTCCTCATGACAGTGAATGTGTGTTACTGTTGTTTGTTGTAGTTTCCAAGTCATATTCGACTCTTTGCAACCCCATGGACTGTAGCTCGCCCGACTCCTCTGTCCATGGGATTTTCCAGGCAAGAATACTGGCGTGGGTTGCCATCACCACTCCCCACCCCAGGACATCTTCCAAGCCCAGGGATTGAAACTGTGTCTCCTGCATTGCAGGTGTGTTCTTTACCACTGAGCCACCAGGGCAGCCTAAAAAATAGGAAACACTTCACAAATTTGCATGTCACCTTTGCTAAGTCACAAAATTGTTAAATGGCTCATCTGATTATAAAATGAGCATTGCCTTTCATAAGGCCCTTCTGTATACACCATACCTCAGCCTATGAAATGATTTGTCTTGTGGAAATTTTCCCACAATTGTGTCAGATCCCAATTTCAAAAGCTAATTGGTATACGAACTTGTTAAATTTCACATTGATATATTTCATGAATTGTTACATTTCTGTTTCAAATATCTAACATAAAGTTTCCCCCCAGCAATATTACATGCAAGCATATAGGATAACAACCCTGCAACAAGTATTCCAGTCAGCAACTGTGGTAGACTCATAACTAATGATAATTGCCCTCTTCATGTAATGAGGTAAATTTTCTCAGTAACAATTTAGTATGCAACTGACTTAGTATATAGATCATTGGGGATGGATGAATACAAACATCTCTGTGCACTCAAATCCTTCCCATCATTGAAAACCCCAGAGCCTCAGGAGCTCTGTTAAGAAGTCTACATTATGTAAAGATATGCATATTTACTTATTGCCCATTTATATAGTGCTTATTAAGTTACTGTTGGTTTTTCAGAGTTGCTTTTTAGCAACCTTAAATCCTCACTTAAAATGTGTAATTCTTAAAGGCAACGGAAATCTCCGTTGGTTCACATTATTAGAAATGGACCGATCCACAATAGCGTGGTGTGCTCTTGGCTGGTTGCCAATGGTGAATGAAGGCTGCATCACTGGATGACTAATGGTATCTCTTATCCCCAGGTTCACTCACTGTGGTTAATATTGAACCAAGTCTATTTGTGTAGAGTTCTTTAAAGAGGCCAAGACATTAAGATTCCTTAGCATAAACATCACCCGCGCATCACCTGCACCAGCTAAATGGATTTCTTGCCAATGAGTAATGCTGTTCCTTCACTACACAGTCAACGCAGAAAATGCCAGGACTTGATTCAGGGAATGCAGCCCTCTTCCGCCTAAGGTTCTTCATTAACAACCCTTTGTTGGATGAATCCATTTCTGCTCTGTTCCATTCCTCATTTGAATGAAATATGTTCTAAAGGTCATCAGTTTTAGGCAAAGTTAAAGACGAGATTTTTTTGTAAAAATAAAAAAGAAATCAACAATATGTTTTTCTTCTTTATGAGAATTTTGTTCAATAGCATAGCACGATGATTTCATGGGAGCTTAATAAAAGCTACCCAGATAACAGAGCAGAAAGTTAGCTGTGTTTTTTGCTAATGTAAAACCCTAAGTGTGGCTTTATTCTCTTCTCTCATTGCCCATTAGCTTCCTTTTAAATCATCTTTCTTAGTATTTGAACAATAATTAAGGGACAGATCATTGTTGTCAAATATCTTAACCTTACAGATAATGTCTCTTTAATATAAATAATATATTGAAAGAAATAAAGCATCAATGGCCTTTAGAAAGGCTAATTAGCTTGAGCAGTGGTGACTAATAATGTTTTTTTTTCCCCACAAGTTTTTTTTTGACCTCTAAACAAACTTGAGCACACAGAATAAACTATCGTGCTAGATATTCAATGATCCAAATTAAGTAATGAAGACCTTTCTTTTTGCTAGGTGATCAGATACTAAATTTTAAAAATATAATTAATTTCTCTCATTGGAATACTAGGGTCTGAGGAATAGAGGATATTTTTTCAAAGTACTAAGAGTAAAGAAAAATGTGTTTACACATTTGTATCAATAATTGCATATTATATTGTATCCAGTAACCCATTGTGTTGTTTTCAACTGTAATGCTTATGTCCCAATATTGTTTTCTTTTCCATTTCCTCCAGGAAACAAAAGTAAACTGGATCCTGAGTTACATTTTGTGTGTTGCATTAGTTAACAGAACTGGTATTGGGAAACGGGGCCAAATGTACAAGAACTGAAAGGTTTTCTTTTTGAGTATTTGTTTGCAAAACAAGCCCAGGATAATGGAGTATCATTTGTGGGAAGCTGAGTCATGCTGGGTGCTCATTAGATAACTTAGAAAGACTCTCTTGTTTGCACCCTCCCCCCACCCCCGCTTGTAGATAGTTGCATGTGTTTCAATTAAAATCTCCATTTACTTCCAGCTGGTAATGTTAGCATCCATTCCACCAATAGAGAGTAAAGGTCACAGCCTCCTGCCTGAACAGATATTTAAAGAAAATGTGCCATTTGCCTCCTTTGTGTAGGGACCTTTGAGCCACCCAGAGCAAACGTGGGGAGCAGATTCTGGAGGGTCAGATTGCAGGGGGACTTTTTCCTTATTTACTGAGGCAGCTTTGGTATCTGCTGGTCCAGATGCTACAGCTGCTGTTGCTTTGTGGCTTGGGATCCAGCGGCAGCTGTTGTTCTTTGCTAGAGCGTGCTGCTGACATTCCAAATTTAATAGTCTGAGACCTTAGTCGTTGGAGCTACACTGAAAGTTAATTTGCTGAATCCAAGTTTATTTTCCTACCAAAACCACCATTTGTGATAGAGCCTTTTCCCCACGATGCACAGTAAAGTTAGGAAAGGAATTCTTTACTGTCCTTAGCAGGCTGAAGGGCAAGAGGATGCAGTGATTCCAGAGAAGAGCAGAGGCTGGGTATCCTTGTGACTTGGCTGTGTTCTGGCTGTCAGATATCTGAACTCACGCCCTGCTGCTTTCTACCTTCATAGCAGTAGGCAACCTGATGAAACTTACTAGTTTCTCCATCTCAAACAATTAGGACAATAATTTCTACCTGATGGAGTGTTACAATGAGAGAATAAACATAAAGCACCTTTGCTAATGCCTGGTCCATAGTTATAGTTTACCCTTTTTTGAAACTAAATTTTATTAGAGTATAGTAGCTTTACGATTTTGTGTTGGTTTCTGCTGTGCAGCAAAGTGAATTAGTTATATATATATATGTATCCACTCTTATTTGGGTTTGCTTTCCATTTAGGCCACCACAGAGCATTGAGTAGAGTTCTCTGTGCTGTAGAGTAGGTCTTCATTAGATATCTGTTTTATACACAGTGTCATAGTGTATATTATATAGTATCAATAGTACATATTTTTTGTTCACGAGCCACATAACGTTTATGAGGTTTTTCTGATAAATGAAAAGCTCTACATTCCCTTGCTTCTTTTTTGAGCAAAAATTAATGTTCTTGCTCAATAAATATGAACATTCCCATACATTCAACTAATTATAGCTGATATTTATTCAGTTATATCTTATACCTTAGCACACCACATTTTACATCTCATATAGCCTTCACAGGGGCTTCCCTGGTGGCTTAGATGGTAAAAGCGTCTGCCTACAATGTGGGAGACCTGGGTTTGATCCCTGGATCGGGAAGATCCCCTGGAGTGGGAAATGGCAACCCACTCCAGTACTCTTGCCTTGAAAATCCCATGGATGGAGAAGCCTGGTAGGGGTCGCCAAGAGTCAGACACTACTGAGTGGACTTCACTTTCACTTAGCCTTCACAACAATCCAACGAGGTAGGTGATATTACTATTATTACTCCTGTTTTCTAGCTGAATAAGTTCTTGCCTAGAGACTTAAGTAATTTGCCTGAGTTTGCATAGCTTGTAAGAGTCAGAGCTGGGATTGAATCCAGCCCAAACCCTTTACCAAGATATTGTTTCTCCCAGAAGGAAGGCAAATCAAATTACCTTGAAATGAAGTATTTGAACTCTGTTTCTGAAGAGAAAGTTTAAATATGAATAATGGGAAGTTAAGGCAACACTGCTATTGCTTTATAGCTTTTTCTATTCCCTGGACTCTAGATAGTTGGTATATGGATTCATTTGATTCTATTCTATTTTATATTCTATTTTATTATATTTTCAGTGGCAATCATCATTTCATGACTAACGCTTTGACATTCTTTTTTCAAAATTATTTATTTTTTATTCAATTAGTTGTTATTGAGTTAGTTGTTCTATTTAGTTGTTAGTTTAGTTATTATTTTGGGGAAGGCAATGGCACCCCACCCCGGTACTAGCTGTTTTGTATGGTTACTTTACACTGCTATACAGCAAACTTATTAGCCATACATACACTATCCCCCTTTTTTGGATTTCCTTCCCATTTACGTCTCCAGAGAGCAACGAGAGGAGTTCCCTGTGCTATACAGTAGGTTCTCAGTTATCTATTTTATGCATAGGTATTACTATGTGTATATACGTCAATCCCTATAGTATATATATGTCAATCCTAACTTCCCGGTTCATCCCCCCACCCTTCCCCCTTGGTATGCAGACATTTGTTCTCTATGTTCATGTCTCTATTTCTGCTTTACAAATATGATTATTTTTACCACTTTTCTAGATTCCACATATATGCATTAATATACAATATTTGTTTTTCTTTCTGACTTACTTTGTATAACAGTCTCTGGGTTTATCCACATCTCTCCAAAGGACATAATTTTGTTCCTTTTTATAGTAGAATAATATTCAACTATATATATATATACAGACACAGAGACACATACACCATATCTTCTTTATCTATTCTCCTAATGATGGACGTTTAGGTTGCCTCCTTACCCTGCTGCTGCTGCTGCTAAGTTGCTTCAGTCATGTCCAACTCTGTGCGACCCCATAGACGGCAGCCCACCAGGCTCCTCTGTCCCTGGGATTCTCCAGGCAAGAACACTGGAGTGGGTTGCCATTTCCTTCTCCAATGCATGAAAGTGAAAAGTGAAAGTGAAGTCGCTCAGTCGTGTCCGACTCTTAGCGACCCCATGGACGAGCCTACCAGGCTCCTCCATCCATGGGATTTTCCAGGCAAGAGTACTGGGGTGGGGTGCCATTGCCTTCCCCACCTCCTTACCCTAGCTATTGTAAATCTATGCTTTGGTATTCTCGCTTGGACATATCTGGGTATGATTCAGTTCACTATAAAAAGGCATGGAAGGTTTAAACTTGACATATCTATACCAAGATGGACTTAGTTATAGGTGCTGCCAGTACAGCATGGCAGGAGCATAGAGAGAAACAGTATTTAGAAAGTATAATTACCAGCAACAGTTTGGCCAAATAATCTACCTTTCTGCAAAGTTACTAGGATTTTCTATAGACAGAAGAGTGCCATCACTGGGGATTTAGGCACAAGTAATATGTCTAGCCATGCAGAGACACCAGCTGACCCTTGGGAAATGCCAGTCCTGGGCACAATGACAGGATCCCTGTTTAAGAGCTTCTGTCTAAAGCTTGGCCTGTGAGAAACATTACAAAGATTGAATCTCAGACCCAGTAAACAGGACCCATTTTCAACCCAAACTGATGCCTCAAATTCTAATCCAAATAGTAGCAAGTATGTCATTAGACCTAGAAATTCTTGTGTCCTTCATCGCTAATGTCAAGGGCTCCTGTGTCTACAGATGGGAGGCTGAGAACCAAAGAAAGACCAATTATGCTAGCGGAAAAGGGCACGTGTTGATATTCCAAGGAAGTCATTGACACTCCAACGGCATGAAGTTGCAAGAGTTATATTGAATTGTATGAAACATTGAAGACAAGATTTTTTAAATGCAAAATTTTGTTACATATTTCCTAATTAGCCCATGAAAGAAATCATATAATTTGTGATAATGTCACTGTTTTAATGTAAGGATTAAAATATAGTAGTTCTCTCTCTTCCAAGAAGGATATGTTCCAAGATGCCCAGTATATGCTTGAAACTGGAGATAGTACCAAATCCTGTGTATATTGGTTCTTTTATATATATATACATACATGCATCCTTATGATAAAGTTTGTAAATTAGGGACAGTAAGAGAATATCCAAATTGCCAGTATCACTACTCTTGCACGTTAGAGTTATTATTAAGTAAAATAAGCTTCCTTGAATACAAGCACTTGTAAAACTGTGGCAGCTAGATGGCTTCTAAGAGAATAGTGGGTGTGGTTCTGATGGACAAAAGGATGAATCACGTTGCAGGCTGAACAGTGAACGATTTCATCACACTACTTTGAATGACATGCAAATTAAAGCTTATGAATTATTTTTGGAATTTTCCACTTAATGTTTTTAAACCTCAAATAGCTGAAACTAAGAAAAGCAAAACCATGGATAACGGGGGACTACTGTAGTTAAAGTTTCTATCTAAAGATTCTATAAACCCTAAAAATATGTACTTAAAAAAATGTATTCTTGATTTAACTAATATTTCTTTTTTTTTTTAATTCATAGAAGTTGTGTAAACTTCCAACAAACTCAAAGAAATGAATGACTGTTTATACACACACACACATACATACAGTATATTTGGTCATATATAATAGTAACTCGTAACTCGTGATGGTGTTTTGTTTGGAGGATGAAACCAAGCTCTAGGAGCAAGACTGAGAAAAAGACATATCAGTGTATATCCTTTATACCTCTTGAATGCTGATTTTATATATATGCTATGCTATGCTAAGTCACTTCAGTCGTGTCCGACTCTGTGCAACTCCATAGATGGCAGCCCACCAGGCTCCCCCATCCCTGGGATTCTCCAGGCAAGAACACTGGAATGGGTTGCCATTTCCTTCTCCAATTATATATATGTATATATGTATAAAATAATTTTATATATTTATATATAATTATAGATATGATTGTATATATAAAATAATGCTTGATTTTATATATATGTGTGTATATATACATACATATATACATATATATATATGGATTCTGTGTATGTGCTCAGTTGCTTCATCACGTCCAACTCTTTTCCACCCCACGGACAGTAACCCACCAGTCTCCTCTTTCCATGGGATTGTCCAGTCAAGAATTCTGGAGTGGGTTTCCATTTCCTCCTCCAGGGGAGCTTCCCAACCCAGGGATTGAACCCCTGTCTCCAAGTCTCCTGTATTGCAGATGGATTCTTACCACTGAGCCGCAGGGGAAGCTGCATATATAGGGTTTACCTACCCCAAAAATATATTTTTAAGAACAAACGCAGCTATTAAGGAGAATCATTAATCTTCAAATTCATTACTTAAGATGTTGAAATCAGCTTGTGAAAGCCTTTTGTTTTTCTACTCTCCACTCTCAATTCAAAGTAACCACATTCATGTCAAAGTCAATGATGAAAACACTTTTAAGTTCAGTGAAACATGTTTTTTTTCCTCCTCTGAAGAGCACTTTTTACCTTCTAAGAAGTGAGTGACTTTGACATTTGGATATTGTACTGTTTCTTTTTTAAGCATGTTTTGTCATATGAATTAATTCCAGGAAAAGGCCAATTCATTGTTTAAAGATTTTGCATAACCAAATAAGGTGTTAACTAGGAGCTGTGTCTTGGGAATTGCTCATCACACCACACCCCTTATTAATACCCCAAGTCTATTCATTAACCCTGTACTGTTGCTTTTAATATTTTAAAATTTTTTACCCTTTCCTCTGTTATTTTCTACCTTTTCCTATACCATTCATAAACTGTAATTAAATAAAATCAAGAAAGACAAATCTTACATCAGGATATAGCATTTGCATCATAAGGTAGCATATTTTTCAGTTGATTTTCCTTCTTCAACTTGGTCAACATGTTGGTGTCATTGTCATTCTCCTGCATGTCCCTTTCCTTATAGTCAATTCTTATTTCCAAGAAGTCCCCAGTCTCGTAGACCATGTGCATAACGCCAACACCATTATCTTCCTAGACCTATGTCTCCGTGTCTCCATTCCTCCTTCTGTTGTCAAAGGAAAAGAGCAACAATGAATGTAACATTGTGCAATTTAAGACTTCAGTTATATACCTGCTCCAGTCTGGCTGATATTGGTCCCTCTGCAGTCTTGGAAATGAAAAGCTTGTAGGGAAAACCCCGAAGGAATTAAAATGGGTACTGGTTCATTGTTTATATGGGAGCATTTTAACAAGAAGCTCCCTCAGGGATAAAGAAATATATATCCTTTGAATTAACAAATTAAGCTTCTCATTCAGCTCTTTGCCTTTTCTAATAATTGAGAGTATCTTGAGCTGGCCTTTGTTAGGAAGTGTGTGATTTCTTGATTTTTAAGGACATCATTACTCTAATGGTCTTTGAAAAGTCTATTGAGGTTTTCTTTGATCTGGGGACTCTGAGAACCTTTATAGGTGTAGGATCATTAAAAACACATCTGGTCAGTGCAGTTGCTTCAAAGATTTAGAAGAGAAGAGGAAAAAATTGTGAGGTTGAATCACCTCCAAAAAATAGATACCTTCATGGCTGACTTAAGAGCAGAGCTGACAGTAAGCAGCCATCCTATTAGGCATAAGGCAGTACTGTCTGCATTTAAGAGATCAGAGAGATGGAGAAGTAGAGATATGCTGTATAATTTTTATTTCTCCTTGAAATAAATGAACTGTTATAAGCCACTGATTGCCACAAAGGTGCTTACTGCCTGAATATTATTCAATAACTTATGTGAGATATGTTAAGTCTTATTTTCTCAAAGTTAAGTCCTCAAATCTTAATTAAATGTGCTGTTTATTGTCAATATGCCCTATAGAAACTTAGCAAATGAGTTTCATCTCTGTTAAAAGTGATAATGTTCAACTGGTGCATTTCTAGGATGTGTTTATTCAGTCATCCCATTTGTGGAACACCCCTCTTTCATATCAGAGATACACATTTAAGATGACACTAACCAAATTAATAACTTAGTTGTAACAGTGAAAATAGTCTTGTTAACAAATAATTTCAGTAAACATGCCACCTGCACTATAGTAGGCACGTAAACAGTATTCTGGAAGCAAAGAAGATGACATGACCACGTTTATTGGTAGAGTCAAAAGAGTTGTTAGCAGAGCTGATGGACTCTATTCAGTTTTAGCACAACAGGAATTTATTGCATGAAGGAGCAAATGGTTATTCTAACTGGAGGAAAGGGGAGAAAATATGCAATATTTGAAAATATATTTGACCGGTGTGACTTTTTGTGAGAAATAAAATGATCTCATTAGACTGTTGATCTATTGGAGAATAAAATATAAAATATTGAACTGTATTAAACCTGAAATTTCTTCCAGGTGTGAGCAGTTCATGATTTTACATGATTCTATTGTATCATTAACATTGGAGTTCAGTTTTCATCTAAAAATGGATAATTTGATCCATTTTCTCCAAGAACATATGCAGGAGCACTTCAGGCTTCATCACTTGGTTACTTTGAAGGAAGACTGTGGGGTCTGAACGTTACAATTCCGTTTTCCTTTAATATTGTTGTGACATGTATAGAATAATTGGACTGGAAAATTCTTGAGAAATTACTTTATCCAAGGCATAAATTTCTTACTCTTTTTTTAGAATAGAGATTTATATTCCAGCAAATTTCTTTTGAGGTGAACTTGAAATACCAGTTAAATCATACCCTATTTGTTATCAGGAAAAAAAACCCCAATTTTAGATTGGTCACATTATTTTATTTTAGAAGCATAAGAATTAGGCCATTTAGATGTAATTTAAGTCATTCTATAAAACTTGATGGTTCACCTTGCTTAGAGACTCACTCTGGTCCAATATTCCAAGACCCAGTGTTTGTTTAACAGCCAATAAAAGATGACCCCAAAACAGACATCGCTCATAGGAATCCCCCACAAGGAGCTAAGTATACTGATAAAGAAAGCAAAAAGGGAAACAAATGCCTCCATAATGCTATTCATATTAATATCTGGAATATTTTAGTTCATCAATAGTAGAACAGACATTAGAAACTTCCTATGAGCAAAAGGAACATAAATGAGAAGACAGTACCATTTGAAGACATCTTTCAGGACTGCGTCTTCTAAACTCTGAAAGAATTTAGAGTTTAGAAGGAACTTTGGAGTTCCTTCCAAAGAGCTTGCTTGCATTGATCACCTAATAGGCTGTGCACATTTTTCATTTCACTTTTAGAAGTACTCTTTGTGCTTTTTTATAATCATTTGATTAATATGAATCTTATTAACTGGGAAAACATAATATCTTTCTGTTTAAGAGTTGAGTTTGGGCATGAGTTTGACCCAACAACACTTTTGGGTTTGATAGTAATTAAAATTAACTAGTGAACAAATCTCTGTCTTTGAGATGTTGATGGTGGGGTTGAAGAAAAGGGAAGGGAAGAATCCATGAGACTCTATGTTCCACACAAATGCAATGAGATATAAAGTAGGGAAAGATTAGAAAGAAGACAATTACTTAAGGCTGGAGCCATAGAAGCCAAAGCAATCAGTAAAATAGAGGAGCTCAAAAATTGAGAGATATCTGCTGCTAACCCATGAACAACCTTACAGCAAATCTCTATAACTTAATGTAACCTGAGAGTGCCTCCATCTTTCTTTCTAAAGAGAATCATTCACTTATGTTCAATAATATACTACTTTTGTTAAAAAATATTTATTTTATTGTTATTTCTAAAAACAAATATTTCTACTCCTTCATTAACTGATTACTCTCACCTTTGGGCAGAAATGGGCTTGCACATATGTTTCTGTCTTTTCTTTTTAAATTTGAATTCCAGGAATTTTTTGAGAAGGAACAATTGAGTTGATATCTGTTTATCCCAGACTAGTTTTCAAGGTAACTGCTGGATTTAAAATTAGGCAGGATAAAGAAAAGACTTCATGCCAGGTCTGTGTCTAATCCTGATGTGTATTTATAGAGCATGCTTTAGTGTTTGAGGAGAGCCTCAGGCCAGGCTTTTTCCTAAGATCTCAAAGTTAGTTTTGTTTTATATATTTTTGATACCATCATTTACACACAATGGATTTGGAATCTACCCTGATTGTAGATGTGGATGTTATAATATGACTCTCTATTGTTAAAGATAAGTAAGATTGTAATTAAATGTAGGATCATTAATAATATAGAATATTTCTCAACATTAACAAAGAAGTTAAGGCAATATAGTAAAAAGAGCATCCATTTTCATTCATAAATCATTTAGCTTATTTGGCTTGAGGCTTTAAGAAGTCATTTCACTTATCTGAGCCTCAATTTTCACATTTGATATATTGGGTTAATTATAATACAAATAAATCAGTTCGTATTTATGACATTAAATAGAGTTTCTTCAGCCTTTCCCTTTCTTTAACTAAGCATTCAAAAGTATTTAGATGGAAATTAAAGGAAAAAGACAGAAATCCTCATTCGCTATAATCTCTGCTACTCGAATGGAGAGAAAGAGTTGGAAATGACCAGGAGCTACTGAATATCACAATGGTGTGATCACTCATCTAGAGCCAGATATCCTAGAATATGAAGTCAGGTGAGCCTTAGGAAGCTTCAATACGAACAAAACTAGTGGAGGTGATGGAATTCCAGGTGAGCTATTTCAAATTTTAAAAGATGATGCTGTGAAAGTGCCGCACTCAATATGTCAGCAAATTTGGAAAACTCAGCAGTGGCCACAGGACTGGAAAAGGTCAGTTTTCATTCCAATCCCAAAGAAAGGAAATACCAAAGAATGTTCAAACTACTGCACAATTGCACTCTTCTCACATGCTAGTAAAGTAATGCTCAAAAATCTCCAAGCCAGGCTTAAGCAGTATGTGAATCGTGAACTTCCAGATGTTCAAGCTGGTTTTAGAAAAGGCAGAGGAACCAGGGATCAAATTGCCAACATCTGCTGGATTATCACAAAAGCAAGAAGAGAGTTCCAGAAAAACATCTATTTCTGCTTTATTGACTATGCCAAAGCCTTTGTGTGGATCACAATAAACTGTGGAAAATTCTGAAAGAGATGGGAATACCAGACCACCTGACCTGCACTTGAGAAACCTATATGCAGATCAGGAAGCAACAGGTAGAACTGGACATGGAACAACAGACTGTTTCCAAAAAGGAAAAGGAGTACATCAAGGCTGTATATTGTCACCCTGTTTATTTAACTTATATGCAGAGTACATCATGAGAAATGCTGGGCTAGTGGAAGCACAAGCTGGAATCAAGATTGCCGGGAGAAATATCAATATCCTCAGATGTGATGACACCACCCTTATGGCAGAAAGCAAAGAAAAAAGCCTTTTGATGAAAGTGAAAGAGGGGAGTGAAAAGTTGGCTTAAAGCTCAGCATTCAGAAAAGTAAGATCATGACATCCAGTCCCATCACTTCATGGCAAATAGATGGGGAGACAGTGGAAACAGTGGCTGACTTTATTTTTCTGGGCTCTAAAATTACTGCAGATGGTGATTGCAGCCATGAAATTAAAAGAAGCTTACTCCTTGGAAGGAAAGTTATGACCAACCTAGATAGCATATTGAAAAGCAGAGACATTACTTTGCCAACAAAGGTCCATCTAGTCAAGGCTATGGTTTTTCCAGTAGTCATTTATGGATATGAGAGTTAAACTATAAAGGAAGCTGAGGGCCGAAGAATTGATGTTTTTTTGGAACTGTGGTGTTGGAGAAGACTCTTGAGAGTCCCTTGGACTGCAAGGAGGTCCAACCAGTCCATCCTAAAGGAGATCGGTCCTGGGTGTTTATTGGAAGGACTGATGTTGAAGCTGAAGCTCCAACACTTTGGCTACCTGATGCGAAGAGCTGACTCATAAAAGACCCTAATACTGGGAAAGATTGACGATAGGAGGAGAAGGGGATGACAGAGAATGAGATGGTTGGATGACATCACTGACTCAGTGGACTTGAATTTGAGCAGTCTTGGAGAGATGGTGGCAGGGAAGACTGTGTGCTGCAGTCCATAGAGTCGCAAAGAGTCGGACAGAGGTGAGCAACAGAACAACATCATTATCCATGGTTATACATCATTATATTGAATTAAAGAAATTTGCTTCCCTGTAATCTCTGAATAATAATTATATAACTTAGTGGAATTATAAATTAAAGGCTAGCGTTCAGGGATTTTCCAACTCTGGTAACATTAACTTAGTGATAACAAGAGGAAAGTGAGAAAAAGCTGTTTTTTTAGATATATATTATGATCTTTGCACATTTTTGAGCATAATATGCCTCACAATTTCAAGAATATATGGGATGGTAACAATTCAAATTAATTATAAAAATATCTCTTATTCAGATTTTTTATGAAAATAAAGTGAAATATTTATGTAAATCCCAATGTTTATATTAGCTTTAAAATATAAAATATCTGTGTATTCATTGGTCATGATAAAGGCTTCAAGTGATATTGATTGAATTAATTACTATATATTTTTGATCCTTGGTTGTCACTAAAAGATTTATTTCCTTAAACATGCTGTGTTATTTAATGTCACTGGATATGTTAATGGTGCTGTTCAAATGTCAAACAACTGCCCGAGGTCTTGGGGAACACTAGCTTTTCATGCATATTTAAGTTTTTAGTGCACTTTAACTCATCAAAAAGGAAAATCTTGCCATTAAACCATATCATCTTGGACTCTCTTATATTCAACAGCAGAACTTTCCAGTATGATGTGAGACATATGTATATATTTTTAAAGTGCATTCTCTATTAATTAACCTACGTAAGTTTAAATGTATATATAGAGTAGAATTTCCCTTTCTTCACTATGGAGATCTGAATTTGAATTACTTGTATTATCATTACATAATTATCATCAGTCACCACTAGCAGGTACCTGCTCCTGCTGCTGCTGCTAAGTCACTTCAGTCGTGTCCGAATCTGTGCGACCCCATAGATGGCAGCCCACCAGGCTCCCCTGTCCCTGGGATTCTCCAGGCAAGAACACTGGAGTGGGCTGCCATTTCCTTCTCCAATTCATGAAAGTGAAAAGTGAAAGTGAAGTTGCTCAGTCATGTCCAACTCTTGGCGACCCCATGGACTGCAGCCCACCGGGCTCCTCCATCCATGGAATTTTCCAGGCAAGAGTACTGGAGTGGGGTGCCATTGCCTGTACCTACTATGCATTAAATGGAAATTTACTTGCCAATACATGGAAAGAGCCCCATGTTACAGCAGAAATTTTTCTGTGTCATACAGTTATTTTGTTGACTTAGAAAATTCAATTGCAATGGGTGTGCTGTTACAGTCATGCAATCATTTATATGATAATGCATGATGGAAGTAATGTGAAGGAAAGGAAGAATATTCTAGGCACTAAGCTCTGTATTAGAAAAGTGTGTTACCTTCAGAGTAGGTGAAGTAGAACTGAATGAGTGGATATTATAGCTAATAAGATTTCTACATGGGGCTTCCCAGGTAAAAAAAATCTGCTTGCCAATGCAGGAGCCTCAGAAGATATAGGTTCAGTCTCTGAGTTGTGAAGATCCCGTGGAGGAGGAAACGGCAGCCCACTCCAGTATTTTTGCCTAGGAAATCCCATGGATGGAGGAGCCTTGTGGGCTACTAATCCATGGGATCTCAAGAGTTGGACATGACTAAGGGACTGAGTCACGCACACAGAAGATTTATACATATAAAAAAGAACATTTTTACACTTACAACTGCCTCTTGAAATTGTGAATTTGTGAATACTGGACACAATTACAAAGAAACTTGATTTTTTCTTTCTTTCAGCTAGGTTGTAAAGCAGTTGTTTTCAAATAATTTCCAATAGGAAACAATTCTTTCATTTGGAATATTATACAAAACTCTAATACATAAAGCAAAGAGAAACGAGGCCATAAATAAAAGTGTACTTTATGATGAAAATGAAAGCTACTTATCCATAAATCACTTGTTGGCTTGATAGGAGTCCTGATGTTGGTCTCCAGCATGTCGAAATCTGGGGGTTGACATTTTTCAGTGTTCATGGTGTTTGTTTCATTGCACACATATTTAAGATTGGGAAATATGAATTAAGCATGAAGTTCAGTATGTGTGCGTGTGCGCTCAATCGTTTCTGACTCTGTGAGACTCCATGGACAGTATCCTCCAGGCTTCTCTGTTTATGGGATTTTCCAGGAAAGTATACAGGAGTGGCTTGCCATTTCCTTCTCCAGGGGATCTTCCTGACCCAGGAATAGAACCCATCAACTGCATTGCAGGAAGATTGTATACCATTGTGCCACCTGGGAAGCCCGTTTGAAGTCCTGTAATACAGTTGTAATATTAGCATTGGAGAGAAAAACCCTGCTGTGTGTTAAATGCGAAAGTCAACACAGGGACATAATTTACCTCTGGTTTGTGAGGAGTGGCTACTGACTGGAAAGGAGCCTGAAGATCTTTCTGGGGGTAATCACAGCATATATGGGTGACCTAGGCTTCTCTGGTGGCTCAAATGGTAAAGAATCCTTCTGCAGTGCTGGAGACCTGGGTTCAATCCCTAGTTTGGGAAGACCCTCTGGAGGAGGGCATGGCAATCTACTCCAGTATTCTTGTCTGGTGAATCCCCATGGACAGAGGAACCTGGCAGGCTATAGTCCATGGGGTCGCAAAGAATTGGACGCTACTGAGAAACCAAGCACACATCTATCTCTATGTAGTTATGATATGGTTGTGGTTATACAGTTATCAAATATCTAATATTTAAAAATTTTAATGCAGTAAAATATGCAAAAGCACTATCTCTTTCAAGACTATGAAGTGAAAGTGTTAGCCGTTCAGTCCTTTTCGACTCTTTGTGACTCCATGGACTATAGCCCACCAGATTCCTCTGTCTATGGAATTCTTCAGGCAAGAAAACTAGAGAGGTTAGCCTTGTCTTCTCCAGGGGAATCTTCGTGACCCAGGGATTGAACCCTGCTCTCCTTCATTGCAGGCAGATTCTTTACTGTCTGAGCGACCAGGAAAGGCCCCCAAAATGTTCCATTTTAGAATGAACATGCCAGCAGTTTAGTTCTGAATTGTCTTCCCTACCCAGGGATTTAACTCACATCTCTTATGTACATTGGTAGGAGGGCTGTTTACCACTGGCACCACCTAGGAAGCCTATAATGATGTGCTTTCATGATCACTGTCCACCTGAACCCTAAAAATAGCTGATCTAAAGTTTAGCTCACCACTGCCACCTTTCTCCAACATCTTTCTCCCAAGCTCAGTTCTCCCCACCATACACACACACACACACACACACACACACACACACACACACACACACCCGCACTCTTCTTATTGTTGCCCCAGTTTGAGAGCTCTAATTTTACTGATTAGCTATCCATAAAGGAGAATTAAATTGAAAATGTTTTGATCCTTAGTAAATTTGCATGGAGGGAAATCTTGTTTTCATTATCTGAGTTGAAATTGGTTCAATTAAGGTTTTAATATACCAGAAAATCAATACTAAGAATTTGTTTTATATAATTTTATGCCTCTTACAAATTTATAACTTCCAGAAATCCATTGACTTTCCAATGAATGTTTCAAGATGTGATATGTTGTAGTTGATATTCAAATCTGCATTGACAAAATAAGCATATAGGACAGCATTTAGCAATTTAGATTTTTTAAAAGAACTTAAATTGATTTTTTTTAATCTAAAGAAAGCCTTGTAAAATTGAGCTTATTGATCAAAACAAATTATTTTTTTTAAGTTAGACTCATCAGGTAGCATACATATTGTGGATTAAATGGTAATGCTTCATGAGTAATTTTTATCACTACCTTTGATTATATTAGATATTTTATTAATACTTCAGATAGCACAGGGAACAGATATTTTGAGTGATAATGTAATTTCTGTAGATCCAATCAGCAGATGATTCATTTTATTCACAAATTAAACTATAGAAAGTTAGATTTAGTGGTCTCATTTTATATTACTTAAATATATGTAATACCCAGTTTTATTTTTTAATTCAGTTTTGCTTTCTTTATAACCCTGCAAAGTTGACATACCATATTGTCATTTGGAAATCAGAATAGTTGAAACTTCAAGCTGTAACTGGGCCAAAATCTTAATCAGAATCTACATCTAGAGCTCTTTCACTGGCTTAAAACTGCTGCAGACATTTTCTGTTTTTCTTTGTGAATGTGGTCTAGGTTCGATTAAAAGAGGCTGAAGAGATTATCTGTAGACTTTTCAGAAGTCCCTTAAGGGGTTCTCTGTGTATTTTTGAGGGATTTGATGGGAGAATGATGACTCTTATGCATCTGTAGTGCTTTCTCTAACTTGTGGAGTGTTGCTTAACTCATGATTCGGAACTGTTACTAATGTGCTCTTTCATATCAAAAATCCAGGAGACTCTAGGAGAATAAAAATAAATGAGAACTTGGGAATGGCATTCACACGAAGTTCTTAAAATGTGATTTCAGGATCATCAGCATCAGTATCCCTAGGCAACTTATTAACAATGCCAGTTCTTGAGCCCTACCCCGGACCTACTCAATGAGATACCCTGGAGGTGCATGCATGCATGTTAAATTGCTTCAGCCCTGTCCGACTCTTTAAGACCCCATGAACTGTAGCCTGCCAGGCTCCTCTCTTCATGGGATTCTCTATGCAAGAATACTGGCGTGGGTGGCCAAGCCTTCTTCCAAGGGATCTTCCTGACCCAGAGATTGAACCCACATCTCTTATGCCTCCTCCAGTGGCAGGCAGGTTCTTTATCACTAGCATCACCTAGGAAGCCCACTCAGGAAGTCAGTTCAGTTCAGTTCAATCGCTCAGTCGTGTCCGACTCTGCGACCCCATGAATCGCAGCACTCCAGGCCTCCCTGTCCATCACCAACTCCCGGAGGTCACTCAGACTCACATCCATCGAGTCAGTGATGCCACCCAGCCATCTCATCCTCTGTCGTCCCCTTCTCTTCCTGCCCCCAATCTTTCCCAGCATCAGTGTCTTTAAGTCTCAGTAATCTACGAAGAGTCAGACGTGGGACACGACTGAGCGACTTCACTTTCACTTTTCCCTTTCATGCACTGGAGAAGGAAATGGCAACCCACTCCAATGTTCTTGCCTGGAGAATCCCAGGGACTGGAGTGGGCCTGGTGGGCTGCCCTCTGTGGGATCGCACAGAGTCGGACGCGACTGAAGTGACTTAGCAGCAGCAGCAGCAGCTATGCGCTCTTAGGCTTCAAAGGGTATTTAGAAACGTACTTTTATTTCATAGAGAAATAAAAAGTGTACAAAGATAAATTCTAAGAGATGGTAATTCAGATTGGTTTGTGAAAATTGGTTGAATAGATATTTTTCTTTTTTTTTAATTAAAGGATAATTGCTTTACAGTATTTGGTTCTTTTCTGTCAAACCTCAGCATGAATCAACCATATGTATACATATATCCCTTTCCTTTTGAACCTCCCTCCCATCTCCCTCCCCACCCCACCCCTCTAGGTTGATACAGAGCCCCTGTTTGAGTTTCCTGAACCATACAGCCAATTCCTGTTGGCTATCTATTTTACATATGGTACTGTAAGTTTCTATGTTAGTCTTTCCATACCTCTCAGCCTCTTCTCCCCTCTCCCCATTTCCATAAGTCTTCTCTATGTCTGTTGGTCCATTACTGCCCTGAAAATAAATTCTTCAGTACCATTTTTATAGATTCCATATATGTGCATTAGAATACAATATTTATCTTTCTCTTTCTGACTCACTTCACTCTGTACAATAGGTTCTAGGTTCATCCACCTCTTCAGAACTGAGTCAAATGTGTTCCCTTTTTTTAAAAAAAAAATTTCTTTATTGAAGGATAATTGCTTTTCAGAATTTTTTTTTTTTCTGTCAAAACTCAACATGAATCAGCCATAGGTATATACATATCTCCTCCCTTTTGAACCTCCCTATCCCATCGTTGAGAGCTGGACTGTGAAGAAGGCTGAGCGCCAAAGAACTGATGCTTTTGAACTGTGGTGTTGGAGAAGACTCTTGAGAGTCCCTTGGACTGCAAGGGGATCCAACCAGTCCATTCTGAAGGAGATCAGCCCTGGAATTTCTTTGCAAGGAATGATGCTAAAGCTGAAACTCCAGGACTTTGGCCACCTCATGCGAAGAGTTGACTCATTGGAGAAGACTCTGATGCTGGGAGGGATTGGGGGCAGGAGGAGAAGTGGACAACAGAGGATGAGATGGCTGGATGGCATCACTGACTCGATGGATGTGAGTCTGAGTGACCTCCGAGAGCTGGTGATGGATAAGGAGGCCTGGCGTGCTGCAGTTCATGGGGTCGAAATGAGTCGGGCACAACTGAGCGACTGATCTGATCTGATCTGATCCCGTTGTTTCTTTTTATGGCTGAGTAATATTCCATTGTGTATATGTACCACAACTTCTTTATACATTCATCTGTGGATGGGCATTTAGGTTGCTACCATGTTCTGGGTATTGTTAATAGTCCTTCAGTGAACAATGGGATACATGTGTCTTTGTCAACCCTGGGTTCCTCAGGGTATATGCCTAGGAGTGAGATTGCTGGGTCATATAGTGGTTTTATTCCTAGTTTTTTAAGGAATCTGCATACCATCTTCCATAGTGGCTGTATCAATTTATATTCCCACCAACAGTGCAAGACCGTTCCCTTTTTTCCACACCCTCTCCAGCATTTATTGTTTGTAGACTTTTTGATGATGTCCATTCTGACCAGTGTGACATGATATCTCATTGTGGTTTTGATTTGCATTTCTCTAATAATGAGTGATCTTGAGCATCTTTTTATGTGTTTGTTAGCCAACTATATGTCTTTGGAGAAATGTCCATTTAGGTCTATTTCTCACTTTTGATTGGGTTGTTTGTTTTTCTGGTATTGAGTTGTATGAGCTGCTTGTATATTTTGGAAATTAATACTTTGTCAGTTGTTTCATTTGCTCTTATTTTCTCCCACTCTGAGGGTTGTCTTTTCACCTTGCTTATAGTTTCCTTTGCTGTGAAAAAGCCTTTAAGTTTAATCAGGTCCCACTTGCTTACTTTTGTTTTTATTTCTATTACCCTAGAAGGTGGGTCATAGAGGATCTTGCTTTATGTCATCGAGTGTTTTGCCTAACTTTCATCTTAGAGTTTTATAGATTCTGGTCTTATATTTTGGTCTTTAATCCATTTTTAGTTTATCTTTATGTATGGTGTTAAGAAGTGTTTTAATTTCATTCTTTTACGTGTAGCCGTCCAGTTTTCCCAGCAACATTTATTGAAGAGGCTGTCTTTGCCCCATTGTTATTCTTGCCTTGTTTGTCAAAAATAAGGTACCCATAGATTCATGGGTTTATTTCTGGGCTTTCTATCTTATTCCGTTGGTCTATATTTCTGTTTTTGTGCCAGTACCATACTATCTTGATGACTGTAACTTTATAGTATAATCTGAAGTCAGGAAGGTAGATTCCTCCAGCTCCCTTCTTCTTTCTCAAGACTACTTTGGCTATTTGGGGTCTTTTGTGTTTTCATATGAATTGTGAAATTTTTTGTTCTAGTTCTGTGAAAAATGCCATTGGTAATTTGATAGGAATCACATTGAATTTGTAGATTGCATTTGATAGTATAGTCATTTTCATAATATTGATTCATCCTACCAAGGAACATGGAATATCCTTCCATCTGTTTATGTCATCTTTGATTTCTTTCATCAGTGTCTTATAATTTTCTGTGTACAGTTCTTTTGTCTCCTTAGGTAGGTTTATTCCTAGATATTTAACTCTTTGTGTTGCAATGATGAATGGGATTGATTCCTTAATTTCTCTTTCTGAATTTTCATTGTTAGTATATAGAGATGCAAGTGATTTCTGTGTATTGATTTTCTATTCTGCAACTTCGCTAAATTCACTGATTAGCTCTAGTAATTTTCTGATACTATCTTTATGGCTTTCTATATACAATGTCATCTGTAAACAGTGAGAGCTTTACTTCTTTTCTGATCTAGATTCCTTTTATTTCTTTTTCTTCTCTGATTTCTGTAGCTAGGACTTCCAGAACTATTTTGAATAATAGTGGTAAACATGGACACCCTTGTCTTTTTCCTGATCTATGGGGAACGTTTTCAGTATTTCACCATTGAGAATAATGTTTGCTGTAGGCTTATCATATATGGCCTTTACTATGTTGAGGTAGGTTCCTTCTATGCCCATTTTTTGAAGAGTGTTAATCATAAATGGGCTGAATTTTGTCAAAGGCTTTTTCTGCATCTATTGAGATTATCGTATGTCTTTTATCTTTGTATTTGTTAATATGCTGTATCACATTGAATGATTTGTGTATATTGAAGAATTCTTGCATCCCTGAAATAAACCCAACTTGATGAAGGTGTATGAGCTTTTTGAGGTGTTGCTGAATTTTGTTTGCTTAAATTTTGTTGAGGAATTTTGCATCTATTTTCATCAGTGATATTGGCCTGTAGTGTGTGTGTGTGTGTGTGTGTGTGTGTGTGTGTGTTGTCTTTGTCTGGTTTTGGTATAAGAGTGACGGTGGCTCGTAGAATGAGTTTGGAAATGTTCCTTCCTCTGCAATTTTTTGAAAGAGTTTTAGAAGAATAGGCATTAGCTCTTCTCTAAATGTTTGATAGAATTCTCCTGTGAAGCCATCTGGTCCTGGACATTTGTTTTCTGGGAGATTTTTGATCACAGCTTCAATTTCAGTGCTTGTAATTGGATTGTTCACAATTTCTATTTCTTCCTGGTTCAGTCTTGGAAAAATGAACTTTTCTAAGGATCTGTCCATTTCTTCCAGGTTATCCATTTTA
This sequence comes from Tragelaphus eurycerus, assembly GCA_935064755.1. Lineage (NCBI taxonomy): Eukaryota > Metazoa > Chordata > Mammalia > Artiodactyla > Bovidae > Tragelaphus > Tragelaphus eurycerus. The sequence goes on along the minus strand of CAKXYN010000135.1, from coordinate 2,218,303 downwards.
TTGCCATATAGTTAGTTGGTCATGTGGTGGTGGTTTAGTTGCTGTTGTGTCCGACTCTTGCAACCCCATTACTCTAGCCCTCCAGGTTCCTCTGTACATGGGATTTTCCAGGCAAGAATACTGCAGTGGATTGCCATTTCCTTCTCCAGGGGATCTTCCCTACCCAATCATCAAACCTGGGTCTCCTGCATTGCAGGCAGATTCTTTACCAACTAAGCTGCAAAGGAAGCCATAGTTGGTCATAATAGTCTCTTATCATCCTTTGTATTTCTGCATTGTCTGTTGTAACCTCTCCTTTTGCATTTCTAATTTTGTTGATTTGAATCTTCTCTTTTTTCTTCTTGATGAGCCTGGGTAAAGGCCTTGTCAATTTTGTCTATCTTCTCAAAGAATCAACTTTTAGTTTTATTAATATTCACCATTGTTTCTTTCATTTCTTTCTCATTTATTTCTGCTCTGATCATTATGATTTCTTTCCGTCTGCTAATTTTTGGGGATTTTGGGTTCTTTTTTCCAGTTGCTTTAGGTATAAAGTTATGTTGTCTATTCTATGTTTTTCTTGTTTCTTGAGGTAGGATTGTATTGCTATAAACTTCCCTCTTAGAACTGCTTTTGCTGCGTTTTGTAGGTCTTGAGTTGTCATGTTTTCATTGGCATTGGTTTCTAGGAATTTTTTTATTTCACTTTTGATTTCTTCAGTAACCTGTGGGTATTTAGAAACATGTTGTTTAATCTCCATTTGTGTTTCTTACAGTTTTTTCCTTGTAATTGATATCAAGTCTCATTGTGTTGTGGTCAAATAAGATGCCTGATATGATTTTGACTGGAAAAGGTCAGTTTTCATTCCAATCCCAAAGAAAGGCAATGTCAAAGAATGCTCAAACTACTGCACAATTGCACTCATCTCACACACTAGTAAAGTAATGCTTAAAATTCTCCAAGCCAGGCTTCAGCAATATGTGAGCCGTGAACTTTCTGATGTTCAAGCTGGTTTTAGAAAAGGCAGAGGAACCAGAGATCAAATTGCCAACATCTGCTGGATCATGGAAAAAGCAAGAGAGTTCCAGAAAAACATCTATTTCTTCTTTATTGACTATGCCAAAGCCTTTGACTGTGTGGATCACAATCAGTTCAGTTCAGTTCAGTCGATCAGTCGTGTCCGACTCTTTGTGATCCCATGAACGTGGATCACAATAAACTGTGGAAAATTCTGAAAGAGATGGGAATACCAGACCACCTGACCTGCCTCTTGAGAAACCTGTATGCAGGTCAGGAAGCAACAGTTAGAACTGGACATGGAACAACAGACTGGTTCCATATAGGAAAAGTAGTATGTCAAGGCTATATATTGTCACCCTGCTTATGGGTTTGGGTGGACTCCAGGAGTTGGTGATGGACAAGGAGGCCTGGATTTCTGTGATTCATGGGGTTGCAAAGAGTTGGACACGACTGAGCGACTGACCTGAACTGAACTGAGGTTTGATTTGTGACCCAAGATGTGGTCAATCCTGGAGAATGTTCCTTGTGCACTTGAGAAGAAGGTGTATTCTGCATTTGGATGGAATGTCCTGAAGAGACAATTGAGACAGTTGAGATCACTCTCATCTAATGTATCATTTAAGACTTGTGTTTCTTTATTAATTTTCTGTTTTGATGATCTGCCCATTGGTGTTAAAGTCTCCTACTATTATTGTGTTACTGTCAATTTCTCCTCTTATGTCTGTTAGTGACTGTGTTATGTACTGAGGTGCTCCTATGTTGGGTTCACAGATATTTACAATTGTTATGTCTTCCTCTTGGACTCATCCCTTGATCATGCGTAGTATCCTTCCTTGTCTCTTGTAATCTTCTTTATTTTAAGGTCTGTTTTGTCTGATATGAGGATTGTGACTCCAACTTTCTTCTGCTTCCCATTTGCATTGCATTTCCATTTCTATTTTTCCATCCTCTCACTTTCAGTCTATATGTGTCTTTAGGTCTGAGGTGGGTTTCTTGTAGACAGCAAATATATGAGTCTTGTTTTTATATACACTTAGCCAGTCTGTGCTTTTGGTTGCAGCATTTATTCCATTTAAATTTAAAGTAATTATTTATATATAGTTTCCTATTGCCATTTTCTTAGTTGTTTGGGGTTGATTTTATAGATCTTTTTCCTTCTTTTTGTATTTCTTGACTATATAAGTCCCTTTAACATTTGTTATAAAGCTGGTTTGGTGGTACTGAATTCTCTTAACTTTTGCTTGTGTGAAAAGCTTTTTATTTCTCCATCAATTTTAAATGAGATCCTTGCTGGGTACAGTAATCTTGGTTGTAGATTTTTCCCTTTCATTACTTTAAATACATCCTGCTATTCCTTTCTGGCCTGCAGAGTTTCTGCTGAAAGATCAGCTATTAAACGTATGGGGTTTCCCTTGTATGTTACTTGTTGCTTTTCCCTTGTTGCTTTTAATATTCTTTCTTTGTGTTTAGTCTTTGTTAGTTTGATTAGTATGTGTCTTGACCTGTTTATCCTTGGGTGTAATCCTGCATGGGACTCTTTGTGCCTCTTGGACTTTATTGAATATTTCCTTTTCCATGTTGGGTAAATTCTCAACTATAATCTCTTCAAAAATTTTCTCATACCCTTTCTTTTTCTATTCTTCTTCTGAGACCCCTATAATTTATATGTTGATGCATTTGATATGGTCTCAGAAGTCTCTGAGACTATCTGCAGTTCTTTTCATTCTTTTTACTTTTATTTTGCTCTTCAGAAATTATTTCCACCATTTTATCTTACAGCTTACTGACCCATTCTTCTGCTTCAGATATTCTTCTATTGGTTCCATCTATAGTTATTTTTAATTTCAGTAATTGTGTGTTGTTTGGCTCTGTATGTTTATTCTTTAATTCTTCTAGGTTTTTGTTAATTGATTCTTGCATTTTCTCCATTCTGTTTTCAAGGGTTTTGATCATCTTTACTATCATTATTCTGAACTCTTTTTGAGGGAGTTTGCCTATTGTCTCTTCATTTATTTGGACTTCTGTGTTTCTGGTTTGTTTCTTCATTTGTGTAGTATTTTTCTGCCTTTTAATTATTGTTATTTTTTAACTTATTGTGTTTGAGGTCTCCTTTTCCCAGGCTTCAAGGTTGAATTCTTTCTTCCTTTTGGTTTCTTCCCTACTAAGGTTGGTCCAGTGGTTTGTGTAAGCTTAGTATAAGGTGAGATGTGTGCTGAGTTTTTGTTTGTTTGTTTTTCCTCTGATGGGCAAGGCTGAGTGAGGAGGTAATCCTGTCTGCTGCTTATTGGGTTTGTATTTTTGTTTTGTTTGTTGTTTAGGTGAGGCATCCTGCACAGTGTGCTATTGGTGGTTGGATGATTTTGGGTTTTGTATTCAAGTGGTTTCCTCTGTGTGAGGTCTCACTATTTGATACTCCCTAAGGTTAGTTCTTTAGTTATCTATGGTCTTGGAGTCAGTGTTCCCACTCCAAAGGCTCAGGGCTTGATTTCTGGTCAGAAACAAAGATTCCACAAGTCATTTGCTATGGCATTAAGTGAGATTAAAACAAATATCCAAAAACGATAAACCAAAGATGCACCCCAGACAAATAGCAGTTACAAACTCGGGCAAATAATAATTAATATAATGGAATATACACATATACATATACACCCATGAACAAAGTTAAGACAATCCAATAAAAGTAAAGTCAAATAGATTATCACAGTGAACAAAGGAAATAAAAAATTATATTTACCAGTTAACAAAACTTACTAAAGCAAAAAGTGTAAAATAAAACTAAAGAGAGGTGCCAAGTGGGGAATAAAGCAATGAGAACAAAACTAACAAATATATTGAAAGGCAAGGAAAGAAAGAAAAGAAAGTACAGATATACAAAGTTAAATAGAAGTAGATAAAGAAGATTTATATACATTAAATATTAACTGCAAGGGGAAAAGAACAGTAGGAATGCAAACAAAGGAATAATGTAGAAAAAATATAATAGGTTTACAAAAATTAAAAGGTAAAGTTATAAAAAAGAGAAAAGAAAAAAAAGAAGAAGAAAGGAAAAAAGAAGGAAAACTGCACAGAACTGCAGAAGCCCACCGTAGAGCCAGAGGTTTTTAACAAAAAAAAGTATTACTGAATATACACATATACATATCACCCATAAGCAAAATCAAATCAGTCAAACAAAAATAAAGTACAATAGGCTGACCCAGGAAACCAAAAATTATATCTACCAGAACAAAGCTAAGTAAAGCACAAACTGCAAAACAAAACTAAAGCAAGGTACCAATTGGGGAATAAGGCAGTGATAATAAAACTAACAAATGTGTTGAGAAGAAAGGAAAGAAAGAAAGAATAGATATGCAAAGTTAAATAGAGGTAGATGAAGAAGATTTATATGCATTAAAGATTAACTGCAAGGTGAAAAGAACAGTAGGAAAGGCAATCAAAGAAATTAATGTAGAAAAAAATGTAATAAGTTTAAAAAAATTAAAATTATACAAAAGAGCAAAAAGAGGAAAACTCTATAGAACTGCAAAAGCCCAACGTAGATGCAGAACTTTATAACAACAATAGAAAAATGTGACTGAGAAAAAAAAACAACTCAAAAACTTAATTAGATTTCATAGTGCCAGTAGAATTGACAACTCCAACAGAAGGGGATCAAAAAAAGGAAAAAATCCAAAGGAATAATCTATACATCAAGTCAAAGCATAAGAATAGTAAATGTTTTTCTTGAGTCACTGCTGTCGGAGTCCTTTCCCTCCCTGAGAGTCACAGCGCATCTCACCTTCCTAGGATGCCCTCCAACACTGTGCTGATCTCTGAACCTGTTACGGGGCAGCTCAGATTCTAATCTGGTCCTACTTCTCTGTGTTCTTGCCTCCAATGTCCTCAGCTATCAGAACTAGCGCGTTTTCTTTTGTGGGAGCTCTCAATGGCCTTTTATATATTCCATAAACACAGAGTCTGTCTAGTTGATCATGTGGACTTAATCTGCAGCTTGTATAGCTGATGAGAAGGTTTTCGGTCTTCTTCCTTAGTCACACTGCCCCTGGGTTTCGATTGTGGCTTTATTTCCACCTCTGCATGTGGGTCATCCACTGGGGTTTGCTCCTGCGGCTGCTCTGTGGTACTTGGGTTTGCCTCTGTGAGGGCCACATGTGGAGGTGGGGCATCTGCTTGGGTGACGGGTTCTGGCAGCACCAGGTACTCAGGGGAGTTGGAGGCTAGGGCAGCAGGACATACAGTGCTCTAGAAGGGTATGTCAACCAGTACTGGCCAATATACTCCAGTATTCTTGCTTGGAGAATCCCCTTCCCTGACAGAGAAGCCTGGCAGGCCACAGTCTACCGAGTCACAAAGAGTCGGACACTACTGAACGACCCTACATGCATAGACACAAGACCTTTTTTGCCTGTGGCAGCTCTGCCCCAGTGACAGTTGAGTGTGAAGGTGGCACAGATGCTTGGCTTGCAGGGACCCTGGTGGTGCCAAGTTTGCAGGGACACAGACTGCCTCCGCCAGAGGAATTATGTCCCTTTCAGAGTCTTTTTCAAGCCTCTTGTAGCTGGGGATCAGAAAGCCTCTTTGGCCAGTCTTTCTCCCTAGCTCTGCCCTTTCAGGCATTTAGAGGGCCCCCTTGCCTGGGTCCTTCTCTGTTTTTCAGAGCATCAGGCATGTAGCAGGGTTCCTGGGCTGGGGTCCTACTCTAGATCTGCCAGTTAGGCACTTAAAGAGACAGCCTGGGTGGGGTCCTACTCTGTAGTTGAGTGTGTCAGGTGTTTGATGGGCCAGCCTCTCTACTGTTCAGCTGCAATGCTGGCAGTGTGAGGGGAGAGAGAGCTATGGTGATAGCTCGACCCCCTATGCGTGACTCAGCAGTATCGCCTTGCGTCCATGGTAGCCAGGATTTTCTCCACAGGCATCTCCCACCACAGTCTCCTCCCTCACATCCCCTGGATCGGTCTCTCCATAGTCAATAGCAGACCTTGTCCCTAAACTCCAGATCCCAGACACAGCACCTTCCAGGGAATCTATGTCACTGTCCAGGGCATGTATGGCTGTGGAACCGGCTGTCTGATTCTCATTCTGTTTAGGCTGCCACAGATCCGCTGTTTCACTTTCAGCCTTTAATGTTTTTCCTCAAACAGTTGCCCCGATGTGGGGATTGGACCCCTGCTTCAGTTCCCCAACCCACCGAGGACAGGTCCATTCCTACTGACACTCCGGTTTTCCCCCTAGTTCCTTCGTTCTATCGAGCTTTGCATGGGTCTGTATATTCTTTTCTGCTGGTCAGCTACTCCTGTCCACACTCAGGTGGTGTTCTGCATGCACTTCTGTGTCTGAAGACGTATTCCTGATGTATCCGTGGAGAGAGATGTAATCCACGTCCATCTACTCCTCCGCCATCTTGTTTTCTCTTGAATAGATATCTTTTGTGCTTGGTCTTTCAGATGGAACCTTTAGATCTCAATAAAAGCTTTGTTAAATCAGAGCTTTTTATTTTCAGTACAGGTTTGCTCTATGCTGAACTATGAGACCTCAAAAAAGTGTTTTATTCTTTCTTTTATATTAAATTCCTTACATCTCATGACTATAGAGCGAACACTAAATTGTGCATAGAACCTTATAAAAGAAAGCTCATGATGTCAAAGAGATGGCAGGTCACTTAAGATCAAATTGTCTTGGGCCCATCAGGTCAAAGTCAACTGTTACCTGAGGTGGTGGAGGAGGCAGAAGTTAAGGTCAGGATATTTAAAATCATAATAGAAAGATGATTCAATAAAGTCAATAGATGTTTCTTAAGTATGTATTGGGTGCTGCTGACTTTTCTAGGCACTTCAGATATATCAGTAAAAAAAATAGAAAAAAGATCACTGCTCTGGTAGGTTATATTATATTCAAGGAAATAGATAGTACGTAAAAAACATTATAAGTTAGTAAATTATAGAACATTAATATTTTAGAAATTGATGGTGTTGTGGAAGAAATAAAAAAAGAAAAACCCCATTAACAAGGGATATGGTGTGGCAATTCCAACTGTATATGTTGTGGATAATGAGTTAAGTCACGTAAGATAGGCCTTCATTTGATAGAATAGATTTATTTAGCAATTTTTAACAGTGAATGAATTTGTGGGACTTCCCTGGTGATCTAGTGGTTAAGATTCCATGCTTCCAATGTAGGAGATAGGGGTTCCATCTTTGGTTGGGGTGTGGCCAAAAATAAAGAAAGAGGTTGCGGTGAAGTGAAAGTTGTTCAGTCGTGTCCAATTCTTTGTGACCCCATGCACTCTTTGGGACAGTCCATGAAATTCTCCAGGCCAGAATACTGGAGTGGGTAGCCATTCCCTTCTCCAGGGGATCTTCCCAAAACAGGGATGGAACCCAGGTCTCCTGCATTGCAGGTGAATTCTTTACTGGGTGAGCCACCAGGAAAGCTGAGGTTGCAGTGACTCCCTGCTCACCAATACTCCCTGAACGTGACAAATCTGATGGAGTTGAACATTTGGAAAAATGTAAAAAGAAAACTGAAATTTAAAATTTCTTTTAATGGAAAAAGAGCTGCTACAAAGAAGGAAATTTTGAAACCCACCAAATAAGCAATAACAGTAAAAATAAATACCCAGGAAAGCTGAACATGGATGACATGAGTGGATGAAGAGCTGGGGACTGGGCTAAATTGAGCAGCCTACACCTAGTTTTTTAACAGAGTTTAGAGTCAGGTGTCTCCTTTATGTGATTCTGGCTCCTACTGTAAAAAGTGGTTATGTTTTAATAAGAAGTTCCTTTTCTCAAGACATCTACATAAACTGGATGGATGCTGAACAGTAAGTTTCAACAAAAGGATTCCATTCTGTGCCTTTTTTCTCTTCTTCTGTGGATTTCTTTCTACCACTTTCTGTGGGAATCAAACTTTATGTATTGACATGTCATCCATTGTCCTTTAGATTGTGAATGTCATTATCAACCAGGATTGAGTTCTAGACCATGTATCCACATGGTGTGTCTTTTTAAGAAATGGGTATTAGTGCATCAATTGCCAAGAATACTGTTTTTATAAGAAACATTTTTAATAGCACATGTTCGCATATAATGTGAACTTCTGCATGGACATCATGTAGGTTTTTTTTTAATAATTTTATTGAAGTCTAAATTTGTATACAGTTATAGAATGAATTAACTGTATGCAAATTAGACTTTAATTAAGTGATTAAAAGTAAGCTTGCAACATATCCATACAGTTATAGGTTGAACTGAGCGGCTTCCCTGGTGGCTCACCTGCCCAATGTAGGAGACATGGGTTCAGTCCTCGGGTTGGGAAGATGCAGTGGAGAAGGAAATGGCAACCCACTCCAGTATTATTGCCCAGGAAATCTCACAGAGAGAAGAGCTTGGCTGGCTATCATCTACACAGTCCCCAAAGAGTAGGACTTTACTAAGCAACTAAACAACAGCAACAATGATTGGATTGTGTCTCTCCAAAAGAAATGTTGAAGTCCCAATCCCCAGTTCCTCAGAATGTGACTTTAGTTGGCAATATGCTTGTTTCAGGTAGAATTAGTTAAAATGAGGGCATACTGTAGTAGTGAGGCCCTTAATCCAATACGATTGCTATTCTTACAAGAAAAGTCAGAGACACACAGGGAAAAGATGGTCACGTGACAAAGGAAGCAGAGATTGGAGTATGAATCTACAAGGAAGTGTTGTGGTTTTGTCAGCCAAGTGTTGTCAGCAAACACTAGAAGCTAGGAAGCGTCATGGAAGGATGATTTCTTAAAGGTTTCAGAGGAAACATGACCCTGCTGACACCTTAATTCCAGACTTTAGCCCCAAAATTGTAAGACCATAAATGTCTGGTATTTGAAGCCAGTCAGTTTACGGTGGGTGATATGGAAAAATCCAAACAAACTTTTTTGGCCGGCTCAATACTTTGTTATGGCAGACACAGAAAACTAATATACATGCTATAATCTTCAAGTACAAAACTCAATGATTTTAGGAATTTATAGAGTTGTTTAGGCATTACCACAATCCAGCTTTAGAACCCTTCCATCACCACAAAACCTTTCTCTTGTTGGTTTGTAGTCTTTTCTTGTTCTTCTTTGCCCTGAGCCCCAGACAGCTACTAATCTGTTTTCTGTCCCCATCGATTTGCCTTTCCTGAATATTTCATATAAATGAAATCATAAAAATAGTCATTTGCTTCTGGTTTCTTTCAGTTAGCGTATTTTGGGGGTTCATCCATGTGGTTCAGTTTTATTTTTTACATCAAGTTAAATTTTCCACATAGACTAGCTACACGTAATGATAAAGTACTTAATATACATTTTTGGCCAATAAGAAAGTGCTGGGAAAAAAAAAAGAAAGTGCTGAAAGGAGACATGGCTCATTTGTTATGATAGGACTTAAAATGCTATTGATGAGATCAAAGGAATGTTATTCCAGGCCTTTACTTAACTTATTGTTTCTCAAACTTGAATATGTATTAGAATTACTTCTAGGAAGGATTTGCATACATAATGCTGGGCCTCAGCCCTAGAGTTTCCAAGTCAGTAGGCCTGTGCTGGGGCTCTAAAATCTACATCTCTAACAAGGTCACAGATGATGCTGCTGGTCCATGGAACATCCTTTGGGAATGACTGTTTTAATCAAAAGCCACATTTGGTAGTGTTAAGACTCTTATTTTTTGTCCACATTGATTCCTTCTTCTTCTTCTCAGTGTCTCATAATAAGTAGGAAGATTACTGTTTCTTGACCTAGACTGGCCTCTAGTCCAAGTACATCTTTGAAAGATGCATTTAAGTGTTGATAACTATCATCTATGCCTTCCGTGAAATATTTCATCTCATGAGAGCGTTTGGTTTGCTGGATAAAATTTAAAAATCAATCAGCTTAATGTCATGTCTGTGCTGCATGCCTCCTTGAGATCATAGTCACTTGCCCTATTTTAAGGAAGTCTCAGCTTCATAAAGCTGCTGAGAATTGCTGGTAATTTTTTTCTTTTTTTCACCCAGTAAGCTAGATTGAAGCCCAATTGCTTAAGTGCACACAGATTGGTCAGAGTCTTCATTGAATCAGTAATAAAGAACATTTTCTTGAAATCATTGACTCACTGTTAGACTTAGCTTTGCCTGTAGGTGTTTTTAATCCCTTTTTCTCTAGCGTGAGTGAAAGAACCACCTGAATTGCACTGTCTCTTCTATTTAGTGTGTTGCGTTCTCATGGCTGCTTCTGTAGATTTGTTGTTATGTTAACAGTAAATACTTAAAATAATATTAATTTAAACATTTTTACAGGCAAAAAAGATCCAAGTTTTGTGAGGTCTAAATCTATATAAAAGGAGAGGGAGAGTGTCCCTTTTTAATTAAAAGAATATACAATTATTTTATATTTTATAAGAAAACATACAGTTCTTTATTACATGGATGTTTAGGATGAATACAGTAATCATTAACACAGCAAAGAAAAATAAAAGATCACACAATCTGGGGAATTACTTTTATTTATTAACTGCCTAACTCACCTTTTTTATTTTTTTTTGTCTTTCTGATCTGGGGCTTTTTACGCTTTGATGGTATCTTCTTATGATATGGGTTTTGTAGTATTTTTATTCAAAGAATGGAAAGTAAATCTTTTCTTTTATCTAGCATGATTGATTGAAATTGTCCTTTATTATAATAGTTTGGAAATTTTTCTTTCACCTTCAAGTCTCATTATTGACAATGTAAGGCTAAGACAAAGTCCGTCGGTATACAATAAAACATGCAACTTCACCCAGCCACGTTGGCCTTTGTTAAGAGCGCTGCTAACACATTTACGTCTTACAAGCACAAATTCAGATAAATTTAATTTTATATAATTTTCATCAAGATAGAGCTTACCTGGTGACTCAGTGGTAAATAATCCACCTGCCAACACATGGGACATGGATTCACTCCCTGGCAAGGAAGATCCCACATGCCTCAGGACAACTAAACCCATGCCCCACAGCTACTGAGCCAGAACTCTAGAGCCCATGAGCTGCAATTACTGAAGTCCCTGCACCTAGAGCGCATGATCTGCAGCAAGAGAAGCCATCTCAATGAGAAGCCCACACGCTGCAAGAAGTGTAGCCCCCTCTCTTCTCAATTAGAGAAAGCCCATGCACAGCAACAGAGAGCCAGCACAGTCGTAAATTAAATGAATAAATAAATCATTAAACATTTTTTATCAAGAAAGTAAAGATGTATGGTGCATTTATCATTGCATATATTGCATTATTGAGAATATTCTAGATAAGTGAGAACTTTTTTGATTAGACCTCACTAAAAACAAAATGGCTCAGATGGTAAAGAATCTGCCCACAATACATGAGACCAGGTTTGATCCCTGAGTTGGAAAGTTCCCCTGGTGAAGGGAATGGCTACCCACTTCTGTATTCTTGTCTGGAAAATTCCATGAATGAATAAAGAAGCTTAGCAGGCTACAGCCCATGGGGTCGCAAAGAGTCGGACGTGACTGAGTGACTAACAGTTTCATTTTTCAAAAACAAAAATTCTTCACTTTATACTTTATATTATATATTTTTCTCATAATTAGAAAAATATTCTGAAGAAGAGAAAAAAAAAACCCACAAAAAGCATCCATGCATTTGAATCACATTTATTCCCTCTTCACCTACCCTAAAACTTCTGTTGCTGGGCAATGCAAAACATGTATTTGTGGTAGAATGATCTCTGACCTGGCATCTTTCACGTGAGAAGTCAAGTGGGCTAGGAGTAATCTGTTGTTACTATACTAGTAATAACTTCACTTTATGCAGAAGTAATGGGAGCTATAGAAACAGATATTATTGAACACAATTACCAGAATTCCCAAGCCAGCTGTCTATTGCTCACATTCCAAAAATGTCCATAAACTCTGCAACATTACTTGACACAAAGGAGAGCATCCTGATCTAACTGCAGATCAATAATCTCACTTTTGGAAATTTTGCATAAACACAGTTATGTGGTCATATTGCTGTGGCTCTTCCCAGCTTTGGGGTCAAAACCCAGGCCAGTGAGGTAGAGGTGTAAGTACTATCTTTGTGTGTGTGTGTATATATATATATATGTACATACATACATATACATATATATATATATATATATAAGTTCAGGAATGTGATGGAAAACTAAAAAAAGAAAAAGAAAGTTAAAGATTTTTTTAGGTGGGATAAATAATATACCTAAGCTACAGGAAGAAGGTTAATTCTTGTTTCTTTTATCAATTCCAGTGTTCTAACTAGAGCTGAAATTACAATCAGGGATACATGGCTTTGTGTGATTTATTTATTTATTTCTGGTCTGTTTTTTAGTATGATTGGGAAGGAATGGATGAGAAAAGAGACTTGATTAAGACCCTTGAAGCCTACTATTAAGTTTCATATGATTTTAAGAGGCAGTTTAAGGTTCTTGAAGTCTTTTGTGTTGGTCAGCTCTGGCTGCCGTAAAAAAATACCATAAATCGATTGGCGTAAGAAACAGAAATTTATTTTTGCTCAGTTCTAGAGACCAGAAAGTCCTAAGATTTGGGAGAATTCAGTGTCTGGTCAGGGCTTTCTTCTGGCTTGTATTTGACTGTCTTCTCTGAGTCCTCATATGGCGGAAAGAGAAAAATCTCTCCCTTGCTCTTCCTGTTCATGAGAGGCCACAGTCCTATTGAGTTAGAGACCTATTCATCAACTTTTCTTAGATAATGACTTCCCAAAGGCCTCATCTCCAGCTACCATCACATAAGGGGTTCAAGCTTCAATGTGAACCTTGAGGTTCATAGTTCATATCAGTTTATGAGATGAGATATTTCATGATTAAAATGGTGACTTGGAAAGATGGTATCTAACTTTCTTAGAAATGGGTTTAATATAAATTTTAGAACCCCAGGCAACTGTTTTCATGAGATTGCAGACATTCAGTCACATCTTCAGGCTCCATTTCTAATTTTAGTTCTCTTGGTGTTTCTGCCACATCTACAATTACTTCTTCACTGGAGTCTTGAACTCCTCAAAGTCATCCATGAAGATTGGACTCAACTTCTTTCAAACTCCTTTTACTGTTCATATTTTGACCTCTTCCCATGAACCACAAATATTCTTAATGGCATCAAGAATGATGAATCCTTTCCAGAAGGTATTCAATTAATTTTGCCCAGATCTATCAGAAAAATCACCATTTATGACAGCTATAGTCTTAGGAAGTGTATTTCTTAAATAAGAAGACTTGAAATTAGAAATTATTACTTGATCTATGGGATGTAGAATGGATCTTTTGTTAGCATGTGTGAAAGCAAAATTAATTTCATTTTACTTTACATCAGAGCTTTTGGGTGAGCAAGTGCATTTTCAGTGACTAGCAATATTTTTAAAGGAGTTTTTTAGTCTGAGCAGTAGGTCTCATTATTGGCTGGGCCTAAAATATTCAGTAGACCATGTTGTAAACAGATTGCTGTCATGGCTTTCTTATTCCATCTATGGAGCACAAATAGTGTAGCTGCTGCTGTTCCTTCTAAGTCGTTTCAGTCGTGTCCAACTCTGTGTGGCCCCATAGACAGCAGCCTACCAGCCTCCTCCATCCTTGGGATTCTCCAGGCAGGAACACTGGAGTGGGTTGACATTTCCTTCTCCAGTGCATGAAAGTGAAAGTGAAAGGGAAATCATTTAGTTGTGTTCGACTCTTCGAGACCCCATGGGCTGCAGCCTACCAGGCTCCTCCATCCATGGGACTTTCCAGGCAAGAGTACTGGAGTGGGGTGCCATTGCCTTCTCCTCAAATAGAATAGATATAGTCTAATTTTTTTAACTTGTAAAATTATTGTTTTCATTTGCATTTCTTTATTTTTATTTTTGACTGTCCTGGGTGTTCACTGCTGCCTGGGCTTTTCTCTAGTTCTGGAGATATGGGGCTACTCTCTAGTTGTGCCATGTGTGCTTCTCATCATGGTGGCTTCTCTTGTTGCTGAGCACAGACTCTAGGGTGCACGGGCTTCAGTAGTTGTGGCATGTGGCAGATTCAGTAGGTGCAGCTCCTGGAGTCTAGACCATAGGCTCAGGAGTTGTGATGCACAGATGTAGTTGCTCTTTGGCATGTGGGATCTTCCTGGACCAGGGATCAAACCTCTGTCTCCTGCATTGGCTGTGGATTTCTTGCCACTGAGCCACCAGGGAAGCCCAATTTAGCATAATTCTTGAAGACTCTAGAATTTTCAAAATGGTAAATAAGCCCTGGTTTCAACTTAAAATCTCCACTTCAATAGCCCCTAACAAGAGAGTCAGCCTGTCCTTTGAAACTTTGAAGCCAGTCATTGACTTCTCCTCTCTAGCTATGAAAGTCCTTGATGGCATCTTTTTCCAAAAGAAGGCTTTTTGCATCTACATTGAAACTTTGTTGTTTAGCATACCTATGTTCCTGAATTATCTTAGCTACATCTTCTGGGTGACTTGCATTAGCTTCTACACAGTGCTTGCTGCTTTACCTTGTACTTTAATGTTATGGAGATGTCTTCTTCCCTTAAACTTCATGAACCGACCTCTGCTAGCTTCCAGCTTTTCTTCTGCAGCTTGCTCACCTCTCTTGGCCTTCAGAGAATGGAAGAGAGTTAGGGCCTTGCTCTGGACTAAGTTTGGCTTACAGAAATTCTGTTGCTGCTCTGATCTTCTGTCCAGACCACTAAATCTTTTCCATATCCTCAATAAAGCTGTTTGCTTTCTTATCGTTCCTATGTTCACTGAACCAGTACTTTTAATTTCCTTCAAGAACTTTTCCTTTGCATTCACAATTTGCCTGTGTGTCACAAGAGGCCTCGCTTGGGGCCTGCATTGGCTTTCACATGCCTTTCTCACTAAACTTAATCATTTCTATCTTTAACTTTAAAGTTGGAGACAGGAGACTCTTTCGCTTAAATGCTTATAGGTCCTTTTAGGGTTATTAATTGGCTTAATTTCAGTATTGTAGTGTCTTCAGGGAATAGAGGCCCAAGGGGAGGGAGAAAGGGAGGGGGATGGCTGGTTGATGGGACAGTCAGAACATGCACAGCATTTACCAGTTAAGTTTTTCATCTAATATGGTTGCGATTTGTGGTACCCCGAAAAATTATAATAGTTACATCAAAGATCACTGATCGCAGATCAGTAAGACAAAGATAATAATGATGAAAAAGTTTTAAATATTGGGGAAATTACGAAAATGTGTCACAGAGACAAGAAGTGATTAAATGCATTTTGAAAAATGGTACTGATAGACTTACTTTCTGGATGCAAGATTGCCACAAACCTTTACTTTGTAAGAAAACATTATATCAGTGAAGCACAGTAAAATGAGGTGTGTATATATATATATATTTAAATGTAAGTCATATTTTTGTTCCTACTTATAGCCACATCAGCGTGGCCTTTATGTTGCAACAATAATCTGAACTTAAATAGAAATTATTCTAGCCAGCATCAAAGGCATAGCATGCAAATATAATTTTTAGAAAAGATATTTTTCTGAATATATAATGTACTATATAATCAAATATAAATGTATCTTAGATTTTGTATCACTTATAGAAGTAAGAGGGGCTTCCCAGGTGGCACCAGTGGTAAAGAACCCTCCTGCCAATGGAGGAGATGTAAGACACGGATTCAATGCCTGGGTCGAGAAGATACCCTGGAAGAGAACACGACAGCCCATTCCAATATTCTTGCCTAGAGAATCCCATGGATTCTTACATACATAGCAGTAAGAGAATTTGTTACATTAACAGTTTTGAGGTTGTTGAATTAAAAAAAAATAGCAATTTTGAACCATTGCAATTGCTTTTTAAAGATTTAATTTCTCAAAGACACAGTTTGCAAGATACTGAAGGTGAACCGATGTAGTAATGAGACTGATTCCCAAGTCCATACACTGAGTCTTGCTTCATTGTTGGTGTTGTTCAGTCGTTCAGTCGTGTCCGACTCTTTGTGACTGCATGGATGCTGGCACACCAGGCTTCCCTGTCTGTCATTATCTCCCAGAGTTTGCTCAGACTCATGTCCATTGAGTCGGTGATGCCATCTAACCATCTCATCCTCTGTTGTGCCCTTCTCTTCCTGCCTTACATCTTTCCCAGCATCAGGGTCTTTTCCATTGAGTTGACTCATCCAATCAGGTGGCCAAAGTATTGGAGTTTCAGCTTTAACATCAGTTCGTCCAATGAATAATCAGGGTTGATTTCCTTTAGGATTGACTGGTTTGATCTCCTGGCAGTCCAAGGGATTCTTAAGAGTCTTGTCCAACATTGGAGTTTTAAAAGATCAATTTCTTCAGCATCAGTCTTGCTTCAGTTCTTCTTTGAAAGCTTCAGTCATACTTCATATTGATGTTAATATTCAGGGTCTGTGTTTCACCAAAGCAGAGTGTGCAATATCAGGACATGCCAGAATCCTCCATCCCCCTGGACACTTTTCTCTCCTCCTATTGCTAGTGCTGTACCTCTCAATTATTCAATACACTGAGGTCAGAAAAGCATTCCTTCTGTAAATTTCATTTTTAGAAAGCAGCAATGTCAAAATTAGAATTAGCTCCACAAATAATCTTAGTGACAAAAGCAAGTTAATGCCTAACATAAAATAAAATGTCAATGGTATGACAGAAATACAGAAAATAGTCCTATTTAAAAATATCTGGCAGGAGAGAGCCACAGTAACTGTGTCCCTAACCTCCCATACGTGCCCTTAGAAGCTTGGAAGAAAGACAGATGTTGAATGTCACACTTTTCCCCCTTGGATGGGAATAGGTATATCAGTTTATAAGGAGAGTTATGATGTTGATAGTATCATGAATCCTCAGTTCAGTCACTCGGTCATGTCCAAATCTTGGTGACCTCATGGACTGCAGCACACCAGGCCTCACTGTCCATAACCAACTCCCGCAGCTTGCTCAGACTCACGTCCATTGAGTCAGTGATGCCATCCAGCCGTTTCACCCTCTGCCATCCCCTTTTCCTCCTGACTTCAATCTTTCCCAGCATCAGGGGTCTTTTTCAATGTCAGTTCTTTGCATTAGGTGGCCAAGGTATCGTTGCTTCAGCTTAAGCATCAGTCCTTCCAATGAAGATTCAGGATGATTTCCTTTAGGACTGACTTGTTGGATCGCCTTGCAGTCCAAGGGACTCTCAAGAGTCTTCTCCAACATGGAATTGACTTAATAGAGACTACCTTTTTTGACAGTATTTATTATAGTGAAAGTGAAGTTGCTCAGTCGTGTCTGACTCTTTGTGGGTCCATGGGTGGTAACCTGCCAGGCTCTTCCATCCATCAGATTTTCTATGCAAGAATACCCAAGTGGTTTACCATTTTCTTCTCCAGGGGATTTTCCCAACCCAGGGATGAAACCCGGGTCTGCCACACTGCAGACAGATTCTTTACCATCTGAGCCACCAGGAAACTACTACCCGAGTGGGTGTCTTAAGATATCAGTGGAGTGCCTCCCTGATTAAGAATGGTTAAGCGGTTAAGAATCTGCTCGCCAATTCAGGGGACACTGGTTCGATTCCTGGTCCACGAAGATCCCATATGCCACAAGATAAATAAACCCTTGAGTCACGGCTACTACAACCACACGCTAGAGCTTGCAAGCCTCAACTACGGAGCCCACATGCCTCAACTATTGAAGCCTGCATGCCCTAGAGCCTACGCTCCACAACGAGAAGCCACTGCAATGAGAAACCATGCACTGCCCCTAGAGAGTGGCACCTGCTCTTTGCAAATAGCGGAAAGCCTGTGTGCAGCACTGAGGATCCACTGCAGCCAAAACAAAACAAAACAAAACATAAATTTAAGAAAGACTTAAAGAAAAAAAGATATCAGTGGAAGCATAGTGCTTCGTATACATTGAGATTAAAGCAGGTTTTTTTATGAGTGTCAATGTGTGTACGGCTTTCTGATTATCTGGTAATAAAGAGTCAATTATAGGACCCATACCTTCGAGGAACTTTCATTTTTTACTTGAGTTTCAAATAACAGAATATAAGTGAAAATCTTTTTCTGATAATGAAATGCAAATATTAATCACCATTATTTCTCTCAAGATACTATTTGTATAGATTGTCTAATTGTTAAGTGAGTTTATAAGACAGGGCAGTCATTCAATGCTATGGATTAAAATTTAGAAAACAAACTGTGGGCCCTGGAGCAATGTTTTTCAAATGTTTAGAGTTTAAGGGGTCAACAGAATTCAATTTCAATATTTGGAAACTGACATCATGCTGATTCATTAAATTATGTCTGAGTTTTTGTGACCCCATGGACTGTAGCCTGCCACGCTCCTCTGTCCATGGGATTTTCCAGACAAAAATTCTGGAGGGGTTGACATTTTCTTTTCCATGGGGCTTCAGGGTAGGGCTGCCCATTTTTTAAATTTTGTGGAGAGAAATAAGTTTTTAAAGAGGCTACTGAATTCATTACCAACTCCATTGGATGGGAAGGACATCATTTCAGACCTGAGAATAGACCTTTAAATGGACAATATTTAGCTTGATCAAATACTCATTCTGTTTGTCCTTATTTTTCTCAGTTTTCCTGAGGCATCCAGGGACTGTTTTCAGGAGCTGATAGTACTCGTGTTTGGGAACCTCTGCCATTGGATCACCTCTTCCAAGGATAGATTTAACTCAGAGCAGAGTTTCACTCTTGTGGTCTTCAGGTGGGTGGGCGCTGAGACAGGCCACTGTCCAGGAACAATGCAAACCAGATCTCCTGTGAAGCAGGAAAGGCAGCCAGCCCCCAGCCCACCTTCTCATAGAGGAGGCCTCTCTTCTCTGGCTGTATCTAGATAGGCTGGTGTCTTTTTCCAAACCCAGAGTTCTGCACCATAAAACCTGATGAAACTATAGGACTCTTTTAATGTAACATGAGTCTAACAGATTCACACCTTAACAATTGCTTAACTTTATTGAAAAGCTATTGGGTACCAGTGAGAAGAAGGAAGAGGGCAGAGCAAGATCAGTTCAGTTCAGTCACTGAGTCTTGTCCAGCTCTTTGCGACCCCATGGACTGCAGCACTCCAGGCCTCCCTGTCCATCATCAACTCCCGGAATTTGCTCAAACTCATGTCCATCGAGTCAGTGATGCCATCCAACCATGTCATCCTCTGTCGTCCATTTCTCCTCTTGCTTGATCTTTCCCAGCATCAAGGTCATAGGGGTAGGGGATTAAGATGTGCAAACTACTGTGTATAAAGTAAGTGAGTTGTATGGATATGTTCTACAGCACAGGGAATATGCCCAACATTTTATAATAACTATAAATAGTGTATAATCTTTAAAAACCGTGCATCACCATGCTGTATTCCTGAAACTTATATAATATTGTAAATTAGCTATACCTCAATCAATCCATCAACCAATGTGTAGGATACCCCAGATAACTAAAGGAGAAAAATACCTTGACAAAATTTTCTGGAAGGGTGTCCAACTCATATAGTATTTCTGCCTCCAAATAAAGACTTTTGTTGCTAGTATTCAGCTGATTTTTAGGACACACAGGTATTAATTCCTAAATAACAAACAGACACTACTAACTCTGAGCAGTAAATTATCTAATATCATCTCTTCTACCCCCTGAGACTCAATCTTCTCTATCTGTTCCCTTCTTGCAGGTTCTGAATGTGTTTTAAAGGAAAAGACATTTATGAGTGTGAGTGTGTGAAATTAACCTGCCTGCCTAAGGAAGAGTACCTCCTTTTAATACCATAAATGTTCTTACTGTAGTTAGAAGCTAAGTGTCTAGAGGCTAAAATAAAAGACTAGCCTGGTACCCTCTCACATGGCAGCCCCCATAGTGAGCAGGTGAGGACTGACATGCATTTCTGACATTCCAAACCCTTGGTCACCATGTTGCTGTCTCCCAACCTGTGGGAAGAGAAAAAAGCCTGTGAGAACCTCCCAGACCTTTGTAAGGTAAAAGACAAGAGAGCGCGTTAAGCTGCGCTGAGTGGGCTGGTGGCTGGCTGAAGCTCAGTAGTTCTATCTTGAAAGGGCAGGGTGAAAAAAAGTGTGTAAGCGTTAGTGGCTCAGTCGTGCCCGACTCTTTGCGACCCCATGGACTGCAGCCCACCAGGCTTTTCTGTCCATGAGGTTTTCCAGGCAAGGATACTGGATCAGATCAGATCAGATCAGATCAGTCGCTCAGTCGTGTCCGACTCTTGGCGACCCCATGAACCGCAGCACGCCAGGCCTCCCTGTCCATCACCAACTCCCGGAGGTCACTCAGACTCGCATCCATCGAGTCAGTGATGCCATCCAGCCATCTCATCCTCTGTCATCCCCTTCTCCTCCTGCCCCCAATCCCTCCCAGCATCAGAGTCTTCTCCAATGAGTCAACTCTTTGCATGAGGTGGCCAAAATACTGGAGCTTCAGCTTCAGCATCATTCCTTCCGAAGAAATTCCAGGGCTGATCTCCTTCAGAATGGACTGGTTGGATCTTCTTGCAGTCCAAGGGACTCTCAAGAGTCTTCTCCAACACCACAGTTCAAAAGCATCAATTCTTTGGCGCTCAGCCTTCTTCACAGTCCAGCTCTCACATCCATACATGACTACAGGAAAGACCATAGCCTCGACTAGGAAAACCTTTGTTGGCAAGGTAATGTCTCTGCTTTTGAATATGCTATCTAGGTTGATCATAACTTTCCTTCCAAGGAGTAAGCGTCTTTTAATTTCATGGCTGCAGTCACCATCTGCGGTGATTTTGGAGCCCAGAAAAATAAAGTCTGACACTGTTTCCACTGTTTCTCCATCTATTTCCCATGTAGTGAGGGGACCAGATGCCATGATCTTCGTTTTCTGAATGTTGAGCTTTAAGCCAACCTTTTCACTCTCCACTTTCACTTTCATCAAGAGGCTTTTTAGCCCCTCTTCACTTTCTGCCATAAGAGTGGTGTCATCTGCATATCTGAGGTTATTGATATTTCTCCCAGCAATCTTGATTCCAACTTGTGTTTCTTCCAGTCCAGCATTTCTCATGATGTACTCTGCATATAAGTTAAATAAACATGGTGACAATATACAGCCTTGACGTACTCCCTTTCCTATTTGGAACCAGTCTGTTGTTCCATGACCAGTTCTAACTGTTGCTTCCTGACCTGCATACAGATTTCTCAAGAGGCAGATCAGGTGGTCTGGTATTCCCATCTCTTTCAGAATTTTCCACAGTTTCTTGTGATCTACACAGTCATAGGCTTTGGCATAGTCAATAAAGCAGAAATAGATGTTTTTCTGGAACTCTCTTGCTTTTTCCATGATCCAGCGGATGTTGGCAATTTGATCTCTGGTTCCTCTGCCTTTTCTAAAACCAGCTTGAACATCAGGAAGTTCACGGTTCACATATTGCTGAAGCCTGGCTTGGAGAATTTTGAGCATTACTTTACTAGCGTGTGAGATGAGTGCAATTGTGCGGTAGTTTGAGCATTCTTTGGCATTGCCTTTCTTTGGGATTGGGATGAAAACTGACCTTTTCCAATCCTTTGGCCACTGCTGAGTGGATACTGGAGGGAGTTGCCATTTCCTTCTCCAGGAGATCTTCCCAACCCAGATATCGAACCCTGGTCTCCTGCACTGCAGGCAGATTCTTTACCAGCTGAGTTACAAGGGAAGCCCCTGAAGGTGAATATTGGTGCTCAACTAATAGTCAATTACCTTCCTTTTCAAGATTCAAGTGTTTTTTACCATTGACTATTTAAGTTGACAATGACTTTAAAGAATCAAAGATGAAATAAGGTGAGTGAGGATGGCAGTGTTTTTTAAGGGGAAATGAGAAGTACATTTTTTTATGCTTTGATTTTAAATTGGAAATGACATGACTTACTAAAGCAGCTGTTCTCAGCATCTTCTCCAGGGGCTTTTGGAGGTTCCAGAGACCATTATCAGGGGTTCTTTAAGATCAAAGCTATTTTCATACTAATTCTAAGACATCCTTTGCTCTTTTTTTCCTTCTCTTTCTCTCAGGAGAATGCAGTGGAGAGTTCCAAAGGGTAGGCTTAAAATCTTTGTTCTGAAGGATAATGGAATGCATGCTTGTGTATTTATCTGTTTAAACACTTCTCAGTTGTAATTTCTAATACATAAAAAAATTCTTTCTGGGGTCCCTGATAATTTTTAAGACTATAAAGAGGTCCTGTGACCAAAATGCTTGAAAATTGCTGTTCTGAAATATAAAGCATTTTATCTTCAGATTTAAAAATGCAACCTCATTTTTAACAGGTCACTTGATTAAACAAATGAAAAGAAATGTCTTGAAAGTATATTTTATCTCAGAGGTTACTACCTTGACTCTGGAAGAATGTGTTCATGCTGCTAGGAAAACTTTTTGATTGTTTTTGCTTCTGTAGGATGTCAGTTTTCAGCTGCACTATTTTAGTATTTTTAGGGGCACTCAAAATCAAACCATGAACAGAAAATGACAATTGCTTTTCAACCACATTCCTCTTAAGAAAAGAAAAATCTTTTATCAGTAAGGGTAAAGGTTTATACAGAAGTTTAAGATATTAATGTTCATTGACTCTATCTGGTATGTGTTGTGGGGGGAAAAAAAAACCTTTGATATTGTATAATGACAGTTAACTTTAGAATTTTCAAGATTTGTTCAGTCTGTCAAAAAGAAGCTATTCAGCTAGATAAAAAGAGGTAGTGCTTTCATTTTGACCTTGCATTTCAGTGCATCAGTAGCATTTTAAATGCTGAAATTACATTGCTAAGTGCTATCTGAAATGTTTGAGAATTGTTCGCCCTCTTAGAAACTGCATTATAAAGGAAATTTTGACTTTGGCTTTGATATTCCTGGTATTTCTGCAACTTACCATTTTTGATTTCCTTCAATAATTTCTCCTAAGGAGAATGATGAAACCATTGACTAAGAAACACAGATGTGCCCATTACCTTCAATGTCTTTAGAGGGAACACTTACAGGTTATTTTTTATTTCGCCAAATCAGGGAAAGAAATTAGAATAGTCCCTGGGGAATCAGTGAAGTATGAATGTCAACCAGTGCTGTTCATTTGAAAATGAAGAGATGAATAACAGCTTATTATTTGTTCTAGGGCGGGGGGTGGGGTGGGGCAGAAACAAAACTATCTTTGTCCTGTCACTGTACCAGATTCTTAGAGCATGAACATAGAGAATGGATATTTCTGTCTTTGATTTTCCTTATTTCTTCCTCTGTTTCATCTAACTACAATAATTGCCACACTGTAGAAACAAGAACATTTTGACCTTTCCAGGATCTTACTGCTGTAGATGAATTCTGTAGTTTACATGTTACACTGAATTTCCTGTACGACAGTGTTTACAGCTTCTTTTCATTCATATGCCAGTAATGAGTATTGGGGATTCTCTGAAATAGACCTTTTGTTAATGTATACATTTTATGGTGAAATTTTGGGGCTTTGGATACCTGAGGTTATTTATTAAGGTTTTCATAATAGAACCTGTAGATGACATGAGTCACTAGAAATAGATTCAGACTTGGTCTGTGAATCTGGCTCATGGCCTAGATTCCTAATAGGAAGATGAGTCAACTTGGATAAGTGGTCAGACCTGCTTGGGCCTCATTTTCTCATCTTTGACTTATTAAATGCAGAACTTGGGGCAAATTATCTTCTGTGATCTCAGTTCCATGATTTATGAAATGAGAAATATCACAATTCTTACATCATGGAGCTATTGGCAGGATTATGAGAGTTAATATATGTAAATGTATGCCTAGAACAATTTCTAGCATGTAAGTTGTATGAACAGCTTACACAATATTTTTATTACCTTTATAGAGAGTGGCTTGGATGGTAAAGAATCTGCCTGCAATGCAGGAGACCCGGGTTTGATCCCTGGGTTGGGAAAATCCCCTGGCGAAGGGAATGGCCAACCACTCCCATATTTTTGCCTGGAGAATTCTGTGGACAGAGGAGCCTGGAGGATTCCATGGGGTCGCAAAGAGTTGGATGCGACTGAGCGAGTAATACACACACAGAGTGAGAAGATTACCTTGATAAGATCTGAGACTGCTTCCAGCTCTAACTTTTAATTAATATAATGACTAAAAGTCAAACTCACAGTTCTATATTTTTGTGGAAAATCACATCATCTGTGCTGTTGGCCCTAAAATACTTGTAGTAGTTCCTCTAACTGCTTGTCCTCAGCACACTCAGATATCCCAGACTTGCCCTGTGCTCAGGGCCCATCTTTCCCCCACTCCCAGTCCACAGGAAGCTCCTTTGCTCCCAGCGACCCAGGCTTATAATGAAGGGCCTGCTTCTCTCTGACTGGAGTCTCAGGTTTACGGGAAGATTTACACAAAAAGCCCATCCAAGTCCTCCTCCCACCCTGGTTTCCTCTTGTTGCCCCAAGGCAGAATTTCTCTCAGGCTGAAAAGGCTTCCCAGGGCTTCTTCAATCCAGCATGGGCACTGGCCCAGACTTAGGTGTCCAGACAGAAGATTTGGGAGCATACAGTGTATTTCCATATTTAAAACTGGTGCAAGGTAACCAGCAAAAGCTGTCTCTAGAACCTTATTTAAGATTCCCTGGGAGAGGGCATGGCAACCTACTCCAGTATTCTTGCCTGGAGAATCCCATGGACAGAGGAGCGTGGCGGGCTACAGTCCATAGGGTCGCAGAGACTTGGACATACCTGAAGGACTTATCGCACACAAGCAGAACTTTATATACTGCTTACAGAGCCTATAGCCTACCACACTGCTGTGAAGTATATCCCTCCTTATAGGACTTCTTTTAGCCTCACTCACCTACTGGGAATTTTGGATCCTTTCCTCTAGACAAAGAGATAAAAACACAGCAGTTGTTCCTAACAGCCTCAGAAAATGTAGATTAAGAAGTTGAGTCTCTACTCCCAGCCTGGACATTCTTTTGTTTTTATCATATGGAGCTGCGTACCTCTACTTTGAAAGGAATCTGTGGATTCCAGACAAGCACTTCTGCTTCAGTCTTACATGCCATGCCTGTGTGCTTAGTCATGTTCGACCAACGCTTTGCCACCTACGCGTAGGACTCTAGCCTGCCAGGCTCCTCTGTCCATGGAGTTTTCCAGGCAAGAATACTGGAGCAAGTTGCCATTTCCTTCTCCAGGGATCTTCCAGACCCAGGGATCAAAGCCACTTCTCCCATGTCTCCTGCATTGCAGGCAGATTCTTTACAGGCTGAGTCATCAAGGAAGTCCTCAGTCTTACATAACAAGAAGCTAATTAATTTTTTTAACCAACACAAACCACCCTGAAGGGAAAATTTAATTTTCCCTCTCTATGTGAATAAAAAAAAAAATAATAATAACCTGCTAGCAACTTTTTCAAAAAAGAATAGCTATTTAGATTCTGTGTGTGTGTGTGAGTTATTTAGATTTCTTTAACATGTTTCATTCAAAATGTTGCCCACAATGATTTGCATTCACCCATTGGCTTTCACTCCAATCATGGGTTTCTGAAGGTTTTTCTTCCTTTTTTTTTTTTTTTTTAATATAGCCATGGGTCTTTCCAGGTGGTGCTAGTGGTAAAGAATCTGCCTGCCAATGTTGGAGATGCCAGAACATGGGTTCGATCACTGGGGCAAGAAGATGCCCTGGAGTAGGAAGTGGCAACCTTCTCTAGTATTTTTGCCTGGAAAATCCCATGGACAAAGGAGCATGGTGGGCTCTACAGTCCATGGGGTCTCATAGAGTCAGACACAATTGACACCTATATTCAGAAGCCCACTCTGTTTGTTTCAGAGGAATCAAGCAGGGAAGTAGTGAGGTCTGGCAGAGCAAACATGAAATCTTATACCTCAGGAAAACATTAACATGATATATTTCCCTTATGAAATAAAGACCCCTAAAACAGCAACTTTAGCCAAGTGTTTTTCCACCTTGTTAAATTTTTATATTGAAACAAATTAAAATTTACATTAAAAAGGTAAAGAAATAGTAGAGTTTCTATAACCCTTTACCCTAACTCCTCAATGGTTAACATTTAATTACATGTCCTTTTTTCTGAACATTTTGAGAATAAATTGCAGACATGATAACCATTATCTTTTTACTTCTCCCTGATATTTTATTAACAACAGTTTCAAACATACAGAAAAATCGAAAGAATTTTACAGCGAAAACCTCGAAACTCACTAAGTTCTTCTGAGCCACACGGGAGGCCCTTATTTCTCACGATACTCCATTACAGATCTCTTATCCATTTATGTATCCTTCCGTTCATCCACACATTGATTTTTTTTAACAGCTTCATTGTTGTATCATTTGTTGTTGTTGTTTAAAATCTAAGTCATGTCCCACTCTTTTTGCAGTCCAGTGGACTGTAGCCTGCCAGCCTGCTCTGTCCATGGGATTTTCTAGGCAAGAATACTGCAGTGGGTTGCCATTTCCTTCTCCAGGGGCTCTTTCCTACACAGGGGTCGAACCTGTATCTCCTGCACTGGCAGGCAGATTCTTTACCACTGAGCCACCAGGGAAGCATGTTGTATAATTTACAAGCCATAAAATTTATCTAGCAAATAATTTTAATCCATGGTCAAATCATATGAAGTTATAGTGTGGTTTGGAAAATTCTAACAAAGCAGCCCTTTTCTGGGTATTAGCTACTCTCATCTTATAAGGAGGCTGATCTTAGAGAGGGTCTCTAGCCTATAACCCAGGACCTGCTTCTCTCTGGAGTCCCAGAAAATCACATTACCTCTTCTGAATCTTGGAAGATTCAGTTTTTGGAAATATGGAGTGAGGCCATTAGACCCTTGGATGAGTAAGTTTCTTGTGGCTTTAAGATGCTAAAATTCTAAGCTATAGTATATAGGATTCCCATTCCTTATTCCTCTGCACAGAACACTACGTTACACATTTTCTTTGCTTTTCTCAGAATTAACCCTGATGACATCATGTGGAGCAGGTTAGCCTGAACATTTAAGGGGATAAAACACTAACGCCTTAAGGACTCTTTGGGAGCGAATCATTTATCCATCGCATTTGCAGAATTCTTCTGTGAAATGGAATCTTGCTGTTACTAATGTAGAAGCCTGCTGGTAAATGCTCAGACTGTACATATTAGCCAGCTGGTGGCTGAATTCTGACTATTGAGCTGCCTAGAATTGGAATAATTAATTTTCCTCCAGAAAGCGCATTGTGTTGTAGCTTTTTGGGTTTGTGACTGTAATCTGTAATCACCAGGGAATTTATTTAGATTTGCAATTATACTAGAGTTAGTAATTTATAGTAAAGAGATGGGAGTTTGCTAAACAGAAGGCATAGAGCTGTGAGTTTTTCATTAATAGTTTTGGGAGCCTTGTATAATAATACCCAAACTGTTAGTGAAGAACTATTAGCTAAATAGTCGGTTCATGTTCGTCTTATCTAGTGAAAGCAGAACTTAACGTGTTTATCTCAGGAGTTTTCCCATTTATTTAAAATTTGGCTTTCTTTTGCATGAAAAAGGAGTGTTCCTCTAAAAGCTTATATTTCAAAGACATGTGATTATGAAAAATAGCTTCCTAGATATGTAGTATTGTGTTTTAAACATATATTCCAATAATAATATTCTTATTTGCCTGAAGGATAACATTCCATTCTCTATTAAGTACTGTATTTCAAATGAAAGAGTATGTGAATTGACTGGGTTTTTTTAAATTATGCATTTGTTTTCGGTAAAAGTAAGTTTCTTTAAAAAGAGTGTTCTTAACTAAAAACAATTATTTTGAAGAGCTAGCCATACATGACTATGGCATGAATCACACCTTATCACTCATAGATAAGGCATGAAAGCCGACCTGACTAATAGAAAATCATAAAAGTTACCAAGGAACCTTTATCTTTAATTCAGTATAGCTTTTTTAAAACTTGCAATGCTTTATTTAACAAGTTTGTGGTTATAATTCTTCAGAGTTGAGTAACATATGTTATTGAATTGTTTATGAAACTCTGTTGCTTACATGATTAAGAATGACTTTTAAAAAGATAGATACCTTGTTTCATACCAACATTATAGGTTAAAATGTTATATATGATAGTAACTATAGCCTGATGAAGTCAGATCCCTGGGTTAATTTAAGGGTCATAGCTGTTCATCTTGGAGAAGGCAATGGCAACCCACTCCAGTGTTCTTGCCTGGAGAATCCCGGGGATGGCAGAGCCTGGTGGGCTGCCGTCTATGGGGTTGCACAGAGTCGGACATGACTGAAGCAATGCAGCAGCAGCAGCAGCAGCAGCAGCAGCTGCTCATCTGATAAGAATCTGATGTGTTTTAGAATTCAGCTTTTTTTTTTTTAATTTTAGAAAGTTAGTTCAGTGCCTATACAATGTGATAGAACATCCCCAGTGGAATCAAGCCAGCATATTTCTATTGCTGCATTAAAACAGGGATATTCCTTCTTTGTGTGATCCATAGACTGTAAGTAACTTTGCCTCAGTTTGGAAATTGGTTATCAGTTAACAGCTTGGATTAATGACTGTGTTTTGGTTTTCAAAGAGTCTGAATTTTAGGATTACAGATAGGAATCGAGGACTTATATTGAAATAACTGATGATATCATGGTATATTTTTGGGTGAGTTTTGTAGAGACTCTTCAAAGATGCTATTTAGTATTATATCCTATGAACATCAAAAATTAAATGTAAGGAAATAGTATGTTTTTAAAAGATTAATCTTTGTATGTTTCTGATAGAAGTATGAACTACTTTTATTTATTTTTTATTATTACTATTATTTTTTACTTTACAATATTGTATTGGTTTTGCCATACATCAACTTATAGTCGGAGCTGTAAAATAAAACATCTAAGGAGAACAGTTCATGTCTTACAAGTTAAAAAACGGAAAACATCAGCATGGCTTTTTATCTTCTTAATCAAACAAAATGTGGTGAACAAATAGTATTACGTAGTTTTGGCATTCTAGCTGGAGGTAGTTTGCTTGAATTCTGCTTAAATTTAGAATCTGTGTAAGAGAAAAACAGCTTTCTTTGACTTGAATGATCAGTGTTAAAACTCTTGGTGACATTTATATTTCTACATGAATATTAAATGATTTTATTAGGATGGATAAACTACGAATAAATGGAACATAAAAGTTAAAAATAATAAAATATATGAATTATAGAAACTATTTTTAAAGTGCTTTTGTGCTCAGTTCTATATGATGAATTGATCAAGTACTTGAAAAAAGTACTTGAAATTACTTCTACTACTTGTTGAGTCTTTTTAGATCTCTATTGGAGGATATTATTGCATAAACATATTAAAAATACCTTTGTAACTGAAACTCAACTTTTATAATCATACTCAACATACAGAATAACTTGTCTTCCAAAATTTTCATAATTCCTTTCATCTATTAAACAAGGCAACTACCACAAAAGCACTTACACATGTCTCTCTTGCAAATAAAACTGATGTTGGAGCATCTAGTGAATTTATGTAATTTGACAATCAAGACTTTAAAACCCTACACAAGATGTAGCAAATTGAATCTCAAAAGGACAGATTACATTTCCTTTAAACCCCTTGTGGTAGACCCCTGTGGCTATTTAACATTAATCATTTTAAATAAACAAATATAATTTCTTTTCCAATCACAGAACAACCTTTTGGAAACAATTCTGCAACTCGGCACAGCACATAGGATAAAAGGGAATTTGTATTGGATAACTACTTCCAGCGCTTATATGTATTAGCTTGTTTCCTGCCAGTGTAGCAAAAGAATGTATAGTCACCTTCCTGTGTCTCATTCTGTAAAATCTAATTTCTGTTAGGTGTAGTAGTTGTACATGTACAGGTGATGAGCAACCTAAATGAAACTGGAGACATAATGTCCTATCTAGTCATCATTTTAATCTTCAGTATCACATAATTTTGAACTGTGTGGTTGATTGGTATATTACAGAGAATATTAAGTGATTTCATGTATCTTTTTTATCATTATACAGCAGGATTATCATGAGTTCCAACAAAATGAATGCTCAAATAACTAGCATTGTAATTCTTCCTCAATTAAAAAAATATATACATATATGTCTATATAAAGATGCATCTATTTACTAATAGGCATGTTCAATATATGGCAAAATCTTTTGGGCAATAGAAAATATAGATGTATCATCCATTTTTTATACTGAAAAATGTTAGTCACTCAACTGTGTCCAACTCTTTGTGACCACATGGACTGTAGTCCACCAGTTTCCTCTGTCCATGGGGATTCTCTAGGCAAGAATACCGAGTGGGTAGCCGTTCCCTCCTTCAGGGGATCTTCCAGACCCAGGGGATGAACTTAGATCTCCTACATTGCAGGGAGATTTTTTTACCATCCTATAATGTAAGGCAGATAAGAACTACTTCCCTCATGGACATGTTGTGTAGTTGAACTCTCTGGGCCTTTGTTTTCCCAATTCATCCTTGACTCCTGAGAGCAGGCGAGGTCTGGGAGTGTGATCAAATGCCTGCATTTTAGATACTGTGCTCCTCATTAAGGGGATCGGTGGAGGAGACCATGCAAGTAGTATCAGAATCCAACAGGTCCAGACAGTGTTTGTGTGCTGGCAAACCCCAGGAGGGCCAGGGGTAGGTATGAAAGAAGGAAAGGTACCACAGAGATTAAAGCAAGTGCCATCAGGAGCATTGGCCAGGCAGGGGGAATGGAATTAGCCTAGTAATAGCTAGTGCTTGGGTTGGCAAGGGCGTAATGGCAGAGGTGTGGTGTACATTGTTGGCTGTTTAAGGGCCAGGGCCGAGCAGACAATATTTGCCAAATGATGTTGATTTTTGGGCCTTGGGGGCAGATATTATTTAGGGTTCTTCAGAGAAGCAGAATCAACAAGATATATGTGTGTGTATATGTATGTATCTATATCTATGGAGAGAGATTTATTACAAGGAATTAGTGCATGTAATTATCAAGCCTGAAAAGTCTCAGATTTGTAGTCACCATGCTTTAGACCTGGCAGAGTCAATGCTGTAGATCCAGTCTGAATCCAAAGGCCTGAGAACCAGGAGAGATGATGGTATAAGTTCCAGACTGAAAGCTGGCATGTGTATGACTCAAGAAGTGTGGATATCTTGGTTTAAGTTTGAAGGCAGGAAAGTACTGATGTTCGAACTCCATGGTTAGTCTAAAGGATTTCCCTCTTCCTTGTGGGAGGCTAAAATTTCATTCTAATCTGGGTACTTGCATGGGCTCCATCCATATTAGGGAGGGCAATTTGCTTTTCTTACTCTGCCAATTCAGATGTTAATCTCATCAGATCACACTCACAGATACATCTAGAATAATGTTTGACCAAATATCTAGGTATCTCATAGCCAGTCAAGTTGACACATAAAATTAACGAACACAGGGTCTCCTCATGGAGAGATCAAAATGGTAATGAATGTCACAGGTTGACTCTCCTGAGGACTGCCTTTGCATGTAGATAATGTGAAGTTGCAAAAGAGAGTGTTACAGAAGTCATTGCACCTATCTGTTTGTGCTTTTCTTTTATTAGATGAGATACTGAAAGAATTAAAAAAGTTGAGGATGCTGTCTGATGACAATCTGGGTCTCCTGCCAGCTACCTTTAAGAAGATGCACATATATGAATTATAGCATAATTATTATGTTTACACATGGACTCAAGGGTCTTTCTATGTATTCCATGATACTTGTGTCTTAAATATTCAGTATGTGTCCTATTATCAAATCACCTCTGCCTTCAGAATCTGTCCTTTGCTTTGTTATCCTTTCCCTCCTTAGTTCCTCTAGTAAGAGATGGGATGCACTTACATGCCTAAGCACCACTTCAGATTTCAAGTGTATGGCATCATCTAATGTTTCCATTCACCTTTCCAGTTACTAAGCACTTTCACATATGTTGTTTCATTTGATTACATGATGAGATCTTGGTTGAACTCTATGAAATTGATGATATTTGACCATCGAAGATTCAAAAAATCAGTAATTTCATATCGTTGGATATAGCATTATTAAACGTACTTGAGATATAAGAAAGTGGAGTCTCAAAGCACACACGATTTTTTTTTAAGAATTATAGTACTTTTAAGTCGGGGAAGGCAATGGCACCCCACCCCAGTACTTTTGCCTGGAAAATCCCATGGACGGAGGAGCCTGGTAGGCTCCAGTCCGTGGGGTCGCTAAGAGTCGGACACGACTGAGCGACTTCACTTTCACTTTTCACTTTCATGCATTGGAGAAGGAAATGGCAACCCACTCCAGTGTTCTTGCCTGGAGAATCCCAGGGACAGGGGAGCCTGGTGAACTTCCGTCTATGGGGTCGCACAGAGTCGGACATGACTGAAGCGACTTAGCAGCAGCAGCAGTACTTTTAAGTAGCAGAATTAAGCTAAGGCTTATTCTTGCAACATTTTGTGACTTACCCTCCTTTCTGCTATCAAACATATAGCCAACAAATCATTAATTTCATATGCAAGTCAATGTTAATTAAGATAGGGTGAAATTAATCTGAGATTTTGCTAGCTCAAAAACTGTTGGTGTCATCTGCTTCCTATCATTTTGCTTCTAGCACAGTTCTCATTTCCTTTTCCTTACTAATAAGGATTAAAATTTGGAAACTCTAAAATCATCATAATTTGTGGAGTCATCATTGGGTCTGAGATAACTGTATTTGCAACAGTTCTACTTTTCATACCCCTGCTGCTGCTGCTGCTGCTGCTCAGTCGCTTCAGTCGTTGCCAACTCTGTGCGACCCCATAGACGGAAGCCCACCAGGCTCCCCCGTCCCTGGGATTCTCCAGGCAAGAATACTGGAGTGGGTTGCCATTTCCTTCCCCAACGCATGAAAGTGAAAAGTGAAAGTGAAGTCGCTCAGTCATGTCCAACTCTTAGCGACCCCATGGACTGGAGCCCACCAGGGTCCTCTGTCCATGGGATTTTCCAGGCAAAAGTACTGGAGTGGGGTGCCATTGCCTTCCCCGTTCATACCCTTACTCTCATATATATATATATATATATATATATATTTTTTTTTTTAATTAAGGAAGCTTTAAAAACCTTTACTAACAGAATTATTATTACAACATAGAAAATAGAAACTGATTTCCTTGTGATTATATTTATATTCACTTCAAATCATTCACTAAATTTGTATGATAACTTCTAGCAGTCTTTGCAGAATAAGAATGTATTTTGGAAAACTGAGCCCCTGAGTTATTTACATAGATACATGTTATATTGATTTCTTAAGATTCATTTTGAGATATCAGTTAGATTGCTCCAAAATACTGGTAAAAATAGAGACATCAAAATTTTTATCAAGTATCATCAAATAATATTGCTGAGATGTTTTTGGCAGATGAAGTCCAAGTGTTGCTCATAGAGATCTATTTTCGTAAAAATAAAGCTGATCAAAGAAGCATGAAATGGAGAGCGTTTTGAGGCCCTGTTGGAATTGAAGTCAGTATTCTCTGCTTACTCTTGAAAATCTTGGTTTTGTGATTTGTCTAAAAAATGGGGGAAAGGAATGAGTTCAAGAAGCAGCTATTACATGGTCTTGCCTGAGTTCTTTGAAGATTATGCTTGAGCTTGTAGAGTATAAGGTTAAATATGGCCTGGGAGTGGGAGTGGGGAGAAGCTGGTGACAAAGAAGCAGGACAGCCCTGGGCAGTGAAGATGAAGAATGTCTTCATAAATGGCTGTTGTTCTTAACCTTTGATTAGTAAAAGTGAAAATACCAAAATGAACGGTGCATGCATGCTCAGTTACTTCAGTCACATCCAACTCCATAAACTGTAGCCCTCAAAGGTCCTCTGTCCATGGGATTTCCCAGGCAAGAATATTGGAGTGGGTTGCTGCCATGCCCTCCTCCAGGGGATCTTCCTGACCCAGGGATTGAACCCATATCTCCTGTGTCTCCTGCCTTGCAGGCAGATTTTTTATCACTGTACCACCTGAGAAGCCCCTACTGCTGCTGCTGCTGCTGCTAAGTCGCTTCAGTCGTGTCCGACTCTGTGTGACCCAATAGACGGCAGCCCACCAGGCTTCCCCATCCCTGGGATTCTCCAGGCAAGAATTCTGGAGTGGGTTGCCATTTCCTTCTCCAATGCATGAAAGTGAAAAGTGAAAGTGAAGTTGCTCAGTCGTGTCCGACGTCACAAATGACTTCCTAGCAAATTCGTTTGCAGAATAGTTCATTCTCTTTTCATCCAAATGAAAAAAAAAAAATTATAAAACATCTTTCAGCAAGAAATCACCTTACAACTATATTTACAAGATTGAGCTTCCTGTGACAGATTGTTTAAAAGACTCATCATAACTTCTTTTTTGTAAATTTTTTATTCTTTCTAATTCTTAACAGTGGAGCAGCCATCTTTCACTTCATATCGAATTAGACATAGAAACTTGAAGTAGATAACGAAGTATTACATTAAACATGATGTTTAGATAGCATTACCGACTCAAGGGACATGGACTTGAGCAAATTCTGGGAGATAGTGAAGGACAGGAAAGCCTGGTGTGCTACAGTCTATGGAGTTACAAAAAGTTGGACATGACTTAATTACTGAACAAGAACAACAGCATTAAATAAATACTGTCACTTATCTGGTACTGGACTAGCTAGAGAAGAAATAGGATGTAGATATTTCTTGCACCCTGGCTCCTAGGAGATCCTACCCAGAGTCCATTCTAGCAGAGGAGCCTAACAAGATGCTAAGTAAATGCTCAGTGGCAGGTTGCTAACATTATTACAATTGAGGTTTCAGAGCAAAGTGAATTCACCACAGGTAAAAGCATTTATTGAAGTGTTTGTGAAGAAGCGGTGGGGATGGTCTTAGGCTGCATCATGGCTTACATCTTGTGAGACTGCGCCACTGTGATTTTAAACAGGATTCCTTTATGTTAAACTTTTTAAGAGGGAAATGGCCTATTTGAAATATCTCTGGAAAGAAGGTATAGAGGATTAGCAAAGTCTGGTTGCACAAGGAGGCTTCATCTGGGGAGAAAGGTCCCTGGGTGAGTGAGTGACTAAATGAAAAATGTGGCACCAGCAGGCTCGTCTCTTTTTCCATTTAAAAGTAAATATTTTTTTTTTTAAGTATTACTTCTACACCTACATATCTGACAGCACAGGAAAGTCTAGTGTCAAACTCATCTAGTCTTCACTAGGAGAAAAGTTTCCAAAAGCTAAACCTCGGCAGGAAGTATACATTGATTGCTTACTCCAAGCATTGGAGTGGGCAGGTTGTCACTGCATTGGGTAATACATAGTCTGCGGTGTGTTCTACCAGCACATAGACATTCTGTTCCTATCCCTTCTCTCTTGCTTCTTCATTACAACCCTTACTGAACATCTCATGATAAAATCGTCTCACATTATCACTCATAGGCTAACTATCTTTACAGTTCTCTGCTGGAAGGCAATGGAACCCCACCCCAGTACTTTTGTCTGGAAAATCCCATGGACGGAGGAGCCTGGTAGGCTCCAGCCCATGGGGTCGCTAGAGTCGGACACGACTGTGCAACTTCACTTTCACTTTTCACTTTCCTGCATTGGAGAAGGAAATGGCAACCCACTCCAGTGTTCTTGCCTGGAGAATCCCAGGGGCAGGGGAGCCTGGTGGGCTGCCGTCTGTGGGGTCGCACAGAGTTGGACACAACTGAAGCGACTTAGCAGCAGCAGCAACAGCAGCTGCTGCTGCTGCTGCTAAGTCGCTTCAGTCATGTCCGACTCTGTGCGACCCCATAGACGGCAGCTCACCAGGCTCCCCCGTCCCTGGCATTCTCCAGGCAAGAACACTGGAGTGGGTTGCCATTTCCTTCTCCAATGCATGAAAGTGAAAAGTGAAAGTGAAGTCGCTCAGTCGTGTCTGACTCTAGCGACCCCATGGACTGCAGCCTACCAGGCTCCTCCGTCCATGGGATTTTCCAGGCAAGAGTACTGGAGTGGGGTGCCATTGCCTTCTCCGTTACAGTACTCATTTGGCTGCAAATAAATTTAGACATTTGTTTATTCAGCTGTTATTCATCAAGTACATACCGCATGTTGCTGGGAACCCAAATGTCCGGGTATTCCAGCTGGTGATTTAACTGGGATACATAAATGTGTTTGTTTATGTGTGTATGATTTCTTGTCCTTTGGGGAGAGAAAACTCTTTTGTCAATTATATGCTGTCAAAAAGCTTTGTAACATAGGAAACTTATGAAAGTAAATTTTCAAAAATTTGCCTAGATTTCAGCTTCTTGTCATCTTCTTTGTTCCTGTACTCCACTTAAGATCCTATGTCCCTAATTTTTCCTTTGGAGTGACTTATTCATCAGGGTCTTATTCCGTTTTGCTTTTTATCCTAAATTTGTAAGGTTTGGAGAAATGCATAGCTTTTGCATGTATCACCTGTAGTAGACATTCTGTAGAATAAAATGTATCCTCATTTTTAAGAAACATAATTGGAAAGGAAAACGTACGTTGTCAGACCTTATTCTGTCTATACAAGTCAATTCAAATCATGATCATACTCCTAGTCTTTTTGAGAAGAATAAAATATTCAAAATTGGACTCTTATTTGTCAGGAAAAAACTCCACAATGTCTCTAGGGAACAGTTTTAAAATTCTCCACTAATACAAATATAATTTTTGATATGAATTGGAGAAATATCATTTTCCGGGACCCTCTCCTGAACTTTGCTGAAATATTAAAATAAAGATGACTACATTACAATTTGATTATCCCTCATCACCATTTCCATTGGGAAGATAATTAATTTGACATGAATCTTGAACGTGAAATGTCCCCAGGAAAGTCTAATTCCTGTGAGTGCTGTTATTTTCCAGGATATTCTTTTGCAACCACTTTCTGACATGCTATGTAACGGAAGCAAAAACGTAAATGATTACTCACATGTAAATAATCTTGAGGGCAGATGAAAGGATAGAATAAATTCTCAAGAATTTATCAGTGTCTGTATGAAATTTATTTTTGCATGATAGTAATAAAACCATACAAAGTATATAAAATATGGATAGCAAACTTAACAGTACATGTGGCCTACTTCTTTCATTACTTTAATTTTAAACACTATTTAATTACCATAATTGAATATTTTTTTCTCTTACATCCCAAAAATAAGATGCAAAAAGTAGCTGTTAAGCACACAGGGTATGTCAAGAAATGCAAGTAAGCCTACATTTTCCATTTCCAATTGTTCTCACACCAAAATTTGGATATACGCCTAATGCAAACTAAGACAGTGCAAAAATATAACCCTTTGTAGAGAATTATCTTCCATTGTCATTATAAAATCAGGACTCTTTCCTGTGAAGCACATTACAACATCGATTCAGAAAGCTTTTAGACATGCATTCACATATTTTAGTATTACAGTGAATTGCTTTAAATGTTTGATGGTGTAACACATTTGATACTTAACCTGTCATCCATGTTCCAAGAGTTTTCCATGTGTTAAATTTTAATCATCATAACATTTATTAGATATGCATTACCCAATTTTACAGGGTAAACTGAGTCACAGGAAAGTAATTTTTCTGAAGTCAAACAGTGTAGATCCAGAACAGGTCTTTTTTAAGCACTGCACCACTATCTGTCTCTCAGTTGGATAAAACTAACTGTGAAATCAGATTAAGAATTCCAGCACTGATTTTCACACTTAAGCATGTATGCATGCTCAGTCGCTTCAGTCATGTCCGACTCTGTACGACCCTATAGACTATAGCCTGCCAGACTCCTCTGTCCATGGGATTCTCCAGGAAAATACTGGAGTGGAGTGCCATTTCCTCTTCCAGGGGATCTTCCTGACCCAGGGATCGAACCTGCATCTCCTAAGTCTTCTGTATTTGCAGGTGGGTTCTTTACCACGCCACCTGAGAAGCCTGACACTTAAGCATGCATTCATGCATACATGCAATCTCAAGTACTGGATAATTATTAGACAAGGGATACTAGCTTATTCTTCTGTATCTAGAGAGAAGAAACAGATAATTATTAAATATTAAGTGACTTCTCAAAGGGAGATGGGGTGAGATAAAGAAAGCAAAGGGTTGCTTTAGTATATTTACTTGTGGGCTCAGTTGAAAACATACAGAAATCAATACGAAAACAAAATCACTACTCAAATTTTTGCAAAAAAATTGAAATAGGAGAAATACCAGGAAAATAAAGACAGGAAAATTTTGTGGCATTTAAATGGGGGTGGGGGTGGTTGGAAGTACTCTCTGTGGCATGAGAGAAAGTGAAAGTTGCTCAGTGGTATCCGACTCTTTGCAACCCCATGAACTACACAGTCCATGGAATTTTCCAGGCCAGAATACTGGAGTGGGTAGCCTTTCCCTTCTCCAGGGGATCTTCCCAACCCAGGGATCAAACCCAGGTCTACCGCATTGCAGAAGGATTCTTTACCAGCTGAGCCACAAGGGAAGCCCCTGTAGCATATAGACAGGTAAATTTAGTGTCCGTTCCTTACAATAAACTCAAATGGAATAATGAAACTTTAAAAGAAAAATGATAATGTCCAGGGTGCTCTGTGAATTCACCAACAGTAAATCACATCAAATTATCTCATTTGACTTTTGATACTTTTTAATTTAGTAGATATGCTCATTGCAATGAAAAGTAAGCAAGTTCATCAGAACCCTCTTGTGACGTTTTTAACTAATCAGCAAATGCCTTTCCCCAAACTTTCTTAGTCTCCCAAGGAGTTGCACCATCACCCTTCCCCACCACACCCACACCCACCATCTGAGCACCACTGTCTAAAGCTCATCCCATTCTGCCCAGCATTTGAGAAACATTACTCATAGTAAGAGGCCATGGGTGGGAGTGTGTTCCACATGTGAATGGTTTACAGGAGAAAAGTTGAAGAATTATTTAATTAAAATGGAAAAAATGATGATCGTTTCTTAAGCATATGTACCTGCATATTCCAGATAAGAGTTTGGAATGCATTTTTTTCTATCACGTATTTAGGTTTGAGCACAGAATCTAGCCTTTAGTGGATATTCAGTAAATTTTTATTGACTGAAAGTGAAGGAGAAAGAGTGAGAGTTAGAGAAAATATAAATATACACATATAAAAATCATCTTAACTATGATTATCCTTTCCTTGATAGATGAGAAAATTGAGGTGAATGAAAGATTAAATATCTTGTCAAAAGTTATGAAGGAAAAATATGATAATGCATGTCTCTTTTACTTTTCGGCTTCCTATGTATAGTTATAGATAAATATATATCTCTGTATATTATAATTAGAGAGATAGATATAGGTATCTTTGGACAGTGCCTGACATGAATATGTGCCCAATAAATAGTATCTGTTATTAGCTAATACCATTATATCATAGGACATCAACTTCCAGCTTGTACTCATAAGGCCATCGTATAAATACTATGTCTTGTTCTGGGCAATTTGTTTTAAGAGTAATATCCATAAAATAGAATGTGACCTGCCTGGGTAATGTGTTGGTATCCACTTCCTATCATACCATGTGCAAGTCCTATAGCCCTTTGCTGAAGATGTTCCATGAGTGATTTGAAGGAAGACCCTTGGCCACTAAGATTTCAAGTATTTCAAGGTTGCTCAGGTGGAAAACAGATTACACTTGGTGTTTGATAATCAGGCAGTGCAGTTATGATGAAAGATAACATGTCTGTGTAATTATGAATTAGTGTTTAACTTATAGAAGTGTTCCTCATTGGACAATAAATTATATGGTTACCCCATATCTAGATTAAATTAGTAATAATGCAAAAGAGGCACATTTAAATTAACCATGGGACAAATGTTTAAGTATTTGAGGTCTTGAGTGATGAAATAGGTTGCCTTTTGAATTATGAGTTGATGTTAGTGGAAATATTCAATTTAATTCAGGAAAATGACTCAATGTAAAGGATGATTCATTTATTGGATTGGAAGCTAGATTAGCTGCACGTTGTTACTTCAGTTACATATTATCTAATACAGAACAATCTGCAAATAGCTTCTTTTGATCTACCTGCTACTTCTCTGTTAAAAAACCAAAACAAAAATTAACTCAGAACTTACATTCCTATTTAAGTCAACTATAAATGCTTTAAATAAATCTAAATGATTTATTTACAAATAAATTAAGCTCCAGCAGAGCCTGAACACACTGGAGATTTGTACTAATATTTTGACATGGCTTTTATTTTTCACAGCTCGAGTAAAAATAGAATACATGTATTTTTTGAAACAGGTAATCTAATATTTTCTACTTCACTTCCTTTTCTTCTAATATTTTCAGGGGGAAAACTTATGATATGTTTACTATACCTCCTCAGACTGAATGACCTAGAAATTCATGATATAATCTGAATTATTAAACCATTTCTTTCCCCCCTACCAGTATAAACTATTTTTAAATTTTGGAGCCATAAAGTCTACTTGCATAATAGACCTGAATAAAACATCTACTTTCATATGACTATTTCCCCCAATGTGTGTTTTTTGTTATTCAAAACTTGCATTTGAAACTATGTCAGTTACCAGGAAAATATTTTAGAACTAAAGGGTTACATTTGATGAATTTAGTGACTGCTTACAAATAATCTAGGTGTTATTTAAAAAAGGAAAAAAAACCAACAATGAGCTTGCTTTGTTTTTACTTTTTACTGCCTTCACTGACTTCAGTCACTGACATATTTCAGTTGGGGGAATTGTCTATAAGCTATTTATTGAGTGCCTACTATGTTCTAGTACTATGAGCTAAGCTCTTATATTCTATGAGTTGTAGGAAAGTTGTGAAGAGTTTTGCTCCATACCCTTTTGCAAATCCTCACCCAATGGAGAGGAATTTCCTTCCCAGTATTCCTGCATCACATGATGCTCCCCTATTGTTATTGATTATGAATTTAACAGGCAGTGAGTGTGTCTGTCAGCAAGGAGATCCAACCAGTCCATCCTAAAGGGCAACAGTCCTGAGTATTCAATTGAAGGACTGATGCTGAAGCTGAAACTCCAATACTTTGGCTACCTGATGCAAAGAACTGACACATTTGAAAAGACCCTGATGCTGGCAATGACTGAAGGAGATTGAGGAGAAGGGAATGACAGAGGATGAGATGGTTGGATGGCATCACCAACTCAGTAAACATGAGTTTGAGTAAACTCCAGGAGTTAGTGATGGACAGGGAGGCCTGGCAAAATGCAGTCCATAGGGTTGCAAAGAGTCAAACACAACTGAGTGACTTATGCTATGCTATGCTAAGTCACTTCATTCGTGTCCGACTCTGTGTGACCCCATAGACAGCAGCCCACCAGGCTTCCCCGTCCCTGGGATTCTCCAGGCAAGAACACTGGAGTGGGTTGCCATTTCCTTCTCCAATGCATGAAAGTGAAAAAAGAAAGGGAAGTCGCTCAGTCATGTCCGACTCTCAGCGACCCCATGGACTGCAGCCTACCAGGCTCCTCTGTCCGTAGGATTTTCCAGGCAAGAGTACTGGAGTAGGGTGCCATTGCCTTCTCCGAGTGACTTAACTGAACTGAACTGAGTATGTCTCCAGGGAGAGGCATGGCAGACTAGAGATGGTAGAGGTGAAAAGGTCCATGCTGGTTTAAATAGGAAAAGCCTCCAGTCAGCCAGGGCACTTCCTTTGGAGCCCACCATGGCTGGGCATTAGGACAGTATGCAAATCTACAGGCTTGATCTGCAACCATATTTTGTGTGGTCTCAGATGCCTTTTCAATCTCAGGTCACCTGACATCGCTGACATGTGCTCCAGGTTCCCCACCATTGCTTTACAGACTGGCACTTTGTTACAGTCATACTTCCCTAGAGTCCTAACGGCTACCTGCCAACACTGAGTTTCCTTCCAAATCAATTTCAAACTCTACCTTCTTTATTTGATCTCCCCATATATTTATTCCTTTCTCTCTTTGAAGTACTCCTGCACCACTTGGAGTTTTTCTTCTGGTGTCATGGCATTGTATATTTTATTCTGATTATTGATGTTCTTAACTAATCTTGCATACTATCGCATGGAGCTTCTCAGGTGGCTCAGTGCTTAAAAGAAATCCACCTGCCAATGCAGGTGACGAGGGTTTGATCCCTGGGTCGGCAAGATCCTTTGAAGAAGGAAAACAGCAATCCTTTCCAGTATTCTGGCCTGGGAAAACCCCATGGATGGTGGAACCTGGAGGACTATAGTCCATAGAGTCGCAGAGAGTTGGACACAAATGAGAGACTAAACAACAACATATGCTAAGTCGCTTCAGTCATGTCCGACTCTGTGCGACCCCATGGACTGCAGCCCATCAGGCTTCCCCATCCCTGGGATTCTCCAGGCAAGAACACTGGAGTGGGTTGCCATTTCCTTCTCCAATGCATGAAAGTGAAAAGAGAAAGTGAAGTCTCTCAGTCATGTCCGACTCTTAGCGACCCCATGGACTGCAGCCTACCAGGCTCCTCCATCCATGGGATTTTCCAGGCAAGAGTACTGGAGTGGGGTGCCATTGCCTTCTCCGATCAACAACATATACACATATATAATTGAAAAAGGCTTTATAAAATACTTACCTTTACTATATGTGAGAATTTTAATATTTTTCCTTGCTTATTATTTTCTGTCTTATTTTATTTTGAAATAAAACAATGCTGATTGCAGCTCACTGGATTGATTTCATAATACATCAGTGCACTGAAACTTATATTAGAAAAATACTGGTTTAGTAAGTGTAAAAGGTGTGTCACCACAAGCAGTTAATATCTTTATGATTGGGTAGAGGTAACTTCGTAATATTATTATTTCCATACAATTAACAATAGATAGCTATAGCATGAAAAGATCATATTTCATCAGACTTCTCATTTAGAATCACAGGTTTAATTTCATTATCTTTGGTTATTAATTGTTAAAAAGAGTCTAAAATCTCATCACTGGCGGATGAAAACAACATTTTCTTAAGTATTGTCGTTGAGTCGCTAAGTCACATCTGACTTGTTGTGATCCCATGGACTGCAGCATGCCAGGCTTTCCTGTCCTTCCTCTTCCTCTTTGCTTTCATAGGTATAATTACATGAAAAAATCACTCTTTCAAGCATTGTATAAACTTTTGGTTTCCTTTCCCTTGAGTAGAATTCTGAGTCAGCTACTGAGATAAAGGCAATGGTCAGATTTAGACAATGGCAGCTGCTGCTGCTGCTGCTAAGTCGCTTCAGTCGTGTCCTACTCTGTGCAACCCCATAGACGGCAGCCCACCTGTCTCCCCCGTCCCTGGGATTCTCCAGGGAAGAACACTGGAGTGGGTTGCCATTTCCTTCTCTAATGCATTAAAGTGAAAAGTGAAAGTGAAGTCGCTCAGTCGTGTCCGACCCACCAGGGTCCTCCATCCATGGGATTTTCCAGGCAAGAGTACTGGGGTGGGGTGCCATTGCCTTCCCTGTAGACAATGGCAGTGGCTTCTTATTGAAGACTGTGGAATGTGGGATAGTTACAACTTTGACAACTGATTTATATGTACATGATGATGTATTAGAAAGAAACTGGGTAAAATCAAGCTCCTTTTCCTGTTCATTAGAGTACCTGTCATTGAAAGAGTTCACTGTGTGTATATCACCTAAAGATTAATAAGAAAAGAAGTATAGTTTCTGAATTGAAGCTACAGGTATATTTTATTTTTTAAAGCACTCAGTACAGACCCACAAATCATGTTAACATTCCAGGGGAAAGTTTAAAATGTTTTGAAAATTCTAAAGCATTATGGGTATCGCAGTTTAATTCATGATTATCAAAATCGGGATGAGACTTGTGGTTAATTTCTTATTGAAATGAAAGCTAAAGTCTAAAAATTATGTAGAATACAGTAGTACTTTTGCTTTAAAGGTACTTTAAAAATAATCTCAGTCAGTGGAAATGTCGAGATAATACATAACTGTTTTTATGTTTGCACTTGGAATAATAAAAAAGCCATTATGTCATATATGGGAGTGCTTTTAATTATAATAAAATAATTATGTAAGGCTAACCAAATATACAGATTAATTTTTGATATGAATATTTAGATCTACCCTTTATGAGGTTACATAGGGCAGATTTAATTATTGATAAATCAGATAGTTAATGAAATTGAATGCACACTTATCATTTTTAAAGGTGACACATAATTGCCAGAGTAGTTGCAAACCATGATCTTCAAAATTAAACATAATATCCAGACTGCTCAGTGAGGTTACTAAATACCCAGCTTGTTATTTTATAATTAACAAAATGTCTTTTATTTAGATTCCAAGTATATGATAATACTTCTCAAAAAATAAATTATAGTGGTTTAA
Organism: Tragelaphus eurycerus; assembly: GCA_935064755.1. Classification (NCBI taxonomy): domain Eukaryota; kingdom Metazoa; phylum Chordata; class Mammalia; order Artiodactyla; family Bovidae; genus Tragelaphus; species Tragelaphus eurycerus. The sequence goes on along the minus strand of CAKXYN010000135.1, from coordinate 2,174,047 downwards.
ATCCTAAAGTGAGTTGTGTTGCTTTGGTGTCCTTATTATAGATTAAAATATCGATAGATTATAAAACACTTCACGCGGCATTTGACTCTGCAATTTAGGTTAGAATTCCAGTGTCATAGGAACTTGCCAGAAAATAGAGGTTAAAATAGAGGTCCAAGTCTCTGCTGTAAATTAGCAAGTACAGAAATGCTGAGACTATCGTAAATGAAGCAAGAAAAAATTATGATGTGAAGTCCATTCATTTTCAAGGACATAATCAGGAAAAAATGTATTTTTCCGTCATTCATTCACTACATGCCAACATAGGAGGGCTGTATGTATACATATGTATGTGTTGAATTGGTTGTTTGTGAGTATGGGTGTATCTTTTCTGATGGAAATATTTGCAGTAGTTGAATGCAAGAGGGATGAGGGAAACTACTTTTATTTGTTTTTTTAATTAAATTTTATTTTGCTTAACTTTACAATATTGTATTGCTTTTGCCATACATCAAAATGGATCCACCACAAGTATACATGTATTCCCCATCCTGAACCCTCCTCCCTCCTCCCCTTCCCATACCATCCCTCTGGGTCGTCCCAGTGCACCAGCCCCAGGCATCCGTTATCAGGCATCGTACCTGGACCAGTGACTCGTTTCAGATATGATATTATACATATTTCAATGCTATTCTCCCAAATCATCCCACTGTCTCCCGTTCCCAGAGTCCAAAAGTCTGTTCTATACATCAGTGTCTCTTTTGCTGTCTCGTAAACAGGGTTATTGTTACCATCTTTCTAAATTCCATATATATGCATTAGTATACTGTATTTGTGTTTTTCTTTCTGGCTTACTTCACTCTGTATAATAGGCTCCAGTTCCATCCACTTCATTAGAACTGATTCAAATGTATTCTTTTTAATGGCTGAGTAATACTCCATTGTGTATATGTACTACTGCTTTCTTATCCATTCATCTGCGAATGGACATCTAGGTTGCTTCCAAGTCCTGGCTATTGTAAACAGTGCTGCTATGAGCCTTGGGGTACACGTGTCTCTTTCAATTCTGGTTTTCTCAGTGTGTATGCCCAGCCAGTATGGAGATTCCTGGGAAACTACTTTTAAAAATCCAAGTCTCGACAGATCCTTAGCTGGGCATAAAGATAGAATTCATTGCAAATGCTTTGCCTTCAAGGTATAACCTTTTAGTTTTGAAGAGTAGGCTGTCCTCCTTAAGCCTTCCATACTATTTCCTGAAAGTGTGCTAGCTAGATCTTTCAAAGAAGCTGCCAGTGACCTGCAGAAAGAGTGGGCAGGAAAGAGGCACAGCAAAATTAAATTTCATCTCCTCCCCACCCCGTGATTTACTCCTATATCCTTTATGACCAATGTCTCCACCCCTTGGGCTTGATCTGCAGTACTTGAAAACTTCAAGTACTCTGCGAAGATATAAGAAAAACAGCAACAAGCAGATCAGATCCTCTGCGTTTAAATGCTTAGTTTGTACCTGAAACAGCCAAGTGTGTTTTTGTTTGTTTGTTTTTGTTGTTGTTGTTTGTAGTTATTAGGGTTAAAAGTGGAAGGGTCTCGGCTATAGGTGAAAGATAATGGGTTAGGGAGCCTAAGGGTGAGCTGTCTAACTATTGAAAAATTTTCTTATACAATCACTTATTCATTTTAAGATGCTTTGTATGGAGCTTTGACATATTATTTATCTCTTTCTCTCAGTCTCCCTGACAGACACACAAATACACATGCCACTGATGTCACCTTTTGGTTTTCAAATCCTTGGTCAACTTTTTTCCTTAGAAAAACCATAGTCTTTTTATATTAATGGCTTTGTTATTACTATTCAGGGAGTTCACTGTATGCATTTGCTTCTTACTCCACCACAGAAGCCATTACTCAGAGTATGTCCTTGCTGAAGACACTCCCTGAAGGAGTTTGTTACACACTCATTTCTAAGGCTCCCTCCTCTCCTCTAGTGTTTTGGATTTCCACACCCTTAGATCTAACTTCACAGAGAATCAATTCTGCCTTAAAATGTAGGCTTTACCCTCTGATCTACAATAAGATGCAGAAGTGATGTTTCTTTTCATTGTGGTCTATAAAATGTAGAAATTGCCTGGGTTCTAGTCAATTTGAGACAATCGGTGGGCAATTGACTAGATCACGCATCAATCTGACTTGGCAGTTATTGTGTCCAAAACCTCAAATGCTGTAAAACTGCCAGTCTCCTTATACATTTACGTTCAAGGCATAATAGACTTTATTCTCCTGTCAAGTATTTTTTGATTAGACAGCGAATTATCAGACACTATGTCAGATTTTTAATGTTCTCTATAACCATGTTAACATAAATGTTATTTTCCTAGACACAGTGAGTTACTGTGTATCACTCCTCAGAAAATATTTTAAAACTAAACTACAATGTAACAGCCCAGAAAAAAAAGAATGTAGTATTAACACTGTTAGAGGCTTTCTTTAAATGTCCAAAACTTGATATTCACATCACAAAAATGATTCAAATAAAGTTAGTATGATCAACATTACCAATCAATTGAGGACATGGGTTCAGAAGGCCAGATCCAAACTCCTCCATCATTTACTTGGGTATATTATTTCCATGTATTTCTTTTTGTGACATAGTAATAGTAACTAGCTCCTTGGGCACTTGTTAAGTTTAAGTAAAGCATACACACACACACACACACACAAAACAGTGGCTAACAGATAGCAAGCATATACCCTAAAGGAGCTGCAGTTATTTTCAGTATTAAATACTTGTATCCAGAGTTCCCAAACAGTGAAATAAGTACAAGAGTCAATCTAGAATTTATTTTTCAAAGTAAAGAACATAATTGTTTGATTTTATGTTTTATTTATTCATTCTAAAGAGAGTGCAGTAGAATATCTCTTTGTAAAATACTAAAAGCAAAGAAAAATGTGTTTATTGAAGCATGATACTTTTTGTTTACAAAATTAAAATAGTTACCAAAGACAGTATATTTTTCCTAAACAGAGTGAAGAGTCCTGCCATTGTGTTTTGCTTTTCTCTTTCCTCTTGCTCATTGTTTTCTTTTTTTCCCTGAACATACTTGGCTTGATGATTTGTTTTCTATTCATACAATTGCTTCATTATTTACCATCTAATTCAATAATGTATTATCCATCATGATATCAGTGGCATGGATAAGGTCACCAATTCCCCAGCCATTTTTGCAGATTTGGCTGAAAACAGAACAGAGATTCAAATGTTTTACAACATTGTACAATTTTTGTTTACTTTAAAAATGTTCTCAAATCTCCATTTCCTAAGAAATCAATGTAGGCCAATAAAAGTTTCCCATGTTGGAATCTAGTTGGTATGCTGCTTAGACTTTAACCCCACCTAGGTTTTCTTTCAAACTACCAAGAGTCACTTCACTTACGAATCACAATCACATGACTTATCAAATAGTCTTAAAATTAGTGTAACTGAATGTTGTCTAAAGTTGGCCTCTCAACCTGATAGGAAAGTACTTGATCCTCTAAGATTAAAGCATTAATCTCTTGATTTCTATATTGATTCCTTTTGCTGAAAAGATTGATGCCATCATTTTTTTTATCACATTTTCCATAAGATATTTAGTGAAAAAGATAAAGTGATGCCACATGGTTTATATGGATTCACCGAGTGCCTTTTCTTCACTTTCCCTAACCATTCTGCTGTTAATGGGCGTTTGGGCAACAGTTGCACAAATGCTCCTACATACATCACATGCCTTCCAATGCAGTTACCCTATAAAAGTCTTTATCACATAGATTCCCCTGAAATTTCTAGAACAACATTTTATGTACAAGGACCTTAATCCATGCATTTATACAATCTGCTGTGTGACACAGGAATATTCACATAGGGATGTTCTGAGTACAAAGACAGCCCAGATTTCACATTGTCTCCTGATTTTCTTTCTAAGCCTATTCATTTATGACATCTGGTCCTCAATTTCCCCATCAGTAGAAAGAGGAAAGAAAAATGAAATCAGCTGTTTATTCGGTCATTAGCAGTGAATAAATGAGCTAACTTGGATAGTGTATTGTTCCTGGCGCATGTGTATCTGTGCGCTCAGTCGCTCAGTCCTGTCTGACTCTTTGTAACTCCGTGGACTACCTCCCACCAGGCTCTTCGTCCATGGGATTTTCCAGGCAAGAAGACTGGAGTGGGTTGCCTTCTCCTTCTCCAGGGTATCTTCCCGACCCAGGGATTGAACCCGTGTCTCCTGTGCCTCCTTCGCTGTCAGGCTGATTCTTAACTACTGACTCACTGGGAAGCCCGACCATTTCAAGTATAAACACATAAACATGTTTGTATGTAAAAACATGCCATCTGTGTTTTAATCACTTAAAAGACTAAAGAGAAATCTGTCTCTTTAGTTTTTTAAGTTTCATTTTGTTTTGGAGAACAGGTAAGAGATTGAATTAAAATTGTTTGGAAAAGCTTTTCTATCCTCACTTTTTTGTTAATATAAATGCAGCTAATTGGCTCATTGTATAAATATAACAATATTAATTTGAATTATGTAGTTTAGAATATAAATTCTTAACTAGGGAATTATAATAAATGTGGGGTAAGAGGATGTATTGAATATTTTAATGAAAATTTATCAGAGGTGAGCAATTATGAAATTATTATTTTTTTTACCAATGAAGGGAAAGTTGTTTGTGTCTTACAATATGTCATTAAAACACCAATAACAGTTTTTTTTTTTTTTTTTTTTAAGTAGAAACAATTGCCTGAAACTTTACATTGGGTAGAAACACATCTGGTAGAAAAATCAACTTAGTTCCCGTGTTTAAGGTTCTGGTTAGATTTCTAAACATTTCCTCAAGTTATGAAAGTTGAAGAAACAAATTACAGAGGGTAAGAAAAATGCTTCCTATTAATAGCATACAATGTTAGATGGATCCTTCAAATATAACTAGTAAATACAGGCAAGAACCATACTAAATAATATATCAGTCATTTCTTGAAATAACATGTGTTCCCTTAAAATACCATTTTATGAATACCCAGAGATTAAAGAAACACAAACCACAATTCCCACAACCAATCTGAGAACACACTTATGAGGTATGTAGGACTAGCCATGAACTTTCAACACCATTAACTTGCTCCCTCTTTTTTTTTTTTTTTGGATCATAAGTAATTATTAACTTTAGTAAAATACTTCTCATTATTCTCCTGTGTATGATCACTTAACCAAAAGGAAATAACACATCATTGTCAACTTCCATAGTTACAGTTGTTTTTTTCCCACTGAGATGGACTGAAAGTTTTAACCTCTCTTGAATTACATTCACTTAAAATTTTTTTCTAATAATCTTATGTGTAGAATGGGAACTGTTTAAAAGCCATACCAGAATTAAAATTATACTTAGGCCACACAAGAAGAACACAGAACTTCTTGGGGGCAACATCAAGGATGGAGGGAAGTCAGGAAGGGAAAAAAAAATATTCCTGTTGAACGTATAGAGATTCATCATTCTTAAAATTCATTTTTATTGGAATGTAGTTGCTTGGCTTCCCCTTGGACGTGCATGGGCTTCTAGACTCTGTGATGCCATTTGTTATCACTGAGATTGATCCTCTCATTTTATGTAAAGAAGAGTGGAGCTCAGTTCTCCCAGAATCCCTAGTCTCAATGTAGTTTTCTTCCCAGGTGGCGCTAGTGGTAAAGAGTTCACTGCCAGTGCAGGAGACATAAGAGACACAGGTTTGATCCCTGGGTCTAGATGATCCCCTGGAGGAGGGCATGGCAGCCAACTTCAGTAGTCTCACCTGGAGTATCTTATGGACAACCTTGAAGGCTACAGTCCATAGGGTCACAAAGAGCAAGACACAACTGAAACGACTTAGCACACAGAACATGTATAGACATGACCTACAGCATTCTGATAGGTCATTTTCTTTTCAGAGAAATTATTCTAGAAAGACAAATTATAAAAGAAAATGGCCTGTACCCCATTTAATGTAATCTTTGTGATTATTACAGATTCCATGATAATTTATGTATTCAAAATGAACATGTTATTCTTTTAAAAAATTAGTTGTCTTTTTCTATACATATATATTTTTCATGATATTGTAGTTAAACACAGGAAATAGCTTACTGCTCATTTACTGTTAAAAATAGATTTCTATTTTACATAAAAAAATTTGATCTTGTTCTGGCTCCTTAGGGGAAAAAATCAAAATAATATACACACATAAATATATTGGGCAAGTTAACGTTTACCTTTTTTGCATCTAAAGTAAGCTGGCTGAGATTTATAAATTATCTATTTAATTGATTAATTTCCATAGTCACCACTTGAAAAATTTTATTGAGCAAAGAATCCTATATTTGTATATATTGGGCTTCCCAGGTGGTGCAGTGGTAAAGAATTCTCCTGCCAATGCAGGAATTGCAAAAAACATGGATTCGATCCCTGGGTCAGGAAGATACCCTGGAGGAAGAAATGGCGACCCATTACAGTATTCTTGCCTGGAAAATTCCATGTACAGAGGAGCCTGACAGGCTACAGTCCATGGGGTTGCAGACAGTTGGATACAGCTGACCACACACATGGTTATTATACATGTATGCCTATGCATAAATATATGTGTGTATACATATGCATGTATGCTATGCTATGCTAAGTCACTTCAGTCGTATCCGACTCTGTGCGACCCCATAGACGGCAGCCCACCAGGCTCCCCCGCCCCTGGGATTCTCCAGGCAAGAACACTAGAGTGGGTTGCCATTTCCTTCTCCAATGCATGAAAGTGAAAAGTGAAGTGAAGTCGCTCAGTCGTGTCTGACTCTTAGCAACCCCATGGATTGCAGCCTACCAGGCTCCTCCATCCATGGAATTTTCCAGGCAAGAGTACTGGAGTGGGGTGCCATTGCCTTCTCCATATGCATGTATATATCTTAGTAAAATAAATAAAAATTATAGGCATGGTCCTAGAAAAATAATAGGTTGATAAACTGATCATAAAAATAGCATCAATCAAGAATTATACAGCTAAATTCTTCCCTAATAGAAATTTCTCAGTGAAATCAGTGAGGCTCACATACTCATCTCAATTGGAAGAGCTTTCATTGTACTGGGCTTAAGAGAGAGTAGCAAAAGTGCTTTGATAAAATGTATAATTAGGGAGGTGAAGATCAAGGCTTTAAAGAGAGGGCTCAGCAAAACAGATGTCCAAGGAGCCTTAGTAAACCCAACCTCTTTAATTACCCTTTGGCTGAAGGAAGTTTGAAAATTCTTGCCTGGCAATAACCGCAAGTCTGTTTTACTCCCAAAATGACTTGACAGTTGAACCATGCTCCAAATATTTTAATTAACTATATTAAGATTTAGTGAAAATGTTTCAATATTAGCACCATCAACTGGAAAATATCAGGGCATGTTTAAAAATTAAGGTGGACAAGGATTTATGGATTTGAGTAGTAACATCTTTCATTATCCACGCTGTATCCTTTTGAAAGAGGGCTGATTTGTATAGTGTTTTTACAAGGTAACAGGCAGAGTTTGAATTATGGGCATATGAGTTCAGCTGAGAAACTTCATCATCTGAGGAATAGTTTAAATGCATCAAATGTATGGCTAAGTCATCCTACTTCCTGTTTTTCCATTAATGATTCAGACATTGACCACGTGGTTTATTGTAACAGAGGAGAACTTTGTTTCACATCTCTAAAACTGAATGCATGTAGTAGATAATTACAAGAGCCAGGAAAAGTTGATATTCCTTAAATGCCTTTATAAAAATCCATCCTGCAGTTTAGTAATGCTGATTTCTTTTGGTTTTCAATACAGACTACTTTCGGTGTGTATGTCTATGTGTATGTTTTATTACAATATATTTCTTATGGTTTATGCTTTCACCGTATAACAGAGTGTGTTTCTCTTTAATATAGGGCTTGACGATGCCATTGTTTTACGTTGTTGTTGTTTAGTCACTAACTTGTGTCCCAACTCTTTACAACTTCATAGATTGTAGCCCACCAGACTACTAAAAAAATGGATTTTTTCCATTGTTTTATAAAATTACTCAATTATGTATTGTGTGAACACACAGTCACTAAGTTGCGTCCAGCTCTACAACCCCGTGGACTGTAGCCTGCCAGGCTCACCTCTGTTCACGGGATTTTCCAGGCAAGAATACTAGAGTGGATATTTCCTTCTCCAGGGGATCTTCCTGACCCAGGAATTACATATTAAATGCCTTCCAAGTATTACTATCATGCCCGTGATACAGAACAGATAAGAAGATTACTTCTACATAAAGGATATATTTCATACTTAAAGGTTTCCTAAACTGCTGATTTATCACACCATTCAGAAGGATGTTAAACCTTTTTAAACCATGAACTTCTGTGTTGAATCTCTTCCATAGCCAGACTTTACATCGTTTTGAAATTTCCTAAACAAAATACTCTCTACTAAGATATATGACATTTCTATTCTTCTCTTTCTGCAATAGATTTTTGTCCAGCAGTGGAGAAACCAACCATTTTAATTGTCACAACTGAGTCAGTGTTGACTGATTAGCACATTGTTCTCATTGCAGCATATGGCTAGCTCATAATTAACTGAAAATAATTCAGTGGCCTTGTTTAGCTCTAAATCAAGTAAAAGTTCTACTTGGAGGCAGCCATGGCTGACATAATTTACGATGGTAATAATATTGCATTTTAAATCATATCAGTTCATTTCCTCTTTGGCATTTTTCTTTCCCTATTTCTTTAACTATGGAAATGTCTCTAAACCACATCTGTGTGAGTCTAGCTCATAAGTAAACTTTTTAAATAAAGTGTGCAAATGTGTTTTTATTTATTGAAAAGATGTTTTCAATTACCATTAAGTTCATTGTTGGTCTAATGTTAGCAGCTTAAACATTTGAAGCTGTTCTTTGGAAACCAGACGCCCATCCAAATTTTTAAAATCTAGTAGATTCTTCATTTTATTGTGGTTTTCCCAAACAACTGTTGATTGCTCAAAGCAGAAAGCCCTTTGATGAGTAAACGGTTGGTCAGAGTGCAAAGAGTGGGTTAGTACCTATTTTCCTTGGAAATAACCAGTCTTCCACTCCCACTCATCTCCTCCTGCCATCTTAGACCTTTACTTCATATACTGCTGACAACTGCACATCCTTCACTTATTTCTGATTTGATGAGTCAGTGTTGTTTTTCATCTCACTGGGCTGTACTCCTCTATGTTATCTTTTCCCCCATATAAAAAAAAGTGTTTATTGAACAGTAGATTCCCTGTGCCTCTTCCTTTATTTAAGGCTATATTTTATGAATAAATAATTTTCCCACTGTGATAGAGTGGCCATTCATTTCAAGAAGTATTTTATTTCTTGCTATATGAATGGGGCTTCCCAGGTGGCACTAGCGGTAAAGAATCTGCCTGACAGTGCAGGAGATGCAAGAGAGGTGGGTTTGATTCCTGGGTTGGAAAGATCCTCTGGAGTAGGAATACCCACTCCAGTATTCTTGGCTGCAAAGTTCTATAGGCAGAGGAAGCTGGCAGGCTACACTCCAGGGGGGCTGCAGAGAGTCAGACATGACTGAATGACTGAGTGCGCGTGCGCACGCGGCGCACGCGCAATCAAATGGGGTGGCTCCAGAGGAAGGGGTCGCACAGAGTTGGACACGACTGCAGCGACTTAGCAGCAGCAGCAGAGGAAGGAGGTTGAGACTGGTTCTCTGCTCTTCAAGAAACAGGCTGCCAAGTAACATAATTACTCAAGGGACATCCTGTCAGTGATGTGGAATTTCTATTTTACACATCCTCTCAAGGTTCACCTTAAGAAGGGGTTCCTGTAGCTTTAACTGCAGAGCCCAGAAATGGTCCGTGGCAACTTACTCACAGCTCATTGGCCACGACTACTCACTTGACCTCCACCTTATTTCAGGGGAGGCTGAGAGACCTGGAGACACGTGGAATATTTTCTAAGCACTGTCTTTCCTACATTCCTTGTGTAGCTTATAATTTTATTAAAGTAAACCCATAAAATGGGATTACCCATGATGAAATTTGTGGGAGTCTTGTTTCCCAGTCTTGACTGATAATTCAAATCACTTGGGTGTGTCCTCCAAAATGAGAATTTTTGTCCGTACCCCCAAACCTACCAGATCAGGTGGTTTCTTAGTGGAGCTCTTCGAAGAGGGATTAACAAGTTTCCATGTGATTCTTTTCATACTGTTCATACTGTTCATGGGGTTCTCAAGGCAAGAATACTGAAGTGGTTTGCCATTCCCTTCTCCAGCGGACCACCCCCTGTCAAATCTCCCCACCATGACCCGCCCATCCCAGGTTGCCCCTCGGGCATGGCTTAATCTCATTGAGTTAGACAGGGGTGTGGTCCTTGTGTGATTAGATTGACTAGTTATCTGTGAGAATGGTTTTAGTGTATTTGCCCTCTGATGCCCTCTTTCAAGACCAACTGTCTTACTTGGGTTTCTCTTACCTTGGGCGTGGGGTATCTCATCCCGGCTGCTTCTGGCTGCTCCTGGCCAGCGAAGCACAGCCATCGCACCTTACCTTGGACGAGGGGTCTCTCCTCACCGCCGCCCTTCCTGACCTCGGTTGTGGGGTAGCTCTTCTCGGCAGTGCTTAGTGCGCTGGCCCTCACCGCCTTCCTTCCTCAGTTGTGGGGTAGCTCCTCTCCGCCGCGCTCTTAGTGCGCGACGCAGCCGGCGGGGACGCTCTTCGGTGCGCGACGCAGCCGGCGGGGCGCTCTTAAATGGCGCGCCGGTCGCGGGCAGGCGAGGGCGCTCTTAAATGGCGCGCCGGTCGCGGGCAGGCCCGCGAGGGCGCTCTTAAATGGCGCACCGGTCGCGGGCAGGCGAGGGCGCTCTTAAATGGCGCGCCGGTCGCGGGCAGGCGAGGGCGCCGAAGAATTGATGCTTTTGAACTGTGGTGTTGGAGAAGACTCTTGAGAGTCCCTTGGACTGCAAGAAGATCCAACCAGTCCATTCTGAAGGAGATCAATCCTGGAATTTCTTTAGAAGGAATGATGCTAAAGCTGAAACTCCAATATTTTGGCCACCTCATGCGAAGAGTTGACTCATTGGAGAAGACTCTGATGCTGTGAGGGATTGAGGGCAGGAGGAGAAGGGGACGACAGAGGATGAGATGGCTGGATGGCATCACTGACTCGATGGATGCGAGTCTGAGTGACCTCCAGGAGCTGGTGATGGACAGGGAGGCCTGGCGTGCTGCGGTTCATGGGGTCGCAGAGAGTCGGACACGACTGAGCGACTGATCTGATCTGATCTGATGTGATTCTTATTAGACAACAACTTTGGAAAACCAGTGTAAGCTTGCTCGAAAAACAGTTCCAGAGTAAAATGAGAAGCAAATACACCTTGCTGATGTCACACAATCGCATGTGTCACAATCATGATAGAACTCTCACAAATATTTCTAGCAGTATTAATTGCCAACATTTGTTCAGAACTTACCATGTCGCAGGCACTGTGCTCAGGTTCTTAATGCCTAACGGCTCACAAATTGGGCTCTGTGATGACCACCACCCACCACCTGACCAGTGAGGAAAATGAAGTTTTAAGAAGGCTAAGTAAAATTTGTTCAGAGAGATAGGAAGGAGAAGTAAAGTGGCATCAGTGTGGTAAAGAAGTTGCTTGCCAATGCAGGAGACCTAGGAGATGGGAGTTCGATCCCTGAGTCAGGAAGATCTCCTGGGTTGAAAAGGAAATGGCAACCCATTCCATTTTCCTTGCCAGTGCATGGCACTTAAGAGATGAGGATTCGATCCCTGGGTCAGGAAGATTGCCTGGGTTGAGAAGGGAATGGCAATCCATTCCATTTTCCTTGCCTGGAAAATCCCATGGACAGAGGAGCCTGAAGGGCTACAGTCCACAGGGTAGCAGAGTCGGACATGACTGAAGCAAGCTAATGTGCTGCTGCTGCTAAGTCACTTCAGTCATGTCTGACTCTGTGTGACCCCATAGACGGCAGCCCACTAGGCTCCTCTGTCCCTGGGATTCTCCAGGCAAGAATACTAGAGTGGGTTGCCATTTCCTTCTCCAATGCATCAAAGTGAAAAGTGAAAGTGAAGTCGCTCAGTCATGCCTGACTCCTAGCCACCCCATGGACTGCTCCTCCACCCCACCAGGCTCCTCCGTCCATGGGATTTTCCAGGCAAGAGTACTAGAGTGGGTTGCCATTGCCTTCTCCAACCTAATGTGCACAGGCAAGTAAATCTTGTTCAAAGAGCCAGGAAGGAGAAATCAATATTATATAGTTTAAATGGATCCAGAAACAATTTTAGTGTCTCTCTCTCATACACACACAAATACACACACACACGCACGCACACTCATACTCACACAGGCTTTCATCCTCAAGTTAGAGACTTCATGCTAGATGATTTTTCTGAATGATCCCCCTACTCTCCCCTGGCCCTAGTGACTGAGGCTTTTTAGTAATACTTATTTCTTCTAATAAATATTCTAAATATTCTAAAAGTTAATATTCTCCAATTTAACACTGAGTGAACACTAACTCTTGATTTACTATGTGAATACAAGAAATTTATCTTTTTTTCTCTTTCTACTGTCTTCCAGACATAGACTCTTCTCAGAGCATAAATGAGGGAAATTGCCAATATAGTGAATTTTCTCCCACTGTCCTTTTCTGATCCAGGAGCTGGTGGTGGAGGAGCTACTGGGAGACCCAGTGATTTGCAACAACAGCAAACATGAGGAGCTCTCTTAAAATAATACATTTCATAGGAAGAAACAGATTGCCTCATTTTAAAGTACATTTGAAACACTAAGGATTTGAGGAGGCTGTAGTATTTTTGAAGAACATTTTCATTTCAAAAGGAGGGCTTTGTATGTCTGAATTTCAATCTCTGTTATCTTGAACTCGATTTCACAGGAGAAGCACTAAGAGCTATTTCCTTGTGAATGGAAATGCAGGATGAAGAAAGGAGAATAAAACTTAGCTTCCTTCTGATTGTACTATAAAAGTGCACACATAGTATTTAATAAAAAAATAATTATCTGGCAGGTGTGTAGTGCTTAGAGAAAAACCACATGTATAAAGTTACACTCACATAAATAATATATTAAGGTAATGAACCTGTTAATAGCACCTGATAACCAGATGTGTAGAAAATGAGCCAAACCTTATCATGAATGGCTTAACAAAGATAAATCAAAACACAAGTATTCCTTATCATCACAAAGTAGTGCTTTTAAATAAGTCAAGAACTGAGAGCTGGCCACATGTGTGTGTGTATGTGTGTGTGTGTGTGTGTGTGTGTGTGTATAAATATATGGAGGTAAACCTATTCATAAAGCATAACTGAAAGCTAGGGATTTCCAGAAAGAAAATTTAATCCTGGGATTGAGAAGAAATGATAGAATTTAAGTCAGTAAGTATCATGTGATTGGAGGGAGCCTGAAGCTCTGAGGGAAGGTGATTTGGGCAGAATGCTTTCTATCACATTATTTTATTCATCTTTTTTGGTTTATAGTTAAACAACTTAAACATTCTGCTTGAAATTTTCCTTATTCTGTATGAAAGAAAATGCATTGGGTGGAAATTTTACAAGGAGTATAAGATATTTACCTGTATTCAGCTCTGCTTTTTTATTTCACTCTAAGTCCATCTAGTCAAAGCTATGGTTTTTCCAGTAGTCATGTATGGATGTGAGAATTGCCAAAGAACTGATGCTTTTGAACTTGGTGTTGGAGAAGACTCTTGAGAGTCCCTTGGACTACAAGGAGATCAAACCAGTCAATCCTAAAGGAGATGAGTCCAGAATATTCATTGAAAGGACTGATACTGAAGCTGAAACTCCAATACTTTAGCCACCTGATGCGAAGAACTGACTCATTGGAAAAGACCCTGATGCTGAAAAAGATTTAAGGCAGGAGGAGAAGGGGACGGCAGAGGATGAGATGGTTGGATGGCATCATGGACTCAATGGACATGAGTTTGAATAAGCTGTGGGAGTTGGTGATAGACAGTAAGTGATGGATGAAGCCTGGTGTGCTGTGGTCCGTGGGATTGCAAAGAGTCAGACACGACTGAGTGACTGAACTGAAGTATATATGGGGAGAGAAATTTTACAGGAGGCATATTATTTCTTCTGTGATAAAGATGCAAGTTACTTTGGGCTTTTCATTAAAAATAGAAGAAATTTCAAAATGGAGATGTTGTATCTGCAACTTTAGCCTGAGGATTAGCAACAACAACAAAAAAAGTGATTAAATAGTACTTTCCTTGCTCAGCCACTGTGTATGGAAATAAGGACTCTCAAAACGTGTGAAGTCCTTTTGGACTACAATGTCCTAACTTACTGTGCTCTCAGATCTTCAAGTTATCAATCCTTATTCTGAGGGCCTTATTCTCTCTCAGATTGGAAGGTGCATGCCTGCCTCTTTGTTTCCTGGTGTCAACCCAGGTCTTCTGGCTGCCTCTTGCCCTATGCCCAGCCTCCCCTCTGCACAGGAGATGCTGTTCCTAACTTGTCCACTGCATGTTCTAGCAATTTGACTGGAAGGTTAAAAAACATACCCAGTTTCCAATTCTTTTGCCAAGCCCTCACGCTGAAATTTCTGGGAGGGTAAAAAGAAAAACCACAACAACCAGAACAATGTGCAGTGAATACCGTACATAATTTTTAATGCAAATTGACTCTCTGCCGGGTTTCAGCCTTGTCTTTGGAGGACTTAGTACACCTTGACATTTTTTCTCCGCTTAGAACATGGGGTCCCCTGGTGAGATTAGGCTGGATTTATAGGAAGGCACTGTCTCCTTCATTATGCAATCTCTGTCTCCTTTGCTTCACTTCATAATAGTAATAGTTTCCTAAAATTTAAATACAGCTAGTTCTGTTATCTGGAGAAGGCAATGGCACCCCACTCCAGTACTCTTGCCTGGAAAATCCCATGGATGGAGGAGCCTGGTGGGCTGCAGTCCATGGGGTCGCTAAGAGTCGGACACGACTGAGCGACTTCACTTTCACTTTTTCACTT
The DNA here is from genome assembly GCA_935064755.1 of Tragelaphus eurycerus. Taxonomy (NCBI): domain Eukaryota; kingdom Metazoa; phylum Chordata; class Mammalia; order Artiodactyla; family Bovidae; genus Tragelaphus; species Tragelaphus eurycerus. The sequence continues at coordinate 2,159,015 of CAKXYN010000135.1, read as the reverse complement.
TCATGCATTGGAGAAGGAAATGGCAACCCACTCCATTTTCTTGCCTGGAGAATCCCAGGGACAGGAAGCCCGGTGGGCTGCCGTCTATGGGGTCGCACAGAGTCGGACACAACTAAAGCGACATAACAGCAGCAGCAGCAGTTGTGTTATGTATTTCAAAAGTGTGAATCTCTTTGTCCGTAAATGATGGATACATCAGGGGGAAATTTGAATATACTGACAATTTTGAATTTGCTTATGCAGAATTTCACCTATGAGAAACAGTCTGTGCCCATGTATGCTGAGTCCCTCCATTGTATCTGATTCTTTGCGACCCCATGGACTGTAGCCTGCCAGGCTTCTCTGGCCATGGACTTCTCCAGGCAAGAACAGTGGAGTGGGGAGTCAATTCCTTTCTCCAAGGGAGCTTCTGAATCCAGGGATCTAACCCCAGGTCTCCTGCATAGCAGGCAGATTCTCTACTGTCTGAGCCACTAGGCAAACACTCTGAGTATAATGTTAAAAATGTCACCTATCTGAGAGGTGCCCTGTAAGAATACACAGTGTATGTGTACACACACACACTCACACTCTCCCCTCAAACCTGGACTAACTACAGAATTAGTCAGACTTGGTGAAAAATATAAATATGAGACTACTTGTTGCAAATGTTTTAAGAATTTCAAGATGGCTGCTGCAGAATGTCAAATCAATATGGCACCCTACTAAGCTTGGGTGTTGAAGTCTTGTGTATAGGTCACACACCCAAGACGCTGGCCCTGCCACTCAACCTCAGTTCATCACTTGTGTTATGAGCCACATTCCATCTATACCTCCTGTTGCAACTTTCCCTCCATTTTCAGACAGCCTTCCTTCTGCTGCTGCTGCTGCTGCTGCTAAGTCGCTTCAGTCGTGTCTGACTCTGTGCAATCCCATAGACGGCAGCCCACCAGGCTCCCCCGCCCCTGGGATTCTCCAGGCAGGAACACTGGAGTGGGTTGCCATTTCCTTCTCCAGTGCATGAAAGTGAAAAGTGAAAGTGAAGTTGCTCAGTCGTGTCTGACTCTAGCGACCCCATCGACTGCAGCCCACCAGGGTCCTCCGTCCATGGGATTTTCCAGGCAAGAGTACTGGAGTGGGGTGCCATTGCCTTCTCCAATGCATGAAAGTGAAAAAGTGAAAGTGAAGTCGCTCAGTCGTGTCTGACTCTAGCGACCCCATCGACTGCAGCCCACCAGGGTCCTCCGTCCATGGGATTTTCCAGGCAAGAGTACTGGAGTGGGGTGCCATTGCCTTCTCCAATGCATGAAAGTGAAAAAGTGAAAGTGAAGTCGCTCAGTCGTGTCTGACTCTAGCGACCCCATCGACTGCAGCCCACCAGGCTCCTCCGTCCATGGGATTTTCCAGGCAAGAGTACTGGAGTGGAGTGCCATTGCCTTCTCCTAGCCTTCCTTCTACCACTTCACAATAACTCACAAGCTGCTCCTGCTGATAACCACATCCACAAGTAAAACTCAGGGCGTTTTCATAGTAAAGTGTCATTGTTATTTTAATTTTGATTTATTTCTTAAACTGCTCAACATATATAATCTGTGCTGGTGTTAATTAGTTCCTGTTCTTTTCTATGTGTCACGGTTGAAATGTTTGGCTGTTGTGCACCGAACTTTATTTTTTTCATAAGCCCAAAAGCTTTTATCACACAATTTTGGAAAGCAAGGTGTTTTTTCTAATACATTTGTCATGTAAAAGCAGAATTGATTATAATTATAAAGAAAATAAATAATTTTATTAAATATCCCTCAACGGATGTCAATTGAATAGCAATAGTAGGGATGTTTTTAAGAATTTAATGTTCTTGTGGACCTGTGTAAAGATCTGAGGTTTCAGTGTTGTTATCTACAGTGAAGTTGCCTCAAATAACATGTTTTGCAATCCCTCAAATATTCAAAGAAAGAGGATTCTTTCTTCATACAACTCTTCAAATTACACTAAGATTGCTGCTGCTGCTGCTACTAAGTCGCTTCAGTTGTGTCCAACTCTGTGCGACCCCATGGACTGCAGCCCACCAGGCTCCTCTGTCCATGGGATTATCCAGGCAAGAACACTGGAGTGGATTGCCATTTCCTTCTCCAGTGCATGAAAGTGAAAAGTCAAAGTGAAGTCACTCTGTCATGTCCGACTCTTAGTGACCCCATGGACTACAGCCTACTAGGCTCTTCCGTCCATGGGATTTTCCAGGCAAGAGTACTGGAGTGGGGTGCCACTGCCTTCTCCATACACTAAGATTAGTATAAGAAAACTCAAACTACATTGGAATTAAGTTATTTGATCATGTAAATGTATCCAAGAGAATGAGAGTACAGTTAATCAATTTATTGGTTGCTTGGGTTTAGGTGGGAGTGCATAGCTGGAAAGCACAGAAATAAAAATGGAAAACTGAACCTTTTTAAGGGGCCGTAAATCAGAACAAGAATTCATATTGCGAAATTGTCAAGTGAGAGGGGGGATTGCTCTTTCTTTAATCCTCCCTATCATAACTACTTGCATAAAAGAGTTTGGTAAAAAGGTGGGGAGTAAATGTTTAAGGCACTTTTAAAGATGTAATATGATTTTATTGAAAAGAATTAAAGAAGAGAAGATGGTAACCTAGAGATTGTTTAGCTCAAGTGCCTCCTTCTACAAGTCTGGAAGATGAAGTGAGTGGTTACTTAGCGAGCCATAGGCTGATATGGAATGAAGGCTAAGTCCAGTTCTTCTGCATTAGGGTTCATACATTAGTATCACAGCAGTGCTGCCTTTCTGTCCTTCCTCTGGAGACGTAAGGCAGATGAATCTAGAATGTTTCCCATAGAAATTTGATTCATACAAACAGAATGCTAAGTAATGTTTAGGATTTGAACCCCAAATGTGATTGATGTTCACAAATACCTGCCACCAGCCGCCTAATTTACTGGGGCTCAGTGAAACATTAAAATGTGGGGTCCCCAATGCTGAAAAATTATTAAGGATTTTAAGGTAGTAAGTACTGAGCAGTAAGTTAATTTAAAGTACAGAAATTGTGTAAGCACAGGACCTTATGCTGCCTCCGAGGTTCAGCACCCTTCAATTTGACCCTGTGAACCTGTACACGCATATTTAGAAGTCTGTTTTTGAAAAATCATTCTTATTCTCTCAGGGCCCTGATAATAAATGAGTAACTATAAATGGCCCATGATACTTTATTTATTAATTTGAAATATAGAATAGGTTCCCGATGGGTTAGGAGCTAGAAATATGAGTGGGAATGAAATAGACCAGAACCTACGCTTTGGGGGGTTCACAATGTGATTTAAAAATGAGTAGTAAAGTCAGCGAACAATTCGGGCTCCCCAAGAGGCCCTAGGGATAATGAATTCACCTGCCAGTATGGAAGACGTAAGAGACATGGGTTTGATCCCTGGGTCAGGAAGATCCCCTGGAGGAGAACATGGCAGCCCACTCCAATATTCTTGCTTGGAGAAACCCATGGACAAAGGAGCCTGGCGGGCCACAGTCCATAGGGTTGCAAAGACTCAGATATGACTGAAATGGCTCAGCAACAGCAGTAAGTGAACAAATAAACTGTGTAAAATATAAAACAGTGGTAGGACATAAGAACGGAGAAGGCAATGGCACCCCACTCCAGTACTCTTGCCTGGAAAATCCCATGGACAGAGGATCCTGGTTGCAGTCCATGAGGTCTCAAAGAGTCGTATACAACTGAGTGACTTCCCTTCCACTTTTCACTTTCATGCATTGGAGAAGGAAATGGCAACCCACTCCAGTGTTCTTGCCTGGAGAATCTGAGGGATGAGGGAGCCTGGTGGGCTGCCATCTGTTGGGTCGCAGAGTTGGACACAACTGAAGTGACTTAGCAGCAGCAGCAGCAGGACATAAGAAAGAAGTGAAAGTCGCTCAGTCATGTCTGACTCTTTGCAACCCCATGGAATTCTCCAGGCCAGAATACTGGAGTGGATAGCCTTTCCCTTCTCCAGGGGATCTTCCCAATCCAGGGATCAAACCCCCATTGCAGGTGGATTCTTTACCAGCTGAGCCATAAGGGAAGACCAAAGTAGGGAACATGGAGATAGGAACATGATGTATGAGAGAGTTGCCACCTCATTGAGCTGATGTTATTTGAGTAAATACATGAAGGACGTGTGGGCAGGCTCGTAGAGACCTAGGGGAAGAGCACTTCAGACAGATGAAATGGGCTGTGCAGTGGAATGATGCTGAGATAATAGCTGGCATCCAGTGAACTAGTGAAGAGACAAGAGAGGGCCCCAGAGGAACTCCAGGATGCCCTGGGGACCACAGCAGAGCATCCCCACATCCTCCTTCAGATCCTCCCCCATAGCCCTGGCTCAGTGCTCTCTTGATATGGATGTCCCTCTCTTCCTGTCAGACAGCTTTCTCATCCCCTCACCTGTGTGTCTGCCTGTCTGTCTATCTATCTATTTATATATCTTCCCTCTACCTCTGTTTTTACTTATGAGTCTCTCCAGCTACCTTTGGGCTTCACTCATAGCTCAGTCGGTAAAGAATCCACCTGCAATGCAGGAATCTGCCTGCAATGCAAGAGACCCAGGTTCGATTCCTGGGTCTGGAAGATCCCCTGGAGAAGGAAATGAAACCAAGTCCATTGTTCCTGCCTGGAAAATCCCATGGACAGAGGATCCTGGAAGGCTCCAGTCCATGGGGTCAGAAGAGGTGGACACGACTTAGTGACTAAACCACCACCACTAGTTACATTCTGTGTTGTGGCTTTCCAGATTCAGATCAATCTCAGAGGGTGATGGTGCTTCTAGTTCAGATTCAGGGAGGAGAGACTGCCTCCTCCTCTGTCTTATTCTGATCCACATCAGCATTGCTTGTTGTTGTTGCTCAGTCGCTAAGTCATATCCGACTCTTTGTGACCTCATGAATTGCAACATGCCAGGCTCCTTTATCCTTCACTGTCTCCCAGAGTTTGCTCAAACTTATGTCCATTGAATTGGTAATACCATCCACTGTCTCATCCTCTGTCACCCCCTTCTCCTTTTGCCTTCCATCTTTCCCAGCATCAGGATCTTTTCCAAAATTGACTCTTCCCATCAGGTGGTCAAAGTATTGGAGCTTCGGCTTCCACGTCACTCCTTCCAGTGAGTATTCAAGGTTGACTTCTTTTAGCATTACCTACTCCATGATAAAAGGGGCAAAAGACACGTGGTCCACCAATACGCACCATTTCACAAGAGCTGTGGGTGGAGGTTTTCCTTGATAACTGTAACAATGTCTTCCAAATATTTCTACAGTGTTGGAGGGCCTGGGATTGGCACCAAGTCTTCCCAGTGTTTGGGATGGGATTAAACGATTGGGTCCAGCTGTATCTGGCCCATTAGTTGTAGGAGCTTTACACTGGGTTTTATGTAAATAGTTAAACAGAAAACATTCCCACTTGGATTTTGAGCTATGATGAATTTTGCCTCCCTGCCTTTCCCATGAACAAAGGAAGGGGAGTCAGATTTAGATAAAGGTATTTAAATGAAGACATCAGGATAGGTTTTTAAGAAGATATTTTAAATATATCATTTAAATAAGACCTAGAATTTTTTTTTAAGTATTTTTTTCTCCCATCTCTTATTGGGTCCATTTAGTGATGCCATTTTTAAAGTAAAGTTATTCAGAGGTATTTGAAAACAACTTTACTAAAAAGCATGGGAAAAAACGTTTTAAGAACAGGAAAGAAGACCCCAGAGTAGAGACCATTGGCACAATTACGGGAAAGAAACAGAGAGAGAAGGACCAGATACATCAGGCCCAATTTGCCAAAGTTTTTCCTTGTTATATGAGAAAAATTCACTGGACTTAAAATGAGATACAAAATGGTACTTCCATCCAGGGGAAAAAAAAAAAAAGCTACTTTAAGAAGTCATCATTATTTATCACCAAGAATCCATTTACTTCAAATGGCTTTTTAAGTCTGGCTACACAGTCTTTGAGTTCTGCTTAGCAGAGTTGAAAGCCTCTAGGAAAAGGTTAAACACACAGTCTGTTTATGTAGATAGTAAGTCTGGTAAATATATTGAAAATTGGAATAGCATCATTTGCTACACTCAGACACAGAAGGTCTCCCGCGCCATCTGGAAATTCTTAATTTTTTTCTCTTGTAGCCTGTTATTTCTATTAGGAAAATAGATATGCATACATTTTTGAATAATCAGGGTTGCAATGTTTATAAAAAACACCATTAATAAAAATAGCAACACAATATTGCATCTTTTTATGAAAAGTATAGAGAGGCTATGCCTAAGTGAGCCACTGAAAGAGTCTAATTTTTAATGAAATCTCTTTTATTTTTAATTTTCACAACTCACCGTTGAGTCATATAGTTGTTCCTTTTCAGTTCAGTTCAGTTCAGTTCAGTCGCTCAGCTGTGTCCGACTCTTTGCGACCCCATGAACTGCAGCACGCCAGGCCTCCCTGTCCATCACCGACACCCGGAGTACACCCAAACCCATGTCTATTGAGTCTGTGATGCCATCCAACCATCTTATCCTCTGTTGTCCCCTTCTCCTCCTGCCTTCAATCTTTCCCAGCATGAGGATCCTTTCAAATGAGTCATCTCTTTCCATCAGGTGGCCAAAGTAATGGAGTTTCAGCTTCAACATCATCCTTCCAATGAACACCCAGGACTGATCTTCTTTAGGATGGGCTGGTTGAATCTCCTTGCGGTCCAAGGGACTCTCAAGAGTCTTCTCCAACACCACAATTCAAAAGCATCAATTCTTCGGTGCTCAGCTTTCTTTATCAGCTTTATTTCTTTATGTCCTTTTTGGTAGTAGACAGTTAAAAAAGATTAAATTTACTTAAAACATTATATGTTTTCTTAGACAGGGAGTAGCTTGTTCTGACATTAGGTTTAGATATAACAAAACCTGTTTTATACCTACATCTAGAGTCCTCAATTGGTAAAATTCAGTGAGTTACACTCTTTAAATAAAGCAATAGATGAGACTATTCTGTTGAATCCTGTACACATCCTTAATGCTGTCCTGGGCTGTGGTTAGTCGTTTAGTCGTGTCCAACTCTTTGCTACGCTATGGACTATAGCCCGGCAGGCTCCTCTGTCCATGGGGATTCTCCAGGCAAGAACACTGAAGTGGGTTGCTATTCCCTTCTCCAGATCTTCATGGCCCAGGGATCAAGCTTGTGTTTCCTGCATTGCTGACAGATTGTTTACTGCCACCGACAGATGCCTCCTATTGCATTGGCTAATCAGATCAGATCAGATCAGATCAGTCGCTCAGTCGTGTCCGACTCTTTGCGACCCCATGAACCGCAGCACGCCAGGCCTCCCTATCCATCACCAGCTCCCGGAGGTCACTCAGACTCGCATCCATCGAGTCAGTGATGCCATCCAGCCATCTCATCCTCTGTCGTCCCCTTCTCCTCCTGCCCCCAATCCCTCCCAGCATCAGAGTCTTCTCCAATGAGTCAACTCTTCGCATGAGGTGGCCAAAATACTGGAGTTTCAGCTTGAGCATCATTCCCTCCAAAGAAATCCCAGGGCTGATCTCCTTCAGAATGGACCGGTTGGATCTCCTTGCAGTCCAAGGGACTCTCAAGAGTCTTCTCCAACACCACACTTCAAAAGCATCTATTCTTCGGCGCTCAGCCTTCTTCACAGTCCAGCTCTCACATCCATACATGACCACAGGAAAGACCATAGCCTTGACTAGGCGAACCTTTGTTGGCAAAGTGATGTCTCTGCTTTTGAATATGCTATCTAGGTTGGTCATAACCTTCCTTCCAAGGAGTAAGCGTCTTTTAATTTCATGGCTGCAGTCACCATCTGCAGTGACTTTGGAGCCCAGAAAAATAAAGTCTGACACTGCTTCCACTGTTTCTCCATCTATTTCCCATGTAGTGATGGGACCAGATGCCATGATCTTCGTTTTCTGAATGTTGAGCTTTAAGCCAACCTTTTCACTCTCCACTTTCACTTTCATCAAGAGGCTTTTGAGTTCCTCTTCACTTTCTGCCATAAGGGTGGTATCATCTGCATATCTGAGGTTATTGATATTTCTCCCGGCAATCTTGATTCCAACTTGTGTTTCCTCCAGTCCAGCATTTCTCATGATGTACTCTGCATATAAGTTAAATAAACATGGTGACAATATACAGCCTTGACGTACTCCTTTTCCTATTTGGAACCAGTCTGTTGGTCCATGACCAGTTCTAACTGTTGCTTCCTGACCTGCATACAGCTTTCTCAAGAGGCAGATCAGGTGGTCTGGTATTCCCATCTCTCTCAGAATTTTCCACAGTTTATTGTGATCTACACAGAAAAACTAAAACATAAGTATCTGCTGTGATAACCTTAGGTATTTTTTCCTAAACTCTTTAAGTTTCACCTTTCTTATCTAGAAAAATGTCCATGATAATTATAGCTCTCCCATAGGGTCATTTTGAGAAATAAGCCAAATGATGGATATATAAAGCAGATAGTATTAGGTTTGGCCATAGACAATACAGAATAAAGTAAAGATTATTATAATTTGTATATAAATGTATATATATCCACAATTTATTGAATTATTTTCATTGATTGACCTGTTCAATTGTGCATGAAGCACAGATTTCATTATTCAACCTATTTCATATTGAGACTGTTTTCTCACTTCAGTAATTCTCAACAGGTCTCCACATAGAAACCAAGTGTCATATTGAGACATAAGAGACAATATTACATAGTGAGCAAGACTAGCTATGGCCTGAGACTGCAGAACTGGTTGGTAGTTCTAGCTTGTCCATATTTTCTGGACATCTATAAAATGAATCAAGGGTCACAGTTGAGTTGTATTTTAATTATTTTAATGGAGGTATTGCTAAGCAAGAAAGGTGTTCAATAAATGTTTGCTGAGTGAGTAAAAGGATCCTCCAATCACTGAACTCATGTGTAGCTCTAAAGACTTATTTCCTTTCTACAAAACAATGTATAGCAGTTTTTCAGGAGAAGATATTTGCATATTTAAGAAAGATTTGTTTACATGGTATTAAAAATTGGAGCTTTTTGTTTTGGTCCATGCAATGAGAAAAACTCTTTTATGTGACTGGCAATGGATCATATATATCAATGACCATAATACATTCTATAATAATAAAAGCCAATACACTTCTTTTTTCCTAAAATCATAGACTTGATTTTCGTATAAACTCCATCAAACTTTTTGACATTTCTGCCTGGTATGGGCTGTTTTGTTCCCCCATAATTTAATGAGTTTGGGTGAACTCTGAGAGTTGATGATGAACAGGGAGGCCTGGCGTGCTGTGATTCATGGGGTCACAAAAAGTCAAATATGACTAAGCGACTGAATTGAACTGAACTGACTGAATTTATTGAAGCCCTAACCCTGGTCTTCCCTGATAGCTTAGTTGGTAAAGAATCTGCCTATAATTTGGGAGACCTGGGTTCAATCCTTGGGTTGGGAAGATATCCTGGAGAAGGGAAGCCCTAACCCCAACTACCTTGGAATATGCCTGTATTTTGAGACAGAGTTAATTAAGCTAATAAAGTCATTAGAATGGGGGCCTAATATGACTGGAGTCTTTATATAAGTATAAACAGAGTGTTTATATAAGAGGAGTCTTTTAGATCAGATCAGTCGCTAAGTCGTGTCCAATTCTTTGCGACCCCATAAACTCAGCACGCCAGGCCTCCCTGTCCATCACCAACTCCCAGAGGGCACTCAGACTCACATCCATCGAGTCAGTGATGCCATCCAGCCATCTCATCCTCTGTCGTCTCCCTTCTCCTCCTGCCCCCAGTCCCTCCCAGCATCAGAGTCTTCTCCAATGAGTCAATTCTTCGCATGAGGTGGCCAAAATACTGGAGTTTCAGCTTTAGCATCATTCCTTCGAAAGAAATCCCAGGGCTGATCTCCTTCAGAATGGACTGGTTGGATCTCCTTGCAGTCCAAGGGACTCTCAAGAGTCTTCTCCAACACCACACTTCAAAAGCATCAATTCTTCGGCGCTCAGCCTTCTTCACAGTCCAGCTCTCACATCCATACATGACCACAGGAAATACCATAGCCTTGGCTAGGTGAACCTTTGTTGGCACAGTAATGTCTCTGCTTTTCAATATACTATCTAGGTTGGTCATAACTTTCCTTCCAAGGAGTAAGCGTCTTTTAATTTCATGGCTGCAGTCACCATCTGCAGTGATTTTGGAGCCCAGAAAAATAAAGTCTGACACTGTTTCCACTGTTTCCCCATCTATTTCCTATGTAGTGATGGGGCCGGATGCCATGATCTTTGTTTTCTGAATGTTGAGCTTTAAGCCAACCTTTTCACTCTCCACTTTCACTTTCATCAAGAGGCTTTTGAGTTCCTCTTCACTTTCTGCCATAAGGGTGGTGTCATCTGCATATCTGAGGTTATTGGGATTTCTCCCAGCAATCTTGATTCCAGCTTGTGTTTCTTCCAGTCCAGTGTTTCTCATGATGTACTCTGCATATAAGTTAAATAAACATGGTGACAATATACAGCCTTGGCGTACTCCTTTTCCTATTTGGAACCAGTCTTTTGTTCCATGTTCAGTTCTAACTGTTGCTTCCTGACTTGCATACAGGTTTCTCAAGAGGCAGATCAGGTGGTCTGGTATTCCCATCTCTTTCAGAATTTTCCACAGTTTATTGTGATCTACACAGTCAGAGGCTTTGGCATAGTCAATAAAGCAGAAATAGATGTTTTTCTGGAACTCTCTTGCTTTTCCCATGATCCAGCAGATGTTGGCAATTTGATCTCTGGTTCCTCTGCCTTTTCTAAAACCAGCTTGCACATCAGGAAGTTCACGGTTCACATATTGCTGAAGCCTGGCTTGGAGAATTTTGAGCATTACTTTACTAGCATGTGAGATGAGTGCAATTGTGCGGTAGTTTGAGCAATCTTTGGCATTGCCTTTCTTTGGGATTGGGATGAAAACTGACCTTTTCCAATCTTGTGGCCACTGCTGAGTTTTCCAAATTTGCTGGCATATTGAGTGCAGCACTTTCACAGCATCATCTTTCAGGATTTGGAATAGCTCCACTGGAATTCCATCACCTCCACTAGCTTTGTTCGTAGTGATGCTTCCTAAGGCCCACTTGACTTCACATTCCAGGATGTCTGGCTCTAGGTCAGTGATCACACCATCATGATTATCTGGGTCATGAAGCTCTTTTTTGTACAGTTCTTCTGTGTATTCTTGCCACCTCTTCTTAGTATCTTTTGCTTCTGTTAGGTCCATACCATTTCTGTCCTTTATCGAGACCATCTTTGCATGAAATGTTCCTTTGGTATCTCTGATTTTCTTGAATAGATCCCTAGTCTTTCCCATTTTGTTGTTTTCCTCTATTTCTTTGCATTGATCGCTGAAGAAGGCTTTCTTATCTCTTCTTGCTATTCTTTGGAACTCTGCATTCAGATGTTTATATCTTTCCTTTTCTCCTTTGCTTTTCGCTTCTCTTCTTTTCACAGCTATTTGTAAGGCCTCCCCAGACAGCCATTTTGCTGTTTTGCATTTCTTTTCCATGGGGATGGTCTTGATCCCTGTCTCCTGTACAATGTCACGAACCTCAGTCCATAGTTCATCAGGCACTCTATCTATCAGATCTGGGCCCTTAAATCTATTTCTCACTTCCACTGTATAATCATAAGGGATTTGATTTAGGTCATACCTGAATGGTCTAGTAGTTTTCCCTACTTTCTTCAATTTCAGTCTGAATTTGGCAATAAGGAATTCATGGTCTGAGCCACAGTCAGCTCCTGGTCTTGTTTTTGCTGATTGTATAGAGCTTCTCCATCTTTGGCTGCAAAGACTATAATCGATCTGATTTAGTTGTTGACCATCTGGTGATGTCCATGTATAGAGTCTTTTCTTGTGTTATTGGAAGAGGGTATTTGCTATGACCAGTGCATTTTCTTGGCAAAACTCTGTTAGTCTTTTTCCTGCTTCATTCCATATTACAAGGCCCAATTTGCCTGTTACTCCAGGTGTTTCTTGACTTCCTACTTTTGCATTCCAGTCCCCTATAATGAAAAGAACATCTTTTTTGGGTGTTAGTTCTAAAAGGTCTTGTAGGTCTTCATAGAACCGTTCAACTTCAGCTTCTTCAACATTACTGGTTGGGGCATAGACTTGGATTACTGTGACATTGAATGGTTTGCCTTGGAAACGAACAGAGATCATTCTGTTGTTTTTGAGATTGCATATATAGTACGGCATTTCGGACTCTTTTGTTGACCATGATGGTCACTCCATTTCTTCTGAGGGATTCCTGCCCGCAGTAGTAGATATAATGGTCCTCTGAGTTAAATTCACCCATTCCAGTCCATTTTAGTTCGCTAATTCCTAGAATGTCGACATTCACTCTTGCCATCTCTTGTTTGACCACTTCCAATTTGCCTTGATTCATGGACCTGACATTCCAGGTTCCTATGCAATATTGCTCTTTACAGCATCAGACTTTGCTTCTATCACCAGACACATCCACAGCCAGGTCTTCTTTTTGCTCTGGCTCCATCCCTTCATTCTTTCTGGAAAGAATTACATTCATTCCAGAAAGAATGAAGAGGAGTCTTTTATAAGACTTTATATAAGAAGAGTCTTTATATAAAGAGGGTGGTTTATATAAGAAGAGGGTGGTTTAGATAAGAAGAGGGTGGTTTAGATAAGAAGAGGGTGTTTGGGAAGAAAGGTTTACAGAGCACAGTCACATGTGAAGCTGTAAGAAGATGGCCATCTACAAGCCAGGATGGGCGATTCAGAAGGAGCCAACCCTGCCATCACTTTGACCTTCTAGTCAAAGTGACTAGAAGGTCAAAGGACTTCTAGTCCTTACAGTTATGAGAAGTCTCTTTTGTTTAAAACACCCAGTCTATGGTACATTTTCATTGCAAAATAATACACTTTCCATCCAAACATTACTCCAAATCTAATATTTTCTAAGAAGGCTTTCCTGAAAACTCTGAATTGTTGTACCTTCATAGTCATCTTGCATTTTTATTTCACTTTATGTTTTTCATGAATTTTCTCTCTTCCATCTGATCACCGGTCGCAAAGGGATGTAAGTGATGGCTTGCTTGCTTATGTATGTTTCCATGTGTGTGTTCTCCACAGTGTGTGGCATTTGTAGTGTGTTGGGTGTGTGTTCTCCACAGTGTCTGCCATATTTCGAATAATGAGATAGTAGACATTCAGTAAATATTTAGATTGAATTTAAATATTCATATAATAGGATATTTATGAAATATACAAGCGATTGATGATTCGCCTTAATGAGTGGCCTTTGGGGTTCCCTTGGGTACAGACTATCAGCAGTTCTTTTTCTGTATCATGTTATGCCTTGCTAGCCGAACTCTTCTGTAGTTGACTATTGGGAGATTGAGAAGAGTGGAAGGGGTGAGATTCTTAAAACTGATTTTGGTGAGCCTATTAAAAATTGACATAACATCTCTGCTTCCAAAGTATTTGTTTTGACTACCTTGATGAAAAGTTTACAGAGAAAGAAGGCACTGCAAGATTTAAAGCTTGTAATCACCTTAAAGCAGATATGGAGATGAAAGCTTAGAAACCACCCTGTCTTTGAGAATCTTTTATCAATGTCTAAATTTTTAACGTTGGGACCATTGGATATCATTGGGATTGACACTGGAGTTATGAGAATTGCAGTGTCTGACTCTCAAAAATGAAGCAAGAGGATAAAAAATGTTTGCCAAATAACCAAGTTGTATGTGTTTGTGTATGTGTGAACTATACATATACTATATACAATGACATGCACACAATAAAATCATAGTCTTATGCCACCACCACTTTAACTTTACCTCCCTCCGAAGTAAGCATCATTTTCCCAATAATATCAAATTAGCCTTGACTAAATACAAAATCATTTACATATTTTAAGCACCAAACATCAAAGGACTATTTATGGAAATAAATATTATTGGCTTTGAACACATTTACTTCTGAGTTTAGATAAGTCAGAAAACAAAAATATAATAAGCTCTCTGGGTTCTATTGAGTATGGACACATTTGATGGCTTGTGTAAAATCTATGCTGAACTTTTTCTATAAGAATTAGGTTTCCCAAAAGTGATGCCTGCCAAGTTACTTTTTTTGCCAATTTCTAATTTGGCAAGTAGCTTTTCTTATTTGTTTGTTGAACTCTGTACTTAATATATTCTCAGGGATCGGACACGTGAAAAATGATTACTTGGTGAATTTACATGGAGAAGTAATTAAGAATGCTCTTTTGAGGTAACTGAGGTTTATAAAAGAAATATCACCTTTTTAGGTTCATGGGAAGATCATGGGACATTGTGACTATTGCAATTCTCATATTTTCCCCTGAGCCAGGTTTCACAAGTTTTCCAGATAACTCTTTTGCCATTGAAGAGGCTAGATAATTCCTGCCTTTAATCAATACCTATTTCCCACCCCCAACCCCCACCTCCCACACACAAAAGAATGGAAAGAAAGAGCAAAGAGTAGGAAATAAAAGAACAACATATCAGGGTATGATTTCCATTCTTTTGAGGATTTTAAGTTCATGCTTTGAAATTTCTCAGCCGATGCTGCTGCTGATTTTTTTAAAATATAGTATTAAAGAGGAATTGCATCCCAGGAAGTCTTTAATCAAGAGTTAGGACTGTGCAGTTGAAAGAACCCATAATTTCAAATTACTAAACACATGTTTTTTTCCCCCACCCCCTGCTTCCTCTGGATGTAAAAAAGTAGTTTTTAAATGAAGATGCAAATTACTATTTGTTCATGATAACTTTTGCATGCTACTTGGTTTACATTTTAAAAAATGATCTGATAAATACAAACTTCACCACAGGGGATTGCAAAGACTGGTTTGCTAGTTTAATTTAATTTTTAAATTAGTAAGTGTGGTCTGAAGTGTACACTTTCTGTCTTCAGACCTGAAAGACCTTTGAATATGGAATTGGTCTTGATATGCTTGTAACGGAATCAGTGTTTTCAGAAACCTCAGGATCCAATTATTGGTGTTCCAGACAAGATATTACTGGTCCCTTTATCAGTTGTAGTATCTCCTGTCTGTCCTCAGCTGAAGACCCAGCCTAATCTGGTGGGACAAATTAAACAGTTAGAAGATGAGAATGGTAAGGGGTTAACATGTACACCCTACTATGTATAAAATAAGTAAACAAGGATCTGCTGTATAGCACAGGGAACTATATTCAGTATCCAGTGATAGCCTATATTGGCAAGCAGTCAGAAAAATAATATATATATATATATGGTTGGATAGCATCACAGACTGAATGGCCATGAACTTGGGCAAATTCCAGGAGATCGTGAGGGGCAGGGAGGCTTGGCATGCTGCAGTCCAAAGAGTTGGAAATGACTTAGCAACTGAACAACAATATATATGTGTGCATATATATGTGTGTGTGTGTGTGTGTGTGTATGAATCATTTGAAACTAATGCAGCCTTATAAATTAACTATTTGTTGCTGTTGCTAAGTCACTTCAGTCGTGTCCAACTCTGTGTGACCCCATAGACGGCAGCCCACCAGGCTTCCCTGTCCCTAGGATTCTCCAGGTGAGAACACTGAAGTGGGTTTCCATTTCCTTCTCCAATGTATGAAGGTGAAAAGTGAAAGGGAAGTCGCTCAGTCGTGTCCGACTCTTCATGACCCCATGGACTGCAGCCTACCAGGCTCCTCCATCCGTGGGATTTTCCAGGCAAGAGTCCTGGAGTGGGGGTGCCATCGCCTTCATGTAAATTAACTATGCTATGCTATGCTAAGTCACTTCAGTCATGTCCGACTCTGTGTGACCCCATAGACGGCAGCCCACCAGGCTCCCCCGTCCCAGGGATTCTCCAGACAAGAACACTGGAGTGGGTTGCCATTTCCTTCTCCAATGCCTGAAAGTGAAAAGTGAAAGTGAAGTCACTCGGTCGTGTCCAACTCTTAGCGACCCCATGGACTGCAGCCTACCATTAAAAAAAAAAAGTCTGATACCCATTACTGGGATCCTTGGTCATTCTCAACACTTTTTTTTTTTTTTAGTTAACTATACTTCACTATACTTCAATTTAAAAAAAAAAAAAAAAGTGTTGAGAATGACCAAGGATCCCAGTAATGGGTATCAGACTAAGTCTTTGGCCATAATAATTTATACTATAACTTAAAACTATCAGGCCAAGTCTTTGGCCATAATAACTTATGACTATCTTTAATAGTTAAAGATTATGTTCATATGTAAGTTACAGGCTGCTAAGCTGCTAAGTCACTTCAGTCATGTCCAACTCTGTGTGACCCCATAGACGGCAGCCCACCAGGCTACCCCCGTCCCTGGGATTCTCCAGGTGAGAATACCGGAGTGGCTTGCAATTTCCTTCTCCAATGCATGAAAGTGAAAAGTGAAAGGGAAGTTGCTCAGTTGTATCCGACTCTTAGCGACCCCATGGACTGCAGCCTACTGGGCTCCTCCGTCCGTGGGATTTTCCAGGCAAGAGTACTGGAATGGGTTGCCATTGCTTTCTCCCAAGTTACAGGAAACCCTGCTAAACAGTGGGTTAAGCTAATTTAATATTTTATTCTGTCTTAACAAGAAATCAGACTATTTCCAAGTCTGGGCATATATTTTGTGGATCCAGGATGTCTGGTGAATATGTCTATAATTTTCTTGATTTTTTTACTTCCTGGATCCAGTATGGCTGCTTAATCGTTTGCTATCCTATTCAAATTCCTAAAAGTTTAAAGGAGGTGAAAAACAGTAGAAAAATATGGGAGAAGGAAAAAGCAACATCTGTATTGGAAAATAAACATTTTCCCCCAAATTCTTAGCAGACTTTTGCATGAATGTCATCAGCCAGAACAGTGACATGTGACCACTCTTACGCAATGGGATATGAGATAGTAGGCTTTTAGCTTTCCATAGTAAAAGAAAAACAAAGAAAGGAATATGAACAAGCTCAAATAAACAAAACTGTAAAATCTGCCACAGATCAAGCCAGAGTTTTACTACATGAAATTAATGAAGCAAAGAGCCCAAGGAAAGCTGCTAGACATCACAGCAAGCTCAGTAAGAATTTCCCCATCATAACTAATGACACTTATCCAAAGATAAGCAAGAATCTATGTATATATTCAGGACAGAATGTTGAGTTATCTCACAAATCTGAATCTAGTGGAATTTAGCATAATAGAATTTTTTGCTTAGTTCTACCTTAAACCCCATCTCATTACCCCTAAATTGCATACAAAACCTGAAACTGTTTTGAATTACTTATTTGGGGAAACATCCTTCTTTTATGAGAAGCCAATAGTTTTCTATTTCTGTAGGCTCATGAGGACTTTTCATAATGTGGACACGTTATACCCCAAGTTGTCCCATGGTAGAGACAATTTCACCATGAAATAGTGAGCCTTGGGTCACTGCAAATGCCCCAGGGTGGATACGGTAGAAATTCTTATTCCAAGTGAAGAATGGATCTCTGAAGTTCATCACAAATAGTATGAAAAATAAAGAAAATCTGGAAAAATTAGATAAATTGCAAATATGGTTTCAGATCCACCTCCTTCCAAAGAAGACCTGGGAGGTTCTGGTGCTGTTGTGTGCGTGTTAATTCAAGTGTGCAACTTCTCTTCATTGAAGGCATGCTCAGAGCAATGCTGAGAACTGTAGCAATCTGTCTCACATCAGAGAAATCCCCCAGTGAGATCTGCCCAGCATAGAATTTCCTGGCACAGTATGGTGAGATTCACTCTAAGCACATTACTTTAGCTATGATATCACTGGGAAGGAACAGAATGTATCTTTTCATAGTCCCAGTTTTTTGCTCCATCCTGCAAATGACACATGTTACCAGTTTTCTGTGGATGAGCTTCAGCACTTACAGAGTCTGTGGTTTGCAGTCTTCCTGGTAGGGCTGCCCTTGTGGCTCAGATGGTAAAGAATCTGCCGGCAATGCAGGAGACCTGGGTTTGATCCCTAGGTCAGGAAGATCCCCTGTAGAAGGAAGTGGCAACCCACTCCAGTATTCTTGCCTGGAGAATCCAATGGACAGAAGAGCCTGGCGGGCTATAGTCCAAGAGGTTGCAGAGAGTCAGACACGACTGAGCAACTAACAGTTTGGTGTAGGAAAAAGCTCCTTGTCCATTCCCCAAACTGTTCCCCTCACTCTGGCTCCATTCCTCCACATGGACTAGCTCTACCTACTTAACGATATGTTGATTTTCTTCAACAAGAGTTCCAGATTTCTGGCTCCACGTTCCATAATTATGATACCCAGAGTAAACAAGAATGTACATATTAAAAAGATGGGCTCAATGAGCAATGCTTTGAGGAAGTTAGGTTATGATGAGAGTAAGACAGGAAACTAGAATAGTGTCCTCAAAGTTGTTTAATTCCAAACAATGATAGAGGCTGTTTATAACAGTCAAAGAATGATATGAGATTTTAATGAGTAAAATGTTAGAAACTTAGAAATATAGAGCAATAATTCATAAATAATGCGTGTGTTCTCAGTTGCTCAGTTGTGTCCAATTCTTTGCAACCCCATGGACTGTAGCCTGCCAGGCACCTCTGTTCATGGAATTTCCCAGACAGTAATACTGGAGTGTGTAACCATTTCCTTCTCCAGGAGATCTTCCCAATGCAGGGATAGAACATGCATCTCCTGTATTGCAGGCAAATTCTTTACCACTGAGTCACCTGGGAAGCTCCTTATAAATAATAGATCCACACAAAAAACTACATTACTGAGTTTTGAGGTCAATGGGGTATTTATTCTGCCAGTGGTCAAAACATGGGTGAGAAGAAACGAACAATAAATAATGGAAAACAAAGCAATTTTAGGTCGTTTTTTTTTTTTTTCCTTCAAAATGGCATTTCCTTTTTTTGGACCTGCTTTCAAGTTAGTTGGAGAATTTGCAAGAAAAAACATGTTTGCAGTGGCAGAATTAATTACAAGGAAGTGTAGTAGGAAATATCACATGTCCCTGCTTGTTACCATGTGAGGGGCAGTGTTTCTCTGGGAATATTAGACATCCACACCCTTGTTAACTTTGGACTTGGTTTGCTTCTCATTTTGGCCAAAAAAAAAAAAATGTGAGAAGACAGGATATATGCCACATCCCATCAGCAGCTTTAAGAACCATTGTGTGTTTCAACCATCTCTATTGCTCTTTCTCTGTGCCGCAGAATGACATGCCATAAATAAGAGCAGCTTGTTCACCCTAGGTCTCCAGATTAGAAGAGAGTGGAACAGAGCTGAAACCATTAATTCACAATAGTGAACTTGAAACATCGATAAAATATAAGTTCATGAATGAGACATACGTTTTCTTGTTTAAACATATCTCTGGGATATCTGGGTTATTTGTTACTGCATCAGAGCTGACTACTACAGAACTTTTTATGCTTTCTTATTTTATAAGTGGATACCACCCTCACTGGACTGCTCCCAAAAGCCCAGAATAATGGTTTAAGTTTTCCTTTCTTTCCTCTTAGGAGAGCATATCTCCACAACCCAGAGTGGAAACATTTTAACTTAAAACTTAAAGAGGACCAAAGGAATATAAAATGCTGGGTCTTTTCCTCTTTATGATGTATGGAAATTCTTGCAATTAAAACAGATTTATCTGTTTGGAGAGAATGGTGGGCAGACATAGAGTAAATGTCAATGATCAAAAAGGCAATGCTAACATTTTCTTAAACAAAGATAATCCTCTTATACTAACCCTTTGCAATATGAGAAGGAAGGATTTCTACAAAATAGGTTATATACATAGTTTATTCACTTTAGGGATGTAATAAACTATTATTGACTTTTCGGACTTGAACATTATTCTATGTGGCACATTTTATAATTGCTTGTGCTCCTTGGCAGACTGTTGGAGGCTTCATTCTCTAGAAATCTTTTAAAGTAATTGCTGACTTCAGGAAAACTGATTAGTAAAGCCGCATTGAATAACTGGAGGTCTCTTGTGATGTTTTGCCCGAATAATTCACGTAAGCACTGTGATATAGGTTCTTTGAAACTTTCCTTTTCCTTCATATGTTTCAAGAGACGATTTATCTCAGGTCACACAGGTGAAATACGGTACAGATTATTTTCAAATAGTACTCTACCTAAATGCAGAAGCCCCAGGTAGAGTTCTATAGGAAATGTGCTTCCTGGACAAATGTTGAGTTTAAGCATTGTCATCTTATATACAGTTGTAGTTAAAAGGGTCCTTGCGGACATAGGACTTACACATGTATCTTTCTACTGTCTGAGGAGACTCCTAAAAGTCAACACGTTTTGCCACATGCAAGTGCAGTTCTCAACCTGAAATGAATGACTAAAATAGGTTGTTTTTGATTGAAGAACGTTCTCTTGAAATAATAATATTCAGGCATCATGACCTCCATTATGTGGCCATCATATTAGCTATGACAAATGGGGACATTCCAATGGTGTCCAGGTTCCTCAAGTCATTTTGCATGATGCAAGACAGGGTACTCATCTTAAATAAACAGACTTTTCAAAGTGCACAAGTTTCTGAGTTTTCCAAAAGAAATCCAATAATAAAGTCAACATGTAACCTTCATCTACACTGTAGAAATATTATACTACATTTTAGCTTCTAGGTAAAAAAGGCATCTGAGTTTGCTCTCTATGAGAATGTTCTAATCACATACTGTAAAGTTGCACTGAAATTGTCAAGTAGATCAACGAAACACGTATAACATTTAGTGATATGACATTTGCTGGTATGTAACTCTCTTGGGACTATGTTACTCTGTTGCGATATAACCCTTTTATAAATTTTGAAATATTCACAGTGTCTAAGGTATGCTAATTAATTAACAATGTTTCCAAAATGCAAATAATAAACAAATTGTTTATATACATGTTATATGTATGCATATATATAAATTTAGACTTTTGAATATACATATAGGAATAGGTACATACAAATGTATATGTATATCTATTACTATATGTGTGTGTATATATATATATATGTATATATATATATATATATACTCTAAATCTAAATTTTTGCAAAAGCAAACATTTGTCACAAGTACTTTTTTAGCCAATACTATGTTTTTGATTAGTCTTCTATTTTCGCTTTAAAAATGGAAAGGCTGTTTAAAAGTTTGAACCTTATTCAAAACAATAGTATCAACTGTCTTTGAAACTGTCTTTGAACATAATCGCTTTATTTCAGTAGCACCTGTACTCACTTTCCAGGACACACTAGTTATTTTAGATTAACAACTCTGACAAGATGCTTTCATTGCCATCAGCATCTCAGACTTGAAGACATTCTAGGTTTTATCTTTGGGAAAAAGTTGAAATTACAGTTGAACTTAATTAAAGATAATAAAACAAATTATAAATGTATACAGAAATCAACAATGACCAATTATACCTTGAGAATGGGATTTTAGAATGAAATCGTAGGAAATGTTGTAAAGTTCATTTTACATGTATAATAATGTGTCAAAATAACTGGTTAATAATTACCTAAATTTTATTTCCATGTGATAATTATTATTTACTTCAAAACTATTTGTGTAAACTAGTAGTAAACTAGCATATGTGTTTATATGAAAATCTTCATTTACTAAGTCAACAGTTATTTAGCTCATTTTTTTGGAACTAAATACTACATGTTTAGGATTATAGCATGAAAGGTTAAGCAAAAGAATAACAAAATGATTTGCCATCATGGTGCTACATTGTAGTGGAGGTAACAAATAATAAGGAAATAAAAAAAATTTTAAAAATTAGAATTTGTCAGATAATTCTAGGTGCATGGAGAGAAATTAAGCAAGCAGAGGGTAGGGAATGAAAGGAGGCAGGGGTGATATTTTCAAGTGAGCACTTAGGAAAGGCTTCACTGGAGGAGATATCGAACATAGTGCAATGATCCTGAGAAAGGAACGTGCCTGGAATATCTTTGAGCTTTAAGAATACTGGTACGTCTAACATGGGGTGGGGTGATAGAGTAGGAAACGAGAATCCTTGAAGAGCCTCGGAAAATTATGTAGGGCCTTGTGGAGAAATCCTCTTTCTCCAAGAGAAATGGGACATTATAGCAAAGTTTCAAGAGATCCATAATTTTGTATGTCTTGTTTTTGAAAATAGATTGTGTGACTGGGGTCAGACTAGAAGCAGGGAGAGTAGTCAGGAGACTTTGAAATAATCTAGGTAGGAGAAGAAGATAGCCTGGAGCCTGGTGGGATCATGAAGATAGCGAGAATGGTCATATTCTACAAATATTTGGAACTGGAGTATACAAAATTTAGTGACAGTTTAGTTTTCCATTGTGAAAGAAGCAAAGTAGTTGAGAATGATGCCAAGTTTAAAATCATTGCTCATGTTTTGGTTGACAGTCAGAATAAGGGATCTCTTTCAAAAGGTAAACTTATGTCCCTGGGCTTTTGAAGTCAAGGGTATTATTAGAACTCACAGATTTCACAATCTGGAATGAGAAGTTTTTCATCTTTATTTTTAGAAATTTAACATTTTCATTAATTATGAAAGTAGACAAGACACAACTGTAGAATTAGCAATAACTATAGCTTTATCGCCTTTGACTGCGTGGATCACAATAAACTGTGGGAATTCTGAAAGAGATGGGAATACCAGACCACCTGACCTGCCTCTTGAGAAACCTATATGCAGGTCAGGAAGCAACAGTTAGAAGTGGACATGGAACAACAGACTGGTTCCAAATAGGAAAAGGAGTACGTCAAGGCTGTATATTGTCACCCTGCTTATTTAACTTACATGCAGAGTACTTCATGAGAAATGGTGGACTGGAAGAAACACAAGCTGGAATCAAGATTGGAGGGAGAAATATCAATAACCTCAGATATGCAGATGACACCACTATTATGGCAGAAAGTGAAGAGGAGCTAAAAAGCCTCTTGATGAAAGTGAAAATGGAGAGTGAAAAAGTTGGCTTAAAGCTCAACATTCAGAAAACGAAGATCATGGCATCCCGTCCCATCACTTCATGGGAAATAGATGGGGAAACAGTGGAAACAGTGTCAGACTTTATTTTTGGGGCTCCAAAATCACTACAGATGGTGACTGCAGCCATGAAATTGAAAAACGCTTACTCCTTGGAAGGCAAGTTATGAGCAACCTAGATAACATACTGCAAAGCAGAGATATTACTTTGCCAACAAAGGTCCATCTAGTCAAGGCTATGGTTTTTCCTGTTTTCATGTATGGATGTGAGAGTTGGACTATGAAGAAGACTGAGTGCCGAAGAATTGATGCTTTTGAACTGATGTGTTGGAGAAGACTCTTGAGAGTCCCTTGGACTGCAAGGAGATCCAACCAGTCCGTTCTGAAGGAGATCAGCCCTGGGATTTCTTTGGAAGGAATGATGCTAAAGCTGAAACTCCAGTACTTTGGCCACCTCATGTGAAGAGTTGACTCATTGGAGAAGACTCTGATGCTGGGAGGGATTGGGGGCAGGAGGAGAAGGGGACGACAGAGGATGAGATGGCTGGATGGCATCACTGACTCAATGGACGTGAATCTGAGTGAATTCCGGGAGTTGGTGATGGACAGGGAGGCCTGGCGTGCTGCGGTTCCTGGGGTCGCAAAGAGTCGGACACGACTGAGCAACTGAACTGAACTGAACTGATAGCATTATCACCAATAGGATTAACACGTATATTCATAGTGCATTACATTTGCTAATCTCTCAAAGTGACATTTACACTCATCAGTATTTCCCAATAATTATTAGCAATTATATCTGCTCCCAGACCTTATTAATTAGTGTTTTAATAAAGAACTACATCTATCACAATTTAAAATATCTTGGTTAACTTAAGTTCAACATAATAGTAATTTGTATTTTATTTTAGGCATATTTTTTTTAGATATTAATCTGAAAAGCTGTCTGTAGTCTTCGGGAGAATGCCAAAAGGGTCTATGTCACCAAAAAAGTTAAAAGCACTTACTTTTGCCAAGTGCAATAGTACACATCTTTGGAGTGTATGCCAACGTGCACTTTCAAAGGTAGCATAGATAATAGCAATAATAATAAAAATTGTATTAATGATGAATCATCATGTAATTACTCTGTGCCAGGAATGTTATCTGTTTTCCATAGAAAACCTATCAGGCAATGGTTATCTTCATTTTATATAGAAGAAAATTGAGAATTAGAAAGTATTAGGATATAAGGTCATACACCTGGTAAGTACAGATTCAAATTTAAATCTGTTTCCTAAATGTATCCTCTTTACCAACAAAAGATACTGCTTCAACCATGGAAAGATCAAACTGGTGATGTAAAATACCACATCAGGACTCTATTTCAAGAAATGACAGATCAAGCATTCTATAGCCATTTTTTAGGGAGATAGGATAGCATAAAAGCAACATAAGGAATATTTTCTATGGTCAAGAAAACATTTTCCTCCTTTTCAGGGGGTTTAATGTAGAGTGAAGATAGTATCACTTCTTTTCTGATCCTTTAAATCATGTGTGTTCTTTGTAAAGCATTTGCAACCATTCACAGACTGTTTTGGATGAAAGAAAAGGTCCACTGGAATGCAGTTGATGAGACAACCAATGTTGATATTTTGAGCACTGTCCTTTCAATTACCTCTTTTGTTATACATACATTTATATGTATACTTTGACGTAAGTGCGGTCAAATAGCAATACATCTTTTAAGAAGGAATATTATGCCTTTTTTCTCATCCTGTCTTCACAGTTGTGTCTCATTCTCACACACCCACTCTTAGGGGAAGCCGTGTTATTCACCTAACATATGCCCTCCACCGCAAGGGAAAACGCGACAAGGACTTAGACGTGATTTGGGCAATCATTGGCTAAGAGTACGTATAGTTTAGCATCTAAGGGTGTTTGCCAGGCACACCACATTCAGTCTGCCAGGGCTTGATGTAGACCTCACCAGGCTTATTATCCAACTTTGAACAGCATATTTGATACATCATTGCTTCATCTGTAAAATAGGATTACAGTACTATTTAATGCTGTTTACCTCAATGAATGTGAGTTTTCAATGAGTCATTGCATGAAAACTTTATACAAGAATATGTGCTCAGAGTCAGAAGCTGTAGTTATTGAGCTGTTGTCTTGCAGTCCTACTTTGCTCCTTTCCTGGCACCAGGGTAGCTCTAAGTCACGTGTAAGTGCTTCCTGGTTAACTGGGGATAACCAGCAGGAGAACTCAAAGCCTGCCTTCCACCTGGGCAATATCAGTGGCCTTCTCTGCATTTATTGTTCAGATCTCAAAATATATCAGGCAGTGCTTAATAAATAGGTGATACAAGTCACATGACACATACAGATTTGTTTTCAGGAATAAAATAATGCAATGACTTTTATAGGAGGGCATAAAACACATCTTTGGAAGGAATGATGCTAAAGCTGAAACTCCAGTACTTTGGCTACCTCATGCGAAGAGTTGACTCATTGGAGAAGACTCTGATGCTGGGAAGGATTGGGGGCAGGAGGAGAAGGGGATGACAGAGGATGAGATGGCTGGATGGCATCACTGACTAGATGGATGTGAGTCTGAGTGACCTCTGGGAGTTGGTGATGGACAGGGAGGCCTGGCGTGCTGCGATTCATGGGGTCACAAAGAGTCGGACACGACTGACGGACACGACGACTGACGGAACTGAACTGAACTGAAAACACATCTAGTTAGATAGTCTGGGAAACTAATTTTTTTCAAGTATTTAATTTTTATTTCTCTGATGAGATCTTGTTAAGAAAACCAAGATTATAGGTCATTCCTATCTATCACCCTTTCATTTTTGGTCTTCAGAGCTAAGCCATGGGCTTTAGAGACTAACACCTTTTACTGATTGCTATCAGATTATAGTTAGCTGATTAAAAGAAAAAAAAATGAGAAAAGGAAAATAGGGCATAATTTGTTAGAGAAGATTGTTAAACAGCATTTTACCATTTTTCTAAGATTTTCAGCACTAGCAGTGGTTTCATCAGGTTTAGTATATTATGAGGAAAGCATGAGAGGTGAGATGTTACAGAAGTCTAAGAAAAATATTTACTTGTCAACTGAAACAGGTTCACACTTGTTTTCACTTGATCTGTGAGCTTCACTGAAAAGGTGAAATATGTTTTTCAATACAAACCTAGAAAATGTCAGAGAATGAATTTGGAAGGCAAGTAGTTTGGAACTATTTTCTTCATTAAAATATGAATGGAGAGTTGACTCATTGGAGAAGACTCTGATGCTGGGAGGGACTGGGGGCAGGAGGAGAAGGGGACGACAGAGGATGAGATGGCTGGATGGCATCACTGACTCGATGGATGTGAGTCTGAGTGACCTCTGGGAGTTGGTGATGGACAGGGAGGCCTGGCATGCTGCAGTTCATGGGGTCACAAAGAGTCGGACACGACTGAGCGACTGATCTGATCTGATGGTATCCATGGTTCTTTAGAGATTAACATTTTCTTAGGCAGTTTTGTTCATATGCAGAGAGTACATTGAATTTCATGTTCATTGCTTAATATGCTTATTTTTATTCATTCACAAATTTCAAGGTCTCTTCATTGAACATTTAGTAATGTTATAGTCATGCTTTTATATACTTTAAGCAAAGTTCTTCTTAGCCTCCAAATGTTATATGTTATGTCATGCACCACATCGTCATGCCTGGGAGCATGCTGGCTGAGCTTCTGCCATACTCCAAAGCCCTGAGTCTTTTCCTGAGTTAAATATTATTCAATACATCCATGTCTCTCTGCTGTCAGTGGGGCATTGAACTACTGTCTTCAAAAAACGGGCATTAAAGATTCCTGTGTCCTTGTCCTGAGTGGCAATTGATCACTTTAAACTATGTAATCCCATCAGCTTGTAAATATGGAATATATTCGTTCTCACAAAATACATTATTCCGTCCAGTTCTCCATTAAAGCCTACCTCCTAGTTTTCAGCCTGTGAGACTTTGGAAGTTAATATATACTTTATTTCCTTTAGAGTGAGCTACTTCATTATTTTTAAAATTTATACCCTCCATTTGTTTGGAAATTATTCTAGATAATTTTTAAAATGCCAAATAAGGTCATTATTGAGTCTCATCACTGCAAGATGTAGATTTGTTTGTATTTCACTAATTGACCTTAATGTAGTATTTTCACTGGAAGCCACTTCTTAGCCATCTAAAGAAAATATCTGTGTATCAGTGTCACAGCGTGGCTTATGACTGTAATCATTTAGAAAATAGGTAATACTTAAAGGTAGTATGATATTTTCAAATTATGTTATTATCATGCATCTGAAGAGCAAAATTTATGCTTTAAGGACAGTTCATGGAATAGGGAATTGTTCACTGAATTTTATTAAAATGAATAAATAGATTTCAGTTTGTATAAACAGTAGGATTATAGGATACTTTCTCAGGCTCTGAGGGTAGGCAGAGAAACGAAAGGGAATGAAGTGTGTTGAAATAGTAACAGTGGTTAGCCGTCATCATGATCAGACCATGGTTGACTCAGGTTCTAGGTTTTTATTTTCTTTTGTTTTGTCTTTCTCTATTGTGATCACACATTACTTTTGTAATCAGGAGACAACAAATTAATAAATAACTAGTGGTCCAGAATCAGACATTTTTTTCCTGCATTCTTTCCACAAATGAAGTCACTGGGTGGAACTGAATCACAGGCAGTCCTATTCAGTGAACTCTCGGATAAAATACACAGTGAAAATTCTTTCAGCATGCCACAGATTTCATTTGAGAACACATCAAAGTGATGGAACAAAAGCAGATGGTGCAATAGTGGGATTATAGGAGGGTTGCAGGGAAGCACAAGAACTAGAAATGTACAAGGGCTATAGGGGTGGAGCAGAGGGGTAAGCAGGTGAGGGCTGGGGAAGGGGCAGAAGAATGGGAACACAGAACTTGACCTCTGGGCCAGGAAGGAAGGAGGCCTTCCCTCAGACCCTGCTCAGATGCTTTTTCTGAAAATATTCTGAGCTTAATGTTTCATGATCAATTCCAAGTTAAAATATGGTTAAGATTCTACTGTTTTCTTTTTTCTGGGTATTTTGTGGAGGATCAGCCTTTTAAATTGACATTAAAAAAAAAATGAGTTTCAGAGTTACTATTGGAAATACAGTAGGTGGATCTGTACCAAAGGTTACATAATTGGTTATGTACCAAAATGCCTTCTAGCTAAGAGAGAAGAAATACGAACCATTGTTCCTAAACTGATAGAAAATCTCCGCACTTTTGGCAAAGGAGAGCCAAGCTTGGAGAAGATTTTGTCCTTTTTAATAACCCAAGAAGTGATTCTTTCTCTGTTAATATGTGGATGTCAGGTGTGCCCAACAGGGAAAAGGAAGGCTCGTCTGTCATATGACTGAAATCCCATCTTGCTCTTGCCGTGTTTTAGAATGTTCTCTTTCACCGCTGATCACACTTACTTTTCAGGGGGGATAAGTGCTCTCCATGGGTATATATTTGTTGTTGTTCAGGAGCTAAGTTGTGTCTGACCCTTTGTGATCCTATAGTCTGAGGCATTTCAGAGTCCTCTGTCCTCCACTGTCTCCTGGAGTTTGCTCAAATTCATGTCCGTTGAGTCGGTGATAAGATCTAGCTGTCTCATCCTCTTTACAATATAGGAAACATCATTTATTTCTCATTCAGATCACTTCTGGACTTACAATTAGTTGCTGAGAAGTAAAGAATGGTCTGTTCTATTTTGAATTAGCATCAGATAAATGATAGCAAGAAATGTATCTTTCTATTCTTTGTAGTGTACCTGAGAGTTCTTTATCCTCACACTAAGCATGCATCTACTGGTCATTTAAAAGAAATAAAAAAAATACAACAAAGGAATAATCTGGTCTCACCACCCTCAGATACACACAGTTACAGAAGGGACACTGTTCCAGTATATAAAGGAAATCATTTCAGTTGAAATGTTCATCCCTTTATATGTTTTAACATAAGTTTAGTTTTAAAAGATTCTGCAAATTAGTAGGCACAAAAACAAATTTTTGAGAGGAAGCTTCCCCTATTAGTAGCATGGACTACAGGGGTAAAACCAAAGTCAAATTATAAACTATAGAGATGTTCCTCTTGTCATTGTCAAATGATATGACCAAATAAAATAGCTTGTGGATTTACTGAAAATCATTAATCACATTGATTAAGGACCTGCAGTAACATGCTTGGATTTAGTAAGAATTGTTGACCATTAGTCCCAAACTGTGTTTTTAGCTAACATTCTGTTTTTTCATTAATAAGTATAAATTGAAGACAATTTCCATGTTGGAAGAGTGAACACTGTGGATTGTTTGTAAATTGGCCAACAATGTACTTCAGTCAGTTTTTCTTGGCAAATTTGTACTTAATATCATCCATTGCCAAAAATCCGTTCCATAATGATGTCATCAACAGTTTGGGATGAGAAAAAGCTAAAAGAATGCAGATGGGAAAGTAATTCCTTCATGTTTTATTAGCTGTATGTGTTTTTCCCCCTCTGATTTTTCCTTGTTGGGTTAGCAAACTAAAATCCTTGTCTGAATCTTGTAGTCTTATACATTCAATCCCGCCCGCCCCCCTCCATAATGACTGATCATGTTATTTTCTTATTGAGTGTTTCGTTAAAATATTAATATTAATAAGGCCTTATAACTTGTGAGAAACTTATCATCATAAGTTTAGATACAACAGATTATAATTTTAGATAAAAGTACCAGGAGGTTTTATCCCTGGCATCCTATATCATGATGTCTGGTAGACTGGGCAAATAATCGGGCTTTTTGGTTACCTGTTATCATGACAGGAAAAAAAAAAAAAAATAAGAGCAGACAAAACTTGTGCTTGAAAAACAAAATTATAGTAAAACCCTCTTTGACATTGTGGCATTTATTCTAAAATACAGGGCTAACGCCATGTTAACATAAGTGTATGTGACTCTCCCATTAAAACGTATTCAATTATCCTAGAGACCCACTGACTCATAGATTCTCTGTGACATTAATGGGGTTATCAAGATATGGTCTTTGAATTTCTTTGACTATCCATCTACATTTAATAAGCTGAACTGTCTTTAAATACCACGTGTGGGAGTGAAAAAAAAAAAAAACCTGGGTTAATTACATGCCCTAGTATATGCAAATTTATTTTTTATATGCCATTCAAGCTTTTATTTCTTTAAGGTTGAAAAATGTTCTTATGTGAATAAATGTGGTTATAAATACTTCTTTATAAAATGGATGTTTCTTCAGTGAATATTTATTATGTACTTCTTATGGGCAAGGATAGGCTGTCCTCAGCTGTGTCTTCATGGAGGTTGATATCTTTAGGTGATTTAAGATGTGTGTTAAAATGTCTGTGGTACAAGGTAGAAAGTGGTGAGTTTTGTGAGAAATTTAAAGAAAACAAAAAGAACTCTAGTTATTCAGGAGAAGGAGATTAGACTTAGCTGGGGAAGGTCATTACTTGGAACTCAGGGCTAGCTTTCATGCTGAGGCCTGCTGGGACTACATATAATTTAGGATATGGATGAGGCTCAGATTATCTGGGGTCTGGGTCATCTCATTGTGCTCTGAATTAAGAAGGTTCATTGGGTCTTCCCCATCATGAACACTAAAGTCCTTTCAATCTGTGATTCTTCCATTGTTGTTAAATCACCAAGTTATGTCTGACTCTTTGTGACCCCATTGACTGTATAGCCCACCAGGCTCCTCTGTCTGTGGGGTTCTCCTGGCAAGAATACTAGAGTGGGTTGCCACGTCCTTCTCCAGGGGATCTTCCCTGAACAGGAATCGAACCTGCATCTCCTGCATTGGCAGGCAGATTCTTTACCATTGAGCCACCAGGGAAGCCCAATTCTTCCATTACTGTCACTTCAAATTGTTGAGTTCAAATCACAAGTCTTTTGTTTACTCAAACTTCAGCTTATTTGCAATTGCAGTTTACTCATTGGTTTTTCTGTCTCACATGTCAATTTCTGCTCATGGGACCAATAGCCCGGCTCTCTGTCTTTCTTTGTTTTAAGTCTTAAGAGACAATCTCATGGGCCAGCTGGTCACACCCTGAGTGGGCAGCCTATCAGCTGGTGTCCCTGGATTAGATGCCCCTCCCTGGTACAGTCACCTCCATCTAGGGATCTGAAAGCAAACACTTGGCTATCTGACTGTAGGACTCTTACTTTGTCAGGAACTAAAAAGAAAGACGCCTTCCCAGATAGACAGTGGGGATGTGGCCACCTATCTGGAAAGTGGTTCATTGAAGGCATTTTGGAGGAAAAGATATATGAGCTGCCCTCGTCTACAGGCTCGCTTTGCTCCTTTTCTTCTGTTAAAATGGCAGAGGTGTCCCTCACACATTCTAAGTCCAGTTCATCTACCCATGTGCCTTGCAGCTTATCACCTACCACATAAGGACTCCTGCTCACTGGGTATTTTTATTTTGTGCATTCATATGTTCAAGGCATAAGGCTTCTCATGTATCTTGTTGAAAGAAAATTACTGAAAAGTTAAGGGAATCAACTTTTCAGTGTTGAAGTTACCGACCTGTGAGAATGAAGTGATAACATTATTAAAGACATTCGCACAGGAAATAAGAAATAATTTTCTTTACTGAGCTTATAGCATGATCTTAGCAGTACATCTCAGAGTGGAAGTGATGTGTTGTGATTGTCTGTGATTATCTTTGGCTTTGTTTAGCTGGCACTTTATTATCTTTAAAATGAGGCACAGATACTTACTGGTGTCCACACTGATGAGTCAACACTGACAGCTGTGAACTGCATAGGCAGTATACTATAGACTGATAAAAGTGTTTGTGTTACTACAGTCTAGAAAATAAGATCGAAGCATTAGCCTCTGACCATAGTATTTTATAGTAGACCAGGGGAAGGCAATGGCACCCCACCCCAGTACTCTTGCCTGGAAAATCCCATGGACAGGGGGAGCCTGGTAGGCTGCAGTCCATGGGGTCGCTAAGAGTCGGACACGACTGAGCGGCTTCACTTTCACTTTTCACTTTCATGCATTGGAGAGGGAAATGGCAACCCACTCCAGTATTCTTGCCTGGAGAATCCCAGGAACGGAGCCTAGTGGGCTGCCGTCTATGGGATCGCACAGAGTTGGACACGACTGAAGCGACTTAGCAGCAGCAGCAGCAGCAGGTTAGTATCCCATTTACTCTAGTTTGAGCATCAATGTTCATTAAGTAATTAATTCACATGTTACTTTGTAGCATATACCAAATCCCAAAATTCAGAGTCACATGACTGGAAGGTACCCAAGAGTTATATAGTGCTATCATGTATCTAATGCCAGACTTCTCTTTGCCTCTTGATGGATGTCCAGCCTCTCTTGAATCTACTGAGCACTGAAAAATGCAACATATTAAGATTTTGTCTCTGTACATGGCAAAATAAATTCTATAAATGATTTTGTTGTTGACTCTTGGCATCTTTATAAATTTCTTTTTAAAATTTTTGAAAGATCCTTACAGTAAGATCAATAGATAATGAGTGACGTTTAGTCATCTCTTCCAGTTACATAATCAAATAATAAGGTGAATCATATGAATCTATTATCTTTGTGGGCTGAAAGTCATAGTTTATAGCAATTTCATATGGTTCAGTGTAGTATGTTTTAAACATTATTTTGTCCAACTGTTACCCTTCACTTCTCTTTTTTGAAGGCTAGGATTTAAAAGAGTTTAACTCATTTTGTGACATAGACTCAGTCAAACACAAGCCCTGATGTTTTGTCATCTGGATGGGTGTACACAAATTATCAATTGTCTTTTCAGAAGTAATGAAGAAATCTAGGAAAGAACTGTGAGATTTTGACTCCCTGCTGTTCATGACAACACTCAAATTCTTAGACCCATTTAGCTTCTGTTAAGTTTCAGGAAATATTTTTTTTTTTTTTTTTTTTACATTGAGAGCTTCATTATTATTCTGGAATGCAAATAAAGTACCACAAAGATATATAGTTAAGGGCAGTAATCTGTTTCAGCCACCAAAACAGTAACGTGGACTGTTATATTTATGGAGACTAGAAATCTATTAGGGAAGGCAATGGCACCCCACCCCAGTACTTTTGCCTGGAGAATCCCATGGATGGAGGAGCCTGGTAGGCTTCAGTCCATAGGGTCGCTAAGAGTCGGACACGACTGAGCGACTTCACTTTCACTTTTTTCACTTTCATGCATTGGAGAAGGAAATGGCAACCCACTCCAGTATTCTTGCCTGGAGAATCCCAGGGACGGAGGAGCCTGGTGAGCTTCCGTCTGTGGGGTCGCACAGAGTCGGACACGACTGAAGCGATGCAGCAGCAGAAATCTATTATTATAGGAAGAAAAGAGAAACAATTCTTGTCATGTGGTTTAAATGCAATATTTTAAATATCCAAGATCTTTTTTTCTTTCTTTCTTTTTTTTTTTTTTTTACAACAGCTCTTGCTAGCTATTCTCCCTTCTTGGTGAGATAATGTGGTTTATTTATTTTTTATTTTATTTTATTTAACTTTACAATACTGTATTGGTTTTGCCATACATCAAAATGAATCTGCCACAGGTATACATGTGTTCCCCATCCTGAACCCTCCTCCCTCCTCCCTCCCCATACCATCCCTCTGGGTCGTCCCAGTGCACCAGCCTCAGGCATCCTGTAACAGGCATCGAACCTGGACTGGCGACTCGTTTCAAATATGATATTATACATATTTCAATGCCATTCTCCCAGATCATCCCACCCTCTCCTTCTCCCAGAGTCCAAAAGACTGTTCTATACATCAGTGTCTCTTTTGCTGTCTCGTGTACAGGGTTATTGTTACCATCTTTCTAAATTCCATATATATGCGTTAGTATACTGTATTTGCGGAGAAGGCAATGGCACCCCACTCCAGTACTCTTGCCTGGAAAATCCCACGGACGAAGGAGCCTGGTAGGCTGCAGTCCATGGGGTCGCTAAGAGTCGGACATGACTGAGCGACTTCACTTTCTCTTTTCACTTTCATGCATTGGAGAAGGAAATGGCAGCCCACTCCAGTGTTCTTGCCTGGAGAATCCCAGGGACGGGGAAGCCTGGTGGGCTGCCGTCTATGGGGTCACACAGAGTCGGACACGACTGAAGTGACTTAGCATAGCATAGCATACTGTATTTGTGTTTTTCTTTCTGGCTTACTTCACTCTGTATAATAGGCTCCAGTTTCATATCACTGATGAACATAGATGCAAAAATCCTTAACAAAATTCTAGCAATCAGAATCCAAGAGCACATTAAAAAGATCATACACCATGACCAAGTGGGCTTTATCCCAGGAATGCAAGGATTCTTCAATATCCGCAAATCAATCAATGTAATACACAACATTCACAAATTGAAAAATAAAAACCACATGATTATGTCAATAGATGCAGAGAAAGCCTTTGACAAAGTTCAACATCCATTTATGATAAAAACTCTCCAGAAAGCAGGAATAGAAGGAACATACCTCAACATAATAAACGCTATATATGACAAACCCAGAGCAAACATTATCCTCAATGGTGAAAAATTGAAAGCATTTCCTCTAAAGTCAGGAACAAGACAAGGGTGCCCACTTTCACCATTACTATTCAACATAGTTTTGGAAGTTTTGGCCACAGCAATCAGAGCAGAAAAAGAAATAAAAGGAATCCAAATTGGAAAAGAAGAAGTAAAACTCTCACTGTTTGCAGATGACATGATCCTCTACATAGAAAATCCTAAAGACTCCACCAGAAAATTACTAGAACTAATCAATGAATATAGTAAAGACGCAGGATATAAAATCAACACACAGAAATCCCTTGCATTCCTATACACTAATAATGAGAAAATAGAGAAATTAAGGAAACAATTCCATTCACCATTGCAATGAAAAGAACAAAATACTTAGGAATATATCTACCCAAAGAAACTAAAGACCTATATATAGAAAACTATAAAACACTGGTGAAAGAAATCAAAGAGGACACTAATAGATGGAGAAATATTCCAAGATCTTTTGTAACTTTATTTCATAGTACATTATGTGATTCAGTATCTCTATATACTTCTGGCGAATAGATGCCCATTTTAAGAGTTGCATAATATTATCTTTCTTCAAATAAAGTAATGAAACCTTCAGGATTAGATATTGCACTGAAATTATTGTCATAGAAAAAGGAAATAAAGATGATGCAAAATCCCTATGTTTCATAATACTCAAGGGTCAAATTACCAAATAATTGAATTCCAAATCTCTTGCTGCTGCAGGTCAAATCCTGTATCCTAAATCTTTATTTAAGAGAACATTCTAAGGAATCTGAATTTATGTAAGGTTATTTTGTAGCCCCAAACCTGTAAATATGGTTTTATTTTCCCAAGTAGATATTGAGAAAGCAAGGTGAGATATGTTATAGATGGATCTACATAATTGACTTTTCAAAATAAAGCCATATCATCAGGCTCTTTGCTCTAGAAAAAGAACTGAGTTTCAGGCAAATGTGTTATAGACTTCTTAACAAATAGCAGTCAATTAGGGAAGTGTCAAATAATCACGTTCTGTTACAGTTCAACCTTAGAATAAGCCTTCACTATAATCATGGTCTCCAAATCAATGGAATGAAATGAAACGGAAAGAAAAAAAAATCCTCAGAGCTGTGAGTATATATTTGTTGTTGTTGTTTAGTTGCTAAGTCATGTCAGCCTCACTGTCCATGTAAAGATATATATGTCTGTGTGTATATATATACACACACAAGAGACACAATTTTTGACATGCTGGGAAGATAGATTAAAAGCATAGAAGGAATTCAGTTTAATGGTAGGTAAAAAATAATGTCAAGTGCTATATGTACATAGCAAAATTCTGAGCATAATGATTTTTGGAAGTAGGAGTCTGAGCAAATCCATTTTCCAAGACTATCAGATAAAAAATGACATGTGCTTGTTGTTTTTTTTAAACATTCTTAATTTGATAATTGTTCAGGGTTAATGGGCATCTTAAGTCTCTTAAGCTCAGTCCAAATACCTGAATACATAAAAGTTGCATGAATGTACCTTCGGATATTACATTCTGTTCTTAGGACTGTCATCATTTTCCTCCAAATCACGTTTTTTTTAACCTGCTTCTGTGTAGTCTGATGATATACTGTCAGTACTCATAATTGCAGGTTAGCAGATATTTCTGTTCTAAGACTGTCTTGAAAATGTGCATTCAGAAACAAGTGTTAAGTCCATGTGAAAAAGCCAAAGAAGTCCACAAGTATTAGAGATTTCCTCAGTCATTCCCTCTAAAGGCTGCCACTGCTGCTGCTAGGTCGCTTCAGTCGTGTCCAACTCTGTGCGACCCCATAGACGGCAGCCCACCAGGCTCCCATCCCTGGGATTCTCCAGGCAAGAACACTGGAGTGGGTTGCCATTTCCTTCTCCAATGCATGAAAGTGAAAGTGAAGTCTCTCAGTCGTGTCCGACTCTTAGCGACCCCATGGACTGCAGCACACCAGGCTCTTCCATCCATGGGATTTTCCAGGCAAGAGTACTGGAGTGGGGTGCCATTGCCTTCTCCGTTCCCTCTAAATGTGCATGTGCAAACTCAGGGAGGGTCACTCACAAACCACCTTTATATGAAGGCTCCATGTTCCTACTGGGTAATATAGCCCCAGGACATTCAGATGAGATACTGAAAATTCAGAAGAGTATTCTAATTGTTTTACTTTAAAAAAAATTCAAAATATCTGCATGTTTTAACATTAGTAGTGTTACCTTAATTTATTTTCATTATTTGAGGAAATAAAGACAAGCTTTATAGATTCTGAAAATTTGCCGTGTTGGATCTTTTATTTTTCTTTAAAGAGAAACAGAGAATTTACTGAAAAGACACGGAACTGGTCTGTTTCGAGTACAGCTAAACTTCAGGAGGTTGAGTTGTGTAGATAGACTTTGAAGGCAACCACAACCAGGGACTTAAATGTCACTTTTCTCCTTTGCTATACAGTGGCTTTCTTCACAGTGTATAAATCCTGGCTGCAAATTCCTGCTAGCTTATATTATACAGATAAAGCCACCAAAAAGAGGCACATTGCTCTTTCAGACCCTAATTCAGAATTCCTTTAATGTAATTTGTTCAACCATAGACACCCAGCTCATTCCTAGAAGAATGTATCTGAACCAGATATTGTATATGAAAGTAAGGAGCGAGCCTGGGTTTCCAGTCTGTCTGAGTGGTACCTTGTTCCACCGGTTCAGACACACACATCACTTCACAGCCCTGCAAACTAAAGGCTAAATCAATGGTTCTCAAACCTGGCACATTAGAATTCCCTGCGGAGCAATTAACAAACACCAATGCCCATATTCCATTCAAGACCAATTAAACTAGAATCCTTCAGCAAGGGGCCTGGATGTTGGCATCCTTTAAATACCACCCCAGGTGATTGCAGTGTGCCGTCAGGTTGCGAGGCGCTGGGCTAAATGATAAATTTAAACTTAATGGAGGACAAACAAGATAACCCCAAGTGTGCGTGGTCAGTCCCTTCAGTTCAGTTCAGTCGCTCAGTCGTGTCCAACTCTTTGCGACCCCACCCTGTGGACTGTAGCCCACCAGTCTCCTCTGTCCATGGGATTCTCCTGAGTGGAGAATACCTGAGTGGGTTGCCATGCCCTCCTCCAGGGGATCGAACCCAGGGATCATACCCGGGTCTCCTGTATCTCCTGCTTGGGAGGTGGATTCTTTACCTCTGATGAGGAAGCCCATAACCACCATTAAACTCCAGTTTAAGAAAAGGAAAGCTGTATAGAAGTCCCAGTTGATCTCAGACATTTTAAATTTGTTACAACAGACTTTTCTTAATAGCTGTCTCACAAGAAACAAATTAAAAATATGTCTCACCTTTTCCCATTTGTCTAATTTAAAGATTTTATAGAGACATCTGAAGATATTTTCCTGTGTTGGTTCTAATCCATGCTTATTGATTAGTGGTGAATTTCTTTTTGGATTTTCAATGTTTGATTGATCTTTTTTAAAATATAAATTTATTTACTTTAATTGGAGGCTAATTACTTTACAATATTGTAGTGGTTTTGCCATTCATTGACAGGATTCCGCCACAGGTGTACATGTATTCCCCATCCTAAACCCCCCTCCCACCTCCCTCCCCATCTCAACCCTCTGGGTCATCCTAGTGTACCAGCCCAAGCACGCTGTCTCATTCATCGAACCTGGACTGGCGATCCACTTCACATTTGATAATATACACGTTTCAGTGCCATTCACCCAAATCATCCCACCCTCGCTCTCTCCCACAGAGTCCAAAAGACTGTTCTATACATCTGTGTCTCTTGCTGTCTCCCATATAGGATTATCGTTACCATCTTTCTAAATTGCATATATATGCATTAGTATACTGTATAGGCGGAGAAGGCAATGGCACCCCATTCCGGCACTCTTGCCTGGAAAATCCCATGGACAGAGGAGCCTGGTGGGCCGCAGTCCATGGGGTCGCTAAGAGTTGGACAAGACTCAGCGACTTCACTTTCACTTTTCACTTTCATGCATTGGAGAAAGAAATAGCAACCCACTCCAGTGTTCTTGCCTGGAGAATCCCAGGGACAAGGGAGCCTCGTGGGCTGCCCTCTATGGGGTCGCATAGAGTTGGACACGACTGAAGCGACTTAGCAGCAGCAGCAGCACACTGTATAGGTGTTTTTCTTTCTGGTTTACTTCACTCTGTATAATAGGCTCCAGTTTCAGCCACCTCATTAGAACTGACTCAAATGTATTCTTTTAATATTCCATTGTGTATATGTACCACAGCTTTCTTATCCATTTGTATGCTGATGGACATCTAGGTTGCTTCCATGTCCTGGCTATTGTAAACAGTGCTGCGATGAACACTGGGGTACACATGTCTCTTTCAATTCTGGTTTCCTTGGTGTGTATGCCCACCAGTGGGATTGCTGGGTCATATGGCAGTTCTATTTCCAGTTTTTTAAGGAATCTCCACACTGTTCTCCATAGTGGCTGTACAAGTTTGCATTCCCACCAACAGTGTAAGAGGGTTCCCTTTTCTCCACACCCTCTCCAGCATTTGTTGTTTATAGATTTGTGGATAATAGCCATTCTGACTGGCGTGAAATGGTACCTCATAGTGGTTTTGATTTGCATTTCTCTGATAATGAGTGATGTTGAGCATCTTTTCATGTGTTTGTTAGCCATCTGTATGTCTTCTTTGAAGAAATGTCTGTTTAGTTCTTTGGCCCATTATTTGATTGGGTCGTTTATTTTTCTGGAATTGAGCTGCAGGAGTTGCTTGTATATTTTTTAGATTAATTCTTTGTTGCTTCAATTGCTATTGTTTTCTACCATTCTGAAGGCTGTCTTTTCACCTTGCTTATAGTTTCCTTTGTTGTGAAAAAGCTTTTAAGTTTAATTAGGTCCCATTTGTTTATTTTTGCTTTTATTTCCAATATTCTGGGAGGTGGATCATAGAGGATCCTGCTGTGATTTATGTTGGAGAGTCTTTTGCCTATGTTTTCCTCTATGGGTTTTATAGTTTCTGGTCTTACACTTAGATCATTAATCCATTTTGAGTTTACTTTTGTGTATGGTGTTAGAAAGTGTTCTAGTTTCATTCTTTTACAAGTGGTTGACCAGTTTTCCCAGCACCACTTGTTAAATAAGTTATCTTTTCTCCATTGTGTATTCTTGCCTCCTTTGTTGAAGATAACATGTCCATAGGTGCGTGGCTTTGCTTTATCTCTGGCTTTCTATTTTGTTCCATTGATCTATGTTTTTGTCTTTGTGCCAGTACCATACTGTCTTGATGACTGTAGCTTTATAGTAGAGCCTGAAGTCAGGCAGGTTGATTCCTCCAGCTCCATTCTTCTTTCTCAAGATTTCTTTGACTATTCGAGGTTTTTTGTATTTCCATACAAATTGTGAAATTATTTGTTCTAGCTCTGTGAAAAATACCTGTTGGTGGCTTGATAGGGATTGCATTGAATCTATAGATTGCTTTGGGTAGTATACTCATTTTCACTATATTGAATCTTCCAATCCATGAACATGGTATATTTCTCCATCTATTAGTGTCCTCTTTTATTTCTTTCATCAGTGTTATATAGTGAAGGCAATGGCACCCCACTCCAGTACCCTTGCTTGGAAAATCCCATGGATGGAGGAGCCTTGAAGGCTGCAGTCCATGGGGTCGCTGAGGGTCAGACACGGCTGAGTGACTTCACTTTCAATTTTCACTTTCATACATTGGAGAAGGTAATGGCAACCCACTCCAGTGTTCTTGCCTGGAGAATCCCAGGGATCGGGGAGCCTGGTGGGCTGCCGTCTATGGGATCGGACAGAGTTGGACACGACTGAAGTGAGTTAGCAGCATATATAGGTCTTTTGTTTCTTTAGGTAGATATATACCGAAGTATTTAATTCTTTTCATTGCAGTGGTGAATGGAATTATTTCCTTAATTTCTCTTTCTGTTTTCTCATTGTTATTGTATAGGAATGCAAGGGATTTCAGTGTGTTAACTTTATATCCTGCAACTTTACTATATTCATTGATTAGCTCTAGTAATTTTCTGGTAGCATCTTTAGGGTTTTCTATGTAGAAGATCATGTCATTTGCAAAAAACAGTGAGAGTTTTACTTCTTCTTTTCCAATCTGGATTCATTTTATTTCTTTTTCTGCTCTGATTGCTGTGGCCAGAACTTCCAAAACTATGTTGAATAGTAGTAGTGAGATTGGCACCCTTGTCTTGTTCCTGACTTTAAGGGAAATGCTTTCAATTTTTCACCATTGAGGATAATGTTTGCTCTGGGTTTGTCATATATAGCTTTTATTATGTTGAGATA
This sequence comes from Tragelaphus eurycerus, assembly GCA_935064755.1. NCBI lineage: Eukaryota > Metazoa > Chordata > Mammalia > Artiodactyla > Bovidae > Tragelaphus > Tragelaphus eurycerus. Next base: position 2,118,152 of record CAKXYN010000135.1, on the reverse strand, counting down.
TGTTCCTTCCATGCCTGCTTTCTGGAGGGTTTTTTATCATAAATGGATGTTGAATTTTGTCAAAGGCTTTCTCTGCATCTATTGAGATAATCATATGGTTTTTATCTTTCATTTTGTTAATATGGTGTACTATGTTGATTGACTTGCAGATACTGAAGAATCCTTGCATCCCTGGGATAAAGCCCACTTGGTCACGATGTATGATCTTTTTAATATTAATGTTAATATTTTTAATATTTACTGTTGTTGGATTCTGTTTGCTAGAATTTTGCTAAGGATTTTTTCATCTATATTCATCAATGATATTGGCCTGTAGTTTTCTTTTATTGTGGCATATTTGTCTGGTTTTGGTATTAGGGTGATGGTGGCCTCATAGAAAGAGTTTGGAAGTTTACCTTCCTCTGCAATTTTCTGGGAGAGTTTGAGTAGGATAGGTGTTAGCTCTTCTCTAAATTTTTGGTAGAATTCAGCTGTGAAGCCGTCTGGACCTGGGCTTTTGTTTGCTGGAAGATTTCTGAATACAATTTCAATTTTCATGCTTGTGATGGGTCTGTTAAGATTTTCTATTTCTTCCTGGTTCAGTTTTGGAAAGTTATACTTTTCTAAGTATAATTTGTCCATTTCTTCCAAGTTGTCCATTTTATTGGCATATAATTGCTGATAGTCTCTTATGATCCTTTGTATTTCTGTGTTGTCTGTTGCAATTTCTCCATTTTCATTTCTAATTTTGTTGATTTGATTCTTCTCCCTTTGTTTCCTGATGAGTCTGGCTAATGGTTTGTCAATTTTATTTATCTTCTTAAAGAAACAGCTTTTAGCTTTGTTGATTTCTGCTAAGGTGTCTTTGGTTTCTTTTGCATTTATTTCTGCCCTCATTTTTAAGATTTCTTTCCTTCTACTAACCCTGGGAGTCTTCATTTCTTCCTTTTCTAGTTGCTTTACATGTAAGGTTTGATTGATCTCTTTTACAGTGCTATGTTTTGCTTTGTTTTAAAATACTGAAGTGCTTTTGATTAACAATGTTGTGGCTGTGTTAGTTTCAGGTGTATTCAAAGTTATTCAGTTATACATATACATGTATCTATTGTTTTAAATAGAGAAGACTCTTGAGAGTCCCTTGGACTGCAAGAAGATCCAACCAGTCCATTCTGAAGATCAATCCTGGAATTTCTTTGGAAGGAATGATGCTAAAGCTGAAACTCCAGTATTTTGGCCACCTCATGCGAAGAGTTGACTCATTGGAGAAGACTCTGATGCTGGGAGGGATTGAGGGCAGGAGGAGAAGGGGACGACAGAGGATGAGATGGCTGGATGGCATCACTGACTTGATGGGTGTGAGTCTGAGTGACCTCCGGGAGCTGGTGATGGACAGGGAGGCCTGGCGTGCTGCAGTTCATGGGGTCGCAAAGAGTCGGACACGACTGAGTGACTGATCTGATCTGATTGTTTTAAAAATTATATTTTCAATTTAGGTTATTACAGAGTATTGAGTTGAGTTCCCTGTTCTAAAATGAGGTCCTTGATAGTTATATATCTTAATTATAGCAGTGTGTACAATCTCATTAATGCATAGAGCTCAACAGTGATCCCATGCTAGTCTCCACAACAAACTTGTCTTGTCTCCTTCCCCATCACCTGCCCTGCACCCCCTGCCGTCATGCATCATAACTTTACAATAATTACTGAACTCAAATAACAGAACAAGAGCCTACCCTCAAACTCAGCCAATATATTAGGGTATCTTAATGTTCATGTGATGTTTATTAACACACTTGTGGGGAATTTGATTTTTCTAGAGTGGAAGGAGGACCCTTGGCTTTTAGCTTTGCAACTCCTTCCCCTTCTCTCCCTGAGAGAACTTCATAGGGACAAGATGGACCCTTTATCATCTTCAGCAATTTCTATAGGGAAAACTGGGTTTAAACTTCTAGAACTGGTTGTTTCCCTTTTCATCTGTATGGACTTAATCTCTCTTTTTCAAAATGACATCTTATGTCTTGAGTCCAGTATGTTGGCAATAAATGTTCAACAATATGGATACCTTTCTTTCAAGAGATATTTGCTAAAATATTGTATATCACATTTTGAGTAGCAGGAGAATACTTATTTAACTTCCATATGAAAATGCATCTGCCAAAGGGAATAATTCTGCCTTGAGTCATTAAGTTATTTAAATTTAGGTTAACATAGGTTACTTTTTAAAGTGTAACATTTATGTTTGTTTATATGCAACTCATAATATTCAGGAGCTTCGAGGAAAATGCTAGAACACTGATTCAAGTAGCCACATTGATATCTAGAAATTGTGTTCATTCACCTGGCACGTTTACACATGAAGCAATGACTTTTAGAGAAAAAACAAGATACTTTGTTTAGGCAGTTGTCGAAATATGATGAATGAGGTCAGTGGTTTGCTAGCCTCAATTCCTCTGCCGTGAGCATCACTGACTTCTCTGAAAGTATCCTTAGAGTTATCAATGTCATATGTGAATCTGTTCCATGTCTGTGACATCCTAGAATATATTAGGCTTTCAGAAGAAGTCCTGTAAATGAAAATAAATTATATGCAGAGTTGTATTCCTCTCTAAATAAGAATACATATATGTCATGATTAGGAGTAATTGAAAAAAAGAGAGAGAGAGAGTTACCCCAGAAAGATAAGTGAACTCTTAAAACTAGCAAGTATACAAATGAATCCTGGTTTCTGGCAGCTCTTCATGTCATTCTATTATTTTATTAATAGCACAGTGAAAGTGTTAGTTACTCAGTCATGTCTGACTCTTTCTGACCCCGTTGACTGTAGCCCACCAGACTCATCTGTCCCTGAGATTCTTCAGGTGAGAATACTGCATTGGGTTTCTATTTCCTTCTCCAGAATAATAACACAGATATTTTGCCAATTATTTTATATGGATTTTAAATTTAATGTTCTCAATTCTATGATGTATACAGTCTTATATAAACAATATATATGTTATATATGCATACGTTCAGTTTTTCAGTTATGTCAAACTCCTTGTGATCCCATGGACTGTAATCCACCAAGCTCCTCTGTCCACGGAGGTTCCCAGGCAAAAATACTGGAGTGGGGTTGCCATTCCTCCTCCATGGTATCTTCCAGATCCAGAGACTGAACGCGCATCTCCTGCATCTCCTACATTGGAGATGGATTCTTTACTGTTGAGCCATCCAGGAAGCTCCCATTATGTTATAGTGGATAGATATCATATATGAATAATACATATACTTTTTGCTGTGGAAAAAGACTGGAGGAGATTAAAAAAGTTAAAACTCACTGTCAAATAGTATTAACTAGATTTTAGCCCCAAAACCGCGAGTTAAATTCTTTTCAGCCTTAAGCTATCCAAACTCCTCTAGGAACCATTAGAAACTCAGAAGTTGTCAAGTAATAAAAGTAGTTTTAGTTACTTATAATTTAATCTCAAAGTAATTCTCAAAGCTAAGGCATTTTAAATTTGGATAGGCCACTGAGAGATGGTTTTTCTCTTCATGCAACATCACATGTCTACCCATCTAGATAATGAAAGTCTATTTTACCCTGTCACCCATTCCAGTGTTTAACAACTGTCACAACTAGGAAAGAGTGCCTTACTAATAAAAATTTGAATTTCACATGCTGCTTCATCTCATTTATTATCTTTATATGTTCAAAGAAAGTAAAGGTCATTTGGTATCATCATTCTTTTTCATTTATTTGTAGACATCCCTCCTTTTCATGTGTTTATTTCCTTAGATTCATTATTTCCTTTCCTACTTTTAGTTTCTAATTCCGTGGTTTACAAGTTTTTGTTTTGTACTTTAAAAATTATTTTTATTTTTAAAATGCTTTGATTTTTATTGAAATCTAGTTGATTTATAATGTGTTGGGCTTCCCTGGTGGCTCAGCTGGTAAAGAATCCACCTGCAATGCAGGAGACCTGGGTTTGATCCCTGGGTTGGGGAGATTCTCTGGAGAAGGGAAAAGCTACCCACTCCATTATTCTGGCCTGGAGAAGTCCATGGACTGTATAGTCCACGAGATCGCAAAGAGGTGGACATCAATTAGTGACTTTCACTTCGCTTATAATGTATTAGTTTTAGTTGTACAGCAAAATGATTCCTATGTATACATATATATATATATATATATATATATATATATATATATTTCTTTTTTACATTATCTTCCAGTATACTTTATTATTAGATACTAGGTATAGTTCTCTGTGCTGTATATAGTAGTATGTGTATTTGGGCTTCCTGGATGGTGCTAGTGGTAAAGAACCCACCTGCCAATGCAGGAGATACAAGAAATTTGGGTCTGATCCCTCGGTCAGGAAGATCCCTTGGAGAAGGGAATCGCAACCTACTCTAATATTCTTGCCTGGAGAATCTCATGGACAGAGGAGCCTGGCCGGCTACAGTCCATAAGGTCGAAAAGAGTGAAGCATGACTGAAGCAACTTAGCATACACACACACAAGTATGTGTATTTTTTTTAAATTTTATTTTATTTAACTTTACAATATTGTATTGGTTTTGCCATACATAAAAATGAATCTGGCACAGGTATACATGTGTAAGTATGTGTATTTTAATCTCCAAGTCCTAATTTATCCCTCCCTGCTTCCCCTTTGGTAACTAAGCTTGTTTTCTATGTCTGTGAGTCTGTTTTGTAAATAAATTTATTTATGCCATTTTTAAAAAATTCCATTAAGCAATTATTTTTTAAAGAAATTTTTAAAAATTTATTTTGAAAGAAAAATAAGTCAATCTCTAATTCTATATTTGGACCTCTAATTTCTATACTTGACAAATGTAATCCGTAACTCTACATTTTGCCTTCCCAAATAAAACTTATCAATGAACAGAAATGCTTTTATTGTCAGATTTCATCTGTAATATTTCTTTAGAGGAAAACTGCCAAAGTATGTTTTGAGACACCACCAAAACCAGATATTTTATCAGCCAGTGTGACTTAGAAAGCTCATGCCTCTGTGATTGAATATCAGGCAACTGTTGCCTTTGTTTTTAACCAAGGATATGAACACAAGTGCTTCTGTCTGCCACGTATACCCTTGGCCACAGTTAGACGACTGAATTATAACTGAGTCATGCATGTGCTGAGTTTTAGCAGAATATTCCTGCAGGATATAACAAGGATAAAAATTGATGTCCCTCTTGAAACAGAGTGGTACAGATGGTGTAGCTTTATAGCTGTCTCCAAATACCAAATGCCAAACTGCTCCTCTGATAAGGCAAGTCGTGTAAAGGTTTAAATATAGCCTCTTGGTGGAATGTCAGTGAATGATGGATCCCAGTTTCAAACATACCAAAATGTTCTCTCTTTAAACATTTTTTACAGCCGTGGTTGTGGAACTTCTATATCAAGGAAATTATGCACAGGGGAAAGAATAGGAAACCTACTATGAAAATCTATGTGTATACTAACAAATCAATGAAATGTAGAGGGGGATCGACACACCAGCAGCTAGTGAAGTCAGTATTTTTGTGAACACCTGGCAAAAGTGGAACCTGGAAATGTTATGTGACACCTGTAAAGCCCTGCCATTGTGTAACAACGTGGAGGGAACTTGCTTTCTTAAATGAGTTTAGTTTTCTTTTTATGGCAAAGAATACCATCCAAATGTTAAAAGTTCGCTTTCTAGTGTGAGAATTGCATTTATGTTATAGAATATTTAATTTGAAAACTTTACAAAGGTTATAAATATAACTGTGAACTTCAATCCATGGAATTTATTTTAATGCAGATGCATATTTATTTAAAAAATAAAATTACTGCTAATAGTGATATCAATATTCATAATTTATGCTAGGCAGATGGACAGTAAGAAACAAAATTCTAAGGTATCACAGGCCTTGTTGCATTTTTTGTTAAGAAAACTGGCTAAGGGGCCTTGAAGAACATGGAATTATACAAAATGGTAGAGCCCTATAAAATGGTTTGGAACCTTCCCAAAATTAGCAAGTGAATTGGTTAAAATTATTTCAGCTAGTTATGAAATAATTGTGAAGGGAGTATGTAAAGAAGGAACTTACTTGATATAAAGGTCAGCAAGTACATCAAGACAAGGAAGTCAAAAATAAATTTGAAAGATGCATTCAGCGATTATTGATTTTATAGTCAAAATAAATGATTACCAAATTAAAGGGTACCTTTATTGTAGATATTTGGGTATTCTAATGAGAAAATAATGCCCCTTACTACTTTTTTTCATTTTTAGAATTCCCATTTGCTTCTTGGTTAAATTTTCCATTTTGCTCCTGAGATTCCCTACTTACTTAAAAACTGTGCTGTGGTATTTATACAGTATTTACATTCTAGGGTATTAAGCACAAAACAAATAAAAACCTGAAGCTGAACCAGTTTTAGGTATTGATGGCAGCAGTCTTTTAAGGCAAAGTCTCTTGAGAAACCTGTATGCACGTCAGGAAGCAACAGTTAGAACTGGACATGGAACAACAGACTGATTCCAAATAGGAAAAGGAGTACATCAAGGCTGTATATTGTCACCCTGCTTATTTAACTAATATGCAGAGTACATCATGAGAAACGCTGGGCTGGAAGAAGCACAAGCTGGAATCAAGATTGCCGGGAGAAATATCAATAACCTCAGATATGGAGATGACCACCCTTATGGAGAAGGAAATGGCAACCCACTCCAGTGTTATTGCCTGGAGAATCCCAGGGACGGGGGAGCCTGGTGGGCTGCCGTCTATGGGGTCGCACAGAGTCGGACATGACTGAAGCGATTTAGCAGCAGCAGCAGTAGCAGCAGCAGCAGCAGCAGCAGCATGGGAGAAAGTGAAGAACTGAAGAGCCTCTTGATGAAACTGGTAGAGGAGAGCAAAAAAGTTGGCTTAAAGCTCAACATTCAGAAAACTAAGATCATGGCATCTGGTCCTATCACTTCACGGCAGATAGATGGGGAAACAGTGGAAACAGTGGCTGACTTTATTTTGGGGGGCTTCAAAATCACTGCAGATGATGATTGCAGCCATGAAATTAAAAGACGGTTACTCCTTGGAAGGAAAGTTATGACCAAACTAGACAGCCTATTAAAAAGCAGAGACATTACTTTGGCAACAAAGGTCCGTCTAGTCAAGGCTATCATTTTTCCTGTGGTCATGTATGGATGTGAGAGTTGGACTATAAAGAAAGCTGAGGGCCAAAGAATTGATGCTTTTGAACTGTGGTGTTGGAGAAGACTCTTGAGAGTCCCTTGGACTGCAAGGAGATCCAACCAGTCCATCCTAAAGGAGATCAGTCCTGGGTGTTGATTGGAAGCACTGATGTTGAAGCTGAAACTCCAATACTTTGGCTACCTGATGCTGAGTTGACTCATTTGAAAAGACCCTGATGCTGGGAAAGCTTGAGGGCAGGAGGAAGGGGATGACAGAGGATGGGATGGTTGGATGGCATCCTCAACTTGATGGACATGGGTTTGGTTGGACTCTGGGAGTTGGTGATGGACAGGGAGGCCTGGCGTGCTGTGGTTCATGGGGTCACAAAGAGTCGGACAATACTGAGCAACTGAACTGAACTAGCTTGATAAGAATGATTGCTCTTGTGAACTAGAGAGAAAGCTGATAGTAACGTAATTTCCAGTTCATTACCACATTAACAGTGGTCAAAAGACAACAGCATCTAAATGATTTTTATCTCCTGTGTTTTCTTCCACCCTGCTACCCTTTTCCTATTTTACATAGGATCCAACTCCTGATTTGTCTAGGAATTCTAACAGTTTTAGCATTGGAAGTCCTGAGTCCTGGGAACTTAGTTCCTTAACTCGCAGTAAACTACGGGAATTGATTATCCTGATTATCTATATTCTGAATTGAGTCACTTAGTAACCACAGAATTAGCCTATAATTATCTCAAGTGCTAGAGTACTTTGTAAAATGTAGCAGTGTTGGTCAGTAATAACTAGGTACATCCAGTCTTTACTGAATAATTATAAGACTCTAAACTCTACTGGCATGGGCTTCCCAGGTAGCCCAGTGGTAAAGAAACTGCCTGCCACTACAGGAGACACAGAGATACGGGTTTGATCCCTGGGTCAGGAAGAGTCCCTGGAGTAGGAAATGCAACCTGTTCCAGTATTCTTGCCTAGAAAATTCCATAAACAAAGAAGCCTGACAAGCTACAGTCCATTGGGTTGCAAACAATCAGTCACAACTGAGCATACACACAAGCTCCACTGGCAATGTGTACCATAGAATCTTCTAATTCTCACACAAACATAACCTTATTTTATCAATGAGTTACTTGCGGGACAGAGATATTAAGGAATTTGACTATGTCTTTGGTCTGCGAAGTAACAAAGCCAGAATTCCTTTAGATGGTTGACTTCATTACTTGTTTACTTGTCTTACTGTCTTGGGAAGTATCTTAGAATGAATATCTTTTCCTTTTTAACTTCAGGTCAATTTGGAATCAATAAAGGATGTGTGTGTGTGTGTGTGTGTGTGTGTGTGTGTGTGTGTGTAATTAGCAGTACAGATTAATAGTGAGGGTGCCAGGTTGTATTGGAATAGGAATGGTATATCCATTCATTGTATATTAGAAACTTTAAACAGGTGTCTTTGACTCTAGGGATCATGGCATTACTTCTATAATTCAAAGGACAAAAATATGAAAAAAAAATTCTCTCTCTTGAATATAAAGTTGTATGCCTATTTTTATTATGCTAAATAAAGTTTCCTAGGATGGAGAGAAAATATGAAATCAAACATTTTCAAAAGCACTGAGTTAAAAATTCTCATTTCCAAGACAATTTAGAGAGTAAAATTGAGGCTTTAAATTACTTATAAGCCAATTCACCATGCTGTCAGAGTTATTTTTCAATCCCTGACTTGCTTCCATATGTATGTTTTAAGGGTCTGTTGAGGTAGGTATTTAGAAATTTAAGTCCTTGGCAAAGGCAAGTAAATCAAGGATTAACATGTTTATAATATTTTTAGTTCTATGGCAGTGATTAAAGTGTTAAATTTCATTTTATCCTCTCTAAATGAGTAAGACATGACAGGAACATACTTGTAGAAAATTAAGAATTAGTTAACTTAGTTTTATAAAACCATAGTCCTATGAATCTGGAAGGATATATCAATTCAAGCTTTGTCCTTGAGAGTCAATCTGTTTGTTCAATCTGTTCACATTTTGTAGTCATTGCATACAATTTACATCTTAGGATTCACCTCTGGGAAATTCTTCTGCTCCTCTTTAAAGCTGTCTCTAGATCTGGACTTGGCATGAGAGATGCTAAAGAAGAATATAATTCTGACTACTTTGCAAAACTCTTTGAACTCATTAAAGACAGTCTTCTAGGAGATCACCTTCATTTACATTCTTCCCTTTAGAGGGAACTTGACAGATGCTATTTCTGTTTATTATTATTTTTTTCTTTAAAATGAAGCACTGGCAGGAGTGTATTAACTCCTGTGACACAACTCTTAACCCACCTGAGATGAGTGAAATGGAAAGCAGCTTCCTTTCTCCCATGTGAGCAAGGGTTGGATTTCACTCACAGAAATAGAGCACCTGATCTACAATGAAAAGTCTATGATTTGATATTGACTCTATGGCACACTAACTCAAAAATTTACTGGACAACTCTGAGAACTGGTAAACTCATCCGTAACGTGGACAAACAAAAATGCCCACATAAAAAAAAGGTGGTTGAAGGTAATATGAGCTAAAGCACATGACAAATGTTTTGTAACTGAAATGTGGTGTGTTAATTAACTTTTCCTTTTATCAGCTTCATTTGAATCTGAGGAAAATGGGACACATGAAGGTTGTATAACTTATCCAAAGGAAGCAGTGTAATTGAAACCGGGACCTTGGTCTTGCTACAAGGCTCTAGGGAAGGCCGGGTGAAAGAAAGATTATTCTTTTTTTTCAACCACTGAGAGAGAAATGGGCTCAGGTTTAATGTTATCTGTAGGAGAAATTGTGCTGAGTTTGTAGTAAGTGAAATTTGTGAGTGTTATAAGAATAGGCTGGTCAAGGATTTTGGGACAAGGGTCCAAAGTTGTTACGATAGATTAATTCTCTTAGAAGAATGACTGTCAGGTCGACTTTCGTCATAGACTGACCTTGGAGGAGTATGTCTGATAATGAACTGCTTTATTTTATTTTTTTCAGTTTTTTTTTTAATCATTGGAATAGAGTTGACTTACAATGCTGTGTTAGTTTTGTACAGCAAAGTGAAGTAGTTATGTATATATATGTATTCATTCCTTTTTGGATTATTTCCCATATAGGTCATTACATAGTATTCATTAGACTTCCCTGTGCTATACTGTAGGTCCTTATTAATTATCAGTTTTCTATATAGTACTGTGTACATCAGTCTCAGTCTCCTAATTCATCGTTTCTCCTCTTATCCGCCGGTAGCAGTAAATTTGTTTTCTACATATATGACTCTGTTTCCGTTTTGCAAATAAGCTCACTTGTGCCTTTCTCTGTCTGCTTCACTTCACTCAGTCCTTCACTCTGGGTCCATTCATCTTGCAGCAGATAGCATTATCGTGTTCTTTTTCGTAACTTTAGGGTGGTCTTGCATGAAGGAAGAAAGTGAGGGACCCTATATGTTTCAGGCAACCCCAGTGTCCTTTCAGATCTGGGCTGGCATTTTTCAATGTGAATGACTCAGATGCAAAGTGGCTATGGTTAGCTGTAATCATGACATTTGCTTTGCCCTAACAAAACCATTTAGGTGACTGCCAATCCCCAAAGCTGTTCAGAAAGCCATCCCTGTATATTCTCATTGGTCTGACATCACGTATGTGAGACTAAAGTCGTCTCTCCAACACTGTGTCTGCTCTTAGGCCCCAGGCTTCTGCTCAGTTCTTTTGAATTTAATATATATTCCTTTTCCACATTCCATTTAGAATCCTCAGTCATTCATAAATACTTAAGTATCTGGAATGACCCATGGCATTTGTCTTTATACCTTGTAGTCACCCAGGCTAATGAGTTCTTATTGAAAACTGATAGCACCTTGTGGTGGAGAAGGAGGAAGGCCTGAAGATAGAAAGATATTAAAATATTTCCACATCTTATACAGAAGTTATATTTTAAATTGAAATGTCACTTTGAGTATATTTACCACCAGGGATATGTCACGGAGCAGCAGTTCCTTATTTGCTTGTGTCTTTTAATATCTTGAATTTGATATCTTTAGAGGAATAGCTCCTAAATAATCAAGAAATAGAACCACATGGATATTAAAAATAAACAAACCAAAAAACAAGAAACAGTCTTAGGCATGTACCCTGATTAATCAAATATAGTTCATCAGAATTCTGTGATCACGGTGGAAGTTTCACTATTTTTAATGTTAACAGGTGATTTTAATGTATAATATAATGTCCAGCGAAGGATCATTGTACTGGAAGAACATTAGGTAGGAACTCATTCATCTAGGCCTTTGACAAAAGTTTACTAAGAAAATACTCTACCCCAGGGACTGATTACAAAAAAGAACCTCTGTCTTTGAAGAATTCAGAGACTGACAATACAGAATAGAAAGCAAGTACATGAAAAAGCTCCTGAGACTTACAATAATGTTTTTCCTGGTGAGCTTCATAAAGCAGTCCAGGTTATGACATAGAGCGGTTTGGCTCACAAGATCTCATCATTCCTTTGCAGTAGGATCTTTGCTTTGAATTGTAATCCTGTGTAAGTTCCTAGAATAGTACCTCAGGCAGAAGAATTTCCAAACTATTTGCCAACTGAATGGCCATATATGAAGCGATTTTCTTCACAGCAAATTCTTTGCAAAAAAAAAAATCAACAAACAATAAAATACGTTAATAAAGGCTTGTTAAACAGATGGGCTTAATTTTTGTGTTTTAGCCTTTCTACTGACTTCTTTTCTGTCTGATTATATAAATCTGGCTGTAAGATAGCCTTGTTTCTAAAAATGTTGTTTAGTCGCTAAGTCTTGTCTGACTGTCTGCTACCCCATGGACTGCAGCCCGCCGAGCTCCTTTGTCCATGGAATTCTCTAAGCAAGAATACTGGAGTGGGTAGCCATTCCCTTCTCCCAGGGAGAAGGTCTTCCCAACCCAGGGATCAAACCTGGCTCTCCTGCATTGGCAGGCAGATTCTTTACCCACTGAGCCACTGGGGAAGCCCCCTCTAAATGATCAGATCAGATCAGATCAGATCAGTCGCTCAGTCGTGTCCGACTCTTTGCGACCCCATGAACCACAGCACGCCAGGCCTCCCTGTCCATCACCAGCTCCCGGAGGTCACTCAGACTCGCATCCATCGAGTCAGTGATGCCATCCAGCCATCTCATCCTCTGTCGTCCCCTTCTCCTCCTGCCCTCAATCCCTCCCAGCATCAGAGTCTTCTCCAATGAGTCAACTCTTCGCATGAGGTGGCCAAAATACTGGAGTTTCAGCTTTAGCATCATTCCTTGCAAAGAAATTCCAGGATTGATCTCCTCCAGAATGGACTGGTTGGATCTTCTTGCAGTCCAAGGGACTCTCAAGAGTCTTCTCCAACACCACAGTTCAAAAGCATCAATTCTTCGGCGCTCAGCCTTCCTCTAAATGATACTGGTCTTTAAAAGTTGACCCAAATCATTTTTAAGTGTGAGAATTCCGATGAAATGACAGCAGTTTCTCTGGTTATTGTAAAACTGTACTGTGCCCTCTACTTTTCAAGTGGTGAAAACACAACCACTAGCCTCGGAGTTAGGAAACATGCTCTAGTGTCTGCCCTGCTATGAAGAATTTGTGTGGGATTTGGCAAGTGACTTCATTTTTCTTTTAAGTGTAATGGTTCATTAATGGCAAAGATTATACTGGAGGTGTGGATAAAAATGCACTGAGGCCCTAAAGGCAAGATTTCAGCTCCCTCTTTGCCACTTTCTAGGGACGGTTTGTTTTCTCTTGAGCCCGCCTTTGTACCCTTTTTAACTTAAAGAATAGAGTTACACTGGTGTTATATGTGTATAGTTATATTGCATTTGCAGACTAAATTGCCATGTTGTAAAAGTTTGTGTATTTTTATTTATTTTCCCTTTTTCTCTAACATTTTGTTATATTTTTTAACTCTTTTTTTTTTTTTTTTTTTTTGGTTTTGTATAAGAGAGAGGTTAAAAAAGTTTGGTTAAAAAGGCGCTCTCTGAGCATTAGTTGTTCTTTTGACATATAGTATTACTTATATGGTTCCTTGTGAATTGCTTGAAATGTTTGTACATCATTTAGCAAATAATAATTACTTGGCTACACACTCAAAAATGAGAAGCATTTGAGGAGATATCTTATTTAACTTATTCTAAATAAAATATATTTGCAATAATAAAATAATGTGGAGAGCCATTCTCAAATTACAGAATTTGTAAGAATCACCTGTGTGATTATTCAGGTATGTATCCTATATTTTCATTTGTACAAGGTCATGCTTTAAAAATCCCCTTTAACCTAGCTACAGGCCTATGAAGAGTGCCTGGGGTTCAGCTCTTTTTTATATTTTTTAATTTAGAAGTGTTTTTAACGTAAAATATACAGGCATTTATCTTTTAAGATTTGGAGTATAATTACTTTACAATCTTGTGTTGGTTTCTGCCATACAACAACATGAACAAGTCTTGTGTGTGTGTGTGTATGTGTATACATATATCTCCATCCTCTTCGGCCTCCTGCGCAGCCCTCTTGGTTGTCACAAAGCACTGAGCTGGGCTCCGTGTCATATAGCAATTTTACACTGCAGGGCGGGGATAGAGACACCACTATAGAGAAAGAACTTGTGGATACAGCAGGAGAAGGAGAAAGGATGAGATGAATTGAGAGAGTAGCATTAACATATATATTCTACCGTGTGTAAAATAGATAGCTAGCAGGTATTTGCTGTCATGTAGACTATTGAGTTTTGTTAGAAGTCAGAGTATTTTCCTTGTTATGAGAAATTGACTTGACAAATATAGTAGAGCTAGAAAGACACTATCATGGGATAAAGGCAAATAAGTAAAACAGCCATCATATTTGCGATGTCATCAAAATACAAATGTTCCTATCATTGGCACCATCTTTATCTACTACACACTGTACTCAGCCAGGTCACTGAAGGTTTTTCTTTTCCCTTGGATTTGTTGGTGACCGATATTCTGAATTTGAAAGTTCATGTGTTACTCTGTGGAGTGAAGATAAGGTCATGATTTTCAGGAAGCCAGTCAAGGTGGAACACACACACACACACACACATGTTCACATGCATATTCAACTCAGGAATTTACCTTTGGAATTTTTCCTAGGTATAAACTTGGATCAATATGCAAACATATAAGGAAAAAAATCTTTATTACATTATTTTTTGTAATAGCAAAAACCTAAGAACATATAATTAATCAATGGTGAGAACAGTAAATAAATTATGGTACATCCATACTGTGATATGCAGCCATAGAGAGGAGTTGTGCTGATTTGATGTGAGGCTCAAGATATATTAATAAATATACCAATCAATTTGCAAAGAGTATGTATTACATAATTACACTTGCATTTTTGGGAATATGTATGTGTATATATATATTCATAAATTAATGTACAAAGATATGCTCATGTTTACACAGACGTTTCTGGGACAATTTGAAGAGCCATTTATGTGTATATGTAAGAAAGAAGAAAGAAAATGAAGTCGCTCAGTCGTGTCCAACTCTTTGGGACCCCATGAACTGTAGCCCACCAGGCTTCTTTGTCCACAGGATTTTCAAGGCAAGAATACTGGAGTGGGTTGCCATTTCCTTCTCCAGGGGATCTTCCTGACCCAGGGATCAGACCCAGGTCTTCTGCATTGCAGGCAGACGTTTTACCCTCTGAGCCACCAGGGAAGCCTACTGCTGCTGCTGCTAAGTCGCTTCAGTCATGTCCAACTCTATGCGACCCCATAGACAGCAGCCCACTAGGCTCCTCTGTCCCTGGGATTCTCCAGGCAAGACTACTGGAGTGGATTGCCATTTCCTTCTCCAATGCATGAAAGTGAAAAGTGAAAGCGAAGTCACTCAGTCGTGCCCAACTCTTAGCAACCTCATGGACTGCAGCCTACCAGGCTCCTCTGTCCATGGGATTTTCTAGGCAAGAGTACTGGAGTGGGTTGCCATTGCCTTCTCCACAGGAAGCCTAAGCATGTGTTTATTTAATAAAGGGCTTTCTGCATTTCTTTTTCTTTTAATTGAGGTATAGCTGATTTACATGTTGTGTTAGTTTCAGGTCTACAGCTTAAGTGTTTCAGTTACATATGTATTTTTTAGATTGTTTTCTATTATAGGTTATTACAAGATATTGAATATATTTCCCTGTGCTATACAGTAAATCCTTGTCTCTTATCTATTTTATGTATAGTATTTGTATCTGTTAATCTCATACTCCTAATTTGTCCCTCTCTAACTTTCTCCTTGGTAGTCGTAAGGGTGTTTTCATTGTCTGTGAGTCTTTTTCTATTTTGTATACAGATTCATTTATATTATTTTTTAGATTATACATCTATAATCTAAAAAATACCATATACTTGTTTTTCTCTGGTTTGTTCCACTTGGTATGTGATAATCTCTATGTCCATTCTTGTATACAGCTTGTATACATTCATGTATATGGCTTGATGGAAATGGCACTATTTCATTCTTTTTATGGCTAATATTTCATTGTGTGTTAATTTAAAAACTGACTTGCATTAAGTAAGCTGTTACTTAGAAAAATTTAAGTATTATAGGAGTAGGAAGATGAAGCAAATAGGAAAGCTAGTCTCTGCCATTTTCAATTGCTAAAGCATCAGTGCTTCCCTGGTGGCTCAGACGGTAAAGAATCTTCCCTCAATGCAGAGACCCAGGTTTGATCTCTGGGTCAGGAGATGCCCTGGAGAAGGGAATGGCTGCCCATTCTAATATTCTTGCCTGGAAAATTCCATGGACAGAGGAGCCTGGTGGGCTACAGTCCATGGGGTGGCAAAGAGTTGGGTGTGACTGAGCGACTAACACTTTGCCTTCAAAGCACTGGTACAAATTGTTTCAGTATGTATTGGAAACCTACTAAGTGTTCAGTGTTATGCCCCCAAGTCAGGACCTACCTAGGAAGTAGACAAGTGGCTTACTCTCTAAGTATAAAGATGAAATGCTTTAAAGAAAAATAGAAAAGAAAAAAGGCAAGCGCTACACATATAATGCGTGTTGAGTGAGCTGGAGGTGTCGTTGGTGAAGCTTTCCATGCAGCTTCCCTGGTTGACCACATCTGGATTTGGAGAAGAGGATCAAGTGCTGGAGAAAACTTTTTTGTTATTTGTACTTTTTAAGAAAAAAATCCATATAAATGGATCCTCAGTGATACTTTTGAGTTGCACATCTCTTTATGAACCTAGAGATTCTTGCCTCCACATTTTCCTAATACACAAATATTTTTATATCTAACATTTTAAATTTTCTGATCCTTTAAATTTGATTTTAAGTCTGTCGTGTTCTCTTAGGACTGAATGCAGAATCAGTGAGATATTTGTAGCCGTAGCTGTGGTTAATGATTTTTTTTTAGATTCAGTGAATTCCAACTGGAAAAGCTGAGCATTAGAATCTCAGCATTCCATTGAAAATCTAGTTGGGAAAGTCAAAATTCACTGTGAGCATTCATTTTATCAATGGAGAGAAAAATGCTTACTTCCTTATGTTATCATGGGGGAATGTCCTTCAAGGGTGGACTGTAAATAAACCATCTAGCAAAGTGCCTCAAAGAGGAAACACTGAAAAAGTGATGGCTATTGTAGTGATAATGATGATTTCTGAAATAGATTTTAATTCATGAAAAAGTCAATATCTTCCATTCTTTTACTGTGTTGTTTTTTTTTTTCATTTATAAATAAAAAGCTTAGTAATTTTTTCCCACTGAAATCAATACATCAGAGTTAGATCAGCATGATGTTAAATATTCATTACCAACAATAGACATCTCGTAAATCAGTTTTAGAGGAAAATGATTCTGACCCACCAGAAAGTGCCGGTACATTGTGGGTTTATGCTATCTGCTAACTGTTAACTTTGTAAATTTAACTGTGAAATCTGACTTAAATTATTCATAGTCATTTCTTTTAATAACCTATAATAATATAACTTCCTTTCAAAGACATTAGAAATAGGGAAGGATGTAGTCACAATAACTTCTTTGGAATAGTGCTATACTTGGAAAAAAAAGAAACATGCAAATAATTTGCATGTACTCAGTCCCTCTTCACCTCTTGGCTTCTTTTTTGTAGATACAGCAAGCATAAGTCATTTTTTACACAGGTATTTTTAAATCTTTTATTGATTGATTGATTTTATTTTTGACTATGCTGGATCTTTGTTACTGCACACAGGCTTTCTCTAGTTGCAGCGACTACTTGTGGTGTGTGGGCTTCTCATTGCCATGGCTTCTCTTGTCCTAAAGCACAGACTCTAGGTGCATGGGCTTCAGTAGTTGTGGTGAACAGGTTTATTTGCTCCTAGGCATGCGGGATCTTCCCTGATCAGGGATCGAACCAATTCTTAACCACTAAACCACCAGGGAAGTCCAGCATAAATCATTTTTTTGGTCAAAATTTCATGTCTATTTGACTATATGCCCTGCTGCTACTGCTGCTAAGTTGCTTCAGCCGTGTCTGACTCTGTGCGACCCCATAGACGACAGCCCGCCAGGCTCCCCCGTCCCTGGCATTCTCCAGGCAAGAACACTGGAGTGGGTTTGCCATTTCCTTCTCCAATGCATGAAAGTGAAAAGTGAAAGTGAAGTTGCTCAGTTGTGTCCAACCCTCAGCGACCTCATGGACTGCAGCCTTCCAGGCTCCTCTGTCCATGGGATTTTCCAGGCAAGAGTACTGAGTGGGGTGCCATTGCCTTCTCCATATACCCTGAGATTAGCTTAAATAAAAGCTGCTTGTGTAACTACACTAAAACTTTCTTATCTCTTTAAGGGTTATTGAAATATTAATACCTGCCAGGTATAGATATAGAAGAGGAAAACAAATTTCACAAAATTGCGTTCTATGAAATTGTTAGAATATCTCTAATTGTTAGTGTTGAAACCCATGACTTAAATTGAAGAGGAAAATAAAATCCACCATTCCGGAAAATCTTTAATGTATAGAACCAGTGCCTGCTTATATGAAGGGTGAGTCCTATCCTTTTGTGTAAAGTTCTGGATTTTTTTAATTAAATTAATTTATTTTAATTAGAGGCTAATTGCAATACTGTGGTAGTTTTTCTGACCATTTTTTGAGCCACCTATTCACATAAATGGTTTTAAGTTATATAAGGCCTCATGAACCCGTCTTGATATCAGTGAAAACTCAGCTATTGGAGTTAGAATTGACCAATTAAAAGACTTATGCAAAATTATAATTTTTTTCATTTTTTAAAACTTCTTACATTTCCAAAACTTTTCTACAATCTCTGCTTCTAGGATTCATAGCAGCTCTCACCAGTTCATATATATTCAATGTGAGAAATGGAGAGAGTGAAAAGAGAAAGTAGTAAGCATGCAGTTTGTCAATTAGCAAATACGGTTTCACCAAGTACCTTTGTGAAACCTTGGTTTCACCAAGGCCCCGTGAAGACAGACATTTCCACAAATCGTTAAAAATGCTATTTAATTGACTCTTAGAGTGACCAGAGTGGCCATGCTACAGAATAGGAGGACGGGGTGCTCTGGAGGCCTGGACCAGGAATGGCAAGAGCCCAGTGTTGAAGTACAGTTTCCCTGGGGAAGTGATGATAAAGCCGAGTCCAGGGCTGAATAGGGGTTGGAGGGTATCCCCTCAGATCCAAGGAAGGGAGAACAAACAAGGGGTCATTGAAACTCCAGGTTAGCATTTTTGCAAGAGAAAGGATTATGGTGTCAGTTATCTCAACCTGGTCACTTTCAGGTAGAATGTGAGAGCGCTGTGGGAAACAGAAAAAAAAAAAAAAGAGAGGGAGGGAGAGGGGCGAAAGAAAGGAAGGAAGGAGGGAAGAAAAGAAGAAAGAAAGAGAGAGAAAGAAGGAAAGAGGCAGACAGGAAGGAAGGAAAGAAGAAAGAAGGAAAGAAAAGGCATATATTGATTAGTTTACTTAGAGACTGATACAGATGTTAATTCACGATTAGCAAAAGATGTCTGCCTACTCTAAAGTATTTAGCAATATGTTTGTCTGGTAGGCTGTTTTTAATTTCAAGGAGGGAAGGCTGTGGTTACCTGATTTGTTGCTCTCAGCTTCAGTAGTTTGAACACTCTCTTAGAGTTTGCACAATGAGACTAAATTGGAAGTGTAGCCAACAGGTGATCCATTAAGGACTTGAATGCAGCTAAGCCTTCCTTTGGGATGTATACTTTTACAGCCAATAAACCTGGCCTTACTAGCTCCTAGTCGCTTTGCTTGCCAATAATACAGCCTTATAATGTAACAGAGTCCAGTAGAGCCTCCACTCCTCTTAGGTTTCCACCCTGAATATTGACTCTGGGAAGCCTCTTAAAATGGCAAAGGATTCAGTGTTCACCCAGACTCCCTTGTGGGACTCAGGGAAGAGGTGATGATATAGTTGCTATGTTTCAGTTAGTTTGAGACAAGTTCCTGCAGGTAATATTAATTTTGAAGATATTTAAATTATTACCTAAAATCCTTTAAAAATTATGTTCAAAAATATTAATTGTCTGACAATAATGAATATATGTTACTAAGAGTTGTAACTATGACTTGGCGTTAGTCGCTCCATCATGTCTGACTCTGTGACCCCATGGACTGTAGCCCTCCAGGCTCCACCATCCATGGACTTTTCCAGGCAAGAATACTGGAGTGGGTTGCCATTCCCTTCTCCAACGGATCTTCCCAACCTGGGGATGGAACCTATGTCTTCTGCATTGCAATCAGATTCTTTACCATCTGAGCCACCAGGGAAACCCATAACTATGACTTAAATCCTGAACAATTGATTGAAGCATCATAAAAATTATGTCTGAGAGTGAATATGGCATTTGCCAGCAGGATGTAATGATGAATAATAGTCTGGGAAAGCTAAAATGAAAGAACAGTGATAATAATCTGTATGAAAGATAATTCAGCATTAATATTTTAAGTATATTGTGCGATTTTTAAGGATACATTTCCAAATGTAATAAATGCTTAAAAGTACTGTGTTTCAGTAATGGGTTTACAATCTCTACTTGCTTCATTAGAATAGTTCAAAATATGGGAGCCTTTTCAAAAGTCTAAATGCACTTCAAAGATCAAAATGTTTATTATGTATTTGTAGCAATTGCTTCTAATGATTATGAAATCAATCTGTTACTGATTTTATTTGTATTTTTAAGGATGGTGAGACTGAGAGGATCTTAGAAAACATCCCCTCTGGCTCTCTGATTTTAAAGAGCAAAGCCTTTTGCCTGGCCTCCGTACCTGCAGTGTTGCTCCCTTCCCATTCATTTTTACACTGTTGTGGTCCAACATGAGTGGTCCTTTTAAAGCCCTCCGCTTAAGGTCGTTCAGTCGGTTCTCAGTGACTGTGGCATCATTTGTCAAAGTGTGTTCCCTAAAACATGTAGCTCAGCCTGTGGTAATTGCATTGTAATTAAGGATGGGGGTTCCAAAAATCATGTGTGTTTGACGAGTTGAGTGACTCATAATCAAGTTGTTGTCTTTTTTGGAGGATCTCTCAGTTCCTTTCTTGGTAGGCACTGTTGATCAAACAGGCACAAACAAAAAAAGTTTAGTTTTGATTTTGTTTTCCTTTTTCCCTCAAAGCATCTCCTAGGACTTGTGATACATGTAATGCGTTGCCTTTTGAAAAACACCTGTCTAAGGAATAAAGTCCACAGTTTTAAACATGAAAGCATACCTCTGCCTTTTGTTCAACTTCCTAACTCAGTGTTACACACTCAGACTCTAGAGTGGTGGTGGTTGTTTTGTCTCTCACTTGTGTTCAACTCTTTTGCGACTCTGTGGACTGTAGCCTGCCAGGTTTGTCTGTCCATGGGATTTTTCAAGCAAGAGTACTGGAGTGGGTTGCCATTGCCTTCTCCAGGGGATCATCCCAACTCAGGGATTGAACTTGGGTCTCCTGCATTGGTAGGTGGTTCCTTTACCACTGAGCCATCTGGGAAGCCCAGATCATAGTTATTTCCAACCAAACTCAACTTTTCTGAAAAGTTGTTTTGCTCTGTCCTCTCTCTGGGAAGTTGCTTCTGCTTTGCTGGGCTGTCTCCTACTTGGCCCTCCCAGACTCAGCTCAAGCATCACCACTAAGCAGCCTTTGTTCTTTCCTTCTCCTGTGTTACCTGACACACTTGATGGTCATTACATCTTACCCTCATGTCTCATTGTCACAGTTATCAAACTGGGCTGCCACCCCATTGACATTGACATGACATCAACTATCAATACAAGATGCCCATATCCTTTTAGTCAAGCGTGCATTTCACCATCTTTTCCAGCCTGCTGCCTAGTACAAGGAGGGCATGACAACCTACTCCAGTACTCATGCCTGGAGAATCCTATGGACAGAGGAGCCTGGCGGGCTGTGGTCCATAGGGTCACAAAGAGTCGGACATGACTGAAGCGACTTAATACACACACACAAACATGCCTAGTACATGTAGGCTCTCAGTAATTAGTCATGGACAAATGGGAGTGCACCTTAAGGAGCCATGGCTGCATGGATGATCTTCCTGCCCACGGGCTCTCTGCATTGACCTACAGACGTGGGTGACTCTTCAGCTCACTGTAAAGAGATCCAGCAAGATGGATACTATGTTACTCTGATTACTTTAATTAATTAATTTAATTAGTTCTATGATTAATTTATTAAAGCCCTTAAGGAGCTAATAAAAATGTGTCTTGAAGGGAAGAACAATGAACAAAAATATAAACGATCGAGTGTTAGAGACTATGCATTTAGCTGATAGAAGTGGGTTCTTGATATTTTTATTCCCAAGTAGCTGGTGGTATGCAAGCACATTTTAGCAGTCGCATATGAGCTTAAGAGAAACTTTGAATATATTCCAGCTAATATTTGGAGATAACTACTGAGTCTGTAGTGTCTGAAGCTGCTTTTTCACGAGTCCAGTAAACATCAGAAATGATTTTACCATGGATTTTAGTTATCTGGCCTCTGCCGGAAAAGCTGCTATTCAGTTAAGCAAGCATGTCAGTTCACTGAGAGACAAATTAAAGTATGTTTTTTTGATGATATGAGGGGGAAAAGTAAAATCAGGAGAGTGAAAATTGAATTTTTCCTATAAAAAATGTATAGAGTTTCCTATGTTATCTGCTTCTTTTTAGATGGCACATTAAAATTGTAAATAAAAATTGAATTGGACCTCTCCCAAATAGCATTCTCAGTGTCTCATTTTATATATATATATATATATATATATATATATATAGTCCGATTATATAAAAGCAAATATATATACATGTATATATGTAGTATATATACATGCATACATATTGTTTCTCAATAGAAGGTGGTGAAATCCATTTAATGGTGAATGTCATAAATGGTAAAAGTCATTTAATTTGTTTTAGTATAATTGCATCATACAGGCTCATGACTCTGAAAAAAGTTGACCCCAGGATATTTCCAATGAGGTAAGTTCATTAGACGTCTTCCCTACATTTTTGTATTCTGTTCCCAGAAAGCAGTATTAGGGAAAATGAGTGATCTTTCAGTAGTTTACTTTGTTAATTTGGTTTTAAAATTGCATCATGCCTAGAAAAGTTGAAAGTGTTTTTGAAAACCAAATATAGAAAAGGTAAATAGATCCCAAATTCTAAGATGCTGAGAGTAGACTGGAAGAGCGAGCAGTGAGTGTAAGAAGTTTGGGTGTAGTTAGGTGGGGAGGTGTGCAGTCCAGCAGGCAGGCAGGCAGTCTTAGTGAGTGATTATTACACCAGGGGTTGAGGTCAGAGTCCAGTTCTCTAAGGGAAAATGCAAGGAAAGTGGGAGACTTTGAATTCCAGGTCATTTCTCACCTAAGTTGTGGCCAGTTGTTTTTTCCCAAACCACATTGCTTCTGGGCTTTTAATTTTTCAATTCGAGATAGAATATCACAGACATGAAATGGTTTTAGAAAAGAACAAGTTCATATTCACCCGGACTGTTTAATATTGCCTTGTCCCGGGACCAAGGAGTGATTTTATGACCTCTCAAAGTTCCTTCCATATTGTATCCCTCCCACTTCTATTATTCTAGCCGAAGGTAAAGTGAATTTTCTTTTAATGTAACACTATTTTTTAATGTTTAAAAATTCAAGCATGGTGATTATGGTCATGAAAGAAGGAAGTTATCTCTGTAATCTCTATCAACAGAAGACAAGAAAGATTAAGAAACATGTCAGAGCTTCTCCTGACTTTTTCCACGAGATATCGGTGTAATTTTTCACTTTTTGATTTTTATGAGAACTTTTGTATCTCCCACAACATGAGAGCAATTTGATTATAACTTGGACTTAGCAATATTGGAGTAAGCTAATCCTAAAAATGTTACATGTAAGCGTTTATTGTCTGCTTGCTTTTCAGGTTTTTCTTTTTGTAAATGTAAATACAGAGTTTAAGATAGGAGGATAGGGTTTGCTGGGAAGATAATTACAGGATAGAAGACGGTGCGTGATCTGGTACTGTGGGGCACGAAGCCTAGACAAGAGACCGTGGTGTGAAATGGAAGTATTGAAACATTGTCGTCACTTATGAATCAATCAGGATTTAGTTCATCAGGCTGAATGCGGAAGAAAGATTTCACTTTTATTTCATATACACTGATCTGGGGGGTGGGGGGAAAGATTGCCTTTAAACCATATCCACTATGATGTCTATAATTGTTTCATAGAAGCCCTGTATCAAGATTTGTATCTTGGGACCATGGTTTATTGTATTCTTTCTGAAATAGATTGGGTCTCACCATCTGGTGATGGACCTGATTTTATGTCCTATCTTTGGATTTAGGGTATTTTTGTTAAGTGTATCAGACATCACTTTTCCTGGAGAAATGAGCAATCAAATAAATGCAGTCTCCTCTTATCTGGTGCTTATTAACTATAAACCATGCTGGTTTAAAATATGAAGTGGTTTATGGTATACTAAATGGAAACCATCTTGGCTAAAACACATTTGAAAGACACCACATGGGCATGTATCACTTTATTTCCATTTCTAGCTGTCAGCAGAAATGGGAGGAAGCCCTCTTCCTTTCTGTTTGATTATTCTATTATTGACAGGATGAGAGTGTGGGAGACATACATGCTGATTTAGTGTTGCGCTGATGAAACCATTCAGGTTGTGTGATGTGTCATTTGTCACCGCTGCCTTATCAAGGTGCTTCAGCTGTGCCCAAACCAGCCCTGGTAATTGCTGTAGTTGCTTGTGGCAAAGTTATGTCAATGTCAGTCACTTAATGACTTTTGACTGCTTTATGTCAGATGTTCCCTCTAAAGAAAGACAGGGTAGGGGACTTTTTATACCCAGGTATGGGTATAAATCCAAAGTCTAAATAGGCAGGTTCATTTTTTTCCCTAATCAGAACTTAAATGCAAATGCTGGCATTTTATGTTTTAAAATGAAGGGATACAATTAAGTTTATGATTCACCTCAAGTGAAATCTTCTGTTATATTCATAGCTTTCCTTCTCTGATCCTAAGGGTAAATTCAAGTCAAATACAGCTTTGAACACGTGCACTGAAATAATGGTAATCATTTAAGGTGTACAGTTTCTGCTAGAAACATCCTTCTAGTTAATGCAACTCAAGGGCCTTCTCTAAACTCTTTATAGTCTCCAATTTAGTTTTCTTTTTTTATTATTATTATGATGTTTGGATTCAAGGGAGATATACAATTAAAGGGATTGACAAAGAGTTTCATTATAAAAATATGCATCTTCAACTTCACTAGCTGGCTTGCAAGTTCATGTCAATTAAGAATCAGAGACATGTATGTATATACACACTGCATACACATCACACACATGGACAATATAACCTGTTCTGTGTACATTCTTCACAATACATTGCAATATTCTTTCTATATTGATCAATTTTAATTGTTATGTAGTAGACCATTGTATTGATGTGTCATAATTTAATCCAATTCATCTTAGTGGGCATATTTTGTTTCCAGTCTTTGCTATTATAACAATGTTGTGATCATCCTTACCCATGCATCTTAGCTTGTTAGTTGAACAATTATTTCAAAATCTCATTCTAGAAATGTATTTATTGGATCCAAAGATACGTCTGATTTTAAGATGCTTAGACATATTGGCAAACATGCCCCCAGAATATTTCTTCCAATTTATAGCATTGCTTAGAGCATAAAGAAGTAGTGTTGAGTCACCATTATAACCAAAACTGAAATGTTTTCCAAATCATATCAGTACAATAAGTGGATAAAATGCAACTCATAACAGTTTGATTCCTTTGGATACAAAGAAGTCTGACTATATTTTTCTATGTAATTTGACTGTTTGTAGTACTATAAGATTGGAGAAGGCAATGGCACCCCACTCCAGTACTCTTGCCTGGAAAATCACATGGATGGAGGAGCCTGGTAGGCTGCAGTCCATGGGGTCGCTAAGAGTCGGACACGACTGAGTAACTTTACTTTCACTTTTCACTTTCATGCATTGGAGAAGGAAATGGCAACCCACTCCAGTGTTCTTGCCTGGAGAATCCCAGGGATGGTGGAGCCTGATGGGCTGCCATCTATGGGGTCGCACAGAGTTGGACACGGCTGAAGTGACTTAGCAGCAGCAGCAGCAGCAGCTGCTATAAGATATCAATGGAAGGCAAAATAATTATTGAAGATTTGAAATGAGCCTTAAGGAATGGCACCAGGTTTGGGGGAAGGGGTAGGAAATTCAAAAGGTTACCAGAGGAGGGACCTGTGAGAACTAGAGAGTCCATTTGAGTTACAACCAAGATAGATTCTGAGCCCTAGTCAGTGAGTATTGAACTTCATAGAATAGAGACCGGATATTGTCAGAGCTCCCAAATTGTGAAGACAACCTAGAATCAGGGTCTCTCTATTAAACATCTTCCTAGGAAACATGCTTTGCATATTTTATCAAAATTCATCTGCCGGTTGGATTTGGTTCACAGGTGTTGAGTATTAAGTCATTGATTTGTGTAAGTCCGTATGGCATTCCAGGGCTTCCCTGTTAGCTCAGTCAGTGAAGAATCTGCCTGCAGTGAGGGAGACCCAGGTTCTATTCCTGGGTTGGGAAGATCCTTTGGGGAAGGGGATGGCAACCATTCCAGTATTCTTGCCTGAATAATCCCATGGACAGAAAAGTCTGGTAGGATACAGTCCGTGGGGTTACAAAGAGTCGGAAATGACTGAAGGACTAATGCACATATGGCATTCCAGAGCAAGGGAACAGAATGAATCAAAGCCGAGGACCCTGGGAGAAGTTTAGTGTAGAAGGAACAAGCTAGAAATCTAGATTTGAGAAGAGGAGAGGAAAAGAGAAAGGTTATACGGAATTTAAGATAGAGTGAGTTGGTATGTAGAGGTTTTTGTAGATTAACAGAGGAGTTCCTGTGGACTCAAAAGATAAGATTGTTCAAATGTGTTTTAATTTTGTTTTTCTTTGTTTAGTTTTGTTTCTGAAGGAATAGCATCAGTACTAAGAGATGTGAGGAAAGAAATCCAGAGAAGTTTTGTCCCAGTGCTCTAGGCAGGAGGTGATGAAGTGCTTCAGTGAGGTGATGGGCTTCAGAATTTAAAAACAGGAAGTGACTTATAAGATTTAAAGATTTGAGGGTTACATTGTACAACATGGGGATTATGGCCAGTATTTTAATAACTATAAATGGAATATAACCTTTAAAATTTCAAATTGTTATATTGTATACCCTAACTTATATTGGACAGCAACTATACTTCAATATCATTAAAAAAAAAAAAAAAGACTTAGAGAGGAACTCAATGATATGTGTCAAGCCGTTGCATAAAACAGACCCTTTCTCCCTTGTCTTTTTGATTTCCATACTTGTAAGATTTAAATTTTATATTTTTATTCTTAGGTATAGGTACCCCTCTAGGGGACAGTCTCTCTAGGTGATAAATGAATAGTGAATTCTTAGCCCCATTTATTATTGGCTTATTGGGGTAAACAAGTGATTCAGTTTATGTATGAATGTTAATGATTAAAGAAGATCACAGTTGGTACCAATAAACCTTTGTAAAATGATTAATAATGTAAAATAATTATTCAAAGATTCTCCAAATAACTAAGGATATGGGTAGTCTGGGAACAGTATAGCATTAGTTGAGCTCTGAAATAATCAGCTGAAATTAACCCATGCTGAAACTATATAAACAAGTCATTAGCAGTAACTAGAAGGGGGCAAGAGAGCCATATAAATCACTTTTAGTCTCTCAAATAAAGCATTAGCGATTAATTGCAGAACAAAGGACTGGTCATTAGAATTAAAGCAGAAAGAAGGTATAATACTATTTAGGTTTCAAATCTCTAGTGTCTAGGATAACTTATTTCTTGGGGTAAGAAAATTTGTTTAAACTATGCCAATTTCCTTAAAAATCTCTGAACTGTAGGACTCACTGAAATGAAACAAATACCAAAATATACCCAAATGCATTTGTTTAATTTTTAAATTTTTATTTTTGTTAGATAATTTTTCTAGATGGATCAAAAATTTAAAACAAACATCAAAACTAGAAGGAAAGGTTTTTTCTGTCTCTGGCCAAAAATTTCCCAGTTCTCATATTGCCTTCAATTTCTTCATGCATAGACAGACAGATATGAAAATATAGCTATTATCCTGATTTATCCTCTTTTTCTCTGATTTTACAAAAAAACACAGCACATATCTTATTATGTATCCCCTTTCACCATTTGGTTATTTTGCTTGTTTGTTTGTTTCAGTTTGGCAGTATCTCTTACAGATGTTTATGCTATGCTAAGTCACTTCAGTCGTGTCCGACTCTGTGTGACCCCATAGACAGCAGCCCACCAGGCTTCCCTGTCAGGGAGGGAATCCTTGCCAGGATTCTCCAGGCAAGAACACTGGAGTGGGTTGCAATTTCCTTCTCCAATGCATGAAAGTGAAAAGAGAAAGTGAAGTCGCTCAGTCGTGTCTGACTCTTAGCGACCCCATGGACTGCGGCCCACCAGGGTCCCCTGTCCGTGGCATTCTCCAGGCAAGAGTCCTGGAGTGGGGTGCCATTGCCTTCTCCATACAGATGTTTACACACTAGCATAGAGAAAGAAATTTCTATATGCTTCCTTAAGGGTCCATATTATTCCACTCTACAGGTATGGCCACTACTGATACAGGCTTGCTTGTTTTCAGCATTTTGTGTTACACACAGTGATGTACAAGTATGACTGTTGTTGTTTAGTCATTAAGTTATATCCAACTCTTCTGTCACCCCATGGACTGCAGTTCACCAGGCTCCTCCATCTATGGCATTTCCCAGGCAAGAATACTGGAGTGGGTTGCCGTTTCCTTATCCAGGGGATCTTCCCAACCCAGGGATCAAACCCACATCTCCTGTGTTGGCAAGTGGGTCCTTTACTCCTGAGCCATGAGAGGAGCCCACAAGTATGAATATCAGTTCAGTTCAGTCGCTATGTCGACTGTAGCTATAGGATAAATTCCACATGCACTTTGAGTTGTTGTAACACCTGCCATGTTTGTGAACTAATTTTAGCATGTCTTTCCTGCTCCAAGTCTGAACACAATTTAACTGTAAAGAATGGATGGAGAAGATTTGGTATATATATACAATGGCATACTACTTAGCCATAATAAAGAATGAAATAATACCATTTGCAGCAACATGGATGCAACTAGAGATTATCATACTAACGAACTAGGTCAGGAAGAGAAAGACATTCCATTATGAGGTCACTTGTATGTGGAAAATCAAATATAACACAAATGAACTTGTCTATGAAAGAGAAACAGACTCACAGACATAGAGAGCAGGGGGATGGGAGGGTGGGGGAGTGATGGTTTGAGAGTTCAGAATTAGCAGATGCAAGCTATCTTATACAGAATGTATAAGCAACAAGGTCACACTGTAGAACACATGGAGCTGCAATCAATGCGCTGTGATAAACCACCATCATGGGAAATAATATGAAAAAGAAGCATTATATATATATAGCTAGTGGAGGTGATGGAATTCCAGTGGAGCTATTCCAAATCCTGAAAGATGATGCTGTGAAAGTGCTGCACTCAATATGCCAGCAAATTTGGAAAACTCAGCAGTGGCCACAAGATTGTCAAAGGTCAGTTTTCATCCCAATCCCAAAGAAAGGCGATGCCAAAGAGTGCTCACACTACCGCACAATTGCACTCATCTCACACACTAGTAAGGTCATGCTCAAAATTCTCCAAGCCAGGCTTCAGCAATATGTGAACCGTGAACTTCCTGACATTCAAGCTGGTTTTAGAAAAGGCAGAGGAACCAGAGATCAAATTGCCAACATCCGCTGGATCATCGAAAAAGCAAGAGAGTTTCAGAAAAACATCTATTTCTGCTTTATTGACTATGCCAAAGCCTTTGACTGTGTGGATCACAATAAACTGTGGAAAATTCTGAAAGAGATGGGAATACCAGACCACCTGATCTGCCTCTTGAGAAATCTGTATGCAGGTCAGGAAGCAACAGTTAGAACTGGACATGGATCAACAGATTGGTTCCAAATAGGAAAAGGAGCACTCCTTGGCATTGCCTTTCTTTGGGATTGGGATGAAAACTGACCTTTTCCAATCTTGTGGCCACTGCTGAGTTTTCCAAATTTGCTGGCATATTGAGTGCAGCACTTTCACAGCATCATCTTTCAGGACTTGGAATAGTTCCACTGGAATTCCATCACCTCCACTAGCTTTGTTCGTAGTGATGCTTTCTAAGGCCCATTTGACTTCACATTCCAGAATGTCTGGCTCTAGGTCAGTGATCACATCATCATGATTGTCTAGGTCTTGAAGCTCTTTTTTGTACAGTTCTTCTGTGTATTCTTGCCACCTCTTCTTAATATCTTCTGCTTCTGTTAGGTCCACACCATCTCTGTCCTTTATCGTGCCCATCTTTGCATGAAATTTTCCTTTGGTATCTCTGATTTTCTTGAAGAGATCCCTAGTCTTTCCCATTCTGTTGTTTTCCTCTATTTCTTTGCATTGATCACTGAAGAAGGCTTTCTTATCTCTTCTTGCTATTCTTTGGAACTCTGCATTCAGATGTTTATATCTTTCCTTTTCTCCTTTGCTTTTCGCTTCTCTTCTTTTCACAGCTATTTGTAAGGCCCCCCAGACAGCCATTTTGCTTTTTTGCATTTCTTTTCCATGGGATGGTCTTGGAAGGAATGATGCTAAAGCTGAAACTCCAGTATTTTGGCCACCTCATGCGAAGAGTTGACTCATTGGAGAAGACTCTGATGCTGGGAGGGATTGAGGGCAGGAGGAGAAGGGGACGACAGAGGATGAGATGGCTGGATGGCATCACTGACTCGATGGATGCGAGTCTGAGTGACCTCCGGGAGCTGGTGATGGACAGGGAGGCCTGGCGTGCTGTGGTTCATGGGGTCGCAAAGAGTCGGACACGACTGAGCGACTGATCTGATCTGATCTGAGGAAAAGGAGTCCGTCAAGGCTGTATATTGTCACCCTGTTTATTTAACTTATATGCAGAGAACATCATGAGAAACGCTGGACTGGAAGAAACACAAGTTGGAATCAAGATTGCTGGGAGAAATCGCAATAACCTCAGATATGCAGATGACACCACCCTTATGGCAGAAAGTGAAGAGGAACTAAAAAGCCTCTTGATGAAAGTGAAAGTGGAGAGTGAAAAGGTTGGCTTAAAGCTCAACATTCAGAAAACAAGGATCATGTCATCCGGTCCCATCACTACATGGGAAATAGATGGGGAAACAGTGGAAACAGTGTTAGACTTTATTTTTCTGGGCTCCAAAATCACTGCAGATGGTGACTGCAGCCATGAAATTAAAAGACGCTTACTCCTTGGAAGGAAAGTTATGACCAACCTAGATAGTATATTGAAAAGCAGAGACATTACTTTGCCAACAAAGGTTCACCTAGCCAAGGCTATGTTATTTCCTGTGGTCATGTATGGATGTGAGAGCTGGACTGTGAAGAAGGCTGAGCGCCGAAGAATTGATGCTTTTGAAGTGTGGTGTTGGAGAAGACTCTTGAGAGTCCCTTGGACTGCAAGGAGATCCAACCAGTCCATTCTGAAGGAGATCAGCCCTGGGATTTCTTTGGAAGGAATGATGCTAAAGCTGAAACTGCAGTATTTTGGCCACCTCATGCAAAGAGTTGACTCATTGGAGAAGACTCTGATGCTGGGAGGGATTGAGGGCAGGAGGAGAAGGGGATGACAGAGGATGAGATGGCTGGATGGCATCACTGACTCGATGGATGTGAGTCTGAGTGACCTCCGGGAGTTGGTGATGGACAGGGAGGCCTGGCGTGCTGCGGTTCATGGGGTCGCAAAGAGTCGGACACGACTGAGCGACTGATCTGATATATATATATATAAAATATATAAATGAATCACTCTGCCATATGAGAGAAATTAACACAATATTATAAATCAGCATAGCTCAATAAAGTAAGTAAGAAAAACATTATGGTATTGGGTTAAGGTTAGTACATGTGCGTCCAGTGACACTCACGTTTATACAACTGGACACCATCAGTAGAGACTGCTACCTGCAGTCAGAGCTCAGCAGTTCTTCCCTTGTGCAGACTTTCTGATCATTTGACCTCTGTCACTGGTCCAGTCTTTCCCACTCACCTGCATCCCCTTGGGAAGATTTGCCACATACCTACCAGCATTCTGAAACGAATGTGATCTCTAGGTACACAAACCAAATGTCCCCACACCAGCTTTAAGATGGAACAGAGTTTTCAGAGGAGCAGCTTGTTACACATTTTTTAGGCTTTCTGAGCTGCTGCTGAATGCATCAGAACTGAAAAGGAGTGGACTATCTGGGTCCGTCCTTCAGGGTCCATCTCTTGTCTCCAGAGGAAAGGGGGTTTCACTGGGCCCCTTTCAGTAATGTCATCTCTGCCCTGCCTTCTGACTCTTCCCCCAGACTGGGAGCTGCATTAGACCTCAGACCTGGCAGCAGCTGTCTCTGTTCTCCTGAAAGACTCTGTTCTGACTTCCAAGTTTGATGCATTGAAAAAGTATTCTTTGGAAAGAAATTGAGAAGACAGTTTTATATGTAGTGTTTCATGGCATATAGATGCTATGGGTAATACCTGTCTAGATAGCTGCTAATAAGAATAATTTGAAAGTATTCTATTTTATGAGGCTCCCCTTTTGTTAAATGGAACCAGGAGAAAATTCTCCTTTAATGGTGGATGAATACTTGATTCAGTCTAGTGACCTGTGGGCCAGTAATTGGAAATTCAGAAGTTTAGATCCATCAAGACAAATGGTAGCCAAAAGACCATGGAGTGATAGCCGCCATTAATCTGATTTATGGGAAGTGGAATGTACCAAATTGTGTACTGTTCTGAAAGAGTGAGAAATTTCCTAGAGTCCATCCCCAGATATGCCAAAAAAGAGACTTGGTTTAAAAATGATGTAACTCTATTGTTTATTCATGTTGGTTTCAACCTGAATTATCTCGAGTTCATCTTGTTATCTAGACATACTGGTATCTAAACTGAAGGAGAAAAAAAAAATTCCTTTATAACAGTTATATATATGGCCATTATGATTGCATCACTATAAAGGAAGGACCAGTCAGAAACCCTAAAGTCTAGAGGTTTATAATCTTTCAGAATATTTGACAACCCCCCTGCCCCCTGCATTGTATTTATGTGACCAAAGGCATTCCTATCACGGATACTGATTTATTAATTCCACAAATACTCAGTGTTCATTGTATACAGTTCACTGTGCTAGATGTTGTGAGTAAAAAGTGCAAACAAGACAGTCACTGTCCTCGAGGATAGTGCAGACAGATAATCCATGCCCACAGTACCAACATCTAAAGCAATGGGATATAGTCTCAGATGAGGATTAGGACATGCAACTTGGGAAAAGCTGCTCTCTGATTGACCCCAGAAGGATGAGTAAGATGTGAATATGGAAAAGTAGAAATAAGGAGGCTGTTATAGGTTGAATTGTGCACCCCCCCCCCATTTCATATATTGAAGGTCCTAATCCTCAGTATCTCAGAATGTTACCTTATTTGGAGATGAAGTTTCCTACTGAGATGATCAAGTTAAAATAAAGCTGTTAGCATAGGCTTTAATGCAGTGTGATTGGTGTCTTTACAAAAAGGAATAATTAAGAAGCAGAGAAAAACATAGGGAAGATGGTGTGAAGAGACATAAGGAACAGAGGGTCATCCCTGAGTCAAGAAAAGGGACCTGGGACAGAATCCTTCCCTCACAGCTTTCAGAAGGGACCAACCCTGCTGACACCTTGACTTTGGACGGTTAGCCTCCAGAATGGTGAGACAGTAACTTTCTGTTGTTTAAGTCTATACTATTTTGTTACAGCTGCACTTCCAAGCACACTAATTCTGAACAGAGGCGAGGTCAGGGGAATCTGGTGGAGGATTAGAATAAAGGCATCTGGCTGGAACGTGGAGTGTGTGTGTGTGCTCAATCGTGTCCAACTCTTTGTGACTCTGCAGACAATAGCCCACCAGGCTCTTCTGTCCTTGAGATTCTCAAGACAAGAATTCTGGAGTGGGTTGCCATTTCCTTCTCCAGGGGATCTTCCCAACCCAGGAATCGAACTTGTGTCTCCTGCATATCCTGCATTGGCAGGCAGATTCTTTACAACTGAGCTACCTGGGAATGTAGAGTGCCCATGGAGAATCAGTGGAGATGTGACTGAAGCAGGAGTTGAGTGAGATTGTGTAGGGTCTTGCAAGCCAGTGCTGCACAACTGGTAATGTAAAGTCTGTAAAGTGAAAGTGAAGTCGCTCAGTCATGTCCGACTCTTTGCAACCCTGTGGACTGTAGCCTGCACCAGGCTTCTCCGTCCGTGGGATTTTCCAGGTAAGAGTACTGAAGTGGATTGCCATTTCCTTCTCCAGGGGATCTTCCTGACCCAGGGATCAAACCCAGGTCTCAGGGATCGAACCCAGGTCTTCCACCTTGCAGGCAGACGCTTTACCCTCTGAGCCATTTTTCAGTCTGTAAGTAATGTGTCAAAAATGACAGTGACAGTGTTTATATGGTCCACTGTGGTCACTGAAAGAGACTGCTCTCAGTGGAAGACAGCTGATCTGGGTACTTTGTAGATGCCCCAGATCCTGCCCTATGGCAACAGAACTGAAAGGATTACTGTCCTCCAGTATCGATCCTCCATTTGTGGCCACCCTATTTGGAAATTGTACTGGAGGCAACAGGGAGTCATCAGACATTTTTGATCAGCAGTGTGAAACACAAAGAGCTGCGCTTGAGGATGATTAACTTGGACTGATTAAAAGTGTGCCTGGCAGGGCAGCTGATGGGGAGGCAGTAGTGATAATCCAGGTAAGAAAGAATAAGATTTGGAATTTGGGTGGTGACAGTGGTATGAGAAGGGGGTTAGGGCTGGGTCTTATCTCTACATTAAATCACACATTGATCTCTGGGGGCTTTGTTTCATGATTGTAAATGTGTTTCTTTTCGTCTTTTTCCTTCTGATGAGTATGGAAGAAGGTAACTCAGAATGAGATAGCAGTGAAGAAACCTAACTCTTTTTTGTATGGCATTGCCATAATATATAAACACATAAATACTCTATTTTGTAATTCTAGAAGCAGTGGTTCTTAAACTCAAGGTAATTTGATTATAGATATTCAAATGGATATTTGACAATTTACAGAACTTCTGTGACTAGATGCAAAACATTTGGTAACTTTTTGATGCTTCTGCTATTTGAAAAGTGTTGACTACAGATGTACAATTTAATTGCATAACATGGGATTTTTGTGTACCAGTTTGTGAATGCTTGTAGAACTGATTAAGGAAGATATGGGAAGAGCCATCAATAAAAACTGGAGGCTATAATATACAGAAATCAATTTGAATGTCTTGTGGTAGTAAATAAAACTTCATTGCATTATGTGACTGGGAGAACTAAACTCATATATCTATATATGTTACCTAGAGTGGTAAAACATGTTCATGAAATCAATGAGAAATTGATGTTTGGTAATTTATCATAGCAATTTCAGTGTTTCTTCAGGGGATTTTAAAGAAAGCAATCCATTTAAAAAATATTTTATAAGGCAAGAAATATTCAAAGTATAAGCTGACTTATTGGAAATCACAGAGAATGTCTAAATTTTCTTGAACTTTTAACTTACTATTACCCAAAGATATCATGATGTCTTATGCTGCTAACCAGATTATTTTATTGCCTTTATCTATTGATATATGCTGTAGGTTTCATTGATTTTTATCTATGTTATTCCTGCAAGATGCATTTTTCTATTTTTTGATTTTAACTTTTATCGCCCTTTTGACAGCCACTTAATTGTATTGATTTTTTTTCCAAGTCAGTTATAACTTAGAGAAGAACATTTTAGTATATTTTGTTTAGGAAATATTGACCTTATTGACTTAAATAACTAGCAATGCCCTGAGAAGTTTAGCTACAAATATCACTAGTTCACTGAATAGATTGTGGGAGTAATGGGCATACTGGAGTAAAAAGGATTCTTCCAAGCTCATTATCTTAGGAGGGTTTCCTAAGGATGGCTCATAGGATGAAAACATGCTTTTTGTGAATTTATTGGGCCTTGTCCTTAGTATCAATACCTATGGAGGGTGTGAAGGGAATAAGGATTTCAGGAGGATTTGAACTCTGATCAGTTGAAACAATGGCCCCAAGTGATCCTCTGCGTGCTCTCAAGCTGAGTTGGCCCTTCCATCCTTGAGGAAAGTGAGCTGAGTCTTGATCAGCAGTGTGACACACAAAGCTGTGTGACACACAAAGAATGGTGTGCATTCACCTGCACACCAGCCAGCCGCTGGGCACCTACCATTCCTCGGGTGGGGACCTTGCCTTGGACATTCTGCTTCTGGTGAATTCAGCTGGCTTTCGGCGGCCAGCATTCTCAGCACTTGGGAGAAATAAGGACCTTAGTCCTTAAGGAGATGTCTAAGTGCCACACAACGGTGCTCAGAATTACATACATGTAAAAGCAGCTTCTTTCAGAAAATGTACTCTATTTTAGGTGTTTAATATTTGAAATATTTGGTATTTAGACATCTCTATTTGTTAACAATCCATGGACTGCAAGAGAGAAGCGACTTAATAGCAACACAACAATTTGTCAGCAGAATCTGCAAGATTCCTTTGTTAAAACTTACCTTTGCAAATGAGAGGAAAAGGCAGTGTCTAGATATTAAATTCCTGACTGCCATATAACTTTCAAAATCACATTTAACCTTATTAAGTGATCCATAGCAGTGTGTCGGGATAAATATCTGTGGACTTTAGTTCTCTAGTTGACTGTCAAGAGAAAGGTTTCTAGTTTTGTTCATTATCAACCATGAAATGACTGTTGGTAGTTTGTTAGAAAGTAAGTATAGGAAGGACTCATTATAATATCATTTTTGATATTTCCACTTTAATATTAAACTTATTACTTCTCTTTCTAAATCTTTTCTTTTAAAAATTCTTGTCAAAAGTCTTGTCAAAGTTCCTTATGTACCTTCTCAGGATGCAGAATTCATATTTTAAGTATGTAAATATTTTAAAGGCTGTATCACTTTAATTGATACTTTACTTGTATTTAAGAATCATTTTTAGTACATAACAAGGCTAAATATATCCACTGTTATGCAGTTCTCCTGGTCTGTGATTAAAACATTAGTTATCAAAGGGCTGAGTTCAGTGCCCATTCTTTTCTCACTTCCATGAACTATTAAAACTATTATTTATATTTTGCCTTGAAGTGCTATTCATATTTTTACATGTATATTTCATTTACCCAGTTAAGGTGTTTATTCCTTTTGAATGAAATTGTGTCTTCTTTGTAGGAAAATGCTTTTGTACATCTCAGACACTCAGTAATTATTTTTGGAGGATGAAGATTATTTGAATTTATTACGTCAAACCTCTCTATTCACAATTTTCCACCTCAACGTTTCTAAACATGTAGTAGCTTCCCTTTTCATATTGTTCATGGGGTTCTCAAAGCAAGAATACTGAAGTGGCTTGCCATTCCCTTCTCCTGATGCCACCTGAAGAACCAACTCGTTGGAAAAGACCTTGATGCTGGGAAAGATTGAAGGGGGGAGGAGAAGGGAGCAACAGAGGATGAGATGGTTGGATGGCATCACCAACGCAGTGGACATGAGTTTGAGTAGGCTCCGGGAGTTGGTGATGGACGGGGAAGCCTGGCGTGCTGCAGTCCATGCGATCACAGAGAGTCGGACATGACTGAACTGACTGAGTAGCTTCCCAGGGGGTTCAGTGGTAAAGAACCCACCGGCTAATGCAAGAGATTTAGGTTTGATCCCTGGGTTGGAAAGATCCCCTGGAGGAGGAAATGGCAACCCACTCCAGTTTTCTTGCCTGGGAAACCCCGTGGGCAGAGGAGCCTGGTGGGCCACAGTACATGGGGTCGCAAAGAATCAGACATGTGTGAGCATGCACACACACATACTACTTCAAAATATTTTTAGAAACATTAACACAGATTTGTTTATAGTTAATCAGATGTCATGCTGAGGATGACAGGACAGAAAAAGGGACAGGACTTAAGTTCTTTATGTCTCTGAGCCATTTAGCAGACTTCGGTTTTGTTACTGATCTCTTAGCTCTTAGAAAGCCGGGTAATTAGTTGGCTCTTAATAAATATAAATATCTTAAGTAAAATTTTATTGAAGTACAATAAAACATTTTTATGTTAAAAAGAAAGCCACTTAAAATTCCAAATGAGTTATCCCATCTGAAAACATCAAGTATGACTACATTTAAGAAGGAGCCATAGAAAATGTGTCTACATGAAGGATAAAGCAAATAATGAAATATTTTATCATTTCTCCCATTCAGTAAGAAGCTGTAAAACGATGACAAAGGCTTTCTAGAATACCCAATCACAGATTTATCTTAATTGGAAATGCATCATGTGTCTGAAACCAATTGATGTGTTTTCAAGTTGACTTGATACAATGCATATAGATGTTAAGATGCCTTACCATCCGTTTACAAGCCCCTGAAGTGAATTGTTTTTATAGCAGAAGTCTATTTTCTCTTTCATTTCAGACTACCTGTATATTTGTTTTTGAAATGGCCTAAGGGAGACAACAGCAAAACCCCCGGCCTGTCCAGTGACTCTAGGAGGGCTAAGCACCACAAAGCTTTGGATATTTCAGCGAGGACTGTCAGGTTCCAAAAGCACCTGAAAAGGCTGATGCCAGACGTCCCCCTTGGTGAGATGCCCATCTCAGCCTGGTTGCCAACTACCTCGGATCTAGGCCATGCATTACACTGTTCCAAATAATCAAGGTGGAGACAATTCAATTTTGCCCTAGCTTCTCCACACGGGGTGCTAGTTTTTCATGTTCTGTTATGTTTAATTTCCTATTGGCACTATACAGCATAAAATGCCAGGGAATGTATAAGCTTAACACCTGCCGTTTAAAATTAATTATGAAACACCTCATTTAACATTATAAACACGTTACTGTGTTTCATGTGTCTGAAATTTTATTTTGAAAGGTGGGTGTCCTCTGCCACTTAGCTTAATTGGTTAGACTCTGGTGCTGATGAGCCTGGAGTTGTTAGTTCATTTTTCATAAGGTCAAATTAGTCCATAGATTAATTAAAAAAAAAAAAAAAAAACAACTTTTTTTTCCTATACTTTTATTAAGTGACACTCTATATTTTATGAAAAATATTTTCTCAAGCCCTCTTTCCTGAGCTTCACAAAAACTCTGAGAGGAAAGGTTGAAAAGTACTTTTGTTTCTAGTTGCACTTTATAGATGAGGAAATTGTTGCTTAATGGGATTAATTTACTTGACACAGCCAGGAATTGGTTAGGTCTAGGTTCTCTGACTTGAAATCCCATTCTGTTTCTTCTCTGCAACAGAAAACAGCTCAAAAACTGCAGTCTGATGTGTACATTCATTTGCCCCAGAAGTGATGAACATTGGTTATTTTGCTTTCATTATCAGCCAGTTTGGATACCAGTGTGTTAAGGTTGCTGTGCGTCTCGTGTTGTTAACCGCCTTCCCTGGGATTTTGTTACATCACATCAGTTTCAATGCATTTAACTGAGTTTCTCCATCATCTTTGTCTATGGGAAGTAATCAGCATTGAGTCAAGCTTCTGATATTGTGAAAGAATAATCCCACAGCCATGTCCAACTCTTAGTGACACTGTGGACTATAGACTGCCAGGCTGCCCTGTCCATGGGATTCTCCAGGCAAGAAGACTGCAGTGTGTTGCCATGCCCTCCTCCAGGGAATCTTCCCAACCTAGGGGTCGAACCCGAGTCTTTTGTGTCTCCTGCATTGGCAAGTGGGTTCTTTACCACTAGTGCCACCTGGGAAGCCCTGAATGAAGTTAGAAATTAGGTTTAATGTTTAAATTATGTAGCATGTGGTTGACTATTTTAAACATCAAAATTAAAAAAAAAAAGTCTGTTAAGTTATCCAGCTCTCATCTTGACTGTCTTCATTAGCTAGCTTAAGGTGAAGGGTGCTTGAATGCTTGGAGTTTTCCATGGTTCATAGGGGAGATGCATGGCAGTCTCTGCAGGCTTTCCCCGCTATGCTCTATTCTCGTGGGATCGAAGCATTTGGTAGTTATTACAGGCAGATGATATTGATGTAGCATAAAGGAAGCTGAAGAAAGGAAAATGCTCTTACAGAAAGTATAAAGGCACGCCTGAGACTTGGTGAGAAAGAAGAATAGTATGTCCTCTGCTACTGTTAAGGGGCTTCCCAGATGTCTCAGTGGTAAAGAATCTGCCTGCAGGGTAGTCCATGGGGTTCCAAAGAGTTGGACATGACTGAGCGACTAAGACTTTCACTGCTACTGTTAACTATATTGAATGTTTTCATTGTAAAATTGGGTAATATATTGTCAATCATTCTTTTTGATTAGGAATTGTTAAAATAGTCATCTGTGACTAAACTTATGTTTTCAAAAGGTTAGTTTAACTGTTGCATCCTCCCTTTTCTTTTGTAGTGTTAGAGATTTTTATAGACTTTAAAAAAAAGTGTAAAAAAAAAGATTTTGACTTTAAGAAAAAAGACAATTTATAAAAGGCATCTCTTTTTTTAAGTTAAATGAAGGATGATAGCTTTGATGAATAACTCCTTTTCATAGCGATCAATCTTGTATGTTCACTAGCATATTGATCTCAACATTTTTTTATGGAGAAGAACTGAATATCTGATCCCATTGCTGATTTCAGAGCATGTCTAACATTTTATTTCTCTGAGTTCACAAATATGGATTAGAAGAAAGTGACAAATATCTGAATAATTCAGGCTAAAATGTAGCTGTACACTTCACCAAGATTATTTTTATTCAGCTGGAATTCTTTACTGAAATTATTTTCCCTTCTTAAATTTCAAGTTCTTGCTGTATACACAGACAACTTCAATAAATACGTAATGGCTATTGGTTACATGCATTAAATTGCTTTCTGTCTTGGTGATTTTTTTCACACAGAAGGGTAATTAGTTCCTTATTAGTTCTGTTGTCCTCCCTGTGGACTCCTCATCCTGTCCTTCACCTTTCACTTTCTAGTCAATAATAGGTGTTCCAGAAATATGTGTTAAAGTGAGAAAACTTGAGTGCCATGCATAAAAGAATCTAGCACTTAAGGCATGTAGGTATAGAATTGAATGTTCAGGCCAATGGATTGGCTGGGATTTGTTTTACTGTGTCAAGTAGTAGAGTTTCTGGATCAGGATAGCTTTGATTTAAATGCTAGTCCTATTGTTTCCTGGCCACATTGCCTTAGCTAATTCATATAATCTCTTTGTGTCTCTGTTTCCTCACCTGAAACAAAGGTTTTATAAAAGTTTAACAAAGTTAATATATGTAAAGTACTTAAATATACCTGATAAGTTCAAAACATTAACAGTACTTATTATTGTTATATAAGCCAGCTCAATCAAGCTTATCAAAAAGGCCTAAGGTTATCAGGAGAGAGGCTTGACTATGCAAGTGCGTTAAGTGGGCTGTTAGAGACCCACTTGCCCTTTCATCCTTTCCACATATTGTGAGACATTTCAAAGTCTTAACATTTTTGTTTGTTTCTTTGTATGCTGCTGCTGCTAAGTCGCTTCAGTCGTGTCTGACTCTGTGCGACCCCAGAGATGGCAGCCCACCAGGCACCCCGTCCCTGGGATTCTCCAGGCAGGAACACTGGAGTGGATTGCCATTTCCTTCTCTAATGCATGAAAGTGAAAAGTGAACGTGATGTCGCTCAGTCGTGTCCGACCCTTAGCGACCCCATGGACTGCAGCCTACCAGGCTCCTCCGTCCATGGGATTTTCCAGGCAAGAGTACTGGAGTGGGATGCCATCACCTTCTGCAGTTTCTTTGTATAGTTTTTGATTATTTTTTTTTAGGTTAACACATTTTTTTCAAGAAAGCCCTTGATAATATATATGGAATCTTGAATGGGCCAAAAATTCATTCCCTCAAAGTCTGATAATTTATCAATTTATCAAGCAATTGGGATTGTGAGAGGAGGGGACTGAAGATGAATAGCAAAGAGTGCGGGCTAGTAGATGCTGAATGGCCAAAGAACTGAATCCATCAACCAAAACAAGGACAGACAAAGACCAGAAACAAGCAAAACTGAGAGAAATGTGTGGATTTTATTAGTGCTTAGAAAGCCCTGTCTCATTTCATCACTATAAAAGCCAATGAGTTTGGCAATTTTTCAAAGTGTTAAACATAGAATCACCATATGATCCAGCAATTCCACTCCTAGGTATATGATTCAAAGAATTAGAAGCAAGATTTGAACAGATGCTTATAAGTCTTCATATTAGCATTATTTATAAGAGCTAAAAAGTAAAAAAAAAAAAAATCCAAATGTCCATCAACAGGTGAATAAACAAAATATGGTGAATATATATACGAGATATTATTCATCCATAAAACAAGATTAAATTTTGGTATATTCTGCAACACAGATGAACCTTAAAAATATTTTACTAAGGGAAATAAGCCAGACACAAAGGATACATATTGTATAATTCCACTTTCTTAAAGTATCTAGAATGGGTAGATTCATAGAGATAGGAAGTAAAAGATTACCAGGTGCTGGGGCTGGGAGGGTAGGGGTTAGGAGGGATGGAGAATCATTGTTTGATGGATACATGGTTTCAGCTTGAGCAGTGAAAAAGTTCTAGAAATAGATAATGAGCATGGTTTCACAACATTGTGAAAATATACCCAATGCCCTAAACTTTTATGACTGACTCTGATATACTTGTTTTAAGAAATGGCTTTCTTCCTTGAGGAACTTGGAGACTGAATGGAAAGGCAGACATGTAACTTAAATGGTTTTTCCTATAGATACATACCCAAAGTTATTTAAGCATTAGTCTTATATGCGTGCAAGGCATGGGCATAAATCACAACAGGAGATGTCAAAGATGTCTTAATAGAAGAAAGTGTCTGGAAACTAGGACTTGAAGAATGTATGTAATTTCTCAATAACCAAAGCAACAGGGAAAGGCATTCTAGTTCAAGGAAACAGCACAGGCAAAGGTCACAGTCAAAAATATCTGTGGCTTGTTTGAAAATGACATATGGTCCTAGTTCCTCTTTCTCTGCTTATCAAGAAGATCAGAGCTAAAAGTTTAAGTCACAGTGATTATTTCCTCAGTATTCAATAGATTCGCTTCCTGCTCTTTACTAAATATTTTCCCTTGTTTTAATTCAAATCTATGTTGCAAATCTATGTTCCTTTTATTTTAAATCACCTGCAATCATTTTTGGAAACAGAAAAGGTATTGATATAAATATGCTCAAATCCAGTCTCAGTCTGTCTTGAATTGGTGGCTTGCAGCCAACTCAGCCTCAGTAGACCTCATATATAGTAAAAATGGTGTTTTTGATATTGCTTAAGACTTTCAATTAGAGTAACAGCTACTGATCTCTTGAGTATCATGACCATCTAATTTCTTTGAAAATTATAATTATTTTTTAAATAGACCTTTACTATTCAGTCTTTCAATAAATTAATGTTTTACTGCCAATAATAAAGAAGGACTAACCAAATTACATAATATCACTATATATCTGCTTTTATAAGGCTCTATATACTTTGCCAAGATTTTATGAAGCTAGCTTTGTTTTAAAGGATACAGACCATTCCTAGCTAAATTGCCTCTGTTCAGTGAGCTTGGAAGGAAAGTGTCTATGCAAATGCTTCCTTCCAAGAATTTTACCATCCACTCCATAAACTTTAATAATCTGAAGCTTCTGTCTGCTAGTTCAGCTACAGTCTTTTCTGTCTGTCTGGTTGATGAGGGGAAAAAATGCTAAAAATTCACTGAAATAGCATATCGTCTTATCTTGAACCTATGCAACTGTTGGATTTAGTAGTTGATTTCTTCCTCAGGTGGTGGCCTCTCCTCAGATTTATTTGAAAGCTTGTTATTTAAAATTTTAAAACCATTTAAATTTGGCCTTGTGTCTTTGAAGTAGAACCTTAGCTTCCAGGCAGCATTCAACTTTAACAGATGTAGATGTCCTGAGAAATTATTCTTACTTCAGTCTTATTTTTCCTGAGTCTTTACATTAAAAAAAAAAAAAAAAATGACTGCCAGAGATAATATCTTTACTATGTATAACATCCTTTTATCCCACTAATTTTGTCAATGAAAAAGCTAAAGCTTAGAAACTTCTAAGAGTAATATTCAAGTCTACTAAGTGACACAGACAGAAGTAACACCATGGCCCCAAATCTTCATTTTCTGTGTTGATTCATGACTTCTGTCTGAGCCAGTAAACTGGATAAAAACAATCG
Organism: Tragelaphus eurycerus; assembly: GCA_935064755.1. Taxonomy (NCBI): domain Eukaryota; kingdom Metazoa; phylum Chordata; class Mammalia; order Artiodactyla; family Bovidae; genus Tragelaphus; species Tragelaphus eurycerus. The sequence goes on along the minus strand of CAKXYN010000135.1, from coordinate 2,074,163 downwards.
CTCTCACAGTCTTTCTTTGTAAAGATTTATTTATTTATTTTTGGCTGTGCTGGATCTTTGTTACTGCACACAGGCTTTCTCCAATTGCAGCAAGCTGGGGCTACTCCTCATTGCAGTGCTTGGGCTTTTCTCACTGTGGTAGCTTTTCTTGTTGCAAAGCAGAGGTTCTAGGTGCATGGGCTTCAAAAGTTGTGGCAAGTGGACTCAGTAGTTGTGGTAGATGGGCTTAGTTGCCCTGCAGCATGTGGGATCTTCCCAGACCAGGGATCAAACCCATGTCCCTGCCTTGGCAGGCAGATTCTTAACCATGAGACTACCAGGGAAGCCTGGAATTTCTCTTAATAGCACAAGGAGACAATTTTTCTATAGATGCTGATAACTAGAAAATGTGAATGTGGTTTGTCACTTTAGTTCCTTTGCTAATGACGTGGGCTTTTGGTCTTTTTTTTTTTTTTTGTAGGAAATATAATACAGATTAGTATTTTACTTAATTCACTAGAAATGTTGAATTTTCTGTGTTTTTAACTCACCTTAAACAATATAAACTATGTGGTGAGAGTCAGGATGATTTCTTGTCGGCATGAAGCTGGTAAACAGTAAAGTTGAAGCCACCTTTAATGTGGATCTGGGCATTAAATCTACCTTGGTAATAATTAATGTTATATAACTTGCATTTTTTTTTTATAAATAACTACTGTGAGTGAGAGTTCGAGTCAAGAGGACAAGACAGATTAATAAGCAGTAGAAGAAGGTTTACTAATTACTACTGACTGTTCGGGAGAAGGCAATGGCACCCCAACTCCAGTACTCTTGCCTGGAACATCCCATGGATGGAGGAGCCTGGTGGGCTGCAGTCCATGGGGTCCCTAAGAGTCGGACACGACTGAGCAACATCACTTTCACTTTCCACTTTCATGCATTGGAGAAGGAAATGGCAACCCACTCCAGTGTTCTTGCCTGGAGAATCTCAGAAATGGGGGAGCTTGGTGGGCTGCCATCTATGGGGTCGCACAGAGTCAGACACAACTTAAGCAACTTAGCAGCAGCCGCAGCAGCAACTGACTGTTCAGCACCATGGATAGGTCCCATACAGATAAGCTGTTATGATGATTTCTATAAATGCTACTATAGTCGTATATATCCCCAAATTGAAGTATAAATCCCAAGTCTACTTATTTATTTGGTTTTCCTGTCCTCATACTGAAATTTTATTATTCTAATTGTTGTTTTTTTTTTTTTTGCTTTCATAATGCTTAGCATGTCTTGTATAAGATGAGGAAACAATGCTCATGTTCTCAAGAACATTTTTTCTGTATCTTTTGTAAGACCACTCCACTTGAATTGGTGCTTAACCTGAGAACACATATTCTCAAGAAGACATGGAAAGATGCATGCAATTATTTGTGTTAAACTTATGAACTTGTAGCAATGCCTGCTTTTTTTTTTTCTAAATGATGCAATATCTTACTTTAGGATTGTAGTCAATTTTTCCTCTATGAAGTTGAAATTCTCAGTTTTTTTCGTCTTTTATTTTAGTTTACCTTTTACTGTTTGAAATGATGTTTCTGTTTTTGTAATGATGATCACAAGAAAATATTTCTTTTCTTAATGTAGAATTTTTCCTTAAATATTTAGTTTTCCCTCTCATTGTGCTAGGATGACTAAAACTGTGCTTTACTGGCATTAGCATATCTCTTCTCTCCAACGTCTTTGTAATCTGTCCATCTTAGCTTTGCTGTCCAGAACAGTTTTCTGTAATGTATTTCACTGTCATTTTGTGCCTCCTTTACCAAAGTGAACAGAAATAAGAGGATTTTAAATCTTAAATGTTCTCGTTTTGCAATCAGAAGAGCACAGGTAATTTGCTTTTGCAGTGCAAGGTAATCAAATCACACACGTGGTTTTTAAGTTGTCTCCTGTCTCTTTGCCCAAGTTAGCAGTTGCTTCAAACCACTGGCCTGTAGCTTTAGACACGATGTAGAAAAGTTATCTCCTAAGAAAACTCTTGCCTGGAAAATCCCATGGACACAGGAGCCTGGTGGGCTGCAGTCCATGGGGTCACTAAGAGTCGGAAACGACTGAGCGACTTCACTTTCACTCTTCACTTTCATGAGTTGGAGAAGGAAATGGCAATCCACTCCAGTGTTCTTGCCTTGAGAATACCAGGGACAGGGGAGCCTGGTGGGCTGCCGTCTATGGGGTCGCACAGAGTCGGACACGACTGAAGCGACTTAGCAGCAGCAGCAGCAGCAGCAGCAAGAAAACTTTTGTATAGTGACCTTTTTGCAATTGAGATGTTCTTGTGGTCAAACCCGTAGTGACCACAATCTCAAACCACTTTTGCTTATGCCTATACATATTGCCTCAGAAAAAATGAAAAACATGTTTCTTATTTAATAATATTTTGTTGCATATTTGACAGTTGTTAAGAGAGCAGATTTTAAAAGTTCTAATCACAAGAAAAAAATGTTTTCTAAATATGTTTGGAAATGGAAGGTGACTAAACTTATTGTGGTGTTCATTTCACAATATATACAAATATTGAGTCATTGTGTGTATTTTGGAAATTAATATAATGTTATAGATCAATCATGTGTCAATTAAGAAACTTAAAAAAACTGTATTTCTTTCTAAACCTTTGTGTATTATCAGAAGAAAACTGAACTTCTTTCATAGGATTAAGGATTGCCATGTTTTTTTCTCTTACCATAGTCAAAATAAACCTATTTGACAATAATTTGATGAAAAACTTCACAAATGATGGCTTCCTATTTTTCCAGGAAATATTTTTCAGGTTCAAACTGCTATCAGAAATGAAAAAACCATACTCTAGTCACATGTTTGTGTTTCTGAATTTTTCCTGGTTGAATGCATATTACATTGTATATAACACTTCATTTTCTTCACATAAGGCCAATAGCTTGGTTACTGTAGTCTGATATGGCCCTGAAAGTTGCCACTGACTGTATTCCTATAAGTTATGGTATTTAAAGGGGGTTAACAGAGAATAATATTATATACGGTGATGTGTCAAGAATTGCATATGGTTTGGTAATAGAAAAATAATCTGTATTTTGTTCTAGTGAACAAGAAATAACCATCACTTAGCATGTTTCATATATCATAGAACACAAATGTTATATTTAGAAAAACAGGAACTAGTATATTTTAGTACTTACTATATGCCTGCTCTTGTGGAGGTGACTTATACACAACAACTGATTACACCCTTGTAATTCATTATTTTTGTTTAATTATTTTCCTATATCATTTATATAAAGTGCTGAAATTGCACTTTTAGGTTAATTTAGGTCCCACTCAGAGAGGTTAAATGTCTAAGGATCACTCAAATAGTAAATGGGGTTGCTTCAGTGCAAACCTAGGTCAGTCGATACTGCTGCTTGTTTGAGAATAGTTAACTTGACAATGGAATGAGACAATTATAGTGAATGGCCAGCATGCCTGTCCTGTACTGTTTGATCAATCAATATATATCAACTGTAAAATAATATTGGAAACTCTTTATTAGTCCCTCTGCTATATGTTACAGTTGCCTCAGAATTTAATAGGGGTGGAGGGTGCAGAAATTTTCCCTCCAGTATCTCATTATTTGTCACTTATCTTCTTATACTTTTTTAAAACATTTTTTTTTTTTTTTTTTGGTGAGGAAAACTTCACAGTTTCATAACATTTATGAAGATGAGGTTGGGAGATATTTGAGAGCTTGTATCCAGCTTGAAAGTGTAGATACAATGCCAGGATACTAGTTTTCTCTAAATTTATATTATCTGTAGCACATAAGATTTCTTCCCTTCTATCTGTCTTAGTTTTAGGTTTTTTTTTTTTTAACCAATTAAGTGAATAAAACAATGCTATAATTTATTTTACTAAAGATAAATTTTGCATAGGTTGTTTAGGTTTAAGAGCAAATTTTTATGAGTCAAATACTTGCTGCCTATGCTGGTTTCCATAGGCATGATGGAACAGTGATGAAGCTTTTCTCATTAAAGAGTATATTTGTTTGGGGGAGTGTGTAATAAAAAATAAGATGGTAGAGGGAAAGTTTCTGGCTTCTTTCTTTCTTTTTAGATTATTAGTGCCTTCAACATCAGGTATACACATTGCTGGGATAATCAATAGTGAATAGGGTGCTACACAAGCTAAAAGCTCTCAGATAATTTTAAATAATTGTTAGGAATTATGCTTTCATCACTAAGTTACATTTACATAATTCTTTACTTAGTGCTTTCACATAAATAACAATTATGGTAATGAATGTGTTTAAAACAGTGAAGGCAGTTTGAAAAATTCATCTCAGCTTTCTTTTCACCAGATAGTCATCAACTTCTATGAGAAGTTGATGGTATATATTTGGACATGCTCTCCAAGGCCAATTTGTGGTTTATTCTGAATGTATTACCTTTAAAAAGAACCATTTTTCCTAATAGCTTAAAAATTAGAGCTTGGTAGTACTGAGGATTAAACCCCATTTTAGTCCAAATTAGCTAAATAAATTTAATTGTATTATTTTCTACCCTCTCCAGGTTTCCAGTAAGCTTTAGTATGAATGCAAAAATTCAGTGTAGTATGTTAAGTAGTTGAATAAGCTTCCATTCTATGAAAATGCTTCACAACTCCCATTTCACTTTCCATAGGTATTTCAGCATGCCTGATATGGTTTTACACCATTTATGAATGAGAAATAGCAATAACTTTGATTTTTCCTGTTCTTTCCTCATCTTTGTTTCTCTCCCTCTTTCCGTTTTGTTTAACTCTTAGAAATAATAATAATAAAAAGCAGCGTTCCCAGCTAAGGAATCTCTATTAATGCATTGCTCCTAGATTCCTTTTACTCGCTGTGCAGTATCCCTTTGTGTTTTGCACAGGCAGTGCCATAAGATGGAATGTGAGGTAGTGAATACAGCCAGTGAGACCCTGGTTCATAGATTTGCTCGGTAAGGCATTTATCTTTTCAAGAAATTGGTTTCTGAAAATAAGCCTTTCCTTGTGGTTCATTGCCTATCTCAAAATATATTTTCCTGTATAGCATATTACATGTTATTGAAAAGTTTCATATCTCTTTCCACACAAAAGAGGAAAAAGTCCTTTAAAATCATACTCCAGCATGAGCACAAATCAAAAAACAGCAATTGAACTTGATACTCAGATCCTATACCATCTGTATAAAACTATTTGGCTCACAAAATCTGTTACCCTAGCAAGACTGTATAAACCAAGGCTGCCCAAAGCGATTAAACTGACTTGCATATCACAGGCAGCCTAGTGCCAGATCGGAGAAGGCAATGGCACCCCACTCCAGTACTCTTGCCTGGAAAATCCCATGGATGGAGGAGCCTGGTAGACTGCAGCCCATGGGGTTGCGGAGAGTGGGACACAAATGAGCGACATCACTTTCACCTTTCACTTTCATGCATTGGAGAAGGAAATGGCAACCCACTCCAGTGTTCTTGCCTGGAGAATCCCAGGGACAGGGGAGCCTGGTGGGCTGCCGTCTATGGGGTCGCACAGAGTCAGACACAACTTAAGCGACTTAGCAGCAGCAGCAGTAGTGCTAGATACAGGCTTTAGGAGAAGAAATCAAAGTGTGTTCATATTACAACGTCACTTTCCTGCAAACACAGTGGCTTCAGGTGCTGCTCCAGATAAAATTAGAGGATGCCATAAATTAAGCTCGAGTTGCGTTTATTCCTTTGACCTAACACTTGACTGTCCAATGGTATCAACATTAACCACGTTCACCTCCCCTTATCTTTCTCACTGGGCCCTTGACCAAAATTTGAGTGCTACTCCACTGTGTGTGGAGTAGCTGAGCTCAAGTGAGCTCAGTTGCTCAGTCGTGTCTGACTCTTCGTGACCTAATGGACTGTAGCTCACCAGACTCTGTCGAAAGAATTTTTCAAGCAAAAATACTACAGCGAATTACCATTTCCTACTCCAGCCTACCCCTCTAAACTGTTAAAAAATAATAGGACGAAATTTTCACATTACCATTCTAGCAGATGAAGAAAAGTCATTCTTGAACTTCTGATCATGAATTTTTTCTAAGAATGAAATTCCATAATATCATAGAAGCTTTCCAAATGTTCAAGAATAATGTTCATGTCAGCTAAAATTCATATTAAAATAATAAAGCTCTTCAATTAGAAACTAATGATAGAGATGAGCATTCTTCAATAAATGAGAATTTCTGAAATATTTAGTAATTAAACTTTATGAAATATTTATGCACCATTTCCCTTTTATTAAGAAAAAACTTCCTAAAAGTATGTTTATGTTTTGCGCAGAGTAAGAAATTGGTTCATTTACTTTTTAAAATTATATTTGGGAGGTAGAGTTGGCAAGAGTAAGCAAACCACAAATTGCTAATAATGCACTCTTTTGAAAAATGTTTAGCATTCAAAAAATAAACACTTTTATTCATTTTTAAACCAACAAAGTAGGCAATTTAAAGGAACTTGAGGATAATGCACAGTGTCAAATATTAGAAGTATTAAATATTTAACCCAGCTTTATTTATTTTCAAAATGAACTTTGACACATGATATAGTTACCTGATTTATACCAGGAGAATGATTTTGAGAACAATTTTATTAGTAAGAAATTCTGTTATAGATGTTGAAAAATATCCTCAAACTGATTTTACTTTCAAAGTATATAGTAGCATATTTCTTACATATTTAAAAAAATCTCAAAATATTTCCATTCCAAACATGCAACATATTTTAAAATGAAATAAAGAAATGGAGATTTTCGGTATGTTCTCATTGATTTCCTATAAGTTATCAGCTGGTTGGTGCTGTTTCAAACTATATCAAAACGGAGGTGATATATGTATACCTATGGCTGATTCATGTTGAGATTTGACAGAAAACAGCAAAATTCTTTAAAGCAATTATCCTTCAATAAAAAATAATTTTTTTTAAAAAATGGGAAAAAAAGAAAAAAAAAAGATAACCACAGAGAAGTTGAGAAGGTTATTGTTACAAAGCTGATGTTAATTGGAATTTTGTTTTTATTATGCTCTACGGATTTTGAACTCGCTTCCACTCATTTTTGTTCTTAGAGTTAAAAGGTCATTCAGGATGAACAAAAATGATAATGAAACCTTACCTAATCATGAAAGTGAAAGTTTCTCAGTCGTGTCTGACTCTTTGAGACCCCATGGACTATACAGTCCATGGAGTTCTTCAGACCAGAAGACTGGAGTGGGTAGCCTTTCCCTTCTCCAGGGGCTCTTCCCAACCCAGGGATTGAAACCAGGTCTCCTACATTGCAGGCAAATTCTTTACCAGCTGAGCCACAAGGGAAGCCCAAGAATAATGGAGTGAGTAGCCTATTCCTTCTCCAGCGGATCTTCCCGACCCAGGAATCTAAACGGGGTCTTCTGCACTGCAGGTGGATTCATTACCAACTGAACTATCAGGGAACCCCTACTAATGAGTGTCATCTAAATTGCACATGAAAAATATATACTGGAAAATATCTTGAAATTTAATTGAATGCAGAGTGTTTGTAAATATAGTATATGCCAATGCCTTGTAGAAAAACTTCTGGTATTTTTTTCCCTCTGTATATTCAGATACTGAAGACATATGTTTTTAAGTTTGAGATAAAGGTCTTTGTGAAAATGTTGTAATGAGATTAAAATCCAAGAAAATGCTGCATTTCTATGCTTATGATCTCTAATATGGCTTTCTGCCTTGTAAATTGTGAATGTACTTGATAAGGCAGAAAACATTGTTTCCACCTGATACAAATTTCCTTTTCCCTCTTAACCAAACTTTAAATATGTAAAATTTTATATTGCCTTTATCAAAACAAAGTCAAAGTTTAATACAAAGCATCAACAAAATATAATAACCTACACAGTAAATAAAGACAATTAAATTTAGCAGTCTTCTTCCCTCAATCCTAATCTACCTACTGCTTTGCCTCTTTGTAATTCTATCTTCTCTTATTGCATCTCTTTATAGCAGAAGTTGTGAAAGATGAGCATTTGACTCATTTATGTTACCTGTTTTCCCCTTCCTTTTCTTTGAAACTAGTATTACTATATTTATTCTTATATTTCTTGCCTTCAAAACTTCAAATGATATATTTAAAGCTGTATTTTGTGAGCAACCAACTTTTAACAGTGTCTCTTGCCTCTCTGCTATGAAGCATCAGGAAATCCTTCCTAGGGTCTCTTTCTCTTCCAGTCCCCAGTTGGTACAGGACAGGTCAACTGAAAACACAGAAGGCCTCTTCACCATATTCAGAAGAAGATCCAAGATCAACAGCATGACTCACAAAAGCTTATGTCCATTATCAGACCCCAGGCTTCCCCTTAGACCTCTTCTCCTATCTGTCTCTTCTCTTCTCTGGCCTTGGACTTCTTGCCAAAACTCAAACACAGTCAACCAGTACCTGAGGCATTTGCCACTGGGTGCATTCCCTGGAGTGCTCACCCTGAGAACTGATGTATGGCTTGTTTCCACTCTGGGAGCACTCCCTTTATTAAATAGCTACACACACTTATTCCTCTTTGCTAGTTTACCCTGGTTAATTTTATACTATGCGTGTGTGTGCTCAGTCATCTCTGACTCTTTGCAACCCCATGGACTGGAGCCCTCCAGGCTCCTCTGTCCATGGAATTCTCCAGGCTAGAATACTGGAGTGGATAGCCATTTACAATTCCAGGGTATTTATTTTCTCTGCCCAGTGATTGAACTCACATCTCTTGTGTCTCCTGCATTGGCAGGTGGGTTCTTTACCACTGCGCCATCTGGGAAACCCATTTTATACCATATCACTTACCGTTATCTCAATTGCCACTATATATGTATTGCTATCTTGCTTATTTTTCCCCTCAGTTTAAGCTTGAGGAGGTCAGGCATTTTGTCTATTTTTGTTGTTAAATCCACATTTATTAGAGCAGTACATGGCATAAAGTAGACACTTAGATTTGTTGAAAGAATTAATTTGCATGGTTTATTAAATTTGCACACTGTTCTGCACTATTAAAAAACATCTTCTAGTTCTTTGTCTATAAGTTTTTTACATAAATTTTAAACCATCAAGTAGTGTTTATAATATTATGACTGTATAAATATCATGTATTGAGGAATCCATCAGTGTGTCTGGGTGTTCGGGGAACCATAACTCGTAGTTAATGTGTGCTGCTAAAAGGAGAGTGTTCTAGGCATAGAGATCAAAGTCCCTCCTTTAATAATACATCAGTTGCTCAAAACAATAGCATGCTTTCTTCTTTATATTTCTTTTATGATTATATTGTCAGCTTTTATTCCACATTGAATTTTCAACTGCATTTCATTTATTCTGACAGATGAAATGTGTGCAGTATTCAACTATATCTGTAACATGAACTTGTTCCTAATTATCTCACTTGTCATATTTCCTAAGGTGGGAAGGGGAACTTCTTAAAGCATGCTCAAATTACTATCATTGATTTCTTTCTATTGAATTCCAAAGTTACATTGTCTGCTTGGATCCCACCAGTTTCTCTTTGTTGGATCATTTCTTTGTTTTATTTTGCCAGAGTGCTCATGTGGTATGCTTTGAGTACAAATACATCCAATCATGCCTCTATTTGGCCCTAATACATGGTTTGCTTAGGTGTCGATTATGTGTTGAAATTCTTTGTCTCTGGATATATTGTTCATTTTCATTAGGAGTCTTCTGTGGCAAATGAAAAGTCTGACACCAATCAGACTCTTGTCCCTGTGGAAGATTTTGTATCCTACACTCTGTAACTTTTTGCTCATTTTATCTTTGATATTTCCTGGACGTGTTTCTAACTGTAGATTTTTGTTTGTTTGTTTTTGTGCTTAATCCCGTCTTTTACTATGTGTGACTTCTGTTTTCTTCAAGACAAAGGATTTCTTGTATAATTTTTTTTCTTTTAATTTCCTTATTTTCTCCTTCTTGACTTTTCTCATTGATTAGATGAGGTAACTTTGGTCAGTCTTGGACTGATCCTCTATCTTGCTAAATAATTCAACTTTTAAAAAAAAAATGGTTGTGCCCTACCTTCTAAGAAAAGTCCTCTTGTTCATTTATTCGCTTATTCATGGTTCTTGTAAATTTCAACCATTATGTAGTTAACTTTCAAAAATCCTTCTTCCCCGCTCTTACTCCTTCCCTTCTTTTCCTCCTTCTCCTCCCTTTCCCCTTCCCTCACCCTCTTCCTGCTCTCTCTCCCACTTCTCTGAATGCAGTCAAATCAGTGGCTATATATCTTGGCTTATAGTTGAAGCTCAGCTATTCCCTCAATGGAGCATTCAGTGTGGGGGAGCAGGTTCCTGATATATTTAAGAGACTCCCAGGGAGTTGTGCTATACTTTAACAAGGAGGAGAACTGAAAAGTTAAACATCTCATCGCAGCTTTTAATTGGGGCCAAACAGAATATCCAGCAGACCATGAGAATTGAATGTTCAGCCAGGAGCTTGAAAAAGTCAAGAAGTTAATTAGAACTCAGGGAAGACTGGCTCAAGAGAACGAGCCCAGAAGGACACCATGGACTTTCGTGTGCATGAGAAAATACTGACCCAGAGATTTCAAAGCTAACATCGTGCAGCCAGGATTGAGAACTATAAGTTGGCGCATTTACCCATGGATAATAAATTAAGTTCAAATGAAAGAAAGATAAACTCAAGGAGATTTTAAAATATGAAAAATAGCTTGTGAGAAAAGATCAAGTCCTAGCCTGTGTATGTGTGCGTGCTTTACTCAGTAGCTCAGTTGTATTTGACTCTTTGCAACCCCATGGCCTGTAGCCCACCAGGCTCCTATGTCCATGGAATTTTTCAGGCAAGAATAATGGAGTTGGTTGCCATTTCCTACTCCAGGGTATCTTCCCAACCCAGGAATTGAACCTGCGTCTCCTGCATTGGCAGGTGGATTGTTTACCACAACATCACCTGTGTGTAAATATATCCATTTAGCTTTCAATTTACAGAATAGAAAAGGGAAGGGATAGGGGCTACCCATGGTTACGAAAAACAACCACACTTTTTAATCCATGTGATGATAGTGTACAGAATGTCTCTGTTTATAGACATATTTAAAGTATCATCTAATTAGATCTATAATCCAAAATTATTTCTCCATGTAATTTATTTCTCCACTTTATTTTTCTACATATAATTATTATAAAATTATATAAGTAATATATTCTGTTGATTTTTTAAAAACTGTATTTTGTCAACTTTAAGTATTTTTCCACAGAAGTCTTTAAGATGAATGATAGCTATATAAGCATAAGATCTAATGCTTTCTTGAGAAATTAAGCTCAATAAAATTATTTAAGCAAGTATTTGAAAAATCTTATTCTGTCGTTGTGGGTGTATACAACGTACCTTCAGTTGAAAATTTATTTTCTCATTGTATATTTTTTCATTGTATTCATTGTATTGCTTGCTAACAAGTGATAGCTTGTTACTACTGGTGGCTCAATGATAAAGAATCTGCCTGCCAAGCAGGAGATGTGGGTTTTACCCTGGATCAGAATTATCCCCTGGAGAAGGAAATGGCAGCCCACTCCAGTATTCGTGCCTGGCGATTCCCATGGACAGAGGAGCCTGGTGGGCTACAGTCCACGGGGTCAAAAAAGAGTTGGACACAACTTAGTGACTAAATAAGAACAACAACAACAAAAATCAGTAAACAAGTGGAAATATGAAACAAATGTTTCATATATATCACAGTCTTGTTTTCTTCTTAAAAAAGTCTTTCCCAATGACTTTTTTAAAAATAAATTTTTTTCTAACTTACCTTGCTCTGTCATAACATATACTAAACTAGGTTATTATTTTATGGATATCAGAGAACGGTGTGAAATGCACCCCTGAGAGTGAAAAAGAAAAGTCTACAAGAAAGCAGGAGCATCAACCTTATTTACCCAGTTCACAATATTAACTGTCTTAAAAATCAAAAGAAAGACAAAAGAAAATATTTGTATGTACAAAGACTATAATGTTCTTAACACTGTAGCTACTCCAGGGGAAAAAAAAAAAACAACAAACTGTGATGCATGGTTATAAATGTCAAGTTGTCCAACATGACATGCTTCTCTCTGTGTAGAAGGAAAGCACTTCAGGTTCTGTGTTTTATACTGAGGGTTTAACCCTGTACACATGCCAGTACATTATTTTATGATGGCTTACTATTACTGTATCTCTTACATCCATGAAAAACGCCAGTCTTTCTTAGAGAGAGCAAATTGTTTCCAGTCAAGGCAGGAGGACTTCAAAGCAGAGTAAGTGAAAGCAGAAATAGAAGGGTGTTCTACAAGGACAGCCGTGCATGATCAATCTGACATCAAGGCATCCAGAAGACTCCTAGGCTGCTTAAAATGGAGCCAAAGTGACTCTTGCTGCTGTTGTATGACTTTTAAAATGAGTTAGAGATTGGCTGGGAGTTTTCCTTTTTCAAGTAGAGAATTAATACATCTGTCTCTGGGAAGTGAATGTATTCTTTGGGAAGTTTCAGAACTCATGGAGTTGACCTTACATTGTCCTTGTCATCTCAGCACTTTTGCTTGTGTATTACTAGTTTATCATCATCTTTGAAATCTAGAGTTCAATGAATAATTCAAAACCTTGGTAGGAAGTAGTAGATCCTTAAACCAATGTTTCCCCAAACTGAGGATGTCATCAAGACTTTGGATACTTATAGCTACTCTATGACTCACCAGGTCATTTGCTTCAAAGGGATAATGGGAGGTCAAGACTGTGTGGGACAAAGTAGTTATTAACATATCACCTAGATTTGAGTCATTATGTGAATAAATGGTATTCATTTTTTATTGAGCCTTTAAGGGAATATACAGAGATCAAACGTAAGAATTTTCATGTAGGCTGATTAGAAAAACAATTGCAAATGTTGGAAATTACAGACCAAGAAGGGAGTATTTTAAGAAGTTCACAAATACTAAGCAATGATTAAAGACCTTGAAAATTTCACTTACAAGGAAAGCTTATAAAATATACTCGCTCCAGGGACATTTCTACGTACAAACATAGCATTTCAATGAATAAACACAAAACCAAGTCGCAGAGTTGGTTATTATAGTAAAAATGATATACCGTAATGATTGAAATACATTCTGGAAACATGAATGAATTCAATCAAAATATTTTGTTTTGTTTTGTTTTTTCCTATTTTAATGGCAGATGAGAGAGTAGTAAAAATACCTAAATGTATGGCAAGGAAAAATTGGGAAATGCTACAGCACTCTTAGAAATATTTGCTTGATGACATGAAATTTGTGTGAGTGTTGGCGGAGAGGAGTGTTCTAAAGAGTTATCCCTGAGTTTATGATATTTATTTAACAGATGAAAAGAAAATCTCCACTTTTAGCAGTCCACTGCTTAATGTCAGACAGATGTTGTTATAACCATGATTATAGGATTTTATTTAATTTGGAACAAAAGTATTTAGGTCTTATCTTGGCATGAGAGCTGGGTTTGTAATGATGTTTGAGCAAAGCTTAAACATTACACTCAACTAGCTATGAATGGTCGACCAAACAGAATACTTAAGTAGTCAATTACTTAGGAATTTCTGCTTTAGGTATAGTTTTAAAAAATAGGTAATCCCTTGATTGTTTGGGCTTGAGCCCAACATTACCCGTATTTATTGATTTTTATGTTACAGATTCTTCTTAGTGCCCATCTGATTAAGTTACAGTCAGGTCCTTCTTTTTTCCTCTTATAATGGACACATATATAGAAGTATCTAGATTCTTTTAGGATTCTGATATATTTTTATGTGTACATTTGAACCTGATATAAAAAATAAACCCCACACTAAGACAGGATTATTTCTGTACAACTTTTTTTTGAGCCACAATACAAACTAAAAGCTGAATGAAAGATCACACTGTAATTCATGGAAATAGTATGTAAATGATGAGAGCAAGACTATCTTTAACATTCTCTCAGACTTTGCCTTTTTCCTTTCTTAAAAAAAAAACATAATTTAATACACTTATGTCTTAACAGTGTTAGTTTTCATAACTGGGTTGTTCTGAAAAAAATTAAATTATTATTGTAGTGTAGTATAGAACCACGTGTTCCCAAGATCACATTATTTTTGTGCATGAAATTCTAAAGTGGGTGAGAGAGAAGAAAATAGTCAAATCTAAAGAAAATAATTTTCCTTTGAAAAAAATTATCTTTCTATATCCACCTTTCAATTATATTTTAGATCGTGTTTCCCATACAGTGTAATTCCACAGAATGAAAGTTAGTTAACGCCTTGGTCTAGATAAGCACTACCCAGAGTATAGTCTGCCCACCCATGCTATTCCCCAAACCATTCCAGATTCATGAGGTGATGAGAACAGAAACAGAGAGAAAATGTTTAGAAACATTTATAGCAGTTTAACAGAGTCATTTTATGTCTGCTGAACTAATCTTTTTAAATGCCCTTGCATTTTATGTCTTTTTCCCCCCATTGTATCTTTATTGTATTTTACAAGTATAATATTGGTTTGTGACAGATCGGGGAAAAATTGATCCTTCAGCACAGAATACTTGAGAAGCAGTGAGCTCAATTCAAGGCAGCTAGCAGGAGAGGAGAGGGAAGCTGTGAGCAATTTGCTGGATAGATGAGCCAGGATTGAATTAAGCAGTGATTCAGATAGTAATGCATACTGAGGATGAGAATTCCAGCACAGTCTCTACTAACCCATCTATATCTAATTGACGTTCACAATTCCCTCTGCAAATCACGATCACTAATCCCGTGGCACACTGAATGCTTGCCAATATTGGGCTACTCTTCTGAAAACCTCTGCTTCCCACCAGTTTTTGCATACTTACTAAGAGTGAGTTGTTTTTATTCCTAAATGAATGCTAGTTGTAATATTCTTTAATTATGTAATTTAATTAAGTGGTATGTAAACAAATGAAATATGAATACTTAAGAAATCTGTTTTTTCTATGATAACAGTATTTGGGGAAGACTCAATAAAGTCTAATAGCAAAGAATTAAAATTAAAAATCAACAATCCACCCCCCTACCCGCCCCCCCCCCCCCCCCCCAGTGTAGAATTTGGTGCTGGTAGGAGAAGGAAATGGCAACCGACTCCAGTGTTCTTGCCTGGAGAATCCCAGGGATGGGGGAGCCTGGTGGGCTGTCGTCTCTGGGGTCGCACAGAGTCAGACATGACTGAAGCAACTTAGCAGCGGCAGTAGCAGCAGCAGCAGACAAATCTAAAACCTTGACAGTAAATGTGAAAGGATTATCGATGTGCACTCCTTTTTAAGTGTCTTTAACAGTATCTGCTTAAGGTGTCTGCTTCACCTTAAAGAATTGGAAGAGGAAATTGAAGGTACTGTAGTATTGATGTTGGTCCAGGTGGCGCTAGTGGTAAAGAGCCCATCAGCCTGCCAATGCAGGAGATTTAAGATATGTGGCATTTTGATCCCTCTGTCCAGAAGATCCCCTGGAGAAGGAAATGGCGACCAATTCCATGAATAGAGGAGCCTGGCAGGCTACAGTCTATAGGGCTGCAGAGTCGAACACAACTGAGCGCACACAAACACACTCACACATACACACTGTAAGGAAAGACTATTCAGAACTGTAATATTAGACATCTACTTTAACTTTTAAAATGCCTCTTTGTACATGTCAGGAAATTAATATTCATACTTTAAAAAAAAAAATTGCCAGTTAGCCAACTTTTTCATTTATGTAACCAGTTTATATCCAATTGTATTCGTAAGACACTTCCACTATAATTGTACATAGGTTTTTGTATAATTTTCATGCAACTGTTCATCACATGTTTAACTTTAGTAAAATGTTTATTTTTTTAATTATTTGCAAAATAGAATTAGGTAAAATCATGACAAATTCTCTTTTTTGTTCAGTTAATCACTCCTGTGGAAAGGCACTTTGTTTAGATAAAGCCATAGCTGTAATCTAATGTTTGTGATTTTATAGTATCTGTTAAGTATTGTGTTAGAAATAAAAAAAGGATAGTGGAGAAACTATTTGACTGGACTACCACATTTAGAGAACGCAGGAGGTGGTACCCATTCCTTTGTTCATTCATTAAGTAGTGGAGTATTTGCCAGTTACTATAATTAGCCTTCATATATTTAAGCTTTTTGTTTTGAGGAGCTTATAGTTTAGTGGGAGAGACAAATTTGGTAATAATTAGAACAGTTTGTTAGCATATAATGTAAATAACATTTCTTGAGAATATTCCTTGAAAGAACACAAAAGCAAGACAGAATTGCATCATTTGGGTGGTTTATTGCCTTCTCTAATGAAGTAGGTAAGAAGATATGGAGAGTATTGGAGATGCATTCAGGAGCTATACAAAAACTTTCCTTCCACTTTTGTTTTTTATTTTCTCTTAACATCAGTCTCTTGGTGATAAGCTTACAGAGAATTTTAATTTTCTTCTTACCTGTATTTTTAATTAAAAAAAAATCAAATGTCTATTATTTTAATAGGGAGAATTAGCTGATGTTTCTTTGCAAATAAATATATTGTCCAGTTTGAAGGATTTAGCAGCAGATCCAATGTAGTGTGGATTGTGTTTTAAGAAGAAATAGCTGGTGTATGAATGCCTCCAGGAATAACACATCTAAGCCAATACTTTTACCTCCCAAGAAATAGATGAACACGGCCCCTGTGAAGACACTCTAGATTGTCAGCTTCACTATTCTTAAGCTGCTGCTGCTGCTGCTGCGTCGCTTCAGTCGTGTCCGACTCTGTGCGACCCCATAGACGGCAGCCCACCAGGCTCCCCCGTCCCTGGGATTCTCCAGGCAAGAATACTGGAGCGGGTTGCCATTTCCTTCTCCAATGCGTGAAAGTGAAAAGTGAAAGTGAAGTCGCTCAGTTGTGTCTGACTCTTAGTGACCTCATGGACTGCAGCCTACCAGGCTCCCCCATCCCTGGGATTCTCCAGGCAAGAACACTGGAGTGGGGTGCCATTGCCTTCTCCAATTCTTAAGCTAGAAGAGCTTAAAAATATGCCGGATAAGCATTTATCTTGAAGTCGAAATACCTACATTAATGAAAGAAGGAAATCTTGCCTCTTACAGTAGATGCTTTCCTTTTATTTCTTGTTCTTTCTTTTTAAATATGTAAAAATAATACATTTATGGACTATATTTTGTTAATTAATATTTTTGTTTTATTCTAGATGATCTAGTGTGAGAGAGCCATATAGAATTGGGTTCTTTCCATGTATTTTGACAGCCTGTCTTTTACAGCCTTTGGTACAATTCTATCAAGACCATCAGAAGCCTCTAGCCAGTAATTAAATCCTCCAAAGGAAATAAATATGCCACACGAAAGAAGAAGCAGGGGTTTTTTGGAAGCAGTGTGTGATATGGCTAAAGTCTGATTTCTGTTAATTTTGACATTAGCTAGTATATCTGAATATTAGACACAAAATATGGTTAATATCATGCTGAAGGGCAAACGTGAACCACTTATATCACTCATTTAGCAGAAAGCCTTACAATTACTTTGAACGTGTGGGTGAAAGTACCCTAAGCTCATTTCATGAGCGAGTTTTAATTCATTATTTAATTATTTACAAGTTTTCCCATAATCCAATAACATATTTGTGGGCACTTCTGGTGTATATGTAAAATATCCTGTTTTAAACACATACCACTAATCAGGCTAAGCCCATCATTTTTGTCTTGTTTTCATTTTCTTCTAAAATTTTAATATACCAGCACATTTTTTTAATTCCTTGGCTGTTTACAGCTGAGAGTCACATTTGCTTACCTTCAGCCCCTCAGGAAAGACAGCAGATACTGCAAATATCTCAACTGATATTATTGTGCTCAGTTTATTAAATTTTCTTGTGCTGCCCTTTAGGGAATTCTAGTGGCAATGGCTTTGGACTCTTTATCAACATTTGAAGGTTTAGCTGCTACCCTCTGATACTCACTTACTGAAGATTTTGTTGTTGTTAAGTGACATTAAATCATGCCTTTTTATAAGTGCCCACTTTGCTGCATGCATATGAATTTCTTTTCTCAAAATCTATTTGTCACAAGCATTTTTGTCAGATATTACACGCTGTGCAGTTCTACTAATGTCTTTGTTATGATGCCAGATATTTAACCTGAGTTCCGTGCATGTGGGTGGTGTGCCTGCCCACTAGACTTGCCACTCTAGTAAAAGATGCTGGTGTCCTCATGGAATCGAGTCCCATTGGAGGAATACAACTTACAAACCAGTGGTGGAAAACATCCATGTTGGCCTCGTACTGGGATTGCTGCTGACGTTTGTGCTACTAATCCTCAGAATACATCTTCATGGCTAAGTCACCCCAGCCACACAACTATAAGGGGAAAAGTCAGTTTGAGTTCACGATTCTCTGATTCCAAAAACATTACTCTATACAGTATATTGAGGGATATCATGTCCATTAGCTGACTAAGTAGACTCAAGTCAGGTATATAAATTGAGTAGGAAACTTATTTTGTAATTAGAAGAATCACTTCCTTTGCTATTTTAGCTTATTACTGTATAATTAAAATAAGTACTTCATAAAACAAGAAGGAAAGGAGTTTCTACAAGGTGGATATATACATAATCAATCTCGCCTTTCTTCCAACATAAAGTTTCTTGGATAGGTGAAATTTAATTAATCTTTAAAATACTATTTACATCCTCACTTCTTAACCTTTCCAAGACTTAATAACATTCTATGTGTGGAATAGAATGCTCTCCGCTTTATATCTGACTCACAGATATTGAGAACATCTGGTTAACACCCTCTTGGTAATAACCTTTCATATTTTCTTGATTTTAATGTAGAATTAGGCATCATTCTTCTTGAAAAATGACATTTTTATATTGAAGTTCATTTAGTTCCATGGCCTTTGAATATACACTTCTTCTTGGCTCTTAGGTGTTTCCCTCTCAAGAGGTTTTTGTAATTCTGAAAACATTCCTTCTTTCTACTGAAATTCTGTTGTCAATGACTTTGTTTGTGCAGCTGAGAAGAATTTGTCTTAAAACGAAAACAGGAAATTCAGGAACAAATTTAGGTTCTTAGGTGTTTAGTCTTCATTGGAACAAATACACTGTGTATTTCCACTGGTGACTTGAGTTCATTCAGCAGTGAAGTGCTTAAGATAAATAGTGTCACTGAAGTACCATTTAATATCAGACCTACTTTGGAGGTGAGCTGTTTCACTTATATAATCAAGAAGGGATACAACTAACACTTAGTTGATTAAAAATCAGATTTCTATTGTGAAGAGCTAGCATATTTTCAAATTATTAACAGTATATATTAAAATAATAATTCAGGATTATCAGATCAGATCAGATCAGTCACTCAGTCATGTCCGACTCTTTGCGACCGCATGAACTGCAGCACGCCAGGCCTCCCTGTCCATCACCAACTCCCGGAGGTCACTCAGACTCACATCCATCAAGTCAGTGATGCCATCCAGCCATCTCATCCTCTGTCGTCCCCTTCTCCTCTTGCCCTCAATCCCTCCCAGCAGCAGAGTCTTCTCCAATGAGTCAACTCTTTGCATGAGGTGGCCAAAGTACTGGAGTTTCAGCTTTAGCATCATTCCTTCCAAAGAAATCCCAGGGCTGATCTCCTTCAGAATGGACTGGTTGGATCTCCTTGCAGTCCAAGGGACTCTCAGGAGTCTTCTCCAACACCACAGTTCAAAAGCCAACACCACAGTTCAAAAGCATCAATTCTTCGGCACTCAGCCTTCTTCACAGTCCAGCTCTCACATCCATACATGACAGGAAAAACCATAGCCTTGACTAGGCGAACCTTTGTTGGCAAAGTAATGTCTCTGCTTATGAATATGCTATCTAGGTTGGTCATAACTTTCCTTCCAAGGAGTATGCGTCTTTTAATTTCATGGCTGCAGTCACCATCTGCAGTGATTTTGGAGCCCAGAAAAATAAAGTCTGACACTGTTTCCCCATCTATTTCCCATGCAGTGATGGGACCAGATGCCATGATCTTCGTTTTCTGAATGTTGAGCTTTAAGCCAACCTTTTCACTCTCCACTTTCACTTTCATCAAGAGGCTTTTTAGTTCCTCTTTACTTTCTGCCATAAGTGTGGTGTCATCTGCATATCTGAGGTTATTGATATTTCTCCCGGCAATCTTGATTCCAGCTTGTGTTTCTTCCAGTCCAGGGTTTCTCATGATGTACTCTGCATATAAGTTAAACAAACATGGTGACAATATACAGCCTTGACGTACTCCTTTTCCTATTTGGAACCAGTCTGTTGTTCCATGTCCAGTTCTAACTGTTGCTTCCTGACCTGCATAGAGATTTCTCAAGAGGCAGCTCAGGTGGTGTGGTATTCCCATCTCTTTCAGAATTAAAATAAAAATGGATGCTACTAAAAATTTTACATATGTCTAGAATTTGAAAGATAACACCTCGACATTAAATAATACAAAAGTATCATGGTACAGAACATAGTCTTGGGAAATTTAGTTCATATATTTTATGAAGTGTTATCTAGCCCAATGTGTAAGTAATCAAGCTTTCACAGACATCTCACCTTTTTCTAGTGAATTTGGTGAATATGACCTTTTTGGTTTGTGCAGAAACCATTTTGTGATGTGTGTAGAAGAGGAAAACAAATTTATGTTACTATAGAGAACTTCCTTATCTATTAAGAATGACCATATATCAACTGGCAATTCCATAGGTTTGCATTCCAAATTATTTTATCATTTTTTCTTAATAATGGTTATTCCTCAGATGTTTTTACTTATATAAATTTTAATTCTATACTTAACATTTCCCTAAGAAAATGTTTGATCAACTTGAACAAACCGTGTTTCTTTAGTGTAAAACCAAAGAGTTTGGACCACTGTATTTTTATTGAATAAACGTCTCTACCTCTGTAGCTTAAGGTAACTTTTTTCCTAATTGCTGAAAAGATGCTTATCATGCATGGGTAACTCAAGGACTGTTGAATGCCAGCAATGTATAAATTAAAAGTAAATACACTTTAAGATAAATAATATGAACATACATTTCAATATTAAAGGTAAATTACTTGCTATAAACTACAAGTATTTCTGTTCATAGCTTGTTTATCTTTTTACTTTTCCTGTGTTTACTTAAAATTATGCAGTTGCCTGAAAGCAGTAGTATACTTGAATCCATTACATATGAATGAAGTGCAGCTATGGTGGCTGAGAAATTATAAGTATTTATCCTAGAGACAAGGAGTAAAGTCTTATAAGTTCAGGTGACAAAATGATATATCTGAAGGGAGAGATGGCGCTTAAACTATGACTAAAGGTTTTCAAGATCTTGTGTAGGACGGAATGACCTTGAGTTTCTTGGATCAGTTTATGACTTCTTCAGTAGTATTTAAAACATCGTTTTATCCTAATGCACTTGCAAAGATCTCTAGAATGATACTACAGTAGGGGTGAATCCAAACATGTATGTGTCTTCCCATGTAAAGTGTTTTGGTACCTATGACTCTGCCTCATCTCTTAATCTCCTTTTGTTCCAGCAACCAGAGGAAGGTAGACTAAATGATAGCTTTTCTTGGTGGTACTGTCCCTCTCTAAGTTTCTGTCCCAGGCTGTCTCTGACAGCACTCTGGGACACTGGCAGGAAGTCTCCTCTAGTCTCACCCTTGCAAAGCCTGGGAATATGAAGGAATTCACAGTCCTTAATAAGGGCAACCCTTCTTATGGGAATTAGTGAAGAAAGCCCCACGGCAACTTTCTGTCTCTTGATCAGACAATTTTAAGCATATTACACATGCTTCCTCAGAGGGTCATGGCACAATCAAGCCTGAATTGTCCACTGTGTTGACTGTGAAAACACCTCCTACTGATTTTCACTCTCTACCCATGCATGCGACCTCCCTCACTCTGGCTTCCTGGCATCAGTTCCCGAATAAAATCCCTGCATGCTAGCTTATGTTGCAGGCACTGCTTTCCAGAGAGATTGGCACAGGAGAGAGACATGACTCACTCATTACTGAATACCGTCATCCTTGGTATCAGTGGGGCTTGCTGCCAGGACCTACCACAAATATCAAAATCTGTGGATGCTTAAATCCCATAGTTGGCCCTCCTTGTCTACAATTTCTGGGGATTCAACCAACCATGGAGTCAGTCAACCGCAGAAGGTATATTAAGTTTGGAATTTGTGGTTGGTTGAATCTGCAGGTGCAGAACTCACAGATACAGACCAACTGTATATTTACTGAAAAAACTCTGTATATCAATAGACCCCACAGAGTTCAAAGCCATGCTCTTAAAGGATCAACTGTACTCCGTTCTCTCACGTCTGCCATATAGCAGTACTTTCTCATGCATGAAAACCCATAATTGAAATTTTTTTTTCAAATTTCATTATTAATCTATGTCTATTCAGGGGACAATATTTTGCATGTTATTTAATTGCCACACTATCCTATGTTTTAATATGAAAGAATATGACTCCTCTCTCATTCTTTACCAAAATCATCTTGCTATTTTTGAAAATTTTTTTGTGTATGTATTATGTCAAAGTAATTTGTCAGGGACATTGAGAAATCTTCAAATTTTGATTGGGATTACAATTAATTAAAACATTAATACAAGAAGAAATGACATTTAATAATTTGCATTTTCTTAACCAAGAACATGGCATGTATCTTGGATTTCCTCTTTGTAATTTATAATTTAATTTAATTCATATGAGGATTGCATACTATTCACTCACTTTTTTCTATGTTTCCTATCTTTGCTTTTCTGAGATATATTTCACTAAAGCATTTTATAATTAGTGTTTGATGTTTGGAAGGATATTTATTTTAAATACTTTCCTGGTACATCTAACAACTATTTTAGTTCTGACATTCTTGTAGTGTATTGTCTTGTATACCTAAAGAAGAAAATTGTATCATTTACTATTAATGATGGATTATATCTTCCTTTCTAACATTTAAATCTCTTATTTCCTATTCCTTTTTAATTTTGACTGAACCTTCTAGAATAATGGTAAATAACACAAATAATAACGTATTTTCTTATCTCTATTCATACTTCTTAATGGAATGCAATTTTTTTTTACTACTGTTATTTATTTGTGGCTCTGATTGCTACCATTTATCAACAAAACTTACTCTATAACCTCAATACTCCACGTTCTGTTTCAGAAAAGCAGCATCACAGTCACCTGGGAATGTATTAGAAATGTAGGAATTCAAGTCCCACTCAGTCTTACTGACTCAGAACCAGCGTTCACTGAATCCATAGGTGATCCGTATCGTATTAAAGTGGAATAAGCACTGTCCTAGATAAATATATCTTTAGGTAAATGGTGAATATATAAGGCCAGGGAAAACAGTTTTTCACTAATGTTGAATCTGAGTACTGTTGTTAAAATATAAGTGAAAGGTCAAGCTTACATTCACGCTGAAAGCTTACTTTACTTGGTTTGTTGAAACTGACTAATTTTTTAATTTTTATTTCCGATTTGAGTGTAACCAAGTTGCAAAACAAGTATGTAAGTGTGGAAATAAAGTATGTCTGAAAGCCCTTGAATGTAATTAGAATATTATGGAAATAACTTCACAGTAGGTAATCTTTACCATTGAGGTCTTTAAAAGAAGGAGAAAAAGATTTTTGTAGAATGAGTATCTGTGGTTAAAAATCTCATCATCTGTTAGACATATGCTAAATGGTTCTTGGGGTAGCTTTTATAAAATGATGCTGCTTCAGTGCAATTTATGGAAAACCGCTATTATTATTAAAAACTACAACTCTATTGACTTTTAGAAGAGCTGATTAAAGTGAAACTAGAGAAGGAATGAATTATTAGAATTTCTAGTTTGTTCAGACCTGCATCTTCTTTATCCATAAAGAGGGCAAAATGCAAGCAAGAATTTACAGATGAGATTAATGAAATAAAGGAATTGTCTAGCACTAATTAAAATTAAAAAGGATGAACAGATGGTCTTAACACAGCTGGAAGTATTCAGATGAAATTCTGCCCATGTGTTTACTAAGGCTTCTTTGTTGCAAGAAAACACACCTGTTTACTTTTCTAAGAGCAAAAATATTATTAAATATTGTTTTTATTCACTGCCATTTTGGCTGTTAAATCATTCCATAGTCTTTCAGTCTTGTCCTATGCAGAGATAATCAGCTTTAAGTAATGTATTGGTATATATAAAATGTGTGTGTTCTCTTGGGTACAATAATTTTAATCATGACTACAAATGGCAAGATAATCCTTTGGTACTTAAGTTTTTGTTTTTTTGGGGTCAAAAAACACTCATGGAGTGTGTAACGAAGAAAAATAAATATAAGGCTCTGAGTTCATTTTAATAGATTCTAAATAAAGTTTTAATGCCTTTAATATTTAAGATCATTTACCAAGCCTTTGTTCATTATTTAATGTCTTGGAATTTGTAACAACATATACAACTGATATTTATTCATCATTCCTCTGATGGCTCTAGGGCAGAGTCTCGTCCATATTTTTTCATAATTCTATTGGTGCTGGCAATCCTTGGCATTCTTTGCCCTCTAGTCTCCACCTCTGTCTTCACATGGCCATCTACCTATGTGTATCTGCGTTTGTGTCTCTTTTCCTCTTCTTATAAGGATACTAGTTAGACTAACCCCCTGCTAAGTTGTTTCAGTCGTGTCGGACTCTGTGCAACCCCATAGATGACAGCCCAGTAGGCTCCTCTCTCCTTGGGATTCTCCAGGCAAGAACACTGGAGTGGGTCACCATTTCCTTCTCCAATGCATGCAAGTGAAAAGTAAAAGTGAAGTCACTCAGTCGTGTCCGACTCCTAGCGACCCCAAGGACTTCAGCCTTCCAGGCTCCTCCATCCATGGGATTTTCCAGGCAAGAGTACTGGAGTGGGGTGCCATTGCCTTCTCCGATTAACCCCCTACCCTGCCAATTAATTAACTTGATTATATCTGCAAAGACCTCATTTCGAAAATAAAGTCTCATTCACAGGTAATGATCGTTAACATTTCAATACATCTATTTCAAGGACACAGTTCATCTCATAATATACATTTATATTTGGCAAGCCAACCCTGAACATTCATTGAAAAAACTGATGATGAAGCTGAAACTCCAATTCTTTGGCCATCTGATGTGAAGAGATGACTCATTGGAAAAGACCCCGATGCTGGGAAAGATTGAGAGCATGAGGAAAAGGGGGCGACAGAGGATGAGATGGTTGGATGACATCACCAACTCAATGAAGATGAATTTGACCAAATTCTAAGGTCTGGTGAAGGTCAGGGAAGTCTGGGATGCTGCAGTCCATGGGGTCACAAAGAGGCAGACATGACTGAGCGAATAAAGAACAACAAAACACATTTAGCTCAATGGCAATAGTACTGGCAATTGTCTGCTTAGTATAAGAGCACTTTACTTTTTAAAAATCACTTAAGTCTTTTCCCTAATAACAGTTCTCTGTGGTAGATGTAGCTGATATTGCTGCTATTTTTACTGATGAAGAAACAATAATATGATTTATGAAAAGCCAAGCTTTTCCATGGAGCACTCAGAACCCAGTGTGTGTGTTGCAGTGTGCATCTTTCCTTTGGAAGACAGTTTTGGATGTGGCTCCCAGCATGTCCTGTACCATGGTGTTCACACCCTTGTGTAGTCTCTCCTCTTTGAGTGAGGTCTTCCTTGTTAACTGGCTTCTGGTGGAAAGAATACAACAAAAGTAACAGGGTGCGATGTGATCACAAAGCCTATGATTCCAGGCTTTCTTGCTGGCCTTCTCTTCCTGGGAGAGAAGCCAGCTGCCATTTTGTGAGATAGTCCATGGAGAGCCAGGGACAAAGATTGGAGGTGGTGTCCTGCCAACAGCATGTGATGGAGTGAGGCGTCACTCAGACCAGCTGCAAGGCACTAAGTCCTGCCAACGGCCTTGTGAATGTGCTGGGAAGCGGATCCTTCCTGGTTGAGCATTCAGATGACCACAGCCTCTGAAAGACTAAAACCAGACTATCTGGCTGACACACTGTGATTTCTGATCTACAGAAAAGATGATGGGATAAATGTTGATGTCGCCTCTGTGTTTCAGTGTCGCTTGTTATGCAGCAACAGGTAACTAATGCATTTCCTCATTCACTCCGGCTGCAGTTTACTGCCAGTAGTCAACCAAGGCTTTTTGTAGGAAGGTGGTATTTTCCAGCTTTCTGTCTAAGCAGATTCCACTTTTTTCTAGTAATTCATGGGAAGATCGGAGAGAATGGTAAAGACAAAATTAGCAAGAAAACTTTCTATTCAGCTGTAAAAAATCTTAGAACTCCAATATTATGTGTTGATAGTAAAGATGTCTTGCTCTTTCCTTGGCAACCCAGATCACCCTAGGGTAAGAAAGAGCTATGCTGGGGTGTTTCAATGGCCTGTTGTTGTTTAGTTGCTAAGTCATGTCTGACTCTTTGTGACCCATGGATTGTAGCCCGCCAGTCTTCTCTGTCCATGGGATTTTCCAGGCAAGAATACTGGAGTGGGTTGCCATTTCCTTCTCCAGGGAATTTTCCCGAACCAGGGGTTGAACCTAGGTCTCCTGCATTGGTGGACCGTTTCTTTACTTCTGAGCCACCAGAGACGTCCTCAGTGGTCTGTGGGGCATGCTGTGCTCAGTCACTCAGTCGTGTCTGACTCTTCGTGACCCCATGGCTCGTGGCCCGCCAGGCTCCCTTGTCCGTGGTGTACTTGGGTTTAAATGCTGCGGGTGAAACCATGTACTTTGTGGGCACAAGATATCTATATGAAAAGTTAAGAGAAGCGTTTTCTTGGTGAATGGAGATACTTATAAGTAACTAATTATTCATTTTGAGAAGCATTTCCCAATGGCAGTGGCCACACTGACTGCAGATTCCCCACTGGATTTTATTTTTCCCAGTTGGAATAGAAGCTGCTTATGATAGACTTTGATTTGTGACACAGATAAACATTTTCAGTTCGAAGCCAAATCACTTTAGAGGGAAAGGTGTTTCGAATGTTCTTTTTGATTCATCGTTTAAACAAAATTAAAGTATATGATTTTATCCCTCTGAATTTGCTGTCACTCTTAAAAACAGCTATTCGTTGATCAGTGCTGGTGATAATCGCCCTAGTCAAATCATGCACTTGAGATACTCAGTCACTTAAGTCATATTTTCTAGTGGAGAGAGCAAACAATGAATTCTTCATCTTGTGTTTTTGTTTTCAAGAGGAGTTTCTAAATAAAATCCCCAATGCAATTGAGAAGAAATTACATTTCTGCCATCATCTCAAAGACATCAATTTCTATCACCTGACTTTAATTTGGGATATAGTTTTCCATTGATTAATGACCAGATTTAAAGATGATTTTGTAATAAAGATTGAACATATCTTTTTTTAATATTCTGCTATATCTTTATTCCCTAGTACATTCTGCTGTGCTTTTCAATAGAATTGAATTTATTTACACAACATTCTGTGTCCTTGGTGTATCACTTTAAAGGTGCAATCACTCATTGATGTGTGATTCATCTTGATTTCATAGCAGTGTGATGAAAATCCATCCCTTAAAGATATTACACCTGTACAAATGAGAATGGTTTTATCCCTTTCTTCAGAGTGTTCGCTGTTGTAATTCTCTCTGATTTAAGGTACTGTAGAGACTAAGACTAATTGTATCTCCCTGAAACTTAGCATTAAAAAAGAGAAAATGACTTTTGTGCATTCAAAGGCAAGATTTGTTCAGTAATGATATAACCTATAGAGCTCTATGCTGCATCTCAAGCATGTATCATTTAACGTTTTTCCTAAGGAAGTTTGATTTAGTCGTTTTATTGACCCTAAATTATGAAATTATCATAAAGAGTAGAATCAGAAATTGAAAGCTTGGTAAATTTTTGATAAAAAGTGTAATAGTTCAAGTGGAGCTAATTTTCTTCAATGGGAGATTTGTGTGTGTGAGAGAGAGAGACAGAAAGATGGTGAGTGATCTGTTTTCTGATGTTCCTTGTGAATTTTGACTCCGCTGTTACAAGGCCTTAAACCCAGACATTTCAAAGGCCAAGATACTTACTATGGAACAGTCACTTACTAAGAAACACCCTTTGGCTTGCAAACTAGTACTTGCTCTTTAGGAGCAAAATTGGAGGCCAAAAGAGCCAGAGGAATGCTACTCAGCCTTTCTAATGTGCTATGTCAAGGCCTCTCTGCCTGGTGAGGATCTGGTCACTTCATCCCAATGTGGTTATAGTTTATCGCAACCCTGTACATACAAAGTATCAGTGATGATTATCAGCGTCATCAAAGCATTGCACTTTATGTTTCTCCCTTGTCCTAATTAATTTGTGAGCAAAGCTTCTAAAATGTGTTTAATCAGTTATTTCTTTTTAAAATCAGACGTTAGTAAGATACAAAAAAATAAAAATCAGTGTTTTCCATGGATGTACTATTCAATAACTTAATTAGTAGTGAGATAATTACTTTCAAAACCAAAACAGCACTCCATTCCATTTATTTAGATAATCAAGCAAATCAGCACATTTTTAGCCGGTAGAAAATATAAATGAATTTAAAAATCAGGATGCATTAATTGAATGCTCTCAATTATAATTTAAGTTCCTAACTAAAGTTTTCCATCTTTAGATTTGGGTATTCCAGGCTGCCCTTCATTTCATGGATGCTAATATTAACAGATGAACTTAGAAGCAAAATCAAGACCTTATTCATCTCTCTATCTGCATGTGCTTTACAAACAAATGCCCTAACAAACAAATGCCCATTTGTGGAGGCTATTTATTTTTCTTCTTGTGGCTTTATTTGAACTCTCTCATTCCTGTGTGGGATACAGTGACATATTTATGTCCTTGCATCCATGTCAGACCTTTAAGAGTTTCTCCCCTATTCCTACCAGACTGTTTTAAACAGCTCTTTGTCAGTTTCAGTTCCCGCCCATAAACTTGGCTTCCAGTTTCCACCTTGTTTAAAAGTCCTGGGCCAATAACCTCTGTAACCCGAACCAGATGGAGAAAAGTTCACCCAAACAATGTTGAAACATGTTGACCTTGACCACATATTATAGAGTGTAGGTTTAGAGAACCTAATATGAAGTCCTATTTTTCTTTCCTTTGGGTATGTCAAAGAAGATTGCTTAAAGCTTCTAAGGTCACATATTTGCCTATTTGCAGATTTATAGCATCTCCTCTTTCCTCCTTTTTCCCCCTACACCTGCTTTAGTTCCTTGGGAGCATTCAGTGGCATCCATCCTCCCAACTTTTCAAGGGTGGCTAGTTGGATGACCTGCCTCCTACCAGAATTATTTCTGTTGTTGGCAAAACCATTTCTTCCCTGTCATGACCCCACATGATGGTCTCCATCCTTCTATTAATCAGGAGTTACACTCTTACATATGAGGACAACGACCCTTTTCCGCCAGAGGAGCTTTGGTCTGATGCTTCCTCATTAACCTTCTCCCTCTTAGAGGTCCCAGAGTGGACTTGGGACCTGGAATTAACTTTTCTTTCAGACTAACATTGATAAGAGAAAAGTCTTGTCTGTGGAATCAAATTGGAGCTGATACGTTGATGTTTTTATTTAGAAAATACTCCTTTTATCGACTGGGTTATGTTTGACTGAATCTTGGGGACAAGGTTTTAGGGAACAAGCATTTACCGACATAGGAACACTAAAAAAAGACAAGACTTTTACCTGCCAGCGTGCTGTTTCATTCTGCAGAGCACCTGAGACAGTTACTGTAATCAGGGAAGTATGGCTTTGAAAATAATTGTAATAATATTTTCTGCTAAATTATACTGCTTGTACCATATAAAGATGAAATCTTTCAATATGAACTCCAAAAATTATAAAAGAGCATCAGCTAATCACTGGCTGCAGATTATTGCTTTTTTTCCCCCATTTTTCTAGTTCTTCCAGAGGTCTTAGAACACATGCTTTCCTGAATCAGCCCGCATTTCATCTCCCCCATTTGCCCTAATCTGGGCCTCAGTATCTGCTGCCTGAGCCTCTGGAAATAAATCTCCCAAGTGACCCAGCTTCCCCTCTTGCCCTCTACCTATTGGCCATGCTTCATAGAGCTGCTAAAGTGATCTTTACAGGGTATAGCCAACTTTTTCTTAAAGGGCCTGATAAAAAATATTTCAGGCATTCAGGCCACATTATCTGTCGCGACCACTCAACTGTAGTGTTGTAGGAAAAAAGCATGAAACCAACCACAGACAATCGGTCAAAGAATGTGCATGACTATGATCCAGTAAATTTGTTTTTCACAAACTAAAGGGAGGACCTTTGAGCACAGTTTGCCAACTCCTGTCTTAAAACTATCAGAACCTGTCACTGTACCACTGAGGTCCTCCTTTGTCTTCCCACTATAGATGGGATAAAATCTGAATTTCTTGCAAAGCCTTACTGCCTTTTTTTTTCTTTTTTTTTTTGAGACTTCAGTCTTAATATATGCATAATTCTGCATCCTGTATACTTGGGTTAAGATCTTGTAAAGGTGATGTCAGCCTTTTGCCAAGAGCCAATTTTATAAGTCATGTGCCCTTAATTTTTCTTTATATTTTGGCCACACCACATGGCCATGTGGGACCTTAGTTTCCTGCCCTGGGATTGAACCCCTGCCCCCTGCACTGGGAGCATGAAGTCTTATCCACTGGACCACCAGGGAAGTCCCAGCCTTGCCTCTCTTGCCCCACTTCTTCACATCCCTAACCAGGCATCCTCTTCCTTGTATCCCTCACCAGGTCTAACTACTCTGGTCCTCTTGCTGTAACTCACAGTAATGGGCCATCTCCTCCCCTGAAACTCTCTTCACTCCCATAAACACTTGGCTGGTGTGTTTTTGGTTTTATTTTTAACCAGTTGGGATTTAGTTCAAGTTCATTTCTGCAGAGACGCTTCCCTGCCATCTTGTGAAAAATATTGCTCACCTTGTCTCTATACCCCTTTCTTATCTATTTTACACATTTACTTCATTCCGAGTTCATAACTTTTTAACTTATTTACTTTACTTGGAGGATAACTACTTTACAGTATTGTGGATGGTTTCTGCCATATGTTAACATATCGGCCACAGGTAAACTTATGCACCCCCGATCCTGATCCCCGCCTCCCACTTCTCTCCCCACCCTGGGTTGTTCTGGAGCTCTGGGTTTGGGTGCCCTGCTTGATGCGCCAAACTTGCACTGGCCATCTATTTTACATCTGGTAGTGCACATTTTTCTCTGCTATTCTCTCAAATCATCCCACCCTTGCCTTCTCCCACAGTCCAAAAGTCTGTTCTTTACGTCTGTGTCTCTTTTGCTGCCCTGCATGTAGGAATGTTGGTACTATCTTTCTAAATTCCAAATACATGCATGAATATACAGTATTTGTCTTTCTCTTTCTAACTTACTTCACTTTGTATAATAGGCTCCAGGTTCTTCCACTTCACTAGAACTGACTCAAATGTGTCCTTTTTATAGCTGAATAATATTCCATTGTGTAATATGTGCCACAACTTCCTTATCCATTCATCTGCCAGTGGACATCTAGGTTGCTTCCATGTCCTAGCTATTGTAAACAGTGCTGTGATGAACATTGGGGTACGTGTATCTCTCTCAAATTATCTTATTTTGTGTATTTATTTATTTTGTGTTATACTACTAGAACATAAAGTCTAGGAAGGCATGGATTTTGCTTTCCATGAATCATAATTAGTACACAATTAATGTATGCTGAATGAATATATTAATAGATGAGTATAGTTGGTTTACTTTTAGTATATATTTTAACTATGAACTATTAGTAGAGGAAAAAGAATAATTCCCTAAAAGCACATGATTAAGCCAGAAGGACATGATATGGAATTGCTTATATCTTACTTGCTATATTAACAGTAGTAGATGTAGAGGTTTGAATGGTCTAAAGTTTCCTGTCCCCTTCACTCTGTGCTGCTGACCATACATCCAGAGGAAAATTCTGAGGGCTATGCTCTATAAGGACGTTGAGACTCTGAACCCACGCAGGAGAGAACTCTCGGAGCACACTCTCAAAGGAGCGGCTGACAATCTGTTTGCTCAGACTAGAGAAGATTCATAGTACTGGGAACTCAATATTGACATATAGCTTTATAAAATACCATGGCTCAGATATTCAAATACCAATGAAATTATCAAAAGATTCATGAATTCATTAGTTCGTCAGAGAAATGTCAATGAAACCCACGGTGAAGGTACTACTGTATACTAATTAAAATAGCTTACATGATGAGAAAGATAGTATTAATACCCAGAGTTGACAAGGATGAGAAGCAACTGGAATTCTCAATTTACAGCCAAGAATAAATGGGTGTGATCATTAGGAAAACTGCGATCATTAGGACAGGATCTACTAAAATGAAAAGAACCTCCCAACCTAACCTTGGGAGAAGATATTTTCTAATGATATGACCAACAAGGGATTACTATCCAACACGGACAAACAACTCATATAACTCAATATCCACACACACACACAAACAATCCAATCACAAAATAGGCAGAATAACTGAATAGATATTTTTTCAAAGAGGAAATGTAAATGACCAACAGGCACATGAAAAGATTCTCAACATTCCTAATCATCAGGCTTTCCTGGTGACTCACACGGTAAAGAATCTGCCTGCAATGCAGGAGACTCAGGTTTGATCCCCTGGAGAAGGAAATCGATACCCACTCCAGTATTCTTGCCTGGAGCATCCCATGGACAGAGGAGCCTGGCAGGCTACAGCCAGTTTGGTCACAAATAATCAGACATGACTGAGCCACTAAGCACATCAGGGAAATTCAAGTCAAAACCCCATGAGATATCACCTCACATCTCACAGATATAAACACAACCTAGTGATTACCCGTGGGAAGAGGAAGATGGAGAGGGGCAATATAGAGGTAGAGGATTAAAAGGGGCTATTATGCAGTTATATGAACTCATGTGTGTGAAATTTTAAAATTGTAAGAAATTACAGAATGTAAAGTCTTTCATTCAAAGTGTGAGAAAAAAATAAAACTGAACACAGGCATGTCTTTGACTCAGTTAAATACTTTCATTTCTAAATATTTACCCCCACAGAAGTGTATCCACATATGTCCTAAAAGTTGTACACATGAAAATTCATGACAGCACTATTCAAAATAACCCAAACTGGAGCAACCCAAAGTGAAATGTAGTGTATTCATTTAATGGATACTGTGCAACAATTGCTGCACTTGATAAATCTGGTATGTCTCATAAATATAAAGGTGAACCTAAGAACCACAGTGAAGAACCCATTCTGTGAGTTTAAACATACAAGTTAAAAACTAATATCTGTTAAAAGTCCCTTGATGATTGATAAGGGAGCTTTTGTGGTGCTATTTCTTACATCCTGTACATGGATGTGATCTTTTCTTTATATAAGATATACATTAATAACATGTTTACCTAATTATATGTTGCTGCATGGTTTCCTTCATCATCTTAAGACAAAGCCCTCATTTCTGCCTTTGGTTTTCCTCCCAAAAGTTTTATACCAGGTGTTCTGTAAGTTCAAGTGACAGCGTTCTTAGGATGAATAAGATAGGTGGATATATTAGGGAATGTTCCAGCTGCCTTATGAATTGACCTAGACGGAAAAAATAACAGTCTTACTTTAATAAATCACACTCTGCGTCTCACTTGGTTTCCAGTTTCAGCATAAAATTTCGAAACTCTCCCAATCTCCTTGAGGCCATTTCTTTGCAGATCTGATCCTGGATGGATCTTTGTGCTAATCCTTGTGCTCTCCCGGCTGAGATCTCACCCAGCACTGTCATCACCCAGAGCCTACCCCCTGCTTGGCGCCATTTGTTGTAACTAATTGGCCTCGAAGGCATGAGATCCCATTTAACAAAACACTTGATGGCTCCTCTGGTTGATACATGCCTCAGAAAGCTCCCTGAGTGTCTAAGGTTTTCATTAGTTGTTAGAGCACACTGAGTTAATTATATTGTGCAGTAGGTTTTCAGGTTGAACAGTCAATGAACGAAAGGAGTAAATAGGAGGATGTTGGAAAGGAGTAAACCTTTTCTGATTTTGGCAGCCTTCAACATTACCCTCAGAAGTTAAAAATCTTTCACGGAGGCCTTTCTCTAGGCACAAGTTGATGACCTGGGAGTGACTTAGTAGATCCAGGTGGTCCTTAGAAGAAATAAAATGGGAACTCACCCCTTGCTGGAATGTGCAATTTGTGGTAAAACTGGAGGGGCCCATTACAATCTGTTGACAACATTCCTCCTTGAAAGGTCAGGACAAAAGGAAGGTGAAAGGGGCAAGCCCAGTTAAATCCTCCTTTACTCTGGAGTCCACATGCTGTGTAGGGGGAGACAAGGAAGGGAGGGGGTTGCTGGAGAGCAGTGATGTTCATTCTCTGTATGACATTAGTGGGTAGAAAATGAGGGCCATTTCGTTTATAATCAGTTTCAGTCTCAGCACTAACATTAGCTTTATGATCATTTCTGGGTCTGAATTCTTATGCTGAACAGGAAAACAGGAGCCATACTACATTGTGAAGCTCTCAGAGTTTGTGCAATATTATCAGATACACTGCTCATCACAGTAGTGGTGTATATGAGAAGAACTTGAAGGAACTCACACGACTCTTAGCCCTGAATGGAGTCCCCACTTTCTGGATGTAAATCTCGTTGTCATGAAGCATTCTCTTATTGCTGGAAAATAGCTCATGCTCGAACCCAGCAGAGTATTTGGATTCTATTTACAAGACTTTTCAGGTTTGCATCTATCCTAAGAGTATTTATTATACCAAGTTTTTGACTATACCAGGGCAAGAATTATTGCAGTATTTCTTTTTTAGTCATGTATATGTGGTGCAGACTTTAAGTATGGACTAGATATACATACATGTATGGGTCTCAATTACAAGCATAGATATGGCTGTGAAAATAGATTATAAATATGAATATTCATTACAATGAATATGGTATAGTCACATAAAGGAAACCAAGACATAGAGTGAAGAAAGAGCTACCAATATATTAGGACATGCTGATGCTTTTAAAACAGATCTGCCTCTTCTTATCAGTCTTTAAGATCAATTCTAAATATCTAAGTATTTGAGAAAAAAATCACCTTTACATATAAATAATAATGAAAGTGATCGAAGTGTGAGATCCTGAAGGCAAAGATAACATATTTTTTGTCTCCATGTCCCTAGCCCCTTTCACCTAGTTGATGGTATATGGTTGGTGAATGGATAAATGAAAACAGGAAACAATGACATATCTCAACCCATTCTAAATAAAGTTAATAATAATAATAAAATCAACCTCTAAACATTTCCCCTCCACACTGAGATGATGCATATCTGGCTTCTTACTCTAAGGTACAAGGTGAAAATTTGCACCTTTCCTATCCTATGATTTCCCAAAGTAATGCCTGGATGTCTCTATAAGTTTCTTTTTATTACTTTGACTGTCATGTTTTTAATTTCTAAGAACTGCAGGTTTTGATTTCTATGTTTAAAAAATTTATTCTTTTATTTATTTTATTTTTGGCTGTGCTGGGTCTTCATTGCTGTGCAGGCTTTTCTCAACTTGCAAGTGAGCAGGGGCTTCTACCGTCTAGTTGTGGTGTGCAGGCTTCTCACTGTGGTGGCTTCTCTTGTTGTGCAGCATGAGGTTCTAGGTGCCAGGATTTCAGTAGTTACAGCATATGGGCTTAGTAGTTGCAGCTCCTGGGCTCTAGAGCACAGGCTCTATAGTTGTGGCCCATGGTTTTAGTAAAGAATCTGCCTGCAGTGCAGGAGACCTGAGTTCGATCCCTGGGTTGGGAAGATCCCCTGGAGGGGTCATGGTAACCTACTCCAGTATTCTTGCCTGGAGAATCCCATGGACAGAGGAGCCTGGCGGGCTACAGTCCATGGGGTCACAGAGAGTTGGACATGACTGAGTGATTAAGCACAACACACATGAACTTAGCTGCTCCATGGCATGTGGGATCTTCCTGAACCAGGGATCGAACCTGTGTCTCCTTCACTGGCAGGTGGATTCTTTACCACTGAGCCACCTGGGAACGAATCCCCCCACCCTGCCACCATCAGTTTCTTTGGGAGAGGGGATGTGCAGCTCACCACTCCAGCACAGGAGCAACTTCAGCTGTGTGCAGGGAAGATAAACAGAGGTTGCCAGCAGGGGTTTGTAGCTGAAAACACTATCAACCACTGTAGCTTATTAAGACCACCAGCACAAGAAAACAAATACTCGAGATGCATATAAGACAGATGATTTTGTTTATCTCAAGTGAAAAAGACAAGCAATGAGACCCCTGGGATCCCTGAAATGCGAAACTTCTAAAGCTAATTGAGATATGATTAAAAAGATTGCTGCACGTTATTGCCAGCAGTCATGGGGTTTTGTCATTAGGTTCCCCCGTATTGGAGCAATCACACCAGTTATGGCTTTAGCAAGCAGCCGGCTTTAGTGTACACATTTTCTTGTAGAACGATAACTTATTAAGGGTAGTGGAATTTTTGAAACAAATTCAATAAATGTATCTTAAGAAATTTCTCTCTCTGGTATTTGTTCGACTCAGACGTATCACCTGAATTCTATCTTTCTATATAGCAACGCTGTCCAGTGTAGATACAATGTAAGTCACATGTGAAATTTT
The DNA here is from genome assembly GCA_935064755.1 of Tragelaphus eurycerus. Classification (NCBI taxonomy): domain Eukaryota; kingdom Metazoa; phylum Chordata; class Mammalia; order Artiodactyla; family Bovidae; genus Tragelaphus; species Tragelaphus eurycerus. The sequence goes on along the minus strand of CAKXYN010000135.1, from coordinate 2,037,491 downwards.
AAATTTTCTTGTAACCACATTACAAAATGCAAAAAGAAGCAGGAAAAATTACATTTAATGATATTTTCATTTAACTTAATATATCTAATATCATTTCAACATGACTCAATATACAAAAATATTAATGAGATATTCTGCATTATTTTTTCTGTACTGTCTTTGAAATTCAGTGTGTGTTTTATATTTACGAATCACCTCAGTTTTGTCTAGCTATGTCATGCTTCATGACTAGTGGTTACTGTATTGAACTGAGCAAGACTATAGCTTTTTTTCTGCATAATTATTGTATGAAATATGTTAGGCTATAGTTATGCCACTTGAAAATTTCAGGACTACACCTTTTTAGTGGTGTTAGAAAAATCTCCCTTTCTGCACTAATCTTTCCGTGAATCTTCTAGTATATGAAAGAGTGATCTGATCATAAAAAGCATATCATCAAAATATTGATAAGTAATATTATTGATTTAATTATATATTGAGCATACCCCTAATTATTCTTCAAGGCTAAATTTCTGGATATAAACTTTTTATATACAGTTCATAGCAAGGTGTTACAAGTTGGAAACTCCACTGAAGAACAGAACTACCATTCACAAGATCGTCTTGAGAAACATGTCGCTATGTGCTAGGAAAGGCTCTTTTGTCTTGATATCATATATTGCAGAAATCTAAGACAAGTAGATTATTAAGCTTATTTGAGAATAGAAGGTTTTTTATATAGTTTGATTTCTTATCCCCAACTTCCGTATACCATAGCTGTTTTTCGTAATGTATTCAAAAGGTCTTGAGCTATTTTTAGCAATCAAGATACTAGACTTGGGGACAAGAGAGAACAGTTGGAGGGCTGAGTGTCAGGGCATTTCTACTTGCCACTTGTATGTAGAACTGCTGGTGCATTTGCCCAATAGGAAAGGGCTCTCTTAGCTTCTTTCCCTGGCTCTCTAATTACTCTTTTCTTCTGTCTGCTCCACCTGATCCTTTCTCCCTCTGCATTTTTCCAGTTGTGAGACCTACAGATGTGTAGCAACAGCTGAAGGACAAAAGATGCTTAGCCCACGTGTGAAATAGTCATCCATATAGTGTGGTTGGGCATAAAGCATTCAAGGAATTTTATATATCACCCCATTACCCATGGGACTTCTATGGAGAGGAAAAAAAAAATCCTTTGAGGGGGAAAATGTCTCAGTTATCCTTGAAGAGTTGTTTGAAATGGTGGAAAGACTGAGGGTATCTCTTATAGTACCATTAAATTCAGTGATTCTGCTTATCAAGAGTATTTCTGCTGAATGCATAGACAGAGCAAAAGAACAAAGAGGAAATAATGGCAGCAAAACAGCTATGATGATAGACTGAAATAGAAAATCCATTGTGTGGCATTGGTGGTGAGAGGGAGAAAAGGTATAAACAGCTGTTGAAGAGACATGTCTGCTATCCTTAGGAAGTGATAAAATTTGAGGGTCTTTCTTGCGTCTTCTCCTTAGTCAACTTTGATAGTTAATCAAAATCCCCATTTTTGTGTCTGCAATATTAAGACTTCAACACTCACATAATTTAATGGCCTCTAGCCAACACTGATGGCACCCCACTCCAGTACTCTTTCCTGGAAAATTCCATGGGCAGAGGAGCCTGATAGGCTGCAGTCCATGGGGTCGCGAAGAGTCGGACACAACTGAACGACTTCACTTTCACTTTTCACTTTCATGCATTGGAGAAGGAAATGGCAACCCACTCCAGTGTTCTTGCCTGGAGAATCCCAGAGACGGCGGTGCCTGGTGGGCTGCCATTTCTGGGGTCGCACAGAGTCGGACACGACTAAAGCGACTTAGCAGCAGCAACAGCAGCAGCCGACATTAAAATTTAGCCAGGTTAAGTTGTTCTTAGTGTTGTGTTAAACTTAGAACTATTGTCCGTTTGGCTTCTACAGAAATGGAAGATCCAAATTTTGCGTTTTCAGCCCAAGAAAAGACAAGTTGAAAATGAAAATGTTGTTTTAGTACAAAATAAAAAGCATCCTGAAGGCTTGGATTCCCACAAATAAGCCACAAACTATATTAAACATGAATGAACCATAAAGAGCTCTTCAGAACTCAAATTTGGAGTCATTAAAGTCACTTTGAATTTGCACTACTTTTGTTCATAATTAAAACATGTTCACAGAATCTTCCAAATGGGAACAATTATGGAGTTATTGTTTCACAATGAAGTTAGCAAATCATTTAAACAAAAACTGAAAAAGAGGACGACTTGGTGGAACCTGAGTGTTATGAATGGTGGATCTGTTTGTTCTATGTATTTGTATGAGTGAATAGCATTTAAAAGTCATCCACCCTTTTGAAAAACTGAAATTTCTCCCCTTGCTCCATCACTAAGGTACTTAAAATTCTGAAATATTTACTTCGAGGATAAGATTTTCATTGTTTTTTAATCAAAGCAAAATTTAGGTTTATATGTTTTTAATAAATTATCTGAGTAATTTCAAATACAGACTATGTTTATTTAAAATCAATAAATTCTGCATGGTAATATGGTAAATGTAAAAACAATAAGCCAAAATAAGTGTTTGTGTGTGTGTGTGTGTGTGTGTGTGTGTGTGTGTGTATCCCAAAATAGGCACATGAAAATTAGTTTGGGTACTATTAACTTTTTAAAAAATAATCAATTGCCTGATTATTAAATATCACAAATGTTTCCTTTTCTTATTCTTCTCCTGTGAAAAACAAACAGCAACAAGCTTGCAAGACAAACCATGCAAACTGATAATTAGTAATGGTTGATAGTGGGTTACAAGCCATCTGAAATCTTCCCTAGATTATAATGTATAATAAATAAATAAAGCATTAAATTATATTAGCTTAAAGCTCAGATTTTGTGTACCATAGCATATTTAGTGGATGGTTCTTACATTTTATACTAAACTCTAAGACTAGTATATAATCTGCTCCTTGGCCATGTTTAGTCCATCTACATATGTGTGATCAGTCACCTTAGTCATGTCTGACTTCATATAAATTTTCCTTTTACCAACAAATGGCAATAGGTGATGATGATTTATGCTTTAATAAAAAGCATTTGCTGTTGTATACTTTCCACTATAAAATAAAAAGACAGATTATAATAACTCAAGGGAAAACACTGAACTATTCCATGCATACATGCATCCAGGACTCTGAAGACTCCTGTGAGTTAGAGGACCAAGGATTCAGACAGAATGATGAGGGAATGAGGACAGACTTACCAAGTAGATCATGAATGTGGTTCACCTGAAAAGCTGGATGGATTTCCACTTGGAAAAAGAAGGTCCTTCTTTGACCAAGTTGAATGCTTGGTCAATTTGGGAAAATAAAATAATAATCACTATTGTTACCAGGGCTGCTCTGGTACTTTCCAGGGGCACCGCTGTATTTATTATAACCTATATCAGTGGCTATAACAGAGTTATAACAGAGTTTTGCCAAGAAAATGCACTGGTCATAGCAAATACCCTCTTCCAACAACACAAGAGAAGACTCTATACATGGACATCACCAGATGGTCAACACTGAAATCAGATCGATTATATTCTTTGCAGCCAAAGATGGAGAAGCTCTATACAATCAGCAAAAACAAGACCAGGAGCTGACTGTGGCTCGGACCATGAACTCCTTATTGCCAAATTCAGACTGAAATTGAAGAAAGTAGGGAAAACCACTAGACCATTCAGGTATGACCTAAATCAAATCCCTTATGATTATACAGTGGAAGTGAGAAATAGATTTAAGGGCCTAGATCTTATAGATAGAGTGCCTGATTAACTATGGAATGAGGTTCGTGACATTGTACAGGAGACAGGGATCAAGACCATCCCCATGGAAAAGAAATGCAAAAAAGCAAAATGGCTGTCTGGGGAGGCCTTACAAATAGCTGCGAAAAGAAGAGAAGCGAAAAGCAAAGGAGAAAAGGAAAGATATAAACATCTGAATGCAGAGTTCCAAAGAATAGCAAGAAGAGATAAGAAAGCCTTCTTCAGCGATCAATGCAAAGAAATAGAAGAAAACAACAGAATGGGAAAGACTAGGGATCTCTTCAAGAAAATCAGAGATACCAAAGGAACATTTCATGCAAAAATGAGCTCAATAAAGGACAGAAATGGTATGGACCTAACGGAAGCAGAAGATATTAAGAAGAGGTGGCAAGAATACACAGAAGAACTGTACAAAAAAGAGCTTCACGACCCAGATAATCATGATGGTGTGATCACTGACCTAGAGCCAGACATCCTGGAATGTGAGGTCAAGTGGACCTTAGAAAGCATCACTACGAACAAAGCTAGTGGAGGTGATGGAATTCCAGTGGAGCTATTCCAAATCCTGAAAGATGATGCTGTGAAAGTGCTGCACGCAATATGCCAGCAAATTTGGAAAGCTCAGCAGTGGCCACAAGATTGGAAAAGGTCAGTTTTCATCCCAATCCCAAAGAAAGGCAATGCCAAAGAGTGCTCAAACTACCGCACAATTGCCCTCATCTCACACGCTAGTAAAGTAATGCTCAAAATTCTCCAAGCCAGGCTTCAGCAATATGTGAACCGTGAACTTTCTGATGTTGAAGCTGGATTTAGAAAAGGCAGAGGAACCAGAGATCAAATTGCCAACATCTGCTGGATCATCGAAAAAGCAAGAGAGTTCCAGAAAAACATCTATTTCTGCTTTATTGACTATGCCAAAGCCTTTGACTGTGTAGATCACAAGAAACTGTGGAAAATTCTGAGAGAGATGGGAATACCAGACCACTTGACCTGCCTCTTGAGAAATCTGTATGCAGGTCAGGAAGCAACAGTTAGAACTGGTCACGGAACAACAGACTGGTTCCAAATAGGAAAAGGAGTACGTCAAGGCTGTATATTGTCACCATATTTATTTAACTTATATGCAGAGTACATCATGAGAAATGCTGGACTGAAGGAAACACAAGATGGAATCAAGATTGCCAGGAGAAATATCAATAACCTCAGATATGCAGATGATACCACCTTTATGGCAGAAAGTGAAGAGGAACTAAAAAGCCTCTTGATGAAAGTGAAAGTGGAGAAAGCGAAAGTGGAGAGTGAAAAGGTTGGCTTAAAGCTCAACATTCAGAAAACGAAGATCATGGCATCTGGTCCCATCACTACATGGGAAATAGATGGAGAAACAGTGGAAACAGTGTCAGACTTTATTTTTCTGGGCTCCAAAATCACTGCAGATGGTGATTGCAGCCATGAAATTAAAAGACGCTTACTCCTTGGAAGGAAAGTTATGACCAACCTAGATAGCATATTCAAAAGCAGAGACATCACTTTGCCCACAAAGGTTCGCCTAGTCAAGGCTATGGTCTTTCCTGTGGTCATGTATGGATGTGAGAGCTGGACTGTCAAGAAGGCTGAGCGCCGAAGAATTGATGCTTTTGAAGTGTGGTGTTGGAGAAGACTCTTGAGAGTCCCTTGGACTGCAAGGAGATCCAACCAGTCCATTCTGAAGGAGATCAGCCCTGGGATTTCTTTGGAAGGAATGATGCTAAAGCTGAAACTCCAGTATTTTGGCCACCTCATGCGAAGAGTTGACTCATTGGAGAAGACTCTGATGCTGGGAGGGATTGAGGGCAGGAGGAGAAGGGGACGACAGAGGATGAGATGGCTGGATGGCATCACTGACTCGATGAATGTGAGTCTGAGTGACCTCCAGGAGCTGGTGATGGACAGGGAGGCCTGGCGTCCTGCAGTTCATGGGGTCGCAAGGAGTCGGACACGACTCAGCAACTGATCTGATCTGATCTGATATCAGTGGCTTTGGCTTCCCAGGTGGTTCAGTGGGTAAAAAAATTCACCTTCAATGCATGAGTCATAGGAAATTTGGGTTTGATGGCTGGGATGGAAAGATCCCCTGAAGGAGGGCATCGCAGCCCACGCCAGTATCCTTGTTTGGGGAATCCCCATGGACAGAGGCGCCTGGTGGGCTACAGTGCATAGGGTCACAAAGAGCCAGACAGGATTAAAGCGACTGCAGACACAGAGCAGTGGCTAGAGTTGTGAAGTACACATTCTGTACTGCTTTGCCAGGTGGACCTGGCCCATGACTACGTCTCCTGGATATTTATCTCTATGCCTTGGCTGATGACTTTTCAGAAGTAGGTAATTTTTTGTTGTTGTGCATACTCAGTTCTGTCCAACTCTTTGCAGCCCTATGGATTGTAGCCCACTAGTCTCCCCCATCCATGGAATTCTCCAGGCAAGAATACTGGAGTGGGTTGCCATTTCCTCCTCCAGGGGTTCTTTCTGACCCGGTGAACTAACCCACGACTCCCAGGTCTACCAAACTGCAGGTGGATTCTTTTAGTGCTAGAGCCATCAGGGAAGTTTTACTGGAAATCCAATGGCTTGCCTCTCGATCTGTTTTTTTGCCTACAGGAGTGACAGCCAGTATTTCTATGCTACTCCAACATCACCCTAAAATGGAGGTCGAAAGAAAAAGTCTGCATCCTGAAATGGATTTGATTAGAAAGAGGATGCTAAGCTCTTGGCATTCCCAGCCTCAAGACTGCATTTGAATTTAGAAGAGTTTATCATCCCTCTATGCCAAAAAGGACACATACCATATTATCAAGGTCTCTCAGGGACCCAGACACACTTACATGAATCTAACTAGACCCTTAGGAGGCTGAAAGCTCTTTTGAAACTAGAGATGAATGTGAGGAATTTCAAAAAACTATATATGAAAACTTGAGATCTGTGGGAAACTTTTGCAGCAATTTGTAATCTAAATATGTGTGACAGCAATACTGACATCTTTGAACTGTGAGTAATAGGATTGCTATTATGTCTCGTTGCCATATACATACATCTATTTTTAATATGCTACAATATAATTTTCAGTTCAAGATAATGCATGCCACTGCTCTTTAATGGTAGTGATGAATAGAATATTGATTAGCAAACAGTCTAAATAACAGGTAGTTGATAGAGGTGAGGGAGATGGTGCACTTCAGCTTAATTTTTACATAATAACTGCAGATTTCTCAGTTACAACGATATGTATATATCAGGTACAATCAAGAGAATGCAATATGTGAATTAATTTTTAACTAAAATATGTGGTACTTAAAGGAAACATAATCTGATGCTATAATTTGGAACTACAAATGAATTTGATACATTTGCCAGTTGAAGGAAAAAAATACCATTTGCATAAAGAGAAAGAAGATACCAACTTATGACAAGACATTTAAATTTGTTTTTAAGCTCACTCCTTGGATAGAAAGTACCAGTATTTGTGAAATCATGATATTCACAGAAAGGCATCCTTAAGATTCTTGTTTACACTGATGTATGTTAAACGGACTCAGTACTATGGGAAATGTCTTATGCTGTTAAACACAGAGAAGCACAACACTTGCTATTGAAGTTTTCATAGTTTTCTGAGAAAGCAAAGATAAAGGGAATGAGGACATGAGCAAGATACACTCATCTCCATTTTCCAAAATCTTGTCACAGGCATTCTTTATAAATCTGATTTTCTTCCCTGAAACCATAGTTGTCTCTTTTCTTCCTTACTGCTGTTTGCTTTGAATAAGTGCATAAGAGGGCTCTGTTGCTATGGACCTCGTACAAGGACTGGCTCACATGAGTTGACCAAAACACTATTTGTAGAACTAGAATCCTGGTCAACATGGATTTCTTTCAAACCAGAAGACCGCAGTAGTCTCTTAATGGATTTTTAGAGGCCATAAAAGACTTATTACTCATCTAAGTAAGGCTTTGTGAAAGAGCATGAACTTTTTCCTCTGTGTGCCACATTCTAAAAACATAAAATCCTGGAATACGAAGTCAAGAGCCTTATGAAGCATCACTAAGAACAAAGCTAGTGGAGGTGATGGAATTCCAGTTGAGCTATTTCAGATCCTAAGATGATGCTGTGAAAGTACTACACTCAATACACCAGTAAATTTGGAAAACTCAGCAGTGGCCACAGGACTGGAAAAGGTCAGTTTTCATCCCAATCCCAAAGAAAGGCAATGCCAAGGAATGTTCAAACTACTGCACAATTGCACTCATCTCACACTCTAGCAAAGTAATGCTCAAAATTCCCCAAGAAAGGCCCCAACAATATGTGAACCATGAACTTCCAGATGTTCCAGCTGGTTTAAGAAAAGGCAGAGGAACCAGAGATCAATATGCCAGCATCCCTTGGATCATAGAAAGGGCAAAAGAGTTCCATAAAAACATCTACTCCTGCTTTATTGACTATGACAAAGCTTTTGACTGTGGGGATCACAACAAATTGTGGAAAATTCTTCAAGAGATGGGAATACCAGACCACCTGACCTGCCTCCTGAGATATCTGTATGCAGGTTAGGAACCAACAGTTAAAACAGGACGTGGAACAACGCAAACTGGTTTCAAATTGGGAAAGGAGTACATCAAGGCTGTATTTTGTCACCCTGCTTATTTAACTTATAGGCAGGTACATCATGTGAAATGCTGGGCTGGATGAGGCATGAGTTGGAATCAAGACTGCAGGAGAAATCTCAATAACCTCAGATATGAAGATGATACCACCCACATGGCAGAACGTGAAGAACTAAAGAGCCTTGACGAAAGTGAAAAACCTAGTTTAATCCTCAGTATTCAAGAAACAAAGATCATGGCATCCAGTCCCATCACTTCATGGCAAATAGATGGGGAAACAGTGGAAAGAGTGTCAGACTTTATTTTTTGGGGCTCCAAAATCACTGCAGACGGTGACTGCAGCCATGAAATTAAAAGACGCTCCTTGGAAAAAAAGCTATGACAAACTTAGACAATGTATTAAAAAGCAGAGACATTACTTTGCCAACAAAGTTCTGTCTAGTCAAAGCTATGGTTTTTCCAGTAGTCATGTATGGTTGTGAGACCTTTATGGTTGGACCATAAAGAAAACTGAGCACCAAAGAATCGATGCTTTTGAACTGTGGTGTTGTAAAAGACTCTTGAGAGTCCCTTGGACTGCCAGGAGATCAAACCAGTCAATCTTAAAGAAAATCAACCTGAATATTCATTGGAAGGACTGATGTTAATGCTGAAGCTCCAATACTTTGGCCACCTGATGTGAAGAGCTGACTGATTAGAAAAGACCCTGATGCTGAGAAAGATTGAAGGCAGAAGGAGAAGGGGAAGACAGAGGACAAGATGATTGGATGGCATCACCAACTCAATGGACATGAGTTTGAGCAAGCTCTGGGAGATGGTGGAGGACACAGGGAAGCCTGACATGCTGCAGTCTGTGGAGGTGCAAAGAGTCGGACATAACTGAGCAACTGAACAACAATGTAGCTTTTCTCAAACTACTTTTATAACAAAATTAAAATCCGTTATAACCACTTCATCTATTTACTTAGAAATGACTTTAAAACAGCACTAGAGAGATTGCCAGCAGTTTTTCATCCTGAGTACAGTACTCATGATTAAGCATTTCTATCATCAACACTTCCCATTATAAAGAGTGATTCTTCAAGGTCAAGGAGTGGGAAGGGGTGTAGGAGAGAGACAAGGGCAAATCAAACACTTCTCAGGAGGAGGCTTGTCAGAATTTCAGGTTATGGGCTGGACAGTTGGAAAGAAAGGAAAGCACCTATAGATTCTAGGGACTCTGATATTCCTAATAAAAGGGCTATTCTTGCTTCTTCCCCATACTCCACTTTCAGTCACTGTTGTAGGAATCTTCCAGTTCATTAAACCCTGCTTTTATTTGTCTCTCCTCCACAAGATCTCCCAATGATAATTTAAACCCTTCAGTAATACTTTGTGTTTTATAAAATATATATATATATATATATATATATACACACATACACATATATATGTATTTATATATGTATTTCAGTAGCGATACAATGACATCATTCTGACCATTTACCCAGTCTGTAGGTCAGAGGTGAGGTGGAGCAGAAGGAATTTGCAGTTAGAAATCCCCTTTACATAACTAGGTATGAGAAAGATAAGGTCCATCCTGCTTTTCCCATTAGTTGAAATGGGCATAACCACAGGGGAAAATAGTTAGTGCCTCAGTCAACAGACGGTTCTTTTTTTTTCACTTGGACAACAGATGAGATGTGAATTTGTCAGGTGCTGAGTTTTCTCCCTCTGTAAGCCAAACAAATGTGGTTTCCCTACTGTACCCTTGAAAATGACATTTGAAATATAAAGAAGCAGAGTTGTTCTTGCATCTGTTAAATTCATAAGAAACTTGATGATAGTGCCTCTTTATTTATTAATTCCCAAATACACATTGAGTGTCTACTGCGTGCCAGGCACCTTTCCGGGTTCTAAGACCACAGCTGAAATTGAAGCCCTTGGGGAATCCCTGTCTTCATGGCATTTACAATCATACAGGGGGTGTAGGGAGTGAAGTCAGAGAGTAAAGCCACTAGGTAAGCAGTTTGTTAGATGGTGAGACCCTTCTTAAACAAAAATAAAATGAGGAAAAGTGTTGGTTGCTCAGTCGTGTTGTACTCTTTCGGATACTATGTACTGTAGCCCCAGGCTTCTCTGTCCATGGAATTCTCCAGACAAAAATACTGGAGTGGGTATCCATTCCCTTCTCCAGGATATCTTCCTGACCCAGGGATAGAGCCTGGGTCTCCTGCATCGCAGGTGAATTCTTTACCTTCTGAGTCACCAGAAGAGAAGAGATAGAGAATGTTGGGAGAGGAGCTAGCAATGTATGGAGCAGAAGAGCAGACCACATTGAATTTGAATTAAAGACCTAAAGAAAAGGAAATGAATTATGTTATTGCCCCCTCTTTAAGACTTTCACTGTCTCCAAATTGCAAATGACCCAAGTCGTTGAACAAGTGTGTTCAATAACTAATGAAACAGTTGTAAAGAACCTTTAAAATTATAAATTGCTAGACAGTGCTATAGACGTGAGACATGGTTATACTCTACTACAGTCTAGTTTTAATTATACTTATAATTCATTGTTGATGTGCATTTTAAATAAAATGTCCTCATCAAGCCTTGTGCAGGAAAATGATGCCCGATGATACTCTTTTAGAGTAACCACCTAAACAAAACATGTAGCTGAAGCTAAATTATTTACTGTATAAACATTTTAAATGTCAGAGTGTGATTCAGTGGACAAGTGTTTTCTTAAAGCACTGGGTGGCAATTAAGATATAAAGACTGAGAAAAGTCAAGGTCAAGAAGCAGCATTCTGCAATTAGGACAGAGTTAGGGCAGCTCTTTGCAAGGAGGAATTCATAAGCTGATCAGAATGGTAAGTGGGGCTGAAATTGATAAACAGTTTAATATAACAATTGCTTTGTTGTGGTCTCACAGTATCACATTTGCTAAACAATGCAAAGCCTTTCTGAGATAGAAAATCTCCTGATCATATTTCAAAGCTCTTAGTAGAAAGCAAGTGACAGATAAGGTTGCAAGATAGATTAGATGAATTTAGTACTAATACCACAGAACAAAGATCTAAAATGATTGAAAAATGTATTCAACTTCAAAAATACTTGATACAGAACTTAAAATATTACATTTCCAACTATAATCTGGGATACTGTGGCCAAATTTGAGGCAGAGATTCAAAAAGTCATTTATTTTATGGGGAAAACGATCTCTTTTAAAAGAAAAATATAATGATGTTAACATGAATGGTGGTGGGCTTCCTGGGTGGCTCAGTGGTAAAGAATCTGTCTGGCAATGCAGGAGACGCAGGTTCCATCCCTAGGGAAGATCCCCTGGATAAGAAAATGGAAACCCACTCTAGTTCTCTAACTTGAGAAATTTCATGGACAGAGGAGCCTGCCAGGCTACAGTTCTTGGGGTTGCAAAGAATCAAATATAACTTAGTGATTAAACAACAACAACAATAAAAACATGAACGGTGCTGGGAAACCAATGGGCTTTATTTTTTTTTAAGTTTAGAATTAGAATAAGAAGTTATTAAGTTTATAATTATTTAGAAACCTAAATATGTAATATATATAGCATATAAAATTAGTTGTTCTATTTTGTTTGGACTTACATAGGATATGGATATTTTTATCTAGAATCTTCTTAATCGTCCCATAAGACTTGCAGCCAGAGATTAGAATCCGGCCTGTCTTCATTCACACACCAGTCCCACATGTTTTTATTTGTCATTACTTCTATTGTAACTCAGAGTCTATGAACTTCTGTCCAACATAAACAGCATAACCCCATAGAATTTCATTTGTATTACATTGACCCTCCATGTCTGTATTTGGTTTCTATGAATTCTCTGTGTTTTTTCTTGCAGAAATACTGTTACTGATGGACAAAGGAAGGAAATGAAATTTGGGGTCACATGTGTATTTTACTTTTAGTCCTAATTTTCTCCATAAATCAATCAGTGTACTCGCCTCACACTCTTGCTCTACTTAACCTGCTTGTAGCTATAGACTGTATGTATAACCACATGTTGACTTACCATTGTTTTATGGTTTTTTTATTGAAGTATAGTTTACTTACAATATATTAGTTTTAGATATGCAACGTACTGATTTGATATTTTAATAGGTTATACTCCATATTAAGTTATAAAATATTTGCTAATTTCCTTGTGCTGTATATTACATCTTGCTGCTGCTAAGTCACTTCAGTCGTGTCCGACTCTGTGCGACCTCATAGACGGCAGCCCACCAGGCTCCTCCATCCATGGGATTTCCCAGGCACGAGTACTGGAGTAGGGTACCATTGCCTTCTCCGATATTACATCTTATGTCTTATTTACTATTTACTAATAGTGGGTACCTCTTAATTCCCTTTCTCAAACATGCCCCTCATCTATCCTTCTTCTTCCTGATGACTGCTAGTTTGTCCTCTGTATCTATGAGTCTGCTTCTATTTTGTTATATTTGTTTGCTTATTTTACTTTTTTACATTTCACATATAAGTGAAAACATATGGTCTTTGTCTTGCTCTGTCCAGCTTATTTCACTAAGTATGATACATACCCTCCAGTTCTGTCCATGTTGTTGCAAATGGCAGCATTTCATTCTTTTTTTTTTTTTTTTTGTATACTTTACTAGATCTCCAGATTTCCTGGCTAGTTTTCTCATCTTATATTGTTTTATCAACTTATGATTCCTCCTAACGTTGTAGTTTCCATCACTTGAACAGCACTATATTTGCTATGGTAGTATTTCTGTATCAATAAGAACAAAGTCAGAAAATGAAAGAGAACAAAATAAATATGCAATGTGATTGCAGAAAGAGTATGACAAGTGTCAAATTTTCTTGAGAGCTGCTGGATTAGCATATCCTATGTAAGGATTAATTGGCCCTCTGCAAGTCCCACAGTGGATTCCAGTGATTGATTGTGTTGTAAGAAAGAACATGTACTAAGTTTGACATTTGACATAAATAAATACTCTGTGGTGTCTGTTTCTATTTGCAGAGATTTGCCTTCAAACTGAAGGTTTAGAGGGAAATCTCAAAGTGGGAAAGACGTGGAGATAAAATGATTCCACTGTGTGTGCCAAATGTTTTCCACTTAAATATGAGGAGGGTTGATTTTAACTCATTCCATGCTGGCCTTGCTTTCACTTTGGTGATCTCTCTTGATAAGCAGAAACCCTATGCACTGAGGTGGTTCATTGGCAGGTAGAGAATTAGAGAAAGCTGAGCCAAAATTTTAGATTTTTAAATTAATTATCTGTGTTCTTTGGTTTGTCATATGGTTCAAGGAAAGGTTGCCGACATTGTGTAATTACAATTTTTGCAAGCATTTTTCAAGTATCTCATGATAATCTTGGGAACAAGATGAATGGATGTGAGCCAGATGACAAGACAGACAAGTGTATTTTTGGCTGGCTGAACAGTAGTACCCTGGTGGTTGATGAACATATTGGTATTAATGTAGAGGCTGACGTCTAATGTTATCCCTCAGAGTGGCTTTCTTGGCAGTTTTTTCTAGTTCATCACTTTTATCAAAGATCTGCAAATGACAGGAAGCATGTTCATGAAATTTGCTAATGTTGCCAAGTAAATTGGATAAATCGGTTTGGATAAAATTAATATACTGGTGATAGAATCAATATCCAAGTGCTTTCAACTGGCTGGAGCTATGGGTGCAAACAAATATTGTCAACCAAATAATGGCACTCAGCACTGGGGTCTCGAGCACTTCTGTACACAGCAGGAAAGACCACGACCTGATTTTAGTGCCTAGGAATGGCTGGGTAGGTCTGAATGAAAGAAGGTTTAGGGAACACACGCAGAATTCCACAGAGAATATGAAGATGGTTTAAGGCTACAAAAATGGAGGTACAGAATTGAACCAAAGTCATACCAGCAGTGGTTGAGGGAAATGGTGGATCATGGAGAGAATAATTTCTAAGTGGCTGCTCTGGACAGCAGGGCTGAGACTTCTACAATCCCGTGCGATAGAGACTGCAGGTGGTAAAGAAGATGTGCTGGGAAAGATAGGAACTTACTTTTGGACTTTAAAGTTCTTTTATTTGGTGAGACAACCCAGTGTAGGTCAGACAGATGCAAATACAGCAGAATGTGTAGTGTAGGAAAAATACTAAAACTAAGGTGTCCAAAGACCTGGGCTCAAATTCTATTTCCAGTGCGTACAATAAGTGTTAGAACTTAACCCTCCCAGGTTTCAGGTTTTGTAACTGTCCTGTGGTCATGCATGGATGTGAGAGTTGAACTGTGAAGAAGGCTGAATGCCGAAGTATTGATGCTTTTGAACTGTGGTGTTGGAGAAGACTCTTGAGAGTCCCTTGGTCTGCAAGGAGATCCAACCAGTCCATTCTGAAGGAGATCAGCCCTGGAATTTCTTTGGAAGGAATGATGCTAAAGCTGAAACTCCAGTACTTGGGCCACCTCATGTGAAGAGTTGACTCATTGGAAAAGACTCTGATGCTGGGAGGGATTGGGGGCAGGAGGAGAAGGGGATGACAGAGGATGAGATGGCTGGATGGCATCACTGACTTGATGGACGTGAGTCTGAGTGAACTCTGGGAGTTGGTGATGGACAGGGAGGCCTGGCGTGCTGCGATTCATGGGGTCGCAAAGAGTCGGACATGACTGAGCGACTGAACTGAACTGAAATGTGGCTGATATTTTTATCATGATGGATAAAATCAATCATTAATTAGATGGAAACAAATTAATTAGCTTAAATTGCTGATGTTAGCTTAACATTTTCCTCTTAATTTTCAGTATTTTTTATGGTGGCTCTTACATTTACTTCTCCCAATTTTCCCTGTTTATAGGTTTTTGCTTTAGAAAAAAAAACAAAAAACACTTTAATTTGCCTGAGATTTGTCGGTTTTATTAGACCCTTGAATGAGCCAACTCTTTGTTTACATTGTCCTGATGTTAATGGTTTTAATAGATTTATTGCTCCTTTCATCTTTATTATTTCCTTCCTAACCAAGATCTGGAGATCTGTGCTTAACTCTCTTATTCTTATTTTCAACGTCTTGCTTTCAAGTAATAGAAATTTTTAACATTGTGGATCTCTCTGTCTCCTGTTTTGACCAATATGTAATATCCAATGCTTCCATGAGTAGTCTTTTTAAGTTTATTTCTATCCTGACCAAGTTCATTCTTAGAAACACTCAAATTGAGTCTTGTAAGACTTTTGCTGATACTTAATGGCATTTATTTCTTTATTTTATTGACTTCAATGAAATTAACATATCTCACCTGATTTTTTTTAACTTATTGTGTTTTGTTTCTCTGCTTAATATATAAAAATTTATTTGAGGGTACAAATAATCAGTCCCCATGGTGACATAGACAATAGAGAATCCACCTGCGATACAAGAGATCCGGATTGATCCCTGGGTAGGGAAGATTCCCTGGGTGGAGAAGATCCCCTGGAGAAGGGCATGGCAACCCACTCCCAGTATTCTTGCTTGGAGAATTTCATGGAGCGAGGAGCTGGCGGGCTACAGTCTAATAGGATTGCAAAGAGTTGGACATGACTGAGCGACTAACACTTTCACTTTAATTTTTTGCTGTTGTTTTGTTTTTTTATTGGACTATATCATTTCTTTACAATGTTGTGTCAGTTTCTGCTGTACAGTGAAGTAAATCTGCTGTCTGTACACCTGTATCCCCTCCTTCTTGTACCTCCCTCCCACTACCACTCCATCCCACCTCTCTAGGTCAACCGAGCTAAGCTCTACTGTGCTACGCAGCATGTTCCCACTAAGCTATCTAGCTTATACATGGTGGTAGTGGTGGTTTAGTCACAAAGTCGTGTCCAACTCTCGCGACCCCATGGACTGTTCTGCCAGGCTCCTCTGTCCATGGGATTCTCCAGGCAAGATACTGGAGTGGGTGCCATTACCTTCTTAGGGTTATACATGATAGTATGTATATATATATATCAATTCCAGTCTCCCAGTTGATCCCCCACACCCCTAACCCCGCTGCGTGCACATCCATTGTCTACATCTGCATCACTATTCCTGCCTTGCAGATAGGTGTGTCTGTATCATTTTTGTAGGTTTTACATATTTCATACTGTGCTTCTATGCATCCTATACTGTTCCTAGCTTTCGCTTCTGTGTCTGCTGTTAGCTTTGTGGGGTTTTTCCACTCCTGTGACATTTACACTGCTGATCCGTCCACAGGAAAGGTCTCCACTGCTTTCACTTGTGTGGCCAAGCTGTTTCCTGAACTCTTATTTCTCTAAACATTGTTCCTTTTCTTTGTCTTCTTCAAGTCCATCCTTAAAACCACAGACACTATCTTTTGCCAGGACACCTGCCTTCTGCCTGCTTTTCTGATCCACTCCCAAGAGTTTTGTCACCTCCTAAACTCTGCTGATTTTACTTCACTTCTCAGTACGCACTTCTGACCCTTCTAAGGTCTCCCATCCCTGGATTCTTACCAGGGCCTTCAACTCAGAGGGTCCAGACTAAACTCAAAGTCTTCCCCAAACTACTTTCCTGAGCCTCTTCTTTCTGTTGCTCAATTACTGGCCAAAACCAATCCTAGGCTCCTAGTTCTCCACAGAATAAGGATCAAACTACTTAGCATTACTTACCTCATTTGCCTTTTCATAATTAGTATCTTTTATGCCTTCCAGCTGTTCATAGGGTCGCAAAGAGTCGGACACGACTGAGCGACTGATCTGATCTGATGCCTTCCAGACTCAAGTGTCATAATTCCTCTTGCTCTGAATACTCCATGCTCCAAAACTGCTCACCGTTGAGCTGTTCTCCCAAGTCCTTTGGCATCTTTTTTTTTTTTTTGGTATGCCTGGACTCTCCCCATTTGGCCTCCAACTAGCCTAGAGAGTTCTCATTATTCTCTAGATTACTCTCTAGGTAGCCTCACCTGTAATCCTCTCTAATACTCCCGCCTCTCTTTATCTTGTAATTTAAATCACTGAGTGCATATCCTTTATCTTGCACATGCTTTATAATATTTCTGCTACAGCATTTGCCAAGTTTTACTGAACTTATCTTTCTGAATTCCTTCTTCTCTCTCTCTCTGTTATATTTTTAGCAGAGGAAATGGGTCTTAATTCACATTCATATTCACAGTGCTTAGTATAGTGCCTGGCTCTTAGTATAACTTGATAATGTAAAAATAAAATGTGTGAAAGTATATTTTATGGATGAAACTAGAATGTTATGATTTCATTACGATTGATTATTTTGCATAATTGTATGGTCATTTTCTTTCATCTAATGTTGTACTCACTGTCTTCAATTTTGCTTTGATTGATATTACCAACCATATGATTCTTTTCCTCAGATTTGATTGATCTTTGTTGAATATCTTATTTTTAGCCTTTTAAATGACATAGTGGTTTGTAAGCAGCCAATTGTTGAACAATGTTAATAGTATTAGAATCCCTGCCTTTAAAATGAGGCATGGGAGACAATTTCAGCTGATGTAATAATTTCTATTTTTTTAATCTCTTTCTACTTATCTAGTTTTCTGTGTGTAGATTTTGTAGTAATTTAAGGTTTCTCATTGCTCATAGTCTGACACGACTGAGTGACTAAACTGAAGATTTCTCATTGCTCATTTTTTAAAAATTTTTGTGGAATTTGCCATTAACTCATTTAAATGAGTTAAAATTTATCACTCAATTTTTAATTATAAAAAGTTTTGCAAACTTTTTAATTCTGTATTTTCTCATTTTTCATAAACAACAAAGAACTTTGCGGCTTTTTGGCTTTGTATGCCACTCTCATTCCATATCTTCTTCCATTTGTAATTAACCTGGATTTAACAATTATTTAAATAACTTAATATTATTAACAGTAATGAGCATCCTCTTTTTTACTTACATATTCAAATAGTAGGGTTTACTCTGGTAATTAGTATCAGATCAGATCAGATCAGTCGCTCAGTCGTGTCCGACTCTTTGCGACCCCATGAACTGCAGCACGCCAGGCCTCCCTGTCCATTGGTATTAATTTTTCTAGCAGAGTAAATATCTTTGTTTAGTAAATTGTCTTAAGTCTTTCAAGAATGTCTTGTTTTCATTCATGAGTGAAAACCAACAATATCCTTGGTTCAATTTTTTTTATGTTTTTACTTTTTCAAAAACAACAAAAAATTTGATTTATATTCTGTAATAGCTTATCTACATGTTCTTCTTAAAAGCACATAGAAATATTGTTCATTGTTTTGTATTATTTCTTTAAAATTAGATTCCTGAGTTAGACTCAGTTTCTGGTTGTTATATATTATATAAGAATTAAAGATACTATTTCTATTTCTGTTTATTTTTCAGTTCTGATGCATTTAATTCATCATGCATTTTTTCAAAATTATTATTGCACACGGAATTTCATCATCTATTATTATCTATTATTATCATCTATTATTCAGTTATCTCAATTTCTTATATACTTTTCCTGTTATTTGTATTGTAGGTCCTTGGTTTTTATTTTAAAACAGGTTTTATCTTGATTGTTTTGCATCTTAAATTCCTGTTAATAATATATTGCAGTTTACATTTATCCAATCGATTTATCTCTTCAATGTGACATTTCAATACTATAATTTCAATTTAAATCACTTAGAGATGGCCAATTCTAGATTTTATTCCAAGAAATTTACCTTCTTCTACTGTTTTGTGGTAGGAAATTTTTTCTTTGGTTTTGTTTATTTACTCTCCTTGAGTTTTAGCTGCTCATCTTTGATTTTTTCTCCTTTTTTTATTTAGTAATCTTTTCTAAGGATGTGTTTCTTGAAATCTAATGCCTCATCATATTTAGAGTCTTATTTTGTATTCAAACAGATTATACTTAAACAATAAAGTAGTATTACAAAACATTAAACAGTGTAATATGTGTAGCATACATAAAGAGATAAGATTTCCATTATATATGGAAACTTCTACAAATATATTAATTATAAAAGATGGCAGCCTCAAGGAAAGAAAGACTAAGGCCTTAAACTAGTATTGCTCCTGAAAAAAGTCAGGATGCCAATATCCCATAGAAATTCTTTGACCCCACTCCTAGTAAAAGAAATGAAAAGTAAAGCAATAAAAGTATAATTCTGTTTCTAACAAATTGCAATAGTTTAAACTCACTCCATTTTGGAGACAATATGAAAAAATTGGCATTTATAAACACTACTTATTGAGGTGTTCTAATTTTCTTAACTGCAAATTTGGGTAATAATATTCTATTATTTGTAGACATATCTGAATTTTCCAACTTTCCTGTAATAAAGTACAGAAAGTTGTAGAAAAAAATAAAAGATATCTTAAGCCTAATAATAAATGATGAAGACTCTCAGAGAGAAAAAAGTAAGTCTTGTGAAATAGCTAGGGACAACATCCTAGAATAAACAGATTTTAAGCACTGTCTTTAAGAATTGGTGATATTTGTCAATGGAGATAATGGTGGAAAGGGGGCTACTTTGGGGTAAGAAGAAGGAATTAGCAAAAATAAAAAATCAAAGTGCTTAAGTACTTGAAAATTTTTGAAAGAGTAGATCTTAAATGTTGTAAACACACACACAACAAGTTGTAATTATGTGAAGGGATGGAGATGGTGATTTTTTTGTTGTATATATATATATCTAATTGTCTTCCTGTGGCTCCGCGGTAAAGAATCCACCTGCAATTCAGGAGCTGCAAGAGATGGAGGTAACCTGGCAGGCTAGTCCATAGAGTTGCAAAGAGTCAGACATGACTGAAGCGACTTAGCATGCAGGCATGCACATATGTCTCTAATCCTCATATTGTACACTTTAAAGTTACATATAGTATTGTCAATAATGTCTCAATAAAACTGGAAAAAATAAATATAAACATATTGGGGAATTTCAGATTGATGTGCTATGTTTAAAATACATAACTCACAAGGATCTACTGCAAAAATATATAAATAAGTTGTTTAAAAATAAGAAAAATATATATTTAGTCAACAACAACAGCAAAAAATACTGATGGGCAAAATCTTAAGAGGAAAAAATAAGGGAAACTACTGACAGTATTTCCAATGATAATATTTGAGCTTTCAAGCAAAAATTTAAAAAATTGTAATACTTGGCTTCACCACTGTGAGCCTGACAGCATCCCAATACGTTTCCTGTCAGATTGGTGGTGATATGGACACATATGACTTTTAGGTATTACACAATACTGATGTCATCATTTAGAAATTTGACATAACACAATGCTTCCCCAGTAGCTCAGGATAAAGAATCCACGTCCAGGGCAAGAGACACGGGTTTGATCCCTGGGTCAGGAAAATGCCCTGGAGGAGGAAATGGCAACCCACTCCAGTATTCTTGCCTGGGAAATCCCATAGACAAAGGAGCTTGACAGGCTGCAGTCCATGGGGTCACAAAAGAGTTGGACGTGACTTATCCACTGAACAACAGCAGATAATACAGGGCACCGGTGTCTTTCAAATGACTGATACATGGTGATACAGGATCATGACTGCTTAAGTGATCTGTTCAAGGTGAGAAACCAGCAAATTTTAAGATCAGGTCAGTCGCTCAGTCATGTCCAACTCTTTGCAACCCCATAAATCGCAGCACGCCAGGCCTCCCTGTCCATCACCAACTCCAGGAGGTCACTCAGACTCACATCCATCGAGTCAGTGATGCCATCCAGCCATCTCATCCTCTGTCGTCCCCTTCTCCTCCTGCCCTCAATCCCTCCCAGCATCAGAGTCTTCTCCAATGAGTCAACTCTTCGCATGAGGTGGCCAAAGTACTGGAGTTTCAGCTTTAGCATCATTCCTTCCAAAGAAATCCCAGGGCTGATCTCCTT
This sequence comes from Tragelaphus eurycerus, assembly GCA_935064755.1. NCBI lineage: Eukaryota > Metazoa > Chordata > Mammalia > Artiodactyla > Bovidae > Tragelaphus > Tragelaphus eurycerus. The sequence goes on along the minus strand of CAKXYN010000135.1, from coordinate 2,016,243 downwards.
CAGAATGGACTGGTTGGATCTTCTTGCAGTCCAAGGGACTCTCAGGAGTCTTCTCCAACACCACAGTTCAAAAGCATCAATTCTTCAGTGCTCAGCCTTCTTCACAGTCCAGCTCTCACATCCATACATGACCACAGGAAAAACCATAGCCTTGACTAGGCGAACCTTTGTTGGCAAAGTAATGTCTCTGCTTTTGAATATGCTATCTAGGTTGGTCATAGCCTTCCTTCCAAGGAGCAAGCGTCTTTTAATTTCATGGCTGCAGTCACCATCTGTAGTGATTTTGGAGCCCAGAAAAATAAAGTCTGACACTGTTTCCACTGTTTCCCCATCTATTTCCCATGAAGTGATGGGACCGGATGCCATCATCTTTGTTTTCTGAATGTTATAGCAGAGTACAAAAAGTTCACTGATATTGTTTCAGATCTTTAGTGTTACTACTGTTTGAAAAAAATCTCTTGATATTTTTATAGTATCAAAGAGGAATATTCAGACTTATATGAAGTCTGTTAAAATAGCTTCCACTGTCCCAAAGGCATTTCTGTGTACAGTTTCTTCATAAACTTTAACTAAAAGTACATATTGCAACAGAGTCAATGCAAAAGTAGATATGAGAAGCCAGCTATCTTTAATTAGACAGATTATAAATGTTTCAAAAATAGAAAACAAGCTAAGTTTTCTCACTAGCTTGCCTCTATTTTGAAATATATAATTACTTTCCATAAAAATAAAATAAATATCAAAAAACAAAACTGGATTCTTAGGAAAGCTCCAAGACAATCTGTTGACCAGTGAACTGGAATGAAGTCGACTCATAGTGAGAAATAATAAACATAATTTTTCCCTTATGGTGAAAAATATGAATATTAAAACTACTATTACAATAAGATAATGGACAATGACATATAAAAAATTAATAAATAGAGCATGCTACCCTAGCTTGGGAAAAATTTCTTCAGCGCTATATTTTCACAATTAAAAACTTACTGTATAGTGGTTGATAATTTCTATTTGAAACCAATTTATAGTTAAATATGTTCTCTCTGAAGCAGATGGAGATATATTCAGTGTTAAAGATATTACAGTTGAGATAACAACAAAAAATAAGCATAGCCTACATGTTCTTAAGAGATTAGCTTAAAGACCAATACATTGGTTTGTATTATTGGCTATAAAACCAGAACTAGAAACAAGCTTGGTACAAGCCAGGCTTTAATGACTGCAGCTAACCATTTCTCCAAGCCCCTGGTGCTCTGGATGGTTTTAGCTGATTGGGTGCTTGGGCAGCAGGCCAGGCACATGGTACCTTCTCAGTTAAGGACTCGATTTGCTTGTTTCTGAACTGCTACTGTGGTGACTCCAAGGAGAGTCCAACACAATTTGACCTGTCAGTAGTGGCTCATAGCGTGTACTGCAGTGATGTCTCTAGATGGCGGAGGATATGCAGTGACTTCTCTTTTGGAGACAAAGGCCATGTGCAAAAGCAGAAAGGAAGGGAAGCAGAAAGACTATTTAACTTCTCTCTCTTTGCCACTGAAACTCCTAATCTTTGGAGCCTCGCTTGCAGAGTGAGAAGTGCAAAGTTGGCAACCTTTCAAGACTAGAGTGTTGTTTTGCAAGTTACAGTTTTTCAGTTACTACCGAAAGAAAGGATAAAATGCCTAGATGTCGCAGAAAGTAAAGCTGGAAGGGGCTAAGACAGACAAGGGGCTCATTTGCAGTATTCTTCATGTGAACCCAGAGGATGGGAGGGTATGTGGTCTGACTGCCAGTGGCCATGGATGATGTAATCTGTTTTACCGTGTTCATCATTGGGCTTCGAGTTCTGAGAATAAACTATTTTGATTGACTTTCATAGTCTGTTTCCAACTATTGCTCAGAAGAGCTCCTTTGCTAGGATTTTTCAGAAATAGACAATGTCTGCTTTGTTCCCATGGGTATAGTCCTCTCCAGTTTTAGACGGAGAATTTCTCTCCCCTCTCAGTTCTTTTTCTAGCCCCTCCCTTTTCTATCATTTCCACTCTGTCCTGTCACTAAAATTCTAGCCATGCCTTTCCGGCTTATGTGGTCTGTATGTCAGTGTGGGTTTGACGTGCTCTCTAATAATTCTCTCCGGCTCTATTTTCTCTGACAGTACTTCTAATATAATATTAATCAGTTCTATTGTTTCTGATCAGCACGCTGAACCTAAGGGGCCAGAATAACAGATTAATTGACGTTTCGATTGGAATGATGTGATTTGGGCTCTGTGGGTAAGTCTGTTCTGAATAAGTGGAGTACCACACAGATTTTTTTCGTTTGTTTGTTTTCCAATCTCTCTGAGGTCAGAAGACCCTGCTAGGTCCTTGGAGTGAGGTAAACAAGCCATTTTATAAAATGTGATGATTTTTCCGAGCTAATGTTCATCTGCAGTGTGCACTTTGCACAGTATATTAGACATGCCACGTTCGGAACTCAGCGGGGCTCTCTTGATGCCAGCCAAGGCTGAGAAGTTTCCCATTTCATGTCAGACAAATGCTATGCTCTTCACATGAGAGATAAGCTGTTACTTTTCTATGTGTTTTGAATTTTTTTTTTTAAAGTGCAGTACAGTTGTAACCTACTACCTCTGGCTACTTGATAATTTGAACTGCTGAAAAGCCCTACAAGCTAATTGATATCCTTGGGAAAGGTCTGATGGCCGCACTGTCAATGGAGAGCTGAGCTGACCGTCCACTGCAGAGCTGCAGTCATGAAAGGGCACCCGTCAGTGTGGGTGAAGAGTTCCAGAAATGTGTTCTCTCCTGTCATCCCCACAGGACCCGTGGACCTATGGGCCTGACTCATGCCAGTGACGGCTGCGACATTTATGGGCCAGCCTGCATATCTTTTCTGGAGAGACAATTACCAGGGTAATGCTGAGGCATGAGTGAGCCTCTGGGCACAGGAGCTGTCACACCTACTGCTGAGGTGTGTGAATTAATGATCAGATGGATACAGCAGGTTGTACAACATTAACTTTAAATTGTCAGCTCCACTGTGAATGTCTGGCAGTCTTCCTTTTATATGCTTGCTTTCATTCGGGGTCTGAGTTGAAAAGAATAAACACTTGCTTCCTTGTGTTTAAGCAACTTAAAGAGTCTGAGCAGGAATATTGGGAGTTCTTTTCCCTTGCTGGTGGCTTTGGTGATGGCACATATGGAACACGATGGAACATTCCTCAACTCAACTTCTTTGTGACCGAAATAGTAAAAGCCCGCATTACCTCGCCAACCATGGTGTCAGACTACATTCTACACGCCTGTAGAATGTGATCTGTGTCACCTTCCTGAGTATTTATATAGCTCCATTTTGAGCTTAGTAGTAATATAACTTGCTAAATGCTGTTGTTAGTTTTTTCTCATTTTTAAACAATCAACAAGGTTTAGTATTAGAATGAATGAAGTTGTGCAGGGCAAAGATGCTTGTCTTCTGTAACACAGCAGTAAGGGGAATATGCTTTGGTGTCATGGGCTGAAGAAATCCAAGAAGACTGAACTCGTATAGAAGGAGAAGAATGGCAGCCTGATGGGTTACTTGTTGGCTTTCTGGCTTCCTCAGAAGCCAACAAGTTCTGTTAGACGTCAAGCAAAACTTCTTGTATTTTTAGCCTTAATGTTCTTGTGACTAATTAATTTATTTGATAGGAGGCTCCTATTTTCCACTATTTCCAGCAAATATGATTTTTGGAGGAAAAGATCATGTTTCATTTTACCATGGGCTCTTAATCAGTTTGACATATTCATATTAAACTCAAGGGGATGTATTAGTCACTCTAAGAATGTTTGTTAGTTTGGGGTTAACCATCTAATTCAGAATTTTGGCCATTAGATCAACCGTTTGCGTTCCCTTCTTCACCAGTACAATTTTCCTACACCCCCGCATTGTGACACTTGCCCACATGTCTGGAGCCCTTCCTCTGCATTGCCCTTAGAATGAAAACAACTTCCCCAGCTAAAAGAGATGAATAATTAATCGCTTAGTCCCACTGGGAGAAATGACACATATGGCTGATTAGCGGGGGGCATTAAGAAAAAGAGCTGTCAAAGGGTGCCCTTTCTTCCCAAATGTTAAAGAATGCTATTTTTCTCTGCACTTAGAATCAGAGTCTCAGCAGGTAGTGATAGGAGTAAAACCCATGATGGTATTAAATAGAAGGATGCCTAAAAAGGCAGAGAGCACAGCTAATTTTCAATTTTAAAAAACTGCCATCAGGATAACCGTTGTTCCTAGAAATAATTAATTACACACTCATTTGGATTTCTGTTCCCTGATTTAAGTTAATGTTACCAAACTCTGAGGATGCACTTGGCTACTACAAAGCCTAGTCATGCGTCTAGCATGATCCCATGATATAGATCTCCAGAATCTCCAGAATTGAGTCCACGAGTTGGGTTGCAATTTATAAGTGTAGCCTGCTACACTTGTCCACAGTATGAAAAAAATCTTATTTCACTCACGTATGTGCTGGCATTCAAATGCAAACAGGTGTTGTTGTAATGGATAAATTATAGAATTATTTGATTTTGTTTTAAATGTAGGGATAGCTTTTTGTTTTGTTTTGATGCCTGGTTTCAAAAACAATCCTAAAAGTATAGCTCATGGGGTCCAAATTTTGTTTTTGCCATTTGAGGAGGTCCTTATATACCAGAGAGGCTTCCCTGGTGGCTCAGAGGATAAAGCGTCTGCCTGCAATGTAGGAGACCTGGGATCAATCCCTGGGTTGGGAAGATCCCTTGGAGAAGGAAATGGCAACCCACTCCAGTATTCTTGCCTGGAGAACCCCATGGACAGAGGAGCCTGGAGGGCTTGTAGTCCACGGGATCACAAAGAGTTGGACACGACTGAGTGACTTCACTTCATATACCAGAAGGTTGGGACCCACCACTATATAGAATTTTGGAAACAGACTCCAGGTAGTAGGGTCATGCACCTTGACAACCAGAACTAGACTGTCCCAGGAAGCAGCAGCTACTTTCTGTTGAACTGCATCTCTACTTGACCATCATGGGCCATAATGCAAACAAACAAATCATTTTGCCACCTACAGAAGAAACTATATTTCTAGTAATGCAGACTAAGTCCATGTGGATTATGTGGCAGAAATTCTCAAGCCCTGGAAAGGCTCTGGTGTCATTTGAAATACTTCTCACTCACTGAAATTTACTCTAACTCAAGACTTAGAATTTACTCTAACTCAAGAATTGCGCTCTGTTAAAACAGATACCCTTGGGAGAGATGAATGCTTCTCATCTGTATCATTGTTTATTTCTCGATGTCCACAGTGGGTTTTAGAACCTTGATATTTGAAGTGGAGGAATGATACCTGCCCAAAGGGGCAAAGAGAATAGGAGACCCTCAGCCCTGTGAGAATAGTTTATTTGCTGTGAATTTGGGTCTTATATGTTGCTCTTTCATAAGTTAAGCTATCAGCATTTGCAAAGAAACAATCATTTGTATGTGAAAATAGAGTTTGGGGTGGGCATACAATATGCATCATTCAACAATATGCTTTGGAGAACAAGATTGTGATTTTAAGTCTTATTTCATATCATCAGAGCATTTCTGTGTAACACAGGGAGATGTGCTGGAGTAATTCTCTAGTGATTTCTTTTGTTCCACCTATAACTTTATCTCTGAAATTGATTTCCTCTGTGGTAGAGAAAAAAGGCTTACATTTCTAGTGGAAGAAAGACAGGTATGTGTTTACCGACATTCTAGCTCCATAGTTTTTTTTTTTTTTTTTTTTTTGCATTCCTAGTAAGTTTCAAGGAGGTTAAACTTGGCAGCAGTATTCATGGAAGAGGTCGGTGGGGGGTTCACCTAGGTTTCACCCTGGCTGTGGACAGCATTCTCTGGAGGTGCTCTTGATGTTTGGGGTAAGGATGCTGGGAAAGATTGATGACAGGAGGGAAGTGGACAACAGAGGATGAAATGGTTGGATGGCATCCCCGACTCAATGGACATGAGTTTGCGCAAACTCCAGGAGATAGTGGAGGACAAGGAAGCCTGTCCATGTGACAGGCACACCATAGTCCATGGGGTTGCAAAGAGCCATACACAGCTTAGCAACTGAGCAACAGCAGCAGTCCTTCTTCATGCCAGACTGAATGGCACATTTCAGGATGCTTGGTGCCCTGGCCACTAAATTTCAGAAGCGACTGGTAGTTATCCTGACTACCAAAAATAAAATACCACCTCTGCCCATTTCCATATACCTCAGAGATGAGTTCCACCCCTGCTTGAAAATCATAATGTGACCCTTTCTCCAAAGCAGAAATGTGCTTGGAGGCATCTGGGCAAACGTGGGCTGTGCTGTGTGCTCAGCTGTGTCTGACTCTCTGAGACCCCTGTGGACTGCAGCCTGCCAGGCTCTTCTGTCTATGGAATTTTCTAGGCAGCGTGTTGCCCTTTTCCTACTCAAGGAGATCTTTCTGACCCAAGGACAGAACCCATGTCTCTTGTGTCTCCTGCATTGGCGGGTGGGTTCTTTACCAGGGCGCTACCTGGTCATCCCCAAACCTAGACCACTTTCTCTCAGTGATTACAGGTTGGCATCTCTGTAACTCTTGTCCTGAAACCATCAGGTCTTCATTCATGGACTACCTTTAGTTTCAAAATATGTGTGTGAGCTAGTTGATTCTGGAGTGTTTGGCTAGTTTTTATTTTGGGGGAGAAGGTAAGATTACATTTATTTTCTAGTATAACTTTTCGTTTTTCCTCAGTTAATACTATTGCCTTTTCTAGTTGTTGAGTTTTTGTTTGTTTGTTTTTAATTGGAACATTATTGCTTTATACTATCATGTTGGTTTCTGCTGTGCTTAGTCACTCAGTCATGTCCGACTCTTTGCAATCCCACAGACTGTATCTTGCCAGGCTCTTCTGTCCATGGGGATTCTCCAGACAAGAACTGGAGTGGGTGCCAAGCCCTCCTTCAAGGATCTTTCTAACCCAGGGATCAAACCCAGGTTTCCCGCACTGCAGGCAGATTATTTACCGTCTGAGCCAACAGGGAAGCCCTGGTTTCTTCGGTACTACATCATGAATCAGCCATAAGTATACGTATATCTCCTCTCTCTTGAGCCTCCGTCCCTCCCTCACATTCCACCCCTCTAGGTCATCACAAAGCACCGTGCTCAGCTCGCTGTTTTGCTTTGTTGTTGTTGTTGTTGTTAATGAGGTTTCACCAAATACCAAGGCAGTGAGATGAGGATACCACTTAATTTTATCCTGGGCATCTCCCGTCTTGCAGTGATGTATACGTAGAACCTGCTCTTTCCATCGTTGAGGACCTAAGATATACTGCACTGAGAAATGGATCACTTTTGTTTTCCTTTGTTTAAACTTCTCAATCTTTTCAGCTGTACTTGGGCTTTGAAGGTGCCACTGATAAGCTGACAATTTTGTTTTAGGGGCTTGATAGGGAGAAGGGGATTAAATACTGCTAGCTGTGAGCACTAACACTATCCCTAGGCAAATAAACAAGAGTACTTCTGACAGAATGTAAGATAGCTTTCCAGGCTCACAACTGGTTTAGTAGAGCTTGTAAAAATATACATTAATTGCTCTGTGGCTCTTTTTCACATTGCAGAGATTCTCCTTCAAACATTTTATGACTCCCTTGTTCTACAGGTAGTTGCTTATATTATGACTGATACCTCTAATTAGCTAAATGAGAAAACCCTACCAAATCATTCCCCACACAGAAATTAAGCCTCTTGGACCATGCTCTCGATGCCATCACTTTAATTTCTATATTGTTTCTGATTCTCCACGTTAAGTCCATGTTACTTTTATGAATACACATGTGTGTACATGCTAAATCGCTTCAGTCACGCCTGACTCTTTGCAACCCTATGGGCCGTGGCCTGCCAGGCTCTTCTGTCTATGGGATTATCCAGCCAAGAATACTGGAGTGCGTAGCCATTCCCTTCTCCAGGGGCTCTTTCCAACCCAAGGATTGGACCTGCGTCTCTTACATCTCCTGCGTTGCCAGATGAGTTCTTTACTGATAGGGTCTCTCTAGGTGACAGTAATGCTGTGTTATATCCATTCAGCCCTCCAGGCCAGCTCCTCAGCTTCTAGTCTTTTCTGTGTCCAGAAGAAGTGGGAGCATCTTTGGAGCTTTTAAATGAAGCTTCACTATGGAATTTCTGCAAAATGCTGCTGTTTCTGCTGCCTAGGAACATTTCACATTAGGCTGGATAGGCTGGCTTTAGAAATGCAGAATGTGTAATTTCAAAAAAAAAAAAAAAAAAACAGGAAATGGACAATGAAGATTTCTCTTTGAACATTAATATCTTTAGGGATTTAGGTTGGATAATCTCCAAAGCCCCCTCTAGGACTAAAGTACTGTGAGTCTAAACTAGACCCAGTCTCTAATCTTATAAGCAATAATTGCATCAAATATTTTCTCAGTTTCCCCGCATTTCTGGGCATTAATTTCCTGATCCTGAATTCTGGGTTCATGCATACAACAGTTCAATCACACTAACTGAATTTGTTTATGAAATTACTGATCTGCTCACGTTGCATTTTTGGGTTCAATGGTCAGAGCTTCACACGATCTAACTTTGAGTTGACTTTGATTTTCAGACTCAAAAAGAAACAAAAAGAGGCCGCAGGGCATCTAACTGAGATGCAAGGGTTGTGAGGAAAGAGAAGAGGGTACAAAACGTCCCTGAGAAGGAAGTGGCATTGAGGAACGTAGTCCTGACTAACATATCTAGGTTTCTTTCTTTCCCCAGTTTAACTTCTTGAGTACATATTTCTTCTCTCTCTCTCTTTAAATATAAAAACAAACATATATATGTGTATATATATATATATATGTGTGTATATATATATATATATATGTATGTATGTATATCTGTACAATGTTATGGAAAAACCTGAATGAATTTTTTGGCCAACCCAATATTGATAAATATATATATATATATATCACACACACAAACACATAAATTTATACATATATGGCTTGATTCTGATTTATTTTATATATAATCCATTCTGTGTATGTAAATAAAATATATGATTATGTCTAAATCATGCATTTTTAAATTAAAATATTGACATATTTTAATATATAGAAATTCTCTTTATGAGTTATTATTAATATCAGGGAAATATATATTATATAGAGAATACTGACATAGAATACAATGTATATAGATAAAGATGTATGGATATTAAAATATGTGTAACTTCTACATGTGAGTGGGCTTCCCTTGTGGCTCAGCTGGTAAAGAATCCGCCTGTGATATGAGAGACCTGGGTTTGATCCCTGGGTTGGGAAGATCTCCTGGAGAAGGGAAAGGCTACCCACTCCAGTATTCTGGCCTGGAGAATTCCATGGACTGTATAGTCCATAGGGTCACAAAGAGTCAGACACGGCTGAGTGACTTTCACTTTCTACAGGTGAGTGGAAAATTCCCAAGTCATTAGGTGTATTTATCTACAGATATATAGGCCTTTTCTTCTTAAGGTGGCCACGGGTTGTGTTTCATGTATTTCCCCCTGAGCATGAAAGGGTCTCCCTGAATACCTGCCCTTGCTCTTCGTATCCGTGGAAGTTGAGCACTGAGTCGTTTGTTGCTGCAGTGCTAATGTTGATTTCACTCCTTTTTAACCTACTGTCATTTCCTAATTGTGTCATCATTGTCTGATTTCCTGTGTTGTTGTGTGCATGTTTAATTTTTAATGTGAGTCTATGATCTGACTGCTGTGTTTCTTTCCCATCCCAGACCCCATCCTACCTCTTTCCGTTTCCATCTCTGAGCCCTAAGATCTAGCCAGTTTGAAACAGGTAGTGTTTCTCTTCTGTTTTCATAGGTTCTGTCCTTCTTGTTTCTTTTTTATAGAAGAGCCACCTGCCTGAAGTTACATACTCTGCTCCCACTGATTTGCAGAATCAATTATCTCCTCCTCTGGGAGATAAGTTGTAAGTTTCACTTATCTTCCAGAGAGATGATCACACCCTTCTTTGTGCTAATGTTGTCCATTGTACATGTGTCCATTATAAGACATTTCAGGCTACTTCTTCCTCTGTTAAGCTTCTCTCCTTTTCTAGACTAATCAAGCTTTGTTCACTATTGTCCCTATGTACGTCTCTACTTGGGTCACATGTGGCACATAATAGCTGTGTTTTAAAGCAAAGTGGCTAGGAAAGAGACCAGCATTTCCATTGATAGTTGCAGTGTCAGCGTTGAAGGACATTATTATTTAACTTTTTATGGAAAACCTCACTAATGACTATTACTCTCAGCCACCATGGCAAGAATGCCTCAAGTTTGCATCAGTATAAATTATTATGCTGATAAGCAGTTTAGAATATGGTATGGGCCTATAAGAAAGATTTTATATCTATGCTACAAAACTAATATAACTAATTGCTTTTCTTATGACCATAAGTATTTTGTATCAGATTTCATGATTTAGTAAGAATGGTTTTGACTTTTACATTCAGTGGTGGATCTAAAAAGAAAATCTGGTTTGAGTGGTCCAGATATTTTGCTAAAAATCTCATTTCTAGAATTTCCTTCTATTGAACTAAAGGCATTAAAAAAGTAAAATCTTAATTTTCAGTTATGAATTTGAAAGGGTCAAACTAACTCACTCAAAGCCAACTAACTATACATTCCATTTGTGACAGGCAGGTCAGGTGCTATTGGGGAGGCAAGTCTAGAACTCGGAACTTTCTGATTCCAAGATCATTTTCCCACGAATAAAATATTAATTCTATCCTCTAGGAATATACTATCAAGTGTAAAGATGAAATATCAGAAGTGTTGCTGGTGATAAATACCCTCTTTAAGTAATGATCCCGCTTCCAACTGGACAGAGAGATAAAAGAGAAAAGATCTGGGATAACATTTAATAACATCTGGCATCTGTTGAGCTCTTTTATGTGCCAGATCACAGGATATGTATCATACAGATATTAATTAAATTGATTGTATAGAGCCCTAGAAATAGATGGTATCATTCCCATTTGATTCATGAGAATGCTGCGTCTTAGAGCTAGTCAGTTTATGTCAAGGAGCAGAGGGTCAAAAGTAGGACCAAGTCACGGAGTGTTAGGTCCTTGCCCTTGACTGCCGTGTCTGTTTCCTCTTGGGGTGGTAGAATTTGCAAAAGGCATCTTGCTACTAGTAAGGGTTAGTTATACTCCAAGCATATCTGAAGACAAGAGGCCAGCGGAACACCCCCTTGCTTCTTGAGTAAGAGAAGACTTGACTTAGCAATGGACTAGAAAGCAAACCGTATGTGAATTGCCTTCTGGGAGACTGGCTTGATCTCAGGCACCTCGGAGCTTCAGAGCTCCAAAAAGTCATCTTGAACATGAGTTGTATAGAACACAGAGGAGGCTGTGGGCTGAGAAAGGCCTGGCCTCTCTCCTAGACCTAAATACCTAAAAAGATCATGCTTTTTAAGATGCAACGTACAATGTATAACGTGTTGGCTACAGTTAATAATATCATACTGTATAAATGAAATTTGTTAAGATAATAGAAACTTAATTGTTCTCTCAAAAAAAAAAAGGTGAATATGTGAAGTCATGGATGTGTTAATTATCTCAGTAGGGGGAAACCTTTCATAATGTATATAAACTCATCACATTGTACACTTTGAATATCCTACAATTTTATTTGTCAATTATACCCCCATAAAGCTAGGGGAAAGGTTATGTAAATCATAGTCTCAGCAGAGCCCAGGTTACCACCCCAAAATCTTATCCCTTAGTAAAAAATACTGTATATATGCATGCAGTATACTGTATATGCATGTTGTATATTGTATTTATGCATGCTGAAGTAAATTGATATGCCAACTTTTAATAGGTTTTCTTGGCATTCACCTCAAAATTCCAGCAAATGATTGCCTGTTTATTTCCTCACTGGATTTAAAACCTGCTTTTTTGTTCCTCAAGTTACATATGCTTTTAAGTTGAAATTGCTCAGCATCCTTTAAAGTTTGCAAAGCACCATGAAAAATCACTGAAATGAAAAGCACTAAAATATGTAAATTGTTGCTATTGTTCTTAAGTGCTTCTTCACATAGGATATGATCATTTCAAAGACAAAGTAAGATTTCTTTCATGTCAACAATGATTATGTTTTACTGTATGGGATCAGTCTTCTCTATATGAGCATTATTATTCTTGTAAAGTTAAAAACAAGTTGCTTTAAACTTCTGGAATTTCTATTCCACTTTCATTAACCTCTTTTTTTGTCTTCCTACCATCTTTTTTTTCCATGTATTTTTGAAGAAAACTAACAGTTTGAAGGTAGTTGCCTAGGCATGCAGTAGTAATAAAATGGTCAGTAATATTATATTAGACCCTGGTTTATAGACTCTCTAATTTAAAAGGAAAAAAAAGTTTAATTTTCCTTTAGTTTAAATATATCAACAAATATTGATTGTGGGGATGTGCACTCTGCTATGTAGTATGCAAATGAAGAGTATAAAAGTTAATTCCTTAATGTAGACAGATTATAAACCAGCACGAAGTGGAACATCTTCAATGTGGAGGAAAGTTATTTTTCTGACATTGAGGTCATGCTTAAGACACTTCAGTTTTCCTATCCCTCCCCGGCTACATTTATTAGAGACAAAGGTTTATTGCCATAATGGTCAAACAATGACTTGAGATAAGTTTTAGAAATTAGAAATGATCTAACATACTTCTACAGTCCCACAGACCTCTTAGTCAGAAAAATTTGTTGATTGTTGATGGTGTATTTTGGTATCTGCTTTGAAAACATAACTATTCTCTCAGGAATCTTTTAGTCAGAGCTACGACTGATGATGTGGGTCGATAAATGCCTCTTGACCTGTGGTCAGTTTAACAGCAAGGCTCTAGGGACATGGAATCTGCCGAGAATGGAACTGTAAGTATGGATACAGGAGGCCCTGGAAAAACACGCAGGTGAAGAGGAAAGGCTACCAAGAGCAGAGTGTAATTTATGGACTGGCAGGGAATTTAAAAGGTTCTGCTTGACTTAGCTGTTACTTTTAAGCAAAGAAAAGAAGATTTTTTGAAAAAAAAAATTAACAAAATGCAAAAGTGACCTAACCAGCATTTATGGATCAATCCATATTATTGTTCTAAGTCAAGTCCTGATGTGCTGGTGTACAAATCAAATGCAGATCAACTGACTTGTTGTATGATGGGCGACCATGCTAATTGTGATTCATAACCGTCACCCACCATTTGTGATATTTGAGAGCAATTCTGATCGGAGGTAATTATGGTAGATTGCCCCGTGACAGCAGACATTGCATAAATCCTTCAGCTGAGGTAAGACTGACAAGCTCTGAGTAATAGACTGCACCTTGGAAAAGATTTATATTTGAGGCCCAGTTAGCTAGAGTGCTTTATACTTTTCATTTCTCAATAACTTGACTGGAACTAAGGCAGTCAGTTATTTCCCAAATTCTCCATTTTCATGATAGGATAATCAATAAAGAGCAACTATTAATTTAGAGTCACTCTGATATACTAGGACTAGACAGTTTTACTATGATATTGATTACTTCTGTAATTTACCACTGGGTGTACATACCGTGATCCAGACACTTCAAAGGTCATTAGAAATAGGTTGCTTCTTAGTGAGGTAAGTTCACTTACTGGGAGGCAGTGGCCTTTGTTATTATAATCAGCTGGGCTTCTTGATCCTTCATTTAGGCCCAAGACCAAAAGGAGCAAAAGGTCATCAATCGTGTGTCACATGACACAGCCTAAAATAGAAGGCCAAAGTTTAGTGTTTTGTTTTGTTTTTTTTTTCTTTATGGAATTGTGCTTTCCTTGTGGCTCAGCTGGTGAAGAATCTGCCTGCAATGCAGGAGATCTGGGTTTGATCCCTGGGTTGGGAAGATCCCCTGGAGAAGGGAAAGGCTACCCACTCCAGTATTCTGGCCTGGAAGTGACTTAGCACCCACTCCAGTATTCTGGCCTGGAGAAGTCCATGGACTGTATAGTCCATGGGGTTGCAAAGAGTCAGACATGACTGAGTGCCTTTCATTTCACTTCACTTCCAGAATGAAGTACATGAATGATTCTAGACTACTGCAGAATCTTGGGTGGCGCCCAGTGTTATCTTACACCTGATCATTCTTAGAGAAGTTTCCCATCACAACAAGATATCACTCAAGGAGTTTTCAATAAACAAGTTTTCTAAAATATAGTCTGCAGAGATCTTCTGGATCCTGTCTTCTCCAAAGTCCCATCATTTATCATCTCATATGAGACATCTTGTGATTTTTAAAGTTAAAATCTGTCAAACAGAATACATGAACTTTGTAAATGAACAATCTTCTTCTAGAACCATGTTACTGTGTCTGCCTTCTTGCCAAGATTTGAGATGTTGAAATTGTTGTCTAAGACTTCACCTGCCTTATCCTTCATTTCTAGGCCATTTTGGAAACCTACAAGACTGTCTCTTTAAGCTCATTCCATGACCATGTATTACACACAACCTAAGCAGATTCCTCACACAATGGCTTGAACCATTGGCTGTACCATTGTTTTAATGTGGTCCATTCACTGCATCATAGGTGATATCTAAGGATCCCTTTGGATTTATCTCAATGCTTTCTTCCCTGGCCAGTCACCTAATCACCTGAGGTCCAGTGAGTCTCTTTGGTCTCTTTCAAATATATCAGCTTCTCATTTGATTATTAGTTTCAAACTCCCAAGCTTTAATGAATAACAGACCATTTGGCTACAGATATTCTCCTTCTTCTAAAAAAATCAGAACCCTTTGATAATGCAAAGCACTGTTTTTTTTTTTTTCTTATGAAACAATAAACTGCGATTTTGAGATGCTTTGTGATGATAATATTTTGTTGTATTAGATCTTGCTTAGTTTTTAACATGCCTTTTTTATATATAATTTTTTTATGTGAGTTAGTTTTTAAAATGGACTTTGCTAACTCTGAACATTTTTTTTAAACTACAGTGTAGTGTTTGGTTCATAGCTACCAGGGATAAATTAATTAGTGCCACTGATGAGCCAACAAAATTGAGACCCTCTGGTGTGTTTGTTGCAGTAATTTTTTGAGCAATTTTTTTTTACACATTAAATTTATTTGTTAGGAGAATAAATATAAAAAGACACACAAGCACACACACACTGGAAGCCAGCTATAACCAGGTTAATGACAAATTTATGTTAATAGCCATTATATGGGGTTAATTATGGAATGGGTGAAGACAACAGTCAAGAGTAAAAGGAAAAAAAAAATTATAATCCTGAAACTCTAGTATTAAGTCATTCAGAGAAAGTTCAGTTCAGTTCAGTTCAGTCGCTCAGTCGTGTCCGACTCCGCGACCCCATGAATCGCAGCACTCCAGGCTTCCCTGTCCATCACCAACTCCCGGAGTTTACCCAAACTCATGTCAGAGAAAGTTAGTAGAAACTAAAAACATGTAATCAGCGTATGTTTTCTTAAGTCCATTTAGATGTATCTAGATGTGTATGTAGTTGGAATAGATGCATACTCGTATAGGCCATTGACCATTATCTGTTTAATGAAGCAATATAAAAATAAAGAAATATAGTCTTTTCATCACAAAGTTCTTATGTTCCCTGGAGGGACAACTTGTTTAGTTTTAAGTATCAGAAATCTCCATGCCTACCAATACATATTACCATGCATCACATTTGATAAAGATGTATTGGGGCTTCCCTGATGGCTCAGACAGTAAAGAATCTGCATGCAGTGCAGCAGACCCAGGTTCGATCTCTGGATCGGGAAAATCCCCTGGAGAAACTGTTGAGCATATTTAATTTTTTTGAATAAGATGTACAAGAATATAAATTTTATTCCCCTTATATTAATATATGTTATTTAGATTGTAATTTTTTTTTAGAAGCAAGATGAGTATAATCTACATTTCCACTCACTTTCCTTGAAGAGGATAGAATCATACTGAGAAGACAAAGTCTTCTTACTATATTAGTATGTGCTCAGGTTACATGCATCGCTCTTAGTGTCGGTTAATCTTTAGGGGGCAATTATGGTACCATTTAAAAAAAAATCACAATGGTGATTTATATGGTACCTCAGAGAGACAGAGATACAGCACAATTAATGACTCCCAAAGGTGCCTTACCTGATTTCAGTATCGACTTCATAAATGTGAAATCATTGCTGTTATCCCTGTTGGAAGCACTTTCAATTCATGGAACAGATCTGTGCCTCCAAGAATAACATGGTACTATTCTCAAGTCGTATCCCTTTTCTTGCAAGATAACTTCTTGATAGGATAGAAAAAAGTCAGCATTTGTAAAAGTCAGCCGCTTAGACCAAATGTAACTCTGTCTCCTACATTGAGTGCCACATCAGTTCAGTGAGAAATGAGTCAGTATTAGCTGACACACAAATACCTGCTATGAACCTTTGATGGCTCACTCAAGCCCATGCAAAGGTTTGAGGTTAAGAGGGAAAAACCTATGTTCTAAATTACTTTGGTTCTAGTGCAGGATTTCTGTTCCTATTCAACTCTTAAATTTGTAACAACTGCTTGCAGACCATCGTGCAGCAAAAGTAGTGGATCATTAGAATCAGTTTGTGTGTGTGTGTGTTTTTTTTTTTTCCCCAGTGAAATTAACAAAATTGAAGGAGATTTGTTGAAATCTAAGTACTTAGAAATCTGGCTGGATTGTGGTGCACGTCATAATGGATTTTGCATATATACCTTGGGAGGCCATCTGAAACTTTTCCTTTGTTAAAAAGTGAAGTTAAATAATTTAATTAAACCAGAAGATTATTTTTATAGAATATTACATTATGTCCAAGAAAAATTATTTTCAGTGAACTTAAATTTGGGGAAGGAGAAGGAAAGATGATTCAAAGACATGTAGGCATTTTCATCATCAAATCACAATTAAAACTATTGAGATATTTGCCATAAGTATTATTACAAAATAAACACTTTGGGGACATTTTTAACACAGTCCTATACAACACTGTTTCCTATGACCAACTTCATTCTCATAAAGCCAAGCTATGTGCATTTATCTCTTTAAGCTTAGCTGAAGACCAAATAAATCTAATTGTTACTGGTGGCAAAAAGCATCATCTCAGTTTGGATCTCATTTTAGCTCAGTGGACACCCCTGATGCAGCGAAAAACAATACCCAGTGTGCTTGGAAAAGACTCTGATGCTGGGAAAGATTGAAGGCAGGAGGAAAAGCGGGCGAAAGAGGGTGAGATGGTTAGATGGCATCCGTGACCCAGTGGACATGAGTTTGAGCAAACTCCAGGAGACAGTGAAGGACACGGAAGCCTAGCGTGCTGCAGTCCATGGGTTCGCAAAGAGTCAGACAGGACTTGGAGACTGAACAACAAAGGGTGTACTATTTTTTTCCTCAGCGATGACAACATTGGGTTTATTCTGCAGTGACTTGGACTAAGCTCCCTGGAACTAGTGTTGATATCATTTCTTGAACATTTATCCTCAGTGACATAATTGTTACTTTGTGTATAATCAGTATGCCAAGCATTATATGACTGGGAAGCGGCTGTCTGAAAAGTGATGTGCCGTAATGAAGGTACGCCTTCTGGAGATAATTTTGGCTGCTTATCAGAGCAGGAGCAGCTGTATTTTGGACTCAGAGTTTCCACTTAATACACCATGAAAAAGCAACAAGTGCTCCACCAGAAAATTGTATTTTGTTGAAACAACTAAAGCGAAATGAGCTGCAGTTCTATACCAAGGAATATTAAAGCACTGAGGGGGAGAAACTAACTTGGGAGTGTATTTTTTTCAGTGTTCTGAGTCACTTTTTTTTAAGTGTGTATTTAGTGTATATTGCCTCAGAATAAAAATATTTTTGGAATCCTTATCAGTCAGAAAAATGTCTTCAATCAAAATTAGTTGGAGTCTGGAGCTAAAATAACTCCATTGGGCTCATTTGTGGAATGGCTATGGAGGCTTTATTTTTACAAGCAAATGGCAAATGCCTGCTCCAATGTATCACTGATACAAATTAAGTGTATAGTCTATTTCATAAATGAAGGAAGAGTTATTGGAAACACTCTTTCCCTGATCACTAAAAACTGATTGCCATCAAAGAAGGGCCTGATTACTAACCACCAGCTTAGTGTTTAGCTGGAACATCTGGCCGCCTCAGAGGGGGAAATTTGCTGAGCTTAAAAAATGTTTATTCCAACTTTCAACTCATGCATGTATAGAACACAGATGAGGAATCATCTGATGTCCTTCAGATTTCTGTTGCTAAACAAATGTAACTCATCTTCAAGGGAAAATTTAGTAAACTCCTTTCCTCACTGATTTAGCTTCTTAAGCTCTTGGGTAACAAGAACTAGAGAAGAATGAAGAGCAGAAGAAAACAGAGAGTGATTTGAGCCCTTAAAAATATAGCACAGGGAAATTCACTTAATGTACTGTGGTGACCTGAATGGGAAGGAAATCCAAGCAAGAGGGGATATATGTCTGTGTGGCTGATACACTTTGATGTACAGCAGAAACTAACTGCACTATAAAGCAACTGTACTCAAAAATTAATTTAAAAAACAGGTATCTGAAGGATAGTTTTAACGTTTCTTCATATGCAGTTTGATCTAGGTGGACTTTGGCAATTCTATTTCTTTTTAAATGATTTTATTTTGGCTGTGCTGGGTCTTTGTCACTGCTCAGGCCTTTCTCTAGGTGCAGCGAGTGGGAGCTACTCTCTAGCTGCAGTGTGTGGGCTTCTCATTTCGGTGGTTTCTGCTGTTGCAGAGCACGGGCTCTAGGGACCAGGGACTCAGTAGTTGCGGCTCCTGGGCTCTAGAGCACAAGCTGACTAGTAGTGGCCCACAGGTTTGGTTGCTTTGTGGCATGTGGGATCCCGACCCTGGACCAGGGATTGAACTCATGTCTCCTGCTTTGGCAAGGGGATTCTTTACCACTGAGCCACCAGGGAAGTCCAGTTTTTGTTACTTTAACTCATCTCATGGTGTTGAGTGAATGCCTTGTCCACCTTACAGAGCTGAGTGCTCTGTGGAGACCGTGACCTCAGGACCCACCAGTGCCTTCACTGCAAGACTGTTATTCGACAAGTGTCCATGGCCAGCACTGGTCTTCCCACCCCTAGGGCTTGGAGTACTATTACTAACCTGCAAAACAATTGACTCTGCTTAAGTGTCATTTTCCCTGTGAATCTTTCCTTAACCATTTAAGATTAGGTCCTTAGAGCCGTTAAGTTTACCCATTCCTTAGCATGTAGAGGTGGCATCATGATTTCTTGTTCACTTACCAATCCTCCATCCCTAAGCCTGTGCACGTGATTCACTGACTGTGTTTTCATTCACCATTGTATTCCAGGCGCTAGAATTAAGCCTGACACATACCAGCTACTAAGTAAATGTTGATGATGGAATGAATGAATGAATGAATCAGATACCTCCTCTCTCCTCTCTCTTCAGTGCACTTTAACTCTATGGAACAAGACATGTGTTGCAAAAATGGTAATGAGGCAAAACAGAGGAAGGGACATGCTGAAAGAGTGATTCAATAAAAGGAGTGGTTATGGGAAGTTTCTTTCAAAACAGGATGCTCTTTTACCAGATTCCAGCCAGGCAGCTGCATACCTTACTTTTTTCACTACAATAGTGGTATTTAAGCCCTTAATTCTAAAAATATAGTAACTAGTTAAAATTAGCCTGGATTTAATGCTCTGGGTCAGCTTAAAGTGACATGTGAACATTGGCAAAAAAAAAAAAAAAGTTTCTAAGTTCTATAAATCTCGCTGGGAATTTTTCATTGGCTCATCTCGTTAACAATCTTTTTCTCAGGGATAAAGTTTTCTAAATCAATATTTTTCTAACAGCATGCCCTTTTGTCTTCCACTAAATATGGTAGTCTTTGTTTCTTCAGTGATCATGTGAGAACAGAAAGAAAATTTCTTCTCAGAGAAGACAGAACAGAGGAGTATATATTTCTTGCCAAAAGTTATCACAGTTTAATAATAGGAAGGAATGTACACGTCTGTAAACAGCATGTACTGTGCTTTCTGAAGTTAACACCATTTGTTTAGTCTTGTTAAATAGCTGGTAAAATAATCCAGGTTGTAGAGAAACCCAAGCTGTAGTGACTGCTGCACACGGCAGATTAGGGACCCCAGAATGTCACAAAGGTTTCTGGGAGGAAAGATGTTCAGAGTCAGGTAGGACCCCTCCACCTCTCTGCTGGTTCTTGGTCCCTTGCCTACCAGCTGTTTTTTCCTCTCAGTCACCTTCCCTTGATATCTGCTTGTCCACCAATTTCTACAACCTCACCCCTTCCATATTTTTTTAAATTAAATTTTATTTTGCTTAACTTTACAATATTGTATTGCTTTTGCCATTCTTAATTAACATTTTTCTCTTGTATTATGCACTTGCTTTTTTTTTTTTTTTTTTGCAGGCTAGAATCACTGTCTTGGTCTCTACACTGACTTTGTTCAGGCTTGCGCTAAGTCACTTCAGTCATGCCTGATTCTTTGTGGACTCTGTGGACTCTATAGTCCACCAGGATCCTCTGTCCATGGAATTTCCCAGGCAAGAGTACTAGAGTGGGTTGCCATTTTTTGTCCAGCGAATCTTCCCAACCCAGGGATTGAATCCGGGTCTCTTACATTGCAGGCAGATTCTTTAGAGCTGAGCTCCCCAGGGAAGCCCTGTCTAGGCTTAACACAGACAATTTTTATTTAGGAAACCAGGTGAAATTCAGGAAACCAAAATATATTGATTTTTCTTAATTTAAGACATTAGCAACCAGGACATTATCAACATAAACACACATATTCACATACATTCTCACATTCATTCCCTGGATTCTGTCATGAGGTAAAGGAGTCCAAAAAGGCAGCGCTCACGAAGGTTTCTTTACATCACTTATTTTCTGTTCTCTGAACACAGACTGGACATTGCCAGCAATCTTGAGCCTGCAGCAAAGAAATGTTGCAAATTTCCTTTATTTTCTATTGCTAATGATCTGGCATTAGAAAGACTTGGTGTTCTCCAGAAATTAACTTGGATCTTTTCTGAGCTCAGTGAGCACTGTGGCAGGGGGTAGGAGGGGAAACTATCTTGAAGGACCCCAAAAGGGACCCTGGGCAGCATTGCACTTGCTTCCGTGCTATAGTAATGTTAGGTGTGGTTTGGCACCTCCACCAGATGGAAATTAAGTCACTTTTTTCCACCATTAGCATGACATGGGAAACGTGGTACAACCAAAGATGCTTAACCTCTGTCCTAGACTTTCAGGGGCTTAGGTTTTTGAATATACTAGACAAGTAGCTGAGAACACCTTAGTTTTGGGAGTAGGGAATGGTTGATCATTCTGAGGAATATCCCACAATGTATGCTAAATCCAAGACAGACCTTGGCAAACTGGAACAGTTGGGCACCTTATTTATTGGCAAAGACCAGAACCAAAACAAAGTCCATCTTCTTTCTGTCTTTGAATCCTAATTGTTTGTTAAACACCCTACACTTGGGTGCATGCATTTATCCCCAGATTTTCTATCTTGTTCCACTGGTCTATATTTTGTTTTTGTGCCAGTACCATACTATCTTGATGACTGTAGTTTTGTAATATAGTCTAAAGTCAAGAAGGTTGATTCCTTCAGTTCCATTCTTTTCTCTCAAGATTGCTTTGACTATTTGGGATCTTCTGTGTTTCCATACAAATTGTGAAATTATTTATTCTATTTCTGTAAAAAATACTGTTTGTAGTTTGATAAGGATTGCATTGATGCATTAAAATATATACATTAAAATAGATAGTCAGTGGGAGTTTGATGTATGATGAAGGGAACCCAAAGCTGTTGCTCTGTGACAACCTGGAGGGATGGGATGGGGAGGGAGGTGGGAGGGGTCACATGTATGCCTATGGCTGATTCATGCTGGTGTATGGAGAAGCCATCAGAATGTTATAATTTATCCTCCAAACAAAATAAAAATATATATTTTTAAAAACCTCATCTGTATTGATATAAAATAAATAGTTATATTACTTGTCTTTTTGATTATTCAGACATGCTTCAATTATGCCATGGGTACATACATATAACAGCAGCCATCTTGGAACACTAACTTTAGAATTACATGAAATAAAATAGGTAAAGCCCTTAATATAGTGCCTAATACTAAGTGGTCAATAAATATTAGCATTAATTCACTTTTTATACACCCACAGGTATTTCCTTCTTGGCTTCTGGAGATACTAATCTTTGGTAAAGGAGATTTTTCACTGGGCTACTAAGCTGGCAACTGGTCTGTTACATGCCATTATTTCTTTGAGCTGAGACATTAAATACCATATCCTCCAAAGTTGGACCCCATTTGCTAGTGTGCTAAGGGAATTTGTTCTTTCTGCATTCCGAGGGTCTGCTCCTGGAGAAATGGGCCAGTTCAGCAGTTTTGTAGAGGCTTAGAGGTGCTACCCAGAAAGAAACACATAGAAGCCAGGACTGCAGTGCTGGCGTTTGAGAAAACAAAGAGCTTTACTCTGAGGTCCACCAGAAAGGAAACCAGAGACAGGGTTCAAATCAGTCTCCTCTATCCAGGGTTTCAGGTGAAATTTAAGGAGTTAACGGAAAAATCAAAGTTGGAAGCTGATTGGCTAGTCTCAAATCAGTTCATACAAGCTACTGGTGTTACTGGAAGCCAGGTTCTCCTTATGGATGGGCTTTTCGCTCCATCCAGCACACTGGTGGCAATGTTTCTATTATCTGAGTTCTGTAGACTGAAGATTTTTGGTCCTGGGGTCCTGCTGGAGACATGCTTTCTGTTATGTGCTTGCATAGTGTTGTCTTTGAAAATTAGCCCTAGTTTTTTGACTAATCAGCCACCTGTTTGAGAAGGCAGCCAGGTTAAGATGGTGCTGTTTCAGTTTACCTGCCCCCCTTTGCCACAACTTGACCTTAGAAGATCCTGAAGACAATCTTCAAAAGGTAAGAGCAGATGTTTGGGATGAAGAGGGGCCAGGAGGAGAAAACTTTGGTGATGGTGCTGAAGGCCATGGCTGTCTCAGGCCTTGAGCGGACTGTATTCAACCTGGATATTACTTAGACACACAGACTTATGCTTGTGTGATCACTTCTGGGGAGGTAAAATATTTTGGTCATCTCCCAGGAAGGTATGGGCTTCCCTGGTGGCTCAGTGGTAAATAATTAGAAGATGTGGGTTCAATCCCTGGATGGGAAGATCGCCTGGAGAAGGAAATGGCAACCCACTCCAGTATTTTTGCCTGGAATATCCCGTGGACAGAGGAGTCTGACGGGCTGCAGTCATTGAGGTGGCGAAAGAGTCAGACACAACTTGGTAAGTCAACAACAATAACAACAGTAAGAACAACAGGAAGGATAATCCCAATCACAGAAACAAATGAGGGCCTGAGTGTTTCAAGCTGTATTCTCCTGACTTCCTCTCTCAAATTCAGCTGAGTCTCAGCTCCCTCAGTTGGCTTTCTTCAAGGTGACCTTTTCATGCTCCCCCTCGTCGAGTATGTTTTTCAAGGTGGTGAGACGGAGCCTGGACTCTCCTAGGCCCCTCTGCAGTAAGCAGCCTGCCCTCAGCACATGGGAAGAAACTGTTAGGAACCTCTGACCAAACCGGGTACAGACTTGAAACTGCTGGCATGGCTCCCTCGCAGCGGGGTAGCGTGCCTGGCTTTCAGGGTTCCCTAAGTGAACCCTCACATCCAAGCTGGTCATAGTCAAGACTGTTCTTTTGCCTCAGTGGCTTCTCCATAGAATACTTATAGCCAAGTTGTAGACAGTTAATATGGCGTTTGCTTACTTCTTTCCAGAAACCTAACTAGGAGATGAAATTTGTCTCTGAATCCTAAGGCTCTTGCTTTCTCTTTTATGCCTCTTGAGGCTGTTTGATTTCTCTGCTTTTCTGGGGGCAGTAGGGGGAGAGGGGGTGGAGGTGTTGGTGAGGAAAGGCTGTTTTCTAGAGATTTGTAATCTGTACACTGTTCTTGGCTCTTGGGTTTGAAACCTGAGTATTGACTAAGCCTTTGACTGGAGGGCTGCTTGCTCACGAGCTGTCTCCAAACATCCATCTTCAGAGGGACCGGCTAACCGCTCAGAATACCAGCTCTAAGGTGGAGAGAGGTTGGGTGGGACAGGGGAGCAGCCATTATTGTACTCAGGAACTCTGTATAAAGGAACAAGGCATGCTCTGAGCCACACATTGGCAAACCCTAGTGCTTGCTTTTCTCTTTCAATGATCTTAAGGGTTTTCCAGATGTAGCTGAGCTTCTGCCTCCCACAGACCTGGAGTTTCTGAGAAGACTGGTTGGCATCAGGTTGGCATCAGGCCAATCCATGAAGGCTGGGAAGAGGCAGCAGGAATCCTCTAAAGGCAGTTGTTACAGGCTCTACCATAGTTTGCTGGCCAAGAAGTAAGCTATCTTGAGCCCTACGATAGAGGAAACCCAGTCAGCCAAATGCAAAGCTCAGATTCCACTAAGGGCTTGCTTTTCTTCAGGGGATGGACTCCCAGATGAGGAACTCTTGGCTGCCCCTTTTCCTCAGTGATTCCTGGCACTGTGGGTACCACCTTTCCTCAGGTCAAGAGTGGACAAGTACAAGTAACGGGTTCACAAGGTGTGACCCTGATTAGGTTTTTTATGTTACTTTGCTGAATAAGGATTTAAAGGAGAGATGTAAAACTGTGGTTCAGAAGGAGAACCTTCAGAAAAGCCCATCTTGCCTGAGTCAGAGCCTAACAGGGGTCTCGACTTACTGCAGTTTGCTCCTCCTCCGGTCCCTCCTGAGGTTCTCTGCCTTACGAAGGGAATTCCTTGCCCAGGCTCCTCTGCCCAGCATCCTCCTCTGACCTCCTCTAGCCCTTGCTTCTCCACACTCTTCATAGCAGGAGTGGGATTCTATCCGCCTTCTTTCTGGATTCTCCTGTGGAGTCTGATGATTTCTTTTTCAGTAGGTATCTGTTCAGAGACCCAACAACTGCTATTTGAAATTTGCTTGCCGAAGTCAGCTTTCCAACTTCTTGAGTTTTCTCAGCACTGCACCTTAAGGTTCTTAGTGGACAAAGACCCACTTCTTCTGGAAAATAAATCCTTTACGCCCACATACTTTCTTGGTCAAATAAGGTTGCAGTCTTATTTGATACTTACTTAAACAGCTCTCATTGTGAGCATGGTTTACAGTTTGCTAATTAAACACAAAACAAAGCACAACTCTCTAGGTAGAAAAGGAGATACCTTATAACCTCATTAAAGTACTCTTTGTCATCTTTTCCTCCCAGGCTTGGAAACTCATTTTTACTTTCAAACACCAACGTCTTTGTTCATCACCAAGGTCTTTTGTACTAAACATAATAGTAACATATATCAAAGGACTGTTGGCATTGCCCCTGCCCAGGATAACTAAACATGTAATCTGTAAATACAAGTTGTCTTTGTCTCTTCCATAGAAATTAAGCAGCTTACAAGGTCATAAAGTAAGTCAGGGAGCTGACTGGGAACACAACCCAAAACGACTGACCCCCAGGTCTGTTCATTGCACTAGATCACGCTTCCTTCCTCGGTGAAAAACTTCCCACAGCAGGAAGAACCAGAGAGCAAGCCTCTAAATTATACATGACTGTTTGTCTCATTTTCCCTTCATGGCTAATTGAAGATGCAGGGCAGTGCTACTTTTGGGCATTGTCTCCCATATCATCTCATTGTCTCACAAGTGACAGGGAGTATCTGCTGCAATTTGGCTTCATTAAAGGCCAGACAGAAGTCCGTGGGCTTTGAAGAGTCTCAGGATGACACGTTTGGTGTCTTGGTTCACACTTAGGCATGTGGTTCATTGTTTGTTTGGTTTACCCTTTAGACTAAAACTGAGAAAGTGAAAGTTGCAAAGTCATGTCTGATTTTCTGCAACCCCATGAACTATACAGTCCATAGAGTTCTCCAGGCCAGAATACTGGAGTAGGTAGACTTTCCCTTCTTCAGAGGATCATCCCAACCCAGGGATTAAACCCAGGTCTCCTGTGTTGCAAGCAGATTCTTTACCAGCTGAATCACAAGGGAAGCCCAAGAATACTGGAATGGGTAGCCTATCCCTTCTCCAGCAGATCTTCCCAACCCAGTGATCATACCGGGGTCTCCTGCATTGCAGGCAGATTGTTTACCATCTATCAAAATGCATAACTTTTAAAAGTCAACTACATGAGATGTTTTGTTGATAGGATGGGAATATGGGTGGCTGAAGAAAAATCATCAAAATATTCAACTACCAAATAAGGAAAATGTAAAAGTTCTCAATCCTTATGAATGTTAAGCATGGAGGCATCATACTTGGATTAGGGCTGACAATAGAAGTTCAGTTTCTTGCAGCCTGTTTAGTTTGAAAAAGATTAGGACTCTAGAGAGAGAGTGGAACCAAGTTGCCAAAACCACAGTTCTGCATGATCACTCACAAGTGATATTTTGGAGAGAGAATTCATACCACATCTCACAGTATGCTTTTGGGTATTATCTTCATTGCACGTCCTTGTGCAGTGGTCTTTGAGACTTAAACACCAAAAGTATTGCTGAAATATCACTAATAATAATAAAAAGTAATGGTGTCAACTAATGCTCTATAACTGTAAGGTGAGTCCTTAGTTCTGTGTCTTTTTTTCCTTTTTTACAAAGATACCAGCATTGCTTACATTTTGGGCTTTCTCAATGTGTTCAAATTTGCAACAGCACAAGCCTATACCTCCCACTTGTTCGTTTCTGTCTGGTGTATAGTATAGCATTTGGCTTAATATGAAATCTGCACAGATAGAAATGAAGGATTTCAGTGGGAAGGCCTGACCTTGTACATCTGGTGGTGGGCAGTGAGGCACCATTTGAGAGCAGAGTGGAGGAAGGAGAGGAGAGTTTGGGGAATATTATAAAGGCAGTATGTACAGAAGGAAGAGAAACAAGAAGAAAGAAGCTTGGGTAGACAGTCCTGTAACAATAATGGAATTTCAGGATGTCAGTCCTGCCCTGGCTTTGCCATTCACGTCCTGCTCTTCACTCTTCAGGTGAGGACCATCTCCTAAGCAGCAAAGGGGCACAGACCCCCTACTACAGCATCGTTCTGAGAGGTTGTATGATCCCATCCATAAGCTGGAATTCTTTTGACTGCCTCCTCCATCATTTTTTTTATTAGAATCTGCTGTCTTTAGGAATGACTAGAGTGCTAGGAAAAGGAGCCATGTCAAATATCAGAATCACTGCTTCCATGGTGAGACATTTTCCCTTTAATATCTTCCATGATAGGGGATTCCCTAGTGGTCCTGTGGTTAGGACTTGGTACTTTCATTGCCTGGAACCTAGGTTCAATTCCTGATCAGGGAACCAAGATCCCACAAGCCACACAGCACAGCCAATTAATAATAATAATAATAGTAATATCTTCTATGACAGAACTTCCTTACAAATAAAGCACTTTTGCACAGAATTTAGCTAATAAATAATAAGACAGGTAGAGAATAAGACATGAAGACAGTTTTAGAGTATTAAAATGTCACTCTCACTCGTGTATTTATTGAGCCTATGTATACAGCTCAACTACTTTATTTAGCTTCTATACTGCAAGAAATAGTTTCAAAATAGCCATTCATATTCCTGTGTCTCACTTACTACTGTCTGTCTACAGAGATTCCCTGCACTCACCTCTCTGCCAAACTTCTTGGCTAATCAAAAGTTGGAGCAGCCTTCTCTCTCATGATTTTCTTTGATTAGTAAAAGTGAAAAAGTGAAGGTGTTAGTCACTTAGCCATGTCTGACTCTGCAACTCCAGGGACTGTAGCCTGCCAGGCTCTTCTGTCCATGGAATTCTCCAGAGAAGAATACTGGAGAGCGTAGCCATTCTCTTCCCCTGGGGATCTTCCTAAGCCAGGGATCAAACCCATATCTCCTGCACTGCAAGCAAATTCTTAATCATCTGGGTCACCAGGGATCATCTGTGATTTCTGTAGCCATGAAACCATTCCCTGTCCTGCTTTGCCCACTAGGTATCTTCTCAGCGACTACTGAGCACTGAGTACCAAAACTCTGTCCTTAATCAGCTCTGATTGCCATTACAAGATACCAAGACTGGGTGATTTAACCAACAGCAATGTATCGCTCACATTTCTGGAGGCTAGAAATCCAAAGTCAAGGTCACAGATTCAGTTCCTGGAGAGTGTCCTTTTCCTAACTTGCAGATGGCCATCTTCTCACTGTGTCTTCACATAGCAGAGAGATAATGAGCTACACTCTCTTCCTCTTCTATAAAGTCACTCATCCCATGATGGTGGCCCCGCCTTTGGGACTTCATCTAAACCTGATTACCTCCCAGTGGTCCTACCTGCAAAAACCATCACATTGGGGGTTAGGGCTTCAGCGTATGAATTTGAGAGGACATACACATTCAATCCATAACAACTGCCCTTGACCTTAGATTCATTAGAAAGGTGTAAGATGGAAAGCGTGGCTGCTTCAAGAATTCTCTTTAGGCGGAGGTCCTGTGGCCATTCAGAGAGCTGCACCTATCTCTTTTTTCCATGTGACAGACAGCTCAGAGGCAGGGAGATAAGTTCAAATCCAGAAGACCTAAGAGCCACTTTGGCTTAGATGCCTCCTGGCCCAGAGCAGCCAGTGTTTCTGAAAGACCACTGGGCATAGCTGTCCATGTATAAATCAAGGGGCAGAAGAGACAGAAAGGTCAGGACATTCAGGGACACCCCAAACTGGGAAGACTGTCCCAGACTTTTATAACTTATTTCGAGTTCTTCCCAGACTAGACCTAATTTGTCAATCCAGGTCATTTTTTCCTGTAGATATTATTCCTAAGTAACATAGTTAGTATATATCAGGTGACCAGGGGAACAGAGTGCTAGTACATTAATTGAAGGTCAAGTTGTCATGAAAAAGAAGAAAGGAGGGCTATTAACCCCTTCCCACTCTCCTGGACTAGTAGTCACCTTCCCCTGTATCCCACTTCTTGGAGCCATTCCTAAGAGCACTGGAACATTTAGGGAAGTTATCACAAAGTGTCTTATATTTTGAACTTGATTAGGAGATAAGTTATGCTAATATAATGCACTTTTCTCCAACCTCTCCTTAGCATATTACTTTTACCAGAATCCCAGACACTAATGACACACTCAATGCTATAATTAGTAAAAGTCATGTATAATGCCTTAGTGATGGATTAACTTTTTCAGAAACTCTCTTTAATAATGCTGTACTCTGAGCAACATCCTAATGCATAAATTTTAAAAGTGATTACAGAGGTACACTCCTCATAATCAGACTTGGTTCATCAATAAGCATTTATTTAGAAGTCCCAGTGAATTATGGCCCCTGTTCAGGCTCTGGAAATTCATGGTGAAAAAGAAAGAGAATGTCCCTCCTTTAAGGACTTTGCACTTGACTACAAGGGGACCATCAGTTCTGTTCAGTTCAGTCGCTCAGTCGTGTCCGACTCTTGGCGACCCCATGAATCACAGCACGCCAGGCCTCCCTGTCCATCACCATCTCCCAGAGTTCACTCAGACTCATGTCCATCGAGTTGGTGATGCCATCCAGCCATCTCATCCACTGTCGTCCCCTTCTCCTCCTGCCCCCAATCCCTCCCAGCATCAGAGTCTTTTCCAATGAGTCAACTCTTCACATGAGGTGGCCAAAGTACTGGAGTTTCAGCTTTAGCATCATTGCTTCCAAAGAACACCCAGGACTGATCTCCTTTAGAATGAATGGACTGGTTGGATCTCCTTGCGGTCCAAGGGACTCTCATCAACAGGTTTAAAAACTAAACACTTAATATAGTTTGCTACAATCAGGTAATGCACTAAATCAAGGCATAGTGGGCAGTGAGGTTGGAGCCGGTGTGGTGGGAGATGAAGAACAGCTGCTTTAACCAGAAAGATTAGGATCAGCAAAAGCCGCTCGGAGGAGATGCCGTGTAATTTAAGATAGGAAAGGTTGAGAAAGGGACAGCCATGCAAAGCCGGAGGAAGGAGCATTCCAAGAGAAAGAACAAAGGTGAATGTTCAGAGAAAGGAAAGTACTTGATATCACAACAATACAACAATAAACAACACAACAACACTAAAAAACACAGTACAAAATCACAACAGTAAACAATTATATACCTATTGCCAATGATTTGGGGCTCACTCTGTGCTTGGCACTGTGTTACATCGTTTCACAAACCACTTACAAGACTTCACATGTGCAGAAACTACAGCCTCCAGAAGTGAGTCACATGCTGAAAGTCACGTGGAGTTCAGATTTCATGTCTGAGATTTGAACCCAGGTCCAAAGTCTAAATTCAAAAGCACTCTCCTCAACTTAAATCCTCAATTTTCAGTTTGTTGCTACCTTCTGGCCTCCTCGGCTTCTGAAATGCTGAGCGAGTCTACAAAAAAGATGATGCCAAGTGTGATCAGGGAGAAATGAAAAGCACATGTATTTGGCCAAGCAAGTATTACTTTGCAGTCTATTAGCTATGGTTAAATATTTAACACTTCTGAAAGCTCTGGGTTGATGACATTTTCAAATTGCCAATTTCTGTTTACTTTGGGGCAGACTGCAACATTACTGTATTCAAGAACAGGCAGCCCAGCCTTGCTTTGCTAAAACTGAGTGGCTCGCTCTTAACACCCAAGGCAGAATTTGGTGAACATTGTCTAAACAAACCAATTTCAACAGAATTTTAAAGTTACTCAGAGATATATTGCTGTCAAAAAAAA
The DNA here is from genome assembly GCA_935064755.1 of Tragelaphus eurycerus. Taxonomy (NCBI): domain Eukaryota; kingdom Metazoa; phylum Chordata; class Mammalia; order Artiodactyla; family Bovidae; genus Tragelaphus; species Tragelaphus eurycerus. The sequence continues at coordinate 1,985,490 of CAKXYN010000135.1, read as the reverse complement.
AAAAAAATTCTCTGAAAAGTCACAAAATTCTGCAGTATGACTCATTATTTGCTGACTGTTTGTGAGGGAAAATAATTGGCTTTTTAAAATGGAGTGCTGCAGCCAGAAACAATAAACCCCCTTTGCAAAACACAATCCAGTTTCATTTGCCTCTAAAACCTTTTATTTTCTACATTTTCATTGAGCACTGGCCTGGAGAAACAACCAAATCTCTTTTGACAGAGAAGTATTTAAAAAAGGAAACACAATGTTAGTAATCTCTCAAAGCATTATTTTAAAGAATTAGGGGACTGAATTTTGTTTTATTAATAATATTAATAGTAATCATCATTTGTGTACTGGACCCTCACTTTGTGCAGGCAGGGTTTGGAGCACTTTAAGGCCAACTCTGAATAGACACTACAAACATCCATATCTTACAGATGAAATAAATGAGACAGATCAACCAACTCTCTTTTACTACCTCATTAAAGTTTCTTTAGAGAATGTGCATAGCATCTCTTTTGAGCCCCAATGTCCCCAATATTGGGAGAGAGAATTAATATCTGGATCTATTGGTCCATTTCTCTAATTGATCTTTCAAAGTATGTTCAATATATGCAGTGTCCATTATTAAGACCAGCACACATTTGTAGTTCTGCCCTTGGTGCCATTAAGAGTAAGTTTGGAAAACCCCAAACATGGTGGGCTGTTACTAAGTCAGTTGTGATGCTTGTGCCATATATGACATAAAAACCTTTTAATCATGCTCACCTTGTCCCTCTTAAACCATTTAACCCATCCCTTCCCCTGCTGACTTTCAGAAATGTCAAGTGCTATGGAGATGAGTGGGATTTCGGCCATTCTTCACCAAAAAATGACCAATGGCTAGGACAGTTATGTTAATATTATGATGAAGCACATTTGCTCATATAACCAACCTCTATCTTGTTTCTTTATCCATAATGATACCTATAATAATAAAGGCTAGGAATTAAACCCACATCTGGTTAAGTGGTCTTCCAAAAAAGATACATGTTTCATTTCCTTACTCTTCTGTCCCCAGCCCAGTTGGTAGCTTTTGAGTTTAACTTTCTAACTGGTACCATGCTGTTGTCATTGCACAGCCATGGGGAAAAGGATCCCACACATGAGCTGGAATTTAGATGCTCAAACAAATGTCACTTTCCTCTCCCAAGCCCACTTTCTTTGGAATGGAAAAATATTTTCTCCATTTCCCAGTGTTTATATTTCTTACATTCTGACACTTGCTTGTATTTCTTAACTCTTACATTATCTAAGATTGATACTTTCTACTAATATTAGATAAACCAAGCTAAGCCTTTCCATTTGCACAGATTAGTCCCCGAAAGCAGGCAAATCACATTCTAGCCTTTTATTTCAGCATTCCTGTATGTTCTGACATGATGTCTTTGTTGTCAATGAGGTTTTTATTGTTTGCTTAACAAAATTATCTCATTAAGCGAATGGCTTTAGGGATTTATTTGCTTTTATTTCATTACTAGCTTGGGAAAAAGATATACAACTTTTGTTAGGGGAGTATGTCAAAAAATAGGATCTCTACCTATATGGAGATTATTTTTATAATCTATTTCCCTGTATAGTAATAAAATTATTTTATAGGTTTACATTAATACACTTAATTGCTGCCTTGAGAATTCCAAAGCTAATATGTGCAATGGTACTGCTAATGCCCATTGCATTCTATATAAGTAAATCATACTCATTCATATATCTTTTCCTATAAATCTAAGTGGGTTTCACTGGTGGCTCAGAAAGTAAAGAATCTGCCTGCAATGCAGAGACCTGTTTTCGATCCCTGGGTTGGGAAGATCCCCTGGAGGTGGGCATGGCAAGCCACTCCAGTATTGCCTGGAGAATCCCTTGGACAGAGGAGCCTGGCAGGCTACAGTCCTAGTGGTCACAAAGAGTCCTGACTAAGCACATATATTATTTATCTTTATCTACATCTATATCTATATATAGATTTATGTTTCTTAGGTTAGCTAAGAGTTGTCTGCCATCAAATATGGGTTGCCATATTAAATAAAAACTACTTCAAATTAAAATATTTTAAGGGAAAAGCAAGTTATCAAGTCTACTAGACTTACATTTATAACACCAGAGGAACACTAAGTGTAAGTGAGATCTTGAAAGAGAAGTCAGAGGTGAGCTTTCTCAATGCTGGTAATTAATTCTTGCTTTGCATAGGCTAATTGAGGGCAGTCATCAAATACTGGATGTCATTTCATTTCCTGGCTGTCAATGGAACTACAATCTGCTTTCCCTGCTAAATCTGTTAACCCCTGTGCTTTTCTTTGCTGGTAGAGGCATGTTAAAGATAGAGGGGCACCACGAGCTTTGTTTGGTTTCATGAATGTCAATATTTTCCTTCAAGTGAATTGAAAGTTGTTCCTTTGTCAGATTTTTCTTTTCCTAACATCTCTGTTAAGGTGTTAAGGTATACACACACACACATACACAAACAGCAGTAAAGCAAAATATTGAAAAAAAAAATGGAGGACCAAAATGAAGACAGTGAACTGGAGGATATTTCTTAGATAGGCTGTCTTATGTTATAGAATAACTGGTGCTCCAATGCATGCAAGTATATTAAATAATTCACTCAGCAAATGGTGACTGTGTATGTACTACCTGATAAGCATTGGGCTGAGTATTGGAGAATCCCTTGAAATGCAAGGAGATCCAACCACTCCATCCTAAAGGACATCAGTCCTTGGTGTTCATTGGAAGGATTGATGTTGAAGCTGAAACTCCAATACTTTGGGCACCTGATGCGAAGAGCTGACTCATTGGAGAACTCTGATGCTGCGAAAGATTGAAGGCGGCAGGAGAAGGCGATAAGAGAGGATGAGATGGTTGGATGGCATCACCGACTCAATGGACATGGGTTTGGGTGGACTCTGGGAGGTGATGGACAGGGAGGCCTGGCGTGCTGTGGTTCTTGGGTCGCAAAGAGTCAGACACGACTGAGCAACTGAACTGAAGTATTGGAGACATGAGAGAAAAGGCGACAAAAGCAGCTCAGAGACTATTGTTGGGGTGACATCAGTACACGTGCTTGGATGTGGCCCTTGGGCATCACAGGTGATTTTCTTGGGAATCTGCATTTCTGTCCTAGAACAAGAAGACTTCTGTCACTCTCTGCAGTTTCCTCTGCTAACTGTCCTCCGTTTCTTAGCTCTCACTTCTGCCCAGAAAAATCCCATTCCAAGCAAATGGCTTATTTGGCAATGATTGAGTCTACAGAGCAAAGTCTTCCCATGGGAAGACGTGCTTTGATGTGTGCTTTGAGTTTCTGGGTTGGCTGGATACATTTGTCTTGAAATCCAGAGAGACTATGGCCATGTCTTACTCTATCAAATAACTCAAAGAACTGCAGCAAATCCAAGTTGAACAAATCACTTTTCTAAAAGACAATTGAGATAAACATTTCAGGGTTTGTTTTTTTTTTTTTCCTTAATTTCTTGATGATTTTGATCTCACTTATCTCACTCTATGTTTAGGCTTTGTATTTTATAGTTTTTTTGTTTGTGTTTTGCAAATTTTATATTTACCTGCTAAATAGAATTTTCCATCTCATATTGTTTTCCATGCATATTTTTGAGTGTCTCTGGAGAAAAAGGACTGAGACTACCTCCTTGGAACCTGCTCAGAGCCAATAGTTGTACCATCACAGTGGAGGAATTGAATACATTGAGTTGAATTTAGGGGCTTTAACCAAGGTTCATTACAGTTTTTATATTAGCAAAATAATTTATATTCAAAATAGCCTTATTTAACATGGGAAATAGATGGGAAAACAGGGGAAACAGTGTCAGACTTTATTTTTGGGGGCTCCAAAATCACTGCAGATGGTGATTGCAGCCATGAAATTAAAAGACGCTTACTCCTTGGAAGGAAAGTTATGACCAACCTAGACAGCATATTCAAAAGCAGAGACATTACTTTGCCAACAAAGGTCCGTCTAGTCAAGGCTATGGTTTTTCCAGTGGTCATGTATGGATGTGAGAGTTGGACTGTGAAGAAAGCTGAGTACTGAAGAATTTATGCTTTTGAACTGTGGTGATGGAGAAGACTCTTGAGAGTCCCTTGGACTGCAAGGAGATCCAACCAGTATATCCTAAAGGAGACCAGTCCTGGGTGTTCTTTGGAAGGACTGATGCTGAGGCTGAAACTCCAGTACTTTGGCCACCTCATGTGAAGAGTTGACTCATTGGAAAAGACCCTGATGCTGGGAGGGACTGGGGGCAGGAGGAGAAGGGGACAACAGAAGATGAGATGGCTGGATGGCATCACCACCTCGATGCACATGAGTTTCGGTGAACTCCGGGAGTTGGTGGTGGACAGGGAGGCCTGCCATGCTGCAATTCATTTGGTCGCAAAGACTCAGACACAACTGAGAGGCTGAACTGAACTGAACTGAACACGCTCAGTGACATTCTACATCGGGTTTGCTCCTTCAGTTGTTTCTAGTGTCTGTAGTTAAAAATTACTGATCCCATGTTCATCACTCATATTAACTCTGGAGACAATTTGGAGAAATAATACCAAGCCTCAAAGTATTCATGTAGCAGTAGAGTATATCACTTGCCTGAAGCTGCACTCATGCAACTATGTAGTGGATAGAGCTCCTATGTTCCATAAAGTCTATTACAATATGATGAGATCCAGCTTCTGTGATTCAGTTTCAGAGAGATGATTTTATTATTCCCAAAACACCTAAATGGCTTAAGTTAATGCAGTCTGTGGTGTTTTGCCTCAGTGTTCCCTGTGTTTCTTTCTTTTTTTTTTTTTTGAGTGTGGTGGGAGCAATCCTTTATCCTTTTGCCAAACACAGATGATGTGTTCCTTGCAACTGTGAATACAAAACTTGGAGATGGTTTCTTTCCCTGATTTCCCCAGGGTATCTTGCATGCACCCTAGAGCTCATTGTCAGAGAAATGACAAACTGTGGGAACTGATGAAAGGTGGGACTCTTCTACTCTATAGAGAAAGACACTTCTAGGCTCTTCTTCAGATTTTCCCAGAGTGTAGGTATGATCCCCTAGATTGGAAAGGCTACACAAGTCTTTTCCGCTGGAATTTGTCGTAAAGCACTGCAAACAGTTGTTTTTGTTTTATTTTTCCTTTATAAATCTAAGAATTACAGGTTATCTTACAAAGGGATAATACCTGGTACCATATAAAAGAGTACCAATATCAGGAGAAATAGGTAAGAATAAGGCAAAGGTTCTCCAATGGTGTTATGTGTGTGTGTGTTAGTCTCTTGGTAGTGTCAACTCTTTGTGACCACATAGACTGTAGCCTACCAGTCTCTATCCATGGAATTCTCCATACAAGAATACTGGAGTGGGTTGCCATCCCCTCCTCCAGGGCATCTGTCTGACCCAGAGATCTAACCCTGCATTGCAGGCAGACTTTTTACCATCTGAGCTACCAGGGAAGCCTAGTCCAATAGCATTAATTGGACATAAAGTCACTGCTGCGGCTGCTGCTAAGTCACTTCAGTCGTGTCCAACTCTGTGCGACCCCACGGACTGCAGCCCACCAGGCTCCCCAGTCCCTGGGATTCTCCAGGCAATAACACTGGAGTGGGTTGCCATTTCCTTCTCCAATACATGAAAGTGAAAAGTAAAAGTGAAGTTGCTCAGTCGTGTCCCACCCTTAGCGACCCCATGGACTGCAGCCTGCCAGGCTCCTCCATCCATGGGATTTTCCAGGCGAGAGTACTGGAGTGGGGTGCCATTGCCTTCTCTGCATAAAGTCACTAAGAAGTAATTAAAAGGAAAATCAAGATTTTAAAAAGTACATTATTTTTTTCCCTCAAAATGTGAAGAAAAGTTCTGTATCATCAACTTAAATGTATGTATTTTCATTGTATATGTGTGGGGATATCAAACCCATTAAATGAAAACTTAAGAAAAAAACCCACAAAAACATTTTTACTGAAAGGTGCATCACCATAGGCTGCTTATATAGTCAGTTACTCCCCACCACATCAGATTCCATTGCTATTGTAAACAGTGAGCTCAGCCATCATTGTGAATTTATTTTTTCCAATCTCTCCATATTTGAATGACCCCTGGATTAGCTGAATTGTTTAAAAAAAAAAACAAAACAGCATATAAAACAACCCCTGAAGCCTTTTCAAAACTGGTACACAGCTTTCTTCATTATTAAACAGCTGGCCCTATAGCTATATGAAATTTTATTAAATTGACCTTAATGGCTTAGCACAAAAAAATAAATGTTTAAGTTGCGATTTTCAACCTTATCTAAGACCGCTCCTATTAAAGATTTGATATTGTAGATGTTTGAAGCAAGTCTTAGAGCAATTGAATAACCTACATTTTATCTGTATCTTTAAATCTTTATTTTGGAATCACCTTTATGTTTGTTATACTACTTCTTATTATTATAGTAAAAATTTATTAACACAAAATAACTGGATTTTGTTTGATTCCAAAATTTTTATTTTTGTTTGATTGCGACCTTATCAACTAAAAGCTTGCATTTTGATAACCTATGTGTGTGAAGCACTGTTATAGGCACAGCATAAAAATGTGCCCAGAAAACAAATGAGCCTATTGTTAAGGGTTTTATAGGCTAAAAAAATATATAGTGGTACTTTCTTCACTTGTTTCTTGTTTTTTTATTGAAAGACTTTCACACCTCAGAGGCCCTTGAGCATACAGAGGTAGAGAAATCACCATTTTTGTAACACACCCCAGCTGAGTAGGCATTTTTCAGACCCCTTCCCCAAATCATGGAGTTATAGAGCCATAGATCTCCTTATGTTAACTTCTGACTAAAGCACATTCCTTTCAGCTTCTCTCTCAGATGTGGAAGTAAATTCCTAAAACCATGGTTTATTTTTTGTTCACTTGATCTGTTTCAGGAGGACATTGCTAAACTCTCTTTTTCCTATCCCTACTCCTTTTTATTCCTCTTGTCCCTAACAGAAGTGGCCTGTTTTCTGTGCCTATGCTTAAAGAAACATTCTCAAAAGCTGTTTTAAATTCATTCTGGTATGTCTTTGTAAACTGAAATTATAGTCAAATCAATATTTTTTTCTATTGAAAATGGTGGATGATTGTGTTAGGATGCCTCAACCCAGATGCAAATAACCTTCATAGAGACATAGCTTGTGTCTGAATGATGCTTTTGAGGATGAGGGGAGGCCACTGAAAGTGCTAAGGCTATCTTTCAAGGAGGATGCCAATTTTGTATAATAAATATATATTGAATTTAAGTGAAAATGGCAAGGTACCTGGAAAAACCTGAGCAAAGGCACAGAATTATAAGAGGGCATATGTGTTTAAGAATAGCAAGTAATCCAGTTCTCTTGAGGAGAGGATTTTATAGGTGTTAACGAGGTGCCTTAACTAACAAGATGTCATTAATATCTAGGAGTAAAAGAGTGCATTTCACTAGAAAGCCAGTGGTTAGAATGTTAAACTTAAGATCCGAGGTGACAAATCTGGCAGGCATCAAAAGACTAGAAACCAGGGAATCATTTTTGATTATCCAGACATAAGGGATAAGGACCTGGATTAGAGTAGAAGGAAAGAAATATATCATAGAGAGTGTGATACATGGAGTAGAAAGAAGGATATAGTCTTTCAAACATTTTTTATAAGTTTTGAAAACGTATCACACTGGTTCTCAAAATCTGGCATGTGTAAGTATCGTCTGGGGATTTGTTAAAATGGCTCATTGGTGTAGTACTGTTTCTCAAGTCCCGGGGAGGGACTTTGGAGTTGACATTTTAAGAGAATGACTCAATTGTTTCTGGCACAGGTGGTTCATAGATCACAATTTGAGAAGCACTAGCTTAATGCGTGTTTGAGGCCGGAAAGAAAAGTATGGTCTTAGGGACTCTCAAACAAGTCTACTGTACAAGTCTACAAGTTTACTGATGGTAAACTTTATTGACTAGACATTTGTTAATTTAATATTGTAGAGTAAATACAGGGGTGTGTGTGTGCATGCTCAGCTGTGTCCGGCTCTTTGTCACCCCCACAAACTGTAGCCCGCCAGGCTCCTCTGTCCATGAGATTTTTCAGGCAAGGATGCTGGAGTGGGTTGCCACTTCCTACTCAGGGGATCTTCTTGTCCCAGGGATTGAACCTGTGTCTCCTGCATTGGTAGGCAGATTCTTCACCCCTGAGTCACCTGGGAAGCCCAAATACAGGGGACTCACCAATAAATTTTGAAAAGGAAGATAGTGAAGGTAAACTCCACTGTTAAAATACATGAAAACATGCTAACAGTGGGTGGAAGTGTCTGGCAAACATGGCGATGCTGTCGTGCAGCTCCAGGGTGGCTGCAGGCTGAGCATGCAGAGTCGGGGTCCGCTATTCAGAAGTTGCTGCCCAAACCATATGATTAGATGAGAGCTGATGAAAAGGGAGAAAAGTGCTGGAAACAAAAGAGTACCGATCTCCCTAAAAGTGGAGAAAGGAGGAAAAAGGTCAAGGGGCAAAATACTCTAAACTGGAACTTTCCAACAACATCAGGACCCTCCTGTCCTGGGCAGCAAAGTTCAGGGAGGTTCACAACTCAGGCTAAACTCTTTTGTTTGTTTCTTATTTGAACACTCTGGGCTTTTTGATAAGCATAATATTTCACATCATTACAACAATTATCGTATTAAAATGGTACATTAAATAAGAAGAAAAGTAACTGATTGGCCATACGGGTATCTTTTCCAAGTGGTCATAATTACCGTATTCTCTCCCTGTTTTCACTACTGAAATGACATAAGCTATTAGGCGCATAACACAGCTACTATACAATGTCAGCCACTCAGCTGGAAAATTTCATGCTGGAAAAATTTCATTTTGTGAACCATTAAAATACAATAAAGCATTTGAAGACTGAAAACTTTTGCTCAGTCAAACATAAAAGTTAATGAAATTATTTAAATACATGCAGTTCAAAAACAGTTTTAAAATCCCTTGCATGCTGTGTCTAAGCAACTGGAGTATGTTTGAGGGGAAAAAAATCCACAAGCGGAAAATAAGAGGTTAAGAAAGATTGTCGAAGAAACCTGAGCTCAACTTAGCAAGTGGCACCGGATTAGTCTTTGCATTTAGAAAAATGTGACATTACTTCCAACGCAGTGAGCCTATTATGTCTGCATCTCCTCAGATTTTTACATGGCCTTGAGCAATTTGGGCTTGAGCCAGATATAACATTTTTATTTCAGCAAATCACTTCCCTTTGTTGTACATTTTAAGGATGTACTGAAAGGTACTTTCAAGTCTGAAAATACCAACTTGATCACACAGCATTGATACCTCACTTATGGGGGCCTTTATATAAACCACAGTGTTTTCTTTAACAGTTAAACTATCTCAGGAATAGTAAAAATATGAGCTACTCTATTACCACATTAAAAAAAATTTTTTTTTAAACAGTGCAGTTAACCCACGACTGAGCGTGCACATGCACACACACACACACACACACACACACACACACACACACACAGAGCCAGGAGAGAAGTAACAAGAACAAGTGACTGTTTTGGTTGTGATCTTAGGGATAAGAAGAAACACGCACTCCTTTCCCTCTATATTTCACATTTGGTTTGCCCACAGCTGATATGAAAGAAGGTAAAACTCTGAAAATGCATTTTAAGACCTTTTCTTTAAAGCAGCAAAAATATTTGGAATATGTAAACATGTCTTGCAAAATCAATCATTGAAAATGCAACGTGTATGACACCATCTGTATATATCAATACTAAAAGCAAAAGTAGGCTTTAGGTTAAAGAAGGTGACATTACCATATTCAGTTTATCACTGGGTATAGGAACAAACTCTTAAAGGCAATAGTTAAAAATATGTAAGTTTTGCCCAGTTAGGAGTGGAAAGCTTGAGGCCTTTCTTAGGATTTGCAAACAAGATAATAGACATACGTATGTGTATGTTAAGTCACTCCAGTCATGTCCGACTCTTTGTGACCCTATGGACTATCACTTGCTAGGCTCCTCTGTCCATGGGATTTTCCAGGCATGAATACTGGAGTGGGTTGCCATGAGTACCATTCAATTCACAATCTTGAAAAAGAAGATTGTTTCCCATTGAGAAATCTGTATCATTTTTATAACAGAGAGCATAACATTTTGGGGTTAATCTCTGTAAATGTGAACACTACAGATCCCAGTATATTTATTTTACATAGAAAAGATGTAAGTATTCTAATCTCAAATTTCAAAGAACTGGAAGCTTATAAGGAAAGCCTTAAGTTTGAGAATATCAGAAGAAAATATAGCAGATATGTTATTAGTAATTCAGGTTTTAGTTATTAAGTATTAATGCATTATTTTTGAATTACATTAGTAATAGCATGTGTCGTGGGGTTTTTTTTTCTTGCTTATTGTATTCAGTTCAGTTCACTTCAGTTGCTCAGTCATGTCTGACACTTTGCGACCCCATGGACTGCAGTAGGCCAGGCCTCCCTGTCCATCACCAACTCCAGAAGCTTACTCAAACTCATGTCCATTGAGTTGGTGATGCATTCCAACCACCTCATCTTCTGTTGTCCCCTTCTCCTCCTGCCTTCAATCTTTCCCAGCATCAGGGTCTTTTCCAATGAGTCAGTTCTTCACATCAGGTGGCCAAAGTACTAGAATTTCAGCTTTAGCATCAGTCCTTCCAATGACTATTCAGGACTGATTTCCTTTATGATGGACTGGTTGCGTCTCCTTGCTGTCCAAGGGATGCTCAAGAGTTTTTTCCAACACCACAGTTCAAAAGCATCAATTCTTCGGCCCTCAGCTGTCTTTATAGTCCAACTCTCATATCCATACATGACTACTGGAAAAACCATAGCTTTGACTAGACAGACCTTATATGCTGTCTAAGTTGGTCATAACTTTTCTTCCAAGGAGCAAGCGTCTTTTAATTTCATGACTGCAGTCAACATCTGCAGTGATTTTGGAGCCCAAAAAACTAAAGCCTTCATAATGCCATATATAAAATGCCCTTGGAAATCACAATTTTAAAAAGGTAGTTGAAGAAGAAAGACTTACACTATTTTCATAACTAAAACAGTGACAAATTTATTGACGAGTTTTGCAGCTGTAGTAATTCTGTTCATGAGGAAGTCAGAATGTTTTTCCAGCAGACTGATCAGCCTAAAGCAAAGCATATCTGATATTCGTCTAGTGAGACTGAGATGTTCTACAGGATCTGTATACATATATATTTATATGTATACATTTGTATACATATATATGTTATATATAGCACATATATAGGATATTTATATATATGACATTTTATAAACATTTATATATTTAATATATATAAAGCATTTATATGTTTATAACATATATATAATATTCTATATATATACTTACATAGAGAATGTGAAAAATTGGCTTCCCCTATGGCTCAGAGGTAAAGAATTCACCTGTAATACAGGAGACATGGGTTGGATCCCTTGGTTGTGAAGACTACCTGGAGGAGGAGGAAATGGAAACTGGCTCCAGTATTCTTGCCTGGAAAATCTCATTGACAGGGGGGTCTGGTAGGCTATAGTCCAAAGGGTTGCAAAGAGTTGGACATAACTGAGCAACTGAGCACAGCAGTGTGAAAATATGTCCCAGATCATTGATGGTATTCTTATGTCAAAAAACATGTCTATGAGAATGGTCGGAGAAGGCAGTGGCACCCCACCCCAGTACTCTTGCCTGGAAAATCCCATGGATGGAGGAGCCTGATAGGCTGCAGTCCATGAGGTCGCTAAGAGTCAAACACGACTGAGCGACTTCAATTTCACTTTTCACTTTCATGCATTGGAGAAGGAAATGGCAACCCACTCCAGTGTTCTTGCCTGGAGAATCCCAGGGACCGGGGAGCCTGGTGGGCTGCCATCTATTCCATTGAGTCAGTGATGCCTATTCAGTTCAGGTTGTATTAAACATATAAAGGCAATTTAAGAAACTTGAATAATGATCATTTAAAAAAAAACACTATCAAAAAGTGTGCTGCAGTTTATAATAGCCAGGACATGGAAGCAACCTAGATGTCCATCAGTGGATGAATGGATAAGAAAGCTGTGGTACATATATACAATGGAGTATTACTCAGCCATTAAAAAGAATACATTTGAATCAGTTCTATTGAGGTGGATGAAACTGGAACCTATTATACAGAGTGAAGTAAGCCAGAAAGAAAAACACAAATACAGTATACTAACACATATATATGGAATTTAGAAAGATGGTAACAATAACCCTGTATATGAGACAGCAAAAGAGACACTGATATATAGAACAGTCTTTTGGACTCTGTGGGAGAGGGAGAGGGTGGGATGATTTGGGAGAATGGCACTGAAATATGTATAATATCGTATATGAAACGAGTCTCCAGTCCAGGTTCGATGCACGATACTGGATGCTTGGGGCTGGTGCACTGGGATGACCCAGAGGGATGGTATGGGGAAGGAAGAGGGAGGGGGGTTCAGGATGGGGAACACATGTATACCTGTGGTGGATTCATTTCTATATATGGCAAAACCAATACAATATTGTCAAGTTAAAAAATGAAGTAAAATAAAATAAGTGGCTGTACATTATTGCTCTCATCATAGACTGGTCAAAGATCTTATAGATATCACAGCCTCCTTCCCTGAGTCATGGAAGTTTCCAAGGATAGACACTAGTGAGAAAAAGCTCTTTTATTTAGAACCAACTTTCTCTTTGGGGTCAAGTCTACAACTCTTATGGGGGGAAGGATAGTTAGGGAGTTTGGGATGGACATGTGCACACTGTTGTATTTAAAATGGATAAGCAGCAAAGTTCCACAGTATATCACAGGGGACTCTGTTCAATGTTATGTGGCAGTCTGGAGGGAGGGGATTTAGGGGGAGAATGCATACATATTTATGTATGGCTGAGTCTCTTTGTTGTTGACCTGAAACTATCACAACATTGTTAATCACCTGTAATCCAATATAAAATAAAAAGTTTAAAAAAAGAATACAACTCACATCTATCCTTTCACTTCAATAGATGGCCTCACTCTTCTAGTACTCTCCTTTTAATCCAATTTTATTAAATAAAATTTATCATATGATATATATATATATATATATATATATATATATATATGCTGTGCTGTGCTTAGTCGCTTGGTCTTGTCCAACTATTTGGGGGCCCCATGGACTGTAACCCACCAGGCTCCTCTGTCCATGGAATTTCAAAAGAATGGATGCTGGAGGTGGATTGTCATTTCCCCTTCCAGGGGATCTTTCCAACCCAGGGATCGAACCTACATTTCTGGCATTGGCAGGCGAATCTTTACCACTGAGTCACCTGGGAAGCCTATTAATATATTACACACACACACACATTCTTACACAGCATTAGTTTAGGCAAAGAGAATACTAAGATGAATAAGACATAGTCCTAGAACTCAAGGAAGGGCTAGTCTAGTAGAAGAGACAGCATATAGTGTATTCACATTAGTTATCAGATTAGATCAGATCAGTTGCTCAGTCGTGTCCGACTCTTTGCGACCCCATGAACCGCAGCACACCAGGCCTCCCTGTCCATCACCAGCTCTCGGAGGTCACTCAGACTCACATCCATCGAGTCAGTGATGCCATCCAGCCATCTCATCCTCTGTCGTCCCCTTCTCCTCCTGCCCTCAATCCCTCCCAGCATCAGAGTCTTCTCCAATGAGTCAACTCTTCGCATGAGGTGGCCAAAATACTGGAGTTTCAGCTTTAGCATCATTCCTTCCAAAGAAATCCCAGGGCTGATCTTCAGAATGGACTAGTTGGATCTCCTTGCAGTCCAAGGGACTCTCAAGAGTCTTCTGCAACACCACAATTCAAAAGCATCGATTCTTCGGCACTCAGCCTTCTTCACAGTCCAGCTTTCACATCCATACATGACCACAGGAAAGACCATAGCCTTGGCTAGGCGAACCTTTGTTGGCAAAGTGATGTCTCTGCTTTTGAATATGCTATCTAGGTTGGTCATAACTTTCCTTCCAAGGAGTAAGCGTCTTTTAATTTCATGGCTGCAGTCACCATCTGCAGTGATTTTGGAGCCCAGACATAATGCAGCATTTAAAGTACAAAGAATGGAACAGCTGATTCTCAATGCAGATTGAGACTGTCTGCCCAATGGCAGATTGTGGAGCTGAGTTTTCATCTGTGGAAAGATTTTGCAAGTAGCAACAAAGAGCTACTTTTAAAGATCATTCCAAGCATAGGGGGTGCTTCCCAGGTGGCTCAGCGGTAAAGCATCTGCTTAACGATTGCAGGAGATGCAGGCTCGATCCCTGAATCGGGAAGGTCCTCTGGAGGGGGAAATGGCAACCCATTCCAGTATTTTTGCCCAGAAAATCCCATGGACAGAGGAACCTGAGCAAAGAGTCAGACACGACTGAGCAGGAGCACGCATGTACACCAGGCGCAGGGAACAGCAAAGTGTTCCGAATTAAGCTGTTTCAGAGAGTAGTTATAAGAAATACTTAGTTTCTGTAAAGGGCAACTAGTGAGAATCTTCAAGACCCCTTGTGTTTCTGTTTCCAATAAAACTTAAAATGTTACTTCCACAAGTCCTGATCAATTCATTGACAAATGAGTGGTATTACCTGTTGCTTGTGACCTATGGTTACTGATACTCATTAATGCTTCTCAAGTCATGTGTGTACTTTATTCAAAAATAGTATGGGATGCTACTGTATAACAGAAATTTGGCAGGCTAGGGTTGTAGAAATGTTGCCTGTCTTGTGGAGGCCTACAGTGCAATAAGAAACAAGTCTTTTCTTTTACTTTTTTTTTTTTTTTCTTTTTAAATCAGGGCTGTTTAAAGAGAGGGCTTCCCAGGTGGCTCAGTGGTGAGTAATCCACCTTCAAGGCAGGAGACACAGGAGACATGAGTTCAGTCCCCAGGTCAGGAAGATCCCCTGGAGGAGGAAAGAGCAACCCACCCCAGTATTCTTGCCTGGAGAATACCATGGACAGAGGAGCCTGGCAGGCTACCATCCATGGGGTCACAGAGTCAGACATGACTGAGCGTTTGAGCATATTTAAAAGGATGTTCAGTTGCAGAAGATTCAAATACTCCCAAGGAAGATGTCATTTTTTTTTCCCGTAAGGTCTATTAACTGAAATAGCATTTAAGTCAGCATCGCTATTGATGTTTTGAGGTGAAAGGCATATAGAGTTATTGTACACTTATTTTCAAAGAGAGTTGGCAAGAAACAGTGTTTAACACCAGGGCTTATATTTAAAAACACTACTAAATTGTGTTAAATAGGAGCCTGACAAAAATAATCTCATCACCCGCTATCTTATTTTTTGTTCCCCAGCACATTAATTAAAATGTTAAGACATCTTGAAATATGTGACTCTTCTGTTTGTTTTGTTAGAAGAAAATATGAAAACCGCTGTTGACACACTGACAGTCTGTTGACAGGCTTAGCTTCCAGAATATCTGAGAGACTGTTCCTGCACTGTGACAGTTAAAAAAAAAAAAGTTCAGAGGGATTGTAAACGTGTTTATATTGTGATGTTGCAAACAACACAGGGATGAAATTAGCCTTCTAACCGTATCCAGTTAACATCACTGTCCCTTTCCAGGACTAGTTGGAAATGAATTTTCCATCCAAAGTTCTATTCTCTAAGGATTCTACCCAGGAAATGAGATAAAACTGTGGTTTTATTTTATTGTCTTCAAATGTTTTTTCTAAAGAATCACCTATGAAGTTTAGTGTCAGACAAATGTCATGTAGCAAAAACAACCATGAAAAAGAGATCTCTTCTTTTAAACCATTTATGACAAATTAACAAGGAGAGAAATTAACATTGAGAATTACAAATGAAAACTTAACAGTGGAGGGACTTCCCTGGTGGTCCAGTGGTTAAGATTCCATGCACTTCCGATGCAGGGGGCACAGATTCGATCCCTGGTTGGGGAACTAAGAGTCCCACATGCCAAGCAGTATGGCCCAAAAGTAAAAATTAAAAAATAAATAAATAAAACAACATCTATTTAAATTGGAAAGAAATGAACAATGGAGAAGCTCTGTCCTCTTTCTAGTGGTGGGGACCAGAAGAGAGAAAGCCCCTTCCATTATGCCTTTATTCAGGTAACACTTTGCCTTCTCAGCTTGGCCATATGGTTCCATCCTTAGTTTTCTCTGACTTCTGACTTTAAGAGTAACACGTCAGTGGTTTTCTTGCCTTCTCTGAAGCTTCATAGTCAGATCCACAGGGCGTGTCAAAGCTCTGCTTCCCACTTGCCAAGGGCAACTAGGCTGCGTAATGATGAGGAAGCCTTGCAAGGGAAAGCTTGGTCTTCCTATTAATTCCTTTTTTTTTTTTTAATTAAATTTTATTTTGCTTAACTTTACAATATTGTATTGCTTTTGCCATACATCGAGATGGATCTGCCACAAGTATACACGTGCTCCCCATCCTGAACCCTCCTCCCTCCCCATACCATCCCTCTGGGTCGTCCCAGTGCACCAGCCCCAGGCATCCGTTATCAGGCATTGTACCTGGACTGGCGACTCATTTCAGATATGATATTATACATATTTCAATGCTATTCTCCCAAATCATCCCACCCTCTCCCGTTTCCAGAGTCCAAAAGTCTGTTCTATACATCAGTGTCTCTTTTGCTGTCTCGTATACAGGGTTATTGTTACCATCTTTCTAAATTCCATATATATGTGTTAGTATACTGTATTTGTGTTTTTCTTTCTGGCTTACTTCACTCTGTATAATAGGCTCCAGTTCCATTCCTATTAATTCTTAAGGGCATGAGGTGTATAAATTCTGCTGGTGTGGCAGAGTACATCCTGAAGACTTCATTATCCAGAGCAAACTAAAATCAGGAAAGTGGGTGTATGGAGAGTAGAGGGGAGCTTCTCAGGACCCTCAGGCTTTTGGGGAAATTGAATGACGTATGCCCTTTGATCAGGGAAAATCATATTGTCTGGCATTAGGACACCTGTGTTGCTTCTTACCAGCCACGTGACCTTGATGATCCCCTTGACTCTTCAGCTTCTGAACTGTCTAATGTTCACACCTCTTGTCTGTAAAATGAGGAACTCTATTGACTTGACAAGGTTATTGCTAAAATAATGTCTGAGAAGTTGATTTGAAATGATAGCCTATTAAAATTGGAAGCATTCTACTCTATTTGTGCTAGATCATGTCCTGAGCATCTTGAAGAGCCACAGATTCATTTTTGATGTGGACCCCATCCTTCTCCATGATGGGGTATATATCTCTGGAAGTTTCTATTTGTTTTGATTGAATTGTTCAGTCAATCTCAACTGAGACCCTAAGTCATCCATTTAATGTAATAAATTAATTCTAGAATGATACTACTTGTGGACCATCCCTGGGAGAATTGCAAAAATAGTCACTCAAATCCTGTTTTTATTCTCTGACTTTGATGCAACCTTTAATGAAGAAGGCTGTGAGATACCAAACTACTCTATCTCTCTGAATGGAAAAGTTAAAGGAAACCAAGAGAGCCAATGAAAGATTTAAATATTTTATCCCCTTGCTTTAGAATTTCAGAAGGTTGCTATTGACTTTTTTGTATCGTGTGAATTCCTTGCTAAGAATATAAATGAACTTTTATATTGCATCCCTTGTGCATTTTGTATTGTGTTGAGGGTAGGAGCAGGAAAAGTATTGCCAATGTTAACAAGATGTATCTTATAATAATTATCATAGATCCAAGAACTTTTAATTATCCCTATTAGCTACTTTTATGATGGTGATGAAGATGATGGAGGACTAGAACTCTAAAATACTAGCAATTATTAAATAAAAAGAAATCTAAGCTCTAGGGGTGTTTTGCATTTCCAGATTACTTTCTTAATAAAGTGAGCAAATAAACTGATTCACATCTTTATGATAGGACTCCACAATTTTATTTTTATTTTGCTAAGAAATGTTCAACATCCATTCTCAGTTTATTAAGCCATTTTGCTCTGAATGCTGGCCAATATGAAAACAAATGTCTATGTATTTCTATTAATGTTTTCGTGTTTATTAATTATTGTCCATACATCCTGCATATGTGTGTGTGTGTGTATGTATGGATGTATTTCACATAAGGATTATAATGTCCATACTTTAAAAGAAAAATCTTGACAAATCAGGAGGCAAGAGATTATAGCCCACAGCTATGAAAATCACATGGCAGTTAGTCTCATGCCCTTCCAACATTCATTTCTGACTTCAAATTTATTATGAATTTTATGAGTGTATAAGGTTCAAAGAGAAGCAGCAATTTAAAAGCTGCCTGGAGAAAAACCAAATAAGATTTTTATGAAATACTTCTCTGAACAATCATGGACTAGAAGATATGTACATAAAGTGATTCTGGAAGTGTGGTGCGGAAGCAGCAGCATCAGCATCACTTGGGGGCTTGTTAGACAAGCCAGTTCTCCGGTCCCTCCCCAGGTGTACACAATCCGAGCCTGGGTATGGTGTCTAGCAGTCTGTCTGAAGCAACCCTACAAGTGATTCTGCTACACGCTCAGGTTTGAGAAGCAAGCTTCCAGTACAAGCTCTCACCCTCCTCACTTGAATGATCCCACATTCTGGGCTTTCCAGTTTCATACACACATACTGGCACTCTACACACCACATTCTGGGGAGGATTTGGAACATGACGAAGGGCTGCCAGTCCACGTGGAGCACACAACTGTGATTCACTGACATCAGTGATTTAATGGGGAGAGGAGGGAGATGATGGACCTAAAAACTCACATTTCCAGCTGGGGTCATGATTGATCATGATCAACATCAGTGGGGATGGTGAGCATCCCTCATCACAGCTGCCTGTAACAGTAAGTTGGAAGTGCCACAGTATTCTAGGACCTAAATAGGAAAGATAAGATATCATATTTAAAGCACTGAGTACCACTGTAGATTCAGTAAGTATGAGCATGATGATGTCTATTCAATTCCAAGTTCTTTAACATACTTTATTTCCAAATTATTCATGGTATTATCTGTGCTCTTCAAGCACACTTTAAAAAGTATATGGGCCTTTCCCGTCATTTCTGAGACTAGGTCACACTGCACATGGTAGCCACTATATGCCAAATGCTCCTGGCATACACATAGTGCCAGATTCTGTTCAGAAATCTGAACAGAATTTCAGATTCTGTTTTACTTAGACCTGGCACAAAAAGTGGTGTACATGTGAAAACTCTACCACAAGCCATACCAGAGCAATCCCCACTCATTAGAAAGTAAGGGCTATTAAAAGACAAAATCTATCCCTAATAAATTTTAAAGATCTCATTGGCTTTATTGAATGATTCATGAATCAGGCAGCATCCCATCTGGCAAACAAGAGGGAAGCTACGGAAAGGCAAGGGTTCTGAAAGGCAGGAGAAGGAAGTCAGAAACAAAAAAGGCAATTTCAGGCTTAGGTAAGCAGGCTGTGGGGGAAGGAAGGAGTCTGTGTGGGAGCTTACTTCATCTTCCTTTGGGGGATGGAGAGGACCCATGTGATAGATTACCTTGTTGGTGCCAACCAGAAAATTCTCAATTGATGGGCCAAGACTGAATTTTTAGGGGTGGTGAAAGCTTCAACAAGGTTAGGTATTAAGCCCTGGTTTTATGGCCTGGAGTAAGTGGTTTTATTTTGGTCCTGTGGTTTTCTTTTTATCAAGACTAAATACATTAATGAGGGTTTTCCTGGTGGCTCAGCATAAAGAATCCACCTTCTGGGCAGGAGACTTGGGTTTGATCCCTGTGTTGGGAAGATCCCTTGGAGAAGGAAATGGCAGCCCACCCCAGTATTCTTGCCTGGGAAATCCCATGGACAGAGGAGCCTGGCGGGCTACAATCCATGGGGTCACAAAAGAATCAGACACAACTTAGCAACTAAACAAAAACAAACAAATACATTAAGGAAAGGACAAGGATGATTGAAAACATGCAGTGTCTTAAAATCAGTAAGTTTGTTTTGTTATCAACATTTGGCCAGGACATTTACAAGATAGAGATATTAAAAGAAAAAAAATGTATACTGTTACCTAACATACATTTGCATTTAAAACATCTAGTTCTTAGGTAAGTAGATATCATTCGTGTTAATTGGGTTCAGGAAGGCTCTCCATTGCCAAAGACAAATCAATCATCTGCGGACAAGGCAGTGTATACCAATGACCTGTAGGTTGTGTTGGAATGTTAATGATTGTGAAAAGATTTTTGAAGGTGATAAGAGCTCGATTTGGAAAGGCATCCAGAGAATTGATTTTATATCATCCTTAGGGTCAAAAATTAAGGGGCTTTGTTTGGGGGGAAAAAAAAGTAATTTCACATTAGCAGTGGAGTAATTGTGGATATTTTCCATTGAGCAGAGAAGAGATAAAAAGTGAGTATCTGTTTATGGGAGTATATTTTTTAATAGCAATTGCTTCATTTTTACCATGCTATTTGAGTACTTTAGTGGTTAAAGTGGTGGACATTTTTTTATCATGAAATTATATGTGTGATATGCCTTTGACCTAGAAATCACAGGACTAATGGACTTCACATCTGTTTATTTTCAGTGAAATCTGAGTATTTTGACAGAAAAGACTGTTGATGAAGTTTTTGCATTCTGAACATATTAGGGAGATAAAATTATAGAAAAATAAAGGGCAGTAAGACTGGAAACACTTTTCCATTTATGGAAGGATTCAGAAGTAATTTTGAAACAAAGAGGAGTTGGGGAGGAAATTTCCTCCTTTGGCTCAATAACATAACCTTTTCTCTCCTTATTTTGATACTATGAATTCATTAGCTTTAACCTTGTCCTGGCCCCAGAGTAAAATCTATTGTTTTTAAAAGTGTGTGCCACAGAGGAGGAAAACACATATTTGATTTCATGGTGGCAAGCTTGCATTTCCTCAGGCTTTGCCATTCCAAGAAGAGCATAAGCTTTTTCATCTTAACTCTGATGCACCATCTTAATTTAAAATGTATGAGGTTTGCCCTGATGTGCTATTGCATCAGTTTCTGGTATCAACAAAATCAAAGCTCCTAGCTTTCAGACACAAAGGGATGGATTTTTGAATACCAGGTGAATTTTCACAAGTCAAGCTCCCAGCAAAACAAAAAAGACAAGATAGCTCTGTCCGAGGAAAAAAAAAAGGTAGACTCGCCTAAGAAAAGATGAAGTTTTATTTCTTGTCTTCCTGGCAGTAGCCCAGATGCTGGGCCATAATTATCATTCTAATTGTCATTTAGTATAGCAGTAATTCTCAAGTGTTCCTTGGAAATGAAACTCTTGAGAATCTTGTTAAAAGATAGGTTCTGATTCCCTAAACCTAGGGTGAGGCCTGAGATGCTGAATTTCCAAGAGCATGCAGATATGAAATGCTGCTGAGCCAGTGAACATGTTTCGTCACATTGGGTACCCAGGGCCTGTAGTATATTATGGGATATAGTCTTTTATACCATCTGCACAGAGGTTAGGCAAACGACGGCAAGAAGCCAGTTGAGGGCAGATTTTTTTTTTTTCCAGGACAATCTTTCTATACATGCAGTGTTTAATCAGAAAGAAAGTGTTTGTTGCCCAGTCGTGTCCGACTTTTTACGACCCCATGGACTGTAACCAGGCTCCTCTGTCTATCAAATTCTCCAGACAAGAATACTGGAGTGGGTCACCATTCCCTTCTCCAGGGACTCTTCCCAGCCCAGGGGTCAAACCCAGGTCTCCTGCATTGCAGGTAGATACCTTACCATTTGAGCACCTGGGAATACAATGTTTAGATCATGAAAATAGAAATTTCTTGGCTTCAATTTCCTCTTGTATAACTTGAAAGGCTTGGAAATTCCTCTTGGACCTGATATTTTAGGATTCCATTAAGTGCTACATAAATACTCTAAATGAATGAATGAGGGAATGAATAGATTTGGGGTTACCAGGATATTTCCAAGGGAGTGATAGCTTATTTTCTTCCAGTTATTACTGTAGAAAAGTCAGGGCACATTTGAGAAATTTTATTAGCTTTACATGAGGGAGAAATTGTGAAACAATGGTTTAAGAGAAAATATAATGGGTCAACGAAGCATCTTAAGGGTGAGTTTTAGGTTGGAGACTTTGGAATTTTAAGCTGAAATCAGTCTAAAAGGCTATGTGTTTGCAGAGAGGAGGGTGGTTGTCATTGTATATAATCATGACAGACAGTGAGTGACTATATTTCCAATTGTTAGCAAAGGTTATAATTTTGTTAGCTTTAATAAAGGATACAGTTAGGCTAGGGAATTCACCTGGATTAGGAGGGGAGTGAGGTCCTGAGGGACAGATAAAAGATGGTAGAATAATGGACTGTACATAATAAGGGTGTGTATATCCCTAGAGGACTGTTGCAGTAGGAAGAGTAGCCGGGAAGGGCTAGTGGTCAAAAAGTGGTTGAACATGAGATGACGGAAGGGTAACCATTATTAATAATGGCAAGGTCTAGGGTATGACTCCCTAAGTCATGTTACTTCTTTGCTCCCAGGTATTTTGAAGGTGATAAAGGTGTGACAGATAAAAACTGCGCTTACAACTTTGATGATTCTAATTGAGACCAGATTTAAAACTGACATAGATCTTCTGTGAATCCAGCACTTGACATGTACAAGTGTAAGTGACATGTAGTATTTGACACAGCAGCTTTGAAATTTCAGCCAAAAAGGTAATAAGTTAAATTTTAAACCCTGGAAAATTAGGTCAACCATATAACAACAATATTTAATAAGCAGCAGATGCTGTTTTGTCCAACTCTATTAGATTTTTGTGATGCAAAAATATCATAGGCCATGGACAGCATACACTTGCTGTGCTATGAAGAACTGAATGGATTCTCTGCTGTAACCTCACTACATCTTCTGTTAAATAAGCACGCATCGGGATAGGTGAAAGGTCATTGGAAATGTACACCAGCAGCATGACAATGTTTAATTCTTAGGTGGACATAGTAGCAAAAGTTAAAAATTTATATGCACAGAGTTAAAAAACAATATAGTCTATCTGGGGGTAATATTTGATGATTTCATACCAACACTTAATCTGCTATTAAATTCAATTCTTTCTCAGTGATGACCAGTCTTTGAATCAATGATTCATATTTACAAAGATGCACTGTACCCAAGCCATTATTACTGTCTCTGTGAAACTAGACACTTCAATAAGTCGCCATCTCTTAAAGTTTGGTAGGTTTATAGTTCAGATATATTGGAAAAGGGCAAAAATGTAGCTTGTTAACATATCTTGCCTTCATGAAACCCTCCCTAATTTAATGTTCTTTCAATCTGAGTTATTTATAAGATGTATAGATATAAATGTATATATATGTGTGTATGTGTGTATATTTATATATGTATGTATATATAGGGAGGAGTAAGAAAGAGATCCTATATATATAAATATAAATAATATACATAAAGCATATGTTAAATTTAGTAGTAACTGATTTTTGGAAAATATTGGATTTATCTCTAGGCACAAAGAAAATATATTGCTGCATAAGGGTATGTACCTTTGAACAACACTGGGATAAAGGATGATGGCCCCTCTTGCAATTGTAACCTCGTATAACTTTTAACTTCCAAAAAACTTAACTAACTGTGTGCTATTGACCAGAAGCCTTATCAATAACAGAGGATATTAGCACATTTTGTGTTGTATGCATCATATACTACATTCTTACAATAAAGGAAGTTAAAGAAACTGTTCAGAATGGCTGCAATCCAAAAGTCTACAAGCAATAAATGCTGGAGAGGGTGTGGAGAAAAGGGAACCCTCTTACACTGTTGGTGGGAATGCAAACTAGTACAGTCACTATGGAAAACAGTGCGGATATTCCTTAAAAAACTGGGAATAGAACTGCCTTATGATTCAGCAATCCCACTGCTGGGCATACACACTGAGGAAACCAGAATTGAAAGAGATACGTGTACCCCAATGTTCATCACAGCACTGTTTATAATAGCCAGGACATGGAAGCAACCTAGATGTCCATCAGCAGATGAATGGATAAGAAAGCAGTGGTACATATACACAATGGAGTATTACTCAGCCATTAAAAAGAATACATTTGAATCAGTTCTAATGAGGTGGATGAAACTGGAGCCTATTATACAGAGTGAAGTAAGCCAGAAAGAAAAACACCAATACAGTATACTAATGCATATATATGGAATTTAGAAAGATGGTAACAATAACCCTGTATACAAGATAGCAAAAGAGACACTGATGTATAGAACAGTCTTTTGGACTCTGGGAGAGGGAGAGGGTGGGATGATTTGGGAGAATGGCCTTGAAATGTGTATAATATCATATATGAAACGAGTTCCCAGTCCAGGTTCAATGCACGATACTGGATGATTGGGGCTGGTGTGCTGGGACGACCCAGAGGGATGGTATGGGGAGGGAGGAGGGTTCAGGATGGGGAACACATGTATACCTGTGGCAGATTCATTTTGATATATGGCAAATCCAATACAATATTTTAAAGTCAAACAAAAAAAATTTAAAAAAAAAACCCAGCTTATACCAAAAAAAAAAAGAAACTATTAAGGAAATCATAAGGAAGAGAAAATGCATTTATAATACTTATATGTGTCTATTGTAAAAAATCCACATAGGAGTGGACCCCGCCCCCACCCCAGTTCAAACCATGTTGTTCAAGGGTCAACTGTGTATAAAATAAACCACATATGAATTTTTAACAGAACTTCTTTTCCGAGATGTTAGAAATGATCAATTTACCTAGCACTTGCTCCCTTGTCAGTTATTAGCACGGAAGACGAATTGGTTTGAACTTCAAAGCAGTGATATTGACAGCCTACATACAGAGAGCTAGAAACGGTGTAGTAAAAGGTGTGGATTTTAGAATTAGACCACCTGAGTTCAAAACTTGCCCTGTGGCTCTATGCTGCCCAGTTTCCTCAGCAGTCAATGACAGAAAAGACTCTGTGGGGAAGGGAAGAATGAGACAAATTGCGAAGTAGGATTGACATAAATACACTTGTTGTTCAGTCACCCAGTTGTGTCTGACTCTTTGCTACCCCATGAACTGTAGGGCGCCAGGCCTCCTGTCCCTCACCATCTCCCAGAGTGTGCCCAAGTTCATATCCATTGCATAGGTGATGGCTTCCAGCCATCTCATCCTTTGATGCCCTCTTCTCCTTCTGCCCTCAATCTTTCCCAGCATCAATGACTTTTCCAGTGAGTCAGCTATTCTCATCAGGTAACCAAAATACTGGAGCTTCAGCTTCAGCATCAGTCCTTCCAGTGACTATTCAGGATTCCTTTCCCTTAAGATTGATTGGTGTGATCTCCTTGCTGTCCAAGGGACTTTCGGAAGTCTTCTCCAACACCACAGTTTGAAGGCATCAATTCTTTGACGTTCCGCCTTCTTTATGGTTCAACTCTCACAACCTTATATGACCACTGGGAAAACATAGCCTTGACTATACAGACCTTTGTTAGTAGAGTAATGTCTCTGCTTTTCAACATACTGTCTAAGTTTATCATAGCTTTCCTTCCAAGAAGCAATTGTCTTTTGATTTCATGGGTGGAGTCACCATCTGCAGTGATTTTAGAGCCTAAGAAGAGGAAATCTGTTCCTACTTCACCTTTTCTCCTTCTATTTTCCATGAAGTAATGGGGCTGGATGCTATGATCTTGGTTTTGTTTTGTTTTTAATAAAAGCTGCTATATAACACAGGGAGTTCAGCTCGATGCTTCTTCGATGACCTAGAGGGGTAGGATGGGGTTGAGGGAGGTCTTTTAAGAGAGAGAGGGGATATGTGTATACATAAAGCTGCTTCATTTCATTGTACAGCAGAAATGAATACAACATTGCAACACAATTATTCTCCAATTTAAAGACAAAGGAAAAATAAAACAAACACCTTCTTTGGAGCAGTTATGAGGGTTGTAATGGATAAACAGAGATTGGTACAGTGCTTGACACTGTGAATCAGAGCTGAACCTTACTCTATCAAGCTGCCCTCATATTTAAGATGCTGTATATCCTACCACACTGTGCATAGAGTGGGATCCCTCCTGTCATGAGGCATCATTCCAACCTTCAAAGAAATCACTCTCCAGTGGAAAAAAATAAGTTCAACTCTCACACACATGAAGATATATTTACTATACACTTCTGTGTAGTGGGCAGTGCCCTGACTGCTTGGGGTACCCAGTGAACAGGACAGACCAGACCTTCAACATAGGGCACTCACACACTGATTCCTTCACTCCTTGCCCTTGACACAATTATAGCTTACACTGACTGCTGCTGCTGCTGCTGCAAATTGCTTCAGTTGTGTCCGACTCTGTGCCCATACACGGCAGCCCACCAGGCTCCCCCATCCCTGGGATTCTCCAGGCAAGGACACTGGAGTGGGTTACCATTTCCTTCTCCAATGCATGAGAGTGAAAAGTGAAAGAGAGGTCACTCAGTCGTGTCTGAGTGTCTTAGTGAGCCCATGGACTGCAGCCCACGAGGCTCCTCCATCCATGGGGTTTTCCAGGCAAGAGGAATGGAGTGGGGTGCCATTGCTCTCTCCCTTACACTGACTGTGCTTCCTAAAACATCACAAGTAAAGTAGTCTCTCTCCCTCAATTATGTGTTTATTATATCTTGAGAACAAAGATGTCAGGCAGGCGTCTCTTACTAAAAGGTGCAAATCAGTCCTGACAAAATGACTTGAGATAAGATTTTCTATGAATATATATTTATGATAGTTGCATATTACTTTTTTTTTTTAAAAATGCCTTTTAAAATTTGTAGCATTGCTGCTGTTTGATAAATTTATTGTGGAATTAAACCAGAAAGACTTGAGGTTGTCCTTAATGGGCAAAACCAAATACGGAGGGAGCCTGTTCTGTCAGCTCATATTAAAATGTCAAGAGCGCTAACGGAGGCTCCTCTCAAGGACTGAATTGAACATATTTGAGAAAACAGCATCACTGGGACAGAGGAATTACTCAGACTTCACTGAGGTCCCTAGGGCATCGCAAACAGCATCCCCAAAAGAAAGTGAAAGTGCCCTTAGAGGAGAGATTAGTGTCATGACAAAACTGTGCATTGTCTGAAGTGAGTGACCTATAGCAAACATAAAGAAAGTTACGTGTGATGTTATGCTTTCCAGGAAAGCATTTACGGGGAACAGGAATTGTGCAAATCTCTATGAGAATGCGGTCTATAAAACTGATTGTGTTTTTGCAAGTTATTCCATCTGTAAGCAATGTGCATGAAATAGGTTTTGTTAAAATAAAGGAAATTGAATTCAAAGTGCTCCCTAAAAACTATCCTATCAGCATGAACACCAGCCTAGAAACTGGATGCAGTCACCTCCCATATTTCATATTTAAACTTTCCCCAATATCTGAAAATGTTATTAAAATTCATGAGTCTGTCTACCCAAGCTGTAAGTGTGTATTATTTTAAAACTTTTCAAGTCATTTGGCAGACAAGGTATGATAAGCATAGGCTGGATGGTGCAGTTGTATGGATTATATGCAGGGGTATTACATTTTACTCAAGTCATTGCATAGAAATTCGGGAATGGCAAAATTATCTTTAAAATGGCTGACAGATCAAAAGAGACTCTAGCCAAAATTCTGAGAAGTTCTAGTGAAGAGCATTGAGTTGTATTTGGAAGAAAAATGGTTTGCTCAAAAGACTTTCGTAGTGTTTGCTTTTCAGGATTCAATAGAAGAGTTACTATGGCTGTTGTTCGTTGTCTCCCACTGGGCCTTTAAGAGAGTTATACCATTGGGAATAAATTATCCTTACCTACAGCATAGGCAAGGCCTTTTCTAGCTGTTTGTAATTACATTAAACATAAAGAGTAGACTTACAAAAAAAAAGACAAAGGAACGTACAAACAGCTTTTTGTGGTTGTTTAATCACTAAATTTAAATTGTGGTGCTGGAGAAGACTCTTGAGAGTCCCTTGGACTGCATGGAGTTCATACTAGTCAACCCTGACTATTCATTGGAAGGACTGATGTTGAAGCTCCAATACTGATGCGAAAAGCTGACTCATTGGAAAGACCCTGATGCTGGGAAAGACTGAGGGCAGAAGGAAAAGGGGGCAATGGAGGATGAGGTGGTTGGATAGCATCACTGACTCAACAGACATGAGTTTGAGTAAACTTCAGGAGATAGTGAAGGACAGGGAGGGTCACAAAGAGACATGAATCAGTGATTAAACAACAACAAAAGTTGCTAAGTCATGTCCGACTCTTTTGAGACCCCGTAGACTGTAGCCTGCCAGGCTCCTCTGTCCGTGGGATTTCCCAGGCAAGAGTACTGGAATGGGTTGTCATTTCCTTCTCCAGGATATCTTCCCCACCCATGCATCGAACCCATGACTCCTGCAATGGCAGGCAGACTCTTTACCACTGAGCCACCAGGGAAGCTGCACACAAACAGCTATAGTTTCTTAAAATATAAAATAGAATAGCTGTATCTACTTTCTAAAGGTGGTGGTAGAAAATAGGCTTGATTTTTCTTGAATGCTGCTCACTTTTCTTTTAATTCTTAATAATTTTTATCTTGAAGTGTGTAAAAAAAATAACAGACAAGTACAGTGAGAAACATAAAGAAGCCGTGTGGAATCTTCCCTGGTGATCCAGGGCTTAAGACTCCTCACTTCCAATGCAGGGGTCACAGGTTCAATCCTTGCTCGGGGAACCAAGATACCGCCTCAAAGAAAAGACAAGAAAAGAACCCCTGTGTATCCATCACACTACTGCATCTCACTTCACTTTTCTTGAACTTTACTGAATCTTGGGCATTTTTTTTGTTTGCTTTTCAGTCAGACACTGTCCAGACATCTGCCTCCTGAAGCAGGTGTCTCCTCCTACCTCATCACACTCTCCAGGGCCACCTCAGTCCTGGACTCCATTAACTGGTTCTGCTCCCCATTCCTGGGAAATGAGCCACATCCAGAGATGCAAAGCTTTCCTATCTGTCCAAGCCAGAGAGAAGGGAAAATTGAAATGTTCAATAAAAGGGAGCTGAGGTTTCTTATTCTGTTTTATTGTTTCATGTTGGTTTACGAGAGAGTTCCACTGGCGAGTCTTACAAATTTTGTAAATGTAGTAGTAATAGAAATCTGGGAGACATGGAAAACATAGGTAAACAAAGGCAAAGTCACTCTTGAACGTTTTCTCCACCTAAACTTCCAGCTTCATTTCTCTACCTCCTTGTAAGTATCCTCCATGTAAACAAACTCATCTTTTGGTAATTACACACCTTGGAATTTCATACCTCTCTTAATGATCGTCTTCCCAGTAGTCTATGTTCTATCTCCTCTTCACTTTCTGAATGAATGATTGATTAAGGTGTTTCTCTTTAGGATGTTTTAATAGGTAGTGTACTAGATTTTAAAATTATCTCCATAATCTGTTCTGTTTTATTGTTTTTTGCCCCTTTTTATAATTATTTAGGAAAGTGTATTTTAAGTTTCTAAGTAATTGAAATTTTAGTTTAAACTTGTTATTATCGCAGCTACTTTTCATGCTAAATAAAGAATATAAAAGAGAAAATTAAATAACATATTTATCATCATTTTGTGTACATATTGTCTTTTATCATCATTTTATCTCTCATTATTATATCTCTCATATATTATCTCTCATTTTGCTTACAAAATATGAACTTTTAAAAAATGCTTTTCTCTATCTCTTGCTTTGTTTGCTAATCACCTAATCTATTTGGATGTGGACAATCTGCTATTGTTTCTACTGTTAGTAACATAGATACTTCCAAAATAAAATTTCTATGTCTAATTGTCAAATAACTTTTGACAAACATTTACGGAAGGAAAAGTGATGATATGAAAAATAGTATATCTGGTGGACAAAACTTGGTAATTTAACCATGAATAATAAATTCATCTGTAGAAGACAAAGAAACACCTGGGAGAGAAATAATAATTTATAGTATGGTAGAAGAAAATTTGTTCTGATAAAAATAATCTAAGTTTAGCAACTAAAAGTTTTATATCCACTAGACCAATTTAGTATCACCATTTACTTAGTATGCATTTTGACTACCATATTGTAAAATATGTTATTCTGCATGAACTGTGAAACTGTATCATCATCATCATCACTTATTTAGTATTCACTGTGCCTACCATATTGTAAAATGTTATTCTGCATGAGCTATGAAACAATATCTCCAAAGTCAGACATCTGTGTATGGAACAAGAAATAGATTTTGAATTTAACCTACTTAAATTAATGCTGACTTTATTTAACCCCTCCTAGAGTAGCTTCTGGGAGAAGGCAGTGACACCCCACTCCAGTACTTTTGCCTGGAAAATCCCATGGACTGAGGGGCCTGGTGGGCTGCAGTCCATGGGGTTGCTAGGAGTCAGACACAACTGAGAGACTTCACTTTCAATTTTCACTTTCACGCATTGGAGAAGGAAATGGCAACCCACTCCAATGTTCTTGCCTGGAGACTCCCAGGGACGAGGGAGCCTGGTAGGCTGCCGTCTATGGGGTCGCACAGAGTCAGACACGACTGAAGCGACTTAGTCGCAGCAGCAGCAGTAGAGTAGCTTCTTTGGAGAAGGCAATGGCACCCCACTCCAGTACTCTTGTCTGGAAAATCCCATTTATGGAGGAGCCTGGTAGGCTGCAGTCTATGGGGTTGCTAAGAGTTGGACACAACTGAGCGACTTCACTTTCCCTTTTCCCTTTCATGCATTGGAGAAGGAAATGGCAACCCACTCCAGTGTTCTTGCCTGGAGAATCCCAGGGACGAAGGAGCCTGGTGGGCTGCCGTCTATGGGGTCACACAGAGTCAGACATGACTGAAGCGACTTAGCAGCAGCAGTAGCAGCAGAGTAGCTTCTTATATGTGTAATTCCTACTTTGTATTTGAATTTTTTGAAGCACAGAAAATCATGAGGTTTATAAAGGAGATAGAATGGGAGAAAATATTTGCAAATTATATATCTGATAAGGGATTTAAATTTGGAATAAAAAAAGAATTCTAACACCTTTGGCAATAAAAACACAAATAGTTATTGCAAAATTGGCAGAGGACTTGAATAGACATTTTTTCAAAAAATATACATAAATGGCCAATATAAAAGATGTTCAACACTATTATCCATTATTAAAATGCGTATCAAATCACAATGAGATACCTATTCCTACCCATTAATTTACTATAATCAAAAATATAAATAATAACAAGTTTTGGCAAGGAAAAAAAAAATAGCCAAATCAGAAACCTCACGCATGGGTGGCAGGAATGTAAAATGGTGCAATTGCTATGAACAAGTTTGATATTTTCTCAAAAGGGTACAGAATTACCATCTGAGACCCAGCAATTCCATTCTTAAGAGAAATAAAAATATATATGATCACTTAAAAATTTGTACATGAATGCTCATCTCTCCCAGGAGCATAAAAGAATCCATAGTAGCTAAAGTGTGGAAAGAAAGAGACTGTCACCTCAAGTGGATAAATAAAGGTGGTACATCTGTACAATGGAATATTATTCAATCATAAATAGGAGTGAAGACCTGGTATACATTGCAACATGGACGGACTTTGTACCCATTATTCTAAGGTGAAGGATCTAATCATAAAAGACATATTACATGTTTCTATTTATATGAAAAGGCAAACCTATAGGAACAGAAAGTAGACTAGTGGTTGCCTTGAAGGAGATGGCAACCCACTCCAGTGTTCTTGCCTAGGAAATCCTATGGACAGAGGAATTTGGAAGGTGACAGTCCCCATGGGGTCACAAGGAGGTTGGACACAATTCAGTAACTAAACAGAAACAATGAGCTAGTAGTTGGGGAATCATGGAGAGACTGGGAGAAAATCAGAGTGACTGCGATTGTAAGTGGAGTTTGTTTTTGAGATGATGACTATTTTCTAAAATTGGTTGTGATCATTGCATAATGGTGGATATAGTACTCCATATCACTGAATTATACACTTTAGATAAGCGACTTGCATGGTACATGAATTATGTCTTACTAAAACTGTCTTACAAACATGATAAAACACTAAAGCAAACAAACAAAAACGTGAACAGGAGTATTCTAACCAGTATTTTATTAGTTTACAGATCTCTAATGGGGGTGAATAAAACAGAAAAGGGTGAGGTCTCCATAAGATGTTGCACTGATTATGTCTAAAATTTTATATATTCAGTTTAATGATTCTCCAAAAAGGATATTTTCCGCTTTTTCTGGAAAATACATACATTTCAAAATTTCTCCTAACTTGATAATATAGAATTGCTAATAAGTATTCTTGCCTGGAGAATTCCGTGTACAGAGGAGCCTGTCGGGCTGCAGTGCATGGGGTCACAGAGTCAGAAATGACTGAGCGACTTTCATGTTTTCTTTTAAACAAGGAATACGATCCATTATCACATATGTACTTAACCTTGAAATTCCTCTGATTGAATTGCTTCAAGAATGCTTTTATCCTTACAGTTTCATTTCAAGATCTAAATTTATTTTTAGGATCTTTTACCTATCATTTTGGGCTTCCCTGGTGGCTCAGAGGTTAAAGCATTTGCCTCCAATGCGGGAGACCTGGGTTTGATCCCTGGGTCGGGAAGATCCCCTGGAGAAGGAAATGGTAACCCACTCCAGTATTCTTGCCTGGAGAATCCCATGGATGGAGGAGCCTGGTGGGCTATGGTCCACGGGGTCGCAGAGTCAGATAGGACTGAGCGACTTCACTTTCACCTTCCATCATTTTAGTTCCGCGTTTCTGACTCCTCCAGAATATTTCAATTTTAATACCTTAATTCAATATTCCTTAGCTAAGTAAATCCACATGCTATGTGGAATTAATTTTCCCACCTAGCTTATAATCTAAAATTAAGCAAATTCCTCTGCATTCCAATTCCTTCTCACACTTCCCAAATCAATCATCAGGAATTATGAAGTCTCCTTTGACAATTGTCCTAGTTTTCTACTCTGATATATGCAATGTCTGAACTCCAATCCAGTTTGGATTTTTCTATTTAATACCTGTATGATGTTAGCATGTTACTTAAACTATTTGAGTCTCAATGGACTAGAGAAGAAAGTCATTTATTTGATTTTAATGATGCTGTTAGGAAGACTAAGTGATATACCAGTTGTTTGTCAGTCACCACTTTGAAAGAAAATACTATCACCTTTTTACAGAAATGATTACATGCAGCATTTAATTCTTCCATCTATAAGTGCAAAATCAATGATTCTCTATTTGACTTGAAAATAACAGTCACACAAATTCATAAGGAGAAAAAGACCAGGATGCAATCAGAGTATCTAAAATAATCTAAGGATCAGTGAGGTTACACAATATTTTAAAGCAATACATATATGAGTGTAAGGACACAGTTTTCAAATACATCACTGTTATGTCACTGAGAAAGGTAGAATGATTTTCTAACTAATCAGAGATTAAATCTGTACTTGCGAGAGTGCTAATTTGCTTCAGTTGTGTCTGACAATTTGCCAACCCTGTGGCTTGTGGCCCAGCAGGCTTCTCCGTCCATGGGATTCTCCAGGCAAGAATACTGGAGTGGGTTGCCATGCCCTCCTCCAGGGGATCTTCCCAACCCAGGGATTGAACTTGCTTCTCTTAGTCTCCTGCATTGGCAGGTGGATTCTTTACCACTCTTGCAATCTGGGAAGCTTTAAATCCATACTTATATTTATCAGTAATAATAATATTGTTTAATACTTACGTAGTATATACCATTTGCCACTCTGTATTCTAAATGTTTTATATTTTGCTATTTTACTCTATCTCCAGGACACCTTGCAGTTTAATGAGCTCTCTGTAAGGTCATTTAATAATGGTAAATGGAGAATAATGAGGTAAGACTATGAAAGAATATATAAAAAAAAAACAGTATTTGGGGAAAATAATATACAATTTAAAAGATAAATACATTTTTAAAAATGTAGCCCAACTTTTCAGATGGAAATTTCTATTTTTGGCTTTCTAATCAACATCTGAATTACATGTTACTAGCGAAACTAAGTATGCCTAGGTAGGTGTGTAGTGTACCTTATACATACAGTTTAATTCATACCTACCTTTTACCACTGCTAATTGTAGAATATCTCTTTCTCCATAAAGTATATTTGTTTGTATAGACTGAAAAGAGGAGCAGTTGCCCTATCTTTTAAAATATTTATTCATGTTGAAATACAGCTTATCTATCAATTAAACTTGGTCCAGTGGTTGAGCTGCTAGTTTCAACTTAATTCCCTCATTTGTTCCCCTTTTATTCAAGCAAAGTGCCATTTAATTTATGGCTTCTTTTCTCTCCCTCCAGCCTAAGCTTCTTAGAAAATAAATGAGGCTATAAGTCCTCATTTAGCCCTTCTTAGTCCTGTTGATTCAAGCTGAGGATTTGAATCTTGTCAGTCATTCACCAAGTTACTCCTTTAGGTCATCATGTGCTCCTTCTGCTGTATCTATGGGTTTTTTGTTTTTTTTTTTTTCCTGGCAGAAAGTTGCAAGAGTGTTTGTATAGGAATCTTGACATTGGAGCAGACATATAGTTTTAATCAGAATGAGGGTCCTAGAACCCCATGGAGTTTATACACACTTTGGCACCTGTGAGATTACCTGGAAATAACTGGAGACTGGAGTGAGGTCCCTAAGCCTTCTTTCAGCCATCATTAATCTGCTCGGTTTGGACAATGTGTTTAGGGGCCTCTGTTCTATTGTTCACCCACTGGATGGGTATGTTAGCCAATGGTGCCAATGTGCTCCATGTAATTTTTCCCCTTGGCATGGTTTTTGATTTAGGCAAATATTAATATAGGGTCTGTTTAAATTCCTGTAGACAGAGAAAATATACAATGTTAGAATTCTTAGCTAACAAGGGATACTGCCAAATGATAAAATATTAATCCTATTACTTTGTATGCAGATATCCGAGAACTAGAAGCAATTACCCTGACTCTAATTGCTTCATAGATGAATACAATTATGATGTTACACTCATTCTGTCTGTATTCTCAGTATAAAATAACATCCACATAAGACAGTCAGAAATTTCATTTAAAAGTAAACCTTACCAATGTGAAATATATTAAGGCAATAAACCAAGAGATTAAACTTTCATAAACAGTAAGAGCTCATTGTTTTGTAAATGAGTGTATAATAATATCTTTGCAGCTCAAATGAAACCGTAAAACTGACTGGGGGCTTCACATTTTTCTGCAAACTTTTGATTTATCTTTTTAATCTGTTCTTAGCATTGTATAGCAATTAAACATTGAAAATGGGCTCTAGACTTCTTGCCACATTGCTCTTCTCCCATTTCACTTCTGTCATTTCTTTTATAATGACAAGCAATTTAGAGGAACAAGAAACAATTAAAATGTAAGTAGCTCCTGCTGTTACAGGTGTTTTCTACTAATGAATAAAAACGACTAGCATTATAGAAAGGTGGGATTTAAGGAAAAATCTCTCCTAGGGGTTAGCTTTTTTAAAACCTGTGGGCAAAATGCAGAAATTAAATACAGGCTTCCAGGTAATAGTAGTAGAAGGGATTTTGATAAATAAGAGTTAGTTGTTGAAAGTAGTACTCATGTTTGTAGGGGGGTCAAATGAAATTGCTTTTCTAATATAGTTCTCAAACTTTAGTGTACATTGGAATCACCTGGAAAGCTGGTTAAGCCACACTCTCACGAGCTCCACCCCATTGTTACTATTCAGTAAGATTGGAATGGAACCAAGAATTCATATTTTAGCATGTTTGCAGATCTGAGAGCTTTCCTGATAGCTCAGTTGGTACAGAATCTGCCTGCAATGCAGGAGACCTGGGTTGGGAAGATCCCCTGGAAATGAGAAAGGCTACCCACTCCAGTATTCTGGCTAGAGACTTCCATGGACTTATAGTCCACTGGGTCCCAAAGAGTCCGACAGGACTAAGTGACTTTCACTTTCACTTTTCAGGTCCTGAGACCACATTTTGAGAATCATTAGTTTAACGTAACACAGTAGCTTTTGTATTCTTTTGTCCCACTTCCCCTCAAAAAAACCCAGAAATTCTTGACAGGAATACTTTGAATGTCATGATCATGTGACCCTTGTATGTGGTAGACTCAATTAACAGGAGACTCAATTGTTATATAGAGATTTACAGATGATCCAATGATTCACTAAAGCCATACAGGTGAACCATGCTGGAAACCCAAAAGGATCACCCTTCTAATTCAGTCCCCTGCTCTTTTCAATAAGTTGTGCTCATTCAAAGCAGTTCCTGGAATATTGTTGTTTTTGTTATTCAGTGGCTAGGTCATGTGTGATTCTTTGCAACCCCATGGACTGCAGCATGCCAGGCTTCCCTGTCCTCCACTATCTCCCTGAGTTTGCTCAAACTCATGTCAGTGATGCTATCTAATCATTTCATCCTCTGTTACCCTCTTCTTCTTTTGCCTTTGATCTTTCCCAGCAACAGGGTCTTTTCCAATGAGTCGGAATATTGATCATTCCATGAGATGGAATATTGACCAATCTCCTAAAGGTAACAGCTTAAGGAAATACAATTCTGCTTTTAATTATAAGTCTAACTTAATGCAGAGGATATGGGTGACTCAAACAGCAAGGTTGTTATGAAATTAAATGTGCCACTAAGACAAGCTTCACTTTTTTTTAAATTGAAGTGAAATTGATTTACCATGTTGTGTGTGTGTGTATATGTACATACACATATATACACAGATATATGTGTATTCTTTTTCAGGTTTTTTGTGTTATAGGTTATTGAAAGATATTGAATATAGTTTCTTGTGCTATATAGTAGGTCCTTGTTGTATTTTATGTCCTCCCCCCCCCCCCACAAAAAACCGCCCCCCGGATTCTCCAGGCAAGAACAGTATATCTCCCCCAATGTATAAAGTAAAAATGAAGCAGCACCTTAAAAGGGGTGCCATTATATAAAAATATGTGTAATCTCAAACTCCTGACTTATCTTTCTCTCACATTTCCCCTCTCGGTAACCTTAAATTTTTTCCTATAAGTCTTTCTGTTTTGTAAATAAGTTAATTTGTATCTTTTTCTTTTCAATTCCACATATAAGTGATATCATATGATATTTGTCTTTCTCTTCCTAAGTTACCTCATTTAAAATGATAATCTCTAGGTCCTTCATGTTGCTGCAAATGGCATTAGCTCATACTTTTTTATGGTTGAGTTATATTCCATTATACACACACACACACGTGTATACCCATATGGCTGGATCATATAACTCTATATTTTGGCTGCACCAATTTACATTCCCACGAAGCTTCACTTTCCTGAGTCCCCTCATGTCTGTAAATACAACAGGGGTGAAACATTTACTTGCTTTATAAAACCTCTGCATCGAATGAGAATGTAATATACAATTTAAAGCTCTATCTGTATGTTCCAAGGAAGAAACAAAAATTTAGAACATTTTCATCCTAATCTTTAACATTATGCAAAATGTGCTTTTCATAAAAATCACTGTTGTTTTGTTTTGTATTTATACCAGTCACTGAGAGAAAACAAAAAGGAGGCTCTTAGTGAATGTTAATAGAGACACAGAAACAAAGAAAGGAAAAAAGGTTATGTAAATTCCAAGAGTTTGCCTGATGTTTAAGCTGTGCAAACAATAACTCCTCTGTTTGATGTGGTTTCAACAAGGGTCTTCTATCCCAAACAACTCTCTCTCAAACAATGTGTTCAATAACTAAATTCCCTACAACATGAACCAACATCTTTCATGTAATAATTAAAGTCTTAATCCCTATCAATAACTGTGTCTCCCACAATCCAGGCTTTGAACTTACGAGTATTTATAATGAAACACATGTGATTACACAGAACTTCTCTGGTGAGGAGGTTTTGTTGCAGAAACTATGACATTGCATGAATTCATTTGATATATATCAAATGAGCACCTACTATATATTGAAGCAGACACTCCTCGTGGGTCTTGAGCTTCTTCAATGAATGTAACCAAACAGCCCAGATCCTTTCTTTCTAAGCTTCCTGTTTGGGGCAAGACTGGGGAAATCATCAGTAAGAAGGAACATCACTATTGGAAAAAGGGCTCGGTTAGAAGATATTTGCAGTGAGGCCGGTGAGGGATAGGGAAGCCTGGCGTGCTGCAGTCCGTAAGATTGCGAACAGTGGGATGGGACTTGGTGTCTGCAACAGGTGAGAAATGAGGGGACCCTAGTCACAGTGTGGGCTGCCGAGCTAATGAAGAGTGGCTGAATTCTGTACATGCCCTGAAAGCATTAACAAAGGGATTTATGGATGGGTAGGATAGAGGCGGTGAGTGCAAGAGAATAGGGGAGTGTGTGAAGACAGGAGAAAGTAGACATTTATCCATTTTAAAAGGAAAAGATGGATTGCGCTGGAGAACAAAATGGCAAACCACTCCAGTATTCTTGGCTGGAGAATTCCATGGACGTAGGAGGCTGGCAGGCTACAGTCCATGGGGTCACATAGAGTCAGACATGACTAAGTGACTAACACACACGATAGGTCCTACAACTCTGAGCAATCCTCAATCTTCTGACTATGCTACAAATATGCCCACTCAATCCTTCCCACGCCTCACAACTAAATAGGACATGTTCTCACTTGAGTCAGATGGCTACAGTTCCTTGTGCTGCAAAAAAAAAAAAAAAAAACGATAGTTCCTAGAATCATTTTCAATTTCAGGAATCAGAGGCTAAGTTTATAAGACATAGACAGTGGTTGATTGTCTTCATTTCAAATAGAACGTCCTTTAAAATCAATTTACATAATTAACAGCTCTTATTTAAAACCTTTTGACTTTAGGAGTAAGTGAGTGAAGTCACTCAGTCCTGTCCAGCTCTTTGTGACCCCATGGACTGTAGCCCACCAGGCTCCTCCATCCATGGGTTTCTCCAGGCAAGAATACAAGAGTGGGTTGCCATTTCCTTCTCCAGGGGATCTTCCCCACCCAGGGATCGAACCCAGGTCTCCCACATTGCAGACAGACGCTTTAACCTCTGAGCCACCAAGGAAGATTGACTTTAGGGGCATGGCATAAAATGCTAATGTCTTTGGCTTCCAGTAGTTTGGGGGTACAGTTTAAAATATCTTGGCATTAATGTGTCTAGCTTTTGACTTCTGGGTCTTGGTGTTCACAGTGCTACACATTCTCTGGGTAAGAACTGGAGTTTTGTTCCCTTAGTTGTTATTGCAAGGGGGCCACGATGTCATGAGTGGGCAGTGATAACACCCTTCTCCCTACCCTTGAAGCCCACCTTGCACTTGGGTCTCAGGGAAGTTCCAGGTTTTACTACATCTCTGTGGAGAAAAAAGCTGCTCAACTTGTACTAGCGTCCCTTATCTCTTCCTCTACCTCTGATACATTCCTTAGGGCCAGACTCAGTGTAGACACTCAGCTGGCCTCCGAATTCCTGGTTTTCCCCAGATACCTTTCCACAAAACTGATCTTGAAGATAGTACTTCCTCTGTCTTCAAGCTTATCACTCTGGCTAGTGACCAACAGTGTTTCCATCAGACACAACCAAAGTTTGAATCCTTCTTTAAGCTCAGCAGGCACTCTCAGGACAAGACTGTTTTTGTCTTAAAAAGGAAAAGAACTTTTTTGTAGAAACTTCTTGGGACTAAACTCCTGAATGCTGTGTTGAGTTGAGTTGAGTTTCACTGTATTTTCATCTATCCACCTTTCTATCACTTTAAACATTCTTTGAAATGTAGTTGATTTACAGTGCCATGTTAGTTTCAGGTATACTGCACAGCAGCTTCTGTTATATACATGTATGTGTGTGTGTGTGTGTGTGTATGTATATACATATAGGACCTCCCAGGTGGTGCTAGTGGTAAAGAACCTGCCTGCCAATTGGTAAGAGACATGAGACGCAGGTTTGATCCCTGGGTCATGAAGACCCCCTGGAGGAAGGCACAACAACCTACTCCAGTGTTCTTGCCCAGAGAATCCCATGGAGAGAGGATCCTGGTGGACTATAGTTGCAAAGAGTCCATAAGGTTGCAAAGAGTCAGATACAATTGAAGTGATTTAGCAGCAGCAGCAGCAGAAATATACTAGTTCCCTGTACTATACAGTAGGCCCTTCCTGGTTATCTGTTTTATATATGCATGATAAGTTGTGCTAAGTCGCTTCAGTCACATCTGACCCTGGGCGACCCTATGGACTGCAGCCCACCAGGCCCCTTTGTCCATGGGATTCTCCAGGCAAGAATACTGGAGTGGGTTGCAGCCCTCCTCCAGGGGACCTTCCCAACCCAGGGATCGAAGCCGCATGTCTTACATTTAACCTGCTTTGGCAGGTGGGTTGTTTTTGTTTTTTTTTTTTTTTTTTTTTACCACTAGCACCACCTGGGAACCCCTGTTTTAAATATAGTAATATGTATATGTTAACCCCAACTTCCTAAATTATCCATTGCTTTTGTACATTGAATGTAGAACCTCACCCTTGAGTTCTTGGTTGTCCTGGATTTTCACACAGACTCACATGAAATAATAGACCTTCAAGCCCATATGTTAACTTGAAACTGATTTAGAATGGTTTCCGTCCTGGTTTTAAGATTGTTTTTATTTGAATGTGACTGCTTTGGGGAGGTTCATTGACACTCTGACTGGCTTTGAAATTCAGATAATAAGAGATGACATTTCCTCAGGGGAGAGCTAAAACAAGTTGATAAATTGTTATTGTGCTACCTTTCAGAGGATGACCTATAATTAAACCACATGCTCACAAAAAGGCAATTACAGAAATGTGATGGATCTGACTCAACCTCTTGAAATCAAAGAAGTTCAGAATTAACTTCCAAAGCCCGAAGTAAAGTGTGCGATATTGAGTATTGTAGAAGTAAATTTTGCTCTTGGGGATAACATCTGATGCCTGGATCTGAAAAAAATACCATAGCAGGTTATATAACAAAAGCTACAGGTTGCTTTAAGTTTTCATTTGTCTTGTTAAGATGCGTAGGTGTAGTTTCCTATTTATATACTTATAATAAGAAAAAAAGGTTTTATAACCAATTTGTTTAATGCTGTATCTGTTTGTATAGATCTGAACTTGACTGCATGGTCATAGTCAAACCAATGGAGAAGAAATGCCTCCTCTTTTCCTAAGCACTGAAGATTTATGTATTTGACTTTGAAGTCAACAACTGTGTAGCGTTTAGTGCCAAATCAAATGCAACATCAAATTACCTTGTATTCATTTAAGTGAATTTGCAGATTTATGGCAGACTGGCACAGATCCAGAGAGCTAGGGACAGGACAATCACAGCAGATGATTGTAAGGAATGAAAATGAAGTAAATATCTGGGAATTAATTACCTGTAGGGTTAAGGTTCATTCCTAGAAAGAGTCAGGAGCAATTTATTTTGCAATCAATTTGCAAGCACCCGGAGTGTAACAAAGTGGCAGATAACATGGACTCTTCAAAAACAAGCCACGCCAAACAAAACTAATTTCCCTCTTTGACAAAGTGACTGATCCTGTAGACTGGAAGACTTACTGGTTACAGCCCAGTTTGACCTTTGCATAGTTATCAGTGCTATTTCACATGGAATGGTCATTGACAAGCTTGCAAAAAATCGCTTGAATGGAATAATAATCAGGTGGGTATTGAACTGGTTGGAAAAATGTTCCTGGGCTGTTCAATAAAAAGTATCAGGACAAGTTTCTGATTATTTAGTAGTTTACACAGATTTAATTGTGAATCTATTATTGATTTCATTTGTTTGTTTTATTTTGCTTTAAATAAACAGCTTCATGAGAGAACATAAAATATGCTCAGAAACTTGAAACAAACTCAGGTTTGTTGGAGCTTCTTTGACAGAATCTTTGAAAAAAATATGGGGAATCCAAAATGAGTTTTAACAAATTAGAATCACTATCTAATTGGGAAGGAATTGCTAACTGATTAATACTAAAATGTATGCTGAAGGAAATGCTATGCTATGCTATGCTAAGTCACTTCAGTCGTGTCCGACTCTGTGTGACCCCATAGACGGCAGCCCACCAGGCTTCCCCGTCCCTGGGATTCTCCAGGCAAGAACACCGGAGTGGGTTGCCATTTCCTTCTCCAATGCTTGAAAGTGAAAAGAGAAAGTGAAGTCTCTCAGTCATGTCCGACTCTTAGCGACCCCATGGACCGCAGCCTATCAGGCTCCTCCGTCCATGGGATTTTCCAGGCAAGAGTACTGGAGTGGGGTGCCATTGCCTTCTCCAGCTGAAGGAAATAAAAACACTAAATTCCATAAATGCAGACTGTGAAAGCAAAGTTGTTGTTTACAATAGTATCAACTACTTACTCTGTCTTTTATACTGAA
Source organism: Tragelaphus eurycerus (assembly GCA_935064755.1). Taxonomy (NCBI): domain Eukaryota; kingdom Metazoa; phylum Chordata; class Mammalia; order Artiodactyla; family Bovidae; genus Tragelaphus; species Tragelaphus eurycerus. The sequence continues at coordinate 1,943,116 of CAKXYN010000135.1, read as the reverse complement.
TCTCTGGCCCAAACCATAATTCGTGTTGCCAGGGAAGGATCTACTCATGTCTGAGCCAGGGTCAACATAGATCAACAATACCTTTCGATTATTCAGAAGGTTAAGTCTACTTATGGGCTTTCCTGATGGAAAGGCTCAGATGATCTGCCTGCAATGTGGGCGGTTAGGGTTAGATCCCCAGGAGAAGAGAATGGGAACCCACTCCAGTATTGTTGCCTGGGGAATCCCATGGACAGAGGAGCCTGGCAGGCTACAGTCCCCACATTCACAAAGAATCAGACACAACTGAGCAACTAACACCTTCACTTCTTTCAAAGTCTACTTAAACATTAAGTGAAGACGTGTTACTCTTAAGCATCAATTGCTGAAAGACCATCAACAGAGAGAGATGACAATAAAGCTGTACATACATAATTATAGAAGGAGGATGTTATTCACCTCAAGAGAGACTAGGAGATATATAATTTTTACAGGAATATATTTAATTTTACATAAAATTATCTTTCTTATCAAGTGCCAGGAAGGAATTTTCTTCTACTCTTTCTGGTTCTTATGACTGGTCTAAGAATAAGATTGGCATGAGACATCTTATCAGGATGAAATCATATAAAAGTTTAATATTAATGACATATATTAATATGTAATTAGTATGTCCTGGGTGGGAGAGACCCAGGACAACTGAGTAAGTCATCAAAATGACCGAAGCCCTCACCTTAAATATATCCTCCTTTAAAGATAAACGAGGATGTTAGGGGTAAGCGATCTGGGACTTTGAAGGGGAAGCAGGCAATTAGCATGAAGATAGAAAAGCAAATGTTTGGTAGATAAATGTTTGCCAGGCCTTGCAGAGACAAAGGGCCAGAAAGTGGACTCTGATGTCTTGGTGTTTCCCCCACCATACCTGGCTCACATTCTTTGCAGATATCTCTGATGATAGCTCTATTCTGGAAACAGACCCTGTCTTTAAATTATTATAATTAGTTAAGGAGGAGTCAAAGGCTCTTCTGAGTCTTTTGGACCTTAAAAATAATCTAAATTAATCCTCATGCTTGAGACATATTTTCAGATGGCAAATTTTGCTCCCCTCCATAAAGATATCACATCACAACTAACATTTACCCTGTATTTTTGCCACCAGATCCATTTTTTGGCTGCTCTCAATAAAAGTAATCCATAATGTCTATTCAGCTCCTCCACTCATTTTCCAGTTGAGTTATCTGGTTCTTTGGTTGTTGAGCTGTCTGAGTTTATGTATTTTGAATATTAACCCCTTATTAGATAGATGAGATACAAATATCTGAATTCATTTAGTAGGTTGTCATTTTATATTATAGATGGTTTCCTTTGCTGCACAGAACCTTTTTGTTTGATGTAGTTCCATTTATTTTTCTTTTGCCTGGGGAGGCATATTTTATATATATATATGGTATAAGGTTGGTCAAAAAATTCATTCAGATTTTTCCATACCATCTTATGGAAAAAATCCAAATGAACTTTTTGGCCAACTTAATATTCACTGATAAAATTGTTGTAAAAGAGCTACTGCTTAGGTTTTCTTCTAGAAATCTTGGGTTTCAGGTCTTAAATTCAAGTATTGAATCCATTTTGAGTTAATTTTTATATATTGTGTGAGATAGTGGTCAATTGGCCTGCCAGTGCTGAAGACACCAAAAACTGTGGGTTTGATCCCTGAATTGGGAAAATCCCCTGAAGTTAGAAATGGCAACCTGCTCCTCTATTCTTGCCTGGAGAATGCCATGGACAGAGGAGAATGATGGGCTGTATGGTCCATGGGGTCACAAAGAGTCAGACATGACTGAGTGACTGAACATACACACAATCAATTTTCCCAAGACCATTTATTGAAAGAAAAAAGCAGCCCAGCAGAATATTTTATTTTAAATATACAATTGATTATAAGTGTTTCATTTCAAAAGCCTTATTTAATTAGTAAAATACAGTAAGGCTAATTAATTGTGACTCATTTAAAATATCTCTGGGAAAAAAGTTTTTGCTATGATATTTAAAATAAATAAAATTTTGGCAGAGATACTAAGTTATTGGTATTGTCAACATGGTTAGGCTTGATTTACACTAGGTACAATTAAAGTAAAATTAGAATTATGGCCAATAGAGTTTCATCACATGTACTAAAATAATGTTATTTCTCAAGTTTTCCTGTTCTTACTTTGGAAATGGCTTCTGTAGCCCACTTAATTTGACATCTTTGGCACAGTGAACCAGAACCTGACTTGGAAAAACACAAAAACTGCATTGGCAAATGATCTGCCAAGTGACCCATGAACAAAAGCGAGATTGGGTTGCCCTTTGAAATAAACCTATTTGAATTTTATTATCTTCAGAGCACCTTGTGTCTCTAATCTTGTGAAAGGTTAGTAGTCTATCCATCAGAGCAAGATAAGAGTGCTAGTTGATGTCTGCTCTTGATGATAACTGAATCCAGCAGTTGGAGCTGGAAGAAGGAGATTCATTACCATCAGCAGTTCAAAAAGACGGGGGGAAATGGCTACAGAGCGAGTCATTCACAGTAAACCATGTTTTCCTAGCTCAGGGTATTTAGTACAAAACAAAATAGAAAACGAAGGGTTGCTATACTGAGAAAGCTTTGTAAGCCTCTTAAACAAGTTCCCCTAAATCAGGGCTGTTTTAAGACTACCTGTTGTAGAGATTAACAATTTATAATACATAGATACTTTCTTAAAAACTATTGCTAGTTGCTTTTGGGAGGTCTTCCTGACACACATCGGAATAAAATAAGAGTGATGCTGTATCACTGTATAACATATGGCTAAAAGCCAACAAATATTATAAAAAATATCCAATAAAGTCTAAAAGAATGAATCTGTGGTTTTTAAAGTTAACTGAATATATTCTTTTTAAGACCTTCTAATTTATATGTAATTTAATAATAATTTGTAATTTTTATATAATTTAGAAGTTGGGATAGAGATCATCTAAGAAATATTTGTAAACTTAAAACATACCAATGATCAAAATAAGCATGTGCTTTAGGGCTTATTTTAATTTTGACATTATGAAAAATAGGATACATACATTCAGCATTGTAAAATTTCATAAAAGATATAGCACTTAGTAATTGATATTTTATGGAATGTTTAATAATAATTGGGTTTGTTCATTGCATTCAAATGATGGATGTTATAAAAATAAAATAGCCGTCATATAACAGGATTAATGCATTTTTTTTTCCTTTAAGAATCTGGTAAATGACTGGCAAAGTAAATGTAATCAGTCCTACGTAAATTTAGATCAAAGTTAGTTCATTTGTATTTATATCTTAAACATGAATACTGTAAGTCTCATTGTATACCTATGCCAGGATATCCACTATTTATGCTTCCATCAAAAGAATACAGTTACATTTGAGTTAAACATCTATGTGGCCCAGTGGGGTTGATGTTCATTTCCCTTTGATAATTTTAAGGAATGAAATTATTCCTAAGGTATGACCTGGGGAATCTGTGCCACCTCTTAGTCTTATCCAATAAGCTCAAGAATGTGGGTGAGCAACAGAAGTGGTTGGAAGTTGCCTTGCCTTTCTTCAGGTTTTTGTTGTCAAATGTTCATCGAAACATTCGAGAGTTACACAATTTGTCATCCTGCATTAATGCTCATCCAGTGCCCACTGGCTCAGACAGTAAAACATCATGCTTAAAATGTGGGAGACCTGAGTTTGATCCCAGGGTTGGGAAGATCTTCTAGAGAAGGAAATAGCGACCCACTCCAGTACTCTTGCCTAGAAAATCCCATGGATGGAGGAGCATGGTAGGCTACAGTTCATGGGGTCACAAAGAGTCAGACACGACTGAGTGACTTCACTACACTACTCAGTTCAGTTCAATCCCTCAGTCGTGTCTGACTCTGCGACCCCATGAATTGCAGCACGCCAGGCTTCCCTGTCCATCACCATCTCCCGGAGTTCTCTCAAACTCACATCCATGGAGTCGGTAATGCCATCCAGCCATCGCATCCTCTGTCGTCCCCTTCTCCTCCTGCCCCCAATCCCTCCCAGCATCAGAGTCTTTTCCAATGAGTCAACTCTTCGCATGAGGTGGCCAAAGTATTGGCATTTCAGCTTTAGCATCATTGCTTCCAAAGAACACGCAGGACTGATCTCCTTTAGAATGGACTGGTTGGATCTCCTTGCAGTCCAAGGGACTCTCAAGAGTCTTCTCCAACACCACAGTTTAAAAGCATCAATTCTTTGGTGCTCAGCTTTCTTCACAGTCCAACTCTTGCATCCATACATGACTACCGGCAAAACCATAACCTTGACTAGATGGATCTTTGTTGGCAAAGTAATGTCTCTGCTTTTGAATATGCTATCTAGGTTGGTCATAACTTTCCTTCTAAGGAGTAAGCGTCTTTTAATTACACTACTAATGCCCAGCAAAAACCTCTGCAGAGAAAACAATGACTTTCAATTCACAATAACTGAATTCTGAAATTGTTATTTTTTCTTTAGTTTGATCTGACATCTGTAATAATGAACAATGGAATTTTGTTGAATGCTGATTATATCAATTAGATAAATTATTTCTCAGTCTAGGAATAAATAAAAATTATCTGTATTTTTTCACAGCATTCATTCAAAAACCAAAAAGGTAGACTTTTTCTTCTTAATGGATAGCTGCCTAAACTTACTCAGAGCATTATTGTACTTTTTGTTTATTTTTTATATAAGTTATTTTTACCAATCAGCATGAATCACTAGATTTGAAGTCAAAAGACTCAAAACTCTCCCTGCTACTTTATCAATCTACTCTGTAATTTTGAGTTAAATTTCTTGTTTATTTTTGGCCCTCCCTATGCATTTAGGTGTTGACCATCTGGTGATGTCCATGTATAGAGTCTTCTCTTGTGTTGTTGGAAGAGGGTATTTGCTATGACCAGTGCATTTTCTTGGCAAAACTCTATTAGTCTTTGCCCTGCTTCATTCCGTATTCCAAGGCCAAATTTGCCTGTTACTCCAGGTGTTTCTTGACTTCCTACTTTTGCATTCCAGTCCCCTATAATGAAAAGGACATCTTTTTTGGGTGTTAGTTCTAAAAGGTCTTGTAGGTCTTCATAGAACCGTTCAACTTCAGCTTCTTCAGCGTTACTGGTCTTGTAGGTCTTCATAGAACCGTTCAACTTCAGCTTCTTCAGCGTTACTGGTTGGGGCATAGACTTGGATTACTGTGACATTGAATGGTTTGCCTTGGAAACGAACAGAGATCATTCTGTCGTTTTTGAGATTGCATCCAAGTACTGCATTTCGGACTCTTTTGTTGACCACCTGATCTGCCTCTTGAGAAATCTGTATGCAGGTCAGGAAGCAACAGTTAGAACTGGTCATGGAACAACAGACTGGTTCCAAATAGGAAAAGGAGTACGTCAAGGCTGTATATTGTCACCATGTTTATTTAACTTATATGCAGAGTACATCATGAGAAACGCTGGACTGGAATCCAGCGTTGGAATCAAGATTGCTGGGAGAAATATCAGTAACCTCAGATATGCAGATGACACCACTCTTATGGCAGAAAGTGAAGAGGGGCTAAAAAGCCTCTTGATGAAAGTGAAAGTGGAGAGTGAAAAGGTTGGCTTGAAGCTCAACATTCAGAAAACAAAGATCATGGCGTCTGGTCCCATCACTACATGGGAAATAGATGGAGAAACAGTGGAAACAGTGTCAGACTTTATTTTTCTGGGCTCCAAAATCACTGCAGATGGTGACTGCAGCCATGAAATTAAGAGACGCTTGCTCCTTGGAAGGAAAGTTATGACCAACCTAGATGGCATATTGAAAAGCAGAGACATTACTTTGCCAACAAAGGTTCGCCTAGTCAAGGCTATGGTCTTTCCTGTGGTCATGTATGGATGTGAGAGCTGGACTGTGAAGAAGGCTGAGCGCCGAAGAATTGATGCTTTTGAACTGTGGTGTTGGAGAAGACTCTTGAGAGTCCCTTGGACTGCAAGGAGATCCAACCAGTCCATTCTGAAGGAGATCAGCCCTGGGGTTTCTTTGGAAGGAATGATGCTAAAGCTAAAACTCCAGTATTCTGGCCACCTCATGCGAGGAGTTGACTCATTGGAAAAGACTCTGATGCTGGGAGGGATTGGGGGCAGGAGGAGAAGGGGATGACAGAGGATGAGATGGCTGGATGGCATCACCGACTCGATGGATATGAGTCTGAGTGACCTTCGGGAGTTGGTGATGGACAGGGAGGCCTGGCGTGCTGCAGTTCTTGGGGTCGCAAAGAGTCGGACACGACTGAGCGACTGATCTGATCTGATGCATTTAGGTATTTCCCCTCTGTCATCAAGCAGTATTTTTTTGTGTTTAAGAGGGCTTTTCATGCTCAAATAATATCTATTGCTTTCTTCCAAATATAAAGGCAATTTATGGTCATTTTGCAAATTTTAGAAAATTAACAATGTACAGAAAAGAAAATACAAATAAACTATAGTAAGCTGTTTTTGCATTTGTATTATTATTTTTGTCTCAACGTTTGTATTTATATCTTTAAAAATTGGAGTTGTACTTGGTACATACTTTCATATCATTTTCTGTCTTATCAATTTCTGCCACCATGGCTTATACTGAGTACAGATTTCCTGTGAAGCAGGTAAAGCTTATGTTTCAAGACCCTTCACTTGAATAGACCCTTTTCAAGGTCCTATGCCTAATTTTATATTTGTAATTATGTTAAAAATTATGTTCTAAATTTATAGGTCTCACTTGTCATAGAATCTATGGAGCCTATAGACTTCTGTTATCTGTGTTATGTGCTTAAATGATGCCCTGATTAGACTATTGTAATCATTCCTGTTCTTCTGGCATGAATTAATTCAGACATTATTAGACTTTATTCCTCCCTCATCCATACTATGCCCCTCTTTCCCTCACCACTGGGAAAATCCTTTGTCCTGTAAGCAGTGAAGGCAGAGGGTGACCAGGGGAGTGTTTGTGTTAAGTGGCAGAACAGAAAAAAGAGATGGAGGACAAAGGAAAAGACTAGTACCCCTTTATCCCCTTGCCCACTAGGAACACTGGCAGTGCCCTTCTTATACTCTTGACACTTTGACCAATGCTAGGCTGCCTTCCCAAGACCAGAATGCTAATTTTCTGTTGTGAAAAGAGAGAGAGCCGCAAATAAGTGAAAGGAAGGAGAAAGCAGGGTATTTCATGATATATCATATGGCTTGCCCCTCCATCATTTCCCCTCCTTTCCCTGCTCATTTCACCACCAATCATGCATTGACCTAAAGTGAGAGTATTATAGAACACAAAAGAACTGAAGTGATTTTCAGTCTTGACTGTACTTTGGGATCACTTGTTTGGCTTGAAAATATGCCAATACCTGGATCTCATTCCCAGGAATCCTGATTTAGTCTAGAATGCAGCCTGGTGTCAAGATTTTTTAACTGAGTTTATTGGGCAGTGAAGAGTGAGAAGCCCTGTATTCTGTGCTAAAGGGAAGATGAAGGCAATTTCACTTGACTCCTCTTTCTTCAGTTCAGTTCAGTCGCTTAGTTGTGTCTGACTCCTTGTGACCCCATGAATCGCAGCACTCCAGGCCTCCCTGTTCATTACCAACTCCCGGAGTTTACCCAAACTCATGTCTATCGAGTTGGTGATGCCATCCAGCCATCTCATCCTCTGTTGTCCCCTTTTCCTCCTGCCCCCAATCCCTCCCAGCATCAGGGTCTTTTCCAATGAGTCAACTCTTTGCATGAGGTAGCCAAAGTATTGGAGTTTCAGCTTTAGCATCAGTCCTTCCAATGAACACCCAGGACTGATTTCCTTTAGGATGGACTTGTTGGATCTCCTTGCAGTTTACTGTCCCTAAAATCCTACACCATGTCTCGTAATCATAACCCTAGGTCCTTATCATTGACTTTTCTTCTGCAAACTGGCTTTGTCCCCCACTTCCCAGAATTCACTCTCAGTGATTTGGTACTGGAGAGACTTTTTTCCACTCTCTTGCACAACAAGTATTTGGAGAAGAAGTAAGGAGAACTGGACAGAGAACTGGATTTCTGAACAGAGCAATATACGGAAGCTTCATTGCTTTTTTCAGTTGAGGAAGACAAAAAGTTAGAAATGATTTCAAGATCTGTAGTTTAGGTACCTAATGCATTAAATGGATGCTCTGGTTAATGGTATCTGGTGGTGCCGGGAGGGGGGTGGGGGGAATGAATTCAGGATCATGGAGAAGATCTAAAGAACACTGTAGACTGACTCTAAGGAGGTGTGTGATGATGAAGGGGAATTCAGAAAGTATCCCAGCTTTCAGTTTCACATGCGTTGCTTGGGTGAGATACATACACAGTCTGCAGGCTCAAAACAGTTGTTTGCTTTTGGAAGCAACCGTCAGCAGATTACAAGCTTGAATGCATGACTTCCAGAATTAATGGTTTATCTATACTACCTTGTGATCATAAGTGGCCTAATCAGTCTTTCTTATTTTAAAAGAGATCTTTGGGAGAAATAACCTACCAAGAAATAAAACATTTATCAAGCTAATGTGTAAAGGATCACTAAGTCTAGATAAAGTTTAACCTTGGGAAATGTGAATTCAAATCAACGATTTCTATAATCTGCTTTGTTGCTTCAAATCTCTCTCCATCAGCCAGTTACAGATTGCTGCTTCCAGGTAACTTTTCTTTTTGAAGCTGAATACACATTTGATTCTGAAAAATCTCCTGGCATTGGGCTTCTTCCACTGACTTTACCTTAATAGTAGAGAATTAAAGGATCTTTGGAAGATGTTGATTTTTCTTTTTTAAACAAACACACATGATTATAAACTGTGGACTTTTTATTTAAAATTTCTTCATGAAAAAGTCTAGTCAATTGGATTAGATACCTTGGAAAAATATAAAATGGTGATATCCAATTTAGCTGAATAATGTGTTTAAAGATACATTTACTGTATCTTTGGTTTTTTTAGTCTGTTTGTTTTCGATTTATTGATTAGGAGTATTTCCTCCGAATTCTTATTTCTACTTATTTAGATATAATCTACAAGAGCTTCCAACACACGATGGGAGGAATATAATGACAATAGCCTTTGGATTGACATAGTGAGGAATTTTGAGTTATGCATTATAATATTTTTAACAACTGATGCTATTTATTATTTTTTTAAATAATTCTTTTAGATGTATTATGAGCATTGTATTGTGCTGTAGGGCCCTTAAGATGTTAAAAGATAGTTTAAATTTCTCTTTTCATTAATTATCATGAACAAAGAGTTTAAAAATATATATTTTTACCTTAACCTCGTGGTTATTTTTCCTTTCCTTTTTCACTTTATACTGTCTATTTTAAATTCCAGGTTTATGGTAAGATATTCTCCTTATGCAAATCTCCAAGGACTCATTAAACCACAATCTTAGGAAAATTTAGGGGTGTCTACTTTAAAATAACTAAAGTGACCAAAATCCTCTAAATCATTTAAGTGATTTAAGAATTTACTTTTGGATTGTACTTACCTTGCAGGGGAATATAAAGAGATGAATGGGCTGCAGAGTTGTCAGAGTGAATTTTTTAAGATAAAATAATGGAGGAAAGGAACTTTTATTCTACTACTTAGAGATAACAGACTAATAATTAAATTGTCTTCCCATTTGCAAGAATTCAAAGGCATAATACTTTTTTTTTATTAATTTATCTTCACACATTTCACTTAGAATTTTGACCCTTTATGCCAGGGATTGGCAATTTTTTTTTTTTTTTGTAAAGGGCTGAATATTAAATATTTGGGCCATTTTGAACTGCATGAGATCTCTGTTGCATATTTCTTAGTCATTGTTGGTTTATATTTTGTTTGTTTGATGTGGCTCAGTGATAAAGAATCTGCCTGCTAATGAAGGAGATGCAAGAGACATGAGTTCGTTCCCTGGGTCAGGAAGTTCCCCTGGAGGACGAAATGACAGCCTACTCCAGTATTCTTTCCTAGAAACTCTCATGAACAGAGGAGCCTGGCGGGCTACCGTCCATAGGGTTTTAGCGACTTAGAGTTGGACACGACTTAGCAACTGAGCACAGGACACATAGAGCGTAAACAGCAAAGCTTCCCTGGTATCCAGTTGTTTCTTACAACTCACCTTTGTCAGCACTGGTTTGGAGCTCTGGGTTATATGCCAGTTCAGTGGTCTAGGGCAACTTGCTTAACATTTCTGGGCCTTAATTTCTTTATCTGCAAAATAGCTATACTAATATCTGATATGCATACATTGTATGAAAAGCTCATAACACGGTGTTTGACATGGTGTAAAATGCCTTCTGTGTTAAACATCAGGCAACTTCCTAGGTCCTATCTCTAGTTATGTTGAAATTACCATCATTCATTGTTTCCAATTAAATTGTCATTTTCATTTAAATATCTCAACTTTCCTCCAAAAATGTATCAGGTACAAATGGAAATAATTAAGATATTCCGTTGCCATGTTGACTGCATTTTAAATCAGTTGTATTGGGGGTGGGGATGCTTACTTGGGTATAATAATCCCTCAAACAGGAAATTTATAAATTGCTACTATTAGCTCCCTTTGAAATTTTATGTTGTGGTGGTTGAAATTATACAGTCATTTATTAATTCCTAGCATCAATTGATTGAGTAAATCGTAATGCTTATTATAATATAATAAACATTATCTGAAAACATACACAGAGCAAGAGAAAGTATGAATTAAGAGATAAAGACATAGCAAATCCCAAACTAATTTTTGCTGATAGCAGCTTCATCTCACAATAGCTCCAGATTCTGATTTCTCCCTCATTGAATAAGTTGTTATTTTCAAAATAATTATATTTAATTTCAACCCCATAATTTCAAAAAGTGCCTACTGAGGGTCTGTTTCTTACACAAAAATTCAATTGATGTTTAAGAAAAACTACAAAGATAATATAATCGGATATCTATTCAAATTTGTTGTCTTCTTTCCCTTACATAGTTCTTTCATGGGAATAATGAAGAAATGAAACATGGCCTCTTATTGCTTATTGGAAACAACAACAAAGTTCCAAACTGAGTTTATTCGATCACCGGGTAGAAGAAGGCTTCGCTGTACTATGGGAGACAGAGCGGTTTGAGTGTTAACTCATGGCAGACTCTGCTTCAGTGAAGTTGGGGAGTGCATGTGAGCTCAGGCATCCTGGTGAGATCATGGGCTGTGAGGGCAGAGTTCAGTAGAACCAGAAGCAGGAGAGACAGCAGTGACACCAGGCGAAGCATAGATCTGGACAGACAGAGCCTCCAGAGAGGAAATGAGAGTCTGGCAGCGCTGTCTTGATAATCACCAAGCTTTTGAGCAGAGGCCACCAGCCATTTTGCATGTAGATACACATGAACTTGGAGCATGGGAGGATATGACTGTTTGAAAAGTAGAAATATTAGTCGCTCAGTCATGTCCAACTCTGCAACCCCATGGACTGTAGCCTGCTAGGCTCCTCTGTCCATAGAATTCTTTAGGCAAGAAGACAGGAGTGTGTGGCCATTCCCTTCTCCAGGGGGTCTTCCCAACCCAGGGATCAAACCTAGATCTCCTGCATCATAGGCAGATTCTTTACTGTCTGAGCCAGCAGGGAAGCCCTGAATGTTTAGATAGGTATAAATACATGAATTTGACCATCTGGTGATGTCCATGTGTAGAGTTTTCTCTTGTGTTGTTGGAAGAGGGTGTTTGCTATGACTAGTATATTCTCTTGGCAAAACTCTATTAGCCTTTGCCCTGCATCATTCTGTACTCCAAGGCCAAATTTGCCTGTTACTCTAGGTATTTCTTGACTTGCTACTTTTGCATTCCAGTCCCTTATAATGAAAAGGACCTCTTTTTTGGGTGTTAGTTCTATAATGAAAAGGACCTCTTTTTGGGATCTTGTAGGTCTTCATAGAACCGTTCAACTTCAGCTTCTTCAACATTAATGGTTGGAGCATAGACTTGGATTACTGTGATATTGAATGGTTTGCCTTGGAAACAAACAGAGATCATTCTGTCATTTTTGAGATTGCATCCAAGTACTGCATTTCGGACTCTTTTGTTGACTATGATGGCTACTTCATTTCTTCTAAGGAGTTCTTGCCCACAGTAGTAGACATAATGGTCATCTGAGTTAAATTCACCCATTCCAGTCCATTTTAGTTCACTACTCCTAAAATGTTGTGCACTCTTGCCATCTCCTATTTGGCCACTTCCAATTTGCCTTGATTTATGGACCTAATATTCCAGGTTCCTATGCAATATTGCTCTTTACAGCATCGGACTTTACTTCTGTCACCAGTCACATCCACAAGTGGGTGTTTTTTTTTTTTTGCATTGGCGCTATCTATTCAGTCTTTCTGGAGTTATTTCTCCACTGATCTCCAGTAGCATATTGAGCACCTCCCGACCTGTTGAGTTCATCTTTCAGTGTCCTATCTTTTTGCCTTTTCATACTGTTCGTGGGGTTCTCAAGGCAAGAATACTGAAGTGGTTTGCCATTCCCTTCTTCAATGGACCACATTTGTCTGAACTCTGGAGTTTGACTATACAGAAAGCTGAGAGCTGAAGAATTGATGCTTTTGAACTGCGGTGTTGAAAAAGACTCTTGAGCATCCCTTGGGCAGCAAGGTGATCCAACTTTTCCATCCTAAAGGAAATCAGTCCTAAATATTCATTGCAAGGACTAATGCTGAAGCTGAAACTCCAATACTTTGGCCACCCGATGCAAAGAACTGACTCATTTGAAAAGACACTGATGCTGGAAAAGTTTGAAGGTGGGAGAAGAAGGGGATGACAGAGGATGAGATGGTTGGATGGCATCACCGACTCAATGGACATGAGTTTGAGTAAACTCTGAGAGTTGGTGATGGACAAGGAGGCCTGGTGTGCTGCAGCCCATGGGGTCACAAAGAGTCGGACACGACTGAGCGACTAAACTGAACTGAACTGAAATACATGAGATTGGAGGATGACAAGAGGGCACATGAGTTTTGTCTGCTCTAAGATGCAGTCATAGAATTTCTTTCCCTCTAAAGCAGGGCCACAATGTTATAGCTTCCTAAGAAGAGCCCTATCCAGATGGAGGCAGAATGTATTTCACTGGGTGCTCATGTTCACCGTCTATTTATTCATTCCCTAGTCACCACTTTTTAAGACCTGCCCTATGGCAGGCCCCATACATGGAAATGGTAGTTTTGGTCACTAAAAAGCTTACCTGTGAATATGATGTGCGTTACAGCTCCTTTCATTCAAAGCACACATAGCTCCTGGAACTTTTCTTGTAAATAAATTGCCAGACTGATGTGATATAGAAATGTGCTGGCCTTTTCTTGGAAGGTTTCTATGGCCTGTCTCTAGGCTTCTGGGATTTGGATTTTTTAGCAGAAGAGTAGAGCTCACTGGAGAGAGTGAGCATGTCCTGGGGACAGTTATGTCTGCAGACAATTTTGTCATCACTGCTGGAGGGAGGATGGTCTAATAGGCAGAATCCAGGCGTGCTACCTATTATCTCACTGTGCACAGGGCAGACACTCAAGGAAGATGGTCCAGCTCAGGGAATTCCCTGATGGTTCAGTGGTTAGGACACTGCATTTTCACTTTGGGGGCCCAGGTTCAATCCCTGGTCAGGGAACTAACAACCCACAAGCCCCACGGTGCAGCAAAAATAAATAAATAAATTTGATTAATTAAATTTTTGAATTTTTTTAATTGAAAAAAAGATTGTCCAGCTCAAAATGTCACTAATTTTGAGGCAGAGACCTCTGATGTAGAGGACTAGCACCGAGTCATGCATTCCACATAGCTGCAATCTGCCAAGGGGGACATTTCATGCAACAGGAACTCCCTGAGCAGCATCCATCTTCTGAGTGGGGAGAGATAGGTTATTTAGGGACCACACATTTAGCCCTCAAAGTCTGCGGGAGAAGAGAGTAAACGGCACTGGGATTCCTCCTCCTTTAATGCTCCTCTTAACTCAGCATTTCCCTGGTGGTCACATCAGTTGATGATGTAAGCAGGGAGAATTTGAAAGGAGAAGATATGCTTGAAAGCTGACAGGTGTGTGCAGAGTGAAGGACTCTTCTATTCACTTCACCTTGAAAAGGGCCTGGGTAGAGGGCAGGACGGGAGAAGGCAATGGCACCCCACTCCAGTACTCTTACCTGGAAAATCCCATGGACGGAGGAGCCTGGTAGGCTGCAGTCCACGGGGTCGCTAAGAGTTGGACATGACTGAGCGACTTCACTTTCACTTTTCACTTTCATGCACTGGAGAAGGAAATGGCAACCCACCCCAATATTCTTGCCTGGAAAATCCCAGGGATGGGGAGCCTGGTGGGCTGCCGTCTCTGGGGTCGCACAGAGTCGGACACGACTGAAGCGACTTAGCAGCAGCAGCAGTAGCAGAGGGCAGGACCATAGCTTTCCTGTGTCTGAATCATAGCCCTTGTCTGAGATCAGCTTTCTGAATCATTTACCCTCCATGCCAGCAACTTGGAGTTTTTCTTAGCCAAAGCTTGGGTTGTGAGCTGATTGAACCGATGGAGCATGCTTTTGTGGAGGGGAGGGCAAAAAGAAGAAATTAGGAAAGAAATACACTCAGCACAAATATGTGAATTTAGGGAAGCAAAGTGGATAGACCTGCTCCCCCTGGTGGAACAAACGCTGTGATCATGTGTAGATACAGTCTCCACCGACCCGTGACCAGAGCTTTTCAGTCACTGGGTTCTAGGATGACGTGAATTTACACCACTAACCTTAAGCACTAATTTTAAATGAGCTGGCAGTGAGGAGTGTTTTGGAAAGCATGAGAAGAGAATAGGAAAACACTACAATTTCTAGGTAAATGCTGAACAGTGCTTGATCTGGTCGCCATGCCCAATCCTGCTATGGTAATGTCAACTAGTCAGCACTTCCAGCGTAAACGGGCCTAGCGTTTGCTGTTTGGGGCAGACTGCAAATTCCTTGAGAACGTTCAGTCTGCCTCTCTTTCTCCTCTTGCTTGCACGTCTCCTTGGTCCTGTGTGCACCTGACGTTTTGATCCATTCATCTGGAGGCAATAAATGGAAGCCTTTCACAGATACCCCTAGGGCGCCTTTTGGCTCCTGGGAGTTGATTTTTGCCCCTTTAGAGGCCTCTCCAAACCATTGGCGGTGTGCATAGACTTTCTTTTTTGCTTTTGGAACAGTGGTGGTTTTTATCCACAAGATTGCTCTCCAGGTTGGGGCAGTCTGCCCCGCAGCAAACAGATGTTCACATCCACATCTCCTCTCTAGATGAATAAAGTCCTCCTAGAGGCTACAGCTGGCTGGAAAAAGTTCTTTTGTGCTTCTATGAAGCGTAACTGAGCCCTAAGCAATCGCCTTTGATGTATATTTTGTGATTGGGGAAGAAAAATAAATAAATAAAAGCATTTTTATCTGTCATACTCTTTCTTGGGGATAAGAATTTTTTATTGACTGAAGCCTGTATCCAGTGTGAGCTTTGCCCTTACCTAATAAGCAAAGCGTTAAATTGAGTCATGTCTCTTTCCTTATGTGGTTCTTCAGTTCTCTATGCTTTGGGGGCATAATACTTTCTCAGCAAAATGTGTCTGGTAACTGTCTTCCTTCCTAATTCCCATCTTGTTGGTTTGCTGAGAGTTTTCATTCAAGCATAAAATACTTTGTTCAAAGAGTCACCCTTCAAAAGGTGAAAGTTTAAGTCTATGGGCATGCTAAAAACGAAATGAGTATACTTATTTTTTGGAGGATATTAATTTTGCCTCAGTACCATGGATCCCCATCTTTCATAAGATCTAAGATCAATGTACTTTAAGGTAGCAACATTTGTCATAATTGTCTGATGTATTAGCATCCTTTAGTACCAAATATTAACTCTGACTGTGAGATCACTAAACCATATAATGATTTTGAACAAGGAATAATAACTTGACTTTTGAGGACTGGTAAAACTAAGAGCAAACTTCTGAGTCAATGACACACCCTTAGACACAAATTTAATCCTGCCATCTGAAAAAATGTTTCTTGAACCATATTTATGGAAATATGATAACTGAGTTTCTATATTCATAAAATTATGACTACTAATTTAGGCATAAAGAAATAAACCACAAAACACAGTGAGTGCACAATCTGATTTTAACTATTTTGCTGCAAAGTAGTCAGAGACTAATATTTTCCCCATGTCAGGAGAGGAAACACTAGGAATATTACTTTCAATAAAAGAAATACAGGCAGGAACCAACACAACATTGAAAGCAATTATCCTCCAATTTTAAAAAAAAATTAATTTTAAATAAAAAAATTTTCATCCTTACAGTAAAACATTTATACCTCAAGTCTTTGGAGAGCAATGAGAACCAGAAGATAACAACCTCCTCTTTTGTTTAGCTCTTGCAAATTCAGACCACATTATTGATTACTAACAATTCATTGCTGAAGGCAGTACTCTGTATTCAATAAATTAAGCTTTAATTTCTGAGTCCAACAAAATAATTGACCTCAAAAAGAAGATAAATGAATAGACTATCCTGAGCTCGTGATGAGAATCCACTTTCCAATCTCATTATATTAGTATTTTTCAATTCAGTGATTTTTCCATTCTTTCATAGTTTCTTTCACAATCTATAACACCTTTTACCTGCTCCTATATAAATAAGGCCAAGCTATTTTCATCTTTGATTTCAAGACTGAGAGGTTTTATTATGGTAATACTTTGGTATTAATATTAATAATTTAATATAGTTTCCATTTTTAAGACAATCTAACTGCAGATAGTGATTGCAGCCATGAAATTAAAAGACGCTTACTCCTTGGAAGGAAAGTTATGACCAACCTAGATAGCATATTCAAAAGCAGAGACATTACTTTGCCAACAAAGGTCCGTCTAGTCAAGGCTATGGTCTTTCCTGTGGTCATGTATGGATGTGAGAGCTGGACTGTGAAGAAGGCTGAGCGCCGAAGAATTGATGCTTTTGAACTGTGGTGTTGAAGAAGACTCTTGAGAATCCCTTGGACTGCAAGGAGATCCAACCAGTCCATTCTGAAGGAGATCAGCCCTGGGATTTCTTTGGAGGGAATGATGCTGAAGCTGAAACTCCAGTACTTTGGCCACCTCATGTGAAGAGCTGACTCATTGGAAAAGACTGATGCTGGGAGGGATTGTGGGCAGGAGGAGAAGGGGATGACAGAGGATGAGATGGCTGGATGGCATCACTGACTCGATGGACTTGAGTCTGAGTGACCTCCAGGAGTTGGTGATGGACAGGGAGGCCTGGCGTGCTGCAATTCATGGGTTCGCAAAGAGTCGGACACGACTGAGCAACTGAACTAAGTAACTAGTAAATTTCTGAAAAACTTCTAAACTGTTTCTGATTTCATAAAATCACAAATAACATAGACAAATAGCATATATAAATAGGGCTTTCCTAGTGGCTCAGATGGTAAAGAATCCGCCTGCAATGAAAGAGACCTGAGATCGATCCCTGGGTTGGGAAGATCCCCTGGAGAAGAGCTTAGCAACCCACTCCAGTTTTATTCCCTGGAGAATCCTATGGAAGGAGGAGCCTGGCAGTCTACAGTCTGTAGGGTAGCACAGTCGGACATGACTGAGGCAACTTAGCAGATATGCATGCATAGCACATATAAATATTTTGACCAATGAATCCTTTGACAGTTTTGAAATTTTTTTCCGCATCTGATTTTAATGAATCCTTGAACATTAGAGAGGTTTAATACTATGTAGCCTGATTTTAGCATTTGATAAAAATTAAAGTAAGAACTATTTGGTGCCTTAAGGGTGACAAGCCATGAATTTCAGATAATCCCTCAATTTTTGCTGAGATTGTAGCAATAGAATTTCTGCGTTTAAGAAGAAAAAGTGTATTCTTTCATAGTAAGAGGATAAACATTGAACAGTGTCCTTTTAAAATTTAAGCATATCAATTATATTTGAAAACAAATACAAAATAATCACCATTATAGACACAATTTTATCAAGACAATAGTTCAATGTAGCTAAGTCAAGTGCTTCTTCTGATAAAGGAGAAATTAGGTGTAGCTCCCAGGGACTCCATGGAGAGAGTCATTGATGTTTCCTTCTGCATCTCAGGAAAAAGTCTCCCCAAGCCTCTGGATAAAAAAAAGAGATTTTTGTTGTATTCCTATTGGACTTCCTTGAGGTATAGAGGACATGATTGTTCCCTGCATTAGCTGAGAGGGGCCATAGCTTCTGGGAATAAGAGAGAACAATGGGAGGTAAAGTGGAATTACTCTATTGTTGGGAATTGGGTTCACAGACTCAGAAGCATAATCTTTCCTTAGCCTTTTTCCCACCCCCATTTACATTCTTCAAATGGGATAACGCTTGAGCTTGCTCTAGTGCAAATGGATAAGCTTTGTACACACGTGAAGTCTGTATTTCCTCTGTATTCTTTCTTTTGGGGGGTGGGGGGTGGAGTTATAATTGCCTTACAATGCTGTGTTAGTTTCTGCTGTACTATGATGTCAATCAGCCACATGGACACATGTATCCCCTCCCTCTTGAGCCTCCCTCCAGCTTCCCCACCCACCCCGCCCCCTCCAAGTTATCACAGAGCACGGAGCTGAGTTCCCCACAGCAGCTTCCCATTAGCTATCTATTTTACACATGGTAGTGTATATTTGTCAGTCCTAAGCTATCAGTTCATCTCCCCTTCCTGTTCCCACCCCTTTCCATGTCCATGCGACCATTCTCTATGTCTGTGTCTCTATTCGTGCCCTGCAAATAAGTTCATCAGTACCATTTTTTATAGATTCCATATATATGAGGGAGACCAATATGAGGGCCAATGAGTCTAATAGTACCCAGGGACATTGTTTTTTCCATCCCATTTCTTACATACTGTAACTATTCCCAGACTTATTCGAGTGCTATTTCAGGATGAAAGTGGTCATGTCTTGGTAGATTCTTTTTCATTCAGAACCTCTTAACCAGAAAGCCCAAATACCTATATTTTGTTCAAGTTCTATATAGTGGTAGTTTATCATAATAATACATGGTACTCCATAACTTTCTGATTCATTATGGCAGCCTAAATTCTGTTTATTATAGCTTTGGCATTAAGTGAATTTAATTACACTATGAGTCTCTAAACACTGATAATTGATTGCTTTATATAACAACTCCAAAGGGTCCAAATATTTCATTACTTTGAATATCCCATTTATGAACTTTTCCAAATAAAAGCAAATTAATTGAATGAGTGGTTAGAACAGATTTTTAAATAGACTAGAGCAAATATTTTTATCAGTTATGCATTTATTGTATTAATGACAATACTTAGGCACATGTTCTGATTCAAGTTAATAGAGTTTTCTAAAATTTACAACAAATGGAAAAATAATGGAACTTCTTTGGAAGAGTATTAAATGGTAAATTCCTAATGTTAATGGATGTTCTTTCCAACAGAAATCACATGCTCTTCTATTTTCTTTGAGAGAAGATCTTAGACACAAGTCAAATCTCACTTAAAATACTTTCATGAGTTGATTGATACCTTAATCACAGGAGACTTTTTTTTTTTTTTCTCTGTGAAAACAACTATTAGAAGCAGTTGTTTTTGAGGTAAGTGGATGTTTTTGACTTCCTAGATCTTTCTAATTTATGACTGTTTTCTTGTTTTAATTTGCAGAGTTTTTCCGAGAGCTCCTGGAGAATGCAGAAAAGTCACTAAATGATATGTTTGTACGGACCTATGGAATGCTGTACATGCAGAATTCGGAAGTGTTCCAGGACCTCTTTACAGAGCTTAAGAGATACTACACGGGGGGCAATGTGAATCTGGAGGAAATGCTCAATGACTTCTGGGCTCGGCTCCTGGAACGGATGTTCCAGCTGATCAACCCCCAGTATCATTTCAGCGAGGACTACCTGGAGTGCGTGAGCAAATACACAGACCAGCTGAAGCCGTTTGGAGATGTTCCCCGGAAGCTGAAAATTCAGATCACCCGCGCCTTCATTGCTGCGCGGACATTTGTCCAAGGGCTGACAGTGGGCAGAGAAGTTGCAAATCGAGTGTCCAAGGTAATTGAAATTCTACTGTCTTTCTAATTGGCCTTTCCCGTTTTCTCTGTTTTTTAAAACCCCAGTGTTTTTTTTTTTTTTCTTTAAAATTCAAGTAAAAGTTCACACGTACAGTGGTCTTGCTAAATCAGCTAAATGTCAAAGCTTAATTCTTTGTGTGAGAGGAGCCAGGATTTCAAACCATTCCATGTAGTTTGAAACATAATGTCAATATTTATCAGCAATTCAGCAAGGAAGCTTTTATCAGGGAATGCATGAAAACAGGTGTCTTGTAACCATGACCACTTGGCATTTCTGATCAGTTTTAAGGATGATAAATACTCATGCAGCAGTCTATCCAGAGGTTATAATCCTCTGGGAAGTCACAAGGTGACAGTCTTCATGGTGACTGCAAGTGGAGACAAGCTGTTGCTCAAAACACCAGCACCTGGCATTTCTTCTTCTTTATCACCCTTGTCAATGTGGCAAATTCCTTAATAGTAAAAGAAGAGCCTTTAGCTGACACCTGTACTCCTGGATTAGGGAGGACTAATGAATACAAAGTGTAGACTCTGGTGGAGAATTCTTTCTGTTATCCATTATCTTTGTAATTCAATACTGTGTATTGCATTGGGCTTATGAGAAAGATAAATCACTAATACATATATGTGTCTTTCCTTGAGGATGTCTCTAAACCTTTAATGGATGGGGTCTTTTTCCACTGCTGTTTTTAAACATTGACTGTTTCCTGTGTAAAGGATATATGCCTTTGTTTAAATTCTTCCTTGACATTCAACTGCTCTTATGAGGTAGGCTTGCCCATTTATGAGGGCTGTCCAGCAAATAAACTGGAAGATGATTACTTTAAGAGGTAAAGTTAAAACAATAGATAACAGGAGTCTGGTATTATGTCACCCAAAGAAGGTCATGTTTGTACAAAGATTATTGCTAAATATTACTTTCTTACTGCAGAGTTGTGCCAAATAGCCACATATTTTTTATAACTATTGGTACTATCCTGCTATGTTTCGTCTTTCTCCACTTTGATCTCCTCAGTATTTACATCTTGGTAGAAAGATGTATATACCCTTAAGAAATGTTTCTCTATGGCTCTGTAAAATTCATAGCAGTCCATTTTTTAAATGAGCAATTCTTAAAAAGGTTACTTGAGCCTATGGAAAGATTCTTTGGAAGAATGCTCTGAGGAAGATAATCACAAGGGATTTAATAATACAAAGGGCCTATAACTTTGATGTTAAAAACAATTTTTTTCACTGAAAAATCAACAACATTCTAAATACCAAAGGAAATAGAACCCCAAAGGTGGATTAATAAGGAATTGGCCAGGTGGAGTAATAAGAGGAAACATGATCACTTGGGTAATTCTGTGACATACAGATTGATATAAGAAATAAATATATATTCCATATATTCTTGAGAGATAGATTTTGTTGTTAAAAAAATGTTACTCACGGTGGCTTCAAATTGAAGCCCTTGCTTTTATTGAAGAATGAAACTGCCAGCTCTTGAGGCACATGAGGTAAGAAATTAAAAGCATGGATTGATACTTGTGACAGTCCTGATTGTTATATAGAGTCTGCCTGAGTGTGAATAATGATTAGATACATATATTTTACTCTGGGGAAGTCTCAGTGAGGTAAGAGAATATTTTCTATCAGTCCACCTAAAAAGCCACAAGCGAGTTTGCAGATGACTCGCTTTCCTGTTTCTCAGAGGACAGCATTAAGGGCAGCGGGGAAATATCGCCTCCCTCTTGTCTTTCCCTGCCTGTCCCAGCCTTGAGATCTTTGTCTACCAAAAGCTTACGCGTCAGCCTTCCTGGTAAAGACTGATATCACGGACCAACCATCAGTGGAGTATGACCTTCAGTTTTGTTTTGTTTTCTAGACATGAAGTGAGATGTACTCTGCAACACTGAGATCTTTCGTCCGTTGATTTTTTCATGACCAACGTTCATTTGCAGAATAGCTGCTGTGGACTGGCAATGTTGTTTGTGGTCATGGGACTGCGAATGTTTACTATTTTATGCAGATATTGGCTTGTTTGGCCTGAGTATCATTAGCCCTAATCTATTCAAGTCATAAATCCCATACTGACATCTGGTTACTGACTTCTAGTAGGTGAATAGATGGATAGATGGAAACAGAGAGAGTTGGATGGGAATATATAGCCTTGGTTTAGAACTGAGAATTTTTTTTTTTCTCAAATAATTTATGACTTAGGGATTTAAGTATTTTACCAGTGGACTTTCTTACCTAATGATGACCAGATGGTCTGTAGCTAACTAAATCAAATGCAGATCTACTAGTACCATTTGGGTGCTGATGACTTACAGCACCCAAACCATTCTCTGTGATAAGAATAAAATATTACAAGACTGACTATATTAAGAAGAGAAGTAAGAATTGTGTTTGAGAGTTCGCCCCTCATATATCAGAAGTTTCTTTGTGGTCTGTTACTTGAATGATTTGGAATTTGTGAAATGATTGTAGAAGAGTTAAGGAATTCAAGGCAAAATTCCAAAATAGAGATTCACAAACTATAACAACTTACCTCCTCAACCTTGGCTTAGGGGATTTTTTATCCTGCCGTTTCCCTCTTCTCTTACAGTGGCTTTTTAAATCTAGGAAAGCGTCATTAATAGCTTCTAATTAATTGTTTGACTGGGAAATTTATCTCTTTGGCAAAACACAGCAGTTTGACACAAATGTTTTGACACAACATTTGGAGAATTTCCTTACCAGAAAAATAGAGAACTAATTTGATGATGTCAGCATAACTATTTTTAGAACTTACTCTTGCCATCTCACATCTCACAAGTCTTTTTCTAGGCTTTGGATGGAACACATTAATTTTAAATAACTGTTTGAAAATACATGTGCTATCGAATGGGGCTTCCCTGGTGGCTTAGTGGTAAAGAATCCGCCTGCAATGCAGGACATACAGGAGACAGAGTTTTGATCCCTGGGTTGGGAAGATCCCCTGGAGGAGGGCATGGCAACTCACTCCAGTATTCTTGCTTGGAGAATCCCATGGACAGGGGAGCCTGGTGGGCTATATTCCATGGGATCGCAAAGAGTCAGACACGCAACCGAGCATGCAGGCGTGTGCTATCAAATACATGCATATCTTAAAACTAAAGTTCTAACCTCTTGACACACTGTTTCACCTGTATACAAATCTATGTGTTGGAATCACAGCAACATTATTTATAATAACATATAAAGTGAAAATATGGCAAATATTCCGTCTGCATAAATGATGATCTCTTCTGAAATCCTACGGAGCATTGAAAATAAGTGAACTACAGCCACGTGTGTGGATGAATCAGTTACAAAAATCTTTCTGAGACAAAAAAAAAATAAAATCACCAAAGAATATATACCATTTCAGTTCAGTTCAGTCGCTAGTCGTGTCTGACTCTTTGCAACCCCATGGACTGCAGCACGCCAAGCTTCCCTGTCCATCACCAATTCCCGGAGCTTACTCAAACTCATGTCCATCAAGTCATATACCATTTATATAAATTTTTTAAAAAGTACAAAGCAATACATAATTTATGAATTAAAATATATATGAGATCCCGCGAGCTTAGTTGCTCAGTTGTGTCCAGCTCTGTGTGACCATGTGTACTGTGGCCTGCCACGCTCCTCTGTCCATGGGATTTTTCAGGTGAGAATACTGGAATGGGTTGCCATTTCCTCCTCTAGGGAGGTATGTTGCCATTCCTCCTCTAGGGGATCTTCCCGACCCAAGGATTGAATCCACATCTCCTGTGTCCCTTTCATTGCAGGCAGATTCTTTACCTATTGAGCCACTAGAGAAGTCTCTTCTCTTACAATGGCTTCTTAAATCTAGGAAGGCATCATTAATAGCTTCTAATTAATTGTTTTGATTGGAAAATTTATCTCTTTAGCAGGGAAAAGAAGAAAGAAGAAAACTTTCAAATAATAAACACAAACATCATATAAAAATAACATCTGGGGATCAGGTTTCGATGTATTATAAAAAAGAGATAATCAGGGGGTTCTATACTTACCAATAACATATTGTTTCTTAATCTCTGTGCTCTGTGTGTCTGCGTGGAGGTTTAAGATTTTTTAATGAAAGAGATTCGGAGAAGGCAATGGCACCCCACTCCAATACTCTTGCCTGGAAAATCCCATGGACGGAGGAGCCTGGTAGGCTGCAGTCCATGGGGTCGCTGAGAGTCGGACATGACTGAGTGACTTCACTTTCTCTTTTCACTTTCATGCATTGGAGAAGGAAATGGCAACCCACTCCAGTGTTCTTGCCTGGAGAATCCCAGGGACGGGGAAGCCTGGTGGGCTGCCGTCTGTGGGGTCGCACAGAGTCGGACACGACTGAAGTGACTTAGCATTAGCAATGAAAGAGATTAAAGTGGGAGGAGACTTACCATTGTTCATCTGTGATTCTTTCCATCTCTGTAGATATGCTCAAGTGCCTGAGCTGCCTTTCATGGTTCATCAAACTTACTAGTGTTTGTAGATTTGACCGTTCACTTCCCATGTTGCACATTGTGCTAAATGATATCAAGTAAGCATGGAGACAAAGCTCTAAAATGAGCATAAAAGCAAATTTTGATAATAAAATAGTCTTGAAAGAGAGGATCCTTACTATTTTTTTTTTAGAATGATCCCTTTTTGAAAGCACCACTCTTACTTCCTTATATACACCCATTCATGAATGGAAATTTGGATGCCATCAGTCCCTCTGAAGCTAATCAGACATGGGAAGAACAGAAAGAGGGCTGCATAGAGATATTAACAATTGTCCGCTTAGACCGAGCTTCTATTTTTCATCATGAAGGCAAGTGACTGTAGTGTTTTCACTGGTCCATCTTGAAGCCATTTAAACAAAAAACACATGACTTTCATATCTTTTTGCTTTAATAAATGTGATGTCTATGAGGCAAAGCTATAAATTGTGTCAGTAGCAACCACTTTAACTATGAAAGTCATTTGATTGATTCATTCCAGACAAATTAGGTAGATAATGGAATTGGAATCTGTAGAACTTGAACTGTGGCCAAATACTGTCACTTACCTCTATCTATCTATCTCTCTATCTATCTAGATCTATTATGCATCTGTTTTTCTATTTAATTTTTTTTTAATTCCTTGTGGGTTGGGACTTTGAAAAGAAAGTCTGGCTTTAGTACGACTAGAATATTATTATCAACAGACACCTGCCTATGTCTGCTATCCATAATAGTATCTTTGCATGGGGAGCCTCTTAACAGACCCATCCAACTGAATAAACAATCTTGTATTAACAACATGTGCCTAGAAAGCTATAAACAGAGAGTCCATTTTCCAAAACTGTGGTTGGTACATTACAAGGCTGAAAAAAAAAAAAAGATCATCAAATTTGATGAAATGAAGGCTATGCAATACATCCATTCATAATATTCTTTGATAATAATTGAAAACTATTCTAAAGACTATGCCATGGATATAGTTAGTCTAAAAAGGAAATAATATTCTATCTAGCTTTTGCTTCTGAGATAGAATTTAAGACACACAAACTAAGACCACCTGTTGTACCCATCACCCAATTGACCTGTTTTGCTCCTTCTGTGGTCATCTTTTGATTGGAGTTAATTTTTTTAGTCATCCAGAAATGAAAAGGACCACAAAGACGCCTTAGGTGAATGAAAGTTTTTTTGTTTTTTAGTTCTTTTGTGATCTGTATATTCTCTTCTATAATTGATGATTGTCTAACATAGAATAATAATATAATCAATAATATACAATATTAGGAAGAATAGGTAAACCTTTTGAAGCTATCAATAATGTTTCTATGTTTACAACTTTTAAGTCAGCATGAATAATATATGCTTGTTGTTTGATGATGGTGGTGTGAGCATTATATTATATTTAGAAAGTGCTTTGCCATCAATCAATAAATAATTTCATGATTAAAAAATAGTAACAAAATCACATTAGTACTACTGGCCAAAACAGCAAAAAATAGCTTATTAATATACTTCATTGAAGATGTATGAATTTTATCATGATCCGGTGCTGTGATAAGCACTGGAAATTGTAAGGGTGTGAGCAAGTCCAGGGATCAGAGGAACAAAAGAGTTTCTCTCATGAAGAATAGCATGTGGAGTGTTTTACATAGGACTCCAGGGAAGGGATAAGGGCCCATTTTTATCAAAACTATTTGGTAATTTTGATTAAAACAATAAAAATCTTTCTTATTAATTTTACATTATCTTACAAAATGCCTCGCTTAGGTGTGTGTTTGGAAAATGATTAAGAGAGTGAAAATTGAGGAGAATGAAGCCATTTGTTTCCAATGCATTAAGAGCTTTTTGTGTATTCTTTCTTTATGGTCTTTTGGTAGCTTGTGTCTGTTTTTACTAGCGTATATATTGTTAAGTGAAGTGTTAGTCACTCAGTCGTGTCCAACTCTTTGCGACCCTATGGACTGTGTCCTGCCAGGCTCCTCTGACCATGGAATTCTTCAGGCAAGAATTCAAGAGTTGGTTTCCATTTCATTCTCCAGGGCATCTTCCTGATCCGGGATTAAAACCTGGGTGGTGGATTCATGTTGATGTATGGCAAAACCAATACAATATTGTAAAGTAATTAGGCTCCAATTAAAATAAATAATGGCACTCCACTCTAGTACTTTTGCCTGGAAAATCCCATGGACAAAGGAGCCTGGTAAGCTGCAGTCCATGGGGTCACTAAGAGTCGGACACGACTGAGTGACTTCACTTTCACTCTTCACTTTTATGCATTGGAGAAGGAAATGGCAACCCACTCCAGTGTTCTTGCCTCGAGAATCCCAGGGACGGGAAAGCCTGGTGGGCTGCTGTCTATGGGGTCGCACAGAGTTGGAGACAACTGAAGCGACTTAGCAGCAGCAGCAGCAGCAAAATAAATAAATTTAAATTAAAAAAAAAAAAAAACCTGGGTCTCCTGCATTACAGGCAAATTCTTTACTGTCTGAGCTACTAGGGAAGCACCAGATGCTTCTTAGGGTATTTTATTTTAAAATTCTGTTATCTTCTGGAATTCCAATAAAATGGACACTTTTCTCCCCCATTGAATCCAGTTTTGAAGTTGTATTCATAGGAGAAAGGAGAAAGGAGAAAGTAAGGGATTCTTTAACTCTGTGCTAATGCAACTTAGCTAGTAAAAGTTTGACAACCACAGTTCTGACAATATCTAACAGGTATGATCTTTCTCTCACCTACAGTCCAAGATGGGTGGTTGTAATAACTCAACATTCATTTGATCTTATTAGATTCTTGTAAAAGTGGAGCCATTGTGGCAGTGTAGCTAAGGCCTCATCAATAAGCATCAGTTCAGTGTGGTTTTATACATCAGGTACTGTGGGTAAGTTCTTAAGCTACAAAGACTATGCAAATTAAAGTACTTACAAATACTAATTGGTAGAGAGAAACAAATAATGTCAAAATCTAATGATTTTGATATTATAATCTAATAATATTGATCATCTAATAAAGTCAATTCTACAGTAATTGTTTTGGGAATAGAGAGGAAAGACATCTAGCTTAACTTTGGGGTGTGAGGAACTTTCAAGACTGTAGAGAGGCCCAAAAGACACGTGGAAAGATGTGTGGGCATTGACACAGATGATGAGGGCAGCAAGTGCAGGGGAGGCAGGGTGTTTTAGGCAGAGGCAAAAACTCAGCAGAAACACATGAAACCACAGATGAGTACAGGGAGCTGCCAGCACTTCTGGGTATTCCTGAGGCATGAGATACATAGCAGGGAATAGGCAGAAATAAGACTAGAAACTGAGATGGAACCCTTGTGTGAAAACTGCCTCTTTCACTAACATTTTTGTGCTTGTCTGTTTTGCTTGCATAATTAAAAAGTAACCTTTCTTTTTCATTGAAGTATAGTTAATTTGCAATGTTGTGTTATTTTCAAGTGTACAGAAAAGAGATTCATTTATTCATACATATACCTATATTCTCTTTTCAGACTCTTTTCCTTTATAGGTTATTACAAGATACTAAGTATAGTTCCCTGCACTATACAGCAGTTCCTTGGTGTTTATCTATTTTATATATAATAGTGTGTATGTGTTCATCCCAAACTACTAATTTATCACCCCATCACTATCACCTTTGGTAATATAATTTTGTTTTCTATGACTGTGAGTCCATTTATGTTTTGTAAATAAGTTCATTGTTATCATTTTTAGAGTCCATATATAAATGATATCATGATGTTTGTTTATCTTTGCTTAAAAACATTCCATTACTTTTGGGAGACAAATGTGCTGGGCACCTGCTCTTCACTGGGCATTGTTCTATAAAAAGCAGGAAATAATGATGAACAGAATTTACCCTGACAAAAATCACAGTGTATCCAAAAGGATGGAAGTGTAAAAATTTAAGTGTGGTACAAAGGATCAAGATGAAGATAGGGGTATGGGTAGAATGCTATGTAAATTAAGAGAAATGTATGCTCCCCTTTGTATTGAAAAATTGGAAAAGGCACCTTAGAGTGGATTATAGTCAGACTTAGACTTACAGGATGAATAGGGTCTTACAGAGGAGGAAAAGATCTAGGGCTTCCTTGCCAAGGACCCAGCAGGTTAAAGGCATGAATTGTGGCAGGTCCTGATTTTGTTGAGATGTGGCCAAGAGGTCTGGAGTGCATTATTTGGATTTTATATTTCCAGCTAAGGAATTTGAAGGACCCTGCATTGGCAAGCGGAGAAGGCAATGGCACCCCACTCTAGTACTTCTGCCTGGAAAATTCCATGGATGGAGGAGCCTGGTAGCCTGTAGTCCATGGGGTCGCTAGGAGTCGGACACGACTGAGCAACTTCACTTTCACTTCTCACTTTCATGCATTGGAGAAGGAAATGGCAACCCACTCCAGTGTTCTTGCCTGGAGAATCCCAGGGACACAGGAGCCTGGTGGGCTGCCGTCTATGGGGTCGCACAGAATCGGACACGACTGAAGCGACTTAGCAGCAGCAGCATTGGCAAGAAGTGATAGCTAAGATTTTTCAAGACAAGTATGTGGTCAGATTTTTACCTCTTTCCTAGGAAAGAGGTGAAAATCTCTGTTTCATGGATATGATAAACTGGATTGGGGAAAACTGATGGTAGATGCAGAAATGGAAACTGTTGTAACTGCCCAGGTGACCACTGAGACCTGATTCCAAGCAGGTGGAGCAGAGTGGAGCACACATCTGGAGAAACAAAGGAACAAATCAGCAGGGTATAAAATGCGGTGTCTTCTCAGATTGTTTTTCCAGCATCAAGCACATTTCCGGGCACACTCTGTTCTAACTGAGTAACTGTTGTCTGCCTGCTGACTGGTTTGAGAATCACCAACACAGTCAGCTAGTAAAGAATCTGCCTGCAATGAAGGAGACCCCAGTTACATTCCAGGGTTGGAAAGTTCCCCCTGGAGAAGGGATGGGCTACCCACTCCAGTATTCTTCAGCTTCCTGGGTGGCTTAATGATAATGTCCGTCTGCACTGTGGGAGACCTGGGTTCGATCCCTGGATTGGGAAGACCCCCTGGGGGAGGGCATGGCAACCCATTCCAGTGTTCTTGCCTGGAGAATCCCGCTGGTACACTACAGTCCATGTGGTCACAAAGAGTTGGACACAACTTAGTGACTAAGCACACAACATAAACATGTTTGTTGGCAAGGGATGATAACATTTAGCTGGAGAGAAAAAGCTAACAGGATCAGATGAAACATCAGGGAGTATAAATACTTGAAGAGGATACAAAAAAAGAAGGCAAATGACCAAAAGCATATTGTTTTGAAAGTAAAGCAAGAGAAATGCTCAAGAAATAGGGTAATCAGCAGCATCAGACGTTGCAGATAGTCAAGTGGGAGAGGCAGAGAAAATAGATCTTTGATTTGGCCAGTAGGATGCTACAAACTTTAGCAAGTGCATCTTGCCTGGAATGGTGGTTTTTTTTTTTTTTTTTTTTTTTGCTTAGAAACGTTAACTCTCCTGTTCCTGTACTTTCTAGAATAGACTGAACCAAGTGTGGTCTATAGACTGGAGCCCATTCATGAAGAAGTTGTGATCATTCTGCAACAAATCAAAAGTTGAAGCCGTTAAAGAAATCTTGATAGCAATTTCACATTGCTGAGACATCTAAGACCCCACCAGTGGAATCTTCTGTACTGTTGTTGAACTTTCTTGGTGTGTCTCCTTGACGTGAGGTACATCTTGGTTATCCCCTGTAGGATCAGATATCAGGTCATGACATCCTGGGAAAATCAGCCAACCAAATCCTGTCCAGATTATTTGAGCCTCAAACAGATAGTTGCAAATGTATCAGTACTATTCTAGAATAACCCTCAGAAGAGGAAGATGGTGAAGCTCTATTCATTGATTCTATTGGTGTCTTTGAGCTTTTTCTTTCTGTTTTCAGCCTCCCTTTACCCCTCTTTGTGTGAGAGCCTTCTCTATGTTTCTGACCATGATGGGCTCTCATACACCCATTTTGATTGCCATGTCGGGTTGTTTGTGTGTGTTCTACAAGTATGAGAACTCCTCTGGGGCCATGGAAGATGTGGGCAACAATTGGACATCTTTGTTACTAATAGGAAATGTCCACTGCTAAAATGTACCAATTAAGGTACAACACAAATCTTAAAAGGTCCAGGATTAACACTCTAGTGCTGTAACTCAAAGAATGCTGCTTCTGAAATGGCTTCATAAAGAAAAACGGACCTGACGGTTTATTTCAGTGTCAGTGCTGACTCTGTTCTTGGATATTTATCTCTGAATGCCTTTATGCTTTTCCTACCAGAAGGCTCTGTGAAACAAGATTTGAACAACAGTCCTGCTGTAATTACTTTCACATGCAAAAAAGCACGTTCCGAGTGCTGACAGGAGACGTTGCCGGCTGTGTGATATCAGAGCTGAACTTGAAAGTTTGGAGGATTTTTCTTTTATTGTCCCATCTTCAGAGACTCAATGTTACAAGGACATTCCCTGAGGTAATATCAGTGCGCTGTAGAGGTTTATGAGCCAAGATACACATCAAAAATAATTTTAATAAAGCTTGACAGCTATATTGCATTAATCGTGCTGACATAGTGAAGCAGGGCTTATGTAGGGAGTACGACATATTGGTATTTTTTTAAAAGGAGGTATTAGGTTGTACAGATACTTTCTTGTAAGAAAGATGGGGGGGTATATTATTACATACCATAGATTTTCTCCATTGTTATGTTTGTGATAACATAACACAAATATTGAATCCTACTTTGGTCACTTTAAGTGTTTTTCCACATCTTCCCCTTCGTGGGTATGCATTTTCTCTCTCCTTCTTGATGAGTGATATTCAGTACAGACACAATGGATCAATCCCAGATGCTTAGAAAATAGTCATCGTCCCACACAATATCG
Source organism: Tragelaphus eurycerus (assembly GCA_935064755.1). Classification (NCBI taxonomy): domain Eukaryota; kingdom Metazoa; phylum Chordata; class Mammalia; order Artiodactyla; family Bovidae; genus Tragelaphus; species Tragelaphus eurycerus. The sequence continues at coordinate 1,911,627 of CAKXYN010000135.1, read as the reverse complement.
AAACTCTGCATTTTCCTGCCTCTAAATTGGATAGCCCCGGTTGAAAATGGACAGTTCAGAGTGTCAGTAATAGGATAATGGTGATTTTGACATTCAGAGGTAAGTAAAACTGTAACCTGAATCAATAGATGTTCCAAGTTAACACCAGCTGACACCTAAGTGGCTGGCATAAACAGATTCTTAAAAATTCATTTTCATCCTTGCAGGAAGATGCTGCATGTCAAAAATGCCACTGTCATATTTAATACTCAGCAGAGAGCAAGATTTTTTATGGAAATTTAATCTACTTCAGTTCATAATGTCTTAAGAAGCTAGGAAGGCAAACTTTTTCTCTGTTCATTTTGCAGAGGACTTGGGCAATCAAAGCAGCTCCTCCCTTCAATATTTTAGACTTTCATAAATACAGTCCTTATGGAAACAGTCTTATTCTGCATATTATTCTCATGGTAGGCATAAATATGAGTTTCTCCACAAGGAAATAGAGCTGTTTGTAAATAATGGATGTTACAAAATCCTTCTTTGCTCTTGGCTTTCTAAAAACAAGTTCTCTTGCTAAAAATACACATAAATGTAAGGCAACATTTATTTCACTAGTTTTCAATGAAAGTGGACCACATTTAGTCAGAAATACAGGGTTTGATGGTGCTTTAAAACGTAGCAGGGCTTTCCTGGTGTCTAGTGGTTAAGAATCCGCCTGCCACTGCAGAGGACACAGGTTTGATCCATAGTCCAGGGAGATCCCTCGTGCTGCGGAGCCACAGAGCCAGTTTTCCGCAACCACTGAGCCCACGTGCTGTGGCTGCTGAGACTTTCTGCCCAGAGCCTGTGCTCCACAACAAGAAAAGCCACCAGTGAGGAGCCCAAGTATAGCAACTAGAACGTAGACCCTGCTAAACGCAACTAGAGAAAAGCTCAAGAGACAACGAAGACCCAGCACAACCAAAAACAAACAAATAAATAAAAACAGCAGCGAACCACTCAGCAGAAGTCCTTTCCTGTTAGAATTCTGTTGCTCAATTTAGAGGCTGGGCCAAGGAGAATCCAGCTGTGCTTCCAATAAAGTGTTTTATTGAAAAGACGAAACCTCATGGTATCCTGCAGCATTTGTAGGAAGAAAATAACTACATAAAATATTTATGTCACTATTTCCATATGATATGAGAAATATCTCCTTTGGAGGGGAGAGAAAAAGTACCCTGACATTTTGGCTGGGAGAGAGTAGATAGAATCCAAATTGAAAGTCTTTCTTACTTACTTTCTTTTCTTCATGTGTGAAAGTGATAGGTTTTTCCATAGAAATTCTGATATGCCCGTTGTTTAATAAATTATAGAACCTTTGACTCTCAGCTATCCAGAGTCTCTCTCCTGATCAATTTATATTTCATCACTTGTTTTGTGATTGTGAGACAAAGGGAATTGGGGAAATGAGATAAATCTTACAAATCACTCAAGCCAAGTGAACATTTTTCCTCTATAAATTACCAAAAGAGTTCAAATAAAGCTGTCATCCTAGCTTAAAAGGACATTTAGTTGTTGTTAGTGGTCAGAAAAATATTTTATGCATTTTCACATAATATTTCTGACTCCAAAATCAGTATGTGCTCATCCAAAAAGAAAAAAAAAAAATGTGTACAATGCAGAAGAATACAAAGAAGAAAATAAAATAATCCTTAATTCTCACTACCTAGAGATAACCAGTGTCGTTTGTATCTCTAGTGGTTTGTACCTCTAATATGCTTTTATATTACGTATTATTAAATCATGTGTGTGTGTGTGCTCATTCAGTTATGTCCCATTCTTTGTGATCTCCTGGAATGTAGCCCACCCAGCTCCTCTGTCCATGGAATTTCCTAGGCAAGAATACTGCAGTGGGTTGCTGTTTTCCTCCTCCAGGGGATCTTCCTGATCTAGGGATCGAACTCACATCTTTTGCATCTCCTGCATTGACTGGCATATTCTTTACCACTGTGCCACATGCGAAGCCCTATTGTTAAATCATCAGATCAGATCAGATCAGATCAGATCAGTCGCTCAGTCGTGTCTGACTCTTTGCGACCCCATGAACCGCAGCACGCCAGGACTCCCTGTCCATCACCAGCTCCCGGAGGTCACCCAGACTCATACCCATCGAGTCAGTGATGCCATCCAGCCATCTCATCCTCTGTCGTCACACATGGGGGATACTTAATATTGGATCCTACTTTTCATCACTTTAAGTATTTTTCCACATCAATAGCACTTTTATTAAAAAATTACCCTTATTTTTAAAGTTTTGTTTTACAACCTAAAGGATTTGCTTGCTGCCAGTATATCTGGGATCTTCACAAATAGTCGCCCCCTGGACATTTTTTCTCAATGAAGGAAGCAACTGTAGTAAGCAGTTTATGTGTGTGTGCATGATGGTGTGGGTGTTTAACTCCTCTGCACTCTCAGGACCAGGGTACATGGCTATTTCATATATTCTTAATCATGTATTTAGCTATTGGAATTTCTTGGTTGATTTATAGTCAACACAGTTAACAAGAATTAGAAACAACTTTTATGGAAATAAAAGATGTACCCATAAAGAAGATATTGGGATGAGGCTGCTAGAAAAATATTTATTAGATCTCCCTATTACTTCCCATTGAGCTGAATATCTCCATCTAAGCCAGACTGCAAAGCTGTGGACTTTGTTCCTAACTGTCTCACAGATGTGTTCATTTGACATGAATTCTTTAAGAGTTTAAATAATGTTTTAAAATGAGGAAGATTGACATAAATTGTGGATTTCTATAATTTCTAAGGGTTTCCTTGGTGGCTCAGTGGTAAAGAATCTGCCCGCCAGTGCAGAAGATGAGGGTTCGATCCCTGGGTGGGGAGGATCCCCTTGCAAAGGAAATGACAACCTATTCTAGTATTCTTGCCTGGGAAATCCTATGGACAGAGGAGCCTGGTGGGCTACAGTCCACAGGGTCACAAAAGAGTCAGACACCACTTAGTGATTAAACAACAACAAGCAATTTCTAAAGATATAACCAACCTGGATTTTTGTCCTGTATAGCAAAATCAGCTGGAGTAAATATATAGGCTGAGTTTGTTTTAGCTTGGGAATTTGCGTTCTGGTTTGACTTGGGTCTGGCCATTCCTGTAATTGGTCTGATTCTGAAGTCAGTGTGGATCACCATCTATCACAGTGTTTGGTTCTTTTCCTCACAAGATAGAAGTGTTTCTCTGTACCCATGTCTTTACTAAAAGTAAAAGATGATAGGGCCATGTTTCGAGAAAATAAAAGTATGAAGCTTATTTTATTTTTTGTGGAAGTATAAAATATTCTAAACATTTAGTATGCAAATTGTAACTATATTTTAAAAAACATCGTCAATAAGCTTCACCTATGGTTACTGACTCCTTAGCATTTAAATTTGCAAATCTGCTTTTAAGTTTTCTATTAGCCATCACTATGAGCTAAACTTTATTCTTCAATCAGATAAAAGCAAACCAATAGCTTAGAAGAAGACTCTGCTATTCCTGATGTTGATGTCAGGAAAGAATCCTCTCCTTTAATGTCTTTGAGAGCGTTCTTATCATATATGAGATATGGTCTTCCCTGGTGGCTCAGTCAGTAAAGATTCTGCCTGGAATTCAGGAGACCTGGGTTCAATCCCTGGGTCAGGAAAATCCCCTGGAAAAGGAAATGTCAATTCACTCCAGTATTCTTGCCTGGAGAATTCCATAAACAGAAGCACCTGGTGGGCTACAGTCCATGGGGTCACAAAGAGTTGGGCAAACTGAGTGACTGACACTACTACTACGTTATCATATAAACAGCCAAAGTTTACTTCTGCTGAAATGGACCTCAGCAAGCAAAGGCCTAGAATTTTTGTCCATTAATGTCATCATAGCATCATCACCCCTGTCAAATCCATTCCCATCTGATGTAAATGGAAGCTAACAGTTATTGAGTGCTTGTAAGCCACTGTACTTAGTACTTTTCACATACTGTCATTTAATTATTGCATTAAACCCATGATATATGTGTGGTAATTATTGCATTTATTAGATAAGGAACTTGAAGCTGAATGACAGGGAATCTGCCTCTTCAAGTGCTGAGGTTTTAGTCTGAACACATAAACCTGATATCAAACTCACTGGTCCTGAGGCGGGATCCTTGGTTAAGACTTCACCTGACAATGCAGGGGTGGGTTCGGTCCCTGATCAGGGATCTAAGATCCCATATGCCTCGGGCTAAAACCAAGACATAGAACAGAAGCAGTAGACACATTCAGTACTTTAGAAATGGTCCAATAAAAAAAAACTTACAATGAAGGGAGTGTTTTCAATGGAAGTAGGAAGAGAATCATATATGTATGTAATCCCTGTGAATTATATAATTTCTGCAATTAAATAATAAATTTTAATCTAGTATATCTAAAAATTGTCATTTAAATATGTAATCAGTATAAAAACTATTAATGAGATGTTTTAATTTTCTGTATGATGTCCTCAGATTTCGGTGTGTATTTTATACTTACAGCAGATCTCAGTTTGGGACTGGTCATATTTCACATGCCATACATGGCTAGTGGCTGATGTAGGGGACAATGCAAATGTATAGTTTTAATGCATCACCCTCCTATTTGAGGCAAAGAATGTTAGAAATTCACACCAGGAAGCCTAAACCCTTGTGATTGATTATTCATACAGTTCCTCCGGTGATGAGTAAAATAGAAAAATATTCTGTCTTTTCATAATGCATTTCGGGCCCTGACTGGAACTCTGACATAAATAACACAGACATTTTATTGAGAGGTTTGTTCTTCCTGGTCTCTCAAATGCTGGCTCTGTACGTGATACTGCTGTGGTCCCTAAGTATCATGAACATCAGATTGTCAGTCATCAGGCAGGAATGTTTTCCATCTTCCCAGGGGAAATGGAGGAGACTAATTAATGCAGGAGTTGGCAAACATCCATGGGTGTCAGCATCAGTAATAAACAAAAGAAATAATTCTCCAACTATTATTGCAGGGAGCTCTCTGAATTATTTAATTCTTGAAGAGGGGCCTTCATGCTCATAGGTGTGGCCCATCACTGGATTAAGTATGTCAAAACCACATGACTGATCAATGTTTGGATAGATATGAGAGCACTTCTACACTTTTGGGGAGAAAAGAAGGTACTTTTCAGGTGGAAGGCCGTGCAATATTGATTCTCTTAGACTTTTCATAAAAACATTTAAGGGCATTATTTTTTTTTTTAAAGAAACTGGAAAATTATCAGATTTAGTGAATTACTGATTCAGTCGCTCAGGACACACAAAACCAAAAAACAAAGTCGGACACTGTTTCCACTGTTTCCCCATCTATTCCCATGCAGTGATGGGACAGTGCCTGATCTTCACTTGAGCTTTAAGCCAACCTTTTCACTCTTTCACTTTCTTTTTTTTTCCCTTTTTCTTTTTTTCCATATGGGTGGTGTCTTCTTTATATTTGTGTTTTTTTTTTTTTTTCTCACAAATCTTTATTCCAACTTCTGTTTCTTCCACTCCAGCATTTCTCATGATGTACTCTGCATTGGAGTTAAGGAAATGGCAACCCGACTCCAGTGTTCTTGCCTGGAGAATCCAGGGTTGTTCCATGACCAGTTCTAACTGTTGCTTCCTGACCTGCATACATTTCTTGGGCGATCGGTGGTCTGTTTCCCTCTCTTTCTTCAAGTTATGTGTCCACCAGTCGCTTGGCATAGTCAATAAGCAATAGATGTTTCTGCTCTCTTCTTTTCGTGTCCGGAGTGCTCGGTTCAGCAGTGGTGGCTTCACTTTTCTGCGGTGGAGAAGGAAGCCTTTCTTGCCTGGAGTCCCAGGATGGCGGAGCCTGGTGGGCTGCCGTCTGTGGGATCGCACAGAGTCGGACACGACTGAAGCAACTCAGCAGCAGCAGCAGCAGTAATGCATAAAGTGCATCATGCACTAGTCTGAGGAGGCCTTACAAATAGCTATGAAAAGCCAAAGTCAAAGGAGAAAAGGAAAAATATACCCATTTGAATGCAGAGTTCCAAAGAATAGCAAGAAGAGATAAGAAAGCCTTCCTCAGCAATCAATGCAAAGAAATAGAGGAAAACAATAGAATGGGAAAGACTAGAGATCTCTTCAAGAAAATTAGATATACCAAGGGAATATTTCATGCAAAGATGGGCACAATAAAGGACAGAAATAGTATGGACCTAACAGAAGCAGAAGATATTAAGAAGAGGTGGCAAGAATACACAGAAGAACTGTACAAAAAAGAGCTTCATGACCCAGATAATCACAATGGTGTGATCACTCAGCTAGAGCCAGACATCCTGGAATATGAAGTCAAGTGGGCCTTAGGAAGCATCACTACGAACTAAGCTAGTAGAGGTGATGAAATTCCAGTTGAGCTATTTCAAATCCTGAAAGATAATGCTGTGAATGTGCTGCACTCAATATGCCAGAAAATATGGAAAACTCAACAGTGGCCACAGGACTGGAAAAGGTCAGTTTTCATTCCAATCCCAAAGAAAGGCAATGCCAAAGAATGCTCAAACTACCGCGCAATTACACTCATCTCACACGCTAGTAAAGTAATGATCAAAATTCTCCAAGCCAGGCTTCAGCAATATGTAAACCGTGAACTTCCTGATGTTCAAGCTGGTTTTAGAAAAGGCAGAGGAACCAGAGATCAAATTGCCAACATCCAATGGATCATTGAAAAAGCAAGAGAGTTCCAGAAAAGCATCTATATCTGCTTTATTGACTATGCCAAAGCCTTTGACTCTGTGGGTCACAATAAACTGTGGAAAATTCTTCAAGAGATGGGAATACCAGACCACTCTGACATGCCTCTTGAGAAACTTGTATGCAGGTCAGGAAGCAACAGTTAGAACTGGACATGGAACAACAGACTGGTTCCAAATAGGAAAAGGAGTACATCAAGGCTGTATATTGTCACCCTTCTTATTTAACTTATATGCAGAGTACATCATTAGAAACGTTGGGCTGGAGGAGGCACAAGCTGGAATCAAGATTGCTGGGAGAAATATCAATAACCTCAGATATGCAGATGACACCACCCTTATGGCAGAAAACGAAGAAGAACTAAAGAGCCTCTTGATGAAAGTGAAAGTGGAGAGTGAAAAAGTTGGCTTAAAGCTCAACATTCAGAAAACTAAGATCATGACATCTGGTTCCATCACTTCATGGCAGATAGATGGTGAAACAGTGGAAACAGTGGCTGACTTTATTTTTCTGGGCTCCAAAATCACTGCAGATGGTGATTGCAGCAATGGAATTAAAGGACGCTTACTCCTTGGAAGGAAAGTTATGACCAACCTAGACAGCATATTATAAAGCAAAGACATTACTTTGCCAACAAAAGTCCGTCTAGTCAAGGCTATGGTATTTCCTGTGGTCATGTATGGATGTGAGAGTTGGACTATAAAGAAAGCTAAGTGCTGAAGAATTCATGCTTTTGAACTGTAGTGTTGGAGAAAACTCTTGAGAGTCCCTTGGACTGCAAGGAGATCCAACCAGTCCATCCTAAAGGAGATCAGTCCTGGGTGTTAATTGGAAGCACTGATGTTGAAGGTGAAACTCCCATACTTTGGCCACCTGATGTGAAGATCTGACTCATTAGAAAAGACCCTGATGCTGGGAAAGATTGAGGGCAGGAGGAGAAGGGGACGACAGAGGATGAGATGATTGGATGGCATCATCGACTCAATGGACATGGGTTTGAGTAGACTCTGGGAGTTGGTGATGGACAGGGAGGCCTGGTGTGCTGCAGTTCATGGGATCACAAACAGTCAGACATGACTGAGCGACTGAACTGAACTGAATGCATAATTCATAAATGTGCGTAAAAGTGATGCTGTATAGGTTGACAGAGTTGACATTCATCTTCCGAAAAGGTCTGTTACTATCAGGCGAGAGCTTATCAAAACAGGGATCCTATCAATAATTCCTATTTCATGATTGATACTTTCCTAGCCACCCTGCAAGTGTTGATTTCTTAATGGATTCTCTTTGTGATATAGAGAAACAGATCAATCCAGCCCCAACTGCTGACTCTGTGGTGGCCACCCTGTTCTTGATCCATGCATCCACTCCCCATATACTAGTACCAGAGAGCTGGCTTTAGACTTATTTCACAAGTCTATTCATTCAATTAATTTAGGATATGTAAACTGATTTATTGTAAGCCTTAAAGTCATTTTCCTCAAGAGAGCCCAGAATATTAGGTTAGCAGTTTTTTGGAGCACAGCTTTGACTCAGTTTCAGGCAGCAGGCAATTTAGTGTCAGCATCCCATAATTTTAGAGGCAGTGTCATTTTCTCTTGGCTTTTCACTGCTGAGTCAAAAATCTGTTTGAGAGGGTACAAGAATGTCAGAATATTTCCAGTGAAGAGAAAATTCCTGGATGACGTCTATCTCGGCAACCTTAAATTCTTGGTCTCATTCCACCATCTATCATTGCATTTCTTTTTCAATACTCAGTGATCCTACGAACTAATGTATTTAAGACTGATCTTCATAATCTGGAGCAGAACTCCGTAGCCTCATCATAGGTCATTTTCTTTCTGTGTTGCTTCTTGTTTGTATGTCTCTGTCTCCATTGCCTTAGTTTCTGCTAAAATCTGAACTCTGATCCCATCAAGTGTAGGTTGTTGCCCATTCAAGACAACTTCTCCAGGCTTTAGGCTCCATCCCTTCTTTTGGGAATCCTAAGAACCTTTCACCACATACCATTTTGATTAAATCACTGACCTGTTCATAAATCTCAGCAATCTATTATCAATTACTTCAGTCATTTGGACTGTTTACTAGGCACTTAGCTCTCTTCTGGTACAGATTTGTGACCAGATTTTGATCTATAAGATGAACAAGTCTGAATTTGGCAGCCCAGCCTTCAAGTCTTCTCTTCAAGCTCTCCTTCACCTTGCTGCCCTGGATCATTAGTCCCAACCCAATGCCCAGGTTTGTTTGAGCAAATGTAGCCAAGCTTTTTCCCACATGAAAGTTTGGGTGATGGTTTCTCTGCCATTTTCCTTATCATGTCTTCTTCTCCTCTTCCCATCAAATCATCTCTTTTACCCCTTTCAAAACTTGCTAAAAACTCCTCATTACCCCTTCTACTATCCCCAGATCTCCTTTCCACCTAATTAGTTGTTTGTTTTTTTTTTTTTTTAACTCAGCTTGTTTTCCGAACCTCTATTCTAAACTTTGGCAGTGTCCATGTAGAGTTCTACATATGTTGCTTTAAAGTTTCCATGACATTTTCCTGTGCCATGGGCTTTATCAATCTGAAGATTGTAACTTAGTACCAAAAAAAAAAAAAGGGGGGAACATGTCTTTCATCTTTAATGTTCCTCACAGCAAGCACTACCATAACTTGGGTGTGGTGGATACTGAGTAAATGTATTACTTCTGCTAGATTACTGTGTTCCTTTCTTTCAGTCTGATCATGGTTGAAATGTTGGGGAGGGGTAATAGCCATATGTCATAGCATCTCCCACTTGATTGTAAATAGTGCCCTAAATTTCTGATTATTTTAGCAAAGGATGTAATATGTAGATCCTTCTAGAATTCTGCCAACACCCTCCCAAAAATAAAATTAAATTTTCAATGCCTGTGGTTTCCCAGCAGAACTATAGGTTCAATTTATGCTTTCTGGGACATCCAGGTAGAAAGATACTGTAGACAGCTAAACAATTAGTGAATGAATATGGGTGATAAGCCATGCATTCCCTTGGCTCTCTCCTAAATGATGTAGTACCTTGATATCTGTTGAAAAGCACTGAATCTTCATTTGTATTCCAGATTGCCAAAATATCTATATTATCTAGCTATATGTAGATATAGATATCTATAGTTTCCATAGTTACTAGAGCAACCATTTTTTCACTCATCTTTTCCCTTTATGTCTTAGAACTCATCTACCTAGAAGCTTCCCTACCCCGTGATGGCAATTGAGTTCAGTGAATCATTAGTGGAGAGGAGTGTAGTTTCATAGTCTTGGAGCATCAGTGTTTGAGATTTCCTTAAGTGCAGTTAAACAGAAGAGGAAGATGTGCCAGCCTGCTGAAATCTTGGGAATATTTTTTACTGTGATTTAGAAGAATTATTAAAGAGAAGAAAATAAAGGGAAAAGCCACTAATCTCTTTTGTAAAGTGCTCACACTGCACATTTACAATTAAGCTGTTCTGATTTCTGTAATTAAAATAATTTCCTCTGAGAGGCCTTAATAGTTCATGCCCATGAGTTAAAAAAAAAAAAAAAAAAAGCTGTTGTCATGAATGAACGATTGAAAAAAAGGTCTTATTCACATGCTTTTTTTGTTCCTATGAGAAATCTTTGAAAACAAACTGGGCATGAAAAAGACAATCAGTAAGGTTAGCTCGGGGTTGTTTTAGCAATCCACAAGAGGTAGCAGCTCCTGCAGGCGTTCATTCCTTCATTCAGCAAACATGTATTGAGCACTACCTCCTCGGCAGGTGCAGTGGGCACAAGGATGAATAAGACCTAGTCTGGCCCTAAAAGAACTCCCATTCCAGAGTAGGTACCAGACAAATGTATCGTAGAGAGCAAGAAGTGCTAAGACAGAGGTGTGGGTGGGTTTCAGAAGGCAAGTGTCCACTGATACAAGCCCACCCGATGGAGATACTTAGAGTCTTTTCTATTTGGTTGACCAAAAAGTTCATTGGCTTTTTCCATTAGACCTTATGGAAAAACCCAGTGCACTTTGAGATCTTATGGAAAAACTGGAACCAACTTGATATATATATATATATATATATATAAAATTTTCAATTAATTATTCATTTTTGGCTGCATTGGGTCTTCCTTGCTGCACTCAGGTTTTCTCTAGTTGTGGCAAGTGAGGGCTAGTCTATGTTGCAGCACGTGGGCTGCTCATTGTGGTGGCTTCTCTTGCTGCAGAGTACGGGCTCTAGGCATGTGGACTCAGTAGTTTTGTCTCATGGGCTTAGTTGCCCCACTGCATGTGGAATCTTCCTGGACCAGATATCGAACTTATATCTCCTGCATTGGCAGGAGGATTCTTAACCACTGGACCACCAAGGAAGTCCCCAGAACGAACTTTTTGGCCAGTCCAATAAAAGGCCTTAGAGATTTTCGTTTTGCCAGTCATGAATGTAATGACAACAGGGGCATACATTTTAATAGAGAAATGAAATTCCCTGTTGAATTATCGAAAAAATAAAACTGCACAAATAATTAGTAAATATTAATTAGGCATAAAAAATTAGTTATTATTACCAGGGACATTTTATTGCATATTATCATGTATGCATCGATATGACATATGACATAATATGACAATATGTCATTGTTGTTGTTTAGTCACTAAGTCATGTCTGACTCTTTTGCAACCCCATGGACTGTAGCCTGCCAGGCTCCTCTGTTCATGGGATTTTCCAGGCAAGAATACTGGAGTGGGTTGCCATTTTCTTCTCCAGGAGATCTTCCCAACTCAGGGATCAAACCCTTGTCTCCTGCATTGGCAGGTAGATTCTTTACCACTGAGCCACCAGGGAAGCCCCATACATACCATAAAATAATATGAATAAAATAGAGGGAAAAGTAAAGAGAGGAGAAGCTTGGTGTAACCCAGAGCTCAGTAGATCAAGAATAGAACATAGCTGGAATTGAATTCTCACTTTGACCCTAGCTGGTTGTCTGGATTACTTCATTTCTTTCCTCCTTGGTGATGTGTGGGAGAGACTGAACAAAATGCTTTGCTGGGAGTGAAATTCCAAAAGTAGCAACTATTAAAGTCCTTAATGTATGACCTAAGAACTAAGGGATATACTCAAGATGGCACATCCAGATGATTAGATCATTGTGGGGAAAAGATGATCAAGTGATTCAACTAGTAATTAATTTTAAAGTTTTAGGCCACACTGTCTGGTTTAGCATGCCCTAAGTGTTTTTGAATGAGGCTTTGGAATTTATCTACTACTTCTGTTTGTCACTCATACTTGGGCTCATTTCTAATTTGGAAGTAATACAGGTTATTCTTACAAGTGTGTTGCTCTTTTCCAAAATCACTTCAAATTCCAAAAACATTGTTGAACAGTAGCACATCGTATGCTTAATGGGTTTCCATGGGGCTTCCTACAGTTGACCCTGTCCTTTTGGCTGATTCGAGCACCTACAGCTACAGTGCTGTATTTTCGTCCACAATATATAATGTTAATATGTAACACTCAAGATATATTTGTTGTTAAGGGGTGTTACTGCCAGAGATAATGGGTAACCTCTTGGAGAGTTTGCACTGTTGTCTATTAAACCCCACATTTGATTGGCAGGTGTGTCCTAGAAAAATCAGCATAACACCTTGTTAGAGGGCACAGTGCCATCTAACAGTTGGGAGAAAGGCTGAAAAGTGATCATAAATGAAGTCAGCTGGGAGTGTTCAAGAATGACTTTTTAAGCACTCTGGAGTAGAGGGAAGTATGTACTCTTCTGAAAATCTTTTGCTTCCTTTATGCAAAAAGTTTCCACTGACTATAACTTTTCAAGTTTATCTCAGGAAGATTGGAAGACTTGTTTGCTATCTTAGAAGAATGAAATTTCAAATTTAATTGTGTAACAAAGTTGCATAACAGCATGATGTTTATATGTGCTCTACTGTATGTAAAGTCAATATGTGGGTGATTTTAATGTATCAAATCACACTGTCCATTGACTTTTGTATCTAGGCTGGGGAATGAATAAGGGATGTTATTCTTCTGTGACTTGTCACTAAGAAAAATGTTCTGATTTTTCTACGTTATTGAGCTCTGTGTTTTCTCATCTGCCCAGTGAGGATGATAAGTGGCCTGATTGGTCACATGACATAGACAGATTTCAAAATGTGTTTGGCAAATAAAAGTGACTTCTCATAATTAAAGATAGGAGATGGCATTAATGTTCCATGTAATTGGAACAAATAAGACATATTCCAGCAAAACCAATACAATATTGTAAAGTTAAATAAAATTTTAAAAAAAGACATATTCCAAAGTAGTCAAGTATAAAAGCCTACTAGGGCAATGCTCTTTTAAAAACTCTCATGTTATGAATATGGTGGTCCTAATTATGAGATGCTCTATCTGCTTTGAGGAATATGCTTTCCTTCTCTGTGCCCTGTCCCCATTTTGCACTGCGATAGACTTCTACAAAGAAAGAAAGACTTGCGAAGGTCATCTAGGTTTATGTTCATTTCTAATGTTTTTATGTATCAGCACAATTCTCTTTGGAAACGGGTGCTTTCTGCAAGGCATGTGAGATACACATGGGGCTAAACCTCATTGCAGTTTTAATTAAATCCATGTCCTAACCTGCTAAGCAAAGAACAACGAGGACCGGTCTTTTTATAAATGAGGAATTGGTCTTTTAAAAAATGAAGTTCAGTGAGATATCACACTCCTAGTCTTTTCTTTACACACCCTTCAAAACATCTTTAAGATTTTTGTTTTAGGCAATTGCATAATTAAAGCCAAATTAAGTATTCCAAATAATTTCACAATCTCTAATGGAAAATCCCCAGACTTAATGAGTCATGGTCCAATATTTCTAAAATAAATACCACCAGTTCTACCTTATGCAAAGTCCTGTAGGATAAAGTTAAAAGTGAAAACTTTCTTATTCACCTCTCTTGAGCAGTCCAGTTTGTAGTTGAAAACCACTGGGAAGACAAGATTTCTTTTTCACAAACTTTCAACTCTTGTACACCTGGTTTTATTATTGACTGTACGTGAGAACAGGCTGAGGTCCCATTACTTGCACTTTTAGTGTTCCCTGAGTGTTGACTTCAAAATTGTATTTTTTCCTCTGTTGAATCTTCTGAATGACTATGATCCATTTTCCAACCAAAATAGATACTTTACTTTCTTGCCTCTTGGCTAGTATTATTCACAGTAGTGAACTGCTTCTGTGCTTATTATTAGAGCTTACTTTGGGACAAAACTTAGGTTCCTAGTCTTAGTATTTTGTCATTTTTTAATGTTGAATTCCAAGAGATTCATGTACTATTTTGAAATCCAGTTGAAATGATAATCACAAATATTTTTGGAAAATCCAGAAGAAGCACTATGAAAAATGTTCTATTGTGTATTGACTCTTCTGACTTCATAATTAATAATGAAAAGAAGTTTTAGCTAGAACGCAAAACACAATCCAAGAATCAACTAAATGGTATGAATTGTTTAAAAAATGCAATCTGTCTTTGGGAGTATAATTCTAGTAGGTTATATAACATCTTATTGTTTTTATGTATTCTTGCCTGTGTGTAATATTCTTTTTCTTCTTGGTAAATTGTTTGGTGTGTACAAGGTCTTAGCACTGCAAGGGGAAAGGAACCATTACATTTATAAATAATGTAAGGCAATCAGTTTATTTTTACTTTACTGGTCTCTATTACAAATTGTGTTACCATTCAAAAACTCTGTAGAGGTTAAAGTTTATGGTTGATTCACTGAGGAAAGCTTGCAAAATCAGTCCTTAATCAAATTCTTTATATTCAAGATTAATTTTTCTAATAGGATTTTCTATAAGATGTCTTAAATGCTATATTTTCCTTTCTAAATTCTTCAATTGAGATGTAATCAGGGATAAGAATTCTTTAAGTTCTACTGTATTTAGCCCTTGTGTACAGTTTTTTCTTACTTTTTCTGTTAGTTTCTTCAGAGTTACAGTGTGACAGTTTTAATTCCTGCCAGGTAGCATAGTTGATCAAACTCAGACTCCACTCATGAGACAGACATGTACTAATATGATGTAATTAGATTACACATAGTGGTACATTCTACTGTGTTTTTTTCCAATTTCCTTGCTGGAGCTCCAGAAAGGAAGACAAGCTTATGTCTTATGATTTTACTTCCCCGGATTCAAGTTATTATTATCCTTATCACATGAGAATATTTAAATACTGTACTGAACACTATTGATATTCACAAAATCACTGAAGTTAATGAAACAAAATAGCATGTTCATAAGGACAAGATATAATGGCTGTAACTGTTGTCAGATGTCAGAATTGCTTTAGCCCTTTCCATAAATCACGGTGGGAGTATCATTATCATATGCGATTAATGACACTTCATGTTGTGAATTTGATTTCAACCGCAAAACAAAGAAAATAAAGAGGAGATCACTCATGAACACCTTACTTGAAGAGGTTGAGATGTCTCCTGCAAATTATCATAATTTGATTACTCAGCGAGTCTATGAAACGCAATTCATTGAAACCTACAGAGACCTAACAGAGATTTTCCCAATAATATTCAAATCTCTTTCCATTCTTTCTTCATAAATACAAGGAGCAGTTTGGGGAATAGCAATAATCTCTTTGGGCTTCCCAGGTAGCTCAGTGATAAAAGAATCCACCTACCAATGCAGGAGACTTGGGTTCGATCCCTGGGTCAGGAAGATCCCCTGGAGAAAGAAATGGCAACCCACACCAGTATTCTTGCCTGGGACATCCCACGAAAAGAGGAGCCTAGAGAGCTATAATCCATTAGCTCACCAAAGAGTCGAACATGACTTAGCAACATTTAAACATGAATAATCTTCTTCCTCCATTGCATTTCTTATTTGGAAATTTCTGAATTCCTGTTGATGGTTCCATGCTTCAGTTCAGTTAATTCAGTCAGTTGTGTTCAACTCTTTGCGACCCCATGAATTGCAGCATGCCAGGCCTCCCTGTCCATCACCAACTTCTGGAGTTCACTCAAACTCACGTCCATCGAGTTGGTGATGCCATCCAGCCATCTCATCCTCTGTCGTCCCCTTCTCCTCTTGACCCCAATCCCTCCTAGCATCAGAGTCTTCTCCAAGGAGTCAACTCTTTGCATGAGGTGGCCAAAGTACTGGAGTTTCAGCTTTAGCATTATTCCTTCCAAGGAAATCCCAGGGCTGATCTCCTTTGGAATGGACTGCTTGGATCTCCCAGCAGTCCAAGGGACTCTCAAGAGTCTTCTCCAGCACCACAGTTCAAAAGCATCAATTCTTCAGCGTTTAGCCTTCTTCGTAGTCCAACTCTCACATCCATACATGACTACTGGAAAAACCATAGCCTTGACTAGATGGACCTTTGTACCTCAGACTGAAACTGTTTTCCTTTCACAGAAGTAGTGTTTGATTTACTCAGAGATAACGTTAAATTTTCTTATTTTGAGAAAATGTTATTTTCTCTTAAAAAAAAATATGGTTTCAGTTCTTTAAGTTTCAAATTTCTTTTATTCCTTTGCAGAATGAAATTCCACATTTTCATTTGGATTACAGTCTTAAAATTTCACTGGCAATCCACAGAAGGCCCAAGTGAAGACATTCTTAGCATTACCTGTTAAAAATGATTTTAATATATCAATTATTGACACTGAAAAAAGATAAGTTTTACCTAGTTAAGACGTTTTCCAGTTTTTAGGGAGCATCTATGTACATGGAATCATGAACTTTAATTATAAACTACACAAAATTCATAAACATTAATTATATGAGCAAATCCATCAATATATTTCTACTTGATAACATGTTCTTTGTCTCATTTTTATTTCTATAAATTTACAATAATAAATGTTTATTATTGCATTATTTACAATATTATAAATTATTGTATTTACAATAATAAATGTTTATTATTGTATTATTTGCAATAATGCCTTAGTGATACAATAATGTCACTAAAATAGTTTATCTTTAAAGAATTTGACTAACTTACCTTCCCACCTATAGAAATGTAAATCAATTTTTTTTTCTTAGAGGAATATGATTTTGTGAAAGAGTATAAGCATAATTCTTGGACTCCTAACTTGTGGTGAGGATAAGGCACTTGTCCAGTTTTTTTTTCAGTCCTCTAAACATTAACATTCAACAGTTATTAACGGAGCACTTAACTTGCCTCCAGTGCTGTGATAGGCAGAGTGGATCAAAAAAGCCCAAAGACATGGGCCCTGGCTACGAAAGTCATGTAATGAGACATAGGATTGTAAACAAATGAGTCAACTATAGGGCAATGAGTAAACCATGTGTTTTGAAACAAGCTATTTGCACAGTGAATATGAGGAGTGTGTGATAAACTCTGCTGTAGTGGTGGGGACAATAGTTGGTGTGAGCATGCTTGGAAAGAACCCAAATCTGTGGATGCTGATGCTCCTTTTGCAAAGATGATAAGTTTTCCAAGTGGCATTGGCCACTTGTAGACGTTTATTCCATGCGGGTGGGACTGTGAGGGACAAAGGTGTGCAAGGGTGGGACATATTTGAGGTCAGTGTGGTGTAAAGAATCTGCCTGCAATGCAAGAGACGTGAGTTCAGTCCCTGGGAACGGAGGATCCCCTGGAGGAGGGCATGGCAACCCAGTCCAGTATCCTTTACAGAAAATCCCATGGACTTCGGAGCCTGGAGGGCCACAGTCTATAGGGTCAGAGAGTCAGACATGACTAAAGAGGCTGAGCATGGCATGGCATTGTATAAATTACAGGGAACCAGCAGATTGAAGTAAGTCAGATCTGGATTGTAAGCCTTGACCTTGGCCATGGGTCATCATATATCATTAGCTGACCTCCATACCTGGTTTGTTGTGCCACTATTTTGGAGAAAATTTTTAGTTAGGCAAATAAAAATTGTTTGTGGCTTTAATGAAAATAGAAGTTGAATAAAAATTACTACCATTTCTCACGGTCACTGCTTGCTACCTATTCCTTGCTGTAAATTCTTGTTCAGCAATTCCTGTATTAAAATGGTGGGACAATAAATAATTTATAGTCACATATCATTTATTTGGTGTCAAATGTATGTGATGTACTTGACTTATTGCTAATATCATTCAGAAGTTTTTTTTTTTTCCCCACATTGGTCACTATGAGAGGGTCTGTAAAATTCATCTTTATTGGAAAGAGGAAAATAGATCACAATAAATTGCAAACACATCAGGGAGTTTACTTATAAGCAGCAGGAGAGAATCAAAGGGAGTTTTCATGTAGAAAGAAAGCGACAGACTGAAAGAAGCACTCTGTGGGAGATGGCAAAGCATAAAAAATATCAGAGATGTTGTGAAGGATTTGGAAATAGTCAGCCATGTCAACACATTGTGAATTCTATAGATAGTTTAAGGTTTGTGCTGATCCTGTCCAGAGTAATTTGATCAGGTCTTAGCTCCTTTGGAGGATAATAGAATGGTGACTTTGCTACCATATAAAAGTCATATCGTGACAGATTATTTGTATCCTTGGAAATTAGAAACTTTCTGCATATTTGGATAAAAAGAACAAATGAAAGATTCAGCCAATATTCAGGGTCTTTGAAAGTTATGCAAAGCAAGGAAGAGAAAGAGAACGTTCTAATGAAAAATTGGAGGTTATCGTGTGTGGTAATAAGACTTGTTAATTGTTACTTTGATTTCTGAGGATGAGTGTGTGTTAATCCCAATAAACTGATGTTTACTAAACATTGCTGTGTTTTCACTATTCTAAGAGTTTGGGGAAAGGAAAAGGTCGAATAGGTCCTTGAATTACTTACTGACTGTTTATCTAAAAAGATGAAATGAACATAAGTATACCAAAAATAAAGGATAAAAAAGAAATGTAGAAGCTTCCCTGATGATCCAGTGGTTAAGAATCAGCCTGTCAATGCAGGGGAGTCAAGTTCGATACCTGCTCCAGGAAGATCCCACATGCCGGGGAACAACTGAAGACCCTGTGCCACAACTACTGAGCCCGTGCTCTGGAACCTGGGAGCCGCAACTACGGCAACTCACCCACCCTAGAGCCCTTGCTCTGCCACTGCAATGAGAAGCACCATGAGAGAAGCCGCTGCAGCGGGAAGCCTGTGCATTGCAACTAGGAGCAGCCCCCACTCTCTACAACTAGAAAAAGCCTGCACACAACAATGAAGACTCGGTGCCGCCAAAAGGGAAAATAACTAAATACGTGTTAAAAGACTAAAAAGAAATATAAGTGCCAAACGATGTAGCACAGTCCACAAATAATATATGCAGTCAAAAAGAATAGTGATGTTTGCAGACCAAAGATAATGGGGGAGAGGAAGGTATTCAATTAAACTTCTAATGTTTCATTTTACCTTGAGAGTGGGCAAAGTGCTGCTAACACACACTAATTAAATAATGTGATAGTTCAAAGTCTGCTCTAAAACAAAAACAATCTACAAACATCATCAATGTTTATTTTATTTATTTTTTAAATTAAATTTTATTTTGCTTAGCTTTACAATATTGTATTGCTTTTGCCATACATCAAGATGGATCTGCCACAAGTATACATGTGTTCCCCATCCTGAACCCTCCTCCCTCCTCCCTCCCCATACCATCCCCCTGGGTCGTCCCAGTGCACCAGTCCCAGGCACCATAATTTCATTAATCCCAATTACTACCCATTGTTATACCTGCCCAATGCACTGTACCTGCATTATTAATAGATCTTAAATGAGTTAATAAATGGCTGATGGTTTATGCTTTATGTGTAGGATCTATTAGATATGAAATTTAAACCTGCTGTTTGGATTCCATAACATAGTTTCCCTTCAAAACATCATTATTTTGAAAATATAGATAATGCAAACCCTAGTACCAATAGAAAAACACAGTATTATGATATTTATCCATTCATTTCAATTTTTGTTCTAATATACTAATGCTTATAAATCCTGTCTTTTCCTTATTGCTACTCTTCTTCTCACTATAATGTAAAATATGTTTTGTGTTTTTCATGTTTGATTGGAGAGTTTTGAACAAAGGCATAAGGTGAAATGGTTTAGAGCAACTCTGGATACTATGTTGGATACAGAGTAGAAATAAAGAGAAGGAAGTCCACCAGTCAGACTATTGTAT
This sequence comes from Tragelaphus eurycerus, assembly GCA_935064755.1. Classification (NCBI taxonomy): domain Eukaryota; kingdom Metazoa; phylum Chordata; class Mammalia; order Artiodactyla; family Bovidae; genus Tragelaphus; species Tragelaphus eurycerus. The sequence goes on along the minus strand of CAKXYN010000135.1, from coordinate 1,891,780 downwards.
TCCAATCAGCTAACAATGGAAGTAGTGAGAATACTGTTCCATTTTGAAGATACAAACTAACAGGCTGCAGGCTGGAAAAGAAAGTTAAGAAGCTTTGCGGACGCCATGTAAAATTTTTGCCCTGAACAGCAAGAAATAGGTTGTTGCCATTGATTGAGATGGTGAAGACTGAAAGTGGTATGGTTTGGGTGCAGAATATGAGGTCAGCTTGAGGCAGATGAAGTTTTAGAGATCTTTTATGTATATAAGTGGAAGTGTTCAGTAGATAATTGAAAGTATGAATCTAGAGTTGTAAAGAAACATTTTGTCAGGATATGTACAAGTAGGAGGCATAAGAATATGGATGATATTTAAAGCTGCAAGGTTAGATGACATCACAAAGGAAGTGAGTGTTTATAGAGGAGAAGGCAATGGCGCCCCACTCCAGTCCTCTTGCCTGGAAAATCCCATGGAAGGAGGAGCCTGGTGGGCTGCAGTCCATGGAGTCGCTAAGAGTCGGACATGACTGCGCGACTTCACTTTCACTTTTCACTTTCATGCATTGGAGAAGGAAATGGCAACCCACTCCAGTGTTCTTGCCTGGAGAATCCCAGGGACGGAGGAGCCTGGTGGGCTGCCGTCTATGGGGTCGCACAGAGTCGGACACAACTGAAGCGACTTAGCAGCAGCAGCAGCAACAGAGATCAAGTAGAGAAGGAAATGGCAACCCACTCCAGTGTTCTTGCCTGGAGAAGCCCGGGGACGGGGGAGCCTTGTGGGCTTCCGTCTATGGGGTCGCATAGAGTCGGACACGACTGAAGTAACTTAGCAGCAGCAGCAGCAGTAGTGGCAGAGATCCAATGACTCAATTTTAAGAGCTCTGGCAGAAGTGGATAAATCAACAAACAGAACAGGGAAGATCAACCGATGAGATAGTACAAAAACCATGAGACTATGATGTCCTAGAAGCCAAGTGAGAAACCTGTAGCAAGTGGCAACAGATAATAACCATGCTAAATTCCGCAGATGGGTTAGTGTAAAATCAGGATGAGAAAGGACTATGGAATCAACCAATGTGGAGGTCATCAATGGTCTTCACTAATGTTTTTGTTGGAATTGATTATGATGAAAGTCTAAATGATTTTAAAAGAGAGTGGGAGAATCATCATAGGCTGGAAGAATACATAAGTCTTTTGAGGTCTTTTGTTATAAAAGGAAGGGGGGAAATTGAACCTGACTTAGAAGTAGGGTAAAGGAAAGGAAATTATTATGATTTCATATTAAAAATTATCATGCTATTATTAAGAGGAAGAAATGAGAATTGTTATTGTACTGTTGGGAAGAGTCATAACAGAGAAAAACTCCCCTTATTTAACAAATTATTTACTTATGTAAATAATTTATTAAATACTCTTTGGAGCATATTCTGTTTAATAGAAACAGAGATTGGATGCTCAGCTAGCACATGGGCAGTTATCCTTGGCAATCTTGTTCCAAGTCTGAGCTCTTGATCACTTAACTTGATTACTTCTGTAAAGACCATATTACTAACTAAGGTAACTTTCTGAGGCACTGGGGGTTAAGACTTCCACACATCTTTTTCAAGGGATGCACAATTCAACCCTTAGCAACTATATTAGTATTTTATATGGATTTAGATTTATTTGAACTCGAAAATTATAGATATCAGCATATAGTTCAATAGCCATATTACTGATCCCTCCCCTTTCACTCAGCTGCCTCTCCACACTGCAAATAAGTGAATCTGAGAAAACGGAGACAAAGACTAACATATCCTTGGCTTTACGATGCTCCCGGGATAAGCATAAAGCTCTTCAACATGGCACCAAGCCTTCAAGATCTTATCTCAAGTCCAAATGTCTGGATCTTCTGCTCCAGCCCCTCTGGCTGTATCTTGCCTCTTTACACCTTCACCTGTCCTCCTTCCTTTACTTTAGGGTCTTTTTCTTGTGTCCTTTGCTCATCCTCTTCCTTTCCATCCACTCTTGGCCAAACTTTACTCATTGCTTAGATATGAGCACTAGCATTGCTTCCTCAAGAAAGTCATTAGGGATTCAGTTCAGTTCAGTCGCTCAGTCGTGTCCGACTCTTTGCAAACCCATGAATCGCAGCACGCCAAGCCTCCCTGTCCATCACCAACTCCCAGAGTTCACTCAAACTCATGTCCATCGAGTCAGTGATACCATCCAGCCATCTCATCCTCTGTCGTCCCCTTCTCCTCCTGCCCCCAATCCCTCCCAGCATCAGAGTCTTTTCCAATGAGTCAACTCTTCACATGAGGTGGCCAAAGTACTGGAGCTTCAGCTTTAGCATCATTCCCTCCAAAGAACACCCAGGGCTGATCTCCTTCAGAATGGACTGGTTGGATCTCCTTGCAGTCCAAGGGACTCTCAGGAGTCTTCTCCTTCTTCATAGGCTTTTAGAACAAGGTTCACTTCTTAGTCTTAACTCTATCACTCTGTAGTCTTTTGCACTTTGAGTGTGTGATTATTTGATGAATGTGTGCCTCTCACAGATCCACCGGAGAGGGACCATGTATCTCAAAAGCTGTATTAGTCCCAGGACCAGAATAGACATTCAATAATTTTCACATTTTTTAAAGGAAGAAGTGCTTTAAATTGTTGAAAACTTTACTTCCTCTTCCTTTATTTTTTAAGTTTATTTTAGTTGTGTCCTACTCTTGGAGACTTTATGGTCTGTAACCTGCAGGATCCTCTGCCCATGGGATACTCCAGGCAAGAACACTGGAGTGGGTTGCCATGCCCTCCTCCAGGAGATCTTCCCAACTGACCCAGGGATCAAACCCAAGTCTCTTCTGTCTCCTGCATTGGCAGGCGGGTTCTTTACCACTAGCGCCACCTGGAAAGCCTCATTTAAGTATGGTTGATTTACAACTTCTGTTAATTTCTGCTATATAGCAAAGTGACTCAGTTATACATATACTTTTTCATATTCTTTTCCATTATGTTTTATCACAGGATATTGAATATAGTTCCCTGTGCTATACAGTAAGATCTTGTTGTTTATCCATCCTGTCTGTAATGGTTTATATCTGCTAATCCCATACTCCCAATGTTTCCCTTCCTCACCTCCCCACCCCCTAGTAAGTCAGAAGGAGAAAGACAAATACCATATGATACCACTTATATGTGAAATCTAAAATATGACACAAATGAATGTACCAACTAAACAGGAAAAGACTCCACTTTCTTAAATGTGAGAAAGAGAAAGCTAGTTTTTGTCTCTTCCTTGGAGTAGGGTAGTGTTGTTTGTTTGTTTGTTTGTTTGTTTGTTTGTTTTTTGATATACATTATAGACCTACATTTGCTGCTTGGCAGTCTTTTACAGCAGTGTGTGTGGCTGATGATGTATCAGGGTGAAGAATTTCAGAATTCCTTTGCAGAATGTCCTGGAATCATTCTTGGAGGTGATAAGGCACTTGTAGAGTTGTTTCATATAATATTCTTATTTCTGCCTAACAACTTTCCCAGTATTTTTAAGGTGGGGATTTAGATGGGCATTCCAAACTTATTTTTTACTTTGCTGACATGGGGAAAGTTTAAGATAGAATACTGAAGACTTTCAGTCCTTAACAATTTTATAGCTGGCCAAGATCCCTCACAGTTAATGCTATTGCACAAAATAATTATTGTATAATGATACTTTGAATCCCATTTTGTCTTTGCTGCACTCACTTAGCAAAATTTTAAAATGTTAACTTACTGTATTATTTCTGTAGCTGAAAAGGTAGATTCAGGGGCCAGAATTTGGGGGATTGAATACTGACTTAGAAGCCTTTACTTTCCAGTTTGGGGACCATGTTGCAATCACGTAATATCTCTATCCTCAGTTGTTTGTTTTTTTTTTCTGTAAAATGGTTACTATTAGTCCCTTGTAGGTCTGTTTTGAGAATTAAAAGGGTAAATCCGTGTAAATCCCCTAGAATAGTACCTGGCCATAATAAGCATTCAAAACACTCCCTATGATCATTAACTTTACTTTTATTACAGCTTTGTATGAAACTTTTCTATTTTACAACAGTAAAAAAAAATATTTTGAATGAATTTAATGAAGAAGACTTGCTAAGCACTGATTGTATACCAGACTGTGTTCTAGGTCTTGGAAATTTAAATGAATAAAACATTGATTTCAGAGATAACATACCCAACCCTACACAGTAATGAAACTCAAAGGGTAGGAAGATATATTTGTAATTTTTGGTACTGTGGGCTTAGCAGAATTTTCATGAAGCTCTGTGTGTTGGTACATTTTATTTATATATATATATATGTTTTGTTTTTAATATATATTATGAAGTTGTGTGTGTGTGTATGTATGTGTGTGTATAAGTGAAAGTGAAAGTCACTCAGTCATGTCCGACTCTTTGCAACCCCATGGACTATACAGTCCATGGAATTCTCTAGGCCATAATACTGGAATGGATAGACTTTCCCTTCTCCAGGAGATCTTCCCAACCCAGGGATTGAACCCAGATCTCCCACATTGCAGGCAGATTCTTTACCAGCTGAGCTGCAAGGGAAGCCCAGGAATACTGGAATGGGTAGCCTATCCTTTCCCAATGGATCTTCCTGTCCCAGGGATCGAACTGGGGTCTCCTTCATTGATTGAGCTATCAGGGAAGCCCTGTGTGTGTGTGTGTGTGTGTGTGTGTGTGTATACATATACATATACATATACATAGCTTCCCAGGTGGTGCTAGTGGTAAAGAAACTGCTCTTCTTGCCTAGAGAATTCCATGAACAGAGGAGCCTGACAGGCTACCATCCATAGGGTTGCAGAGTCAAACATGACTGAAGCAGCTTAGCACATAGCATATGTGTACATGCACACACATGAAGTTGTGTTTTTAATATCCATGCTTATTACATATATATATATATATATATATATATATATATATATATATATATATATATATAAATACAAACCAAGAATCTACCAGAAGACAAATTCCAGGAATGAGTGGTCGTGGGCAAAGAATGGGAAGCCCAGGTCTTCATCCTCTACTATCAAGGTGTTTCAAGCTTTGATTTTAAGGTGCCTCCTGGCACCTGGTGTTATTTGACTCAGGAAAGGCATTGCTTGTACTGGAGCCAGTTGACTCTGAGCTGTCAGTTGATGAATTTCATTATCTCATTTTGTCTCTTTTATTTTAAATTGGTGTACAAGCACAAAGTAGACACCCCCGGGAAACGGTGACAAGAACTCTGGCCCATATTGAGCTGCTCCTTGACTCTGTGACATCACTCTATAACCTTTTTACTGGATTAATGACTTCTTCCTCTGGGCCTCTTTTCACAGAAGGGCTGTATTAGGTGATCTAAAATCCTGGGAGGTCACTCTTGCCTCTCGGAGCCCCGCTCTGCCTGGCCGGCAGGTAAGGGGCTCCGCCTTGACTGCTTCGAAGATCCCATGAGTCAGAGTGTGTGGAAATGACTGGGCCACCACGAACCCTGTATCAAAGTTGTGATTCATAAAATGACACTAAACCCACTTAGGAGTTCTCTTGGGTGATTATAAAAGTTCTGGGGCAATTTGGTTTTCAGAAATGACAGCACAGTAAAAGCAATATGCTCTACAGCCTAGAAAGTTCACCAAGATTGAATGAAGAACAAATGTAATTCTATCAGGGTTGAATTTTTCTTAAATTCTCTCCCCACAGTAGCAGCTAAATGGCATTTCTAAAGCATTTAGGAGGGCAGCTTCACAGTTCTCGCCACTCACATGAAAGTTTAGCTGACTTCTGGGGAAAATAAGCAAGCCTGAGAATACACTTTCTGTCGGGGAGACATTGCCACGGTTTTATGCCTCCATGAGTAGATATTGAGGGAGTCTGCACAGGGGAATATCCAAAATGGAAATTCCTTTCAAGGTGCAGGGTATTTGATTCAGGCAGAAAGTCCCCAAGAAATTGTATAGAAGGGGAAGAGTTTGTGGTGCATATACCTTAGAAAGGATTTAATCCAATTCAAAATCTCAGTTCTGAAGATAAAATCCTGCCCTAGTCTACCTCTGTGCGAGCTATATATATGATGCTCCCAACACTTAAGAGAAAGTGGCTGTAAATAAAATGGTATAACCCAAAATATATTGGACAAGGGAGCTTACCTGTCACTGTATATAAAGGGGCAAATCCAATCATGAACCTTCTGGAGTAATACCCCCATTGACATTTATTATTCCCTCTGTTCCCAGTGTAGTATATTCTATTTGTTTGTTTCCCTGCTTTCTCTTCCTATGAAGTTTATAGACTTCCAAAATTTACCATTTTTTAATCTTTTTTTTTTCTCTCTCTCTCTGGTTTGACACATATTTTTGATACCATCTTTTATGACTTCTCTGGTGGCTCAAACGGTAAGAAGTCTGCCTGCAGTGCAGGAGACCTGGGTTCGATCCCTGGGTTGGGAAGATCCCCTGGAGAAGGAAATGACAACCCATTCCAGTATTGTTGCCTGGAAAATCCCATGGACAGAGGAGCCTAGCAGGCTACAGTCCATGGGGTCACAAAGAGTCAGACATGACTGAGCGGCTTCACTTTCTTTCTTTTATGATACAGAAGAAGAAAGGATTGTGGCTCTTTTGACACTACATCCTTATTCCTCACACTGTGTCTGGCCTGAAAAATGAATCCTTGTAAGCTGTCTGATCCATAACTAGGAAGGTAGAGAAAGGAGAACAGATCACTTCTACTTTAGACCTTCCCCTTTGGTCTAAAGCCCAAAAGCTGCAAAGCAGGCACATTGTTCAGTCACTCAGTTGTGTCCAACTCTTTGAGACACTATGGACTGCAGCACACCAGTCTTCCCTGTCCATTACTATCTCCCTGAGTTTGCTGAAACTCATGTCCATTGAGTCAATGTCGTCATCCAATCATCTCATTCTCTGTTGCCCCATTCTCTTTATGCTCTCAGTCTTTGCCAACATCAGGGTCTTTTCCCATGAGTCAGCTCTTCAGGTGGTGAAAATATCAGAGCTTCAGCTTCAGCATCAGTTCTTCCAATGAATATTCAGGATTTATTTCCTTTAGGATTTACTGATTTTATATCCTTGTAGTCCAAAGGACTCTCAGGAGTCTTCTCCAGCACCACACTTCAAAAGCATCAAATCTTTGGCGCTCAGCCTTCTTTATGGTCCAGCTCTCACATCTGTACATGACTACTGGAAAACAGACTAGAGACAACCAGATAGTATGGTACACTAAGCGTCAACAAACTATCCTGAGGACCAAAGCTGGTCTGCATCCTGTTTTTGTTAATAACATTTTATTTGACCACAGTCACAATCATTCACTTATCGATACATGTTACCTATGTCTGCTTTCTTGCTGTAAGCTCAGAGTTGATTAGTTGTTACAGAGCCCATTTAGCTGCAAAGCTGAAAATATTTACAATCTGGTCCTTTATAGTTATAGTTAAAGTTTGTCTAACTCTCTTGTAGTTTATTTATAAGTAAGCAATTATATAATCATAATTTTTGTGAGTAATTTGTTAAATCCAACAGAACAGTAGTCTATGTCACAGTCAGTCAAAAGTCTTATTATGTTCAGGCTTTTAATATTCTCCAAGCATATTCCTCACACATTACATATTAATGGAAGCAATAAACTGGTTATGCTGGGTTTATGGTAGATAAAAATCTTCTTTTTGGTACAGCTAAAGGACTGTTCCTCACTGGACAGTCATAAATATAACTTTGATGTATTGTGACATCATAAATTTCTTATTTGTAGTTTACCCTGACATGAGTAGCATTTTCATGGCATTTATGACTTGCTATGGCATTCTGCTACTGAGATACAGTTTATGAGACCAATAGGTCCACCCTCCCCTGTCACTCTCAGGCTTTCCAAGTCCTTTATTAAATGGGGATCCACTATATATGACGTGCATTCATGTAGCAAGAGGGAGTAGTCTCCCGGATGTGTTGGGCAAGAAACTTTGCACCAGAAAAATAAAAGATGAAGTCAGTGCTCATCAGAACCCATAAAATATTCCTGCCCTACTTCTAAAATGCCTTTCCATCTTGCATTTCAGGGGGGAGGTGATGACATGCTTAAAAATCCATTGCTCCTTGAGAACAGGCTGTGTCAACTTTATGAGCAAAATTTCCCAGGTGTGTTTTTTTTTCTTCTATATTTTAGATATACTGTAATCCTACCTCATTTCAAATGATCTACAGTAGCAAACACTTAGGCATTGTGAAGAAAAATGTCTACCTGGTAATAAGCAAATCGCTATTTGAATCTCCATCGGATATGATTGCTGCTGCTGCTAAGTCGCTTCAGTCGTGTCCGACTCTGTGTGACCCCATAGACAGCAGCCCACCAGGCTCCCTCGTCCCTGGGATTCTCCAGGCAAGAACACTGGAGTGGGTTGCCATTTCCTTCTCCAATGCATAAAAGTGAAAAGTGAAAGTGAAGTCGCTCAGTCGTGTCCGACTTTTAGCGACCCCATGGACTGCGGCCCACCAGGGTCCTCTGTCCATGGGATTTTCCAGGCAAGAGTACTGGGGTGGGGTGCCATTGCCTTCCCCGTCGGATATGATTAGGTACTAGTTAAATACAAGATGGTCATTGCCTTTCTATCACTTCCTCATCCATGAAGGCTCTGCTCCAACCCTCCCTTCTCTGGCCAGTCCTCCTAAGTGTATCCAGCACTGCTCTTAACTGCAACTGTACTAATTGGCTGTTCTGCACAATTAACGCCACACCTGATGCTTCCCATAAGTATGTGACACATCATTTAAACCTGCCTTCCATCAGCATAAAGTGCCGCTCGTGTGCCCTGTTGCCGGTACCCTTCCTTGCTTCATTTCTCTGTAGGCCTTGCCATCCCACCGCTCACTGATGTTGAGTGATTCTCATGGAATGAGATCCAGCCTTCTGCTTGTTCTTCTGGACTCCAGAGGATCTAACAGGGCAGTAATAGTGTCTCATATTTATTGAGCTCTTCTTCTGAGCCCGCTTTGTTACTTCATTTAATCTATACCATGACCTTTGAAGACAGTTACTATTATTGTTTTATCATTCTCCTCTTACAGGTAGTAAACCCAAGGCGCAAGGAGGCTACACTAGTTGCCTGAGGTTGCAAAGCTAGAAAGAGGTAGAGCTCGAAAGTGACACCTCTATTTTCTGACTCAATCCTAGAATGCAAGACATTGTACCAGACTACAGGTGGCCAGGAGCTAAATCCTGGGTTAAGTGGGTAGTTACTGATGCTCAGAGTTGATTCCTGCAATGTAAGAGCTAGTGATTTAAGTTACCCAAGCCTGTTATCCTCATCCATAAGCGGGCAGACAGAATGAAAACCACAATCACAGAAAACTAACCAAAATGATCACATGGATCACAGCTTTGTGTAACTTAATGAAACCATGAGCCATGCTGTGTAAGGGCCATCAAGATGTGTGGGTCATGGTGGAGATTTCTGACAAAATGTCCACCCGAGAAGGGAATGGCAAACCACTTCAGCATTCTTGACTTGAGAACCCCATGAACAGTATGAAAAGTTCTGGATGAAGATAATAAAAATATATATTTCAAAATACACTTGAAAATAGTTTTGTTTTGTTTTTACCTTATATATACTAAAAAGGACTTAAGGCATTAGTGAACAGACTCTGCATCGCAATTGGATTATGGTGGGTGACACTAGGCAAAACTAAAAATAAGCCAGAAAGATGTTTTAGACGATATAGTTTGTAAAAGCTTCTTTGAGGCCCTTAGAAAAGACAGTAAATGCACTGTCCCCAAATCCTCCTCCTCCCCAGTTGAAAGATAAAATGGTTATTATAATCATGGGTCACTTCAAGTTCAATGGAACTTACTGTCTGGGGAAAAAAAAATGGCCAAATAAAAAGCAGGCTTTCCATATATTGCCTTGATAAATGTCTGACCTACTTCAAGATCCTTTAACGGGGGTTCATTTTCATGCAGTCTGATACGACACACCAATAATGATGTAGAGCATGAAACACCAAAGGCTTCTCTGGATTATCACTTCTGCCAGGCCGACAGACAGCACTTCATTTAAGCAGCTTTCCAGATATCTCCACTGTGAATCTGATGGAAGGATTAGTCTAAAGCCAGAGGTTGTAACCTTTCGTCTGTGAGATTGAGCCTTTGACCAGAGGTGTAGCACAGAAACTGCCACCCCGTGGTATCCTGACTGTGTTACCAGCTGTGCAGACCCCACAGTCTGTCACATTTTTGTCTCCTTTCATCAGGGAACATGATAACAAAGATATTTCTTCATCTCCCATACATTGCAATTTTCTTCTCTACTCATCCAACATGTTTTCATTGCCTTTGGGTAATTTCGATGCAGAATTCCATTAATTTCAGGAAACTAAGGCAAAGAAAGAGCTGATAGAGAATTTGAGAGAATTAGCCTGTGCGGTGCTCACTGCTACCCTCATACCATCAGCTCATGGTGACTGCACTGGGATATGATTCTAAGGTCAATTTAGAGAGATGGGATTCTCTGAGCTCACATAATTTAAATTGAACCAAAACACATAGATTGTACTTGGATAAGAGACTTGCAGAAATAGAAAATTGTGTGTCAAACTCAAAGGCACTTGATGGGCAGAAGCACAGAGTTCTTAGATTCAGAATAAAAGGCCCATTGTGTCTAAGACTAAAGAGTGACGGGCTCTCGAAATTGTGAAACATCGATAAGTAATTGGATTGTTCATTGTAGAAGTCATCTCAAGAGAGCTCCTATACACCTTACCAATCATGCTATTTTCATCCAAAAACTGGAAGTAACTGTACATCAGCAGGAGAATAGGTAAGTAACCATAGTGTAGCCATACAGAGGAGTACTATGCAGCAGGGAAAAGAGACAAAATATTGAGAAGCGGATCGATGTGGCTGAATCTGAAAGATACTGTGCTGAGCCAGAGCCCGCACACAAAGGAATGCCTTCTGTATGATCCTCCCTTTACCTGAAATTCTGAAAAAAGTAGCACTTGTATAGACTAGCAGAAAGAAGACTAGTGCTTGCCCAGGGCTACCGGTTGAGGCAATAAATGACTATCATGCACACTTCTACTTCAGTGTTTTTTGTTTTTTAAAGTGAGGCTATTCCTAGAAATTTCATTTATATGGAATATTGCAGAACATCACCAATTCGTGAAACAAGGTTGCTTATGTTATGGTAAAGTGCCTTTGAGTGATGATGTTATGAGTCACGTTTTTATATGCCTATAGAAAACCCTTTGTAGAAAACCTTGAGCATCTCATTGCTGCTTGATAAGTGTTGTTTGTTCTTTTGAGATCCCTCTCATATCGAGGTAGACTACAACACCTTTAAGCAGAGCAGTCTGCAGCCTGGAGTTGATGATTTAACTTAGTCTTTCATTAGCAACAGGATTTACTTAACATTTTAATTCTCAGTATTTTCTTTCTTTGAGGTTTCCTAGTTAGTGCTAGTGGTAAAGAACCCACCTGACAGTGCAGGAGACAGAAGAGACATGGGTTCCATCCCTGGGTTGGGAAGATCCCCTGGAGAAGGCCATGACAACCCACTCCAGTATTCTTGCCTGGAGAATCCAAGGACAGGGGAGCCCGTTGGGCTACAGACCATGGGGTTGCAAAGAGCCAGATGCGACTGAGACAACTTAGCTTGCAGCGTACACACATCTGCTTCCTTTCTCTTTTTCTCTCTTCCTTTCTTCCATCCTTTTTTCCTTCATCCTTCCTCTCTCTTTCTCCCTCAATTAATTATCTCTAAAGTGGAGTTAATAATAAAACCTTCCTTCTAATTCACTGAGAAGAGATAATGATTACAGAGCACTCAGCATCGTGTCTGACGTGTGATATGCTTTCAGCATAGGTTGGCTACTCCATTTGTGTAACCTCTTCCCTGAAACCTTCTCCATCATGCCCTGAAATGAGGGAATCAACACTTCATCTATTACAGTGCTGATGGCTTTGGTCATTGTTGTGTGGTAACCTCTCCTACTCTCCTGGGAGCTGTTCCAAGTGATTGCAATTGTGTCTTATTTATGCCTTTATTCCCAGCACCACAGCTTTTACATGACTCATTCTCAGAGGTTTAAAAACAACATTCTGGAAGCTTAAATAATCATCCCTCCTGTCCTTTAGGTCATACACTTTTCTTCAGCGTGAGCTGCTATGGGATTCTCGCCTTGCTGATAGACCAAGCTCTGAAGCCTTAATAGATCTGAAGAATTATATAAGGGAAACAGGAGTTACTCAGAGAGGAAACAGCATGCTTGTATGTCTCTCCCCTTTATTAGACACATGTAAATCAGAGTGAAGTCCCTGGAGTTCCTCTAGAGGAGGCTTGGGCCAAGCCTTTTGTGGATTTTCTAAAGTGCAAGAGCAAATGATGAGTGAGTCCACATTTGAGCGAGACTTCAGAAATAAAGCTTAAGGCATGATACTTTTAGACCACAATGCACTTCCCATGCTGCCCATTTATCATCCTCATAAACACTGACTTGACAACAGCTTTTGTTCTCAGTGGAAATTTGTCCTGTCCTCTTTGAGTAAAGATCATTGGTTTCTCTGTATCTGTGAATACTTTCTTTCACATCTTCAGTCCCAAGAGCCTATATTTAGAAATTTTTAAATTTCTGCCTGCCTTTCTAAGTTTCCCTATACTCTTTTCTATTCAATAAATAATAATTAATACTTATTATTCAGTTCAGTTCACTGGCTCAGTCATGTCCGACTCTTTGAGGCCCCATGGACTGCAGCACCCCAGGCTTCCCGGTCCATCATCAACTCCTGGAGCTTGCTCAAACTTATGTCCATCGCATCAGTGATGCCATCCAACCATCTCATCCTCTGTTGTCCCCTTCTCCTCCCGCCTTCAATCTTTCCCAGCATCAGGGTATTTTCCAATGAGTCAGTTCTTTGCATCAGGTGGCCAAAATATTGGAGTTTCAGCTTCAGCATCAGTCCTTCCAATGTATATTCATGACTGATTTCCTTTAGGATGTACTGGTTGAATCTCCTTGCCTCCCAAGGGACTCTCAAGAGTTTTCTCCAACACCACAGTTCAAAAGAATCAATTCTTCTGTGCTCAGCTTTCTTTATCGTCCAAATCTCACATCCATACATGACTACTGGAAAAACCATAGCTTTGACTAGATGGATTTTTTGGCAAAGTAATGTCTCTGTTTTTAATATGCTTGTCCAGGATGGTCATGACTTTTCTTCCATGGAGTGTGCATCTTTTAATTTAATGGCTGCAGTCACCATCTGCAGTGATTTTGGAGCCCAAGAAAATAAAGTCTGTCACTATTTCCTTTGTTTCCCCATATTATAATAAATAATAAATAAAATTATAAAATAAGGAATAATTTGACTTAGGGCATTATGTGAATGTGCTTGGTGGGCATGTTATATTTCTCATCAGTGACATCTTTGAATATTTGTGGAGGTAAAGAAAGTGTTAATTTGGGTTAGAGGATCTAGGTGAGAATCTGTCTGTGTCTCTCTCCCCGCCTCACCCTCACCACCCCTCCAATCACTGAACTGAAAAATAAATCCTCAGGCAAATATCTGATACTAGCTAGATGTATCTTTCTCACCAACATGTTGTCGAAAGAGCTTTTACTTATTCTTCATATTATTTTAGCATCAGACAGACATACCAAACCAAACAGAAGCCAAGATAAAGCAAATATTTTGCTGTAGGATTTTAACCTGACTGGACCCTCTTCTGAATACTTCTATGTGATATCTGCTCTGGCCAATGACAGAAATAATAAATACAAATCTTTTTCTGTTATAGGTACTGCTGGTAGCAGGTGGGAGGAAAGGGAGTTGGGAAATGCTTTTATTCCATAGATAGTGCTCAACTGAGTAAGCTTCTCTTTATGCAACATTTAAAAACTTTAATTTTTAGTCAGGAGACAAGACCCAAGAAAGTTCAACTTTTTTTAATATGTCCATGACTCTGACAGATGCACAAAATACATGGAAAGTGAGAGAATCCCACATACTGTCTTTCAAGTTCTTTTTTTTTTTTTTTCCCACAGCCTTGGATAGAAGAAATTTCCACACATTCCTACGCTTTGTGTGTTGATTAGCATGTTCTCCATTTTAACTCTGAAAGGGAGACAGGGTCAACACAGCAGAGCAGAGATAACCTCCGAAAAAAATGATTTCCCTTAAGCTGAGATAGTACACACAGATGTGATGTGTGTTTACAGTGCAGCCATAGACTCCTGTCTGATGGGATCTGTCTGCCACCCTGCGAGATGGTCACTGCTAAGAAGGAGGAGTATGAAAACAAAACTCCCTGCTAACATAGTATAAGGAGCCAATCGTATGATGTAGAACAAAGATCCAGGGACTTCCCTGGCAGTCCAGTGGTTAAGACTGCACTTTTGAATGCAGGGGGCCCGGGTTCAATCCCTGGGCAGGGAACTAATATCCCACATGCTTGAAAGCAAAAAGCCAAACCATAATACAGGAGCAATATTGTAACAAAATTCAGTAAAGACATCAAAAAAATGAAAGAGGAAAACAAAGAGCCAATCATTTATTTCCTTTGTGCCACTGTCAACTCTCATTTCAGTGCTTCCCAAAGAGTTTGCTTAGCTGCTTAAGGGAAGGAGATGGATTCTTCTCAGAGCCTCCTGAAGCAACGCAACCCTCCCAGGACCTTGATTTTAGTTCAGGGAGACCCATTTCATGTTTCTGACCTCCAGAACTCTAAGATAATAAATGTATATTGTTTTAAGCTGGAAAAAAAAAAAAGACTTCACTTAGAATTGCATTACAGTGACCTGAGAATTCATGTCTGGGCTCACATCCCTGTAATTTCTCAGACATTTAACATGCGTCCATGGAAAGCCCCAGCAGGTGAATATTTTCCTGTAGAGGGCAGTTTTAAAGGGTGGATCAGTAATTTCCCCAGCATGTGTTTTAACTGAGTAGCATTTTCTATATACCTATTGTCGCGCTGTTTCAAATCACATTCCTTTCAACGGGTTTCAAAGTTTTCCAGTGCAATAAAGGGAATAAAGGAGATGGATGAGTATAAAAATTTTGCTTGGTGTCTTCTACAGCTGGGTTTAAAAGAATATTTTTAAAAGAGAACAATGCCGATGGAAGAAGCTAAGGCAGTATCCCAAGGCAGGAGGTACAACTTTTCAGCTCAGCTCAGTCTTCTCTATGTGACCTTGGGCAAGTCACCTACATGATATTTCTCAGGATGGAGAAACATCTTGATGTTTCTCAAGATGGTTTGCAAGAACCAGGTTTTGAATTCATACCTGCCTCACAAGTGAAGCATCCTGACCTATACGGTTCTCAGCCACCACTGTCTTCATTTTCCTCTTCATTTCCTTGCCCCTTCATCTAGCCTCAGATGTCCTGCCGATAACTCAAGGATGGCAATGCTTTCTTCTTAGGTTGTTGTAAAGACTGAATGAGATCCTTTGTGCCTGCTGCTGCTGCTAAGTCGCTTCAGTTGTGTCCGACTCTGTGCGACCCCATAGACGGCAGCCCACCAGTCTCCTCCGTCCCTGGGATTCTCCTTGTGCCTAGGACTTAGTAAATGATTTCGTTTATAGACATGTCTCCATAAATGAAGGCTCTCATCGTCCTTCTTGCTGTGGTTATTTTGATTAGGACATCTGCTCCTGCTAAATAGCACCACTATTTTTTCAACAGTAATATATTTCCTATGTAAATATGCTTGGAGAATACAAATTTGGCTAGTTTTTGTTACAAAATACTGTGATTGTTATTCTAGTTATGTATTTCTGCATAATGTTAGTCGCTCAGATGTGTCCAACTCTTTGCAACCCCATGGACTGTAGCCCACCTGGCTCCTCTGTCCATGGAATTCTCCATGTAAGAATACTGGAGTGGGTCACCATTCCCTTCTCCAGGGCATCTTCCTGACCCAAGGATCAAACCCAGGTCTCCTACATTACTGGTGGATTCTTTACTGTCTGAGCCACCAAAGAAGCCCCATTTCTGCATAATAAAGTGCACCAAAGCTTGCTGTTAGAGGCTGAATTGTGTCCTCTAAAACCTCTTCTGTTGAAACCCTAACCCCCAGTAGCTCAGAATGTGATTGAATTTCTGGGTGGGGCTTTTTAAAAAGTTATTAAGTAAAAATGGGTGGGCCCCATGTGATATAACTGGTGTGCTTATAAGAAGAAGAGATTAGAACTCACACCCCCACACACACACACACACAGAAGAAAGACAGTGTGAACACACAGGGAGAAGACATCTACATGACAAGGAGAGAGGTCTCAGAATGGAATGAACTCTGCTGACAACTTAATCTTGAACTTCTAGCCTCCAAAACTGTGAGAAACAAATTTCTGTTGTTTAATCACTCTATGTTATTTTGTTATGGAAGCCCATGACCAAAACAGTTATAAGTATTAGCAAACTAATACACTTACTGAATTCAACAATTATGATATCTGTTTTGCTCTTGAATCTAATATTTGAGCAGGGTTCACAGGAAGGAGAGCTGGGCTCTCCTTCACTCAGTTCTTTCAGCTGGGGCAGCTGGAGGGAATTTCGCTGGAATCATCTGAAGCTCAGTCAGTCACACAGCTGGTGGTTGGGACTGGTAGCTGACTGGGACTTTGGCTGGATCTGTTGGAATAAGACCTCCGTGTGGTCTGGGTTTTCACACAACGTGATGCCTCATTCCAGGGGGAGGGTTCCAAGAGAGAGCCAGGCAGAGGCTCCATGACATTTTCTAAACCAGCATTAGAGAGACAGAGCATCACTTCTGACACTTTTTATTCATCGTAACCAAGTCATAGTAGTCAGTCCAATTTAAGGGACAGGAATCAGTCTCCACTTTTTTTATGGCATCATGTCAAAGATTGTGCAGCTGCATTTTAAAATTCCCAGAGATGTGCAACCACAGCTATGTGTGTGTATGTATGTGTACGCGTGTGTGTGTATGGTAAGATAAAAAACATATATATTTCAACTACAGGTATATTAATTTCATGTTGATTAAGTGTCAGTACTGTTTTATTTGGAAAAATATAAAGATTCTTACAAGTATTTTTATGGGATCTATATACTGACTTCTATTAAATTACTTTGAAATTTCTTAATCCTAATCCTATTATCTTTTTCTTTCTAAGCAAAAGCGAGATGATGAAACTCCTTTGTCACTCCTCTGAGACCAGGTTTTATATGACATCACTAATCACTGTGGCAGCTCTACACAATGTCTCTAACATGAGGAGGAGGCAGGACCAAATTGGAGGCCCAGGGTGTAATAGACAACATATAATTTAAGTATCAGACTCTAAATCTGCATTTTTTTCTGAATCCTGACTTTGTCACTACTAAGTTGTCTGACCTTTGGTAAGTTACTTAAATACACAGAACTCTAGGTTTTTCCATTATAATAGTGTTGGGGTTACAGACACTCTCTCCAGGGTGTGTGGTGAGGATTAAATAAGATACTGTTTGTAAAGCTCTGAGTTCTGAGCCAAACATATTAATCATATTTCCCTTCCCACTTTATGGTAATAAACACAGATCACAGTATTAGAGTTCTAGTTTATTAAACTATTATGACTTCATATAGGATGATAATCACTTGTCCTTAAAATAACCCATTTGATGTGTGCTAATGGTCCTTTTCCTCAGTCTTTATGTAACACCAGACTAAACATCACACCAGAAGTTCATGATAACACAGTGGAGTGAATTTTGATGTCAGACACTTTTGCCCCTTTTCCAAAGGTTTTCACATATCAAAACAGATTGGAAGTCGGGTGTTATAACATTTCTGTCCAATAGAAACCACTGTTTTCATTTATTATTATCATGAGCCAGTTTCACTGATATAAGGAACCAAGGTATTATTCCTTGTCTTTCTAAATGAGGATCTTTTGGAGTGAGGAAAAGCAGTAAAACAAAATATGGGGACGGAGACTCAAATGTTAGCTTTCTTTTTTACTTGTATACTTGAAATCTTATCTTAAGTATATTAATGAAGATGATTTTTGCATTTCATTTTCACTGCATTTATTTTTTGATTAATGCAGTTCCTATTTTCCAGATGAGAAGCAAAGAAAGAAATAAATAAAACAGATTTTCAGACTGATTGCTAATTTATATGAATTCATGTATTCAAATTTATGAACTTTGAATCAAACACAAGTGCTCAATGCTATTTTTCAAATCTCTGACATTATTTACATGAGAACTTTTTTTTGAAATATCAAAAGAGATTATTTGTCATTGAGAAAATTTCAGTAGTACCCTGATGTTTCCTGAAGATGTTTTGAAGTTATGTGAGAAGAAAATACATTTGGAAGTTAAAACTTGCTAGTGAAAAACACTTGAGGAGAAATAGTCAAATGGATTTTTCTCAGGTTTTTAGTATGTTTCAAACTCTGATACAACAGATAATCAAAGGATAGATATGTTTTTGTGGTTGAGCACAGAATCTTTACAGTAAAGAACAGTTTTTTTCTACACCATTTCATCTTATACAGCAATGTATTAGTTTTCAACTGCTGCTGTAACAAATTACCACAGATATTGTGGCTTAAAGCAACACATCTCTTCTCTTAAAATTCTGGAAGTCAGCAGTCCAAAATGGTCCTTCAGGTGAGATCAGATAAGATCAGTCGCTCAATCATGTCCAACTCTTTGCAACCCCATGAATCGCAGCACGCCAGGCCTCCCTGTCCATCACCAACTCCCGGAGGTCACTCAGACTCACGTCCATCGAGTCAGTGATGCCATCCAGCCATCTCATCCTCTGTCGTCCCCTTCTCCTCTTGCCCCTTACTCAGTTATAATGAAGGTATGTTCGATGTTGTGTTTTTTCTGGAGGCTCCTAAATGGTCTTCTGCATCCTTTCTGGCTATTGGTGATACACAATACAGCAGCCAGACTGTAAAGTTTGCATCAGATCATGTTATTCCATCTCATGACCTTTTGTTACCAGTAGCAGAACATTCACATTTCCTACCAGGGAGAACCATCCTTGCTGACTGAGTCACAGGCAACTCTCCACCTTCACTGGTGGTGATTGTCTCTTGTCAGATTAGCCTCCTCCAGGTGCCTTGAACACACAGACTGTTCCTGTGTGCTCAGGCGCTCAGTCATGTTCGACTCTTTGCATCCCCATAGACTGTAGTCCGCCAGGCTCCTCTGTCCATGGGATTCTCCATGGCAAGAATACTCGAGTGTGTTGCCGCTTCCTTCTCCAGGGGATCTTCCTGATCAAACTGGTATCTTTTTGTGTCTCCTGCATTGCAGGCAGATTCTTTACCCACTGAGCCATTCGGGAAGCCTTTTACACTTACCATCCTCCCCGCTGGAATAATTCCCCTTCCCTCTCTTCCAGAGCCCGCTATGCCTGGTGCTTCCTGGTGTCTCAGCTCAGAGACACCCTCTAACGTGACCTCATCTAAGTCACATCCCATCACTATCAGTTTTATTTTCCCCTTAGGACTCATCATTATCTAAACCCATCACATTTAAGTTTGTGCTTATTTTAATGTAATTTCCCTCTCCCCGCCCCCATACACATGTTCCAGAGGGCAGAGATTTTGGTCTGAATTATTACCACTGTATGTCTGTAATTTAACTACAGACTAATCTTTAGTAAAGTTCTCAAAAGAGTAAGAAAAAATAAGTGAGTTAATTGATAAATTGACTTAATTAGTAGCTTTGGTTTTTTACCATGGTAAGTATTCCGGAACACATCAGAATAAAGTAGATTTCAAATTTGGTGAGTTGCCATCAAGTATGTACCCAGATGTACTTAGTACATTGGACCCGTGTCCCAAGATTATTCTGCAAAACTATCCATATCTGCCATCTCCTTTCTCCTTTTTCTCTTTTCTACATCCAGTCCACTTCTGTTTATCTCCCCGAAGTAAAGCTTCTCTTAGATGATTCTTTTTATAGGAATCTCGGCAAAAGTTTTCACTGAGCTGTTGAGATTAAATTTGATTGTGATACCCATCACAATCTTCTTAGTGATTTTTTTTAGAAGAACTTTATTTTGTCTCAGTTATAGACCCAAAACATCATGGGGTCAGTTCAAATAATTAAGAAAATGTGTAAAATTACAATCAGTGTAGACTCCACCAGCCTGACTCTTTTAATGACCATTTAGCTCAGGGCACTGATGAAAGACCATGTGTGTCATGCGGGATACTGTGCTTTTGTTCTGAGAAGTGCCTGGCACACATGGGCTTTTAATAAATACGTGTTGTATGAGTGAGATAACGTAAGAGAGAGCAGTTAGCAGAGTCCGTGACACCTGGCAAGTGCCCAGCAAATGAAGTATGTGGCATGGGAGTGATAGTCAAGCTAATCACCTGCCTCCTGCTAGTAACAGGGCCATTTGGGGAACCCACCAAACTCACAATCCTGGAGAAATAGATGAGCTGAGGAAATAGAGGACCAGTCCATGCCCTAGAGAGGGACTCAATTGAAGACCTGAATGGGTCTCCCGAGGAAGGCTTGTGTCAAAATTAATAGCATCTTTCCATCAAGGCTCAGGCTTAATTACAATGAATTTAATACCGAAGCTAGCTGCTGGGTTGAGGTGCCAGAGGCAAGAGCCCACCAGTAATGGAGCCCAGCCAGGGACAAATGTCAGCATGGAAGTGCTGCTTATAGGCACCCCAGAAATCACACAACAACTTCCTGCTGCTGGGATTAGTAAGAATTGCTGCAGGAATGGGTATATTTGTAGATTTTTCTTTAAAAAGTACTTATTTGCACTCTTTTTGTGAATTGCTTACAACTGAAGAATAGAGAATTAATTATGTTGTTAATTTTTAGAAGAGCCGTGTTTTTTGCAGAAAAAAGATGACTGCAACCTTGATATCAGCACCTGGGGAAAGGCTCCCATTTGTCCTAAGCAACTCTTAAGCAAGTAATATGAGCTGTCTTATAGCAAATAATAAAGCTAAAAAAGATAGCATTTGAAGTTAGCTTCTTTTCTACAAGTACATCCATCACTGTGTATGACATTCTAGGTGAAGGACACTAATCCATTATCTCTCCGGGTGAAGGACATATGACTGGCTTTTAGAGGACACTCAGTAAGTGCTTTTTTGTTGCCTAAAAATGAGAGGTTCAGAATGGATTAATTCTTACTTCTCTTAACCTCTTTTGTATCTAAAGATTTCTTTTTAGTGTTCTTACATTGCTCTTAGAATCTGATAGATGTTCAAAGGTAATTGCAATATATTTCTTTCATTTCAGTCCGACTAATGTCTTTCCCATTTCTGCCATAAAAGGAAAGAAATCCTTTCTTCTAGAATTATCTAAAAAGGAAATGTGGGGGTTTTCTTTTCCCTCTTTTTTTTTTTTTTAATGTTTAGGGCATTTGTTTAGTCAAAATCGCAAACTCTTTACTCTCATACCGAATGTCACAATACAGTGAGAAAAATCCAGGGTGGAGAAGAAATAAGGGTCTCTTAAAAGTTGGAATCAGAAGAATAGTCAAAAAGAATTGACAAAGACCAGAAATATGTGCCCTTGATGAAAGTGAAAGAGGAGAGTGAAAAAGTTGGTTTAAAATTCAACAT
The DNA here is from genome assembly GCA_935064755.1 of Tragelaphus eurycerus. Lineage (NCBI taxonomy): Eukaryota > Metazoa > Chordata > Mammalia > Artiodactyla > Bovidae > Tragelaphus > Tragelaphus eurycerus. The sequence goes on along the minus strand of CAKXYN010000135.1, from coordinate 1,870,216 downwards.
TCAAAAAACTAAGATCATGGCATCTGGTCCCATTCCTTCATAGCAAATAGATGGGGAAACAATGGAAACAGTGACAGACTTTATTTTCTTGGGCTCCAGAATCACTGCAGATGGTGACTGCAGCCATGAAATTAAAAGATATTTGCTCCTTGAAAGAAAAGCTATGACAAACCTGGATAACATATGAAAAAGCAGAGACATTACTTTGCTGACAAAGATCCATCTAGTCAAAGCTTTGGTTTTTTCCAGTAGTCACGTATGGATGTGAGAGTCGGATCATTAAAGAAAACTGTGAGCTGAAGAATTGATGCTTTTGAACTGTGGTGTTGGAGAAGACTCTTGAGAGTCCCTTGGACTGCAAGGAGATCAAACCAGGCAATCCTAAAGGAAATCAGTCCTAAATATTCATTGGCAGGACTGATGATGAGGCTGAAGCTCCAATACTTTGGCCACCTGATGTGAAGAACTGACTCATTGGAAAAGACCTTGATGCTGGGAAAGATTGAAGGCAGGAGGAAAAGGGGACGACAGAGGATGAGATAGTTGGATGGTATCACCAACTCAATGGACATGAGTCTGAACAAGCTCCAGGTGTTGGTGATGGACAGGGAAGTCTGGCGTGCTGCAGTCCATGGGGTGGCAAAGAGTTGGACGAAACTGAGCAACTAAACTGAACTGATGTGTACTTTTCAAGCAGAATAAGGAATTTTGAGAAAGAAGAGGTCAAAACAGTATCAAAATTCAATGTTATCTAACCATAAATTATCCATTTGTTAGTTCTGAGTATAGCAAACCCACTGTGATTCAGTGCTGTTTATCATTCAGTGCTCTTGCTTATCAGCCACTACCTTGAGAGCCCTGGAGCATCCTTGAATTTAATCTCAGTTGTGATGCCAGTTCATTTTCCCTACCTGGAAGATCCAAATGGGGTGTGAGTGAAGCTGGTGTGCACAGCCTGCTTGCATAGTCTCTGTTTCCCTTTGGGCTTTCAGTTCTCTGTGTTGTTATTGCCAAAATCCTAGAAAGCAATTTAAACATACTATTTCTTTGGATAAATGGGTTTTCACAGTTCAGGATGGACAGAGGATTTTATGACCTAAACATTAACAGAATTTAAAGAATAATGTCTTTGTCTTGTTTCTTAGCATGTGTTTCTTAGTATAGGCATGCTGATAACAAAACATTTTAATTATGTTGGAGGCTAGTAACCACAACTTAAATGGTGTTAAGATCACTTAAGATCAAATAAGGGCTCCTCTGGTGACTCAAATGTTGAAAAATCTGCCTACAATGCAGGAGACCTGGGTTTGATCTCTGGGTCTAGAAGATCCCCTGGAGATGGGAGTGCAACCCACTCCAGTATTCTTGCCTGGAGAATTCCATGGACAGAGGAGCCTGGTGGGCTACAGTCCATGGTGTCACAAAGAGTCAAACATGACTGAGTGACTAATGTGCATGCATAAGGTCAGATTTCTAAGGCAGGCATAAAGATGGTAGGCTGAAGAAGTCTGTCAATCCAACGCAGCTCAACGTGTGGCTCAGCTGGCGTGGAACTAGGAAGCCATTCCTCTGTGGCCACATAGACTGAAATACCACGTGTGAGAAGGGCTTGCACAGGCTTGTAGGGAGTGGCACTTCATTTCTAGTCATGTAGCTCAGTGTATGTAAACTCCTGTGAAATGTTCCCTGTATCCGCACCTTGTCTCTTCATGGAGGACTGTCTTTCATCATCCATAGCTTCTTTTCCTCCTTAAATAAAACCCAAATTCCCCAAAGAATTGTCTAAGCTTCTCAATATTACCGCAGCATCATCTCCTCTCTCTCTGTTCCTCTCTGCTCAACCTGCACGTCTCAGTTTCCAAACCTAACAACTTTGGGCATGATAGCAAAGTGAGGCATGATCGTAATAAAACTATAGGAAAAGCAGAGCAAGGCAACCAAACCCCGAGAGATAAATGACCAGATGTCTAGATGGAGGCTTGCTGGATCAAAGGGTAGGGAAGTTTTTACAGCTTTTACATTGCCAAATAGCCCTGCAGAATGACTCTATCAATTTACGCTCTGCCAACATGGTTAATGGGCTGTAGTGTAATTGTCTGTTTATCTATCTGTTATCCTCATTAAGCCGTAAGCACTTCAAGGACTTTTCAATTTCTCGATGCCCAGTGTCTAGCTTTTAGTCTGGTATGATGTAGGCTCTCATCAGCCCACTCCCTTTCCTTACTTCGAAATTCTTTGAAGCCCCAGACAATGAGCCAGTTGGTATCATAGGATATATGGATTAATGAGAAGGCATGGTGGGTGCTAGGTTTCCAAGGTGGCACTAGTGGTAAAGATGGAGAAGGCAATGGCACCCCACTCCAGTACTCTTGCCTGGAAAATCCCATGGACGGAGGAGCCTGGTAGGCTGCAGTCCATGGGGTCGCTAAGAATCGGACATGACTGAGCGACTTCCTTTTTGCTTTTCACTTTCATGCATTGGAGAAGGAAATGGCGACCCACTCCAGTGTTCTTGCCTGGAGAGTCCCAGGGACGGAGGAGCTGCCGTCTCTGGGGTCACACAGAGTCGGACACGACTGAAGTGACTTAGCAGCAGCAGTGGTAAAGAACCCATTTTCCAATGCAGGTGACGTAAGAGAGGTGGGTTTGATCCCTGGGTCAGGGGGATCCCCTGGAGGAGGGCATGACAGTCCACTCCAGTATTCCTGCCTGGAGAATCCCCATGGACAGAGGAGCCTGAAAAGCTACAGTCCATAGGACCATAGGATCACAAAGAGCTGGACACGACTGAAGTGACTTAACACACACGCACAGTGCGAGATGAATAAAATATTCCCATTTTCCCCCCTAAACTCAACACATCCATAAACTATTATATAAAGGTCAACACCCACTTTTTAATCCAAACACACATAATGCAGTCTTCATTAATAGGTAGCTTTCAATAACCTTATGTCAAGTACTGTTTGACTTGAATTAGCATTGAACACTGAAGTTGCATAAGTGTAAAAGTGTGTGTGTGGATATTTTAAATAAATAATCTTCCCAGATTTCAACTATATTAGTAAAGGAAATTGCCGCAACTTCCTTCAGGGTGAGAATTTTGAGAGCATGTTACTATGGCGATTATTTTAAAATGTCATGTAAGATTATAGTTTTCTTTCTGGCATAAAAACGTCTCTAAAAATCTTCAAGGAATGTGCCTGCTTGCATGTGAAATCTTTAGGAAAGCTATAAAATCAACATTATGATGGTTTTCTTTGAAGAATAAGAGCTTTTAAGATAAAGATCCAAGATTATTTACTTAAAACATGCCTGGAACAATTGTCATGTATATTTTGAAGAAATGCATATATGCTAAGGATATAAAGATTCAATGGGACATGAGCAACAGTTGAGAACAAATATTCTACTTATTCTAGAATAAGAGATAGGCATATAAAGAAGTAAGTTAAAATACAGTAAGACAACTGCTGTGATAGAGATCAAAAACAAAATTCTGAGGGGAAAAGATGAAATATCTCACCTTAGAACTGTTTCTGTGTGTCAAGTCTCCTTTGAGATATTTTCATTTCAATTTTTTTCTAATGAACCTAACTAAAAAGGATGCTTTTCACTACCTGAGTAACTGACCTGCACCTCTTCTTAGAAGACAAACATTTATTGAGCATCTGCCATGTGCCAAGAACATAGGCACAGACAAAACCCTCAGGTTGACAGAGAACTTTAATGCATTTTGTTACAGATTTTATATTTAGGAATCCAATTCAAGTTCAACCCATGTTTTATAACTCTTTATATATATTTTGTGTGTGTAGTATATATAATCATGAAAACATGTATTAGTTTTACTAGTTACACTGTGATTGATAAATATCTGTTGAATGAATTAACGAGTGAACATGTAATGAATTTATGTATTTAATTATACACAGAGAGCCAGGTGGTATTATTTATAACATAGATGTAAACCACAATCATGTGACATTCCAAAAATTATCAGGCAAACCCATAGTTGGGAGAAAACTGAGAGAAGAATGAAAATAGAAGAATCAAAATGGCTAAGAAAGGTGACTGAGGAAAACAATATTTTCCATAATAGTTTGAACAGAAACATTGATCTCAACTGCTTTTCAGTACTAATATTTCTAATGTAAGTATGCATACCTAACTGCTGCTGCTGCTAAGTCCCTTCAGTCGTGTCCGACTCTGTGCGACCCCATAGACGGCAGCCCACCAGGCTCCCCCCATCCCTGGGATTCTCCAGGCAAGAACACTGGAGTGGGTTGCCATTTCCTTCTCCATTGTGTGAAAGTGAAAAGTGAAAGTGAAGTCGCTCAGTTGCATCCGACCCTCAGCAACCCCATGGACTGCAGCCTTCCAGGCTCCTCTGTCCATGGGATTTTCCAGGCAAGAGTAGGAGTGGGGTGCCATTGCCTTCTCCAATGCATACCTAAGACATACTTTAGACATCTAAGCATCCTCATTGATAAAACAGAACAAATTGTCAATAGTCCTGGTTAATATCTCTTAATAGCGCTGATGTTGCCTCCAGAGTTGTAGTAGTCTTCTAATATAGGAATTTAAAAAAATAAAACAATACCAAATATAAATCACCATCACTTTCTTTCAGGGATATGAAAATCATATGACGCACTTGTGTGTATCACAGAGGTGAGGTTTTTGTCTGTGATTCAACCAGCAGATGTCATAGTTAAGTTGGATTTTAGTTATGAGAAAATATAGATAAACAATTACTTAATTATTTTAATTTATAGAGACATGGAGAAACCTTCTGCACACTTACTTTAATTGAAATGTTATTGAAATAACCATCAGTGCATTCTTACAGAAAGAGTAAACTATTGATTTTAACTGAAATGAAAATCATGGATAGGCCAGAGTTTTGGGGGTTTAAGTGGGTAAAAGTGTTCACTTAATTCAGCATTAACACGTTTCATTCTAATAGTTTCTCAGCTTTCAGATTATGGTCTTGTTTTAATCTTCAAAGAGTATGGTTAGAATAATTGGAAGATCTGCTAGAATGGCAATGAACCTGTTGTGGAAAAGGCAAACAATTCTAAATTCAATATTAGAAAATAATAAAGAGCTTAGAAAAGCAGCAGGGGTGTGATAGAATTGCCTAAGTTCGGTTGTTGCTTGAGAGGCCTTCTTCAGTGGGAATCCTGGATTCCACCCTAAGTTTTGCCCCATGAAAGCCATTTGGAGAGTATCAGAGTATATGACTTTGAAAAGTTTGGCTGTATTGAAGCATCACACAGATTCTGGTCCTTACCCTCTTGTTCTGAATGATGGCCAGCAGAACCACATAGAAGCAGACCACCCATACAAAAAGGAAACCCACCCTTCCTTCATGGCATGATTTCTGTGTGGTTTCTGACTTCTTTCAACATTGATGGACAGGCATGTGATGACTTTTGTAGATTAGTTTGATGTTCATAGACAATCAGCCCGCCATATCAAAGGATTCTACATATTGGGGTCAACTGATCATGGATTGACTTCTATGCAGAGTACATCATGAGAAACGCTGGGCTAGAAGAACCACAAGCTGGAATCAAGATTGCCGGGAGAAATATCAATAACCTCAAATATGCAGATTACACCACCCTTATGGCAGAAAGTGAAGAGGAACTAAAAAGGCTCTTGATGAAACTGAAAGGGGAGAGTGAAAAAGTTGGCTTAAAGCTCAACATTCAGAAAACTAAGATCATGGCATCTGGTCTCATCACTTCATGCCAAATAGATGGAGAAACAGTGGAAATAGTGTCAGACTTTAATTTTTTGGGTTCCAAAATCACTGCAGATGGTGATTACAGGCATGAAATTAAAAGACACTTACTCCTTGAAAGGAAACTTATGACCAACCTAGATAGCATATTGAAAAACAGAGATATTAGTTTGCCAACAAAGGTCCGTCTAGTCAAGGCTATGGTTTTTCCAGTGGTCATGTATGGATGTGAAAGTTGGACTGTGAAGAAAGCTGAGTGCTGAAGAATTGATGCTTTTGAACTGTGGTGTTGGAGAAGACTCTTGAAAGTCCCTTGGACTGCAAGGAGATCCAACCAATCCATCCTAAAGGAGATCAGTCCTGGGTGTTCATTGGAAGGACTGATGTTGAAGCTGAAACTCCAATACTTTGGCCACCTGATGCAAAGAGCTGAGTCATTTGAAAAGACCCTGATGCTGGGAAAGATTGAAGGCAGGAGGAGAAGAGTATGACAGAGGATGAGATGGCTGGATGGCATCACCGACTAGATGGACATGAATTTGGGTGAACTCTGGAAGTTGGTGATGAACACGGAGGCCTGGTGTGGTGCAATTCATGGGGTCGCGAAGAGTCAGACATGACTGAGACACTGAACTGAACTGAACTGAACTGATCATAGATTGAAAATATTTAGAAAAAAAAATTCCAGAAAACTTCAAAAATCAAAACTTCCATTTTTTGCTCACTGGCAACTATTTACATTGTGTTAGGTATTATAAGGAATGATGCTAAAGCTGAAACTCCAGTACTTTGTCTACCTCATGTGAAGAGTTGACTCACTGGAAAAGACTCTGATGCTGGGAGGGATTGGGGGCAGGAGGAGAAGGGCACAACAGAGGATGAGATGGCTGGATGGCATCACCGACTCAATGGACGTAAGTTCGAGTGAACTCCGGGAGATGGTGATGGACAGGGAGGCCTGGCGTGCTGTGATTCATGAGGTCGCAAAGAGTTGGACACGACTGAGTGACTGAACTGAACTGAACTAAAGGTATTATAAGTAATCTGGATTTGATTTAAAGTGTATTGGAGGTTATATGCAAATATTACCTAGTGGTAATGAACCTGCCTGTTAATGCAGAAGGCATAAGAGACTTGGGTTCAATCCCTGGGTTGAGAAGATCCCCTGGAGGTGGAAATGGCAACCCACTCCTGTATTCTTGCCTAGAGAATCCCATGGAGTGAGGAGTCTTGTGGGCTACAGTCCATGGGATCACAAAGAGTCAGTTGTAACTGAGGCAACTTAGCATGCATGTACACTATTCTGTATGAGAGACTTTGTATCCACAGATTTGGGTATCACTGATTGTCCTAGAACCAATCCTCTGCCCATACCTGAGGGAGAATTCTATTGCTATTCTGTACCTTTCTCATAATTGAGTTTTTCAAAATTCCTATTGAAATATAGTTGATTTAATTTGTTGTATTAATTTCAGGTGTACAGCAAAGTGAATCATTTATACTTATATCTACTCTTATTTTTTTAAATTCGTTTCCCATATAAGCCATTAAAGAATATTGACTAGAGTTCGCTATGCTATGTAGAATGTTTTTATTAAGTATCTATTTAATATATAGTAGCAGTATGTATATGTCAGTCCCAATCTCTTAATTTGTCCCTCCCTCCATTATCCTCTGGTAACCATAAGTTTCTTTTCTACATGTGATTCTGCTTCTTGTTTGTAAATAAGTTCATTTGCAACTTTTATTTTCTTTAGATTCCACATATGAGTGATATCATATGATTTGTATTTCTTTGTCTGACTTAATTCACTCAGTATGATAATCTCTAGGTCTATCCATGTTGTTGCAAATATCGTTATGTTGTTCTCTTTTTATGACTGATATTCTGTTATATATATTTACCACATCTTTTTTATCCATTCCTCTGTTGATAGACATTTAGGTTGCTTCCCTGTCCTGACTATTATAAATAGTGCTGCAATGAACACTGGGTATGTCTCTTTTGAATTATAGTTTTCTCCAGGTATATGTCCAGGAGTGGGATTATTTAGTCATATGGTAGCTTAAAATTTTATCCCAATACTATTTCACTGATAAAATTTAGAATATTGGAAATTTTATCCTCAAACTTCAATTCAACTCAGTCTATTATGTAACCTGAGAAGGCAGAAAGTATGATTAGTTAATATTATATTTTATTTTGATAATGTGAAATTCATGTTTTTAATTGAACTTATGTTAACATTTTTGAATCACTGATGCTTTTGAACTGTGGTGTTGGAGAAGACTCTTGAGAGTCCCTTGGACTGCAAGGAGATCCAACCAGTCCATTCTGAAGGAGATCAGCCCTGGGATTTCTTTGGAAGGAATGATGCTAAAGCTGAAACTCCAGTATTTTGGCCACCTCATGCGAAGAGTTGACTCATTGGAGAAGACTCTGATGCTGGGAGGGATTGAGGGCAGGAGGAGAAGGGGACGACAGAGGATGAGATGGCTGGATGGCATCACTGACTCGATGGATGTGAGTCTGAGTGACCTCCAAGAGCTGGTGATGGACAGGGAGGCCTGGCGTGCTGCGGTTCATGGGGTCGCAAAGAGTCGGACACGACTGAGCAACTGATCTGATCTGATGACATTTTGTGCACATTGTCATGTCATTTTGCCCTTCTCTCTTTAATTCAAGAATACAAAAAATTCATATTTCTTAAGTAGAATAGTCCAAATGTAAGTAAGTATAAATTATTAGATACTGGAATATATGTTTAGAGATTGATGCTAAGCTATTTCAGTCATGTCCAACTCTGTGCGACCCCATACACGGCAGCCCACCAGGCTCCCCCCTAGGCACCACAAATAGCATGTTTAAAAGTTTTGCAGTCATATTTTGAAATAGAATGGACACAAAGGATACCATGTATAATCTGAAATTTATATGCCTTTAAATGCACTCATTTAGCTCTCTAAGTAGAATTATAATGTTATTTTGTAACATGACAATAAAATAAGAACACTGACGTCAATAACAAACATACTAATACATGTAGTTTGGTTTAAATAAATACAGTCAGCAGTGATCAACCTGACAGCTGGTGAGTAGGCTTGGGATTTAAGTGTGTATCTCAAAAAATATTCCTAACACTTATGAATCAAGTTATCTTGAGTTAATAAGAGACTAGAGAATGGAAAAAGGAAAGTTGCACAGAGATTACACCCACTGAAATTATTCATGTCTTCAAATTGGAGATGATTCCATCTTATGTGCTATGTTGTATCTGCATTTGAACACCTCACTGATAGTTCCTATCAGTGAAGATGACTGCACTGACCTTAGGAGTAAAGAGATAATTTGTGGGAAATTATAGCAACGCTTCAGCGATCTTTCTAATCTACCTTTAACTGTCATGAAAGAACCTCGGTGGGAAATTGGTGACCTCATGTTATGATTTCTGAACCCTTAGTTTCTGAAATGATACAATCTCATTGTATTCATGAAAGATGGGGTCATAAAGCCAGATATAACTTTTAGGCTTAATAATCCATTTAGGTTCCTCAGTATGTAGAACTAAGAAAACCTTCCAGTCAGTTTCAAAGATAGCAAGATTATCTATCTAAAACTAATAATGTAATTGACCCATTAATGAACATAGATGTAGATACCAAGATGCTCACTCGGACATCTTGCCTATGAGTTGTGGCTTGCCTATGAGCACAGCATAAGTCACATGACCTCTGTAAAGTAACTGACACCAAAACAGAACCAAGAACGGCTTAAAAGATACCTTATGAGTCAACCTCACAAAGTCCTTTTAGATTTTCTGTTCCTTCATTCCAGTTATTTTAGCATCTGCTGTACAGATGACCCTGAGTGGGGAAGTCAACAAAGGTCAAAGGTGGTACATGATTTTTGACAACTGTTTCCAGGTTAAGGGCACTTTGCCTGGTCAACTTCCAGTCCACTTACTAAATGGAAGATAGTAACCAGTCAGCTCCGGTTTTGTCATCCATTTTTTTTATCATGAAGCTATCATTAAAATCCAGAAAGGATCAAGAATATGGCAGTCATTTATTTTTCCAAATATAAGTGGATTATTTTCTAAGACTGCTGAATGTGCTTTAGTAGGTCTCTATAGCACATGATTATCCTTGCCGTTTTCAAGTGCTATGTTTCGTGGTATGTCCCTTAGGTCTAAGAGATTCCCTCTTGGTACTCTACGTGGACAAAAGGTCACTTTGTGACAGGGAGATGGAAAGCAATATTAATTCCTGCAAAGTATAGAAGTCAGACTAGACTTGGAAAACACTTTGTAATTACCTGGTCATGTGGCCAGAACGTGTAGGCTGCTAATTAGAGTACCCTGCTCTCCAGAAATCTCCCCAGGGTCTCATCTGAGGTATAAGGCATTCCGCTATCAGACGCTTTTGGTCATAAGTTTCTTTTTAAAGTTGACAGGAATATAAAAACTACACAATGTTAAATTTTTCATGAAAGAAATACTTATATTTTCAGAGCACATAGCCTCTAATTAGAGTAAATTATTCCTGATGGAGTAAGCGTTCTGCAATAGCAGGAAAGGAACCAAATTTAATTTCCCAGAGCCATAGGGAGGTCTTGACTATTCAAAAACTGTCTCTAAATCTTAGAAACTATGCTTTCAAGGGCTAAACTAATAGAACTGAGCAGGAAATAAGCCTGATTAGCATTTTGTAAGTAATTTTGAGCACAAAAGCTATATTTACAATAATAGCCAAGACTTGTCATCTACAATTGAACTCGACGCTGGCAAAAAGAAAAACATAAATTGAATCCATTAAAATGACATCAAATAAATTATGATGTTCATTTTCCTGTGCACTTCTTATCACTTTTTAATTTTTTAGAAGTTTGGTGGGTTATCTCCAGATCCTAATAAGGAAGAATGGGTTAGCATTGATTTGGATGACTTATGAAACATTTATACACACATTATTCACTTGTTGTTCTTAATTTATAGCGCAGCTTTCTCAGGGCTCCTCACTTTAATACAGCCTGTCAATCGCCACTATCTATAATCAGCAGGCCTAGAGGCACGTATTGTTTATTTTTCTCACACCATTTAAAAGTATAACCTCTGGCTTTTTGCTAAAGAATTGTTTTGTATCTTTCCACTCGGCACAGGGTAATCGAAGCAATTTTTGTGGTTGAAAACATGTTGATAGTGCTCAGTAAATGTAAATCTAATAACCATATTATTCACCAGGTTTGGGAAGGAAACAAGAGATTTTTTATGGGGCTATGGTTCTAATCCAGGGAACAAATAGCCCTTTTACAGAGTTGCAATATAGGCTTTCCTCCCGCATTTATAACATGTCCTAGCTATTGCTACGATTACTCTGTCTCGGGTATTCGTGACACTTTATAATAAAGATAACTTTGTGGGAGAGAATAAAGCTTTCACTTTCTCCTGAACACCTGTCTCATCTTGAGTTTTCAGGAGCAGCCAGAAAGGAGTCAAAGGTGTCCTTTCTTCTGGGCCTCTTGGAGAAAGATTTGTCATTTGATAACCACAGTCTGCTTTTCTGCCTCTCTTAGGTATTTGTCACATCAAGTAGTTCCTCTAAAGAGTGGTTCTGTACCTCTTGCCTGTATCTAAGAGTGACTGGCAAGAGCTTGTTTCTGTCAATGAACTGCACATTCTGCTATTTTGATGAAACCAGTAATTCAGTGAAATTCATAGACATAATCATACCATTCTGTAGAAACATTAAATTTTTGAAAATCTGAGACACAACAACAACAACAAAAAATTAGGTGGCTTTGGCTGAGGAACTAAAGCATGTGGAAATTGAGATGATTAAAGTAAAACCAGTTATCGCTTTAGGGACCAAAGAGCTTTCACATATGTTGGCTGTCTTACAGAACTAGGCATCTTGTGATTCTACAGGCTTGTCCCAAATATTTGCCATGGCTCCTGATGGTTTCTATGCCAAGAGAAGATTATTGTATTGTACTGGAACTAATTTTTTTCCAAACTACCAAGATGCTTTATTCATATCTCTGCTATGGTACTTGTAGGTTACGTTACAGATATTTGTGTATGTGCCTTATCAGTTCAGTTCAGTTCAGTCGCTCAGTCATGTCCGACTCTTTGCAACCCCATGAACTGCAGCACGCCAGGCCTCCCTGTCCATCACCAACTCCCACTATTATAAACTATTAAGATAAGGAACTTGTTTATGGCTTAGTATACCTTCAGTGAACTGTTTACTGTAGATGATCAACATATATTTGTTGATGGACGGGTAAGAGTTTTCTGGATCCAGTTTTGAATCCAGGACACACACATGTAGCTTGTTACACTGAGTGTTTTAAAATTGCCCTTTTGTTGTTACCTTAAAGACTGCCATCATAGGCCAGTTTTTTTTAGATGAAAACTCATGATGTGGGTCAGGACCATTTTGTACTTTTGCCCTACACGCTCATCTGTGCAAATGACCTCTGTTTATGACCTCCATCAGTAATTTATACCAGATTGCTTAAAGAGATCACATATTATAAGTGGGTTTGTAATCTTCAGCTCTATTTTTTCTTAAATTTTTGTTTAGGAAAAGTTCTTTATTTGTAGAGAAAAAGTGGTCTTATTCTTTTCCTCTGTTACACAATCCTCATGCTTTCTGGAATTTTCTTTTATATTTGTATACAAGTAATAAAAGAAAGTTTCTTGAACACTAAGTTTCTTTTTATTTTTTTTTTTTTATTTTAGCACTGAGACTCTAAGCTTCTATTGTTGTTTTTCTTCTTAGTGTTACTGTAGTTCATTTGTAGTGTCTGGTCTTCCCTAGTGGCTCAGTGGTAAAGAGTCCACCTGTCAATGAAGGAGACATGTTCGATCCCTGCATTGGAAGATTCCCTGGAGGAAGGCATGACAACCCACTCCAGTATTCTTGCCTGGGAAATTCCATGGACAGAGGAGCCTGGTGGGCTACCGTCCATGGGATCACAAAAGAGTCAGACGTGACTTAGCAACTAAACAACATTTGTAGTGTCCTGCTAGTAAGACTTGTTAAAACATTTACTAAAAGTAGGGGAAAAAACTCTAAAACTTGGACACACCAGTAGAACTACAAAGGAATAGCCAAAAAAGATATTCAAATATAAAAATAATATTAACCACCATGGAAACCACGCTCCTGAGTGCTACTGATAAATATACCACTTTTCAGTTTAACTACCTGAGTGCTTTAATGTTCTTAATGCACATTGTTGCGTGTATTTTAGTATCTAAAATCTACTTCACTCTGCTGATGTCATTATGCTTAGTGTTTTATTCTGTGAGGCTGTGGCTGGCAAGAATTTTTCCACTTATGTTTCAGATTTCGGTGAGCTTACTTTGGTTTTGCCTCTCTAGATCTCTATGAACATCTGAACCTCAGGAGTAATTACCTTTCAATTGGTGATTGTACCTTGGCCGTGCCATATGCCGACACTGCTTCTTTACAGCCCTGTACGGTTCACAGAAAGATTTGCCAAACTGAGATCCCCCACAAAAGAACAGCTCCAGCTTGGAACATTAAGACTTCAAGAATTTCGCCTCTATACAATTTATTTAAAATTGGTTGCTTCTTGAAAACATGTATGCCTTATCAGTCATTTGTGTGTATGTGTGTGTGTGTATGTACTCATAATGAATTTGCTAAAACATCCCCATATTTTAAAAAAGCATGTCTATGGGTCACACTGATGTTTGGCCTAGAATGAACCTAGACGTGTGAAGCCCCAGTACAGGCACTCCAAAAACATTTTTAGTGGTAATTTCTTGCCTGATTTCCTGCAAGGAAAATGATGGCACTTTGAAAATCAGAAAGCTATATTCTCACCTAAACTTTTGAGAACTTTCTATATTAAAAGTGAAAGTCACTCAGTCGTATCTGACTGTTTGCGACCCCGTGGACTGTTGCCCACCAGAATCCTCTGTCCATGGAATTCTCCAGACCAGAATATTGGAGTGGGTAACTGTTCCCTTCTTCAGGGGATCTTCCCAACCCAGGGATCGAACCCAGGTCTCCCACATCGTAGGTGGATCCTTGGCCATCTGAGCCACCAGGGAAGCCCTTCTATAGTATTCCATGAGCCAATATGGATTTAATAATAACAAAAGAAACTAAATGCTTTGTTATGCTGGATGTGAAATTAAACATAGGTTATATGCAGTGTCTCCAATTCTGTAAATACTTCTGTCAGTCATATCCAACTCTTTAGGACCCCATGGACTATCTATACAGTCCTGGAATTCTCCAGGCCAGAATACTGGAATGGGCAGTCTTTCTGTTCTTCAGGGAATCTTCCCAATCCAGGGATCGAACTCAGGTCTTCTGTATTTCAGGCGGATTCTTTACCAGCTGAGCCACAAGGGAAGCCCAAGAACACTGGAGTAGGTAGCCTATCCCTTTTCCAGCGGATCTTCCTGACCCAATAATTGAGCCAGGGTCTCCTGAATTGCAGGCAGATTCTTTACCAACTGAGTTATCAGGGAAGCCCAAATACTTATGTATCTGTTTTAAAATTAATTTTGCTTTTAGATGTGCTAGTGACTAATTTATAGTAACAAGCAAAATGAAAAAAAATTAGACATAATCAACATTTTTGCATAACATAACACAATTTTATATATCAGATCAGATCAGATCAGTCGCTCAGTCGTGTCCAACTCTTTGCGACCCCATGAACCGCAGCACGCCAGGCCTCCCTGTCCATCACCAGCTCCCGGAGGTCACCCAGACTCGCATCCATCGAGTCAGTGATGCCATCCAGCCATCTCATCCTCTGTCGTCCCCTTCTCCTCCTGCCCTCAATCCCTCCCAGCATCAGAGTCTTCTCCAATGAGTCAACTCTTCGCATGAGGTGGCCAAAATACTGGAGTTTCAGCTTTAGCATCATTCCTTCCAAAGAAATTCCAGGATTGATCTCCTTCAGAATGGACTGGTTGGATCTTCTTGCAGTCCAAGGGACTCTCAAGAGTCTTCTCCAACACCACAGTTCAAAAGCATCAATTCTTCGGCGCTCAGCCTTCTTCACAGTCCAGCTCTCACATCCATACACGACCACAGGAAAGACCATAGCCTTGACTAGGCGAACCTTAGTTGGTAAAGTAATGTCTCTGCTTTTGAATATGCTATCTAGGTTGGTCATAACTTTCCTTCCAAGGAGTAAGCATCTTTTAATTTCATGGCTGCAGTCACCATCTGCAGTGATTTTGGAGCCCAGAAAAACAAAGTCTGACACTGTTTCCACTGTTTCCCCATCTATTTCCCATGCAGTGATGGGACCAGATGCCATGATCTTCGTTTTCTGAATGTTGAGCTTTAAGCCAACCTTTTCACTCTCCACTTTCACTTTCATAAAATGCAATTTATATAATCACAGTACAGAAATCAGGAAATGGGCAGATAGATACAAAAGTGTTCATATAGTTTGCTCTTCTGTAATCTGCTTTTGCCACTCAACAACATATCATTAATCTTCTTGTATATTCATAAATCAAACTAGTTTCAATGATAGCTCTTAAAAGTCTATATAGTGTTTCCCTAAAGAAATGCCTCTTCATAAGCTATTTTTGATATGATAATATGGAGAACTTTTCCATATTACCTGAATAGTAAGGCAGTTTTCTCTTTACTATTATCATAAACAGCACTCTTGTAACCATCCCTATACAAACATGATTGAATGCATCCACAATCATTTCTTTAGGAAAAATTCCTAAATGTGAATTTGTAACTAGAAAATGTCAGAAATATATACTTTTAAAAGGTCTTTAATGTACATTGTCATACTTCTAAGTTTGAGAAAGAATCAAACTTTATATTTACTCTGAACATTTTTACTTAAAAATATTCTTCTTAGTCACTTAATTATTTTGAAGTGCTTCAGCATTTCAGAAATTTTTGTTTATTCATCAAGTATATCACCTCTCCTTTCAGCATGATGTAGTGTATAAATTTCAGCAGGATTTGTTATATTCTATAGAAAGTTGATCGTGACAACTCAAGGGCTTTGTTCTCTTTCTAGTACCTCTTCTAGGTCAGCAAGGCTATTTTCACCCCTTTTGCAGTTAAGTTGTCCAATGAGTTTTGAAGCCACCTAATATTTGGAGAAGACTCTTGAGAGTCCCTTGGACTACAAGGAGATCCAACCAGTCCATCCTAAAGGAGATCAGTCCTAGGTGTTCATTGGAAGGACTGATGCTGAAGCTGAAACTCCAATACTTTGGCCACTTCATGTGAAGAGTTGACTCATTGGAAAAGACCCTGATGCTGGGAGGGATTGGGGGCAGGAGGAGAAGGGGACGACAGAGGATGAGATGGCTAGATGGCATCACCAACTCGATGGACATGAGTTTGGGTAAACTCCGGGAGTTGGTGATGGACAGGGAGGCCTGGCGTGGTGCAATTCATGGGGTCGCAAAGAGTCAGACACGACTGAGCGACTGAACTGAACTGAACTGAATATTACTTTTATTCAGCTGATGTTTCTCCTATTTGCCCATAGGGATCTCATGATACACATTGCCAAATGCCATAAGGAAATCAGTGTCTGATAGGAAAGGATTAAAGAAAAAAAAAATTTTAAGACAGGGACTATCTTTCTTGCCACCCTTTACTGGATGGATAGTTTCCTTATTGAGATTCCACTGCCATCTCTAAAATAGAGGGCTTTCCTTATGTTATTTTTTCTATCATTTTTCAATTTTAGCAGCAGAACTCCTCAAACTTTTTTTTCCTCACAAAAACCCAGGATAAAACTCTTCCACAGAAGCAGCTTTTAATAACCACTGTCTAAGTCCTCTTACCTTCTCTTCAGTCCAGGACACTTGAGCTTGTGCAGCACACATAAATATCAGATGCTTTAGGACTTCCCTGGTGGTGCAGTGGTTAAGATCGCCTCCCAATGCAGAAGTTAGGGGTTCCATCACTGATTGGGGAACTAAGATCCCACATATCTCATGGTCAAAAAAACACAAAATGTCAAACCGAAACAATATTGTAACAAATTCAATAAAGACTTTTAAAGCAGTCCACATCATTAAAAATTCGAGAAAAGAATATCAAATGCTTTAGACAGGAAGACAGACTCAGAGATGTCACTTGAAGGTAACTTCAACAGAAAGACAAGCACCACACACATCTGCTTGTCCAGTGTGATGACACTGCCTTCAGTAATTGATGGAGTTCATTTTTTGGCTTCTTCTGGACAACCGTTTGCCGTATAGGTTTGCGCCTAGATTTCTGGATTGGAGGTTATCCTTGAGGGATCAACTAAGTCATCATCTTCCTTAGCCTTCCTCTTTGGTTGTGACTCTTCAACTTGCTGCATGGTCCCCAGTCATAAGCCAAATGGAAAAATCAGTCTCACATCTATTGGCAAAACTGGAATTTGTCATTAACAGGGAACAATGTTTTTCTGTGAACTTTCTAATCTGTAGTTATTCCAAACTCTGAAAGCATTTCCAGAGAGACATTCTATACTTTTTTATAATAGTGACTTCATCATAGGATTAAGGTGTATAAGTCCCCCCAAGATGATTAATGCAAACAAGATTATTTTTATAACTTCTTTATTATGTTGTAAGTTCTTTATATTTAAAGTTCATATATCACATATATACTCATCAAACCATTTCCACCTATGTATGTATATCATGGCAAAAATTGAAATGCTTATATAATAAAAAATAAATGTATGTTATGTATTTACATTGATGTGAAATGATTTTATCAATGTTTTAATAACACTGTTTCATGCTTTAGTATTTTCCAATAATACTGAGTTTGCTTAGCCGTTGATTCTTATCAGCAATTTTACTGGTGATGGCTGTGGTTTTTCCCTCACATGAACTCCTTGACTGATAAATTCATGGCTTCCAATCACATTCACAAACAGTTTCATAGGCTGAGAAAAGAAAATGCCATCAAAGATCACCAGTTTATACTAATGCAGTCGTATTTGGGACTGCACATAAAAATTCAAATCGAGCCCCTGTTTTTTAACGACTAGTATATAAAGTGATGTGTTATCTTGGTTTCTCATTTGAACTCCCAGTTTTTGATTTATGATAATCTTATTCTGAAATACCTATTTTTCACCCATCCTTTGAGCAATATTTTAAAGTTACTGAGTGCATATAGAGTGGTTTATAACCTTCATAATGTTGAGAGAAAGCATTTTCTCTTTTAAGACATACTCTTCTACACCAACTTCTTACAGCAAAAACATATATATATATAATGTTAGTAATATTCACACTAGAGTTTTTACTGTGAACCCTGCATGAATTTGAGGCTGTGCTGTGAAGTCATCTGTCAGGCTTTATGAGGTAAATAGGTTACAGAAATAGAAGCACATAACAAACATAATGTTTCTTATAGGAGTCACTTCATTCTGGCTATCAGTGTGGTTAGACTCTAAAGAATTCTTCAAATTAAATGAAAGTCTTGCTTGGGAACTGATTCAAATAAAATGAATAGCAAGAGAAAATGTGTTTTAATTTTTAGTATTTTTCTTCCTTTGGTATTCCCCACCCCTGAACCCCTTCAACCTATTTAATGGCAGGCTTCATTTACATAAACCATGATGTTTTCCAGAGCTGTTTAAATAAGGCTACATCTTGTGGGGGTTGTTTTCTGTGGAACTAAAGAGCTAATCTGAACTCCAAATGCCACCTTAAAGATAACATTATGGAAAAGTAACTGGCTTTTACTATTCTGGAAAAAGCAATTCACTATCACAGTATAACTTATGCGCAGGAATGATCTGATGGATGGATTCATGTTTGACATTTAAACCTTATCAAATGCTCTAAGACAGCTTCCCGGGAGAGAAAATACTTCCTACCAAACAGAAAATACATTTTTTTCCTGGACAGACATGTATAGAAGAAAAAAATGTTTAACTTTTTTCCACCTTTAAATTAATGCTTCCTTATTGGCATAATTGTCACGTAAATGGAGTTTTACAAAAAACACAAGAAATCATGTTTTTAACCTTTATAATTTTTTTAATGCTTGGATTGTTTCTTGCTTGTTTACAAATGCAAGTGATTAGTTTGAACTTCAACAAGCCAAAAGGGAAAATAGAGTCTCCCAAAATTTTCAAAATAGTTTTTCCCCAGAAATGGATAAAAGTTGTTTAGCAGGAAAAAAAAAGTGTAGTTTATTAAATAGTATGTAAATGGTTTTGCCCAGCATCAGAATAATGTTACCTAGAGATGCAATAGCCATATGATTTTTAAATGAGACAGCAAGACCTGTATATATTTCCCTTATATACTTTGTTGAATTGATATTCAAAGAAATAAAATAGGTTTCTGTTTGTCTTTTATCCATGTCAGTTTCATTTCTTGTAGTATCACTTGGCTCAGCCATCTTTAAAAATGGACAGAACAGTTGAGGCTCTGAAGTGAATTTTGGGAATCCCAAGAGAAACATACAAAAAAAGATATTAAAAAAATTTCTAGATGTCTAAATGTAAGTCTAACATTTATCTAAAGCTTATAACCAATTATTGAGGCTGGGTAGAGTATGAGTTCAAGACTTCGTATTCTTGTTTACAGAATTTCGTGACTGTTAAGTATTATTTTCCTGCAAGTATTAACTATTTTTCTTTTTAGTAAAATTGTATTTTCCTGTTTAAGGAGCACACAAACATTTAAAATGTAATAACATTCTACCCCAATTAATAAATGATTTTAAAATGCACCCTCTTCAGATTTATGGTAGAATTTTGCATTCGTCTCTTCAATGTTGAAAGCATAGATCCATGTGTTCCAGATTTATGATGCACTTTATTAAATGGTGCAGCATCTGCAGTGACTCCTTCAGGATGGAAAATATTCAGCTAGGAGACACTAGTCTCCAGCTCCCTTCATTCATTAAAAACCATATACCAGGATGGAGACTCAGCTGCCAGATGACTGAATGCCCTTAGGGGGTACATATGTGATTTCCTCAGAAAATGCTTAATAGTATACCTTGTCAAAAAGTCCCTCATTCCCCTTTCAATGTGTTTATTCTTTCACATATTTCATTATATTTTCCCCATTGCCTACATCCATCCTTGCTTTACTATCACTCATATAATCTAAAACTCTAGTGTACTTTTCATGAAAATATAAGGAATACAACAAGCATAACAGTGAAAGGATTGTTGGTGAGGTTTTCTATTATCCAAGGAATGCATGCGTACATGCTAAGTCACTTCAGTTGTGTCTGACTCTTTGCAACCTTATGGACAGTAGCCCATCATGCTCCTCTGTCCGTGGGATTTTCCAGGCAAGAATACTGGAGTGAGTTGCCATACTCTCCTCCAGGGGATCTTCCCAACCTAGGGATCGAACCCACATCTCTTATGTCTTCTACATCGGCAGGAGGATTCTTACCACGAGCACCACCTGAGAAGCCCTGTCCAAGAAACAGTCTTATTAACTTACTGTAATTAAACTACTACCAAGCATTTCAGACTGTCTTGGCTTCTGAAACTCAAACAATTAAGTCTCTGGAGATTAGTAACTGTCTTATTGAATTATATGGTTATATTTCTTAATAATGATCTGAATTTGAGTTCAGAATGCCCACTTACTCATTAGACCTCCATTGCATATATTGATCTTTGTATTGACAGCATAATGACTTTAACATAATGAAGAAGACAACATCGTCCCTGCCCTCACAGGCTTATAGTGGGAAAAACAGGCATTAAACAAATAATTATAAATATAATCATGTTACAGAAAGGAAAGTGGCATGTGTCAGGAAAGCATCTGAGATTCAAGGGTCTATACTTGCCCAGAAGATCTTTCCTTGAAGGCTACACGGATGAAACCAGGTGTGAAGTCTATTTTGGTCTAAAGCATGAGATGGAATCTAGTCCTGTACCTAAACAGATTAATCAGCAGACCGTCTAATTTGACATAAGAGGTGCAAAAGCCAGCAAAATATCCAAATCAGTTTCCAAACCTTATGAATACTTTTTCCAAATCTCCCAACTGTCTTTGTTTCTGTTGTTAAGGCGGTAAAATCTGTTGTTTAAATGTTATCCAGGAGGCATTTTCCTCAGCTTTAAACCAATGAAACTGAATAGATTGTGAGAAAAGAAAGTGGCCAAGTTTTATGTAAGATTGACTGGGATTAGAGAGGACAGGTGTGTGTGTGTGTGTGTGTGTGTGTGTGTGTGTGTGTGTGTTGTTATTGTCATCTTGTTTTTTTATCTCTAATGCCTATCTTCTGATTTGTCATCATCTGTGTCTCCCAGAGTGCAAAAACTTATGTAACCATGGTCTTCAATTAGCTCCTATTTTGGTGGGAAGAGTAGTTTGAGGATCTTGTGTCAAGAAACATGCAGGATTAGGGAAGTTCCTGCTGTATAACCACTTGTCTATTACACTATCTCATTAATTTAGATCAGGTTTCCATTGCAATGGGACCTCCGTGATAGCTCAGTTAGTAAAGAATCCACCTGCAATACAGGAGACCCTGGTTTGATTCCTGGGTTGGAAAGATCCCTTGGAGAAGGGAAAGGCTACGCACTCCAGTATTGTTGCCTAGAGAATTCCATGGACTGTGTAGTCGGAGAAGGCAATGGCACCCCACTCCAGTACTTTTGCCTAGAAAATCCCATGGACAGAGGAGCCTGGTAGGCTGTAGTTCATGGGGTCGCTAGAGTTGGACATGACTGAGCGACTTCACTTTCACTTTTCACTTTCATGCATTGGAGAAGGAAATGGCAACCCACTCCAGTGTTCCTGCCTGGAGAATCCCAGGAATGGGAAGCCTGGTTGGCTGCCATCTATGGGGTCACACAGAGTCGGACACGAATGAAGAGACACAGCAGCAGCAGTGTAGTCCATGGGGTCGCAAAGACGGACACGACTGAGCGACTTTCACTTTACTCCTTTGCAGTGGACTAGGAGTTTGTGACCACAGATTCTGAAGGAATCAGTGTTGAAACTTCTAGCATTGCTGCTGTACTCTTTATACTGAATGCAAATAAGTCTCTGGTGCCATGTTTCTTTGTCCCTTTGGGAAATGTATGCTTGCCTCAACCTCTCTGATATAATTTATGTGCTTTGATGACTTCTGGGCAACTAATCAAATTCAGTCCTTCTCTGTCAGTCAGTCAGCCATTTAATCATTCTTTCTTCCATTTAACCCATAATTTTGAACACTAAATATTCCTTGTGTTTAGTTCTGTGCAAAAAATACTTCTTAGGATCCCTAACATGGAGCTTGCCAACTTATAGGGAAATAAGACATGTCTGACAAGGAAGTTAAGTAGCTAAGTAACTAATGACTTGGATTTAGTAGCCAAGATCCCTGTGACATCGAGTGATTAAAAATTAAAGTTAAACTTGTGTGAAACATCTGATTCTTGAAAGATGGGCAAAAGCTACATGGAGAGGAAAGAAAGGGAACTCCATGGAGGGAGAAACATTTGCAGCAAAACTTGACTTGGGCATATCCAGGAAGCAGAAATATAAATAAATATGGTATATGTTACCTGGAATATGTTAGATGCTTAATGAAAGAATGAATAAATGCACACATGTATGTAAACAGGACTGGAAGAAAGTTTAGAAAGGGGAATTGTTGGTAAAGTTTTAACTGAGAAGACTTCATAAACAACATGATTGACAGAGAGCTAAGATAATAAAAAGGCCTGACGAGGTCATTTCACATACAGTCAAAGACAACCAATTTTCATCTGACATCAACTTTACTTGTGTCTGTCAAAGTTTTGGAGGAAATGGAAATTCAAACTATTTATCTAGTGAATATAAATATTAGGATTAACATATGTTAATTTAGAAATGTTTTTCAGCCAACCGTGCTTATGTATTTCTGATTATATAGAAGTTACAGGTTAATCAAGTAGTTTGGAAAATAATAAATTAGATTATTTCACAGGTTAAGTAGTATTGTCAGGCTCTCATAGTTGCACTAATACATCAGTTTTACCTCTGAAAATAATATGTGTAGTCACACAGATTTCTTCACCTTCAACCTTCAGCTATGAATCTGAGATTGCTGATGAAATTTGTGTCCTAAAGCTCCCTTCATTTTCCTGAACTATCTATATGATTTAAGTACTTGGTTGTTTTTTTAAAGTGAGTTAAGAATCTTTAGCACTCAATTAAAAATTATTCAATTAACTCTCCGACCTTAAAAACAAAATTAATAGCTTCATGAATCACAATTAAGACTTCTAGTTTAGGGCACATAGAAAAACAAATATTCAGTTACTCTCAGATCTATTTTAGATACTCTAGTGATTCATTTTTCATCTTTCTCACAATTTGTCTCAAATTTCTGGGCTCTTTTTATTGTTGAGTCTCCAGGGGTGGGTGTGAAATTTTTTGTCATAATACAAAAATGACATGGAAACACATCAGATGTAGACTGTATTTTTGAATGAAAACATACTGTACCCCCTGCTACCATTTTAAAGCTCTTCGGTAAAGAAATGACCAGATGTTTAAAAATAGAAAGTTGGTAAATCTTTTACTCATCCTTAACCTTTACATTTTTCTGCTGCTATTTGATCTGAGTCAGAGCATTGTGATCATAACTTATGTATTCAGAAGTATTATGCTGACTTTCCTCCCAAAGGTTTTGTTTACACAAAGTTTCTTTATGTTTTTTGGTAAAACTTGGATACTGTATAAAAAGGAATGCAGAAGAGGTGTCAGCATGAAAAAATATTAAGGGCAAATAAAGATAGTGTGGAGAAAAGAAATAAAATGTTTTTCAATCCACTGTAAACTGGATTATAATGAAGAAATCTCATATTGGTACAGCTGGCTTTTTGTTAGATTGGGCCCTGTTCTTGGTCATAGCTAAGTGAAAAAGCTCATCTTGGTCTCTTTTTCTAAAATTCCTATCCCAAATATCCATTCATGAGAGAACAGAAAGATGTCCTTCCTGGAATAAAGATCTAAGCAGATTTATTTTATTTTTGTGATTTCTTTTTGAAATTAACCAAAACAACTGGCCAACAATGTCTTAGACTTCTTGCTAAGAACCCTAACATTGATTTCTCTACTTAAAAGTCCATCTTCCAAATAACCTGGAATATGCACTTTACCACCAGAAAACAAGGACTGGAATCGTTTGTAAAATATGATAAGCAAAATAAAAAATAAACTATGCATTTCTAACTACTTCTTCCTCTGGACTTTTATAAATATTATATTTCTTAAAACAACAACTCACTATTTTCTTTTCCTGAAATGAAATTTTCTTTTTCATAAAATTCAAAACATTATTTTAGCTATGGGGGTGGAAACTAGAGGAAAAAACCCTGAGAACAAGCTTTTAAAACATGTATCTTTAAAAAAAAAAGTATTTTTAATTGAAGGATAATTGCTTTATAGTATTGTGTTGGTTTTGACATGAGTAAGTCATATTGACATGAGTAAGTCATAAATATGTTATAATCATTTTTTTCACACTTTTTTTTGTTCTCAGGTCAGTTGCTTAAAATTTTTAAATTATTTGGGTAAAAATTTGGTAGAGTAGAAGACCTCTTGCCGTTTAAAAATGTTATAACTTTTTTTTTTTGCTTTCAATTACTCTTTATTTTTTTTTTAATTTTGCTTAACTTTACAATATTGTATTGCTTTTACTATACATCAAGATGGATCCGCCACCAGTATACACCTGTTCCCCATCCTGAACCCTCCTCCCTCTCCCCTCCCCACACCATCCCTCCAGGTCATCCCAGTGCTCCAGCTCCAGGCATTTGTTATCGGGCATGGTACCTGGACTGACGACTCGTTTCAGATATGATATTATACATATTTCAATGCTATTCTCCCCAGTCATCCCACCTTCTCCCGGTCCTAGAGTCCAAAAGTCTGTTCTATACATCAGTGTCTCTTTTGCTGTCTCGTAAATAGGGTTATTTTTACCATCTTTCTAAATTCCATATATATGCGTTAGTATACTGTATTTGTGTTTTTGTTTCTGGCTTACTTCACTCTGTATAATAGGCTCCAGTTCCATCCACCTCCTTAGAACTGATTCAAATGTATTCTTTTTAATGGCTGAGTACTACTCCATTGTGTATATGTGCCACAGCTTGCTTATCCATTCATCTGCGGATGGACATCTAGGTTGCTTCCATGTTCTGGCTATTGTAAACAGTGCTGCTATGAACATTGGGGTACACGTGTCTCTTTCAATTCTGGTTTTCTCAGTGTGTATGCCCAGCAGTGGGACTGCTGGATCATAAGGCAGTTCTATTCCCAGTTTTTTGAGGAATCTCCATACTGTTCTCCGTAGTGGCTGTACTAGTTTGCATTCCCACCAACAGTGTAAGAGGGTTCCCTTCTCTCTGCACCCTCTCCAGCATTTATTGCTTGTGGACTTTTGGATTGCAGCCATTCTGACTGGCATGAAATGGTACCTCATGGTGGTTTTGATTTGCATTTCTCTGATAATGAGTGATGTTGAGCATCTTTTCATGTGTTTGTTAGCCATCTGTATGTCTTCTTTGGAGAAATGTCTATTTAGTTCTTTGGCCCATTTTTTGATTTGGTCGTTTATTTTTCTGGAATTGAGCTGTAGAAGTTGCTTGTATATTTTTGAGATTAGTTGTTTGTCTGTTGTTTCACTTGCTATTATTTTCTCCCATTCTGAAGGCTGTCTTTTCACCTTGCTTATAGTTTCCTTTGTTGTGCAGAAGCTTTTAAGTTTGATTAGGATTATCTCAAAAGATGCAGAGAAAGCCTTTGACAAAGTTCAACACCCATTTATGATAAAAACTCTCCAGAAAGCAGGAATAGAAGGAACATACCTCAACATAATAAAAGCTATATATGACAAACCCACAGCAAACATTATCCTCAATGGTGAAAAATTGAAAGCATTTCCTCTAAAGTCAGGAACAAGACAAGGATGCCCACTTTCACCATTACTATTCAACATAGTTTTGGAAGTTTTGGCCACAGCAATCAGAGCAGAAAAAGAAATAAAAGGAATCCAAATTGGAAAAGAAGAAGTAAAACTCTCACTATTTGCAGATGACATGATCCTCTACGTAGAAAACCCTAAAGATTCCACCAGAAAATTACTAGAACTAATCAATGAATATAGTAAAGTTGCAGGATATAAAATTAACACACAGAAATCCCTTGCATTCCTGTACACTAATAACGAGAAAATAGAAAGAGAAATTAAGGAAACAATTCCATTCACCATTGCAATGAAAACAATAAAATACTTAGGAATATATCTTCCTAAAGAATCTAAAGACCTATATATAGAAAACTATAAAACACTGGTGAAAGAAATCAAAGAGGACACTAATAGATGGAGAAATATACCATGTTCGTGGATTGGTAGAATCAATATAGTGAAAATGAGTATACTACCCAAAGCAATTTATAGATTCAATGCAATCCCCATCAAGCTACCAACGGTATTCTTCACAGAGCTAGAACAAATAATTTCTCAATTTGTATGGAAATACAAAAAACCTCGAATAGCCAAAGCTATCTTGAGAAAGAAGAACGGAACTGGAGGAATCAACCTGCCTGACTTCAGGCTTTACTACAAAGCCACAGTCATCAAGACAGTATGGTACTGGCACAAAGACAGAAATATAGATCAATGGAACAAAATAGAAAGCCCAGAGATAAATCCACGCACATATGGTCACCTTATCTTTGACAAAGGAGGCAAGAATATACAATGGATTAAAGACAATCTTTTTAACAAGTGGTGCTGGGAAAACTGGTCGAACACTTGTAAAAGAATGAAACTAGAACACTTTCTAACACGATACACAAAAATAAACTCAAAATGGATTAAAGAGCTAAATGTAAGACCAGAAACCATAAAACTCCTAGAGGAAAACATAGGCAAAACACTCTCTGACTTACATCACAGCAGGATCCTCCATGACCCACCTCCCAGAATATTGGAAATAAAATCAAAAATGAACAAATGGGACCTAATCAAACTTAAAAATGTTATAACTTTTGATTGTTTCTTTTCAACAGCTCTTTTTTCTCTTCTTAAACTAAATTCATAGTGTTCACCCACTATTGTTTGGCACATCAATTGTTGCTCTTACGTGATCTTCATTACAAATAATTTTTATCCTTTAGCTCTCCTCAGCTATTCATACTTCATATCCTCTGTCTACTCTTGAACTTCCAAAGATACACATTCATACCTGCAGTGATACCAGCTGCAAAATTCCAGTTTACTCTTCTTAATGCCCCAACATTCTGAAATGTCTTTGTTGTATTTCCCCTTCTGCAATTTCACTTGGGCTGTTTACTGTAATGTAAACTTTAGGGGCTTGAATTTTCTCTTGGAATTTCTGTTCCTCTACTTAAATAATGGCTCCTCTGAGCCTCTGCTGCTTATCTCTAAAAACTGAAGAAAATTAATAAGGCCCTTAATAATTTGCTTGGGCATCATGCATATATACTCCTGAGAACAGCACTTGGCAAGTAATGAGTTTTCCGCAAGTAGTGGCTGCTACATGCCCTCTGGTCTCCCTGCCGCCACCAGTCATTTTTGGAAATCCTACTCATCTTCCAAACCAACTTTATTTCCCACCTTGTCCATGAGGCTTTCTGTGATCAGTTATCAGAACCACGTATGTGGCTTGTCCCATTTTCTTTTCCCCTGTATAGTATCATCCCCCGAACTAAACCACAAGCAAGAACACATCCTGTCTTTTAGCACTATGTTTTGCACATTTTGTGTTGATTAATAGTTAAAAGTGCTACTTGTCATAACAGTTTATCAGTGTTGTCCAAGCCAAGAATATGGATGGCAGCATGCTGCCCAAACAGCTGTTTCAGGAGGAGCTTAAGTGCAGTGAGCAGAGGAGGTTTACACAAACCACCTCAGAAAATGGGGCCGAACCCTCGAGTTCTAAGTCACCATGTCTGATAGATTACAGCGGATACAAAGAGCAGAAATGGGGAGTCCCATTTTAAACAAAGATTTCGAGTAAATGATGAGGTTAAAGAGAACTACCTAAGTGCTCAGGCATGTCTGACTCTTTGCGACGCCAGGGACTGTACCCCTACAAGCTTCTCTGTCCACAGAATTTTCCAAGCAAGAATACTGGAGTGGGTTGCCATTTCCTCCTCCAGGGAATCCTCCCCACTCAGGGATCCAACCCTCCTCTCTGACATTGGCAGGAGGATTTTTTACCACTGTGCCACCTGGAAAACCCAAAGAGAAATGCACACAGGAAATAAACCTTGCAAAGTGTAAGTGCAGCTGCAAAGAAAGGGCATCTTTAGGCGAACACATTGTGGTAAGGAGTGCTGGTCACAAATCAGTCTTCAGCCACATCTGCACCGCAAAGAGCTATCACGTTAGTGATGTGATCATCCACAGAGGTTAAAAGACAATGCATGATGGTAGCCTATTATCATCTATCAGGAGAGAAAATAATGTTCTATTTTTGGAATGGTCTGGTACAATTTCTACACTCTTGGAATGGTAATATTTTTCTTTTTAGTTTAAAATGTTTACTTTAATTATCTTTAGCTTTAAATTTGTATTAGTTTTTATAAGGATTTATATTTCTGTTTCTCTAAATACTAAGGGAAAACTTCTGGGGGTTATCTTTCTTTCCTGCCATAGCATGTATCCAGGCAATTATTTATTTAGAAATCACTTGGTATTGTGGAAATAAACTGAGTGCTGAGGTCCACAGGGAACTGGATTCAAATCATAGTTTTGCTTCTTGTTGTATATTCCTGGATAAGTAGTTTAACCTTAATAAACATCTCCATTAAACCTTATAGGGATGTTTCAGTGATTATTAATGCTGTATTAAAAAATAGCCATAGGAGTACCTAACCCTTATCAGATACTTGAGAAAAGTAACTATTATTATAATAGGTAGTTATGAGAAATTCATTAATTTTCCAGACAGTCATATTGGTAAAAACACGAAGACAAATTATAATTAATCCACTATAATTATCTCAGGAACCACAGTTTTCTAAATAAGAATAATCAGGTTTTAGGGTCAAATGCATTATTTGTTCAACTCACATCTGATTCTGAGAAACATTTATTTGAATCAAGTAAGAAGATAGAAGCTAAATTAAGGAATAACTAAGTTTTTGGTTTCACCACATGGAAGTATGACAAATAGCTGTTTTCTCTTCAACATTGTGTGAGAATAATCCAATATGAGGGATCAAGTTGAATGACCTAATGAATGAATACA
Organism: Tragelaphus eurycerus; assembly: GCA_935064755.1. Taxonomy (NCBI): domain Eukaryota; kingdom Metazoa; phylum Chordata; class Mammalia; order Artiodactyla; family Bovidae; genus Tragelaphus; species Tragelaphus eurycerus. The sequence continues at coordinate 1,841,222 of CAKXYN010000135.1, read as the reverse complement.
GTCAGGGGTTCTCTTTTCTGTGTTTTAAGCCAAGACTGAGAAATAGGTGTTGATATAAGTAGCAAGAGACCTCCACAAGGAAAACAACCAAGAATGAAAAATGGAGATGAAGGACCAAGAAGATCTGTAAAGGATCTCACCCACAGATGGTGATTTTCATAAAGGATAGTTTACTCCTCTGAGAGAATGTCAAAAACTTAAAATCAATAAATATTAGAACACTCAATTTTTGATCCTTAGTATTATTTCAGAGACTATTACTATTAGATATCCTCAGTTGCAAGCAACAGAAACCAGTTTGGTGGTTTTAACAGACAAAAGGAAAGTTTATTTGTAAGGATCCCAAGGTGTTCCAAAACCCCAGGGCAAGAATTCAGCCTGGCTCCTGAGATAAAGACAAAGAGTTTCCCTCCCTCCCCCTTGCTATCTGCCCGGCTCTCACTCGTCCCCTTCCTTCTCTCAATGGATCATCACCATCTTGTCATTCTTTTGGCAAAGTATCTTTCTCAATTACTCAGTCCACCTACTGCAAATGCCATGGTGCCAGGCTTCTCATCCTCTGTCTTTAAGAGACCAGCTTTTAGTCCAGTTAGATACTTCCAGTCTCAATTCCAGCCTCCCAGAGAAGCAACTCCAACTGGCAAATTTCCAGCACGTGCTAAATAACATATTATATCTAAGAGTCAAGTGATATTGATAGAACAAATGCTGATGACACAGTCTTACAGAGAACTTTTCACTTACAAATTCGCTACCCAGTGTTCTAAATCCCATATTTATGGAGATACCACCAAGACCATCACTGTATGTGACACATAGCTTTCCATGGATAATATTTTTTTCAGTGAAAATTGTCATCATTACCAGACACTTAAGGTGGTTGAGTCACCACACTGATGTTTTCTTCACATAGAAAAGCTTTCAGATTAAGTTTTCAGGTAAAACATAGAAAACACAGAGGGAGGTGTATGTTTCAATGGCTTTTACATCTCCAGCCCCAGCTCTTATTCCACTTCAGTGTCTTTGTTCTCCCATATAGCTCCTCTGCCCATGAAATTTTCCAAGAATACTGCATTGGGGTGCCATTTCCTCCTCCAAGGGATCTTCGCAACACAAGGATTGAACTCATTCTCCTATGTCTCCTGTATTGGCAGGGGGGTTCTTTACTCCTGAGCCCCCAGGGAAGCCCATATGCAAACACAGTGGTGATAAAACTATGATAGAATGAAGAGTATAAAATGAAAAATTCATTGGTAGCTTTTTTAAAAAATCAAAGAGCTGTTTCTAGTAAGACTTGTTTTTTTTCTGACTAAGATATGTATAGACTCCACTTATTTTTAGTTTACTAGTCAGTTTGTTTGGAATAAAAAATTCATATTCAAAGACATATTTATTCAATATACACATGGAGATGAGAGCAAGAGTTCATTTTCCAATTTTTGTCTGTGATTTGGTGAGAGTACAAGGAGGAGAAATTAAGTAAGAAGGATTAGACACTTCCTTTTTAAAAGAAAATAAAAATCTATAAATTCCTTGAAGGAAATTTAGAGTTTGAAATATTAGGTAAGATCTGCAACCCTTCAATTAGTAGAAATAAATATTTTCAAAGACATGTGCTCAGACACATGCTACAATCCTTTATTTTATTTAAATTTTCTTAATAATAATATTTAACAACCCAAAAGTCTCTCACTGTTCTAATACTTAAGTGACCTAGCAATCTTGTCACTACACTATGATGCAAAAGTAGAATTTTCTCCTCTATTTTTGATGGGTTAGATTGTGGTGTTATTCAGGTTTTTGTCTAATTCTAGTTCTCCACCTAACCTTAAAGACACTTGATCTGTACTCCTTAATCACTGGCTATTAGAAAATTATAGTGTTTTAAATAGTTGATTTTCATCACTCTGCAGAAACCTGTATAGTTGGAATTTTCCTTTATCAAATCATCCTTGGGATATCACTGCAGTTTTTAACTTTATTAAGATTTATAGATGAAGAAGTAGACAGAGGTTAATAATTCATTCAAGGTCACTCAGGAAAGGAAAGGTAAGACCAGAGTAATCTAGACCTTTGAGGTTATAACTCTATTTAGTAACTGCATCAGATCAAATAGATTTACTTGCCTACAGATAAATAATCAATATCAGAATTAAGAAGTAATTTACAGCTTGGTCAGAGCATATAACAGCAATCCCTTCTCAAGTGTAATTTTACAAGAATAACACATGTTTTTACTGTCTAAGAGAAGAAATAAAAATGTATGAAATCCTTTGATGGGCGGTTAGGGTCATTTGCAGAGAGTGAAACTATAAGGCAAAAAAATCTTATGCCCCAAGAAGATTTTTCTCCATAAAGATTAGCCATTTTAAAAGTTTTATCACAGCAGTTTGAAGCCACAAAGATTTCTGCCTAAAGGTAAAGGAAGATTAACCAAGTATGACCAACAGTTCCGCCAATAACTCAGATTAAAAGAGAAAGGAATAAATTGCAGGCTTCATAAATACTTTCAGTATGTCAAGGTCAGATAAGGACAAGGGTTTGAATAGAAATGCTTTTGGAAGTCTGAGTAGTTATGATACTATGTGATTAAAGCACAAATGAGGTCACCTACTGTATTTTGGAAGTGACAGATCGTGTTCTGATGAAACTGCAGAGTCCCTGGATAATGCAGTGAATAAATTTACAGCCACTGTGAAATGGAGGCTGAAAAGTAACTGTAGCCCCGTGGGTTTCTCTTTATGTTTCCAGCATTTACACTTGTTTGTGTTTGCAGTAATAAAATAATGGTGGTGGCAATGATGAGGCTCTTAACTCTTTCCCTCTGCTTTCTTTTTTCTTCTTAGAACCTTTTATTACCTGAGTATCTATATATTAACTGTATTTCCCACTAGAATAAAAGTCATACAAAGACATGCACTTGAGTGTTTTGTGCACAATTATGTTTTCAGGGTCTAAAGCTGTGCCTGACACACAGTAATTTCTGCTCAACAGATGAGTGAAACTTATGCTTTTTTGAAGAAATAAAAGTGTGTTAGCCATTTGAAAGTCTGATAGATGCCCTCTGCAAAGAAAATGCTAAAATGATAGAAAACATGATAGTTGAAGCAAAACACAGAGTGTGGTATGGACCTTATTCTGAAGCTTCTTATGGAGAATTCAGCGAGGGTGAGTATTATGTCATTTTCATTTTCATAGAACACTGTGGACTCGATAAGGGAAGAAAAGTAAAAAAAAAAAAAAAAAGAAATGCAACATGAAAGAGCAGAAAATAGCACTGCAGATATTAGTTTCATTGAAAAAGAAGTGGTAACTCTTAAAAAAAGAAAGCCTCAGTGGAAATCATTCTTGAGAAAACTATGAGTAACAAATGGGACTTTCCAGCTGATCCAGTTCTCACAATAAAGTCCGCTGTTATCATTCTATCTGATCAAGTCCTGTTTGAAAGGGCTGACCTCTCTTTAGTTGTTAGTGTCAGCCTCTTTGATTTGACCCATGATGGAGTGCTCAGATAGATGGAATGGAAGTGAAGGGGTTTTAGGGAAAAAATTCTTGAAGTCAAACTTCTTAACCTTTGGTTTAGAAGCAGCTTTATACACAGAGTGACTTTCAAGCCATCTTTTTGATGCCTCCCAGTTTCCATTTCCAGATATTGTGTATGATTTCTCCTCTGTCTCTGTCTTTGACTCCATCTGTCTCTCATCTCCAGTTCCATCACTCAACAGTTTTTTTCTCCCATGTCCTTTGCTGGTACTGGGAGGAGGAGATAGCAGCTTTCACTGAAATTTCTGTATGTCAGATTTTTGAGGAACACAGGGACAGTATCAATAACAAAGCTAGAAGTTTTCTAGCTGCTGTGTGTGAGAGAGAGTTTGGGGTTTTGCAGAGGTAGGGGAAGTGAAAGGGACATATTGGTGGATAGATCTGATGGAGTATCCATCTCACCTCTGGAGGAATCACTTGGGATACTTTCATCGCTGAGTTATCACCCCTGACTCTGAAACTAGGTTGATCTCATTGGTTCATTTAGTGTGGTGGTCCTGGACAGCCAAACTGATGGAAGGGATTAGACACCCCAAAGTCCTAAAGTATGCATGAAGTGTCAGAAGAAAACTTCAGGCTCCCTTCTCTAATCCAGTCAGACATTAAACAGATCACTTAAGCTGGTGGAATCAGCAAATCTTATTAATTATTCAGAAATGATTTGCTTTTGTTTTCAGGTAAAATAAGCTCTGTTTTACAGAGGGTTATACAGAACCCAAAGGCTCCCTCAGATCAGATCAGATCAGATCAGTCGCTCAGTTGTGTCCAACTCTTTGCGACCCCATGAACTGCAGCACGCCAGGCCTCCCTGTCCATCACCAACTCCTGGAGGTCACTCAGACTCACATCCATCGAGTAAGTGATGCCATCCAGCCATCTCATCCTCTGTCGTCCTCTTCTCCTCCTGCCCCCAATCCCTCCCAGCATCAGAGTCTTCTCCAATGAGTTAACTCTTCACATAAGGTGGCCAAAATACTGGAGTTTCAGCTTTAGCATCATTCCTTCCAAAGAAATCCCAGGGCTGATCTCCTTCAGAATGGACTGGTTGGATCTCCTTGCAGTCCAAGGGACTCTCAAGAGTCTTCTCCAACACCACAGTTCAAAAGCATCAATTCTTTGGCGCTCAGCCTTCTTCACAGTCCAGCTCTCAACATTCAGAAAACGAAGATCATGGCATCTGGTCCCATCACTACATGGGAAATAGATGGAGAAACAGTGGAAACAGTGTCAGACTTCATTTTTCGGGGCTCCAAAATCACTGCAGATGGTGACTGCAGCCATGAAATTAAAAGATGCTTACTCCTTGGAAAGAAAGTTATGACCAACCTAGATAGCATATTCAAAAGCAAAGGTTCCCTGCTGTACTGTATATCAGAGTTCTTATAACCAAAAACAATACATATGCACATTTCCTGTTCCTGTAATTCAGCATTGCACTGTCTGCTCAAACACTGCAGATACTTAGGCGTGGCCTTCTTTGAAAGCAGAGCAATGTTGTCTCTAAGAGGTAATTTTATGGAGACTGTGAGGGTGCTAATTTCCAGTTCAAATATAGTTTTCACTTTTGATAAAAGATCCCAAAAAAAGGGGTAGATGTGAGGCCTTGACTTCTACACAAAGAGGGACAAATAGAGTTCACAGGTGTTCAAGGGTCAGGTCCACATAGGTCCTTTGTACAGCCAACACTAGAAAATCCAGAATAGTCAGCAAAGGGATCTGACAAAATTTTCTTACTAGAGAATCTATTTGGCAGCCACAGGCCTCATGTATGCATCAGTCAAGCCTAATAAGGACCCAAGGTGGGTAGCCACACTTTTAGAAAATGGGAGCAGGGACCAAGGAAAGAGATCGAAAGAAATACATAAATATATATTTATATACTTCCAGGTATAACATATATATTGAAAATAGTTGATTCTAATTATTCACAAATTCTGTTGTAAAATCTACCTACTCACTAAAATGTATTTGTAACCCCCTAAATCAATACTAGCCATAGTTTTGCAGCCATTCACAGACATGTGCAGAGCAGTGAAAAATTTGAGTCACCCATGTCCCTCTCTGAGGCTGACCTAGGCAGTGCCCTTCATTGTCCTTCAGCCCCATACAAAGACAACCGAAGGATAGAGACCAGTGCAGTTTAGTGCAAGAAGCCTCCCCACCCACCCACCACCACCCTGGCTTTGATGTCAGTTGAATGGGGTTTGAATCCCAAACTCTGGCACCTGTGAGTGGGGTAGCCTCAAACAAGTCACCTGACACTAAGAAACCTTGTTTTCTCCTGTGCAAAATAAAGTAGAACTTACCAGAATGAGTTATTTTTAGGATTTAAGATTATAATTTTGAGTGAACTCCAGGTGATGGTGATGGACAGGGAGGCCTGGCATGCTGTGATTCATGGGGTTGCAGAGTCAGGAATGACTGAGTGACTGAACTGAACTGAACTGAGGATTGTAATTGTGAGATGCGTGTGTATAACATCAAGTCCTTGGACTTAGGACCCATCCTAGGTCCAGGATGATCACATTCCAAGATCCTTCATTTAATTATGTCTGCAAATAAGGCCATTTTATTTGTTAGTTCAGCTGCTTTAACAAAGTGCCATAGACTGGATGGATTATAAACAGCAATGATTTATTTTTCATAGTTCTGGAGGCTAGAAGTCCAAGATCAAGGTACCAGTATTATCAGATTCTTATGTAGGCTCTCTCTGGTTTGCAGACTGACATTTTCTGTTGTATTCTCAGTTGGCAGAAATAGGCTCTCTCTTATCAGAGAATTGGAGAAGGAAATGGCAACCCACTCCAGTATTCTTGCCTGGAGAATCCCATGGTCAGAGGAGCCTGGTAGGCTACAGTCCACGGGGTCGCAAAGAGTTGGACACAACTGAGTGACTTTACTTAATCCTATTTGAGAGGACCCCACCCTCATGACCTAATTACCACCAAAGGCCTCCACCTCTCAATACCATCACATCAGGGGTTAGGATTTCAGCATATGAATCTGGGGAAAACACATTTAGTCACTAACAATAGCTTTCACAAAAATTGGAGAGTTTGGTCATTATCTTCTTGCAGGACCCTATTGTACATACTATATAGAGAATGAATTAGAATATGATTAAAAACCTATTTGAAATGTTCCAGTTATCCACAGATTGCTTACCCTTTCCCAGTTAAAGAAACCAAAGGGGGAAAAATCTACCAGGAGCCAGCTTTTCTTGAAATTCCCTTGACTTTGCTTTATTGAGCATTAATACACCCATTAGGGGCAAAAATCAGCTTTTCCTGAGAAAGGATGTTGAAGATCATTTCTGTACACAATACAGCTAGAGAAACACATTCTTTACAAACTGGACACCAATTTGAAAACACATTCACTCTCCGTGTTGTCCTTTGTTATATTGCTTTTGGAAATTCGCCTTTAAATTGAGCCATTTTCTCTCATAGCGTTTGCTTTCTGACTGCATGTGAGTGCTCCAATTTCAAGGAGAACTTTAAATTTTTTCACAGGCCTTACTCCCAAATAAAGCACTGATCTCTGTCTTATTACAATGCCATTTTATCACATCTACTAGTTAAGAGCAGTTCTTTCCTTTAATTCTACTTAGCTGATAAGCAGTAAGAAGAGTAAAGATGGTCAGGAGAGGAGGGAATAAATGGGATGTAAATGAGTGCACACTCAAAAAGCTGGAAAAACACAGACAAGAGAAAAACATTAGGGACCAAGAGAATTTATGAGATTAGAAGGGAAATTCCATAACTTGCTGGAAAAACTCAGCAGTGCCTACTCTATTCCTAGCAATGGGTTAGTAATTCAGGAACTGGAAATTGTGCAAGAACATTCTTAACCACACAGAACTTAGATCTCCTAGCCAAACTTGGCAACCATATTTTTCTCTGTTTTTCCCCAGCTTTATTGAGGTATAATTGCCAAGTAAAATTGTATTATTTTAAAGTGTACAATATGATGATTTGTTATATATTCCCTCAGATGAAGAAATTCTCTTGATCCAGTTAATTAACACATATCTCACCTCACATATTTACCTTTCTTTGTTGTTTTTAGTGAGAACACAAGTTCTACTCTATTCAGTTCAGTTGAGTTCAGTCCAATCGCTCAGTCGTGTCCAACTCTTTGCGACTCCATGAATAGCAGCACGCCAGGCCTCCCTGTCCATCACCAACTCCTGAAGTTCACCCAAACTCATGTGCATTGAGTCAGTGATGCCATCCAGCCATCTCATCCTCTATCGTCCCCTTCTCATCCTGCTCCCAATCCCTCCCAGCATCAGGGTCTTTTTCAGTAAGTCAACTCTTCACATGAGGTGGCCAAAGTATTGGAGTTTGAGCCTCAGCATCAGTCCTTCCAATGAACACCCAGGACTGATCTCCTTTACGATGGACTGGTTGGATCTCCTTGCAGTCCAAGGGATTCTTCTCCAACACCACAGTTTAAAAGCATCAATTCTTTTGCACTCAACTTTCGTTACAGTACAAATCTCACATCCGTACCAGACCACTGGAAAAACCATAGCCTTGACTAGACAGACCTTTATTGACAAAGTAATATCTCTGCTTTTTAATATGCTATCTAGGTTGGTCATAATGTTCCTTCCAAGAAGTAAGTGTCTTTTAATTTCATGGCTGCAGTCACCATCTGCAGTGATTTTGGAACCCCCAAAAATAAAGTGTGACACTGTTTCCACTGTTTCCCCATCTATTTCCCATGAGGTGGTGGGACCAGATGCCATGATCTTCGTTTTCTGAATGTTGAACTTTAAGCCAACTTTTTCACTCTCCTCTTTTATTTTCATCAAGAGGCTTTTGAGTTTCTCTTCACTTTCTGCCATAAGGGTGGTGTCATCTGCATATCTGAGGTTATTGATATTTCTCCCAGCAGTCTTGATTGCAACTTGTGCTTCTTCCAGCCCAGCATTTCTCATGAGGTACTCTACATATAAGTTAAATAAGCAGGGTGACAATATACAGCCTTTACGTACTCCTTTTCCTATTTAGAACCAGTCTGTTGTACCATGTCCAGTTCTAACTGTTGCTTCCTGACCTGCATATAGGTTTCTCAAAGGGCAGGTCAGGTGGACTGGTATTCCCATCTCTTGAAGAATTTTCCACAGTTTATTGTGATCGACACAGTCAAAGGCTTTGGCATAGTCAATAAAGCGGAAATAGATTTTTAGTAAATTTCAATTAAATAATATTGTCAACTGTAGTCACTACTTTACACAGTAGATCCTCAGACCTTATTCATCTTATAAGTGAAAGTTTGAATTCTTTTACTGCTGCTGCTGCTGCTTCAGTAGTGTCCGACTCCATAGACGGCAGCCCACTAGGCTCCCCCAACCCTAGGATTCTCCAGGCAAGAACACTGCAGTGGGTTGCCATTTCCTTCTCCAATGCATGAAAGTGAAAAGTGAAAGTGAAGTCGTGTCTGACTCTTAGCGACTCTTTTACTACCTTCTCCTTATTTACTCTGCCTCCCGACACCAACCTCTGGCAACCACCATTCAACTCTGTTTCTATGAATTCAACTTTTTTTTTTTTTAGATTCCACATATATGTGATATATGGTTTTTTTTTTTTCTGTCTAATTTATTTTACTTAGGATAATGTCTTCTGGGTTTTTCTGTGTTGGCACAAATGATACACTTTCCTTCATTTTTATGGTTGAATATTTCATTATATTGATTCATAATGTATAAAATCATAATCCCAAAAAACTAACCAACCTGATCACATGGACCACAGCCTTGTCTGACTCAGTGAAACTATGAACCATGCCATGAAGGGCCACACTAGGCGGACGGGTTGTGATGGAGAGTTCTGACAAAACATGGTCCACTGGAGAAGGGAATGCCAACACTTCAGTATTCTTGCCTTGAGAACCCCATGAACAGTATGAAAAGGCAAAAAGATAGGACACTGAAAGATGAACTCCCCAGGTCGGGAGGTGCCCAGTATGCTACTGGAGATCAGTGGAGAACTAACTCCAGAAAGAAGGAGGAGGTGGGGGCCAAAGCAAAAACAACACCCAGTTGTGGATGGGACTGGTGATGGAAGTAAAATTTGATGCTGTTAAGAGCAGTATTGCATAGGAACCTGGAATGTTAGGCCCATGAATCAAGGCAAATTGGAAATGGTCAAACAGGAGATGGCAAAAGTGCACATCAACATTTTAAGAATCAGCGAACTAAGATGGACTGGAATGAGTGAATTTAACTCAGATGACCATTATATCTACTACTGTGGGCAGGAATCCCTTAGAAGAAATGGAGTAGCCATCATAGTTGACAAAAGAGTCCAAAATGCAGACACTTGGATGCAATCTCAAAAACGACAGAATGATCTCTGTTCATTTCCAAGTCAAACCATTCAATATCACAGTAATCCAAGTCTATGCTCCAACCATTAATGCTGAAGAAGCTGAAGTTGAACGGTTCTATGAAGACTAACAAGATCTTCTAGAACTAACACCCAAAACAGATGTCATTTTCATTATAGGGGACTGGAGTGCAAAAGTAGGAAGTCAAGAAATACCTGGAATAACAGGCAAATTTGGCCTTGGATTACAGAATGAAGCAGGGCAAAGGCTAACAGAGTTTTCCCAAGAGAACGCACTGGTCATAGCAAACACCCTCTTCGAACAACACAACCGAGGACTCTACACGTGGACATCACCAAATGGTCAAAACCGAAATCAGATTGATTATATTCTTTGCAGCCAAAGATGGAGAAGCTGTATACAGTCAGCAAAAACATGACTGGGAGCTGACTGTGGTGTGGATCATGAACTCCTTATTGCCAAATTCAGACTGAAATTAAAGAAAGTAGGGAAAACCACTAGACCATTCAGGTATGACCTAAATCAAATCTGTTATGATTATACAGTGGAAGTGAGAAATAGGTTTATGGGATTAGATATGACAGCCAGAGTGCTAGAAGAACTATGGATGGAGGTCAGGACATTGTACAGGCGGCAGTGATCAAGACCATCCCCAAGGGGGAAAAAAAAAATGGAAAAAGGCAAAATGGTTGTCTGAGGAGACCTTACAAATAGCTATGAAAAGGAGAGAAGTGAAGGGCAAAGGAGAAAAGGAAAAATATACCCAATTGAATGCAGAGTTCCAAAGAATAGCAAGAAGAGATAAGAAAGCCTTCCTCAGTGATCAATGCAAAGAAATAGACGAGAACAACAGAATAGGAAAGACTAGAGATCTTTTCAAGAAAATTAGAGATATCAAGGGACCATTTCATGCAAAGATGGGCTCAATAAAGGACAGAAACGGTATGGACCTAACAGAAGCAGAAGATATGCTAGCAAAGCAATGCTCCTTTCCCCATTTGGAACCAGTCTGTTGTTCCATGTCCAGTTCTAACTGTTCCTTCTTGACCTGCATATTGATTTCTCAGGAGGGAGGTCAGGTAGTCTGGTATTCCCATCTCTTGACGAATTTTCCACAGTTGATTGTGATCCACACAGTCAAAGGCTTTGGCATAGTCAATAAAACAGAAGTAGATGTCTTTCTGGAATTCTCTTGATTTTTCAATTATCCAGCAGATATTGGCAATCTGATCTCTGGTTCCTTGGCCTTTTTCACGTACCTTTGAGGTTATAACTCAAAGGTTAGCCATTTCTACATCTTTTTTGGAAAATGTCTATTCAGATCCTTTCCTTGCAAGAAGTGTTTATGTTCCCACTTGAAAACTGCTTTCTTGTTTGTTGAATGTTGTCCTGTGGAACCCTGGAGAGTTGCGCCATGTTGGCCATCAAAGTTAGGAGATTTGAGGTCCCAGCCCTCAGGTGACAGACACAAAATTAGGGCACTGAGTGTGTGTACAAGTTCCTTCAAGGAAGTAGATGGAGCCTTGGTTTTCGGGTTGAAGTGAGGCAGAGGGAAGATGTGAGGAAGTGCCCACTGGCAAGTAGAGGCTCTTAGAAGGATAGCTGTGAGCACCTAAATGCACTCTGATTAGAAGTCAGACGTCAGTCAGCAGCCCATAAAGTAAGCAATCATTTTCACCTCTTCCATCTGTCCTGAGCCCTGGGGAAACAGCCTTGGTGAATGCTCACATGCCCACTGATAAGTGTTTCTTCATTTGCTGTAGTCCACTGGGTCTTGTGAACTCAAACCTCACAGACTTTCAAAGCTACTGATTTGAGGGTCCATCCATCTGGTGACAGCCTTAAAAGTTGGGGTGCTATTAATAGACATATGGTCCCAGGCCTTTGCTGCTTGGGGGAAGCTGGGTTTATGGTGAGAGTGTCTCAGTCTTTTCTACCCGTTTTGATGTGAATACTTTCTCAGTCACCCAATGTGTAGGAGTCATTTAGCTAGTTTCTAGATTTCTCTCAGAAGGAATGATTCCATGCGTAGCTTTGTATTTGGTGCTTCTGTGGGAGGAGGGAAATCCAAGAGCCTCCATCTTGGTGATATCCTCCAGCGACCATGAGTATCTTTTTGATCCTTCAAACTCAGCATGTCCCACACTGAAATAAACTTCCCTCTCAAACGGTCCTTCTTGCTGGTGATGTTAAAATAGTCTGTGTACTCCTAGCCATTTTGTTTTAAACCTGAGATTCTCCTGCGCTTTTCTCTCTCCTCCTGGCCAAATTAACCAGGAGTCATTAGCTGTCATTTATTGAGCTTTACGTCTTATGTCACTAGAATTGTCTGTATGTTATCTTGTTAAATTCTTGTGACAGCCTGGTGTGGTACCTGTTAAAATCCCAAGAGAAGTTGTGAAACTCATCCAGGGTATAAATAGTGCCATAAATGTATCAAAAGTGAATTTGAGAGAATAAATATTGTTGTATGTTGCCTAAAGGCGATGTTATGTGTGATTTCCCCTGTGCATTTTAAAATTTATTGCATTCCACTGCCTTGTTCGACGCCATGCTATGCTAAGTCGCTTCAGTCGTGTCCGACTCTGTGCAATCCCATAGACAGCAGCCCACTAGGCTCCTCAGTCCCTGGGATTCTCCAGGCAAGAACACTGGAGTGGGTTGCCATTTCCTTCTCCAATGGCATTTACCAAAACAATTTTGCTAGTATAGCATTGTCCAAAACTGAGCAGTTGAAAAAACAATGCCATGAAACTTACTATTTTGCATACTATTAGTGAGGATGTCATTTATTCTCTTAAACCATGTCTGCATACCATTGGAAGAATATTTCCTTGACTCAGTATTAGGATTAGTTGTATTCTGGGAGTAACTAGCTTGATCTTATTTTATGGGTTTATTGGACCGTGTAACTGATATATATATATATATACACACACACACACAGCCTGTTGACGAGTTCAAAGTCGAATCGATGATGCAAATCTAAGAATTTAGCTGAACATACGTTGTCACCATCTCAGATTCCCTTGACCAGCTCCTTGTTTCTCTCTTGGTGGCCTCCTCACCTAAGCCATGTCTCTCTTCTCTTCTGAAATTGCAAGCCCCCAAAGCACAAAGGGAATTTAACTTCATGTGTGGCTGCAGAGTGGCTAAAAGCAAACCAAAATGTACAGGGGAGACAAGAGAGGGTTCCCTGTCCCTGAACATATATGTATAAATAACATAGGAGGCCCGAGGGGCCAGGCCAGAGTGGCTCTCCTTGTTCTCTGGGTCACTGCAAAGTGTACTTCCTCCTCAGGACCCTTCCTGGGAATTCTGGCATCAGGATGGGCAAGCGTGCCTTCCAAGAGGCCAGGTCAGCTGAGTTTCTTGGTGGCTCCTTGTGGAGCCGTAGCCAGGGTGGCAGTGTTTCTTATCACAATGCTTTACTTACTTCCTTGGCTCATTTCACCCTTTCTCCTGACTCTCAGGCATCAAGGCTTCTGTTTCTGAAATAAAATGTTGGTGCCTTGATCCATGCTTCATGCTCTGCTTTGTTGAGAAGTGGGGTTAAGACAAATGTAAAAGAATCTGTTCCAGGCTTAAATCAGACCTCCTCCTGGCCGCCTCTTGGTTGGCTGGTTGGCGTGCAGGGTAGTGACCACCTTTTTTGATCACTGAACTGGGTTTACATTGCCAAGAATTTGTCTTTGGCAGAAACTTTTCCTTTTGATGTCTTTGTTAACAAAAAACTGAGACTAAGCATCATTCCAGTGTTATCCCCCAAACTCCAACATTTTGACCCCTTATTTCTAGTTGGAACTATAGGAATGACAGAAAACACAAAAGAGCAACTAACTGTAGCCTGCTGTTAATATACTTGAAATAACTTGTCAGACTTCCACTGTGAAAGCAGATTTTTTTTTTCCAAGCTGGCAGAAACTAGAAGTGCCATAAAATCAGAAATAAGCTGTGAAATGCACTTTAAGTTAATATGAAAGTGTGCTGTTCCATTGACCTAGCGTTCTGAAAAGCAAGCAGCATTGTCTTTTGAAGCATAATAAAACTGCAATGAGGATTTCTTTGTGGACAGGAGTTGAGGCGGGAGAGGAATCTCTTTTTTTCTTTGTTTATTATTTTATTGCAAACTAAAAGGATGGTTCTCTGTGACCTGCATCAGAAATAAATCCTAAAACAGAATATTAGCAATTTTGATGGTTCATCAGTCTTAGCCTCCCTAAAATCAGTTTTATGTGTACCCTGAATGCACTTTTTGTTCTCAATGTGTTTTCCCTGTGGTCTCTCTAATTATTTTGATCTTCTAAAACAAGTTAATAAGACATCTTTTTTTCATAAATGAATGCATGTGATTGACATGAAAGTGCCTTTATTTTCACTTCAACGGATTCCATTTGGTCAAAGCAGAATATGGTAAGTGTACTGTCTCCCTCTTAAAGACTATTTTAATTGTATCACCTTTTTAAAAATATTCAAAAACAACTCATGGCAAGGAAATAATAAGCTAATGTTAAAAGTAAGGCCAAGTTTTCTTATTGCTTGTCCACATTTATGAGAATTCAGGAATAGGGAAAAAAAAAAAAAAAACCTGATAGGACCCATCCACAAAGCAACAAAGAAGGGAGACGGCAAAGAGAAACCCAGCATTTTGGGGTTTTTTTTTTTTTTTCCAAATTTCAAACCCTGCCACAGGAAAAAATATTACATTGAGGTCTGTTCCAATGCATTCTAAGCCTTCCGGATGCACCGTGGAATCTATTCTGAGGCCATTAAAGAACATTCTCCTTGACCTTGTCTTCCAAGGTCCTCTTGGGAAGAGAAAGTATTGCACTCAGGAAGAAATGAGGAAGACCCTCTGTGTTCTGGCCTGAGGACACTAAGAGTAAAGGAATACGCAGAGCTTTGTGGGATCTGATTTTATGCCCTGGAGATTAGATTTTGCTGTAAATTTTCATGCAGAAGTCATATGAAGAAGTGATTAGAAGCCTGACTTTGAGATGAAAGGCCTGGATGAGATCCCAGCCACGTCAGCCAAGGACCCCAGGGCCTGCCACATTGTAATCTTCCAAGTCTCACTTTTCTCAACTGTTAAAAACAAAAATATTCACACCAACCTCATAAAGTGCTTGGAGATCAATAATATCATTTTAATATGGCTGTTAGGCCATCATCGTTTCATGAGATGGGGGTGAGGTTTTCGTGAATTATTTTCATCAGTGTATTTCTAGCACCTAATGTGTAGCAGGCCCTCAAGATTAATTTCTCAAGTGGTTTAAAGGGACTTAAAATTACCATTGACTGACCTATGTGCCAAGCAATCTTCTATTATTATTGGGATGATCAAAGGGTTATTTTGTTCAGGATTTGATTGTTTTCTGGGGGATGATCAAAGAGGGCAGTTTTTAAGATGTTCTTCCTTGAAGCAATCTCAAGGTCATTGGAGGCTGTTAAAGAAAACTAAAAACATGTCACTCTGGCCCTCTTTTTTCTCCAGACCTCAAATTGTATCAGTTTTTTCCTCTGAGGTTCCACATTAAAATTGAGTTGATAAGGGTGTTCCAGGGCTAAAACAGAGCCTGGGAACTCCTCATCTCTCACAGCCCAGGTTCCACACTAACTGATGTCCTCTGCCAGAAGCAACACCCTCACTTCTAGGTTCTTTGGAGTGTCCACCTTTATCAAGAGATCCATGAGAGGGCTTAATTTTGAGAGCCTGGACTGTGTCTCCATGAACATGACTCATCAGATAAAATGCTCACATCAAGCACTTGGATGTCCAAAATCTCCACGGGGGAAAAGACCACCTTCCAACTGTGCCAGGTGACAAAGCGACCCCTATCAGTTAGTAAACCAGAGGGCTGGGCTTCTGGAGTCCTGAAGGTGCAGTCAATGCTCTGTTGTTGATTAAAGATGGAATTACTTACCTCGATGGCACCCCAGCAAGAGTTTCTCGAATCTGTGTGCAAACCACTACTCTTATCACCCTGCTGGCAGTTTCATTCAGTCAATTATGAGACAGTTTATTAAAGGAGGTGTTACCCCATTTTACCTCCTTCTTCCATCCCCTTTAAGAATTCTAAAAAAATTTATTTGGCCTCCTTCAGAGCATCAAAATGTAAGGCCCAGCAGATATTTATTTGAAGTAAAGGGTGCTAGAATATGGACAGGGCCTCTGAGGAAGCATTCATGAATCCCTGGATTCATGAATCTGGCAGTTTAGAAATGAAGGCAAAATCATGTGGAATTACATGTTGACCTTGTCTTATGTTTCATAGTGGAAACCTAAAATACTGGTATTCCGGTGTCCATTTTTAAGTTGAAATCGCTTGGCTTTGTTCCTTCTCATTTCTGCTTTGTATACTCAAATTTAGTCTTCTATAACCACTGTTTAGGAGTAGAAGGAGAAACAGAAGGCCTAAGAAGAAGTAGCTGATTATAAGGAGCCAGTGATTTGGGTGCTTTTCCTGCTGTGTAGACACAACTGTCAAGGCCTTCGGTCTAGACATTCACCTGCTCCTTTATACCAATCACCCTTTTTCTCTTCCCTCCTTTTCCAGGGCTTATGTCCTTCTTCAACCCCTTCCTCCTGTGGCAGATTTTTTACAAATTTTACAATCCAGTTTCTCCAATAATCATTTACAGTAACTGTTCCCTCGATGGTCCTTGATAACTTCTTCCTAATAGTCAATCCATCAGCCAAACATCGGCCTTTATCCTCCTTAACCCTTCCGTAACTCTGCACCATTCTTAATTTCTCCAGTCAAACCTTTCCTTAGTTTTTAATCCTCATCCTGTGACAACTCTTCTGCTTATTTCCTCTTCCTCTCTTTCATTTTTTTCCATCTCATCTTCATGCCTTCAAATGAGAGCATCCTCTGAGCATCTCTTGGTCTACTCTTTCTCATGCAGGCTCTGGGGCTTTAGCTCTCATCCCCATATAAATCATTACTTCCTCTCCAACCTCTCTTTTTAGCTTCATTCTAATTTTCTGAGTTGCATGATAGAAATGTCGGCTTGAAGGTCTGCCTCATATCTCAAATTTAGCAAGTCCAGAACTGAACTCATCATATTTCCCATGCTGCTTTTCCTTCTGGGTCCATATTTCTTTTCATGGGTCCACCATTATCCCAGAAGCCTTGAATCAATTCTGAACCAGTCCCTTTTTTCACATTCTGTTTATAGTCCAAGGCCATCCTAACAAATCTCTCACAGTCTGACTTGCTAATTCTTCTTCATCTCCCCTAGTTCCATCCCCTCCACTCAAGCTGCCATTACCTAACTAGTCCCCTGTGTCCATTTTCTCTCCTTCCAATCCACCTGTCCACTGCTATCCAGATTAATCTTCCTCATGCACCTACTGGCTTGTGACCTTCCCTTACTATGAAATCTTCCAGAGTTCTTTTTAAAGCCTAACAAAGTAGAAATTTTTTCATTAACCTTAGGTTCCTACAGCTTCTATAACCAGCTGACATGTGTGTTTTTTAACCAACAGAAGTTTCCTGAGTAATCCTACACTGCAGAAAACAGAAGGAGGGAAAAAAAAATGAGTCTCCTACTCTAGTTATATGCTAACCAACTGAAAAAAAAAAGTTTTTATCATCAGATGTAAAAAAGTTCAACAGGTATTTGTTAAATAAAATTCAAATAAATTGAATCAAACAAAGAAAACATTTTAAGACTTGCATATTGAATCATATACAGGGAGCAAGAAAGGCAAATCAAAACAAATGAAGAGGAAGAGAACAGAGATATGGATGTAGAAAGCTGTCAAGAGTCAGAGTTTTAAACTTTTCCTTGATGGTTGTGAAAATTCACCTGTAATGTCTAAGCCTGAGAAGCAAACATCTTCTTGACTCTTTTTGTCCTGTTAGGGAGACTGATGTGGAAAAGACTTGAACTCTCTCTAGCAGCTATCAGTTCAGTTCAGTTCAGTTGCTCAGTCATGTCTAACTCTTTGCGACCCCATGAATCGCAGCATGCCAGGCCTCCCTGTCCATCACCATCTCTTGGAGTTCACTCAAACTCACGTCCGAGTCGGTGATGCCACCCAGCCATCCCATCCTCTGTCATCCCCTTCTCCTCCCACCCCTAATCCCTCCCAGCATCAGAGTTTTTTCCAGTGAGTCAACTCTTCACATGAGGTGGCCAAAGTACTGGAGTTTCAGCTTTAGCATCATTCCTTACAAAGAACACCCAAGGCTGAACTCTTTTAGAATGGACTATAGAGGGTCACAAAAGGGCTTATGTATGTCTTCTTGATGAAAGTGAAAGAGGAGAGTGAAAAAGTTGCCTTAAAACTCAACATTCAGAAAACTAAGATCATGGCATCCAGTCAAATTACTTCATGGCAAATGAATGGGGAAACAATGGAAACAGTGACAGACTTTATTTTGGGAGTCTCCAAAATCACTACAGATGATGACTGCAGCCATGAAATTAAAAGACGCTTGCTCTTTGGAAGGAAAACTATGATCCTAGACAGCATATTAAAAAGAAGAGACATTACTTTGCAAACAAAGATCCATCTAGTCAAAGCTATGGTTTTTCCAGTAGTCGTATATAGATGTGAGAGTTGGACTATAAAGAAAGCTGAGCACCAAGAAAAAAATTGATGCTTTTGAACTGAGGCATTGGAGAAGATTCTTGAGAGTCTATCCTAAAGGAAGTGAATCCTGAATACTCATTGGAAGGACTGATGCTGAAGCTGAAACTCCAATACTTTAGCCACCTGATGTGAAGAACTGACTGACTAGAAAAGACCCTGTTGCTGGGAAAGATTGAAGGTGGGAGGAGAAGGGGATGACAGGGGATGAGATGGTTGGATGGCATCACTGACTCAATGGGCGAGTTTGAGTAAACTCCGGGAGTTGGAGATGGACAGGGAAGCCTGGCATGCTGCAGGTCATGGGGTCACAAAGAGTGAGACATGACTGAGCGACTGAACTGAACTGAATATCCTCTTGATAATAATGTAAACAAACAAAAATAAAATAGATTTGAAATAAACACATGGAATGAGCTATCTGTTCTTAAGTTTGATACTTGAAGGACTTAATTTTTCTGAAGTTCCTCACATTAAATAAGGGTACTTTATGTGTGTGTTAATGATCATTTCCCAACCCTGGCACCATTGTTATTTTGTGGCAGGTAATTCTCTATCATGCTTCCCAGCTTGCACAGTGATGAAGAATCTGCCTGCCAATGCAGGAGATGTGGGTTTGATCCCTGGGTTGGGAAGATCCCCTGCAAACAAAAATGGCAGCTTACTCCATATGCTTGCCTGGGAAATCCCATGGACAGAGGAGTCTGGCAGTCTACAGTCCATGGGGTCACAAAGAGTTGGATACGACTTAGTGACCAAATAATAACAACAACAATTCTCTGTTGTGGAGGTTGCCCTGTGCCTTGTCAGATGTTTTGTTGTTTGATCACTTAGTCGTGTGTGACTCTTAGTGACACTCTAACTAACTGTAGCCTACCAGGCTCCTCTCTCTGTGGAATTTTCCAGGCAAGAATACTGGAGTGGGTTGCCCTGCCCTTCTACGGGGGTTGGATATTTAGCTGTGTCCCTAACCTCTACCTACTAGATGCTAGTAGCATTCGCTGACCTCCTTCCAAGCTGTGTCAAGTAAAAATGTCTCTAGACATTGCCAAGTGTCCCCTGGGTAGTAAAGTCTAAATTTAGATGGAGATACGTATATTTAGAATGCATATTTTTCCTCCAAAAGCGTTGAAAATGGCCAGGCTAACCCATTTTCCCATGGAAAAGTAACTGGACCCTTTTTTAGGTCTTCCTTCCAAAACCCCTCCTGTTTACATTCCTTTGCACTGAGCTTCTAATCAGTTTGTACTCTGCAATATTATGCAAAAATTTTTAACATCCATAATACTTGACAGCTATGAAACAGACAAGACTCATGGGCGTCATTCCAAACCACCTCTTTGAATGAATATACAAATATGGAAGGAAAGAGCCCAACTGTCCAAATTCTGATAACTCCTGATTGGGGTCTAGTGAACACTTGAGTCGTAAACATCCCCTCATTATAACAGAGCAGACAGATGAAAAAAAAAAAAAAAAAAGCATCATGCTGAAAAACATTTCTATACTAGAATCCATTTCCCTTTTAAACAAACTCCCACACTGTTCAACACTGATCTGTGTACCTGAAGTGCATTTTATGTTATTTTTCATTTTGCCCTTATGCAAACACAGTACCGGGCTATAGATGCACTTAATTATTTTTAATGGTAATGGTCTTATTTGTAATACTCATCCAAGGGTAGAATGAATCCAGAATGTTAAATGAATTTTGAGTAGAATTACAGAGAGGCAGCAGTTGCATTGGAAAGAGGACAGTTGTCACTGCCTGATACTCACCTGCCACGTGACAGATTATTAGGTGTAGAACTTTGACTCCTCATACTACAAAATTTCATCCTTACAGGTCACCAAAACCCCTTGGAGAGGTTACTATTCTATTTAAGATGCAGATAAAGAGAGCAAAATGAAAATTTACTATTCTGGAAACCTGATTATTTTTTAAAAATAACCACTATCCTCTAGTTTTAGCACACATAATAATTTTGTTCTGACAAATCTCTAGAATTTACGTTTAAAATTGCTTTTCCTGTAAAAGCGTACTGAAAGGAAACCAGTTTTGATCAAGGCAATAGAATATGTTTCTATTCTCCAAATAAAAGATGTGTTAAAAGAACCTGTGGCTGAGTGGTCTGTGGCTAAGCTCTATGTGTACTTTATACAATGACTGTCAGTATTGGCTATCTGTCAAATGTATTTAAACTCAGCTCCCTTATTTAGCCTGTGTTTATTACAGCGCAAGACCAATTTGTTACTCATGAGTCTCTCACTCTCCCTCTTCCTATTTATTATTCAACTTCTTATTTGTGTGTAGAGTGATGTAGTTCCAAATTTGAGAAGCCACACAGTGTGACATTATATGTGCACTAGCAGCGTGACTGAGGCTGTATTTCATGTTCTATTTTTGGGGGGTTACTGATTATTCTACTGGCACTCTCTAAATTTGCGGGATCTGTAAATAATCCTTCTTCTGATGTTAATTAGCTCTATTCATACATCCTCTTTATTACACGTGTGATATACAGTATATATGGCTGTCCTTTGTAGTCTCGATAATGCTGCTGATGCTGGCTCCTATCTCTGTGGCTGCCACTGCAGGAAAGAGCAGCGTGGGCTACACATCACATCCCACTCTGCATACACAGGGCAGTATTCAGAAATGAGCAATGCCCATCTTCAATTAGCACTATTATAATAGTCTTCACTTCCTCCTGCAGCAAAGACACCAAGTTTAGCATATTTTATCAAAAATTTTATGCTAAGGAAAAGGAAACCAAAAAAAAAAAAATTATTTTTCCCCCAAATTCTATTATGGGTTAAAGAATGCATTCTTTTTTTTTTTTTTTTTTTTCTTTGAAGACGAGATGTCCAGGGAAAGGCTGTCTTGAAAACTGGTCCCGAGCAGCCCCCAATACTCCGCGGCCCCCTGGGGTGAGGGGGTGGGGTCCGACCCGCCAACGCCCGGACTCGGCAACCGCTGTCAAAGAATGCATTCTTATACATCTTGGACCTGCTGTAAATTCTTCTTTCGATCCACTAGCTTCTCTTAAAGTCAAAGCAACTTTTATTCTTAAATATAAATACCTTCTTTGACACAGGTTAATTGATATGTTATAGGGTTTTTTTTTTTATTTGAAGCTGAGGTATTGCTTGTTAAAGGTAAACTTTATGTCAAAACTTAAGGTTTTATTCAATGAATGTGAGTCTGAGTGACCTCTGAGAGCTGGTGATGGATAGGGAGGCCTGGCGTGCTGCAGTTCATGGGGTCACAAAGAGTCGGACACGACTGAGCGACTGATCTGATACATATGCATACATGTAATTGTATGTCTGGGTATACATATCATACACATCGAAGGTTAAATCCAGAATGGAAGTCAGTTTGGTTCCTACTTCCCTACAATCCCTACCAGTGTTTCTGAGGACTTTGGGGAGTACCCTGTTACTGCCTGCAGTCCACAGTGTAAAGCCCTGTTTTAATAAATAACTTCAAGTAGTCATCAAATGCTAATAACAATTTGCACTTGATGTATGCAATTGTACACCAGTACATAAAGCTTTCACACTGTCTTGCCTCCTAGAGACAGATCAGAGCTCTCATCTCCATTTGAAAGAATGACAGACTCTAAAAGAGAGGTGACACTTGAAGGGAGACCCAGAGTAGTGGATATAATGTGGAAAAGAGTGATGTCTAGTGGAAACGGATGAGATATGAGCATGTGGAGGAATTCACTGTAAATAGAAGAATAAGCAGCAAGACAAGGAGAACGTGGGGGAGATGTGAGGTCACATGATGACAAGGGGAAATGGTGGGAGTGAAGGAAGCTGCTGACATTTATGTGTCAGTCACTAAGCCACGCCTTTCACGTGTTGTCCCCCAAACAACTGTAGGAGGTCAGAAGTCTTATTTGTCCCATCTCAGAAAGCAGGAATCAGAGCTGGAACATGTAGGGGACAGACAGATAGCCGTGCTGAACTTGAAGTTAGCCTCTGGACTCCAGGCTAATGCCCTGAGCCCCAAGGTCAACCCCTATGCTAGAAACAGAAGGAGGGGACCCAGCCTGTACATGCAGGACACTGGATCAAAGAGTCAGAGATTCTTCTAAAGCCTCTCCCTTACAGCTGAGCTGCTAGGTGTGGTTAGTATGACACAGAGGGTCTGGCCCTGCTCTAGTGGGAATGGATCCTTGTCCCCACTCTGTCATAAACTTGCCTTGAGACGTTTAATCTTTTCCCTCTGTTTATGTTAAAACAGTGGTCAATTACAAAATTTCTGTTGTTCAGTCTCTGTCATGTCCAACTCTTTGCGAACTCATGGAATGCAGCACGCCAGGCTTCCCTGTCCTTCACTATCTCCCGTAGTTTGCTCAAACTCATGTCCTTTGAGTCGATGATGCCATCCAACCATCTCATAATCTGTGACCCCCTTCTCCTGCCCTCAATCTTTCCCAGAACTAGGGTTTTTTCAATGAGTCAGTTCTTCCCATCAGGTGACCAAAGTATTGGAGCTTCAGCTTCAGCATCAGGCCTTCCAATGAATATTCAGGGTTGATTTCCTCTAGGACTGACTGGTTTGATCTCCTTGCAGTCCAAGGAACTCTCAAGAGTCTTCTCCAGCACCACAGTTCAAAACCATCAATTCTTAGGCCCTCAGCCTTCTTTAAAATAAGGAGGCTAAGATAAATGATTTTTTCTGTCTTTGGCAATGTCTTCCATCTTCCACGATATTTGTAGGAAACTTAAAGTGATACACAGAGCCTGCTGAGGGCTGAGGCCGCATAATCCACTGACCACGAAAGCCACGTTGACCTGACACCTACCAACACTGTCTTGCAAGTGTATCCCAAACCATCCCCATCTGTTACAGCTTTCGTCCACCGAGAGGGGAATTTTTCTCTCTGAAGTATAGTTCACCTACAATGTTGTGTTGATTTCTTCTATACAGAAAAGTGACTCGGATACACATCTGTACATTATTTTTCATATTCTTTTTCATTATGATTTGTCACAGGGCATTGAATATAGTTCCATGTGCTCTACAATACAACCTTGTTGTTTATCCATCCCACATATCGAATAGTTTGTCTCTACTAATCCCAATCTCCCAATCCTCCCCTCCCCGACCTACCCCTCCTCCCCCGTGGAAACCACAAGTCTGTTCTCTATATCTGTAAGTCTGTTTTTGGTTTGTAGATAGGTTGATTGTGTCATATTTTAGATTCCACATGTAAGTGAAATCATATGGTATTTGTCTTTCTCTTTCTGACTTGGCTTAGTATGGGCTGGTACATTTGTACTCCAAGCCTCCCTGAGTATACACTGGAGCTGATGAATGACCTGAGGAGTTGAATGAGGTCATCTGTAGGACTTTCCCTTATAAGCTGGCCTCCTCAGGTCTCATTCACATTCAGTTCAATTCAGTTCAGTCACTGAGTCGTGTCCGACTCTGTGACCCCCATGAACCACAGCACACCAGGCCTCCCTGTCCATCACCAGCTACCAGAGTCCACCCAGACCCATATCCATTGAGTTGGTGATGCCATCCAACCATCTCATCCTCTGTTGTCCCCTTCTCCTCCTGCCTTCAGTCTTTCCCAGCATCAGGGTCTTTTCCAATGAGTCAGCTCTTCGCATCAGGTGGCCAAAGTATAGGAGTTTCAGCTTCAACATCAGTCCTTCCAATGAACACCCAGGACTGATCTCCTTTAGGATGGATTGGTTGGATCTCCTTGCAGTCCAAGGGACTCTCAAGAGTCTTCTCCAACACCACAGTTCAAAACCATCAGTTCTTCGGCACTCAGCTTTCTTTATATTCCAACTCTCACATCCATACATGACCACTGGAAAAACCATAGTCTAGACTAGACGAATCTTTGTTGACAAAGTAATGTCTCTGCTTTTTAATAGGCTGTCTAGGTTGGTCATAACTTTCCTTCCAAGGAGTAAGCATTTTTTAATTTCATGGCTGCAGTCACCATCTACAGTGATTTTGGAGCCCAGAAAAATAGTCAGCCACTGTGTCCACTGTCTCCCCATCTATTTGCCTTGAAGTGATGGGACCAGATGCCATGATAAAAGAAAATATCCAGTTTTGATTCCTTCAACTTAAGAGATCTGTAAAGAAACAAACTTGCATAAATATCAGAAGGCGATACATTTGAAAAGCTACCATTTAATATACATTTATCACATCCAACAAGGTACTCAGCCTTTCACCTACTACACTGTCTCTTATTAACCCTCCAAACAAACAAATAATTTAGGCACCACTGCCCCATATTGCAAGGCAAGATGTAGAAGCTCAGTGAGATCTGCAAACCCACTTAAGGCCATATCACCTTAAGTAGCAGAGCTGAAATCCAAATGGAGGCAGGGGTCTCCTTGACTTCATAGCCTTCTCTGCTGTTTTATAATCGAATTGTAGAGAAACAGGTGTAGCAATTTAAGAATGACCTTTAGATATGAAAGGAGTTATTTTGTGAAAGTCTGTGACTGGATATTCTCTGTATTATCTGAGAATAGAAAAAAATGTGCTCTATTTATAATATGAGAAATTTGAGTCAGTTATTAAAAAAATAGTTTTTTGACAAAACCTGTATACGTAACTGGTCTTTCCTTGAATGGGCTTATGTCAGCTCCCTTTGAAGTCCAAGCAGAACAAATTCTACAGTGGGTCTTAACTTTAAAAAATTCACTTTTACCAGTTAGTTTTTAGGGCACTGAAAAGCCTAATCTGATTGTCTATTGCTCTGTAACAAAGTACTTCAAAAGTAAGAAAAAAGGAGCTGCGTTATCGTGTCTGTGTTTCTTTTGCCTAAAATTCAGGCAAAGAACATCTAGGAGGGACTTCCCCAGGGGTCCAGTGGGTAAGACTTTGCCTTCTAATGCAGACGGTGCAGGTTCTGTCCCTGGTCAGGGAACTAGGATCCCATGTGCCTCATGACCAAAAAAGCAAAACATAAAACAAAAGCAATAATGGTACCAAAGTCAAGAAAGACTAAAATAGTAGTCCACATCAAAATAATAATAATAATAACTTTAAAAGTATAGCTAGGTCAACTCTTCTTTATACTCTGATGTCTGGCCTCACCCAGGGTGACTTGAATGATGGGAAGGGGTGAGAATGGTTCAAATGAGGTAATGGATCTAGGATCTTCTCCTTGGCTAATTTCCTTGGTTCTTCTCCACATGTCATCTTTTGGAATTATGATGCATAAGATGGCTTTTTTATCCACATGTCTAGCCTTTCAGCTGGGATGGCTGCACCAACTGGGAACTGGCAAACCATCCCTCTCTCTAGCTCTTTACATGACCTCTTCATGTTGTTATCTTGAGGTTCTTTACCTCGTAGAAGTATCAGGACAGTTGGACTTTTTTCATATCACCTGGCTTCCAGAAAGCATTCCTAAGCTACAAGGATTCCCAAAATCTAGTCTTAGAGGACACACAATGTCACTTCATCTGGGGCCACACAGATGTGTCCAGGTGTCATGTGGGAGGGGACTAGACATTGTCCAGGTATAAATACTGAAAGTCTTGGATGTTTGGAGGGCATCTTTGGAGACTAGCTTCATAAGCCCCATGGAATTTTAGGGTTGAAAGACACATAAGCACTACAGAAATAAACCATTCATCTAAGGAAAAAAAAAAGAAGAAGAATATACTAGAAATAGCCGAATAGTCTTCTAAACTACCCAGGATGATTTTGTCTATGGATTAAAGGTAGTTAATGGAACCCCAAATATTCTAACATCTCCCTAGGCTGAAAAATTGCATAAATCTCCAGTGAATTACATATTAATAATTTGTCTTTTCCCATATATAAAGGTAAAAATTGCTTGGAGCTATAACTTGTAACTTTCAATTTGCATCTTCATTGCACCAGGGAAGGCTGCTATGTGACACATATGTTTGACTATCGTAGCTGAAAATAAAGTAGTATGGGTTTAATTCTATTGGCAGGAGACCAGCTTTCCATAATTTTAGCCTCGTGAATCGTTATGGGCCATAATTCAAATTTAATGATCTGACTCATTGAAATGATAAGATTCCAGCTTTGGGCAGGCATTTTGTTGCTTCTCATAGGAAAGTCTATTACTTTACATGTCATGTACTCCCTCCTGCTTCCTGTGCACCTTTAAATAGAAGGCAGATGCTGTCAGCTGGCCCTACCCAGTGCAGATGATTGAGTCACTAGAGCTTATGTGAACACGTGTGGTTCTGTGTTTGAATCTAGTAAGCCCATCACTAATGGCACTGTACAGTTCAGAGATTTCACTGTTGACAAAGACCATATGTTTCCCCAGCAGCTTCCTGTGTAATGTTCTGTTTACTGTATATTCAGCAGAGGATTTCAACAGCTTTACCTGGAGCAAAATATTCTATCCACAGACTGGTTGATGTGATGTGCTACCCAAAATAGACAAATGTTTCTGAAATACATGAGAAGTGAGTTTGCTCACTAAGACACTCCTGAATGAGACAACTTTGCTGCTAAGATATACAGTCTCTTAGCCCGTTAGTGGAGACCAAGGGGGAATTAGGTTGAGTCTCATATAAAACAAAACACATAAAAACTAAGATTAATTTTACGACTTAGCCAAACACCATCTGTTGACAATAAAGACCAGTGATAATGGCTTAATTTCTTCTACCTACTCATAGTCAGGAAGGTTGCCTCTTACTTGTCCACTGGCATCTTGAAGTTATGTGGGCCATAGTCTTTTACTTAGTAAGCAGATAGTTAAATCTGATCAATTTGATTGACTGGAAAATTACTGAAATAACAGGGAAGTTCTTATAGCAGTTTGCCTCTTTGTCCTACTGTTCGGACTATTCAAGACCAAAAGCATGGAAAGTTTGATGGTTTAGCATTAAGAGAATACATCCTAAAAATATTCATCAGAGTGGAATTTTGGATCCACCAAGTAGTAAAATGTGACTTCAGAAAGTCACTTTATCTCTCTTAGCCTCTGTTTCCTTCTTTGCCAAAAGGAGGCGGTAACACTCTTTGACTCCTTTAGATGACAGTAAAGGTTGAACAGAATAATTCATTCAAACGTTTGAAACAGTTCCTGATACATAAGCACTTAATTAATATGAACTTTTATTCAAATCATTGGAATTTTTTTTGGTCCATGAGTTAACTGTGAATATTATTACTCAAATTTCCAATTTTACCCATGGAGGCATCTGCCAGTTAGACTCAACTGAAAATTGAAGGGATAAAGGTGAGAATCCAGGGATGTTTTGAAGTTAATGTACTATAATACTTGGAGATGACCTATCACTGGTTCCAAATACAACTCGGCAAGTGGCCTGACACCCCATGAACAGCTCGAGAGGCAAGCAGAGTTCCATGCCTCAAGGAACAAGACGAAACCTGACTCCCTGTTCTAAATCCACAGGTGGGCAGTTAATCTACATAGTGTGGGCAATTAATTGGATTTGGCTTCTTCATTCAGTTCCTACACAGATGCTTGTGTTCTAGTCGCTAAGTCGTGTCCAACTTTTGCAACCCCATGGACTATAGCCTGCCGGGATCATCTGTCCATGGGATTCCCCAGGCAAGGATATTGGAGGGGGTTGCCATTTCCTTCTCCAGAGGATTTTCCCATCCCAGGGATCGAACCCAGGTCTCCTACATTATAGGCAGATTCCTTACCAACTGAGCCTGCACAGATGTCTACAGGTAAAAGTCCAGCTTTCAAATGCTTACAGTAGCAACTTTTAGCTGTGGTCAGTTCAGTTTCACTCCCACTGCAGAGTAAACTTAATAAACTGGACAGTGAAGGCATAGGTGGAGATCCACTCTGATTACCATAAATCTGTATCCTGAAATATTAAACTCCAGAGAGAAAATGTTCTTTGGTAGTTTTCTTGAAAGACCAGTGTGGGAATAGATTATTTATATATTTGTCTCAACCAGAGCCCAGATTTTAGTGTTTCTTAGTTTATTCTTAGTGAAAAAAGAATGTATAAAGTGTTCAGTTCAGTCGCTCAGTCATGTCTGACTCTTTGCAACCCCATGGACTGCAGCACATCATGCCTCCCTGTCATTGACAACTCCCGGAGTTTACTCAAACTCATGTGCATTGAGTCAGTGATGCCATCCAACCATCTTATCCTCTGTTGGCCCGTTCTCCTCCTGCCTTCAATCTTTCCCAGCATCAGGGTCTTTTCCAATGATTCAGTCCTTTGCAGCAGGTGGCCAAAGTATTGGAGTTTCAGCTTCAGCATCAGTCCTTCCAATGAGTATTCAGGACTGATTTCTTTTAGGATAGACTGGTTGGATCTCCTTGCAGTCCAAGGGACTCTCAAGAGTCTTCTCCAACACCACAGTTCAAAAGCATCAATTATTCTGTGCTCAGCTTTCTTTATAATCCAACTCTCACATCCATACATGACCACTGGAAAAACCATAGCTTTGACTAGACAGACCATTGTTGACAAAATCATGTCTCTGCTTTTTAATATGCTGTCTAGGCTGGTCATAGCTTTTCTTCCAAGGAGCAAGACTCTTTTAATTTCGTGGCTGCAATCACCATCTGCAGTGATTTTGGAGCCAAAATAAATAAAGTCTATCACTGTTTCTACTGTTTCCCCATCTATTTCCCGTGAAGTGATGGGACCGGATGCCATGATCTTCGTTTTCTGAATGTTGAGCTTTAAGCCAACTTTTTCACTCTCCTCTTTCACTTTCATCAAGAGGCTCTTTAGTTCTTCTTCACTTTCTGCCATAAGGGTGGTGTCATCTGCATATCTGAGGTTATTGATATTTCTCCCAGCAATCTTATTTCCAGCTTGTGCTCATCCAGCCCAGTGTTTCTCATAATGTACTCTGCATGTAAGTTAAATAAACTGGATCACAATATACAGCCTTGACATTCTCCATTCCCAATTTGGAACCAGTCTGTTGTTCCATGTCCAGTTCTAACTGTTGCTTCCTGACCTGCATACAGATTTCTCAAGAGGCAGGTCAGGTGGTCTGGTATTCCTATCTCTTTAAGAATTTTCCAGAATTTGTTGTGGTCCACACAGCCAAAGGCTTTGGCATAGTCAATAAAGCAGAAGTAGATGTTTTTCTGGAACTTGCGCTTTTTCGCTGATCCAGTGGATGTTGGCAATTTGATCTCAGGTTCCTCTGCCTTTTCTAAAGTGTAGCTCCTCTTTGTAGTTGCTGGCAAGATAATACAATAATAACAGACATGCTGTAGGATGAAACTGGGTGCCTCAAGTTGTAAATTAAGGAGCTTATAGTGGTAATGTAATGTAAAGTGTTGTTCAAGTCGTGTCTGACTCTTTGTAGCCTCATGGACTGTATCCTACCAGGCTCTTCTGCCCATGGGATTCTCCAGGCAAGAACCCTGGAGTGGGTTGTCATTTCCTACTCCAGGGGATCTTCCTGACCCAGGGATCAAGCCCGCATCTCTTGCATCTCCTGCACTGGCAAGTAGATCCTTTATCACTAGTGCCACCTGGGAAGCCTCATAAAACAAAATAGTTTAGGTTCAAATACTCCTAGCAATAAGGAAAGTAAAAGAGAAAGATCCTCAAATCTTCATTTCTTTCAGACTAACAAGGCCTCGATATAATTAGGATTGTATCAGAGAGTTCATTTTCTTCCTTCACTCAAAGAAAAAGCCAGCAGATTCTCACTTCTGGAGTCAAATTCAGAGTCATTGCTGTGGCCCAGACAAAGATAATTCTGTTCAAGTCATCGAGGTAGACAAGCAAGTCGCTTCAGTCGTGTCTGACTCTTGGCCACCCTAGGGACTGTAGCCCACCAGGCTCCTCTGTCCGTGGATTTCTCCAGGCAAGAATACTGGAGTAGATTGCCATGCACCCCTCCATGGGATCTTCCCAACCCAGACGGAAGCAGCATTTCTTACCTCTCCTGCATTGGCTGTGTGTGTGTGTGTGTGTGTGTGTGTGTGTGTGTGTGATTATAAGTACCAGAGGCAGGAGACTGTGTTTCCATCTTCTCCTACTAGCACTTTTCAATGCTAGTAAGGCTTTCCTGAGGAAGAAAACAGTGTATTCTGTTGAGTGTGCTTGTCATTGACAATCTCCTCACCCTTGTGGATACTTCAAAAAGTTGTGTCAAATCCTCGCAGTCTACAAGGGTTTTGCTCTTATGATACAGACCTGGCTCTTTCCATGCTTGCCTTTCAGGTCAAAAGCCAGAAAGTCAGCCTCTCCAGAAGTCTGATTAGCACTTGAACTTCAGGAGATTTATGACCGTGAGACTTGATTGTTAAAGCAGTTTTATTCAAGTACAGATCATTTATTCTGTGGACAGTGATATTTATCTTTTGTCATATCCATTCTGTTTTCTACTTAAAATGTATAACTTTTCTATTCTTTTTGTTGCTGTTGATAATGCATTTTTATTTAGAATGTTAATGCTATCATCCTCAAGTGAAATATATCATCAGTTTAATGTGAATTTTGAAAAAATATCTCTAATAAGCATCTTACAGGCAATGAGAGAATCTGACAATATACAGACTATACTGCTGAATATATGACCTTATTTTAAAACTCAAGGCCTACCCATTGCCCAATATTTTATTATTTGTCTACCTTATACCAGGAAGCTTTGGGCAGTGCAGAAATTACAAAGAAAAAGGTAACTAGACCTTCTTGCCCTCAAGAAGTTCAAGGTCTTCTTCAGCCCTGTCTCATAGAGGTATAACGTGAGCCACATTTGTAATTATAAAAATTCTAATACCCACATTAAAAAAATGAAAAGAAACAGGCTAAATTAATATTAATAATATATTTTATTGAAGTCAATATATCAAAATATTATCTTTTCAAACAATTTTATAAGTTACAAATTATGTAGTTTTTGTTGTTTTTTTCATATGAAGCTTTTGAAATCAGTATGTATATTAATCTCAGAAAATTTCAGTTTGGTAAAACCACCTTTTTAAATTTAAATTTATTTATTTTTAATTGGATGATAATTGCTTTACAGTATTGTGTTGGTTTCTGTCATATATCAACATGAATCAGCCATAGGTATACATTTGTTCCCACCCTCTTGAACCTCCATCCCACCTCCCTTCCCATCCCAGCACTCTAGGTTGTCACAGTTCAGTTCAGATCAGTCGCTCAGTCATGTCCGACTCTTTGCAACCCCATGAATCGCAGCACACCAGGCCTCCCTGTCCATCACCAACTCCCAGAGTTCAGTCGGACACAGGTCCATCGAGTCAGTGATGCCATCCATCCATCTCATCCTCTGTCGTCCCCTTCTCCTCCTGTCCCCAATCCCTCCCAGCATCAGAGTCTTTTCCAATGAGTCAACTCTTCCCATGAAGTGGCCAAAGTACTGGAGTTTCAGCTTTAGCATCGTTCCTTCCAAAGAAATCCCAGGGTTGATCTCCTTCAGAATG
Organism: Tragelaphus eurycerus; assembly: GCA_935064755.1. Lineage (NCBI taxonomy): Eukaryota > Metazoa > Chordata > Mammalia > Artiodactyla > Bovidae > Tragelaphus > Tragelaphus eurycerus. Next base: position 1,809,314 of record CAKXYN010000135.1, on the reverse strand, counting down.
GACTGGTTGGATCTCCTTGCAGCCACAGAGCTCTGGATTTGAGCTCCCTGAATCATACAGCAAATCTCCACTGCTACCTAATTTTACATATGGTAAAATGTATATAGTAATGTATATGTTTCAATGCTACTCTCTCAATGCATCCCAGATTCTCCTTCCCTCTATGTCTGCATCCCCACTGCTGCCCTGTAGATAGATTCATCAGTACCATCTTTCTAAATTCCACATATATGCATTAATATATGATATTTGTGGGAAAACCACATTTCAATAGCCCATTAGTCTAACAATATTTGGACAGCATAGGTCTGATTATTGGAATAAGAAGGGCAATGATCATAACCACAGGTAATGGAGATGTGACCATGGCATTATAAGGGGAGAGGGCACCTTCAACAGCTTGGTAAGAATTGGATAATCAAGCTCTGCTTCCAACTTAAAGTCATACTTCATCTATTTTAAATGAAAATGAAGAGCCATCCAGGCCATCTTAGTTGTCAGAATATCGATTTGGGAGTCAAGTTATGGTTTGTGTTCCAGCCTTACCACTTACTATTTCAATTCCTTTGGCAAGTACTAGTTTCTTTAATGTTCAGTTTCCTCTTGGAAGCATCGTGATGAGTTTAACATGAGAAACGTATCGGGCACATGGACTGCCGTGTGGTACATATACTTAGTGAATGTTAGTAGCTGCTTTTTAACTGCTTAAAAGAACATAGTGCAAAGTATACTACTAAGTGTAAAAACAGACAAGTCATTCTCAACCCTAGCTAAACCTTAGAATTTTCTGGGAAGTTTTAAAAAGTGACAAAGGGAAATTCAAGAAAGATACAAATCCAGTGACACTTCAAGGAAAATGACATGATTGCAGAAAATAGCACATTCTGCAGGATAATCTATTTATTTCCAAAGTAAATCAATAGTAGAAGATAAAGGAGGGCTTAATTGGAGGGCAGAGATCTGTGTAGATTTCTAAAGATCTTCTGGCTTTAGTAACCAAATGTGATGTTTCAGTTTATTTAAATTTATTCAAAGAAATCAACTGTAGAAACACATTTCTGATTAAAAAAATCATATGTTCTATGATATCAGATAATAATAGAGAATAATTGTTCATTATTTGTGAAATGGTGATGCCTGGAATTTGCTTTAAAATGTTTAAGCAGAAAGGGAATAGGTCAACATGTATGGCAAAATCTTGGTAATTGTTGAATCTGACTTGTAAGATTCAGTACCACTTTCTATTCTTTTGTTGAAGTTTGAAATTTTTCAAAATTAAAAATCTGCGTACTTATTAAATAATATTTAGAAAATGTCAAAATGAAACACTGCTGATTAACAATGGGGCATTGCTATCTTTTAAAAGCTTCTGAAATAAATCTAACATATAGCCACCATTGACAGAAGCCTCAAAGACAGGTACCAATGTTTATAGGAAGAGAATCTGAAGGAAAAGGCAGGTGTTATGCTATCATAAAAGTTATTTAAGGTTATTGGAAGCCAAAGTTTTAAGCTGAGAAACAATGTGGTCATACTCACATTTTATCAAAAGACCACTCTTGGCAGAGATGTTGAGAATGGGTGACTTAATAGGTGAATTGCAGGCAGGGAAAGAGACAGGCAAAAAATGAAAAGAGAGAGACAGGGCATAATAGCCATCTACGAGGTAGGACATACCAAAATTGTTGAGATTTGTGCCCAAGGTGGGAAACTAGTGTGGAGAATACCAGAAGAAGGAGAATCTGATGGTGCCCTACTTACTAATGAAATAAAGAGTTGGAGGGGCCATTTATTAAAATGAAAAATCTTGGCAGGTTTTCAGGGAACAAAGAGGGAAGGCATGGCTTCTGTTATAATTCATATAGTTTGAGATCATAATGGAAATGCCATATGTAGCCAAGAAAAGCAAGTTGAGAAGGATCAGCAGATATTGTAGAACAACCAGGTTATTCTACGATTATCATAGAATAACCATGCTGAAGGCTGTCCTTGTGTTATCTCAGAAATCCTCACTGCAGTCCTCTGAGGCAGGTTCTTTAATGACATCCATGTAACAGATGAGGAAACTATAGCGTAAAGTGATTCAAGGACTCACAACAAGTAGGTGCAAGCCTGAGGGCTTGAAGCTGTCCAACTGCACAGGCTGTGCTTTTTATCATCATGCTATAGACAGAGTATTAAAAAAGAGAGACATCACTTTGTCAACAAAGGTCCATATAGTCAAAGTTGTGGTTTTTCCAGTAGTCATATACAGTTGTGAGAGTTCGACATAAAAAAGGCCGAACATCAAATTGATACTTTTGAACTGCGGTGCTGGAGAAGACTCTTGAGTGTCCCTTGGACTGCAATGAGACCAAACCAGTCAATTCTAAAGGAAATCAATCTTGAATAGTCATTGGAAGGACTGATGCTGAAGCTGAAACTCCAATACTTTGGCCACCTGATGTGAAGAAGCTCATTGGAAAAGACCCTGACACTGGGAAAGATAGAGGGCAGGAGGAGAAGGGGGCGGCAGAGGATGAGATAGTTGGATGGCATCACTAACTCAATGGACATGAAGTTTGAGCAAACTCTGGGAGATGGTGGGGGACAGGGAAGCCTGGCGTGCTGCAGTCCATGGAGTTGCAAAGAGTTGGACACAACTTAGCGACTGAACAATAAATAAAGCATCCAGAGTGGTAAATTGATTTGGAAATGGGAAGAAAGGACAAAAATAATAGATTTGTTGGCTTTCATATCTAGAAGCTAAATATTTAGAGATGCAAATGACCCATAAACACAATTCTGATAACGAGAGCTGTTCATAATTAGAACATTTTTATTGAATAAGATTTTATTTCATTAAAGGATCTATTAATATCTTTTCCAATATTCTAATTGTCTTGCAAGCAGGGCACATAAGTCAGATTAATCTACTGCTTAATCATAATGCTAAAAAGAATGGCTGATTTGGAGTTTTATTGCTGTTACTTATATTTTTCTTTGAAGGAAGTTTTGTGTACATAGATGTCTCTAGAAGTTTAGAAACGATAAGGCGAGTCAAAAAATCAGCATCAATGAAAGCATGAGTGTTTAAGGACATTGGTCTGCATTGCCTGAGGATCCTTTTTTTCTACCTTCTCTCTTTAAATTTATAAGAGTCTCTTTCCCAGACTGATATAGAAATCACCAGAATCATTTCCTCATCTGTAACTAATAATCAAACTGAAAAAGATCAACGTTAACATTAACCTTTTTAAAAAGTACTTTCCCAATTAGAAAGGGATGTTTGTTTTCATCAGATCAGATCAGATCAGATCAGTGGCTGAATCGTGTCCGACTCTTTGCGACCCCATGAATCGCAGCACCCCAGGCCTCCCTGTCCATCACCAACTCCCGGAGTTCACTGAGACTTACGTCCATCGAGTCAGTGATGCCATCCAGCTATCTCATCCTCTGTCGTCCCTTTCTCCTCTTGCCCCCAATCCCTCCCAGCATCAGAGTCTTTTCCAGTGAGTCAACTCTTCACATGAGGTGGCCAAAATACTGGAGTTTCAGCTTTAGCAGCATTCCTTCCAAAGAAATCCCAGGGCTGATCTCCTTCAGAATGGACTGCTTGGATCTCCTTGCACTCCAAGGGACTCTCAAGAGTCTTCTCCAACACCACAGTTCAAAAGCATCAATTCTTCAGCGTTCAGCATTCTTCACAGTCCAACTCTCACATCCATACATGACCGCAAGAAAAACCATGGCCTTGACTAGATGAACCTTTGTTGGCAAAGTAATATCTTTGCTTTTGAATATACTATCTAGGTTGGTCATAACTTTCCTTCCAAGGAGTAAGCGTCTTTTAATTTCATGGCTGCAGTCACCATCTGCAGTGATTTTGGAGCCCAGAAAAATAAAGTCTGACACTGTTTCCACTGTTTCCCCATCTATTTCCCATGAAGTGATGGGACCGGATGCCATGATCTTCGTTTTCTGAATGTTGAGCTTTAAGCCAACTTTTTCACTCTCCACTTTCACTTTCATCAAGAGGCTTTTTAGTTCCTCTTCACTTTCTGCCATAAGGGTGGTGTCATCTGCATATCTGAGGTTATTGATATTTCTCCCGGCAATCTTGATTCCAACTTGTGTTTCTTCCAGTCCAGCGTTTCTCATGATGTACACTGTATATAAGTTAAATAAACAGGGTGACAATATACAGCCTTGACAAACTCCTTTTCCTATTTGGAACCAGTCTGTTGTTCCATGTCCAGATCTAACTGTTGCTTCCTGACCTGCATACAAATTTCTCAAGAGGCAGATCAGGTGGTCTGGTATTCCCATCTCTTTCAGAATTTTCCACAGTTTATTGTGATCCACACAGTCAAAGGCTTTGTTTTCTTACTCCCCCCAAAAGTGTTGTCTATTCTTTAAAGCGTCAGATCATCAGTGATGATTAAATATTTTACTATATTAGGGTATTTGGAAAATAAGAGTGAATAGGAAAAGCTCAAATTTTTGAAAAATTTTTTGAAAAAAAGCTCACCTTACTACTCAATTCATAGTAAGGTGCTCTAGTTTTAAATCTTGGCTCCATCCTTCCTGGTTTTGGGACCCTGTGCATGCTCGGTTGTTTCAGTCTTGTCCTACTCTTTGCGACCCTATGAACTGTGGCCCACCAGTTTCCTCTGTCCGTGGGATTTTCCAGGCAAGTATACTGGAGTGGGTTGCCATTTCCTGTTCTAGGAGATCTTCCCGACCCATCAGATCAAACCTACGTCTCCCGCATCTTCTGTATTGCAGGTGGATCACTTACCCACTGAGCCAACTGGGAAGCCCCTTGGTACCCGAGGCAAGTTACTTAACACTTCAGATCTGAGCTTGCCTAGTCATGAAAACAGCTTCCCAGGTGGCTCAGTGGTAAAGAAGCCACCTGCCAGCACAGGAGGCATGGGTTCCATCCCTGGGTCAGGAAGATCCCCTAGAGGAGGAAATCGCAACCCACCCCAGTATTCTTGCTTGGGAAATCCCATGGACAGAGGAGCCTGGTGGGCTACAGTTCATGGAATCACAAAAAAGTCAGACATGAGGGCATCTAAACAACAAGAACAAATCATGAAAATGGGACTAAGTATCATGGTCACCTTTGGCCAAAACTGTATTCATTTTCTACTACCAAGAAACCAACTTCCCCTGAACTTAGAGGCTTAAAGCATCACCATTTTTTTTTTTTTCCCAGTACAGGAGGTCAGAAATCCAAAATGAGTCTTACTGGGCTAAAGTCAGGTATTGGCAGAATATGTCCCTTCTGGAGTTTCCTTGCTTTTCTCAGCTTCTAGAAGCCAGCTTAGATGTCTTTGTGGTATTTCCTCAAATCATTCCCCACCCTCTTACTTGTCCTGTTGCATCTGCTGTTTGTAAGATGCACACATTACTCTCTACATGTGTTATAGGGAGACAGTTCAGTAAATGGCAGTGGTTTTCAAGCAGGGGCCATTTTGCTCCCCAACACGGAGATGTCTGGACACATTTTTGGTTGTTACAACTTGGAGATGGTTGGTTGGCATCAGCACATGAACCTGATCAAACTCCAGGAGCTAGTGAAGGACAGAGAAGACTCGCATGCTGCAATCAGTGGGGTTGCAAAGAGTCAGACACAACTTGGCAACTGAACAACAACAACAACTTGGAGGGGTTGGGTGCCCCTGGTATCTAGTTGATAGAGTCTAGACATGCTGCCAAACATCCCTCAGCACACGTGGTCATTCCCCACAACAGATGTCCTCCCTAAAATGGCAGTCCTGAGACTGAAAAAACCCTGGTATCTAGTTTAATATTATTAATTCCAGAGTTCAAAAGCCTGGCTTCACACCTGGATCCACCACCCCTAAGGTAATCTTGGCCATGTGTTGCCTCTTCTCTGAGCCTCAGGTGGTTGGTGGTTTGTATTTCAGCGTTTTCTACCTATAGAATGGGAATGATAATTGTGCCTACTACATAGAGCTCTTGTGAGGAGTGAATAAGATAATGTATGTAAAGCTCTTGGAGTAGGGCTTGACTCATGGTGGGCATTCAATAAGTGTTAGTTCTCATTAGTGCTGTTACTAGCGCTCAGTAAAGAGCAGCAATTGATTTTTGACTGTGCTTTTCACATGCCCTTCAGAATATACTGTTAACAAGCATAAGTGAAACCTTGCCAGTGTTTTATAAATACAGTACATTTAAATCCAACCGTAAGCCAAAGTTTGCCCCAACCATGGTTTAGAAAATTAAGATCTTTGTAGAATCTTAAGACCGGTTGATGAGATATCTACACCCCAGCCATCGCCATGGGGTGAAAGAGGGCAGACCTTTCACCAACTCTTCCACCAACTCTCACTTAGGCCACAGTGAAGGACATGAGACTCAACAGCTTCATATCTCAGAGACTGTGTATCAGGTGTTCAGACCTCGGCAAATCTACTTAGTATGATGCGCTTCTGGCTAACATAATATACTTTATTGGTTTCAGTAGATACATGTAAATTAAGAGACTTATCAAATCACTAGTTTTACTGTGGTATAATTTCTTTCCTTTTGAACATGCCAGTGTGGTTTTAGAAAATATGCTTGCAATGCTGTCTTCCAACTGGGCTGTCCAATATGGTAGACACTAGCCACATGTAACTGTCAATCACTCAAAATGTGGCTATTTCAAACTGAGATGAGCTGTTAAGTATAAATTACGTACTGTATTCTGAAGATTTAGCATAAAAAAGAATATAACCTTTCAATATTTTATGTTGTTGCATATTGAATAATATTTTGGATATATGGAGTTGAATAAAATGTATTATTAAAATTCAATTTTACCCATTTCTTTTTATTTTTTAAATGGGATTACAATAAAATTTAAAATTAGGTATATACTTCACAATTAATATCTACTAGGCAATGCTGTGCCAAATTTTCCTCTATTGCTTTTTATTGTATTGTTGTATTATTCTGAATCAGACACAGTATGAAATAATATGTTTTAAATAAATACAGCATACCAATGGACACAAGGAGGAATTGCAAGGGAGTTCAATTCAAAGATGAGATTTCTGTTACCACAGGTACTATTTCTCAAGGCTTAATTTGTGGACCATCTGCATCATATTCCCTTGGGATGATTGTAGAAAATGCATATTCCTAGTTTTCAGTTAGCTACAATTACTCAGAATCTCTGTGTCCAGGAACCTGGATTTTTAACAAATTTCTACTTGATCCTCACTTGCACTAAAGTTTGAAATCACTGACAGACAAACTTCTCGAGACTAAAGAAAGAATAAAGAGACAAATACGTAGACACATGAACAACGATATTACACATGATGGCACGCACCACCATACCTACTAACTAGTGTCGTCGATATCAGTGAGTTGCATTTGGGTGGTAGAGGATCTCAAATTCCAATATCACTTCCAAAGTCATGGTGTCCTCATAGCTTTCTGGGATGCATATCTTATCCAGAAAACATAAATGGGATTTAGCCATCTCTGTCTTCACCCTGTTAAGTTATTCATAAGCCAAACTGCAAGAAAAGGTGTTTGTTTCTTAGAAGAAAACAGTGATTATTAAGTGTCTCTTTTGAACAACAAACTTCATTGCAGGAAAGGAATGTGTGTGTGTGTATACGTGTGTGTGTGTGTGTATATATATATATGTATCTTTTATTACTGAGTTAGCTAAATAAAGTACATATTAGAAATCCAAAGAAATCATTTGTGTGATAAATAAGCTTGCTTATTACTAAGCTACTATGATTATAGCAGTTTTATGAAATTTTAATTACATTATGCGCCTACTCAAATATTGGTTTGGGCATTAATTGAGTTACTTGAGAAGCATTTCATGAAATGGGAAATAAAAATGAAATGGTTTATTTACTTTTCCCAATGCATTAAAATAAAATTCACTAGGGAAACTCATAAGAATAAAATGAGAGCTACCTAGAAATCTCATTCAGTAGAAACCATGAGCAGGTTTTCAGCTGTACAAGTTACCTTCTATGATTAAATAGCATCCTGATTATGCTCACAAGACAATGCTTAAAATACAGTATATATGACTTAGAAGTAAGTTACAGTTTACTACTTCTTGCAACATCATAAGATGAGAAACCATACGTTGTGGTTATCAGGTGGGCAAGATGCTTCTTAATCCTATTCAAAACCAGTGTCTTTTTTTTGTCAGGTCGAGGAATTAATACAAAGAACAGATGAGAAGATGGTAGTAAAATTGTAAAAAGTAGAAGGAAGGTAAAGTCAGAGACTGACATTGAATTGAAGTGAGAGCTCCGCATGGTGCTATTGAATGTTTTCTGTTCCAGTAATTTCTTTCCTGTTATAAATTACATGCAACAGTGACTTTGCTAAAATCCTAGATGTCAAACTATTGTATTCCTTCATATATATTTATTTTTTTAATTATCCTTAAAGGATTCTAATTTCAAGTTAGTATCCCAGATTGGGATGGAAATTTCAAGGGATAGCCAAGTATTCACTTTATTCAAGAACAGCCTTTAAACAAATATTGTCACCTATATGGTGACAAATTACTTGTCAGTTATCAAATCAGTTGTGTCATTAGACACTTAAAAGAATGTTTTTTGGAACCTAACTGGAACACCTCTGAATTAGCTCTATACTTATTTACAGCTGGAAGTGATAACCTTAAAAACTACCTCCAGAGCACAAGTTTTCACCTACCTGTGATACTCTGAAAATTTAAATTATCTTTATATATAATATTATTGCCTCTTTATGTATAATATTATATTATATTGATTATATAAAGTGTATATTAATGGGCTTCCTGGTGGCTCAGTGGTAAAGAATCTTCCTGCCAAATGCAAGAGATGTGAGTTAAATCCATGGGTAGGAAGATCCCCTGAAGCAGTTTTGAAATGGCAACACACTCCAGTGTTCTTGCCTGGGAAATGCCATAGACAGAGGAGCCTGGTGGGCTACAGTTCATGCGGTGGCAAAGGGTCTGACATGACTTAGGGACTAAACAGTTACCTTTTAATATAACTTCTAAGAAAGAGAAACTATGTAAATGCTCACAAAATTCAATACTTAGGGCTTCCCTGATAGCTCAGTTGGTAAAGAATCCACCTGCAATGCAGGAGACTCCGGTTCAATTCCTGGGTGGGGAAGATCCGCTGGAGAAGGGACATGCTACCCACTCCAATAATCTTGGCCTTTCCTTGTGGCTCAGCTGGTAAAGAATCCACCTGCAATGTGGGAGACCTGGGTTTGATCCCTGGATTGGGAAGATCCCGTGGAGAAGAGAAAGGCTACCCACTCCAGTATTCTGGTCTAGAGAATCCCATGGAGTCTATAGTCCATGGGTCACAAATAGTTAGACACGACTGAGTGCCTTTCACTTTCCAGTGAACAACTTTTGATTTTTAAAGATTTTTACAAATATAGAATTGCCTTGCTTAAAAAAGAAATAATATCCCCAAAGTAGTAGTAGTAGTTGTTGTTGTTGTTGTTGTTGTTGTTGTTGTTGTTGTTCAGCCCTTTAGTCGTGTCTGACTGTTTACAACTCCATGGACTACAGCACAACAGGCTTCCCAGTCTTTCACTGTCTCCTAGAGTTTGCTCAAACTCATGTCCATTGAATCAGTGATCCCATCCCCAACCATCTCATCTTCTGCCGTCCCCTTTTCCTCCTATTCTCAATCTTTCCCAGCATCGGGGTCTTTTCCAATGAGTCAACTCTTCACATCAGATGGCCAAAGTATTGGAGCTTCAGCTTCAACATCAATCCTTCCAATTGAATATTCAGGGTTGATTTCCTTTACAATTGACTAGTTTGACCTCTTCGCTGTCCAAGGTACTCTCAAGAGTCCTCTCCAGCACTACAGTTTGAAAGCATAAATTTTCTGGTGCTCAGCTTTCTTTATAGTCCAACTCCCATATCTGTACATGACCACTGGAAAAAACCAAGCAGTTGAAACAGAGACAGAAGATCTCTTATGATCTTAACTGTGATAACTAACCCTTTAAGATAATTCCCATGGCATGCGAGTTTATTCCAAATGTTGATATACATTAGATATTTTAAATTAAGTATATCCACTTTTTCTTAATAATTGTCAAACAAAACTCTGAAACAGAAAGCAAGCCCAACTGATGCTCTAGTCCCCATATAAGGTATTTAAGCATTAAAGCCTAAAATGCTAATTAAAGTCAACCAGTTTCATTACAGTCAAATTTGAAGTCCAGTGATTCTTTCTTAATTTGTAGAATTAGCTACAAATTAACTAACTTAACTGCCACAGCTGACTGACTCATAGATTTAATGTTCATAGATTGTTAAGACTTCAGGGAACTTACCATGTTATTGTAATGATTGTTTTTAAAAATGTTGTTATAACTAATATCAAAAATATACAAGCAACTCCTACAGCTCAATTCCAGAAAAATAAATGACCCAATCAAAAAATGGGCCAAAGAGCTAAATAGACATTTCTCCAAAGAAGACATACAGATGGTTAACAAACACATGAAAAGATGCTCAACATCACTCATTATCAGAGAAATGCAAATCAAAACCACTATGAGGTACCATTTCATGCCAGTCAGAATGGCTGCAATCCAAAAGTCTACAAGCAATAAATGCTGGAGAGGGTGTGGAGAAAAGGGAACCCTCTTACACTGTTGGTGGGAATGCAAACTAGTACAGCCACTATGGAGAACAGTGTGGAGATTCCTTAAAAAACTGGAAATAGAACTGCCTTATGACCCAGCAATCCCACTGCTGGGCATACACACTGAGGAAACCAGAACTGAAAGAGACACATGTACCCCAATGTTCATCGCAACACTGTTTATAATAGCCAGGACATGGAAGCAACCTAGATGTCCATCATCAGATGAATGGATAAGAAAGCAGTGGTACATATACACAATGGAATATTACTCAGCCATTAAAAAGAATACATTTGAATCAGTTCTAATGAGGTGGGTGAAACTGGAGCCTATTATACAGAGTGAAGTAAGCCAGAAAGAAAAACACCAATACAGTATACTAACACATATATATGAAATTTAGAAAGATGGTAACAATAACCCTGTATACGAGACAGTAAGAGACATTGATGTATAGAACAGTCTTGTGGACTCTGTGGGAGAGGGAGAGAGTGGGATGATTTGGGAGAATGGCATTGAAACATGTATAATATCATATATGAAACAAGTTGCCAGTCCAGGTTTGATGCCCAATACTGGATGCTTGGGGCTGGTATACGGGGACGACCCAGAGGGATGGTATGGGGAGGAAGGAGGGAGGAGGGTTCAGGATGGGGAATACATGTATACCTGTGGCAGATTCATTTTGATATATGGCAAAACCAATACAATATTGTAAAGTTAAAAAAATTAAATTAAAAAAACATAAATATATAAAAATAAAAATATATATATATATATATATATATGTATTAGTTTGGTTGAAAAAAATGCTGTCCAGAATATAAAATTCCAATGAGCAAGATTTTTCAGGCAAATAAAAAGAGAGAAACTTAGAAAGGCATCAGAAAATTGAATGACAAAGAAAATCCTCTTGATGTTCTCAGAGCTTTGGGAGGTTATGAAGGTGACAGATTCTAAATTAGAAGCATTCAATTCACATATTTAAAAAAAATTGGAAAAGGATTTTTTTGCAGAAAAAGGAAGAAACATCAGGGCATATGAAAAAGGATCTTGTAGTTGAATCCTGACTGACTTGCAATTAAAAATGAAAGAGCAATTGAACATGTCAGAAAACATTCGATTCTCTATGCATTGGGCATGCCTGAATAGACTGTCAAAAGACAGAAATTCTCCTTTAATGTTTTGAGAAAAGCACTGACTTGCCCAATATGTATTAGGGATAAGGAAAAAATTTAAGAAATGTCTAATATAAAGCCCAAATTTTCGTAGCCTGCATTGTGTCTTAATCACTTTACATTTACATAGGAAAGAAAATGCTTTATTTGTTCAGATAAAGTCTTAGAGTTATGTTTTTTCATTTCTTTATCTCAATTTACATCTGCTGACATGAAAGGTGAGTTAAAAAAAAAAAGAGTAGCAAAATTTTAAGGATACTAAACAGTCTTTTTTTTTTTTTTCATTGTTCTTTGTTCAGTCCAACTCTTCGTGACCCCATTGGACTGCAGCATTCCAGGCTCCTCTGTCCTTCATTATCTTCCAGCATTTGCTCAAACTCATGTCCATTGAATCAATAATGCCATCCAACCATCTCATCCTCTGCTGCCCCTTCTCCTCCTGCTCTCAATCTTTCCCATCATCAGGGTCTTTTCCAATGAACTCTTCATGTCAGGTGGCCAAAGTATTGGAGCTTCAGCTTCAGCATCAGTCCTTTCAATGAGTATTCAGGGTTGATTTCCTTTAGAACTGGCTGGTTGGATCTCCTCGGGACTTTCAAGAGTCTTCTCCAGCACCAACAGCACAGTTTGAAAGCATCAGTTCTTCAAAACTCAACCTTCTTTATGTTCCAACTCTCTGTATTTTTTTCATATTAATGAACAAATGCATACTGCTAACTGTATAACATACAGTATCTTACTTCATGCTCACAAATACTGGAAAGTAAATATAAACATTTTCTCTATTTTGCAGAGAGGGAAACTGAGGCACAGAACCCATAATCATCTTTCAGAGCTCACAAGGTCAAGTGGCACAGCTGTGGTTTTTGTGGAAACTCACTTAAATTTACCTTTCTTATGTAGATTAAGAAAAATATGTATAATTTATGCAAAACAGTGGGAAGAAAAGTTTTTTCTTCAATTTTTAAAGATATTTTTATTCTTGCTCTGCACTCCTAAACCATTTTATTTCAATGTCTAATTTGATACTAATTTTCCACCTTGCATTATTTACACACTCTTATGTTCCCATTGAACTGTAAAATTTAACTAGTTCCTTAGCTTTATTCTTTTTCTACATACATCTGTTTCAATTTCATAAAAAAGCCATTTCTTAAAAAATAAAAGGAAATACCATATTGTCTTTCTTTTTCTTTTTTTTTTCTCTAGTCTTTTTCCACCTTCACTAGTATTTTTTTTTTAATTTTGTGGCAGCAAGAGCCTCCTCTGTAGCCTTTACAGACAAGTTATTAGATGTAGCACTGATAGATGGATGTTGGGATAAATAGATATCAGATATTACAAATCACATTGAGTTGAATAATGCCTTTAGATCTTAGTGTCAGATACAACAAATAAATAGCAGGAAAAAAAAGAATGAGTGAAACATGCTTATAAGTACACTTATAATTAAGCATTGAACACTGAACATATTTAGGATGCATTTTAAATTTTAGGCATGATAATGGTATTGTGGTTATGTTTTTCAAGAATCGCTTGAGATCAACACATAGTGAAATATTTGTGAATAAAATTAAAAGATGTCTAGCACTTGATTTAAAGTAATTGACCCTCATGGGTCAATGAATGGAGAGTAGACATCCAAGATTGGTTTTCTTAATAATTGCTGAAGCTGAGTCATAAGTGTGTAGAGGATCTCCCTGTTTCTCTAGATGTTAGAGATTTTCCAAAATAAAAAAAATAATAATAAAAATTGAGAGGAGTTTTGATACATAATTGGTACTTCAAAACTGAACAATCTCATTTCCCACCTTCTCATAAAGTGCTTTCATTAGATGTGAGCAACAGACCCTAAAAAATATGCTGTAACACAAACATATGCCATGCTTGATTCAATAAACACACTGAATATCTAAAATAGCCCATACAAAACTTCTGTTATATCTGAAATACAAAATGTTGGAGCAACTACATAAAAAAGAAGTCAAGACTTAAGTTTTCAAATGAGTAGGTAGAAATTGAATAGTGTAGTAGAATGCTGGTGGATGCAGGAAATATTGTTCTTCGGTGATCTTTAACATCCTTTGTAACTCAAAAACTTGTTCTTTTCAGATCCACTGGCCCACCATGTAAATGCATCAAAGAGATGTCAGTTGTGGCCTGTGATTAGGGTACAAGACAATGGTTTGAAATGTTGGCAGTGGCAGTCCAGGACGCTGCTTCTGAGAGATATTTTGACACTCTTGTCAGTAGTGGGTTTTGTTTTTATTTTCAAAGCCGTGTATAAAACATGGAAAAGATGAGTGATTTCTGAAGCAGTCAAAATATCAACTTCTTCCATGTGAATGAACCAAGGCACATTTTTGTGCAGCTGCTGTGCCTGTCCTTAGAGAGAAATGATATGCCAATCATTCCAGTCCTAATAAGACCATCCAGGAAATGGTATATTCATCCCCAAAGACACTTAAATATATACTCTTTTGTAGGATGTATCTCAGGTTCCCAGGGCCCTATCTGAGAGAACAGGTAATATATTCTTAGCTTGGTTACTCTGTATGACTTTAAAATGTATGTTTAAATTGGTCTTTAAAAATGTATAGAACTTTAAGTATGGTGCAAAATGATGGTAAAATCAGTTTTGATTATTGTATTATTATTATTATTTTTAGTGAATATTTCCTTGAAGAAAAAAGACAACTTTATTATTCATCAGTAGGTTGCTGGATTACCAGTGTTAACTAAATTTTGACACAATTGTCTGGAAAATAGTTGCATTTTTTTCATAGTTAAACTGAGATGTAATCATTGACTCTTAGAGTCTTTGTCTGTGCTCAGTTGCTTCAGTTGTGTCTGACTCTTTGCAACCCCGTGGACTGTAGCCCTCCAGGCTCCTCTATCCATGGGATTTCCCAGACAAGAATACTGGAGTGAGTTGCCATTTCCACCTCCAGGGGATCTTCCCAATCAAAGGACTGAACCTGGGTCTCCTGTGGCTTCTGCACTGCAGGTGGATTCTCTACTCACTGAGCCACCTGAGAGACCCAGAGTCTCTCTTTAGCAATTCCTAATATGCCAGCAAATTTGGAAAACTCAGCAGTGGCCACAAGATAGGAAAAGGTCAGTTTTCATCCCAATCCCAAAGAAAGGCAAGGCCAAAGAATGCTCAAACTACCACACAATTGCACTCATCTCACACGCTAGTAAAGTAATGCTCAAAATTCTCCAAGCCAGGCTTCAGCAATATGTGAACCGTGAACTTCCTGACGTTCAAGCTGGTTTTAGAAAAGGCAGAGGAACCAGAGATCAAATTGCCAACATCCGCTGGATCATGGAAAAAGCAAGAGAGTTCCAGAAAAACATCTATTTCTGCTTTATTGACTATGCCAAAGCCTTTGACTGTGTAGATCACAATAAACTGTGGAAAATTCTGAAAGAGATGGGAATACCAGACCACCTGATCTGCCTCTTGAGAAATATGTATGCAGGTCAGGAAGCAACAGTTAGAACTGGTCATGGACTAACAGACCGGTTCCAAATAGGAAAAGGAGTTTGTCAAGGCTGTATATTGTCACCCTGTTTATTTAACTTATATGCAGAGTACATCATGAGAAACGCTGGACTGGAAGAAACAGAAGTTGGAATCAAGATTGCTGGGAGAAATATCAATAACCTCAGATATGCAGATGACACCACCCTTATGGCAGAAAGTGAAGAGGAACTAAAAAGCCTCATGATGAAAGTGAAAGTGGAGAGTGAAAAGGTTGGCTTAAAGCTCAACATTCAGAAAACGAAGATCATGGCATCCGGTCCCATCACTACATGGACTGCAGCCATGAAATTAAAAGACGCTTACTCCTTGGAAGGAAAGTTATGACCAACCTAGAGAGCATATTCAAAAGCAGAGACATTACTTTGCCAACAAAGGTTCGCCTAGTCAAGGCTTTGGTCTTTCCTGTGGTCATGTATGGATGTGAGAGCTGGACTGTGAAGAAGGCTGAGCGCCGAAGAATTGATGCTTTTGAACTGTGGTGTTGGAGAAGACTCTTGAGAGTCCCTTGGACTGCAAGGAGATCCAACCAGTCCATTCTGAAGGAGATCAGCCCTGGGATTTCTTTGGAAGGAATGATGCTAAAGCTGAAACTCCAGTATTTTGGCCACCTCATGCGAAGAGTTGACTCATTGGAGAAGTCTCTGATGCTGGGAGGGATTGGGGGCAGGAGGAGAAGGGGATGACAGAGGATGAGATGGCTGGATGGCATCACTGACTCGATGGATGTGAGTCTGGGTGACCTCCGGGAGCTGGTGATGGACAGGGAGGCCTGGCGTGCTGCAGTTCATGGGGTCGCAAAGAGTTGGACACAACTGAGCGACTGATTTGATCTGATTCCATGAACTATAGCCCACCAAGACTGTAGCCCATCAGGCTCCTCTGTCCATTGAATTCTTCAAGCAAGAATGCTGGAGTGGTTAGCCATTCCCTTCTCCAGGGGATCTTCCAGACCCAGGGATTGAACCCAGGTTTCTGGCATTGCTGACAGATTATTTTATCATCTGAGCTACCAGGGAAGCCCTATAAAACCATAGATTTATTATTCACTTTAATAACAAGGATATAGTACACTATTATAAGTAATAATAAAATATAAAATACTCAATTTTAAGTTCCATATGGCCAGTTGATGCTCAGAATGCTTCTGTGGAAATAATTAAAGACCCAAAAATGACAATAAACAGAGGCTCTGTATTTAGAGCTTGCCCTATCAAGTCAGCTTTCACATGCACTTGGCAGAGATTCAACGGCATTCAACTTAGGGCGGTGGGAAAGTTTACAGTGGGGAAAGAGGGAGGTTTCGGATATGCTCTGATTGGAGGCTGTTGGGAAGAGGAGGCTAATGAGAAGCTGTCATCTTACATGATGAGGTTGGGGAAGGGGGCATATTTTGTTCTCTCGGATTCATCCTCAGTTGGAAGGCAGGATGAAAAATAGTGAAACTCAGACATTGACCAAGTCCTGAGTGTTCTGGGGCAATTGCTGCAGAGCTTGTAGATCAGAGTTTTGTTGCTGTGTATGATCTAGTCACTCCATTTGTATATTCAGTCATTCACTTTCATTGATTCGTGCTGAATTCTCATAGCTGTAGCCTGCCTATTGTTGTAACTGACAAATAAGTGCCGTTACAGCATGAGTGTTGGTTGGTATTTCCATTTTTGTTAGCAAGTGACAACAAAGATAAATGTATGTTGGAATTACATTTGTTCATCAATAACATGAGTGACTGCTGAGTGGAATAAACTGAATTTCAAACACTCAAATTTTTTGGTGCAACTCACCATGTATTAAGTATAGACATGCCACACTTTTAAGGTTAATCTTTGTTAGTAACAAAATCTCCATAATGTTCCTAAGTCTAGCCAGACGGACAGTCAAGCAGTAAATGAAGCCCTGTGGCATTGTCATCTTCTGTGGTATAATGCTACTCTCATGATCAGTTTCAACATACCAATGTGATGTTACTGAACATGAGTTTGGAAGGAATGTGGCGAACAACATTGTGTAATATTTTCACTCTAGAGAGAGAATGGACATTAGTAACCACAAATGTAATAAATAATTGGGAAAAATGAATTTTGAGAATTTATTATTTTAATACAATGTATTTTATTGCAAAATTACATAGATTAAAATAATGGCTCTGTTTGGCAACACATTTACAAAAGTTATGAAAATTTAACAGTTGCCAACAGATCTTTGATGTAAACACACGCAGAGTTTATATCAATAAGCAAAATACTGCTGTAGTCTTCCTGTTTTTGAGAATCTCAGTGTGGATATTTGTTCCATCTTGCACAGGGCCAGGCCTCATCTCTCTCCTTTGAAAATCATTAAAACCCAAAGCCCTTGAATACCTGACTCTCAGCCCTAGGCCCACCCACTCCATCAGGCAGAGAAAGCCTCTTGCTCTTCTTTAGTTTTATTTTGATTTGGCCCTTGGAGACTCCCCCTACTTTTTTTTTTTTTCCAACTTATTATGCATTTAAAACAGTGTTTTTAGAATCTCATCCAGTATGTCTAGGTGTTTTGTCATACGGAGATTTTAAGATATCTGATTTAAGGATTTAAGAAATATTGCCAGGAATCTGGAAAGGCAGCTGTCTTATAATAGCACTCTGTAGAAATAACTCTGTAGAGGGAAGTGTTTCTGACCTTCAAGATTCATCTTTTTGAGATTTGATAATCACCAAGTTCAACTTGCTTCCTGCATATAAACTTCTTTGGTGATTTTTATCATCTTTGACCTTCAGGAGAGATGCTTTGATTGAGAAAATGAGGTCTAGTCATTTCTAGATGAGCAGACAGTGAAGGACATGCTGTCAGAGCAGATCTGCCTCTTGGATGCCTGCCTTGCAGCTTGATGTGGGGTTCTTCAACGTATAGACTGCAGGAGATGTATAAAGGCAAGGCAGTGAAACATTCTTCCAAAGTTAATGAAAGAAACACTCAGTCCCTAAATTAAAGCATTTACATAAATCTATGATAAAAAGTGATAAAGTAAAACAAACCATCTGTGGATAAAAATAGATTAATAGGGCTATTTCACTGACTGCTGAAATAGCCTCCTAATTATCAAAACACATCACAAAGAACAGAAAGCTTAACATAGAAAGCAGTGAATGGCTGTTCTGAATGTAATTTTTATTTTTTTTTATTTAACTTTACAATATTGTATTGGTTTTGCCATACATCAAAATGAATCTGCCACAGGTATACATGTGTTCCCCATCCTGAATGTAATTTTTAGTTATCAATGTGAACAACTAAAATGCAAAGAGGTGACTCATTAGAAAAGACCCTGGTGCTGGGAAAGATTGAGGGCAAAAGAAAAGGGGCCAGCAGAGGATGAGATGGTTAGAGAGCATCGCTGACTCAATGCACATGAATCTGAGCAAACTCAGGGAGACCGTGGAAGACAAGAGGAGCTGGATGTTGGGCAATCCACGGGGTCACAAAGAGCCAGACATGACTTAGTGACTGAACAACAAAAATAAAAATATAGACAACTGAACTGAATGATGTCTGGTTTTCAGTAGTCACTGTAATGCATTGAAGTCTACATGTACTGTAGACTACATACCACTAAACACAGTCAGACACACATATGTGAATTAACACTGCTTAACATCAAGATTGGGTGGCACAGAGTCGGACACAACTAGAGCGACTTAGCAGCAGCAGCAGTGACGTCAAGATTGAGTCCCTGGACAAAGGGTGAGTTTTTCACTCTCTTTTCTATGCTTTACCACCACAAATTTTCCCTTGTGGTGCTTGGCTCTGTAATTTTTGTGGATTGTGGAAAGTTTCCTGAAATTCTTTTGAGAACTCGGCTGGCCCTAAAAGGATCTCTTTCCTTGATCAGAAAATGTAGTCTGAGTATGTAAAGCTCAGTGATAGAAGGGCAGATGTTTCTGAGGCTATTCTTCACTTTTCAGTTTTCCTTATTGTGTTTAAATGTAAGTAGCATACTTAATTTGACCACCCTCATTATTTGAGGGCATTATTATAGTCTGTGTTATAACCATTATTATAGTCTGTGTTGTAACTTTTAGGATTCTCTTCTGAGAAGAACAACATATTTCAAGTACATTTAAATTAAAAAAACAATAATGTCCATCATCAGTTACATAATTTTAATTGGTCCCAAATTGATTTCATCTTGGAGTGGTAGCAACAGACACTTCAACTTGTTACCAAAATAAAAATTAAACTGTCAGGCACATATAAAAGAGCTTCTGTTAATGCTATAGTCGTCCCATCATATTTTGTCTGATTTAAATACATATTCATGTGATATAAATTTCATTTTATGCAGCAATGACAACCAGTTGTGTCAGGCTAGATGGATTTGATTGATTTGCTTAACAAATGTTTTCTTTCATAAGATCCAATTATTCTTCCAGGCCATCTTGGTGAATGTATGACTTGTTCAGTAGCTTGATTCCTGGCTGTGAATTCATTTAATCATGGTTCACTATAAATTCATGAACTATAGACAGTGGAATCCAAGCCATTTTTCCTTCAATTATTAATAGATATATCCAATGCTGGGTGTGGATTTAAACTGTTGTTCCTGGTACCAAATATGTTTCATAGCCAGAGTATGATTTAATGCATAATTTATTTAAGGTTTTAGCAAAGATGCAAGAGGTGTGCTTTTCCAAATGCAAGCACTCTGAAAACACTGCTAGATAAACACGATACTTTAAGACGGAGTGTGTGAGGCAATAAATGTCATTCCCAACTCAGATAAACAGTAAAATTATATTTATGTGATGATGGAGATTTTTTGTGTGTGTGGCATCCGTGCACCTTTAAAACACAGCCAGGATTATTGATGAATATGCCCTTTACCGTCGCCTTGGTTTGCTTGGTTTTTGTTTGCTTTGTAGAGATCTTTGACAGATAAAATTATTTTTCCATTAGTCCTCCTTCATTCCAATTTTTGTTTTAATTCCCATATGTTCTGATATTTCCAAAAGAGTGAGTTGAGATGTAAAACTTCTCTGTGGAGATGACAGGGTTTCCTCCCTTCATTTTGAACTGGCATTTGGTATTGATTGAATATTTATCTTTTACCCCAACTTTGGGAACCTTTTCTACTGTGGTTCTGTGTTCTGTTCTGTTTTGTTTTGCTCCATATGCAAAGTCCTATCTTTGGCTCAAATTTAACAGATCCAACTTCATCTTTAATATTTTATTTCATTTCAAAATGTGCTTGTTTTTGTCGTCAATGAGAGATTTCAGTAATAGTCTGAAACACTTCCTTAGTGGCTATAACCTGCAATTTGGAAAATAGACCAATTTCCAGTTATTGCTTCGTGTTCTGTTTTGCTTGACACAGACAATGACATTTTTTTCTTGGAAACGTCAATAGATTTTTGCATAGATGTGTGCACACGTTTATATGTGAGTGTGTATGAATATCTAATTATGGTTGAATGCCTAATAAGAATGAAGTCAAAAGACCCTAATATTTTAGTGACATAAAATCTGAGCTTTTCAAGAATCCTCAAATTCACAAAAAATGTATGTATGATATGTGAGTAGCGGTCAACAAAGTGGAATTGAGAAGGATGTAGTCAACATTAACCAGACTCAGTCATTCCTCAAGTGACACCTTACACCGAGCTTACAGCTTGGTGAGTTTGAATTGGGTTCTACGAAATAAAAATGTCTAAGAAAGTCTAACAGAGTTTACCAAGTGTTAGAGGGAAGAAGAAATGAAGAGTGAGTGTTTACTGAGTACAGAGTTTCTGTTAGGGATGAGGAAATTTTCTGGAAATGGATAGCTGTGATGGTGGCATAACATTGTGAATGTACTTATTGTCACTAAATTCTACATTTTAAAATAATTAAAATGATAAATTTTGTGTTGTGTGTTTTTTTTTACCATAATAAAAAAATTAAGTAAATAGCTAACTAAAAATTAAAGTGTCTAAATGGCATAAAAATCGAGGAACAACAGATAGGAAATACTGCAATTGTCTGATCCCTAAATGCCAATAATCTACCATATTAGCTAGTGATATTTGTATATAAGCTTCAGGAAACAGCATACATCTTAGTCTTATTACCCTTTTGTAATAAATATACAAGGTAAAAGCTACTAGAATATGCTATGTTCTCACCCCTATGATACCTAGAGCTGTAAACCATGCCTTTTTAAGCATTCTGCAGATAACTGTGCCTAGTGCATTAAGATGAGTAGACCTCAAAGTTACTAATGATGATGATATTAATTATGACAAATTTGTGCTGATTTCCTTTGTCCTTACGGGTCACAATTGCTTACTCTGATCCCTTGTCTTCTGGTATTTAACCTGACCAAGTGATTACGTGATGATGGCAGAGGGCCACTCTGTATTTGCTTGGATTCATCTATCAGATCAGATCAGATCAGTCGCTCAGTCGTGTCCGACTCTTTGCGACCCCATGAACCGCAGCACGCCAGGCCTCCCTGTCCATCACCAGCTCCCGGAGGTCACTCAGACTCGCATCCATCGAGTCAGTGATGCCATCCAGCCATCTCATCCTCTGTCGTCCCCTTCTCCTCCTGCCCTCAATCCCTCCCAGCATCAGAGTCTTCCAATGAGTCAACTCTTCGCATGAGGTGGCCAAAATACTGGAGTTTCAGCTTTAGCATCATTCCTTCTAAAGAAATTCCAGGATTGATCTCCTTCAGAATGGACTGGTTGGATCTTCTTGCAGTCCAAGGGACTCTCAAGAGTCTTCTCCAACACCACAGTTCAAAAGCATCAACTCTTCGGTGCTCAGCCTTCTTCACAGTCCAGCTCTCACATCCATACATGACCACAGGAAAGACCATAGCCTTGACTAGGCGAACCTTTGTTGGTAAAGTAATGTCTCTGCTTTTGAATATGCTATCTAGGTTGGTCATAACTTTCCTTCCAAGGAGTAAGCGTCTTTTAATTTCATGGCTGCAGTCACCATCTGCAGTGATTTTGGAGCCCAGAAAAACAAAGTCTGACACTGTTTCCACTGTTTCCCCATCTATTTCCCATGCAGTGATGGGAGCAGATGCCATGATCTTCGTTTTCTGAATGTTGAGCTTTAAGCCAACCTTTTCACTCTCCACTTTCACTTTCATCAAGAGGCTTTTTAGCCCCTCTTCACTTTCTGCCATAAGGGTGGTGTCATCTGCATATCTGAGGTTATTGATATTTCTCCCGGCAATCTTGATTCCAACTTCTGTTTCTTCCAGTCCAGCATTTCTCATGATGTACTCTGCATATAAGTTAAATAAACATGGTGACAATATGCAGCCTTGACGTACTCCTTTTCCTATTTGGAACCAGTCTGTTGTTCCATGACCAGTTCTAACTGTTGCTTCCTGACCTGCATACAGATTTCTTAAGAGGCAGATCAGGTGGTCTGGTATTCCCATCTCTTTAAGAATCCACATTTTCATGATTCTGGCTTTCTCATGAATCCATCTGTGACTTTCTCTTTTATTTGACAGAGTTAGTTGTGCGCATCCAGAATGTATTCTGAAGCCAGGGCAATTTTTTTATTGTCTAAGCTCATAGGAATCAGATATTCATAGAGGAGAAATCTCAAGTTCTCAAAACTAATTTTTGCCCTCTGAGGTTACTGGGGAGACTTATACCTCATTCTCTTCTACCCTGGCAGACAGGACCCTTCCTCTTTAGAAAAACTTGACTGACTCCATGGTCTTAGGGAGCAAAACGTGAGTTTGGGCCAAGTGATCCTATTCTTTAAATCAGTAACAGAAAATTGTATATGTGAGATTTTATCTTGTTTTTGCACCCAAGGTAAGTTCAAGTCACACTGAAAACATGATATGTATGTTTTGGGAAAATTACTTAGGCAGAAAGAGTAGGTATACTATTTCATGCCTCCCATTCCTAACAGCCTTTTATTTTCTAGAATTCTTTTCATCCTCAACAAAAGGTGAACTGTAACTTCCTGTTTGATACCTTCTTCAACCTTTAAAACTATGATTATTGTTAGTTTACCAAGATTAATTATTTTTACTTGATTTTAGGTCTGTTATTCCCTTTAATCTTTGGAGCCAGTTAGCGCCAGGTCTGTGTCATAACTCATTTTCCTAAGGTTTGGGCAACATCATTTTCTTACTTTTTTTTTGACCAGGATGTCTGTTTATCTTAATGAATGAATACATGAATATAGATGAAAGATATCCAGCCTTATATATTTTATTTATTCTTCAGTTTCTATTTTGCTCATATCTGATAATGGCTTTGGAGTCAGATAGGGGTTCAATTTTAATTTCTATTTCTTAGAAGCAGTGCTACCCTGGATCAATTATACAGCCCCTCCAAGCCTCATTTTCTTTATCTATATGGTAAAAATTGCAATGTCTATTTCAGAGGCTCATGGTAAATCCCTGGTGGCTCAGACAGTGAAGAATCTCCCTACAGTGCAGGAGACCCAGGTTCAATCTGTGAGTTGGGAAGATCCCCTGAAAAAGAGAATGGCCACTCACTCCAGTATTCTTGCCTGGAGTACTCCATGGACAGAGGAGCCTGGTGGACTATAGTGCATGGAGTTGCAAAGAGACATGACTTGAGGACTAACACTTTCACTTTCACAGAGGCTCACAGTGAAGACAGGATAAAGGAAGTCAAGTGATTAGTATTAGTTAGCAAACTTTTGAAAAGAGTCCATAGCAACAAAAATAGGCATAAACTACATCTTAAAATTTTCTTAAAAGACAATAGTCAGGAGAGAAATCAATAGCCAACAAAGGTCACTGGAGCTAATTAAAAGCAAGGGATAAAATGATGGACATATTTCATCAACAATCTTCAACCTGAAATAAATGGGTTGTGTTTTGGATGATTGCTTCTGAATCATTTGCCTTAGAGCTGAGAAATACATTTTTCCATAGAAATAACATGCTAGTCAATAACTCAGTTTTTGAATAGCCAACAGAATGTTGGTTCCTGGGAATGTGCAGTAACAAAGAATAGTCCATTTCAGGTATCACATCTACATTTTCCTATATGGTAGTGCATTCTGTGTTCATAAATCAAGCTTCCAGGAATGCATGAGACACTCATACAGTAGCAGAGTCCCTGGTTGAAACATATGGGAGAAGGCAGAGAAGTTTAGCTGTTGAGCAGACCCAGAAAATAGAACTTACTGGAATCAGGTAATAAGATTAAAATTGTTTAAAATGGGCCTTTATGTCCATTTCCAAGATGATGATCAAAAGCAACCAAGAATCTTATGATGGAATACTTATGTAATCTATTATGTGGAGAAGAACTGGAAGACCATTATTATTAAATAGAACTAAATTAAAATCCTGCTGGCCGTGTATGACTTTGGAATTGGGAAAACTGAACAGAACCTCTTGAGCTTCAATTTCCTCACATGCCGAATGAGAACATTAATATTTGACACAGTTGAGAGAAAGATTATAAGCTGTCACTTATTTTGATTTATTCAGAATATCTTTCTTGTATCATGTGTCTTTCATTTTGGACCTTTGTCTTTCGCTCATATCTATGTACCAAAAATCTATAAATTTGATTGTCACTGAAACTGTTCTATGACAAACATCTCCATTATTCAAGGTTTTTCTTTCTACAGAATTCTCAAACTTTCCATGGTTTTGCTAAGCCAGCTGCTTCTTTGTACTGTTATGACGCCCACCCTTCGATGTCAGGGATTCATTTCTCTTAGGTTTCCATTCATTGTGTCGCCCTGACTCTGAATCACGTCTTCCCTGTGATGTCTTACCTCGACAGTTTTTGCTCCAGTGCTTCACCTTGGTTTTCTTCTATCTTCTCCATTAAACCCACTTATCACTGTGATTTTTCTACTTCTGTTGAGTGTTCTCTCTTGAAGATTTTATTTAGGTGTTAACTTTTCCTTTGAATATTCTCTTTCCTCTTCTGATCCTTCATATCCTGGTCTTCATCTCCCAAATGTTTGCTTCCGTCTTTCCTTCTTAGCCTAGGACTTTCAGTCCAACTCTAGTGGAATATTTATTAAATTCTTGTGTTTTTCTCATTATTTTCTTAGCTCTTTGTGTCTTTTGTTTCTTGAGTGGATCTGCCTCACCTTAAATATGTTCTCTCTTTCTCCCTTTACTAAAATAGTTCTGTCCCCTATTTGTTCCTCCACAACCTGGTTTTTTTTTTTTTTTTTTTTCAAATTTGCTTTTTTCTCATGATACTTTTCTTACGTTTTAAATCCACCCATTTATTTTTTCTGACACTGTTTCCACTGTTTCCCCATCTATTTCCCATGCAGTGATGGGACCAGATGCCATGATCTTCGTTTTCTGAATGTTGAGCTTTAAGCCAACCTTTTCACTCTCCTCTTTCACTTTCATCAAGAGGCTTTTTAGCCCCTCTTCACTTTCTGCCATAAGGGTGGTGTCATCTGCATATCTGAGGTTATTGATATTTCTCCCGGCAATCTTGATTCCAACTTCTGTTTCTTCCAGTCCAGCATTTCTCATGATTTACTCTGCATATAAGAATAAACATGGTGACAATATGCAGCCTTGACGTACTCCTTTTCCTATTTGGAACCAGTCTGTTGTTCCATGACCAGTTCTAACTGTTGCTTCCAAAATCACTGCAGATGGTGACTGCAGCCATGAAATTAAAAGACGCTTGCTCCTTGGAAGGAAAGTTATGACCAACCTAGATAGCATATTCAAAAGCAGAGACATTACTTTACCAACAAAGGTTCACCTAGTCAAGGCTATGGTCTTTCCTGTGGTCATGTATGGATGTGAGAGCTGGACTGTGAAGAAGGCTGAGCGCCGAAGAATTGATGCTTTTGAACTGTGGTGTTGGAGAAGACTCTTGAGAGTCCCTTGGACTGCAAGAAGATCCAACCAGTCCATTCTGAAGGAGATCAATCCTGGAATTTCTTTGGAAGGAATGATGCTAAAGCTGAAACTCCAGTATTTTGGCCACCTCATGCGAAGAGTTGACTCATTGGAGAAGACTCTGATGCTGGGAGGGATTGAGGGCAGGAGGAGAAGGGGACGACAGAGGATGAGGTGGCTGGATGGCATCACTGACTCAATGGATGCGAGTCTGAGTAACCTCCGGGAGCTGGTGATGGACAGGGAGGCCTGGCGTGCTGCGGTTCATGGGGTCGCAAAGAGTCGGACACGACTGAGCGACTGATCTGATCTGATCTGATTTATTTTTTCTAGTTTTATTTTGAATTGCTATGCAACATTCTAAATTCATCTTGACAAATGTATATATATACATATATGTGTGTGTGTGTGTGTGTGTGTATATATATATATATATATTTTTTTGTTGTTTTTTATTCTGTCTCTTCAGACTGGCCTTGTTTTTCTGGCTCCTTTTTTCTTAGAATTTGTTTCTGGAAAGTTTTCACTAATATATTAAGTCATAGAATTGTAGAGGTGGAAGGAATCATAAATACCACTTAGCCAGATTTTGTGTATTAGCAAGAAGAAAAATGACTGGAAAACATCTCCCAAAAGTTCAGCTCCTAAGTATCACCTCCTTCCTCAGAAACTTTAGGTGGAGCCTGCTGTGTGTTGATATTGTCAATTTCTACCTGTCTGTATTTCTGCCATTTTTTCTATTAATAAATGGACTGATACAGTGCATATGCTTTTCAAATTTTTGATAATAACACATAACATTAAAATAATTGTTTTAACCATCTTAAAGGATTCAATTCAGTGGCATTTATCCTGCAACCATCAAACCTACCATGTTTTCCAGTTAACTAGCCAAGAGTTTCCACTTTTCCAGTTAACTAGTTCCAGACCATTTTTTATCAACCAAAAGGGAACTCCTTACCCATTAAGGAGTCCTTCTCTAGTTCTCTGTTACCCTCAGCCTCTGGCAACCACCAGCTTGCCTTCTGCCTTTAAGAGTTTACCTCTTCTGGATAGTTCACATAAATGGAATCACAGAATGTGGCCTTTTGTGTCCAGTTTCTTTCAGCATATATGGCTCGATAGCACACATACATACATATCCATACATATGTATAATAAACTTTTTCCCTTTAGGACTCTTTTTCTATTCCAAAATTTTGCACATTTTCTTTTTCCTGATAGTAGCATTGTGTCCTTTTTCCTACAACTGAAACATCTTTTCTGATGTCGACCTTAACTCAGGAAGCACACAGATGAAGCATGTCTTAGACTGTCCTGTGTGACAGTTGTACATCTGTCACAGGCCTGCAGAGGAAGCTCCCAGGGGACATGCAGTCTCACTTGACAAAGTTCCTTCACTCATCCTCCATGTCCTCCAGTCTCTAAAATAAATCCAAGAGGTAGACTGATAGAAAGCTTCCAAAAAGTGTTCAGTTCACATATACACTAGTGAGAGATATGATGTATAAAATAGATAACTGATGAGAATACGGGCTTCCCAGGTGGCACAGTGGTGAAGAATCCTCCTGCCAATGCAAGAGATGCAGGTTCAATCCCTGGGTCTGGAAGATCCCCTGCAGAAGGAAATGGCAACCTACTCCAGTATTCGTACCTGGGAAATCCCATGGACAGAGGATCCTGACAGGCTGCATTCCATGAAGTCACAAGGAGTCAGAAACACCTAAGCGACTGAGCACTCACGCACACCAAGAGAACATATTGGAGAGCACAGGGAACTCCACTCAATGTACTGTGGTGACCTGAATGGGAAGGAAGTCCCAAAGGGAGGGGACATACGCACATGTGCAGCTGATTCATTTTCCTGTGTAGTAGAAACTCATGCAACATTGTAGAGCAACTACACTCCAGTGAAAATTAATTTTAAAAAGATGATGCTTAAGTTGAGGAAGTTCCCTTCTATTCCTAATTTGTTTAGTGTATTTTTTTTTCTTATCATGAAAATCTGTTGGACTTTTTAAATGTTACTTCTGTGTCCATTGAGAACTTCGTATTTTTTTGTCCTTTATTCTATCAATATGGTGCAATGCATTCATTGATCACCAAATGTTAAACTCAGCTTGCACTTCTGGGATGGATCCCACTTGATCGTGGTGTATAATTCTTTTTAGTTGCAGAATTCAACTTTCTCTTCTTTTGCAGAGAATTTTGTATCTGTGATCATAAAAGATACTTCTCTGTTAAAAACAAAACCAAAACAAATGAGCAAAAAAAAAAGACTTTTCAACTCTTCACTTGTTCCAGAACTTATCAGATCAGATCAGATCAGTCGCTCAGTCATGTCCGACTCTTTGCGACCCCATGAACTGCAGCACGCCAGGCCTCCCTATCCATCACCAGCTCTCGGAGGTCATTCAGACTCACATTCATCGAGTCAGTGATGCCATCCAGCCATCTCATCCTCTGTCGTCCCCTTCTCCTCCTGCCCTCAATCCCTCCCAGCATCAGAGTCTTCTCCAATGAGTCAACTCTTCGCATGAGGTGGCCAAAATACTGGAGTTTCAGCTTTAGCATCATTCCTTCCAAAGAAATTCCAGGGCTGATCTCCTTCAGAATGGACCGGTTGGATCTCCTTGCAGTCCAAGGGACTCAAGTCCAGACCTTATAACTCCAAATATATCCAAAGACCGCCTATCTTTTTCAACATCCACCATCTCTGGTGTAGTTGAGAATAAAGAAACTTGTCCCACTTATACTCTTTTGAGTTGTTCACGTGGCAATCAGTTGCTCCTTCCCTCCAGCAGTGACCTCTGCTTACATTTTGCAAATCTCGGTCCAAGAGTTCTGCACTATTACCTTTCTTCACAGAATGCTGGGCCCCTAGTATGCACTCACCAAGGAAGAAATGTTGGCTAGTTATTGTACTTTATTATCCCCACTTCCATCTCTGTCTCTTTACTCTTTATTATCTATTATCTTCAACAGCATACCTTATCTTCCTGCCCCTTTGAAGCATAGAAGAAAGTTGGTTATTTGGTGGTTAACTCTTACATGAAACACACACACACACACACACACACACACACACACACACACACACACACACACATCCCTATCTGCAAAATACAAATGTTAATTATCAGTAATACTCTGCTGTAATCTTCTAACTTGACATGAAGGAAGCAATTTTTCCCCAAAATGCAATATAAATTACTTACATCACTATCTTCAAAGACAATAGGGTTCAGTATTCATTATTATGTAAATTCCTCTCAATCACACACACTCATTAACAAACAACAAAATTTACCTTCTGCCATGGAGGCTGTGCCCAAGAGCCCACCTGCATGAAAAACAGAATCATCTACTCATTGATGACAATGCAAGCACGTGGTTGAAGGTTTAGAATTACTGCTTTTCTGTCCCTTACCACAAAATCGTATTTCTAGGCAACACCTCACTGCTTTTTTTTTTTCCCAGAGCAGCTGGTTATTTGAGCATCTCTCATACAAATAAGGCGGCTGTTGAGGGGAGAACGTTGCGGTTGGAAGCAGGTTGTTTTTCCAGTTTCATGTTCTTTAGATTCATCCCATTTTAATTAATAATCAGAATCATCACAAAAAAAATCACGATATTATTTCTGTCTTGGTAACTGTTGTACTTTTAAGAGGCAGCCTTTATCTAGACAGAATAAACCTTTCCTAGGTGGCTTGGGGTTAAAGCATCTCTGCCTGCAATGCAGGAGACTTGGGTTCGATCCCTGGGTCAGGAAGATCCCCTGGAGAAGGAAATGGCAACCCACTCCAGTGTTCTTACCTGGAGAATCCCATGGATGGAGGAGCCTGGTGGGCTACAGCCCATAGGGTCACAAAGAGTCAGACACGACTGAGTGACTTCACTTACTTACTTAGAATTTAACAAATACCTCTTAATAATAACTGCTTTAATATTCTTACCTTCTGTCCTCTTTTTTTCTACCTTTATCTTGAAAGTCCAAAGAAGACAATGGCAACGCACTCCACTACTCTTGCCTGGAAACTCCCATGGACAGAGGAGCCTGGTAGGCTGCAGTCCATGGGGTCACTAAGAGTCAGACACAACTGAGCAACTTCACTTTCACTTCTCACTTTCATGCATTGGAGAAGGAAATGGCAACCCACTCCAGTGTTCTTGCCTGGAGAATCCCAGGGACTGGGGAGCTGGTGGGCTGCCGTCTATGGGATCACAGAGTCGGACACAACTGAAGCGCCTTGGCAGCAGCAGCAACATCTTGAAAGTCAGAATTAATTAACCGATTTTTTGTTTCCATCCTTTTCTTCTCCATAGTTCTGTCTTCCCTTCCTCTATCTACCCAGTGAATTTTTCAGTTTTTTGGCTGTCTCATTTCTTGTTCAGTCAACTACAGCTTGCAACTGTGACTCACTCACCCTGTCTTATTCTGGATGGTTGAGAGAGATGGAAACCATCTTGATTGAGTATCCTGATATATTGCCCTATAGTCCTTCATTTCTTCTGGGCCTCCTTTCATTGTCCACCTCCCCTCCTGGTTGATGTATTTGAACTTTCGCAACCCCTACCCATCTCTCCCTTTCTCTCCCTTGATCGTGATCGTGTTAGCTTCCTCCAGGCATGCAACAACACACTCATCAGACCCTTGTGACAATTCTCCAAGAAAGCTGAGGACCTATAAATTTCACCTTTCATCCAATGAATTACCTATTAAAAAGATGGAGGTCAAGGCTTGCCTGCTGACTCAGTGGTAAAGAATCTCCTTGCCAATGCAGGAGACAGGGGTTGATCCGTGGTCTGGGAAGATTTCACATGCTGAGGAACAATTAAGCCCCAGGCTCCACAACTACTGGGTCTGTGCGCTAGAGCCCAGGAACCACAACTACTGAAACCCACACCCTAGAGCCTGTGCTCCACAAGAGAGTAGCTCTGACTCACTGCAACTAGGGAAGAGCCTGCAAAGCAACAAAGACCCAGCACTGTCAAAAATAAATAAATAAAACAAAATTCTAAAAAGTAAATAAATAAGACTAAAAAAGATGGTTCTCTGGCATCCAACTATGATTCTTTATTCCCCTTGTTACTGCCAAAATCTTGATGTTAGTCTTGTCAATGTTAAAACTAGTCAACTTTAAATGTCAATGTTAAAACAGTCAACTAGACTGTTTTCCTCGAGAGATCCATATTAAACCAAAATGATGAGTGCTTATTTCTTTAGGCCACAAGTCAAGAAAGATTTTCTCCAAAACAGAATTGTCGAACATTGGAGGATTTGTATGTGTAAGCACAGCCTGCTGTTTCTACTTCTGTCCCAGTCCTAGGTTGGGATGACATCATCAATTCATCAGGCAACAAGTATTTGTTCAGCACATACGCTGCACTAAACAGAATTAAAGCCAAAAGAGCCACATTTTTCAAGATGTAAAGGGCAAGAATAGATCTGGGTCCAACCAGACATATTTGTTTTCAGCAGATGGATAGGCACCCTCTTCTGTTCATCTGCATTTCATTGACTTCCTTTCCAAATTTGTGTTCTGCAGCCATAGCCGCCTTTGGAAATCTTCCCCATTTGCAAATGGTTAGAAAGACTCCTTCTGCCATCTTATTCTTTTCAAGGTGATTCATCTAGAGTCTAGTTAAACCACCTGTATGCAGGTTATTTTTAAAAACCATATTGCATATTATTGTATTTTTCTTCCTATAAGTTTATATTAATATGCTATCCCAAAGTTGTCCCATAATCTAAACCCATTTTTAGGCCATCTGTGAGGAACAAGATGTCTAAGTCTGTAACCTTGAAACTCTGATTGGTACTTGAACCTGTGTGTGTGTGTGTGTGTGTGTGTGTGTGTTAAGCTTATTTGTTTATTCATTTATGGATGCACTGACTCTCAGTTGCTGCCTGGGGGCTTTTTCTAATTGCAGTGAGTGGGGGTGACTCTCTAGTTTTGTGCATGGCTTCTCTTGTTGCAGAGCCTGGGCTGTAGGGTGCATGGAGTTTGGTAATGGGGCACACAGGCTTAGTTGCCCTGTGGCATGTGGGATCCTCCTGGACCAGGGGTCTAACCCAGGTCGTTCACATTGGCAGGTGGATTCTCAATCCCTGTACCCCCAGGAAAGTCCAAACCAATGGCCTTATAATTGAGCTCATACACTTGGTTCAGGACTTAATGAAGTTCATATTCTTAATGTCTCATGGCAGGAAGAATTCAGTGAGGGAAAAACTGATAAGTAAGAAGTGGATTTATTTAGAGAAACACACTGCACAGATAGTGTGGGGCATCTCAGAAGGCAGAGACCCTGACATATGGCATAATTAGCTTTTATGGGTTGGATAATTTCATAGGCTAATGAGTGGGAGGAGTATTCCAGCAGTTTTGGGCATGGGGTGGGGATTTCTAGGAATTGGGACACTGCCAACTTTTTGACCTTTATGATTGGCCTTGGAGCTGTCATTGCACCTGTGCGTATGTCATTTAGTTTATTGATGTGATACTGAGCATTTACTGAGGTTCAGAGTCTCATGACGGGGGAGCCTGGTGGGCTGCCGTCTATGGGGTCGCACAGAGTCAGACACGACTGAAGCGACTTAACAGCAGCAGCAGCAGCAGAGTCTCATGAAGTCAACTCTTACACCATCTTGGACCTATTTGGTTCTAATTAGTTATGTCTTGTCCTCAGGCTATGCTGCTGTTTTAGAGGTTGTGCCTTTCCCTCCTGTTTCAGATCCTCCTGGGAACAGGAAAGAATTATGTATCCTCCATGCCATCACAGGTATGGCCTGTATGTAGGTCAAGAAGCAACAGTTAGGACTGAACATGGAACAACCAACTGGTTCCAAATTGGGAAAGGAGTACAATAAGGCTCTATATTGTCACCTTGCTTATTTAACTTATATGCAGAGTACATCATGCAGAATGCCAGGCTGGATGAAGCACAAGCTGGAATCAAGATTGCGGGAGAAATATCATTAACCTCAGATATACAGATGACACCACCCTTATGGCAGAAAGCAAAGAGGAACTAAAGAGCCTCTTGAAAATGAAAGAGAGTGAAAAAGTTAGCTTAAAACTCAACATTTAAAAAACTAAGATCATGGCATCCTGTCCAATCACTTCATGGCAAATAGATGGGGAAACAATGGAAGCAGTGAGAGACTTTTATTTTTTGTGGCTCCAAAATCACTGCAGATGGTGAGTGCAGCCATGAAATGAAAACACGTTTGCTCCTTGGAAGAAAAGCTATGACCAACCTAGACAGCATATTAAAAATCTGAGGCATTACTTTGCCAACAAAGGTCTATCTAGTCAAAGCTATGGTTTTTCCAGTACTCATGTATGGATGTGAGAGTTGGACCAAAAAGAAAGCTAAGCACTTAAGAATTGATGCTTTTGAAATGTAGTGCTAGAGAAGACTCTTGAGTGTCCCTTGGACTGCAAAGAGATCCAACCAGTCAGTCTTAAAGGAAGTTAATTCTGAATGTTCATTGGAAGGACTGAGGCTGAAGTTGAAGCTCCAATACTTTGGCCATCTGATACAAAGTACTGACTCTTTGGAAAAGACTCTGACATTGGGAAAGATTGAAGGCAGGAGGAGAAAGGATGACATAGGATAAGATGGTTGAATGGCATCACTGCCTCAATGGACATGAGTTTGAGCAAGCTCCAGGAGTTGGTGATGGACAGGGAAGCCTGGAACACTGCAGTCCATGGGGTCACAAAGAGTTGAACATGACTGAGTGACTGAACTGAACTGAAGAATACTAGAGTGGGTTGTCATTTCCTTCTCCAAGGGATCTTCCCAACCCAGGGATCTCCTGCATTCGAGATCCCATGTCTCCTGCATCTCCTGCATTGCAGGCAGACTACCACTGAGCCTTGGACCCTTTTAGGCTATGCTGATCCACCTTGGTTAAGTATATGGACTAGCCAGACTGAATTGAGTGTATGGACTAGATCTCAGAGGTCAACCAGGTAGGCACTGCTAGACAGGCACTCTTCCAAGTGTTTTACAGGTATCCATTTAATCCTTGTAATAGCCCTAGGATCAGGATATTATCCTCATTTTAGAAGTGAGGAGATGGAAGCATAATAACTTTAAGTAAATTGCCTAAGATCACACAACTAGTAAGTGTCAGAACTAGGGTTTTTACCCAGACAATTCAACTCCCTCTCTGCCTCTAGAAAGCCTTGTGAATTATAGATTTTTTTTTTTTTTTGCTTATCTTATCTAAGGAAAGCTAAGGACTGTAAGTAATCTCCTACATCCTCAGACATGTTCCCCTGGAGACTTGAAGCCTGTCTGGGAGTGAGTGAAAGGGTAGAAAAAGAAAATCTCTGATCTCTTTGCCTTCAGCATGATCCCCTCCCTGCTGGTATTTTCTTGAGCTATAGAAAGCAGGATTTATTCTCTTAGGGGGTCTTATGACTCTTATTTTATCAGAAAACAGGGATTTTAATATGGGGAATAATCACAGATGAAATACACACCACCCCAAATTGCAAATCAGCCCTTGGAGGACTTGGGCAAGTTTCTCCAAGATGAGATTGACATCCAGGCCACAACACATCCTAGGCAGGTGTCTCAGTAGGCAGTGGTGGGTTTTGTAATTGTAGGTCACCTCTGTACTCTTCCAAATGCACTCTGATTGGTAGCAGTCAGGGTTATCTTATGACTTGAGATGTGGTCCTCTGCACAAATGTGCAGGCGATGGAAGAGGCATAACAGAAGGGAGTAACTGGAGGATGGGGATCAGAGGCAGAGAGACTGTTGAAAAAATATGAGCCAGGACCCCTTGGTCTATGAGGCTCTTATCTTCCATCACTCCAAAAGAGAGCATCTCTATGTTTCTAGAAACACTGGTACACTTCACAAATTGGAACCCAAGTTTCTTCCTACCCCATTTGATTTTCTTCTGTGGCCTTAGAGTTCTCAGTCTCTGTGATGCCAGCACCATGACTGTACTTATGTGAATTATGTGACATCATGAAGAATAACCAGCTCACTGCTGGAATGTTTTATGCAACTGCTTGGTTGTTTTGGCATCCTGCTGTGTGTTATAAGTACCATTTAAAACACATTACTTACATCTGAATTTTAAGAGGAAATCTTAAAATCTAAAGTGAAAAATTGTATGTAATCTCTTTGGTCTAAACTGGTAGGCCAGGCAATTAAAATAAAACCTATAATACAATCCTGCTGGTGGAATAATTAATCTCTAAACTTAATTCACCATCGCTTTAACCTTAGCCAGGTGTTTAGGAAATAAGTAGTTAGAAGAGGTGATCAAGACAAAATTTGGCTTTACATGAAAAGCTGAGGTCCCCCCCTCTCTCTTTTTATATGCAAGTCAGAGCATTCAGTTTAATCTTTCAAAGTTGGAACTTCCAGAAGAAAAAAGTATTCATTATTTATTAAGTTATGTTGCTGACATAACAGAGAAACAGTCAATAGCTTTTGGAATGCACAGACCATCACAATTCTTTGGAGTGATGAAGAGAAATATTAACATGTCCTGATTTTGCCAACATGAACCAGACATTGTTTGCCATTTAGTGAACAGTTCAAAAGTAGAGGGGATGATTGATGAACATCTGCTTCAACTTCATGGGAGACTTGAAGGCTTAGTTGGATTAGAATACAGCTAACTTCGTAAGTTCTGAGCTGTTTAAAACTGAAATTTTACCTTTAAACAATGCATTTAAGTAGCAGAGGTTTTAGACAATTGCCCACATGTTTGCTCAATTAACAATTCTGCTAAAATGTTTAAGCTGTGCTATTGTGCTTCATTTGAGGGTGGAATCGCTCATTAAATCACCTATCTTGAACCTAACATTCATAGCAGCTGAAGTTGATTGTTGTTTATTGAGGCCCTATTTATACGTGCAGCTGTTTACCAAGCACATGATATAAATTATTTCTAATCTTCTAAACAGCTCAATTGATGGACTTCCTCATTGGTCCAGGGAAGCTGACACTATGCTTTCAAATGCAAGGGGTATGGGTTTGATACCTGATTGGGGAGCTACTGTGAAAAAAAATAAAAAACAGAAGCAGTTTTGTAACAAATTCAATAAAACTTTTAAAAGATGGTCCACATTAAAAAAAAAGAATCTTAAAAAAACCCAGCCCATTTGGGTCAATATTATTATCTTCATTTTCATTTTACAAATGAAAACAAGTATTCAGAGAACTTAGGATAAAAGAGCTGGTGTGTATTTGAACACCATTGCTTTCTTTATAAAATGGATTCTATTCCTATAGGTTTGCAAACCACATGATAATAAATTCTACTTCATTGAGAGTAACAGCAGGGCTGAGAATCAAGCTTCAGTTAAGTTCAATTAAGTATATGGCATATTTCATCTTAAATAAATAATAGCACTTTTTGACCTTCAAGCATTTAATATGGTTTTCTTGTCCAAGCTAATTCTTTACAAGGATGATCTGGTATCAATAAAAGGATGGAAAGGGTGGAATTTACCCCAGGTCACAAAATTCTCTAACAATGTTTGACAAAAAGGAATTTTCTCTCTCTAAGTTGGATTATCTGCTTATTCTGTATCCCTGGTGCTTACTCCAGGGCTTCCTACATTGTAGATGATTCATAAATATTTGCTGAAAGACGGAATGCACAAATGAGTAAGTACATAAAGGAATGAACACATAAATCAGCACATTACCTACATGTGTGTTTATTATTCTTAAAGGTTTTTTATTTGGTGACATGGATTCACATGCCCTTGGAAATTTGAATCCAGATGGTGAAAACCTGGAATAACAAGTTGCTCTATTATACAGATTCTGTTTCTGTCACTCTAAGAAGTACTGTAAAGTGATTTCAATGTATTATAAATTAAACATGATCTCTTCTTTGCTCTTTGGACAGAAAATGACTAGAAGGTGAAAGTATGTGGACACATACAGTAGTGTTTGTCAAACGTTTGTTGGATTAAATGGAACATTTCACAACAATGGCAGTAGCTACTTGTAATCAAGCCCTCAAGTACCTGTGACAATTGTTCTGATTAGTGTATCTCATTATTAATTAAGGTTTCTTAAAGTAAAATCCAGGACTTCCCTGGTGGCTCAGACAGTAAAGTGTCTGCCTACAATGTGGGAGACCCGGCTTCAAGCCATGGGTTGGGCAGATCCCCTGGAGAAGGAAATGGCGATCCACTCCAGTACTATTGCCTGGAAAATCCCATGGACAGAGGAGCCTGGTACAGTCTATGGGGTTGCAAAGAGTCAGACAGGACTGAGTGACTTCACTTTCACTTTCGAAGTAAAATCCATCAAGTTGAGTTCAGATCAGATCAGATCAGATCAGTCGCTCAGTCGTGTCCGACTCTTTGCGACCCCATGAACTGCAGCATGCCAGGCCTCCCTGTCCATCACCAGCTCCCGGAGGTCACCCAGACTCATACCCATCGAGTCAGTGATGCCATCCAGCCATCTCATCCTCTGTCGTCCCCTTCTCCTCCTGCCCTCAATCCCTCTCAGCATCAGAGTCTTCTCCAATGAGTCAACTCTTCGCATGAGGTGGCCAAAATACTGGAGTTTCAGCTTTAGCATCATTCCTTCTAAAGAAATTCCAGGATTGATCTCCTTCAGAACGGACTGGTTGGATCTTCTTGCAGTCCAAGGGACTCTCAAGAGTCTTCTCCAACACCACAGTTCAAAAGCATCAATTCTTCGGCGCTCAGCCTTCTTCACAGTCCAGCTCTCACATCCGTACATGACCACAGGAAAGACCATAGCCTTGACTAGGCGAACCTTTGTTGGTAAAGTAATGTCTCTGCTTTTGAATATGCTATCAAGTTGAGTTCATGATATCTCATATCTGTAATTATTGGCATCATGCACTTTTTTTTTCATATTAGGTATACCTGTCTCCCAGATTTTGCATCATTTTGTTTTTGTATTGAGTTCTTTAAAGTTCTTCCGTTAAGATGGTATAGAAAACTCTGAAAGAACTTTTGGCCAACCCAATAGATTCTTTCCACTTTCATATTACTTTTACAATTGAGTAGTTGCTGATTTTTATTAGAGATTTGTCCCCAGTCCTCTAGATTTTTCAAGATCACTACAAACATTATTACATTAGTAAAATTATGAGCCGTGGAGAAAAGCTTTTATAAAATTGTTTTAGTGGTTCTGGTGAACTTATGTATTCTTTCTGCAATGACCTCACATATTCTAGCTTCTGAATAAAAGCTGCAAATCAACACTTTTATCTATTTACAAGTCTCCAATAAAATATCATAGAAGTTTTCAATAGTTTAGTCTCCAATGGGAAAATTTCGTAAACACCAGGTGGGAAGGACACAGGTGATGTAAATATCTTCCACATTTTCAAATGTCAGTTGTTCTCAAGAGAGGACGCTTAAGTAAACATCATCTATAGTCTTAGCAGATGTTATCTGTGCATACCACTTTAATTGCAGCTTTCTAATATCTGTACTGTTAATAACAGTTCAGAGAAGATTGGAAGTGCTTTTGATTTGAATCAATGGTCATTTGAAAAATTGCTGTGCTAAATGATGTATGTTTATCTTTGGATCATCTCCCTTAAACAGATGGTATCTGTGGAATTGTTGTGACACTTCATTGTTTCTGGTGGTTGATGACTCATTGTAGGGAAATCCCAGTGTACACAATACGTGAAAATAAGACTGTTTGGCATTCTTTGCTACAGCTAATTGTCAAACAGTATTTCAACAGATGTGACAATTTTACCAAGATGCTGTCAAAATAAGAGCAACCCACTGACAAATCCAATCTGCCTCATATTCAGCACTATGGTATCATTCGGGTTTGTTTCCAGTATCAGGAGACTTTGTATTAATGTCATCTCTGATAACTTGATCATTTCAGATGGCACATTGTCAATTTTTTCGTCCTTCTGGATGGCTCACTTTGCAGTCACATGTAACACTTGCAGGTTTTTTTCCTTTCAACCTCCCCCCAACCCACGTAATTACCAAAGGAACAGTGTTTGTAACTGACCTTTTTAGACCTGTTTGGAAATAAAATGAGATCATTCCCCCAGGGACCTTTGGAGGTCATGGGGAAAGATGATCCATTACAGAGGAACTCACTGTGTCTTCAGGAATTTCAAGTTTAGCTGTGAATCTGTTAGACTGATATAATTGTGCATAGTTAAAAAGGTAACTCCCATAACATTCAGAGTCGCTGTATCCTTGACCAGCATGGAAGGGTTATGCTATGCTATTCTATGCTAAGTCACTTCGGTCGTCATGGAAGGGCTAGCCCTGAGAAAATGAGGTCAGCACACAGGGGTATCATGCATCATTTTGTGTGTCAAAAAACACGCATACAAGTAGTCTATTATTATCATCAATGACAACTGGACAAGCACTGATGTTAAAATACTGAGTTCTCACTACTGTGAGCTGACATGGCAGAATACTCAGACCCACTCTAAACAGCCCAGTGCAAAGCCTTTTATGATGTGTCATCCTCTCCAAGGGCTAATCAGAAACAGAGATGAAAGAAAGGAAGTGACACCAATTGTGCAAAGTAAATCCTATTTTAAAGGCAGTAATGAGGCTCAGGTGTTATTTTGTTTTCACAGCAGTGAAACGACGACTGTTGGGAATGGTAAAATACCTTAGCTATATTTTCTCTGAATAACGTATTTTTATTTCTGATCAGTCTCCCAGAAATACCCATGAGACAAAGATGTAACTACTAAACTAAAAGGAAAACAGTGACAATTCTCTTGTTTCCTCTATTTCTGAAGCAGTGTTATACTCATGATGTTAGAAATAAAAAAAAAAATAGCCTAAAGTTTTCTGCTCTGTTTAGGCTCAAGTAGTTCTCACTCATTTTCATGGGCTTCTACATTGGAATAGAATATATTACAATGTGATATAGTTCAGAAAATACCTCACACTCAAAACCCTTATCAAAAGAAAGGAGTAGTACCGTTTCTATTATATGGGGGAAAAAAAGAAAAATAAAAAGAGAGAAACCACTTAAGATATGCATTTATGTGCTTTATAATTAGGTCTTCCCTGGTGTCTCAGGCAGTAAAGTATCTGCCTAAAGTGCGGGAGACCTGGGTTCAATCCCTTGCTTTGGAAGATCCCTTGGAGAGGGGAATGGCTACCCACTCCAGTATTCTTGCCTGGAGAATTCCATGGAGAGGAGCTTACTGTACAGAGGTACTATATCAGAGTTTTGATTATGAATATATGGGAGGAATTAGTAAGAGAGATCTCACAGCAAAAGAGACACTGATGTATAGAACAGTCTTTTGGACTCTGGGAGAGGGAGAGGGTGGGATGATTTGGGAGAATGGCATTGAAACATGTATAATATCATATATGAAACGAGTTGCCAGTCCAGGTTCAATGCACGATACTGGATGCTTGGGGCTGGTGCACTGGGACGACCCAGAGGGATAGTATGGGGAGGAAGGAGGGAGGAGGGTTCAGGATGGGGAACACATGTATACCTGTGGCGGACTCATGTTGATATATGGCAAAACCAATACAATATTGTAAAGTTAAAAAATAAAAAATAAAAGACTTTCCTGGTGGCTCAGACGGTAAAGAATCCGCCTGCCATGTGGGAGACCCGGGTTCGATCCTTGGGTTGAGAAGATCCCATAGAGAAGGGAAAGGCTATTCTCATATATTCTCCAGTATTCTGGCCTGGAGAATT
Source organism: Tragelaphus eurycerus (assembly GCA_935064755.1). Lineage (NCBI taxonomy): Eukaryota > Metazoa > Chordata > Mammalia > Artiodactyla > Bovidae > Tragelaphus > Tragelaphus eurycerus. The sequence goes on along the minus strand of CAKXYN010000135.1, from coordinate 1,768,375 downwards.
CCATGGACAAAGGAGCCTAGCAAGCTACAGTCAGTCCATGGGGTCGAAGAGTCACACACGATTGAGCGACTCACTCACACACACACACACACTAAAAGCTGTACTGTATTTACCACCACTACATACACTTCTATATTGGACATGGCTTGTGTTCTGTACTAATATGTTCATGTTTGCTTAAGAAGACTGAAAATGCTGTGTATCTCCTTAAATTTCCCATGCTTGAGCACACAGTAAAAGTTTATTAAATATGTGTGATTCCTGATGCAACAAGGAATCTTGATGCAACTGCTCTCTTCCACCTACCCACAAGTGATGGACTATGAAAGATCTTTCTGGTGTTCTATCTACATAGTGCCTATCACTGCATAGAGCTAAGAAGATTTCTATCTTGAGTATAATCAAGTAACACAGAGAAATATTTAAGGAAAGAATTAGAGGAATCATTTACAGCATTAAATCAATTTAATTTCAGATAAATAATGAACATTATAAAGTGCATTCTAAATGCCTTACTCTCTACCAATCAGGATTCATTGTAAGCGCCCAGAACTTAGATACGAGTCCTTCTAACACTAGACACACTTCAACAGCTGTTGAAGTGCAACTGTAACTCTTCAACAACTGTTGACAAAGTGACAGAATTAGTTTTTGAATCTAATAAGTAATCCTCTGGGTAATGACTGAGTAAAATTAACTGTTATTTCTTAAGTTCATTCTAGAAATACTTGTGAATGTATGGTAAAAATTAAGTACTAGAGGTGCTTATTTTAAGGTAAAAATTTGTAAGTGAACTTGTTATTTTAAGTCCTTTGAACTCAGATCTTTCAAAAGAACTTAAGTATAAGCCTGAGGTTTGAGCCTGTGCACTTAGCAAAAGGGCCATTAAAATAGAGGATGTGAAAGAAAACCTATTTTCTATGTGTGAGACAGAGTGAGCTTTGGAAGTGTAGAGCAAAAAAAGAGAAAATGCTGAGAAATGTAAGAGCTTAATACATTTGTTTTTATTTTAAAGAAAATTAAATGTGAAGATCAAAGTTCTCTTAAATCTTTTAAATTTCTATAGCCTATCCGAAGGCAATTCTACAATTCTATATAGTTATAATTTAATTAATTCTGTGACAAGCAACTGGCTAACAAAACTAGTTTAAAAACAGTTTTTAATATTTACAAGGAAACTTACTTGCATTTTACTAGCTTTTTCTTTAACTGGGTGTGTTTTTTAATGTACAACAATTTTCAGAAAGTACTGTCTTACTTGTAGCAAAACCTTTTCTGAAAAGCTTGTGGTTAGTTATGAACAGTCTGAAGTCAAAGACTTAGAGGAAAGGCATGTTTAATCCAATTAAAATGATTATACATTTAAACAAAATTTCAAATCAGAAATCTTTTTAGATTTTCTCAGACTGGCTTTAAAATACATAGACGTGACCTCATCATATCCTATTCTAATGAATAGGGATTATAGACATTTCATAAAAATTCATTTAATATAAAATATATAGATATAAATACATATATTTATATTATATACATTTATAGACATGAAAAATTACAGTTTAGTGTGTGCTGTACTTTCATGAATTATTATTTAACTATTTGGAATGATCTAGTAACTAGAAGGCTTGGGAAATTATTGATGCTTAAAATTGATATTTGATTTAATTTCCCCTGTTCCTCAGTATTTCTGGATCCTACAAAGATCTGGGCATCTTTTGTAAACCTCTCATTAGACAAAGTTTGTTCCTTTGTGCTGTTCTTGATGCTAGATATTCAGAAGATCCTCAGAAGCATAAAAAATAACCTGGTGCCAACTGAAGTGTTTAGTTCCTCAGTTGTGTCCAACTTTGTGTGACACCATGGACTGTAGCCAGAGAAGGCAATGGCACCCCACTCCAGTACTCTTGCCTGGAAATTCCCATGGATGGAGGAGCCTGGTGGGCTGCCATCCATGGGGTCCCTAAGAGTCGGACGCGACTGAGTGACTCCACTTTCACTTTTCACTTTCATGCATTGGAAAAGGAAATGGCAACCCCAACCCACTCCAGTATTCTTGCCTGGAGAATCCCAGGGACAGGGGAGCCTGGTGGGCTGCCGTCTATGGGGTCGCACATAGTTGGACACGACTGAAGCGACTTAGCAGCAGCAGCATGAACTGTAGCTTGTCAGGCTCCTCTGTCCATGGAATTCTCCAGGCAAGGATACTGGAGTGGGTAGCCATTCCCTTCTCCTGGGGATCTTCCTGACCCAGGGATCGAACCTGGGTCTCCTGCACTGCAGGTGGATTCTTTACTATCTGAGTCACCAGTGAAGTCCAAGGAGGTCTAAACTGAGACATAAAAGGCATTTATTTCCTGGATCATATCCCTGAGCTGCAAACCCAGCCTCCTCACCTCTGCACCTCCTGTTCTCTCCTTACTTGTTTTGTTTAACTTATCCCTGTACCTTCCTGTTACTTTTCTCTGTTTTGCCACTGAAAATCCTCTAGATGTTAGAGTGAACATATTAATGCCTTTAAGCAATTAACAAACAAAGGACAGTCACATTCAGGATTTAATTTCTCACCAAGTTTGATTATTATCTCCATTCTCCAGGGGAAGAAAAGGAGAGAAAAGTTAAGGGACTTACCTAAGATCTATATGGTGAGCTGAACTGCACTTGGAAGATATTTTGGGAAAAAAACAAAAGTGGAAATCTTAAGGGGCCTCTTTTTATGTTTTGATTTTTAATTAAAAAAAAAAATTACCCTGTGTAAAACAGATAGCTAGTGGGAACCTGCTATAAAGCACATGAAGCTCAGCTCTGTGCTCCGTGGTGACCTAGATGAGTGGGATGGGGGTGGATGGGTGGAAGGGAGGTCCAAAAGGGAGGGGGTGGATGTATACATATAGCTGATTTATTTCATTGTACAGTGGAAACTAGCCCAGCATTGTAAAGCAACTATATGCCAATAAAAATCTTTATTGCGATATAATTGACATATACTATTGTGTAAATTTGTGTACAATGTGTTGCTTTGACTCATTTATATACTGCAATAAGATTACAATCATAGTGTTAACATTTCCATCATGATCTGTAATTACCACTTTTGTGTGTGTGTGTGTGTGTGTGTGTGTGTGTGTGATAAGAACATTTAAGATCTAGTTTCTTAGCAACTTTAAAATAGAAATACAGCATGGGCTATTATTTAGTCATGAGAAAGAAGAAAATCCCACCATTGACTACAATAGGAATGGACCTTGAAGGCATTATGCTAAGTGAGATGTCAGGCAGAGAAAAACAAATGCTATATAATATCACTTATATGTGGAATTGAAAGGTCCTATTTATATTCATTCTCTTCTTGGTCATTCTCCTGCAGTTTTTGTAGTTGTCCAGTCATTAAGTTGTGTCGAACTCTTTGCGACCCCATGGACTGCAGCACACCAGGCTTCCCTGCCCTTCACTAATTCCCAGAGTTTGCTCAAACTCATGTCCAATGAGTTGCTGATGCTGTCTAACTATCTCATCCTCTGCTGCCCCTTTCCCTTTTGCCTACAGAGTATGTACCTAAACTAGGTCTCCAAGAATGAAACCAACTAATGATTCTTCTCGAGGGCTCTTTTGTAGTCTACATACCCCTGATCCAGGTGCCATGCAGAAAAGTCCTAGCACAGTATCTCAGCTCTGCTTAAGAAATAAGTATGCACAGACACAGCCAAACCTGAGAAGTGAAAATTGAAAAATGAGCTTTTATCATTGGAAGGTTTTTTTTTTCCTCAAAAAAAAAGCATAATATGGGGAGCAATAATCAAGAGTTTATCAAATGTGAGAATTGTTTATCCTGCTGTTTTTGAGATGGCCAGCCTCCTCTGGAATGTAGTTATGCTGACTGCAGGCTGACACTTCCTCTTTGTCAGGATATTCTTCCAGCTCTGCTGGGACAGCCTTCCATACCCACTGCTGCTACAGCTGGAAATCTAAAATGAAGTGAGTAATGAGGCACCCAGCAATATGATACTGTGTTCTATCAAGGAACCTCCAGTCACTCACGCTTCACACCTCATTAATTAGGTGCTAATTGCAAGAGCTACTTGAAAGTAGTTTCTGCCTTGCTCTGTGCCCTAACAACCTGATCTTCGTAAGAAACTCCCATCAACATCAAAGCCTCAGAGAAATAGGTCTAATATTTGCAATGTTGAGGTTACAGATTTTAGCCTCAAAGGAAAGATGTGCAAAAGCTTGAGTTTTCCTAGCTGGGCTAATGTCCTCATTATGCATTCAACCTGCTTTCAAAAGGACAAAATACAACATATCTTTCCTACCAGGACTTGTATTTTGATAGCTGCCTATTAATCAGTTTTTCAGAGTAATAATCATGTAATTTCAAAAAATAAAAAAGGGATGTTACTCAAAAGCTAATTAGATTTCTCCTAAGACAAGTATTTTTTAAATGTTTTGGCAATTACAGTAATACAGTATTCTACACTTGGGGTCAGTTTCATGAGGATATTTGACTTTAATACATCAACTGTTTCTGCTGATTTAGTTTAAACAAATCAGTTGACTTCCTTAAAGCTGAAGCACTAACTTTTTGACTTTACATGTCTCAGATACAGCTGAACATATTTATAAAATTTTCTAAAAGAAAATTAGAATAAGTAATTCACCTGTGAATAAGTTATTGACAAAAATACTAGAGAATAAGAGATTTGAGAAACTAAAGTATGAGATGTAAACTTCATAAATTTCTTTTACTGAGCTAAAATAGTTTATTTTCTATGGAAAACCATAGTCTAAACTCAAATTACCAAAAAAATTTTGAGATATAACTTGTTTGGAATATAGGGCTTAACAATAAATCATCTCTTGTTACATTATGTACCAAATTATTGCATGCCACTAAAAGAGTTCATAACTCATATTTAAAATTCTGTGCTTGGAGCAAAAGGTAGATCTTCTATACTCATGATAAAAATCCATTGAAAACACATTTATTGACCAAAAATCAGTATAACCCTCCTGATTTGTCTTTTCCTTTAAGGAGAGTATAATTTAGGATAGATGATGGTTACAACCTGGAAAAAAAAAAAAGAAGACATTCAGCTTAGAGTGGCTTCTGTCTTTTCCTAGGAGAGCTTCTGGTGACTCAGTTGGTAAAGAACCTGACTGCAATGCAGGAGACCCAGATTTGATCCCTGGGTCGGGAATATCCTTTGGAGAAGGAAATGGCAATCCACTCCAGTATTCTTTCCTGGAGAATCCTATGGACACAGGACAGAGGGAGCCTGGAAGTAGTTCATGAGGTCCCAAGAGTCTAACAGGACCTAGTGACTAAATCACATAGGAAAGCTTAGACATAAACCTTTGGGGACTTTGGTGACAGGCTTATGAAAAAGAAAAGCTGGGAGCAAGAGGGCCAGAGTGAGAAGAACCCATTATACTATGGAGATTCTCCCTCCACTCACCTTGGGGAGTGATCACCAGCCCCAGTGACTGTGTCCAAGGTTCTTCATCTTTGATTTTGATAGATAAGACGACACCATGATACAGTAACCCTCACATTGGACAAGAGGAATATCCAGCATCAGGGCAGTGACAGGACTGGGGAGCCCAGACTGCTTGGATGGCTCTGGTGAAGAGGACAGACCCCTCTCATGAGGCAGAGAAGGCTGATAAAATCAGACAAGGTGTTTGGGCTCCAGCCAAGCCTGCAGAACTGGTGTCCCAGCCTACAGTGAAGGCACAGAGGCCAGGTTCAGTCATACTAATTAGGCAGATGAAGCCTGGCAGGCAGTAAAATGGTAAACCTTCCCCAAGCACACGCTTCCCTCTGAATTGGCAAGATTTATTGCTGCTCACTGTCTAATGACTGAGGGGCTTGCTAGAACTGGTTTACTGGCTTAGGGCAGAGCTGGTGGATCGAAGATCTTCAGTGACATCCACTGAGCAAGCCTAAAAAGAAGACTGGGGATTGATAACCTCTGCGTATATGGATTTTTAATTTGGGATTATTTAGTTTCATCCCAAGGAGACTGTGAAACTCCCTAGAGAGCTTTTTAAATAGAAAGGATATACTGTCAGAAATTCGGGAGAGGAAATCAATCATTTCTGAAGATGTTTTGCGTCCTAATGTGCTTTCAAGTTTTCCACATATGGCATTTTCCATCACTTTATTTTGAAATGTACAAACTTTCATGAGGTAATGTCTCTAAGGCATAATCCCAGGGTAGAGACTTCCTGTTCTTTCACCTTCTTTTTGAAGATATTGAAGACACCTGCTAAAAATAATACATAGAAATAAATTTTTAAAAGGCTGTGTCCTACAATTACATGACCACCTACTTTTGCCTTCCAAATTAGAGAATGCTATTGGAAAACTTCTGAAGAGCCAGGAAAAAAAAATAGGATAATGGGTCCCTTACCTCAGTGAGATGCAAATTCCAGATGCTTGGCTGGATTCATTCACCAGCAAAATGGCCCTTCCACAGAAGCCTTGCACATTTTTATCTCAGCAAAATGACAGATTTCTGTAGGTCATAGAACACTGTGTCTCTTTCTCTCTCTCACAGTCACAACTCATTAGAGTTAAATCCACAAATGTCAGGATTCTACTGCACTAATTCCATTAAGATATTTGTTCTGCAAATAAGATAAACTTTTTATGAGGGACAGCAGGATTAGAATTTTAGCTGGAATAACCACGTGCCTCTTGACGTAGTTAACTGAGCCCCAGAGAATAGCATAGTTTCCATTTACCTATGATTTTCTATAAAAATGAGAATGTACTTTTATTCTGATTTGTTCTGTGGTGAAATGGCAAAGCATAGCCATTGCAGCATAAAATGCTTAAAACTAATACATATATTTCTAAGTTTTATGAAAATGGTAATGTCTCTAAAGATTTGAGTGCCTTTCTCATTAATACTCACCTTATTTCAGTTATTTTAAGTCAGTTTCTTCGCAAGAGACATATAGCTTCAACTTCAGAGAGAACTGTCCCATCCAGAGTTATGTATGTATATTACTGAAAAGGAGGTTGTAGGGTTTTTATCTGGTTCTAGAAGGGATGCATAACCCCAAAAGAAGAAAATGAAGCCCACAGTCCTCTCTGCCTTTCCTTTCAGGCATGATTAGGGCAGTTCTTCGAACTCCCTTGTAATCCTTTTATTTTTTTTAATTTAATTTTATTTTTTTATTAAATTTTATTTTGCTTAACTTTACAATATTGTATTGCTTTTGCCATACATCAAAATAAATTTTATTTAACTTTACAATATTGTATTGGTTTTGCCATATCCTTTTGTATGTCTGGGTCAGATACACCACTTGGCTTCAGAGCATCCTAACTTCAGAGTAGTTTTCCTTTCATTGCCTGAACATCATCTTCTCCTTTAGCTCCTTGGCAGCTCCTGGTTTCCCAAGAGAAGTTTGACTTTCCCAAGTGTCTCCCTTTGACAGCCCCTCCCACACCACAATTTCTCAGTTTTCACACAGACAGAAGTCAGACAGCAGCACAATGCCTTGAGAATTTGTGAATCCCTAGATGTTTGTTTCATTAACATTTAGCCTCAGGTCTTTCTTTCTGTGATTAAAAAGTAATACCCATTTATTACCTGCCACGAAGAACCTCAATAGAGAGAAAAGGTCAAAATAGTATAAGCAGAAATATGACTTTTGGAAAATACTTTCTTTCATACAGCTATAATATTATGTACACTTAGAATAATGAGTTTATTGTATAGTTACACATATTGAAGCTAAAAAGGTAGATTATACTTTATGTCTCAAAACTTAATAACTATTTTAAACAGATTAAAAACTGGCTGGGCGGCAGTGCAAATGGGGTGTATACTTGGTATGAAGTTGGACTGGTTTTAGTGGAAAAGATAGTCACCCTCCTGCAGCTAATAAAACGTTCCATGTTTGATTCTTGAGTGCGAGTACATCTTGATTTGGTGATATATACCATTCTTTTCAAAGGAGGTCTACATCTGAATAGGAGGCATACAAAGTTTTCTCTTTAATCCATTTACTTACATTTTTGCGATATCCTATTCTGAATAAGAATTGATTTATTATTGGCCATTTGCTATATTCTAAGCAATTTTGAAGAACGTTGAGTGCTGAAGAATTGATACTTTTGAACTGTGGTGTTGGAGAAGACTTGAGAGTCCCTTGGACTGCAAGGAGATCCAACCAGTCCATCCTAATGGTGATCAGTCCTGGATGTTCTTTGAAAGGACTGATGCTGAAGCTGAAACTCCAGTACTTTGGCTACCTCATGCAGAGTTAACTTATTGGAAAAGACCCTGATGCTGGGAGGGATTGGGGGCAGGAGGAGAAGGGGATGACAGAGGATGAGATGGCTGGATGGGATCACCGACTCGATGGACTTGAGTTTGGATAAACTCCGGGAGTTGGTGATGGACAGGGAGGCCTGGCGTGCTGCAATTCATGGGGTCACAAAGAGTCGGACACAACTGAGTGACTGAACTGAACTGAACTGAAGCAATTTTCATGCATTTTTCTCATTTTGTATCTATTAAGATCCTGTGATGTGGGTACTGCTTTTATCCTCATTTACAGATCAAGGAACTAAGGCTCAGAGAGGTTAAATAAGTTATCCCAGGTTGTAAGGCCAGGAAATGGCAGAGTCTGGTAAGCCCAGCTCACTCTAACTTGGAAACCTATACTCTGAACATTGTTACTAGTGGTTCTCAAGGTCTGGTCCCCAGCACAGCAGCATCAGCATTACCTGGGAATTGGTTAGAAATGCAAGTCCTCAAGCTCCATCCTGAACCTATTGGATCAGAAATGCTGGGGGGTGAAGCCCAGCAATCTGCACAGCCTCCCAGATGGTTGTTAGTGTTGAGTTGCTAAGTCATGTCCAACTCTTTTTTGACCCTGTGTAGGTTCTTAAAAAACTGAGGATCAAGCTTTGCAATAGACTGCAACCACTTCTTCAAAAGAGCTGATGCTATACATTTTCTTAAATCCATTTTTTAAAAATCATGTTAGAGTCTTGCCAAAATATTGCATTAGTGTTTTATTGCTTATGTGTTCACAATTTTTCTTTGGGGATTTCTTGAGTGTTTTATGCATTAGTTCATAATTGAAGCTTAAGACTAAAGCACCAGGGTTTTCAGTAAGAATGAAGGCTGGGCCATGGTGATTGAGCACAGGTGGCACCTCCAAACTATCCTTACGTTATTCATGAACGATAAGCTGGGTTAGGATTCAGCTGAACAGATGACTCCTCCCCCGCAAAAAAAAACTGCTGTTACACAAATCAGTCTTACTGACTGTGAAGAAGAAAATGAAAATTAGTTTAAAAACAGATCCAGTATGTAGACATATTTTTCAAATTAAGCAGATTCTTTATTGGACATTACAACAAGCCCACAATCTTAGTTCTGTTGACCCTATTCAGTTTTTATACCCCAAAGTCTCTTATCTTAGCCCTGGTTTATAGGGTTTGGTTTGGTTTGATTTTGATTTCTTTCCCTTTACTCTGATGCAGCTACTGATGAAGGAAAAGCCCTTATATTTAGAATGTCATTTACATATTTCTGAAGTCTAAGGCATTTTAATGGCAAATGTATTAGATTTTTAAGAACTTAGATGTGATTGGGTATAATTTAATATAGATATGGCCAGCCTTGGTGTCCCTGGGTAGCTGAAATTCAATTTTTTTTTTAATTAGTATTTGAAAGGGAAGACCTCCTCTAGCCATTGTAATCGTATTTTCACTGTATTTTTATTCCTTTCCAGATCTGACTGTCTTAAAATTTAATTACTGTTAGCAAGACCTTTATGGGAAGAATAGAAATATTCTCGTAATAGTGTTAGCATATTAAATGTAATTTTCAGGTAGCCCTCCTAGGATTCCAGAACTCTTCAATAGAGCCAATTTAGCTGCCTTTTTTTCTGTCCTGGCAGTCCACATGCATTCAACTCACAAATGTATCCTTTCCCTGACTCCTCTGATGCTATTAGAACTTCGTTGTCCTAGTATATTAGAGTGTTCATTCATTTGTAATAAGACGGTCAAAACTGATATGAATTTTAATGCTGTTCCTATGAATATTATTAAACATGCCGATTATAGTCTTTCTACACCTTATTGCAGACTTGGGTCGGTTTGTTGTTCTGTTGTTTGTTTCTTTTTAACCATGCTAATTGTTTAGAATTCAAAATAGAAGGGTTTTGAAAAAGAAAAATCACAGATTGTCATATAAGAACATGAAAAAAAAGGGGGACATTTTTGCACAAAAACCAAGGAACTAATGATCAAAGATTAAAATGGGTATTTAAAAAATGTAACCCTAGTCAAGGCTATGGTTTTTCCAGTGGTCATGTATGGATGTGAGAGTTGGACTGTAAAGAAAACTGAGTGCCGAAGAATTGATGCTTTTGAAATGTGGTGTTGGAGAAGACTCTTGAGAGTCCCTTGGACTGCAAGGAGATCCAACCAGTCCATCCTAAAGGAGATCAGTCCTGGGATTTCTTTGGAAGGACTGATGCTGAAGCTGAAACTCCAATACTTTGGCCACCTCATGTGAAGAGTTGACTCATTGGAAAAGACTCTGATGCTGGGAGGGATTGGGGACAGGAGGAGAAGGGGACGACAGAGGATGAGATGGATAGATGGCATCACCAACTTGATGGACATGAGTTTGAGTGAACTCTGGGAGTTGGTGATGAACAGGAAGGCCTGGCGTGCAGCGATTCATAGGGTTGCAAAGAGTCAGACACGACTGAGCGACTGAACTGAACTGAACTGTACCAAGTATTAAAAAAAAAAGAAAAAAAAAAGGATCTTTAACTCACCTGGTGGTCCAGTGGGTTCGGTTCCTGATGGGGGAATCCCACATGCAGCAAGTAAAATCTGGTGCAGCCAAATAAATCAACAGAAAGGTGACCTTAGAAAAAAAGGATGAATTAAGGGATATCAGACCTGGAAATCTGAAGACATGTGAGGGCCAGCTTGTTTGGACCAATGAAAGCTCAGGGCAGTCTCCCTCCAGCCTCTCCCTCCAGCCCCTTGGGTATCTCACTTCTGCTGAGCGCGGCTGAATGGTCACTGGGCTCAGGTGCTCTCAGGCAACTCCTGGCACATCTAATAGGACAAGGACAGTCACTTGCAGTCTTTTACTCACCCCAAGAGGTGATCTGCCAGCCTGTCAGCTCCCAATTAATTGGCATTAGCATATTCATATTTCTGTGTTTGGTTTTAATTAAGATGTTTCTTCCCTAAATCAGAAACAACATAAGAATGTGAATAAGATGTCTCTCACATTTTGATTGTCTATAATAGTATATCTTCTTTTTTCTTGTAATACATAGAGTGGTCTGTTGAATTAAAATAAATGAGGACTCCTAGCTTCTGGTGGGTGAAGCGACACCCAGAGCAGATAGCAGAGCTCTGTGTATGGGGGTTGTGTGTAGGGTTCCAATAGTTTGGGTTATTCAGTTTTCAGCTGCCTCTTAAAAAGTGAGTCAGAGAAAATTTGATGTCTGCTTTTCAGGACTAGACCACATTTTCATTCCATTATTTTTATAATAATACGTGATAGTAAATAATTCTAAAGAGCCCAAGTTCATTGCTGCATTTTGCTTTCTGTCAGAGAAAAAGACAGAGAGACTACTATCTGGGCTTCATTGTAGGATCAGTTAATGAATTTTCAATTCCCACTGCATTTATGCTTTATTATTTAAATTTATAGAAGCTTGTGCTGCCATTCCCAAGTGATGTGTGTTTTTTTTTGCAGTTTGCCAAGATGAGAAATACCCATCCCATCTCAATCTATCCATCATCTATCTGCCTATCTATCTGTATATCTTCATGTGTGCTTATTTCACTTATATATTTGTGATGTTTCTTTTGATTTGTAGCAAAACTAGTTGGAGAGAACTTAAACCTGTTGTTAGCACACTTGTTGTGACTTTAAGGATATAAAACACTATATCTTGATGCTAATGGTTTATGACACACAATAGAAAAGGAACCCAGTGCAAAAATATCAACCTTCTTCCTGCTTTCTGCTTCAGCCTGCCTCTCTCAGCACTGTTGCCTGCCCTGTTCCCTCTCCAAGACTGCCAGCAGGAGCATCTATGACCTGCAGAGTCAGTCCCCTGGGAATGCAGTGGAGTGAATGAAACAGTCCAGAGCCAGTTCAAAGAAGCCTTACAAAATATGAACCCTTAATGGTTTGTTTTCTCCCTGACCATTTAGTGAACTAGAAGAAAGGCAAAGAATGGACAGCTTTGGCATTTGCCCAGAGTATTTTATGTTAACGAATAAATAGCAACAGAGTTCCTAATCAGATGACCTTAGCATTGAGAGTCTCTCCTGGGTTATCCTGGTAGGCTCAATGTTTAATCACAAGGGTCCTTGAGAGTGGAAGAGGGAGGCGGAAGAAGAGGCCAGAAGATTCTGTGTGAGGAAGAATTCACCAGTTATTCTTGGCTCCCAACATGCAGGAATGGGCCAAGAACCCAGGACTGCAGGCAGCCTCTAAAGCTGAAAAAAGTAGTGAAACAGATTCCTCACTAAACCCTTCAGAAAAGAATAAAGGCCTTCTGACACCTTGATCTTAACCCAGTAAGACCCCTGCTGGACTTCTGATCTCCAAAACTGTTAGATGATAAATCTGTGTTGTTTAATGACATTAAAAAAATAAATAGCCAAGGTTTTGTATATCCACAAAGAACATCAGAACTTACCTACTTTAAATAAGGAAAGGACATATTGAATGAATTTATTTTTTATTTTAAGCAGAATTTTAGGAATAATAGGAATTTATTTTAATTCCTAATACAGAATTTTTAAAAATGGTCTACAAATATAACTGAAATAGGAATTTATATGAACTCCATACATATTAATATGTGGATATATATATTTGTATACACATGTGATACTCCATTTCTTCTTTTCTACTTAGTCCAATCTCTACTCTCTCTTGAAGGTCAATTTACATCTTACCCTTCAATGTGTGCTTTTTTGCTTCTTCTGGTCTACAAAGTAAACTTCCTGTACTCAGCTGACTTTTTTCTTATAGCCTCAAATACTTCATAATGTAGCCAAAGAAGAAACTTCTTGTCTAGATCATTTATTTAAAGCATAGCTAAAATCACCCTGCATTTTTATTTTCTAAATACTGCTGACTCCCTAACCATATTATAAATACTGTAACAACATGCACCAATAATTCTTTTCTTAACTTTGAATGAGAATGTTCAGTATAGTGCCCTAAAAGCAGTTATAGTTGATAATGACATAATGGTAGTGAGAACTTGGAAAGACTTTTTCTGTGAGCTTTAAAATAGCTCTAATATGTTGATAAAGACAAAATAATGGTGTTAGTAGGAAATGCCCAAAATGTACCTGTATTGAAACTACAGAAAAATGTTTGGTAGTCCTAGGGCCTTGGAGAGGGCAGTGGCACCCCACTCCAGTACTCTTGCCTGGAAAATCCCATGGAGGAGCCTGGTAGGCTACAGTCCATGGAGTTGCTAGGAGTCAGACATGACTGAGCGACTTCACTTTCACTTTTCACTTTCATGCATTGGAGAAGGAAATGGCAACCCACTCCAGTGTTCTTGCCTGGAGAATCCCAGGGACGCAGGAGCCTGCTGGGCTGCCGTCTATGGGGTCGCACAGAGTCAGACATAACTGAAGTGACTTAGCAGCAGCAGCAGCAGCAGCAGGGCAGTCTTAGCCAAGAGAGCTTTATCAAATCAGATCAGTCACTCAGTCGTGTCCGACTCTTTGCGACCCCATGAACTGCAGCACGCCGGCCTCCCTATCCATCACCAGCTCTCGGAGGTCACTCACTCTCACATTCATCGAGTCAGTGATGCCATCCCCTCTCATCCTCTGTCGTCCCCTTCTCCTCCTTCCTCAATCCTCCCAGCATCATCTTCTCCAATGAGTCAACTCTTCCTGGTGGCCAAAATACTGAGTTTCGCTTAGCATCTTCCTTCCAAAAATTCCAGGGCTGATCTCCTCGTGGACCGGTTGGATCTCCTTGCAGTCAAGGGACTCTCAGTCTTCTCCAACACACATTCAAAGCATCATTCTTCACCTCACCTTCTTCACAGTCCACTCTCACATCCATACATACCAAGGAAAGACCATAGCCTTGACAGGCGAACCTTTGTTGGCAAAGTGATGTCTCTGCTTTTATATGCTCTCTAGGTTAGTCATAACTTTCCTTCCAAGGAGCAAGCATCTTTATTCTGGCTGCGTCACCATCCACAGTGATTTTGGGCCCAGAAAAATAAAGTCTGACACTGTTTCCACTGTTTCTCCATCTATTTCCCATGTAGTGATGGGACCAGATGCCATGATCTTCGTTTCTGATGTTGGCTTTGCAACCTTTTCACTCTCCACTTTCACTTTCATCAGAGGCTTTTTAGTTCCTCTTCCTTTCCTGGGTGGTATCATCTGCATATCTGAGGTTATTGATATTTCTCCCGCTCTTGTTCCACTTGTGTTTCTTCCAGTCCAGCATTTCTCATGATGTACTCTGCATATAAGTGAAATAAACGTGGTGACAATATACAGCCTTGACGTACTCCCTTTCCTATTTGGAACCAGTCTGTTGTTCCATGACCAGTTCTAACTGTTGCTTCCTGACCTGCATACAGATTTCTCAAGAGAGCTTTATAGGATTATAGAATGTTCTCTGTCTGTATTCACCAATACAGTAGCTACTAGCCACGTGGCTATCAATCAAGTGTGACCAGTGTCACTGAAGAACCAAATTCTATTGTTGTTAACAGAAGTTTAAAGTAAATGGCCACCTGTGGCTCGTGGCTACCATACTGGATAGCATGAAGACACTTTTAGGTTGGTAGATCGTTCTCCTAGGTCTAAGGGCTAGGGTAGTAAAGGGATAGGGTCATTTTCATCTTGCCTAATGGTTTTGTTCCTGAAGCAATTAATTCATAACAGTAGGACAGTGGTACCCAAAGAGTATTCTGTAATTCAGACCTGTCAATGAATGCTATTTACTAGTCCATGACAAATTCAGTACAGAAATTGAGAGTAAGCATTTAGAAATTACTATAGCCACTTGGCATTGAGGTAACATCCAGCTGTGGAGTGAATGGACTCGTCTCATTGAACGGGGTATAAACTACTCCGGGTGTTTTCAAAGGCTGCACAGCCTGTGTGCCATCTGGCACCGGCACGGCCAGGTGCAGGAGGACCACATATTATACTGGCCTGTGAAGGAGTCGGAATTTTTACAAAGCTATCCTGTCACAGAACAGCTACAAATAGTTTTGAGAAGCCCCAGTGTAGCAGGCCAGGAGACTAATCTATTCACCATAAGCTGGCTAAATTATATTCACTAGAGTTCTCCAAAAGATGTCTCAAAAACAGAAGCACTCTTAGAAATTATAGACTCCAAACCCCAACTGACAAATGGAAAAAAAAAAAAACACATTCTAGGAAGAATGTGACATACCTCAACACTTACATCAGAGCTTGAAGAACTCCCATCCTGGCTCTCAGGCAAGCTTTATTCCAATTATGCCAAATGGATCTGGGCCAAGAGACATCTTCTTATTCCCTAGCACAATATATGGAAGTCTAAGAACATGACAACACATCTGTAAAATCTGCCTTGCAGTTGGCAGGTGCCTGTACCAACTGAGGTTCTCCTCCCCTCTTAATGTATTGTCACCAAAGTGAATTTTTAAAACGAGAACTAACGAAGAATCCACAGGGATCAGTGCATATGAAAAAAACAAATCAATGAGATTAACCCTTATATTAAAGTTTTATATTTTCAGGAAACTATTGATTAATTTCTTTGTCTTCCTGAGCCATAAAAGGATGCTTAAACTTTTGATTTTTCCCTTGATTTGTTCCCAGATAGTGGGAAGATGATCATGGGATGCTATGGTTTATGGATTCCTAAAAGAAGCCCAGTAAGAAAAGAGTCCAGCAAAACAATATTCCTTTCACTGAGAATAGGGCAGCTGTTTGATTGTGTGCATACTGGACAGTGCTGATGCTGTATGCAGATCCCCTGTGCAGGCTTGCAGACTCACAGCCACACCTTTCTCTTAGAGACTGGCCCCCATCACAGGAGCCATCTGGCTTGAGAAGTTTCACTTCTTTCCCTTCGTCTTCCTCTTCCTCTAGGAGTGAGGGCAGTCTGCCACCAAGGAGGGACTGACAGTCAGTCAGCACTGCCTATCTCACAGTCTCTAGGTGTTTGGAGTGAAAATACACCAAATGGCTGTCCTTTGACTCAAGGCAGAATTTACCCTGTAGGACAGCTCACTCTCCAGAGCTCTTTGTAGGATCAGGCTGATACCAGCCTCCGGCTGGAAGCACCTCTGCTGGCTCCATCCTCATCCTGCCTGTCACTTTCTTACAGATCCCTTTTGAGTGTATATCCCCATACACCTCTGATACATGAATCCTTGTCTCAGGCTCTGCTTCCTGGCAATGTGACCAACAACATAGTGTAACTAACTAAAAACTTTTGAATAGCTACTAATATATTACCTCAAGTGTTTTGTGCTTTGGCTGGATTTGAATTCAGAGTAACATTTAATTATCATCTTCTTAAAACAAAAAGTAGCTATCTGAACTTTCAGACCCTTTGGAAATCTCTTGAAAAGTTTTCTCTGCATTTCGGACTCCTTATTATCTTTGATCATTGATTTCAGAGCAAAACTTCTGCTCTTTTCCAGAGCAGCTAGCTCTATTCCTGGGTTGTGTTAATTGCTCTATATGAGAACACTGGAAAAGTTTCTCTGCAAGAACATCTCTCAAGTACATGACTATTTTCTTATGCAAATAAGAAATACCCCATCTTTTAAAATTGATGAATATTTTAGCTATGTTATTTAGTGGGACAATTAATCATCCAAAAGTTTGTCCTCGTAGGGGGAATAGGAGAAGCTGGCTTTATTAATTTGTGATAAATAAAAATTTGTTTAAAATAACAAACAGGAAAATTTAATTTTCCATTTTATATTCAAATCATGTCAGTGGCATAGGAAATGGAATTTATTAGGGGAAATGCTATAGCTATTTGCATAATTTTCTGGTGCTAAAACATGAGAAAAATATGGCTGCTTATTACTCTGGCTCACTTTAGCTTTTCTTTCAGATGCTCATTCACCAACCTAAGCCTTTTTCCTTCCTGAGTCTTTATGGTACTCACATAAAATATGCACTTAAGCTCATGTAAAAATGATGTGTTCTTCCATTTTCTCCAAATCTTTGCACACCCTCCTGTGTTTGTTAATCAATTAGTTGTCAGTCATATCTTCTCGTGATGGTATGGGAGCCATTAAAATCCCAATTTCTATCTTCAACAGTGTTTTATTTTTCTTTATATTATTTATCCACGTTATATAGCTTCTTGCTAATCATTCAATAAATATCTGATGAATTATGTCTTCCTTTTCTTCTATTTCCTCTTAAAATCATAATAGTACTGCAGAATCCCTTTCAAAGTTGGAGAACTCAAAAAAAAAAAAAACATTCCGTGGAAGGATGTACTTTGGGTGAATACAACTAAGCTAGAAATTTTCTGTGATCTTGAACAAAAGCAAATCATTGCTAATCATTTCTAACTTTGATCATGTGCTGATGGGGGCCCGTGTTTGCTACAGTTCAACCAGAGCAAGATTTTCCCATACAACTATGAAATATACATTTTTATGCATGATTAAATAAATATTTATTGTTAGCCAATGGGATTCAAAACTGCACTCCCCGTATTCAAAGCAATCAAATTCTAAAGGAGAAGACAAATGTATAAAAAAGCAGTCCTAATACAGTGTGATTAAAACCAGATGTTTGGACAAGAGTCTGGAAGGAGGAAGAGGTGGGGAAAACTTGCCAATCTGCTGTTTGAGAGACAGTTAGGGGGAGGTCAGGGAAGAATTTTAGTCGATATAGCTTGTAAATTTTAATCGAAAGGATTGGTTGTAAAGGTATTAACACTAAATTATTTAATTTGCTTATTGATCGTTACTTAGGCAGTTCTTTTTTTCTTTGGGTCAAAAATCAACCTGGCCCTTTTGTACTCAAAGCTTTCATTTCTCTCATAACTTCTTTCCTTCCACAGTCACCAACTTAGTAAGGATTAGGTGTGTCTACTAGTGACAGGAAATCCAAAATAACAATGGCTTATATAAGATGGAGCAGATTTTCCCAGCTGTTGGATTGTAAAATATACTGTTGATCAAACTCTATAAAACTGGCTTTTCCTTCAGCAACACCTCCTCTGCCATATGGTGTTGACATGAGTTTATACAAAGACAGCCCCGCTGTTCCTATGCTGCAGCCCTCCTTCTCATGGCTCTACTCAAAAGACTTTTGGATGTACTCTTCAGAATTTTTTTATACTTACATTTGGGAAATCTAATTGTTAGTCAGAATAAAGAGATCTATGTCATTTCTGGAGGCCCCCCTTCTATGCTATGGATCTGGAAAGTATACGTTCTAGGTTGGGTTGCTATTTCAGCTATTTGAAGAAGTAAAATGTGCCTTTGCCTATCTTTGACCTGAATCCATGAGAAAATAAATATACATTTAATAGGGAATGTTTCTGTAGTAGTCGATGGTCAGGAAATTAAGAAAATTATAAATATCATTCACACGAAAAAAAATTTATGCAAAATCTGAACCCCAGAAACATATGTGTTTGTAGTAAATACTAATTGCCAGTGCAGAAATCAAAAGTCTACTTTGGGAAATACTGGGTACATCAAATGTAGATGTTTATCTCCTGATGACCAAATTGTTTTGAATATATAATTGAGGTTAATATATATATATATATATATTATATAAATAATATATATTTCATGAATTGGTCAACTGAATAATACCAGCTTTCTGATATGTGGGCAAATAGCAGACCTACAACAAAATAGTGTTCTTACTAATGTTGTAGATCTGCTATTTGCCCACATATCAGAAAGCTGGTATTATTCAGTTGACCATCACGAAATATATATTATTTATATAATATATATATATGTTAATGTCAATTATATATTCAAAACAATTTGGTCATCAGGAGATAAACATCTACATTTGATGCATCCAGTATTTCCTAGTTTAGTTAGTGGCAAAAGCATTTACAGCCTTTTTATATTATAAAAGCCTGTGTAACTGTTAAGATGACTCCTAAAAGAAAGAGAGGAGACAGAAAACAGAGAATTATTCAAGCCTTCAGTATTGAACATCTCTGTGTGTCTGTGAATACTATTCCTCGGTATATAGTCTGTGTGTGACATCACTAACAGGGAAAATTGTTCTCAACAGTTCTGGGCTGATGAGAAATCCAGACAGTAACTGGTTCTTTGCCTCATGTAAACTAGAACATCAGTATGGGGAATACAGAAAAAATGAAATTTTTCTTGAAATCACACACCATTTTTTTCACGTGTTGTGCTTCGTCGCTCGGTTGTGTCTGACTCTTTGCGACCCCATGGACTGTAGTCTGCCAGGCTGCTCTGTCCGTGAGGATTCTCCAAGCAAGAATACTGGAGAGGGTTGCCATGCCCTCCTCCAGGGGATCTTCTCAACCCAGGGATTGAAATCGAACCCAGGTCTCCCGCAATGGAGGCAAATTCTTTACTGTCTTAAGTTTTTCCATAAGAGAAATTTAAAAAAAAAAAAAAGAAGGAAGGAGCAAAATTATTTAGTTGGAATTTGAAGGGCAATTGTTCTTTTTATTTTTCCTGTACTAAAAAATTATCATAAGACACTGTCTAGTTTTTCAAGCCCTGGGGCCTCCTGCAGCTTAGAATTGTGCTGGCCTCCTCTGGTTCCCAGGATTCTGATTGATCTCAGCTGTCTTGTTTTGATTCAGTAGCTCCCAGAATAATCCCAAATGTACATCATCACAGGGCTATGAAGCGACATAATTATTGAGAAGGTGGTGCTATTTGTCTTTCTGTACATGTTTTGACATTATTCTGGGCACTATTTGATGCATGAAGTAGGCTTTACATAAGTAATAAAAAAAGCTGTTTTGCTTTTATTGTCACTTGGTTTTTAATCCCTATAATAAAACAATACCACAGAATGAATGCTCCAAAACCGAAACAAAGAAGAGTAAAATGAGATCTCGAAAAGCCAAAAATGCATTCAGTTTGCATAATGTGATCATTAAATAAATTTTGTGAAAATTTCTTTTTACAACAAAGAAATAGATTCAAATTTATTATAGCACTTTCCTTAGATGGCACATAAAGATACTTGTGTCAAAAATGAGATATTTGTGTAGATAAATGAAGACTCTGAGCAGACAAATTAAACATGTAGTTTTAATTTTTATTAAAGAACCCTCAACTGTAGCTTTACCGAAACTAGATAAATATTGCAACATAGAGAGGGAAAGATCTTGTTTAATTGCATCTATTAGGTTGGTCCCAAAGTTCAGTTAATTTTTTCCATAACATTGTATGGAAAAACTAGAACATGGGCAAACTAAAAGACATATCTAAAATCCAGTTCTACAAGTTAAAGCAAAGACTAAAAATATTTTTTTTTCTTTAAATCACAAGCTACATGTGTATTTTTTTAAATGAGGCAAGGGGCAATATCTTGATAAGTATCTCTGATTTCCTTTGTGTAATTAGATATAAGCCTAAAGATGGCGTCTCCAACTGAATAACATTTCCTGCCTTCAAATACCAGGAAAATCAAAGTAACTGTGACTGAATCCAAATAAAATCTATTTTCTTATCCAAATAAAGCCCAGCTGTTACGAGTGCAGAGTTGACACCCATGGTTCTAGAATCAATAAGAAGAGCCCAAGCTCTGTCTCCTTGCTCCGCCATCTCCACACGTGGCTACTTAAGGGTCCAAGAGATTAACTGAACTCTTTAAAGGAGATTAAACCATCACATCTCCTTTCCAGCTAGGAGAAAAAAAGCCTCAAAGAGTGTCATTTTTTTTTTCTCTTTTTTATGCAAGGCAAGCAAGTCCATGGAGTTTTTAGTCTCATTAGCCATCTTTTTATTTTATTTTATTACTATCAGATCCTTGTAGGGTAAAGAAGGCATGAATTGATCTCCTACTCAAACCAGTTTCACTTTGAAGAATAAAGCAGGGACGTCCCAGGTAGTCCAGTGGTTGAAACTTGGCTTCCAATGCAGGGGTACCAGTTCAGTCCTTGGTCTGGGAGCTAGATCCCACGTGCCTGGCTGCAAACACACACACACACATATCACAGAAACAGGACTGTAACAAATTCAATAAAGACTTTAAAATGAGCCACATCAAAAAAATAAAAAATTTAAAATGAAACAAATTTGAATGTAGCATGGCATCATTTAGGCTTCCCAGGTGGCACTAGTGGTAAAGAACCCACCTGCCAATGCAGGAGACGTAAGAGAAGCAGGTTGGATCCCTGGGTCGGGAAGATCCCCTGGAGGAGGAAATGGCAACCCACTCCAGTATTCTTGCCTGGAGAATCCCATGGATAGAGGAGCCTGGTGGGCTACAGTCCATGGGGTCTCAAAGAGTCAGACACAACTGAAGTGACTTAGCACACATATAAGTGGCATCATTTTATTTTTTTGTTGTTGTTGTTTGTGTCATTTTATTTATTTATTTATTTTTTGGTCTTTTATGTCGTTATGGCGTTTACACCTAGAGTTTCCTAAACAAAACTTAGTTTTGTTTTATTGAGTGGTTCCGTTTCATCAGAGCTGTTGCTGCTGCTGCTGCTGCTAAGTCACTTCAGTCACGTCCGACTCTGTGAGACCCCAGAGACGGCAGCCCACCAGGCTCCCCCATCCCTGGGATTCTCCGGGCAAGAACACTGGAGTGGGTTGCCATTTCCTTCTCCAATGCATGAAAGTGAAAAGTGAAAGTGATGTCGCTCAGTCGTGTCCAACTCTACCTGCATATAAAGACATTTTTGAGTAGCAAAGTTACTTATGTATTCATTATTTTAGTTTTCATTTAGTGACATCTGAATTTGAAACTCGCTCATAAACATTAAATTCTGTGATATTACAGATAGTTCATCACCGAATATATTTTCAGGGCTAATGAAGGATGTAACAAAAATTAAGTCTCGCATTACAATTTTTTTGGGAACAAAGATCAAGTAGGGTCAATAGAACCCTTAGGGAAAGTAGATAGAAGATAAGAAATGAAAAAAAAATTGGAGAAAAGTAAAGACTTGGGTAACTTTGGAATAACATGAATTCAAGTGTATTTCAAAATATGCCAGACAACAGGGAAGTGATGACTGTATATTACAAACTACCCTCAGCTTGTTTAGCAACTGTTATACTTTAAATATTTTTCTTTTAATTATATTATTAGAATCCATTAGTTGTAGAGATATATATGGAAAAGTGTAAAGAATCAAACATTCATTATTCACTGTTCTGTCTCACAGGGAAAAAATGCTAACTACTTTTGATATTTTGTTATGTGTTTTGTTAGTATTTAACATACATTTATAATGGTATATATTTTTAAACTAGGTTAATTTTTTATACACTGTGCTACAAATCATCTACTGTTTTGCAAATTATCTTTTTTTGATCAACATGAAAAAATGCTTGAAAAATAGTACTCAGTTGTGCTGTAAAGCATGACTTGAACGGTTGCATAATATTTTTGTCACATGTCCATTGCACAATTTGTGGTGGTGTTGTTCAGCTGCTGAGTTGCGTCTGACTCTTTGTGACCCTAAGGACTGCAGTGCCCCAGGCCTTCCTGTCCCTCACTATCTCCCGGAGTTTGCCCAAGTTCATCTTCATTGAGTCGGTTGATGCTATCCAACCATCTCATCCAAAATGTAATTAGTCCCATATTGAAAAATCTGTTGGCTGTGGTGTTTAGTGCACATATATGGTAGCAGACCAACCTCTGTTCCAATCCTGATGACATCTCTATTTTAAAAACAAACAAACAAAAAACTATGGATCACATTTAGTCTTTGGTTTCCTCACTTGTGAAGTGGGACTAATATTAGGACCTATCTCATGAGTATATGCTAAGGATCAGAAGCAGTGCCTAGTAAAGACTTATACCTATGGGAAAGTTTTATCAGACTTTGGAAGATCTCTAATTTTATGTTATCATAAATAGCTGTTGACCCAGAACACAGCTGGATGAGCTGTAAATTGCCATCGTAGTCAAACCCACATACATGTTTCACTCCTTCATTCAAGCAGCCTTTATTGATCAGGTACCATTTTCCAGATTCTGTTATATGTCATAATGAGCCTCTTTATCATATGCCTAATAAGAACCATTTGTCATTGTTGAGATTAAAATTTTTAACTGCAATTATTATATAAAGTTAGTTCTTCAAATAAATGATACTTCAAATATCTGAAAGATTCCAGGAAAAGATGAGTCTTTAAAATGTAAAAGTGATTTTAAATCTGACTAGTCTTATGAAAATATTCTTTCCACAGGGATTTCCCAGTATTCAAATTCCTATTTGATTATTCATCGGCAGAGTGTCACTTTGCTGCGTATAGGGGCAAAAAGCATTGGAGTAAAAGTGTCATGTTCAACACTGTTTCTTCACAACCAAAATGCTTTGGAGCTTAAATATTCAGCAGTTCCTCTTTACTCTTCATGATTTCTGTTGGAAATCCTTGTCCAGATAAAGGAATCAATGGTAGTACATTTTTTCCCCATTATTATTATTAGTTTGCATTTGGAGAGAAGTTATTTGCAAAATTTGCAAAGATTTGACCAGATCTCAAGAGGTAGAATGTATAAGAATGAATAAAATGATCTCAGAGTGGATGAGCCCCTCTCATCCACAATGGGTCCAACCCTCCCCCTGTCTCTCATCCTGCTCCTTTTCCAAGCCCCTCCCATTTGGCAGAAGGGGCTTCCTGAGTCTTGGATTGTTTCCTGATTGTCTTCTGAGGGGCCCCATCCCTTCCATTTCTCTGTTGCTTACTGATTCTAAAATCTAACTTGGGTTCAGATCCCTGAGTTCCTGTCAGAAACAGTGAATCAGAAACATCCGTGTGGGGGGCTTGAGAATTGTTATTTTAAAAAATTTTTCTAGGTGATTCTAATGCAGTCTGAAGACTGGCATTTGGAAACACTTGCTCTATGGTCAGGTTCTATGAAGCTTCCCACCCCCTTTCATCCTCTGCTCCCCACATGACCTGGGTTCTGCCTCCCTCCATCTCATCTATTGCTATTTCCAGCCCCTGTGCATGCCACATGCCAGCCTTAGTAATGACAAATGACATTTACCAAGTGTCCTTTTGTGATAGGGCTTCTACTATATAAAAGTACTAAATCAATTAATATATTCAATGCATAACATTAAATGATACATTTGTTGTTGTTCAGTCACAAAGTGGTGAGCAACTCTTTGTCATCCCATGGACTGCAGCATGCCAGCCTTCCCTGTCCTCTACTATTTCCTGGAGTTTGCTTAAATCCATGTCCGTTGAGTGGGCAATGCTATCTAACCATCTTATGCTCTGCTGCCCTCTTCTTTCGCCTTCAGTCTTTTCCATAATCAGGGTCTTTTCCGATGAGTCAGCTCTTTTTATCAGGTGGCCAAAGTATTGGAGCTTCAGCTTCAGCATCAGTCCTTCCAATAAATATTCAGGGTTGATTTCCCTTAGGATTGCCCAGTTTGATCTCCTTGCAGTCCAAGGGACTTTCAAGAATCCCTTAAACATCATATATATATATGTATGTGTGTGTGTGTGTGTACATATATATCATATATATAATATATCATATATATATATGAGATATATATATATATATCATGTTAAAACCATGTCCGACACATAGAAAGCATATAATGAATGTTAATGAATCATCAGTTCAGTTCAGCTGCTCAGTCATGTCCGACTCTTGTGACCCCATGAATCGCAGCACGCCAGGCCTCCCTGTCCATCACCAACTCCCGGAGTTCACTCAAACTCACATCCATCAAGTCGGTGATGCCATCTAGCCATCTCATCCTCTGTCATCCCCTTTTCATCCTGCCCCCAATCCCTCCCAGCATCAGTCTTTTCCAATGAGTCAACTCTTTGCATGAGGTGGCCAAAGTATTGGAGTTTCAGCTTTAGCATTATTCCTTCCAAGGAAATCCCAGGGCTGATCTCCTTCAGAATGGACTGGTTGGATCTCCTTGCAGTCCAAGGGACTCTCAAGAGTCTTCTCCAACACCACAGTTCAAAAGCATCAATTCTTCAGCACTCAGCTTTCTTCACAGTCCAACTCTCACATCCATACATGACCACTGGAAAAACCATAGCCTTGACTAGATGGACCTTTGTTGGCAAAGGTCCGTCTCCTCTTTTGAATATGCTATCTAGGTTGGTCATAACTTTCCTTCCAAGGAGTAAGCATCTTTTAATTTCCTGGCTGCAGTCACCATCTGCAGTGATTTTGGAGCCCCAAAAAATAAAGTCTGACACTGTTTCCACTGTTTCCCCATCTATTTCCCATGTAGTGATGGGACCAGATGTCATGATCTTCATTTTCTGAATGTTGAGCTTTAAGCCAACTTTTTCACTCTCCTCTTTCACTTTCATCAAGAGGCTTTTTAGTTCCTCTTCACTTTCTGCCATAAGGGTGGTGTCATCTGCATATCTGAGGTTATTGAATGAATCATATCTATAATTAAATATCATAGATCATGCCATGTACTATTAATTTTTTCAGATTTATTAAGATACAGTTGACATACGTTGCGTTGGCCAAAAAGTTTGTTTGGGTTTTTCCATAACATCTTACAGAGAAACTCAAACAAACATTTTGGCCAGCCCAATACCATTGTATAAGTTCAGGTGTATAACATGATGGTTTGCTATACATGTATTCTGTGAAATGAGTACCAATAAGCTTAGTTATCACATTGAGCAGCTCATATAATTACTATTTGTGCATGTGGTGAGAATATTTCAGATTTATTCTCTTAGCAACTTTCAAGTTTATGTTAACACAATATCATCAGTCAGTATTGTGAATTATTGTTGCTTTTCTGTACATCAGATCCCCAGGACTTACTCGTCTTTTAACTGGAAGTCTGTACACTTTGACTGCATTCCTCATTTCTCCCATCACCTAGTCCCCGACAGCCATCAGTGTACTCTCTGTTTCTATGAGTTCATCTTTTTTAGATTCCACAAATAATTGAGATCATACAGCATCTGTCTTTCCCTGACTTATCTCATTTAGAATAATGTTCTCAAGATTTGCTCATGTTGTCACCAATGGCAGGACTTCCTTCCGTTTTTTAAACTGAATAGTATTTTATCGTGTATGTGTATTTATCACACTTTATTCTTTCATCCATTGATAGATACTTGTGCGGTTTTCATTATCACTTGGCTGTTGTGAATGATGCTGGAGTGAACCTGGGATATGCAGCTATCTCCTTGAAATAATGATTTCATTTCCTTCAGATATATTCCCCCAAGGAGGATTGCTAGACCATTTGATAATTCTGTTTTTTGATAGACTGTTTGATAATTCTATTTTTTTATTTTTTGACACATCTCCATACTGTTTTCAAGAGTGGCAGTATCACTTGACATTCCTACCCCAGAGTCCACAGTTGTTGGGTACTGTGGTAGGATTGTAACCACATCCTTGCCAGCTCTTGTTATCTCTTGCCTTTTTTACCATGACGTGCATTTGTCTTGTCCTATCTAGTCTTAACCAGCTAAACTAGACATAGAGGACTCAGAGTTACTAGGAAACAACTTGGGCAAACATCTTATTCTTAAAAAAAAAAAAAAGGAAGTATGGCACGTATTAGTTTATTGTTATAGCGACCCTGTGATGTAGGTACCATTATTTTTCCCATTTGACAAAATAGGAATCAGAGATCCTGTTCACAGAAATAGAAAACATTAATCCAATTATGAACATTTGTAATTCCTTGAATAGGCCATGATTTCTAACTTGGTGAATAAGGTGAGAAAATTCATGTGCTATACTCTCCAACCCTAACTCCCTGACAATTACTTTCCCACGTAGTCCCCTTTCACACTTCATGGTTGTCATTGCCTGTTTTATCCGTTGCTTTTGCCAACTAGATTTAAATTTCTTGAGAGCAGAGATTGTGTTTTATTGAAAAATGCATGGCCAAGACCTCTACTAAGTACGATATAGGGCTATTTAAAGAAACGAACTATAAGCACGCCTCATTTTATTGTGCTTCACTTTATTGTGTTTGGTGGATATTGCATTTTTTAAAAATTGAAAGCTGCTGGCAACTCTGAGTCAAGCAAATCTATCGCTGCCATTTTCCCAAGAGCATTTGCTCACTGCATGCCTGTCACATTTTGGTAATTTTTGCCATACTTACTTCAAAATATTTCATCATTATTATATTTATTTTGATGATGTGTAATCCGTGCTCTTCAGGTGCTGCTAATGTGATTGTTTGGGGTGCCACAAACTACACCTGTAATGATAAATATGTGTGTTCTGACTGCTCCATCAACCAACCATTTCCTCATCTCTCTCCTTGTGTTGAGTCTCCCTAATCCCTGAGACACAACAATATTGGAACTGCTGCTGCTGCAAAGTCGCTTCAGTCGTGTCCAACTCTGTGCGACCCCATAGACGGCAGCCCACCAGGCTCCCCCGTCCCTGAGATTCTCCAGGCAAGAACACTGGAGTGGGTTGCCATTTCCTTCTCCAATGCATGAAAGTGAAAAGTGAAAGCGAAGTCACGCAGTTGTGTCCGACTCTTAGTGACCCCATGAACTGCAGCCTACCAGGCTCCTCCATCCATGGCAGAAGGAGCATTTTCATTTCCTCTGTCCATTTTCTAGGCAAGAGTACTGGAGTGGGTTGCCATTGCCTTCTCCAAAATATTGGAATTAGGTCAGTTAATAACCCTACAATGGTCTCTAAGTGTTCAAGTGAGAGGTAGAATCACACATCTCTCACTTTAAATCAAAAGCTAGAAATGATTAAGCTTAGTGAGGAAAGCACGAGAAAGACCTAAGCTAGACTCTTGCATCAGTTAGCCAAGTCATGGACGCAAACAAAAAATCTTTGAAAGAAATTAAAAGTCTTTCTCCAGGTAACACAAGAATGATAGGATAGCAAAACAGCTTTAGTGCTGATGTTCAGGGAATTTGAGTGGTCTGGATAGAAGAGGAAACCAGCCACAACATTCCCTTAAGCCAAAGCTTAATCCAGAGGAAGCCCCTAACTCCCTTTAGGTCTGTGAAGGCTGAGAAAAGTGAGAAAGATACAGAAGAAAAGTTTGAAGCTGGTAGAGGTTGATTCTTGACATTTAAGAAAAGAAGTCACCTCCATAATATAAAAGTGCAAGGTGAAGCAGCAGGTGCTGATGTAGAAGCTGCAAGAAGTTATCCAGAAGGTCTAGCCAAGATAACTAATGAGGGTGGCCACACTAAACAACAGATTTTCGATGTAGATGAAACATTGGAAGAATGTATTGGAAGAAGATCCTAAATAGGGCTTCATAACTAGAGAAGAGAAGTCAATACCTGGCTTCCAAGCTTCAAAGGACAGGCTGACTCTCTTTTTAGGGGCTAAGGAAGCTGATGATTTTAAGTTGGATCTAGTGCACACTTATTCTTTTTTTTTTTAAATCCAAGAGCTGTTAAGAATTATGTTAAATCTATTCTGTCTGTGCTCTATAAATGGAACAACATAACCTGGATGACAGCACATGTGTTCACAACATGGCTTACTGAAAACTTTAAGCCCAATGTTGAGACCTACTGCTCAAGAGAAGAGATTCTTTTCAAAATATTACTGCTCACTGACAATCTGCATCTGGTCACCCAAGAGCTCTGATGGAGTTGTACAAGGAGACTTATATTGTTTTCATGCCTGGAAATACAACATCTATTCTGTAGCCCACAGATTAAGGAGTCATTTTGACTTTCAAGTCTCATTATTTAAGAAACATACTTCATAAGCCTTTAACTGCCAGACAGTGATTCCTCTAATGGATCTGGGCAAAGTCAATTAAAAACATTCTTAAAAGGATTCACCATTTGAGATGCCATTAAGAACATTCTTGATTCATGGAAGGAGGCCAAAATATCAACCTTATCAGGACTTCAGAAGAAGTTGATTCCAACTTTGATAGATTTGAGACTTCAGTGGAAGAAGTTAACTGCAGATGTAGTGGAAATAACAACAGAGCTAGAATTTATTAGAAGTGGTGCCTGAAGAGGTAACTGAACTGCTATCATCTTCTGATCAGACTTCTTATGGGTGAGCAAAGTAAGTGGTTTCTTGAGATGGAATCTACTCCTGGTGAAGATGCTATAATGATTGTTGAAATGACAAGAAAGAACTTAGAGCACTACATAAAATTATTTGATAAAGCAGCAGCAGGGTCTGAGGCAATTGAAGGATTGCCTTCAATTTTGAAGGAAGTTCTATTGCAGATAAAATGCTATCAAACTGCATTGTATGCTTCAGAAAAATCATATATGAAAAGAAGTCAATCAATGGGGCAAATATCATTGTTGTCAAATTTTAAGAAATTGCCACAGCCATTCTGAACCTTCAGCAACCACCGTCCTCATCCATCTGCAGCCGTGAACACTGAAGCAAGACCCTTGACCAGCAAAATGATTACAACTTGCTGAAGGGTCAAATGATGCTTAGCGTTTTCTAGCACAAAGTCATTTTAAATGAAAGGTATGTACATTGTTCTTTTAGACATGTTAATGCACACTTAGTAGATTACAGTTAATATAACCATAACTTTTACATGCACCGAGAAACCAAAGAAATTGTGTGACCCACTTTATTGCAACATTCACTTTATTGTGGTGGTCTGGAACCTGTAATATCTTCGATGTATGCCTGTCCTCTAATAGCTGCTGCCCACCTAATGGTAATTAGTGGAATTTTCGGCTTAGAACATGGGGAAGAATTAATCTCTAGAGCAAGAATAGCAAAAGAGGTTCATTTCTCCATGCAGTCAATTCTATTCTTTTGGAAATGGCTTCCCAGGTGGCTCAAGTGGTAAAGAATCCTCCTGCTAGAGCGGGAGACCCAGGATATGCTGGATCCATCCCTGATTGGGGAAGATCCCCTGGAGTAGGAAATGGGAACCCACTCCAATATTCTTGCCTAGAGAATTCCATGGACAGAGGAGCCTGTTAGGCTATAGTCCAAAGGGTCACAAAGATATAGAACAGTCTTTTGGACTCTGTGAGAGAGGGAGAGGGTGGGATGATTTAGGAGAGTGGCATTGAAACATTTATAATATCATATATGAAATGAGTCGCCAGTCCAGGTTTGATACTGGATGCCTGGGGCTGGTGCACTGGGACGACCCAGAGGGATGGTATGGGGAGGGAGGAGGGAGGCGGGTTCAGGATGGGTAACACGTGTATACCTATGGCGGATTCATGTTGATTTATGGCAAAACCAATACAATATTGTAAAGTTAAAAAATAAAATAAATTTTAAAAAAATAAAAAGCAAGAGAGTTCCAGGGGGAAAAAAAAAGAGTCAGACATGACTGAGCAGGCATGCACATGGTGGCTTTCTAGAACACAGTGTTGAGAAGGATTCTGAGATTAAGTCTGGGCTTGGAGCCAAAGAACTATCACCCACATTACCTGTGGTCTCAGGAGAGAGTGTGGGGATATGTATACACTGCTTTTGCCATCCTTCTGTGGTCAGACTTTGAAAATCAGTAAGAACAGTTGACTGGCTTTTAAATGGCTTTAGACAGAGTGACAAAGTGGTGCCCATTAGACTGAATGATTCATCTTTCTTTAGGCTATTTTTATGAGGAAGTGGTTGAATCAGAATAAAGATTACAATTTTTTTTGTTGAGTTTTTGCATATGTTTGGTGCCATTCCTAAGTGACATCCAATTTGAAGAATGTCAAATACAAAGGGTCGGTTTTCCACACAACTGATCTTTAAACATTTCCTCTGTTTACTATGTATAAGCAAATGATGCAGGGAAAAATGGTGTAAGCAAATGTGAACCACAGCTTTGAAAGACGCACTCATGTACACACACGTGAACACACATAAGAAATGACCATTTTTCTTCTCACAAAATTGTAAATGTTCATCTTCAAACATCACAGAAAATGTCTTTGATACTGTCACAGATAAAATATTATAATTGTCCTATTGCTCACTGTATTCTAGAGTCATTTTATTAATTAAAGATAAATTTGAATTATGTTATTCAGGATCAAAGTGAAATGTCTAACTTAATGATACTGGAAGAGTAATAATGTCAGCCTCTTTATAGAATTTATTTTCTTCTTAGCATTTATCTTCCATAAACCATGATATCTGATATTTCCATAGGAGCCAAGGAATGAAGCTGCTATTTTTTGATGCAGCATTGTGACTTGCAAGATTTGCATGTGTGTGAATTAAACCAGGCCCTTACAAACACATCTAGGATAATAGTTCATAAGGATAAAATGTAGAGTTGGGAGGGAAACATAAGATTTGAAATTTTGTGTAATGTCAGAGTAGGCAGTACTTACACATCTTTCCTAAGTGGAGATGTGGCCTTTATTGCCAATATCTTGTTACTGTAGAAACTGTAAATATATGACAACTCAATACTTCACTGATGTTTTAAAAGCTCATTGCTTCATTGATTTTCTTTCTTCCTTAGTAAAATCAGAATGGACACAGTAAGACAGAAAGTTGAGGACATTATTAATATGAACATCTCAGCTAAATGTTCCTGAAAACTCAGTGTAGTACAGCAGGACCTTCCAGATCATGTATTGCATTATTTGTTTTACTCTTATAAAGAACTACATAATGAAATTATTATTATAAAACATTTTTATCTTAATCTCCCAGTTAATTTAGGAAACATTACTTAGGAAGAAGAAATACCTACATCCCATATATCACATTTTTCTACTGTTCTCTCTAGAAAAAGTAACTCTGGCAATACAGATTTATCTCATGTCAGATCATGATACTTTATCCCCTAATCTTTTTGTTTAATTAAACTATGGTTGGTTTACAATATTCTGTTAGTTTCATATGTACAGCTTCAGATTCTTTTCCATCATAGCTTATTACAACATATTGAATAGAGTTTCATGTCCTGTGGAGCAGATCCTTGTGGTTTATCCCTTGTATCTTTAACCATTAATAAAACACTATGCCAGTGTTTTTTTCTTCCACACCATATGCCTTCCATTTGCAACTGGACATTCAATAGAAGTTATTTTATAGTTTTTTTAAAGTTTTTCTCCAATTGTGTATCAACAATTTTTCCCCTCATTTTGAATCCCAAGTACATTTTAATTTCTACTTACACTTAATTTATAAAACAACCCATGAAATATCTTCATGTAATTCTACAGTGATAGATTTTATGGAATGCTTCCAAGGGTATAATGTAATTGCGAAGGTATCAAACTGTACCTATCAGAGCACTTTTCAACACAGTGGAAGTGGTAGAGTAAAAGAAGAGGTCATGGCTGAAGCATGCTTTTGAGCTCTATCACTTGAGATAGCTTAAATAAATCACCATTATACATCACTTACGGGATGGATGCCTTGGTCTGTACAGTGATATAACATCACTCTATCAACATTGAGCTTTAGAATTGACATATATCTTAATTTCATAAATCTGAATATTTAAAAAACATATATTTTCTCTGTACAGGTGATCTAGAGCTAATTTTGTGCTTTTCCCTGAAACTATGTATATATGTGTAGTATATAGACATATAGATACATAAGTATACTTATGCAGTATATGTAGACACATCTATAGGGTATTTAAAGATACATTCCACACATATATACTTATATAGTTCATATAATAATTTATATTATATAGTATATGTATATACATTTATAGTTTATATGTATGTGCATATACATATATGTGTATTTTAAATTTTTTAATTTTTAGTTGTTATAGATCCTGTATTAGATCAATAAACTTCATTTGGTAAGTTTTGTTCTGATATAGCATGTATTTGTTTAAGGTTAACATTAATTATTAAAACTAGAATCCACTATGCAACCACATAAAAGGTGAGGGAATCTGCTTTTTCAATGAAATAGGACTCTTTTTTTCCCTTCACTTGAAAATATAGCTTTTCTGATTAGATCAATTTAATTATTTACTTTTTCTGTAAAGGTCAGTATATTTTTATAACTGTTTTTATCTAGCTTTATTGAGGTATACTTGGCAAGATTATAAATATTTACAATATAAAAGGTGATGATTTGATAATCATTTTATGTATATTTAAAAATTGCATATGTTATCTTTGTGCTATCCTCATCAAAGCAATTAGGGAGAGGAGTGTGCTTGCCTATTTGACAGCCTAGCCGAGAATATTATTCTTGCCTTTATTTTTAACCTGTGGTTGCACTCAAGGTTAATTCAAGGTATCAGGAAAGTGTGACCGTGACAAGATTTAGTGATCACAGGGGCAATTAATGCAAGATCAGCCTCCTGGATATCGATTCTCATATCATGGCATGTTGGCAAAATGAAGTCATCATTTCATCAGACTTTTAGTTATACTAATAAATGATTCTCAGAATAGACCCTTAGCTTTGATGTTGGCAGTTCTATCATCTCTTGTGAACTTAAAAGGATAGTGAATAAGAAATTTAGGGAAGTGGTAGAATCATTATAGATACATAGGAAAAGCATATGTGCTAAGCTTCTCTTCCTATGCAAGGAAGACAGAGAGTTTCCCTCTAATCCTGTTAGTTCTTAGAACTCTTTGGTGATCTTTGTACAAAATTCTCATGAAGATTATCATATCTGATTTCCTTTTGGTGGAAACAACTAAATGAAGTTAACCTTAGTTTTGGAAAAATGTCAGTAAGATTTTGGAGCCTGGAGATGGTTGTATATTAAAGTCCTTCCTTCCCTATAGTTTTCAAATGCTCAGTCTGAGAGCTAATAATGAAACTTTTCTTACCTGTATTATGTCATCCGGTCAGATCAGATCATTCGTTCAGTCATGTCCAACTCTTTGCGACCCCATGAACTGCAGCACGCCAGGCCTCCCTGTCCATCACCAACTCCCAGAGTTCACTCAGACTCATGTCCATCGAGTCAGTGAT
This sequence comes from Tragelaphus eurycerus, assembly GCA_935064755.1. NCBI lineage: Eukaryota > Metazoa > Chordata > Mammalia > Artiodactyla > Bovidae > Tragelaphus > Tragelaphus eurycerus. The sequence continues at coordinate 1,734,324 of CAKXYN010000135.1, read as the reverse complement.
GCCATCCAGCCATCTCATCCTCTGTCGTCCCCTTTTCCTCCTGCCCCCAATCACTCCCAGCATCAGAGTCTTTTCCAATGAGTCAACTCTTCGCATGAGGTGGCCAAAGTACTGGAGTTTCAGCTTTAGCATCATTCCTTCCAAAGAAATCCCAGGGCTGATCTCCTTCAGAAGGAACTGGTTGGATCTCCTTGCAGTCCAAGGGATTCTCAAGAATCTTCTCCAACACCACAGTTTAAAAGCATCAATTCTTTGGCGCTTAGCCTTCTTCACAGTCCAACTCTCACATCCATACATGACCACAGGAAAAACCATAGCCTTGACTAGACGAACCTTTGTTGGCAAAATAATGTCTCTGCTTTTGAATATGCTATCTAGGTTGGTCATAACCTTCCTTCCAAGGAGTAAGCGTCTTTTAATTTCATGGCTGCAATCACCATCTGCAGTGATTTTGGACCCAGAAAAATAAAATCTGACACTGTTTCCACTGTTTCCCCAACTATTTCCCATGAAGAGATGGGACCGGATGCCATGATCTTCGTTTTCTGAATGTTGAGCTTTAAGCCAACTTTTTCAGTCTCCACTTTCACCTTCATCAAGAGGCTTTTTAGTTCCTCTTCACTTTCTGCCATAAGGGTGGTATCATCTGCATATCTGAGGTTATTGATATTTCTCCCAGCAATCTTGATTCCAATTTGTGCTGCTTCCAGCCCAGCATTTCTCATGATGTACTCTGCATATAAGTTAAATAAACAGGGTGACAATATACAGCCTTGACAAACTCCTTTTCCTATTTGGAACCAGTCTGTTGTTCCATGTCCAGTTCTAACTGTTGCTTCCTGACCTGCATACAAATTTCTCAAGAGGCAGATCAGGTGGTCTGGTATTCCCATCTCTTTCAGAATTTTCCACAGTTTATTGTGATCCACACAGTCAAAGGCTTTGGCATAGTCAATAAAGCAGAAATAGATGTTTTTCTGGAACTCTCTTGCTTTTTCCATGATCCAGCAGATGTTGGCAATTTGATCTCTGGTTCCTCTGCCTTTTCTAAAACCAGCTTGAACATCAGGAAGTTCACGGTTCACATATTGCTGAAGCCTGACTTGGAGAATTTTGAGCATTACTTTACTAGCGTGTGAGATGAGTGCAATTGTGTGGTAGTTTGAGCATTCTTTGGCCTTGCCTTTCTTTGGGATTGGAATGAAAACTGACCTTTTCCAGTCCTGTGGCAACTGCTGAGTTTTCCAAATTTGCTGGCATATTAAGTGCAGGACTTTCACAGCATCATCTTTCAGGATTTGGAATAGCTCAACTGGAATTCTATCACCTCCACTAGCTTTGTTCATAGTGATGCTTTCTAAGGCCCACTTCACTTCACATTCCAGGTTGTCATAGAAGACAATTAATACATATCTGTATAAGCTACTTTTGCTTATGTAAATCAGTGTATTTGGATATGATTCTTTCTTGCAAATCCATTTTTAAAGACATTTAAGAAATTTCAATTCATGAAAATTCTTACTGTTTTCAAAATAATTTATTTTCTTCCCAGTCAATTTTAAAAATAAATGTGTCTCCTCTACTGAAATTTCTATTTCTGATTTAGTTTGCACCTAAAACACTACCATTGTGCATTGTGTGAATTAGTTCTATGAGAATTCAGCTGGCTATGTATTTTTTGAAGAATTCATTTTGTTTTTATTTTAAAAATACAATGTAGCTATTATTTTATTATTTATATTTTAAAAAGCAATTGTTATTGGCCAAAATTGCCATCACTTTTAAAGAGCACACTGTACTTGAGAATATTTATTTTATTCTAAAATATGGAGTAAATCCAAAGTAGATAAACTATCTTATGTTGTTTCCCAGATATAGAATGTTTGTTTCTTCATTTTATTTAAAAGACCACAGTGATCTAGCATAGTGAAGACAAAACATTTGTATTTGCAAAGTATCAAGAAAAATAAAGAAGGCTTTTATTTCAAAAATACTTCTAAAAGACATTATTTTTCAAATTAATAAAGATAAATTATAAGTGTTTCAAAGAATAATGTCAAAAGCACATTCTGCTTTTCTGTTTAAAGCTTTGGGACCTTTCCTGGTGGTCCAGTGGCTAGCAGTCCAGTGAAGGTGGCCCAGGTTGGATCTCTGGTCAAGGAACTAGATCCCACATACCTCAGTTCAGAGGATGCATGCCACAGCTAAAAGATCCTGCATGCTGCAACTAAGACCCAGCACAGTCCAAAAAAAAAAAAAAGAGAACGTTTTAAAATTTCCTTTTAAGTAAGTGCATAACCCTACTGTATCCCAGGTAACTCTTTCTTGGTGAAGTTTATGCCAGTATGAAAACCTCTTGCCCTGGGAATTTAATTGCAAGTACAAAAATATTTTACCTTAAAAAAACTACACTTTTGTCTCACAAGTCCTTTTTATCTTTAGTTAATTTGATATTTCTAAACATTATTAGTTCTTTGGAAATGGCTGTGACTTTGGGATTGACTATGTGTTCTTATAGAGCGCATTTTTGTTTTAACCCTGATAATTGTTTCCATTACTTAGAATCATTTTTAATTCTAAAAAAGGAATTCTGATTCTATTTTAGCTCATTATTTAACTCTGGGAAGGTGGAAATTTATATGTACCACTCATTAATAGCTCTCCAACACACGCATGGGCTTCACAGATGGCGGTAGTGGGAAAGAATCCACATGCCAATGCAAGAGATGTGGGTTTGATTCCTGGGTGGGGAAGATCCCCTAGAGAAGGAAATAGCAACCCACTCCAGTATTCTAGCCTATGAGATCCCATGGACAGAGGAGCCTGATGGACTATAGTCCAGGGAGTCGCAAAGCGTGAACACCACTGGGCACTCAAGACACAGCACAGACAGTCCACTAAAGGTGCATGCAGACATTGTCCTGGAAGGCTGAGGCTAGTGGTGTCTATTGAAGATCTTTACATTTAAAGATGTGAGTGCTTCTCACTTCTTTTCTTTTGTTTTGCCAATCTGTGCTGTAAACTTAGAGCTTTGGTCTGATAGCCAGTGCTATTTTTAAAAGACACTCATTCCGTTATTCACTCATCTAGCAAATATTTATCATAGATATTGTGGATCAAGCTCTTAGGATATGCTGAGAATTCAATAAGATGCAAGACAAACAGCACTTGGGCTGAGACCAAGCTTCCATTTTAATGGCTCTATATTGTCTAGGTGTCATTATCCAAGGGATAAATAACCTTCGGGGCTTTCAGTGTGTGTTAGTTATACCCCATGGACCGTAGCCCACCAGATCCTCTGTCCGTGGAATTCTCCAGGCAAGAATACTGGAGTGGGTAGCCATTCCCTTCTCCAGGGGATCTTCCCTACCTCGGGATTGAACCCAGGTCTCCTGCATTGCAGTCAGATTCTTTACCTTCGGAGCCGCCAATCAGTAGATATACTTATTATATACTTTTTCTAGCCTGTTTCCAATTTCTTGGGACTTGAGTTTGATATAAATGTTGACTTTTCATTTCTCAAAGTAGTACAATGCCACACAAAGCCCTTTTTCATGTGGCTCTTACTGGCATTTCCTGTTTTGTCTCTCATCTAACCTCCTTCATATTGCATCGTTGTTGCTACTATTTACTCTCTAAGTCGTGTCCAACTCTTTGCAATCCCATAGACTGTAGCCTGCCAGGTTCCTCTCTCGATGGAATCCTCCAGACAAAAGCACTGGAGTGGGTTGCCATTTCCTTCTCCAGAGCATCTTCCCCACCCAGGGATCGAACCTGAGGATCCTGTATTGGGAGGTGGAGTCTTTACCACTGAGCCATCAAAAAAGCCAACATTGCACTCTGAGTTCCAGCTGTTCTTTTTGTTTGTTTGTTTGTTTGCCACACCATGCAGCATGTGGGACTGCAATTCCCAGGGACTGAACCCACGCCCCCTTCTGTACTGGAATTACAGAGTCTTACCAATGGACCACTAGAGAAGTCCCTTCTGCTATTCTTAATTGCTTGCATTTCTTAACTTCCGTTGCCCCAGATCCTCTGATCCCTTTAACGAATTAAGTTGGATTTACCTGGTCTTTGTCCAAGTGTGTTGTAAGTTGTGCTAGTCACTAGTGAGCAAACAAGCATGGTTTTTAGGAATTTAGTGTTCAGGGATGGAACTATAAATTATATAACCACACAAATACAATTTTTAAATTGTAGTTACATAGAAATGATATAAAAATGACTGGAATTTAAAATTAAAAATATTTTTCTCCAACTTCATGGAATTACTTTGACTATTTTCCATGAATCTTATAAAAATCACCTCAACTGTAGCTTCTGGGGCTGCTGCTGCTGCTGCTGCTAAGTCGCTTCAGTCGTGTCCGACTCTGTGCGACCCCATAGACGGCAGTCCACGAGGCTCCCCCGTCCCTGGGGAGGTAGTAGAAAAACTGGTACATGTCTATATTGTTGTCATTCCCAGAAAATATGAGTGAAAGGCAAATGGCTATGAATGAGTTTCATCATGTTGAAATATCCTGAGAAAACTTAGATTTTTTTTTCAGAGGAAAGTGAGGGAGTTTTTTTGGTTTTTTTTAATAAGCCCCAAGCCAATCATTTTAATCAGCATATCATATCAATTATGATTTCCCTGTAATTGTTTCCTGGAATTATCCTTACTTGAAATCTGACATCTTTCCCAAACCACTTTGAAGATGTAGTCCACAACAGAATGAGTTTACCACTAAAACTGCAATTTCCCTGAAAATACTTGGAATGGTATAACTTGGAATGGTATAATGGTATGACTGTGTAATTATAATCTCAGGGTGAAAGTGAAAGTGTTAGTCACTCAGTTGGGTCCAACTCTTTGCAACTCCATCGACTGTAGCCCACCAAGCTCTTCTGTCCATGGGATTTCCCAGGCAAGAATACTGGAGTGGGTTGTCATTTCCTTCTCCAGGGAATCTTCCGGACCTAGGCATCAAATCCAGATCTTCCACATTGCAGGAAGATTCTTTCCTGTCTGAGCCACCAAGGAAGCCCATAATCTCAGGGTTCCCAAAGTAAATACAAAAGAGAGATAAAGGTTGAGTTGTGAATGCAGACTTCATTGGGAATAGTTTCTGTTCGTTTCAGCTACTTCATTGTTGGGTATGAGTATTTATTCTGCAGGAAAGATCTCTCTCTCTCTCTCTCTCTCTCTTTTTTTTTTTTTTTTTTTTGCCACATACTGCCCTTGAGATGATCAGACTTGGTTTCCATAAAACTTTTCCATTGGTGTAGTGAGCTTCCTCTCCAGAAAAATCACAGTGACATACCAATGTGGAGACTTAGAGTCCTTATGTGCATGTACCCAAGAGTGGACCCAAGAGAATATTTTTCTCGGTGGTTAATGCTTTCTTGTTTCCCCTTGCCTTTGTTTTGTTTTGTTTTGTTTTGTTTTTTTCTTGAAGCATTTAGTAGTTGAAGAAAGCAAACTGGTCTCCTAATTAGATAAACACCACTCCAGCACACAGTAAGAGGTCAATGTTATAAACAAAATAATATTTCAGAATTCTATGGAGTTTATGCCAACTGGTCCAAAGAAACAATTTAAACTAAGAGATCCTGTGTGGATTTCAAAATGCATCTTTACTCTCGGGACTTCTTTCATCTTTCCATGATACTTAAGCAGGATTTTACAAGCTAGTCATTTTTTAGCTTGTCTAGAAAAATAGCCACATGTCTAGAAACAGAGTTGTAGTGGTCCTGATTTAGAATAAAAAAAACCTGATTTCTGATCCTGGGCTTGGCCACTAACTTTTTGACAAAGTCATTTATCTTTTGGGGGAACTTCAGTTTCCTCATTGGAAAAATGAAGGCATTGTCTTGCAGGTGTGGTATTCAAACTATGATCATTAGAAACTCAAAGGTCCTGGTGGGGGTCAGTAGCCTTATAAAGGATGCTCTATTCACCTCCCCCCATCTAAATCCAAACCACTCCAGTTTTTCCTCTCTTAAAAATGTTATGTTTCAGTAACAGCTTTTAGACTTGGATTTCAACTGATGAGTGAATGAATGAATAAATAAAGGGACAAATGTTTCTTATTGGCTCTAAAATTCCATACAGGGCATCTTATTAGGCCAGATTTATGCCCTTCACAGGGCTTCCCTTGTGGCTTAGCTGGTAAAGAATCGTCTGCAATGTGGGAGACCTGGGTTCATTCCCTGGGTAGGGAAGTTCCCTTTGAGAAGGGAAAGGCTACCCATTCCAGTATTCAGGCCTGGAGAATTCCATGGACTGTATAGTTCATGGGGCTGCAAGGAGTCAGGCACGACTGAGCAACTTTCACAACTCACAACAACATGCCCTTCACATGTAAGTAGTGGCAAATGTATACTTGCTCCTTTATCTGTTAAAAGTAATTTAACTTGTTAAGATTCCTCTTTGTGTATATTTTAGAATAAATTTGGCTTTCTTCCAAGCATCTTCCTCCATTGGCTGTATAGCTACAGTAGACATCAGTCCAAAGACTAAACTTTGACTTTGTGGGGGAAAATTGGGGGGTTCTCATCCCTTGGTCGGGGAAGGCAATGGCACCCCACCCCAGTACTCTTGCCTGGAAAATCCCATGGATGGAGGAGCCTGGTGGGCTCCAGTCCATGGGGTCGCTGAGAGTCGGACACGACTGAGCGACTTCACTTTCACTTTTCACTTTTATGCATTGGACAAGGAAATGGCAACCCACTCCAGTGTTCTTGCCTGGAGAATCCCAGGGACGGGGGAGCCTGGTGGGCTTCTGTCTATGGGGTCGCACAGAGTCGGACACGACTGAAGCGACTTAGCAGCAGCAGCAGCAGCAGCATCCCTTGGTGGCCAAAGCACTAAAGCTGTGGTAGAAACTCTGTTCTCTAAACATAAAGATAGTCTTTACCTCTATCACCCTAACCTAAAAAGATGGATGATTCTGAATGTGTGTGTATACATGTGTGTTTGTGTTTAAAAATCAAAAATCTACCAAGATTTCAAGACATTTGCAGAAGGAAGAGAGGAGTAATATATTGGCTTTATTCAAAAAAGACAAGATTTGTCAATAAAGTAGTGAAAAAAGGTGATAATTAAAATGAGTTAGAAAAGCTTCTGTACTTGCTTTGTATTGGAGAAGCATTCATTAGACGTTGCTGATACACACGTGATTTTGAAAGTAGACAGCAGAGGCACTACAGCTTTATCAACAAGAGAAGCAAAGCGTATAAAGGAAAATCAGAAGAATCAGAGAGAACACGATGATGAGTCCTTCCCCTCCTTTCACCTCCTCTTTCCATCTCTAGTGCTGTGTCAGACTTCAATATATTCTGGCTGTGTTGATTTTGGATATGGGTATGTGACTTGCTATAGTCACATTCTGTAAGTAAAATGTGTGGCCAGAAATTTTGTGCATCAACCAAAACCCTCCTTAATAGAGTCTGGTGATTTCTGTTGTGCAAATCAGCACCAACTATGGAATTTGGAAAGGATGCAGCTTATAGTGCATTTCCACCGTATGGATGAAAGAGATGCGGATAATCTCAATAACATCAGATCAGATCAGATCAGTCACTCAGTCCTGTCCGACTCTTTGAGACCCCATGAATCACAGCACACCAGGCCTCCCTGTCCATCACCAGTTCACTCAGACTCATGTCCATCGAGTCAGTGATGCCATCCAGCCATCTCATCCTCTGGCATCCCCTTCTCCTCTTGCCCCCAATCCCTTCCAGCATCAGAGTCTTTTCCAGTGAGTCAACTCTTCGCATGAGGTGGCCAAAGTACTGGAGTTTCAGCTTCAGCATCATTCCTTCCAAAGAAATCCTAGGGCTGAACTCCTTCACAATGGACTGGTTGGATCTCCTTGCAGTCCAAGGGATTCTCAAGAGTCTTCTCCAACACCATAGTTCAAAAGCATCAATTCTTCGGCACTCGCCCTTCTTCACAGTCCAACTCTCACATCCATACATGACCACAGGAAAGACCATAGCCTTGACTAGGCGAACCTTTGTTGGCAAAGTAATGTCTCTGCTTTTGAATAGATGATAGTAAAACATAATAAACACATTCAGAGGTGATGGGTTTTGACCATTTATTCTTTGATTTTGATGTAATTTAAAGTTTATATAATTTAATTTTTAACATCTCACTCACCAGATTTCCCAAAACTTAACACTGTCTCTTGCAAGGTTATACAAGGCAACTCCAGCACATCCACTGTGCTGTGCTTACTAATTCAGTCATGTCCAAAGTTTTGTGACCACATGGACTGTAGCCTGCCAAACTCCTCTGTCCATGGGGATTCTCCAGGCTAGAGTACTGGAGTGGGTTGCCATTTCTTCCTCCAGAGAATCTTCCCAACCCAGGGATCAAACCCAGGTTTCCCGTGTTGGAGGCAGATTCTTTACCACTGAGCCACCAGGGAAGTCCCTTTGTAGATTATTGATACATATTGAACAGCAAGGCAATAAAACTCAGTTTTCTTACAAAATAGCCATCATCTTGATTTTTCTTCATTTGGCAACTTATCCAAGAGTCTTAATTTATACTTGGTTCCCAGAATTTTGGGACTCTGTAAATTGGAGACATCTATAATGATCATTGTATGGGCATTCAGTACTTCCTTGTCTCCATGTTTTTCCTCCATCAGTTCGCCACTCCTTCAACACTACACCCCTCTCTTTTCTCCTACAAATTAGCTCCTACAAACTCTTCTATAAAGCCCCTAACTGGACACACAGACAGTAAGTTCCATGAAATCAGAGATTCTACCCATTTTGCTCACTACTATATTAGACTATGTAGATCACAATAAACTGTGGAAAGTTCTGAAAGAGATGGGAATACCAGACCACCTGATCTGCCTCTTGAGAAATCTGTATGCAGGACAGGAAGCAACAGTTAGAACTAGTCATGGAACAACAGACTGGTTCCAAATAGGAAAAGGATTACGTCAAGGCTGTATATTGTCACCATGTTTATTTAACTTATATGCAGAGTACATCATGAGAAATGCTGGACTGGAAGAAACACAAGTTGGAATCAAGATTGCTGGGAGAAATATCAATAACCTCAGATATGCAGATGACACCACCCTTATGGCAGAAAGTGAAGAGGGGCTAAAAAGCCTCTTGATGAAAGTGAAAGTGGAGAGTGAAAAGGTTGGCTTAAAGCTCAACATTCAGAAAACGAAGATCATGGCATTTGGTCCCATCACTACATGGGAAATAGATGGAGAAATAGTGGAAACAGTGTCAGACTTTATTTTTCTGGGCTCCAAAATCACTGCAGATGGTGACTGCAGCCATGAAATTAAAAGACGCTTACTCCTTGGAAGGAAAGTTATGACCAACCTAGATAGCATATTCAAAAGCAGAGACATTACTTTGCCAACAAAGATTCGTCTAGTCAAGGCTATGGTCTTTCCTGTGGTCATGTATGGATGTGAGAGTTGGACTGTGAAGAAGGCTGAGCACCGAAGAATTGATGCTTTTGAACTGTGGTGTTGGAGAAGACTCTTGAGAGTCCCTTGGACTGCAAGGAGATCCAACCAGTCCATTCTGAAGGAGATCAGCCCTGGGATTTCTTTGGAAGGAATGATGCTAAAGCTGAAACTCCAGTATTTTGGCCACCTCATGCGAAGAGTTGACTCACTGGAGAAGACTCTGATGCTGGGAGGGATTGAGGGCAGGAGGAGAAGGGGATGACAGGATGAGATGGCTGGATGGCATCACTGACTCGATGGATGTGAGTCTGAGTGACCTCCGAGAGATGGTGATGGACAGGGAGGCCTGGCGTGCTGCACTTCATGGGGTCACAAAGAGTAGGACACGACTGAGCGACTGATCTGATCTGATATTCCTTAGTTCAGTTCAGTTGCTCAGTTGTGTCTGACTTTTCATGACCCCATGGACTGCAGCACACCAGGCCTCCCTGTCTATCACCAACTCCCGGAGTCTACTCAAACACATGTCCATTGAGTTGGAGATGCCATCCAACCATTTCATCCTCTGTTGTCCTAGTAGCTGGCAAATAATTGGTGTTCAGTTACGCTTGCCAAATATATTTGAAAATAAAACACTTTTCCAAGCTGTTTACACATTAATGTATGTGTTGTTCTATTTATCCTTATATATTACATTGAAGGGACTCATTTATGTGTGTTAGCATAAGCCATAAATCCCATGAGGCCAGTGTCACTGTCATCTTTCTATATTAAGCCATGGCAATGTTTAGCACTCCCATCAGGAATTTAACAAATGTTTATTTCTATTTGAACATCTCCTATACTTTCTGTGTATAGCAATGAGATGTCTTTCCATGAATACAAATTTTATTCACAGTTGGAAAGTTGGGGCTAGGGGTTTAAGAATGACAAGACTAAGGAGAGGTGCTTATGATGGGGTAGCATCATAAAATGTCTACAAACAGGCTGGGTAAAAACTTAAAAGGGTACATGAATTCAGTTATCATAATAAAGATAATCACTTTGCATTTACATAGCACTTTGCAGCAAAATGAATTTCAAAGCAATTTGCCAAACGTTTTTTACAAAGGATCACTTGGCTGGGTCCCAAAGAGTTTCTTCTGGGGTGGGATCCTGCAGCTGTTCACAGGGCATATCTAGAAACCAAAGAGCTGGTTTACTGAGCTGAGCAATGGAGAGACAGGCTTACTAGATGCTGCCAGGAGACACACATGGCCTGTCTCATAGGATGCCAGGTCCTAATCCACACTGAGGGCTTGTCTGCCTTAGGTATGTGTTGCCATCTCTCAGAAAGGACATGGAAGAAGAGTCTCTGACCTCTCTAAAACAGGCGTACAACCCAGTTTAGGAAGAAGAAAGAGGCAGCGTAATTGATTTAGTGCCCGGAGGACAATCTAAGTAGTTACAATTCAATCCAACATTTATTGAACTCCTCGGGGAAGTTACTTGAACTCTCTAAGCCTCAGTTTCCTTATTTGAAAAATTCTTTCCTCAGAGGTTATGAGGATTAAATGAGGAATGAACGTTAAGTATTGAGCATAGAGTACACCATATATCTGGCTTATGTGGCATTATTTTTATAATTATTGACTCTATACCTTGCATTTCACTATGTATAATTGAAACAACATATTTTAATTTTTCTTTAAAATACTGTGTTTTTTTAATTACAAATAGCTTCCACAATGCCTTCAGATTATTTTTATAAATTAGAAGAGAATTGTTCAAAATCAATCTTATCAAATCATGTATATACTAAATTCCTACATAAATGTAGGCTTTTGTTTGTCTTATATGTAGGGTTAAAGTTATAATGAGTAAGAATTATGACTGCATTTTGCTATACAGCAGAAATTAGCACAACATTGTAAAGCAACTATATCCAATAAAAATAAAGAAGTTACCAAAAAAAAAGAAATAATCATGACTATATTAATTCAGATCAAGCTAAATACCATACCATTCTCTAAATTGTTGTGCATTTTGGCACACAATGAAAAGAACCCTAGAAAAACCTAAACAGGATGAGAATAGATTGGCAGATTCAAAAGTAGCATGTTATATATATATTTGAATGTGAAAATAGATGTTTTTATTCAGAACTAGAGTTTAGTAAGTTAGTAAATACATTGTCAAAGAGGAATTGCACCAGATGCAGTTAAACAGGCATGGAAAATTTTATTTAAAACTATTGCAGTAGGGGAGAGAAATTGAACTCAACACCTCAGAAACAAAGTGCAGGAGAATTTTTAACCACTGAGGTGAGCTATTGCAAAACTAGCGGAGGAGGTTGGTGGAGTGGGAGGGTGGTCAATATGATTAAGCCATTTTGTGTTTAATCATTGATGCTCAATGAAGTGGGGGTTCTTACCCATACACGAGACTGGAAAACAGCAGCCCTTCCTTTCGTTGTGATTACTTTTCAAAGGAATGGCCCCCAGGTCCTTCAGAAAGATATTCCTGGCCTATATAAAACTGTCAAGAGGCTAAAAGAAGATTTACATTTCAAAGGGACAAAGAAAGAATTTACAATTCCACGTTTCCTAAAATAAATGTTCTAAGGAAAGAGGGTCAGGAAATTAATAGGAAGAAGCCCAACTAAAGCTTCATCAAGCTGAGGGCAATGTTAAGGCCATCTTGGTCAATATCCTCCCGTGAAACTTGGTCAGCTTTGCTCTCCAGAAATGTCTTACAGTGAAGAAGAGCCAAAGCATGTTAGCAATAGGGTGGTTTTTTTCCCCCTCCTGTACCTGCTGATCATGTGGACTTCCTTGGTGGCTCAGATGTTATAGAATCAGCCTGTAATGCAGGAGATCCAAGCTTCATCCTTGGGTCAGGAAGATATCCTGGAGAAGGAAATGGCTACCCATTCCTGTATTCTTGCCTGGAGAATTCCATAGACAGAGGAGCCTGGTGGGCTACACTCCACAAGGTGGCAAACCATTGGACATGACTGAGCCCCTCTCACTTTCACTGATCATGTAACTGGGGAAAGAATATAACAGATAAATGTATTGGCAGAAATTATGAATGATATTATTTCAATATTGACCTAGGTTCATCTTAATTTATTCTAGAAATTAATCTACTAGAATTTACAAATGAATTATCAATATATTATAGAAGCACACTTGGGGTAGTGATGTAAAGCAAGGAGAATGATGACATAAAATATTGAAGAACCCTGGATTCTATACTTTCTTATGAGTTTCATATTTCCATATATATTCAAAAGAGGGATAAATTCTCACTGTCTTAAAATATGTAGAGACAAGTTTAGCAGAGTTTGTTTTTTTTTTTTTTTTGTAATTAATGGGAGATTTGAATGGGCACATGGATCTCAGAGGTACTTTGTAGAGTTTGACCCTGTGTTAGCTCAATTTAGGCTGAAAATATCCTCCTGAAGCCTGAGAAAGGGAAAGGGCAATTATAAAGAGCTTTAATTTTTCCTAAATGGCTTTGCAAAGCACTAATGAAAAATCATTTTCAATGGACCTTTCATAGGATCCTGCTAGTGTTTCCGATTCAGGCAGTTAAATCAACAATAATATAGTCATCTTGAAAGAGGTAAAAATCGACCAAAGATAAGTGAATAATTCACATCTAGCTGTGAATAAAATCTAGTCTGAAGCCACAGCTCACTAAGCCACATGCTCCTTTTCCAACACTGTCAACCGTGGTCAATAATGAGTCACAGCAAAGAAAGTCATGTGTGCTTTCTCCAATGTTGGCAACTTCCATCAATAAAGTATAATTGGAACCTGCCAAGAAAGCAGTGTGTCAAAGGTGTATTTAGGCAGAAACTTAGATGTTGAACTGTTTGTGTAAAAATTGAGCACATAGTCTAATTATAAGTTTAAGAACTTTAAAAAGTTGGAACATTGTAAATCTGCTGCGAGACTGACTTATGCTGTTGGAACATGACAACTGCATCAATAAGGCTCAGTCAGAAGAGAGGAAGAAGAGTCGACATTGCAAAGAGGAATGTTGCTTTCAGTAAGTCATTAGAGAGAGGGGTGAGAGAAATGGACTGTGTCTCTTTGATGGGGATAAGCAAGAAGATGGAAATATCATTTTAGTTTATCTCCTTAAAAGAAGCACAAGTGAAAGTAAGACTATTTTTTGTTAAGTCAACAAATAGGAATTTTATTATCTTTTGTTTGTTAGCTGTTCAGTGTACCATCATACAGGCTACAATACTATTTAATGGAAACTTCCTTGACACTCAAAAAAAAAAAGGTGATATGGTATTAAGAAGAAAATGGAGCAAGATGTACAATCCATTTCACTGTTGATTGAACAGGTAGAGTATAGAATAAAAGTTAAGTCATTTCTAAAGATCATGGATATTTTGGTCATTGTAATTATCCCTTCCTGTGACTCCAAATACAGAGGCTTCAACAGTAGCACTGCATGGCTTTCTCTGGAAGCCTTATTTAGAAGCCTGAAAATATGTCAAATTTGTATATCTTAGCTCTGCCCTGCCCTAGGAATCAAAGAATACAATTTACTACCAGTAGTACACAATCAAGGATATAAACTGATTAATGGGCTAGTTTGCTTCTTAATGTGGGCTACTTTAAATGTCTCTATTGAATTTTGTTATAATATTACTTCTGTTTTATATTTTGTTTTTTTGGCCACAAAGCATATGGGATCTTGGCTCCCTGACCAGGGATCAAACCTGCACCCCATCCGAAGGAAGGCAAAGTCTTAACCACTTGATTGCCAGGAAAGTGCCCTGTATTAGTGTGTTAAGTAGAATAAATGAAATAGTGTCTAGGATCAGTTTCTTACACATAACTTTGCACATCATCAGCAAAATTCCATTAATTATTCCAGTATTTACATAAAGTAATCTTGATTTTCCTCCATGTCACTTTGTAATAGATGGACCCCTCATCTATAGTGAATGCTACTTTGGAGAGGAAATTTGTATCTATAGCATAGGTAAATTTAACATGTATTAATGCAGCTCCTTGGAAGAAAAGCTATGATCAACCTAGACAGCATATTAAAAAGCAGAGACACTGCTTTGCCAGCAAAGGTCTTTGTAGTCAAAGCTATAGTTTTTCCAGTAGTCATGTATGGATATGAGAGTTGGACTATAAAGAAAGCTGAGTGCCGATGAATTTATGCTTTTGAACTGTGGTGTTGGAGAAGACTCTTGAGAGTCCTTGGACTACAAGGAGATCAAACCAGTCCATCCTAAAGGAAGTCAGTCCTGAATATTCATTGGAAGGACTGATGCCGAAGCTGAAACTCCAATACTTTGGCCACCTGATGGAAAGAACTGACTCATTTGAAAAGACCCTGGTTCTGGGAAAGATTGAAGGCAGGAAGAGAAGGGGACAACAGAGGATGAGATGGTTGGATGGCATCACCGACTTGATGGACATGAGTCTGAGTAAGCTCCGGGAGTTGGTGATGGACAGGGAAGCCTGGCATGCCGCAGTCCACGGGGTCGCAAAGAGTCGGACATAACTGAGCGACTGAACTGAATACAGTGAAGGCCAAAATATCATTTGTACATTTTTCTCTTATTTGCACTTCAAGTCATGTCAAATAATTGAGACAAGGACGTGAGACACTAAACAGGCAGCATTAGTGACTGACTTACTCACTCATGTGTTAGAAAGTTAACTTGCAGTGGGATAGCCCAGAGAGGTACTCTTCCACTCCAGCACCTCCACCCCCATGTCCATGTCTGGTGGACTGACAAATAGCACTTGAAATATTTATATTAGAGATTGTAGATATTTTAATTCAACCTAAACTTTCTTTTTTATACCAAAGAGCACAAACTTATAATGATCAAATGACAGATTTTTTTAATACTTTTGTTTTCAAAATAATTTACTGCACTTCTCACTGGGTTTATCAATAAACAAGACCTGAAGTCAGGTTTTTAACTGAAAACTCTTTATGTAAAATTATGTATAATTGACTTCTTACTATGGCACAAAGTAAAATGCAAAAATCAGTAAGATCAAAATCAAGCGTAAAGGTTTGATATAATACATGGTGTTCTGTAGGCCTTTAAGTCTGAATATACATTAGGAACTGGACTCCCAGGTGGCCCTAGAGGTAAAGAACCCCCTGCCAATGCAGGACATGCAAGAGATGCAGGTTTGATCCCTAGGTTGGGAAGATCCCTTGGAGTGGGAAAAGGCAACCCACTCCAGTGTTCTTGTCTGTAAAATTTCATGGACAGCACCCAACAATTTGAGTGCAATTAGAAGGTAAAATTGATTTGGAATTTAAGGAGGCATGGGAAATGACTTTGGAATTTCAAGATAAAATTGATTTTTATTTGGATTGTTCTAAATACATTTGCTTTGCTTCATTTACATAATTCATGGAATTATGTCCCAGTTGGCTTGCATTTTAATATGCCAACATTGGCACCATAGTTTACAAAGATGATTTCAGGCTTCCTTGATAAGTCTTGTGGGGAGTTTTGTGATGACCTGTATAAAATAGCAGCCTCTTGGAAATACAGACTTTTTTTTGTCTTATTGGCTTATCATCCAATCTAATTACTTGACCAAGTTGTTAAAGCACTCTCTGTTCTAAAAGGTACCGTACCAGAATCACCATGAGCTGACTCTTTGCAAGAATAGTAACTTGGACTTAGTAACACTGTCTGAAGAAAAAATAGACCAGGAAATGAGGGTTCTTTTCCTAGTTGTACAAGTTACTACTCAGTCACAAGATATAAACAAGCCACTTCATTCCCAGGACTCAATTTCATCATCTGGAATTCCTTTAGTCTCATTTTTCGCATCAAGTGTTCAGCAAAATATGCAGTTAGGAAAATGAGCTCTAGAAGATTAGACTGTTTTATTATTTCACTCTCAATCCATTCTATCCAACTTATCTATGTCTGGCTTTTCTGATGTCTTTTCTCAAGGAAAACTGTATATCTTCTTAAAATAAACACTTTCTGAGAACATAATTTATTTCTGATAAGTGTCTAAATTAGATCTGTTTTTTTCAATAATCTTCAATACCGTCTGCTTTTTTTTTTTAAGGCATATTGTGCTGAGGTGCTTTGGTTTAGAAATGCAAATGATATTGAAATTCTTTCTTTCCTAAGGGTAAAAAGGCTATTAACCACCCACTTGTTTGTTTGGCTCTAGTTAATAGCTACAGTAAATGAACATGGCAGATAGGACCCAATTTCAGCGTTTAAACATTTTTACATAGACGAAGCTCTAGCACTTGAAAACAGAATCCCCATTAAATTAACCCATGTCGCTCACTCCTCAAAAACAAACATGTAGTTGCTCTGAATGTATTCTCATAATGCTGCCATGCAAATAGGTATAAACCTGGAGATTTCTTCCAGTCTGCCCATTTTCCTAGTTGCAAGACTTTGGACAAGATATTTGGCCTTTCTGCTTTCCATTTCCAGAGATAAACTGGGAATCTTAAGGGTTCATTGCAAGTTTCAAATGAGATCACATGAATTCAAGTATTTTGGAATCTGCAAAGTACTACATAAAAAACTATTACTATTTTGGATTGTGTCTGCAATTTGATTTATTTGTTATTCATATTGGCGTGAGAAATGTTCATGCTCATGTCTTCTAATTTCTGGAAAAATAAACAAAATATCTTTTTTGAATCTTAATTCCCTCTCTGGTCACTAAGTTAGTTTTGGTTTGAAAATCAACTTTTGGAGGCTTCCCTGGTGGCTCAGTGCCTGCCCATTCAGAAGACATGGGTTCTATCCCTGGTCCGGGAAGATCACACTTGCCACAGAGCAACTAAACCCAGGCACCACAACCACTGAGCCTGTGCTGTAGAGGTGAAGAGTTGCAACTATTGAAGCCATGTGTCCCTAGAGCCCGAGCTCCACAACAGGAGAATCCACTGGAATGAGAAGCCCGCACATCGAAATTAGAGAGTAGCCCAGGCAGCAATGAAGACCCAGCACAGCCAAAAATAAATATAAATATATAAAATAAATAAAATTTTTAAAGAAATTTTTTTTAAAAAATCAACTTTTGAACAAATAATCCTCCAGTATTAACTTAAAAATCACCCAGATGAGCTTCTGAGTCCTAGATCCAGTCACCCTCAGCATTTACACCAGTGGCCACACTTTTCTTGCAGTTCCTCTTTTAGCTTTCATGATTCATAATACTGTACACTGTAGCCATTCATTCATTCCTTTATTCAAACACTGAGTCAAATATATGTTGATTTACCTCTGACTGTGGTTAGGCAGTTTCAAGGCCTTAGAGGTGCACAACAGTGAACAGTGAACACAGCTCCGGATTCCCTGTCCTCTTGGAGCTAACATTCCATGGGGGAGATGGACAGTCAACACATGGGTCTTTATAGCTATTGCTTAAGTGATGTCTTTGCATTCTGCCCTCATGTGACATGACTGCAGACCACAGAGAGGACTTCGAAGGTCACACGGGGAGAAGTAGTCCAACTGATGCTCTCGGTCCTTCTTTATGAGTCTCACTGGCCCCTCCTCTATTCCTCCTGCCTTTAAATGGAAATTATGCGATGTTTGGCCTTTATCATTCTTTTCTCCCTTCAAGTATTGTTACAGGAGTTTTGATTTTGTGTTTTTTAATCGATAAAACAATTTCCACTGCTACATTGAGCCTTAGTGGCTTGTCAGCATGTTTAAGTCCTTGAGACACAGAACTTTTAGCCCATGAAGTGCTAACTTCCTTCTCATCATGAAGTCCACTTATACATGATGCCAATAACTTTTGTATGTGTGTGTGGGTGAGTGTGTGCTCAGTCACTTTGATCCTGTCCAACTCTTTGCAAGCCTATAGACTATAGCCCTCCAGGCTCCTCTGTCCACAGGATTTCACAGGCAAGAATATTGGAATGGGTTATGATGCCCTCCTCCAGGGGATCCTCCCAACCCAGGGATCGAAGCCACATCTCCTGTATTGCAGGTGGATTCTTTGCTGCTTAGCCACTGAGGGGGCCAACTTATGTATAAGGTTTTTAAATGTTTAAAGGGACATTGTTTTTTGTCTCTATATGTGCCTCTAACTTACATTTGTTAAAGAAAAAATTTATATACTTAAGCTTAAAGTAACTTTAAAAAAAAAGAGGAAGAGAGAAAATATATTGATAATGCAAAGCACCTGTTTTTATTTTTCTGGGCTCAATTTATGCCTTTGTCTGCATATATTCCGAAATGAAAAAATATTTTTCTGCTGTCCAGTAGATGATAACAGCATCTGATTCCTTGCTTCTTTGTTCAGCTCTCCATATTGTAACAAGAATCATCTTTCTAAAGCAGATACATTTTTTTCACATCTCACCAGGTACACTCACACATGTACACCCCTCCTCTGCCTCCAGAAGCCCTCAGTGATCTTGACCTTTATGCTCACACAAATCAAAAACAGGATTAGAGGTGGAGATATCCCATACAGTTGTCTTCACACTTCTTTGCTTGTGTCTTCCCTAAATTAATTTTAAAAGAATTGTATGTTCTGCTTACATAGGGTCACAATTATTTTTAGCTAGCTGAAATATTTTAAAAATTGATTTATAAAGTTCAAATTATAGCAAAGAGTGTAATTTATTCCATATTGTAAATATTGACAGGATAAAACATTGCAGTACTCATTTTAAAAATCTACATATCCCATTATACTAATGTAATTCATTAGTATCCATTTAAAAGGACAAAACAAGTTTTGTTTCACAGTTGTTTTTCTTTCTCTTAAACTCGTATTTTCACTCGAATTTCCCCACATAAATTTATGCTAATATAGTGTTTTTATATCTTGAAAAATTTAATAATAACCCTATCATTTCTGTGGCAAATGCATATACATAAAGTGAAATTAATTTTCTTTGAATTTCCATGGCCATAAGGCTCCAAGTGCTAACATTATCTTCTGGATTGAGTTAATACTGTAACTATTGTTGGTATTAAATTCATCAAAACCACACAAATATCTTATATTCTTTGATATTTAAAGTTGAAAAGTAAAATTTTATTACAAATTCTTTCTTTCGTGAAATGGGTGAGATCCCCCGAGCCACTGGTTTGTACGACTTTGGATAAATTATTTCTTTTTGTTTTTTAACTTTTTTATTTTATACTGGAGATCACTGACTCGATGGATGTGAGTCTGAGTGACCTCCGGGAGTTGGTGATGGACAGGGAGGCCTGGCGTGCTGCGGTTCATGGGGTCGCAAAGAGTCGGACACGACTGAGCGACTGATCTGATCTGATAGCCGATTAACAATGTTGTGCTATTAATAGTTTCAGGTGGGCAGCAAAGGGCTTCAGCCATACATATACAT
Source organism: Tragelaphus eurycerus (assembly GCA_935064755.1). Lineage (NCBI taxonomy): Eukaryota > Metazoa > Chordata > Mammalia > Artiodactyla > Bovidae > Tragelaphus > Tragelaphus eurycerus. Next base: position 1,714,540 of record CAKXYN010000135.1, on the reverse strand, counting down.
ATCCCCCAACCTCCTCTCCCATCCAGACTTCCAAATAACATTGAACAGAGTTCTCTGTGCTATGCGGTAGGTCCTTGTTTTTGTCTATTTTATATATAACAGTCTGTACAGACTGATGCTGAAGCTGAAGCTCCAATACTTTGGTCGCCTGATGCGAAGAGGTGACTCATTAGAAAAGACCCTGATGCTGGGAAAGATGGAGGGCAAGAGGAGAAGAGGGCAACAGAGGATAAGATGGTTGGATGGCATCACTGACTCAATGGATATGAGTTTGAGCAAACTCCTGGAGATAGTGAAGGACAGGGAAGCCTTGTGTGCTGCAGTTCATGGGGTCGCAAAGATCAGACACGACTTAGTGACTGAACAACAACATGTTTATAGAGTGTAATTCTGCATCAATTCCACTCTTTTTATTGTTAAGAAGTAGATATTAAGAGCGACTTCACTTTCACTTCTCACTTTCATGCACTGGAGAAGGAAATGGCAACCCACTCCAGTGTTCTTGCCTGGAGAATCCCAGGGACGGGGGAGCCTGGTGGGCTTCCACCTATGGGGTCGCACAGAGTCAGACACGACTGAAGCTCCTTAGCAGCAGCAGCAGCAGCAGATATTAAGAAACATTATCCAGATAAATGTTTAATGAAAAATAAAAGGAATGTTGCTCGAGCAAAGTCATTCAATTCTTTGAACTTCTTCCAAGCTATGGGCCAAAAAATGGCACAGTCGCTGTCTTCAAAGCTTATTTTTAATAATCTAGCAACTGAAAGTTTGATTAGGTCCTCTTTCAATTCTCTTGAAAGCAAAAAAAAAAAAAAAATGAACAACTATCTGCTTGTAAATGATATGTTACCCAGATATTAGAATAATTTATTTCTCTACTTGGATAATAACATTTTGAATTGTTCCTAGCATCGTATCCCAATAACTTAGACTGTGGTGCTATGCATATTACTCTTAGGGATGGTAGAGAACAATGTCACTTTTTATCACTGATGAGAAGTAAATGGTGAAAGAGATGACCTTGACCATAGACTCAATCTTGCAGATCTGTTCTAGGAAAGAATACATTTTGGGGATGAAGATGTGGAAATGGATTCACATAAAACCATCTCTGCTCAGGTATCTTTTGGAAAAGGTTCGTGAGTCCTACTTAAGGTCTAGAGGACAGGGGAAGAAGAACTATATGTTTATATATAGAACCAGATCGGGGAAGGCAATGGCACCCCACCCCAGTACTTTTGCCTGGAAAATCCCATGGACGGAGGATCCTGGTAGGCTCCAGTCCATGGGGTCGCTAAGAGTCGGACACGACTGAGCGACTTCACTTTCACTTTTCACTTTCATGCATTGGAGAAGGAAATGGCAACCCACTCCAGTGTTCTTGCCTGGAGAATCCCAGGGACGGGGGAGCCTGGTGAGCTTCTGTCTATGGGGTCACACAGAGTCGGACACGACTGAAGCGACTTAGCAGCATAGAACCAGATGGTGATCTGAGATCTGTTGTCTTTGGGTAGACAATGGACCTGGAACTCAGGAAGACTGTCCTGAGAGTCATGTATGTTCAGTGAAGGGTGATGGAGCAGAAAGTACCGTTTTTCTCCATCTAAGCCTACCTGAAATTGACATTGATAGCTAAGGTTCAGCACCTGTTACACACATATTCGTGACATAAAGGATAAGTTCAGTCAACATTGCCATTTTAGTTGGTATTGTATATTTTGATAGAAATTTTCATGAGAAATACAGCTCTGTAGACTATAGCCCTCTCAATTCATTTTCCCGGTCACACAATAAACAGACAGTATTTGAATCATTTAAAATATCCTCATGGCCTGCAAAGACAAACACAAATTCAAGGTCAAATCACCTATGCATATTATGAGAAAATGTGTTTTCTGTTATTCAAACACATTATGCTAACAGGACTCTTCTGATGAAATCTGAGAGAAAAAAGTTTAAAATGTGAATGCTAGTAAAAATTTAGAAAGGACATCTTCAAACTTCATTCAAGAAGGACTTAAAAATTCATTTAATTGTTCTTCCTAAGTATTACAAGCACATTTAATATTCCTCTGTTTTAAACATATTAACACCAGAAGGGCAACGGTAATGAGAGTGACCTCCAAAAGATAATGCAAAATCCAGTTTTCTCCTATGCTTAAAATTTTCCTTATTAACACAGTAGGATGCCTCTAGAAGCTGAATTAATTCTATCAAGTTGCCAAAGTTAATACAATGCCCTAAAAGGTATGCTTTATAACATACTAGTTTAATGCCAGTGGACTCCACCTGTGTGGCTGGGGGAATACTTCTTAAGGTATTAGCCCTTCCATGGCATATTTAAGGAGAAGGCAATGGCACCCCACTCCAGTACTCTTGCCTGGAAAATCCCATGGAAGGAGGAGCCTGATAGGCTGCAGTCCATGGAGTCGCTAAGAGTCGGACACAACTGAGCGACTTCACTTTCACTTTTCACTTTCATGCATTGGAGAAGGAAATGGCAACCCACTCCAGAAAAAGCTAATCGATTTTGTTGTTAGATTGAAGTGTGTTTATAGTAATATGAAAACTATATAACTTTAGGGTTTAAGTGCAGAAAACTCCTTGGGAACATTCATAAGTTACATTTTTTAGTTATGTACGGACTTAGGACAACGTGAGACATATTCTCTAGAGCTTATATTGTATTTAATTTCAATTTTGACCTAAACTTAATCAGTGGTTTTATAAAATTATTTTAAAATATACCAATTAATGGTGTATGATATTTCTGGAATTTGCACTGTGAATTGAAATAGCATGAATCTAATAGCATTTTTCATAAGAAAATGGTATTATGGAACATATAACCCTTGATAAGACCTCACTGGCTACAATAGAAATGAATAATAGCCTCATATTTTAATCACTCAGAAATGGTACTGAAGTTTTCAGAATGTGTATAACATCAGCAGTTTAGTAATCAAATATGTTTACTGATAAACTATCATGATATTCAATGAAGCACTTCTCAACTTAAAAGTATCTTTATTTTTACCTAACGACAGGCACATCAGAGCTGTAGAATTGGAAGGGCCTCTTCAGCGGAAAAAAATTGTATATAGTACCGTTGGATGACATGTTTAGAAAAAAGCTTAGTCATTTCTCCTTACATTTCATCATTCTTTAATCACTATAAAATAAAAGTGCTTATTTCTATATCAAATATGCCATAACTTACACATTAGCTTCATCCTTCAAAGTCAACCTCTTTTTCTTAAATTTAAATTTATTTATTTTAATTATAGGCTAATTACTTTACAATATTGTATTGGTTTTGAGACCAAAGAATTACTCAAGTGATTCTGCATTATTTGGAGGAACAAACTTTTAAACTGCCTTGACATGAGAAAATTAGAAATATTATTTTTATATCACTCTCCTACAAAGTCTCCCATACTTCATGGAATTTTGCTTTTCTTGGTGTATTTTCCTCTCCCTCACCCATCCCCAGAACTCTGGGGAAATGTCTAAAATGCTCAAAGCCATGATATGCCCAGTAATCCTGTGTAGACTCTTACCAAGTTGCACATAGAAGATGTTTACTTAAGATAAAAACAACAGACAGTAAGCACATGAGTAATCCAAGGTCTCCGGATTCCCCATGATCCTGATATTCCATTTTCGCCTTCTTTTCCTATTCACTGGGAATTTCTGACGGTCAGCTTCTTTCTGGCCTCTTAGGTGAAATCACGTTTTTCATGAGCTCTACGTCTTGGCCAGTCATTGGAGTCCCAGTCACTTCTCACCTGCCTTTCCTCCACTGTGGTTCTTGCTTCCTGGTAACTTTGAAATTCATCATTTGTTTTCATTATAGCACCACGAGCAGTGTCAGCACATGGTGATGGTTGTTAAATATTTATTGTTTAAACTGAAAGCCTTCCATTCTGTGAGTACTGGGAGAAGAGAAGAGAACTCTTTTCCTTAATGTAGCACTGTCTTTTTTCACTTTCAAAGACCATCATCTTAGCTGTTTTTCTCTCTCTTTTATTATCATTCTTTTGAAGGTTAAAGTCACCACTGGTCAATCTTGGGACATTTCCTCCCAATTAAATTTCCCCATGCCCATAGAAATTTCCAAGTGATGTTCTCTTCCTTGCTGATGACAGTCCATGGCTCAACTATCAGCCAACTGATGAGAGCATGGCCAAACTTGTGTTGTGTAATCTCTCCAAAACTGATATTGCTGGGTTTTTTTCCTTCCTTGTTAAGACTTTTTCTAATAAAATTTGTGATGTTACTTTGCACAATGAAGTGAAGAACAGAAATTTTCCATGGAAACACTAGTGTTTTGAGCCAGGGGAATTCTCATGCAGGGCTCATCAGGAATTAGAGTGACTAATGTAAATTTCTTTGTGTGCTAACAATTGTATTATCCATAAACTCCTTTGTCCATGGAATTCTCCAGGCAAGAACACTGGAGTGGGTTGCCGTTTCCTTCTCTACGGGATCTTCCTGACCCAGGGTCTGAATTCGGATCTCCTACATTGAGGCATATTCTTCTTTACCATCTGAGCCACCAGGGAAGCCCTATAAAACTATTGTCATTCAGTTGCTCAGTTGTGTCTGACTCTTTACAACCCCATGACTGTAGCCCTCCGGGCTCCTCTGTCCGTGGGATTTCCCAGGGAAGACTACCGGGGTGGGTAGCTGTTCTCCTTTCCATGGGATCTTCTTGACGCAGAGATTGAACCCAGATCTCCTACATTGAAGGCAGATTCTTTTTATCATCTGAGCCACCAGGGAAGCCCAATCTATAAACTAGGTAATATCGATTCTACTGGAAAGAAGATATATTGCTGGAGTTCTCTAGTAATAGAGAACTATTAATGGGTAGAAAGATAGATAAATAGATGACACAATATTAACACAAGTTCTATATCCATGTGTTGTGCATCAAAAACTACCAAAACACCACAATATGGTGTTTGTCTATATTCCTATGTGTATGGGACATATTTTAATATTACTCACCTCCCACCATATGCCAGCTCCTTGTATTAGGCATTTAAAGATGTGCATGTTCCTGAGAGAATGATTGATTTGGTTTTACATTCTTGAAAATGCCACATCCCTTTACTTTAAAACCAGATTGTGTGTATTCCAGAGCAGATACATTAGAAATATGTTAGTTCCATGATACAGAGGCTGGAAATTCATAGCTTTTACCAAAGTGGATTCTCATCGCAATGACTCATATTTAAAGTCACCACGAAAACATTGCTTCTAAGTGAAGTAATATTTAAGCTGTAATTTCTTAGGAAGACAGCCATTACCTGAGGAAGCACTTAAGGATCTTGTTTTACATTTCATATTCATGTTTTGAAATTTTATATTTGGGAAGAGTTTGGAATGTCAAGCAGAATGCCCAAATCAAAGACAATATCACCAAGACTGCAGGATAATAGAGCAAGATAAAATTAAAATGATGTCATGTCCTACCGGGTAAACACATTAGAAAGCCCTCTGAAGTATGTATTTAACTAGTAGAAAGAGCTGGTTTATTCTAATGGGTGAAAAATATTCATTTGATTGTGTGTATGTGTGTGTGTGATTCACTTAAGTGCTATTTGGAGCTATTCCAAAGTGAATAACATACATTTACTAACTTCTCTGGCAGTTTTATGTTTTAAGACATAAAATTAAATATAGAAAGTGAATCTAGGTAACATTGAGTTTATGACATAATCTGACAAGGACTAACAAGGCTGGCAGGAACTGATACAGACCTTAACTCACCTTACTTCCCCATGGCCTGGTTCTGATCCACAGCACTGATGATGCTTAAACTCGACTTTGGAAGTTCCACAGTTATGGTTATTAGGTATGCAAATTATATCTATTTCTTTTCTCCAAGACCCAGCAAGTTCCATCATCATTTCATGACTTGCAAATGCTTCATATGCTTCATGCTTTTCTGGGGAGGTTTCTACTTAATAAGTAAATTACATTGTTAAAAATAGGTTGATTTTTTTTTTTTATCACAGGGGTGTTGACTTGCAATTTGTAATTGTTTACTGCCTTATTCTTGTTCTTTCTCGGTTGTACACGATGGACAGAGATACTCTTGGAGCATACACATTGTAATCAACATTCAAACTGAATTGAAAAGCACAAATGGTTTTCTGTTTATATGCTCAAAAATTAATATCTGCCAAGCCATCATTAACCAATTGTTGAAATAATAGGTGACTTCTCAAGAGAAAGTGTTAAAATATCATTCAGGTCACGTATATCAAACTAATTTTGGAATCTGTAATTCAAGGATAATATTAAACCACATGGCTAAATTAAGCGTCCCTTTAGTGATTTTAAAAAATGTCTAAACTCTGTAATTTCCTTTAAAACTTACAAATATGGTGGTAGGAATTTATTTGTTAAAGGTACTTTTATCTCTGGAATGAAATTTTAGAACATTTTCATCACACAGAAAATGTGTACCTATTAGCAGTCACTCTCCGTTCTCCACATCTGCTTCACCCACTCCCTCACTGCAGCCCCTGACAATCACTAACCTACTTTCTATCTCTATGGATTTGCCTATTTGGGGCATTTTGTATATAAATGGAATCATAATACAAGGTCATCTATGACTGGCTTCAGTTTTGCAGTATAATATCGTTTCAAAGTTTATCCATGACGCAGCCTGTATCAGAATTTCATTTCTTTTAATTGATGGACAACGTTTCATTTTATGGATGTACCATATTTAGTTTATCCATCCATCAATTGATGGACATTTGGAGTGTTTCCAGGCTTTGCCTATTATGAATGATTCTTCTATAAACATTTATGTACAAGTTTTGTGTGGTATATATTTTCATTTCTCTTGAGCTATAACCAGGAATAGAATTGCTGGTTCATGTAGTAGTTCTGTTTTTCTAAAATGGCCATCATTGTACATTCCCATCAGCTATGTTTAATGATTCCAATTTCTGTATATCCACATCAACACTTGTTACTGTCTGTCTCTTTTATTATAGTCATCCTACAGGTCTGAGTGATACCTCATTTTGATTTGAATTCATTTGTTAGCAATAAATAATGTTGAACGTCTTTTGTGAGCTTGTTAGCTATTTGCATATCTTCTTTGGACAAACATCTATTCAAGTCCTTTGCCAATTTCCTTTTCCAAATTTTTAATTGAGTTGTTTGTCTTCTTGCTGTTGCGTTGTAAGAGTTCTGTACATATATTCTGGATACTTGACTCATCAGATCTATGATTTGCACATATTTTCTCCCATTTGTAGAGTATCTTTTCACTTTGTTGATGATGTCTTTTGATGCACAAAAGCATCATTTTCATGAATTCCATTTTTTTCTCCTTTTGGTGTCATATCTAAGAGTCTGTTGCTAAATTCCAAGTCATGATGATTTACCCTATATGTTTTCTTTCAAGAGTTTATATATTTCTGCTCATATATGGGTCACTGGATCCATTTTGAGAAATTCTGTACATGGTATGAGGTAAAGTCTAACCTTGTCTGCATGAACATATCCAGTTGTCCTAATTTGTTGAAGAGTGTTATTTCCCTCTTGAATGATTTCCCACCCTTGTGAAAATCAGTTGGCCATGAGTATATGTGTTTAACTTACAACTCAATTTCACTGATCAACAGGTCTATCCTTATGCCAGGATCATGGTATTCTTTTTCTTATTATTGATATTATTATTGTGGTAAAAAAAAAAAAAAGCATGAGCTCTATTCTTTTCAGCTTTTAAATGCAGTGTTGTTAATGGCATGACATTGGTTTTTTTTTTAATTAAATTTTATTTTGCTTAACTTTACAATATTGTATTGCTTTTGCCATACATCAAGAATGACATTGTTGTATAGCAGATCTCTAGAACTTTTTGATCTTGCCTGATTGAAACTCTATATCCATTGAACAGTTACACTCCTTTTCCCTCTCCCTGTCAGCCCCCGACAACCACGGTCCTGTTTCCTGCTGCTATGAATTTGACTATTTTAGATACTTCATGTAAGTGCAATCATGAGCATTTGTCCTTGTGTCTGGCTTATTTCACTTAGCATAATGTTGTCAAGGATCATCCACATTGTTGCATATTGCAGGGTTTCCTTCTTTTTTAAGGTTGAATAATATTTCACCGCATAAATACACCTCATTTTCTTTATCTGTTCATTTGTTCATGGACGTTTACTTTGCTTCCCCCTCTTGGTTATTGTGAATAATGCTGCAGCTATTAACGTGAAATGCAAATACCTCTTCCAGAACCTGCTTTAAATCTCATTTGAATGACTATGAAGGAGTGTGACTGCTGAATACAGTACCCCAATGTTTTGGTTACTTTAGCTTTGTAGGAAGTTGTAGGAAGTTTTGAAATCAGAAAGCATGGGTGCCCCAAATCTGTTCCTTTTTTTCACAATTATTTTGGTTATGTGGGTCCCTTGTAATTCTGTAAGAGCTTGAGGATTGTTTTTTCCATTTTTTCAAGGAAAAACTGTTGGGGTTTTGGTAAATTTTGCAGAGACTATGTAGTTTACTTCGAGTAGTATGCCCACCTAACAACTTTGCTTCCAATTCATGAACACAGGATATCTCTCCATGTGTTTAGGGCTTTTAAAATTTCTTTCAGCAATGCTTTATAGTTTTCAAGTGTTAAATTCTGCCACTTCCTTGGTTAAATTTATACCTAGGTATTTTATTCTTTTGAATAATATTGTAAATGGAATTTTCTTAATTTCCTTTTCAGATTTCTCATTGCTAGTGTATAAAAACTTACTGGATGTTTACATGTTGATCTTGTACTCTGTGAATTTATTTATTAGCTCTAGTAGTTGTTTTTGTAAGTTATTGGGATTTCCTATTTATAGGATCATGTCATCTGTGAATAAAGGTAGTTTTAATTCTGCTTTTTCAATTTGGATACCTTTTATTTCTTTGTCTTGCTTAGTGACTCTAGCTAGAATTTACAGTGCAGTCTTGAATAGCAGAGGCCAAAGCAGGCCTCCTTCTCTTGTCCCTGATCTTAGGGAGAAATCTTTCAATATTTCACCATCAAGCATGATGTCAGCTGTGGATTTTTATAAATCCCCTTGATCACGTTTAGGAAGTTCCCTTATATTCCTAGTTTTCTGGAAGTATTGTCATGGAAGAGTGGTGAACTTTGTCAAAAGCTGTTTTTGCATCAATTGAAATGATTGCATGTATTTTTTCCTTTATTCTATGAATATGGTATATTGATTGATTTTCTTTTGATGAACTTCCCTCACATTCCTGGGATAAATTCCACTTGGTCATGGTTTATAATATTTTTAATACAGATTCAGTTTACTAGTGTTTTGTTGAGGATTTTAAAACTACATTTAAAAGGTGTACTGCTCTATACCCTCCTTTCCTTATTATGTCTTTGTCTGGCTTTGGTATCAAGTAATGCTAGTCTCTTAGAATGAGTTAGGAAGTATTCCCTCACTTTCTATTTTGGGAATAAGCTTCAGAAGGATGTTTGCTAAATTTTCTTTAAATGTTTGGTTGAATTAACCAGTGAAGCCATCTGGTTCAGGATTTTTCTTTGTTTAGAGTCTTTGTTTACTATTTCAATCCCTTGCTATAGATTTCTTCCATATTTCCTGTTTTTTCTTGATTCAGTTTTAGGTTGTATGTTTCTAGGAATTTGTCCATTTCATCAAGGTTATCTAATTTGTTGGTATATAAATTAGTTTCCTAGGGCTACCAGAGCATATCACCACAAATGAAATGATTTAAAACAACAGAAATCTATTTCCTCACAGTTCAGTAGGCTGGAAATCTGAGGCCAAGGTGTCAGAAGAATCGATTCTTTCCAGAAGCTCAGAGGGAGAGACTATCCCATGCCTTACTCCCACTTCCGGGAGAATAAAGATCTCCCGGGAAGATCTTTAAATCTTGGGAAATCAAAAACTTAACTCTATGCCTTAAGGAACTAGAAAAAGAAGAGTGAACTAAAACCAAAATTTTGCTTATCCCCACTCCAATCTTTATCGGTTTCTTCCCTTTGCTAACTTTGGTTTTGATTTTCTCTTCTTTTTCTAGTTTCTTAAAGTTTAACATTAAGTTATTGATTTGAGATATTCTCTTTTAAGATAGGCATTGGTGGTTATAATTTTGCATGTTGCATTTTTATTTTTTGTTTATCTAATTATTTTATGATTTCCCTAGTGATTTCTTTTTTAATCTCTTGGTCACATAAGAGTGTGTGATTTAGTTTCCACATATTTGTGAAATTTCAGGTTTTCCTTCTGACACTAATTTCCAGTTTTATTCTGTTTTGGTCAGAGGAGATGCATTGTATGATTGCAATCATTTTAAATTTTTTGAGACTTGAGATTTAGCAATGCCTTTTTACTGAAATTTAGCAGTCTAATTTATTTATTTTTTCCCAAACTTTAAACTTTTATTTTGTATTGGTGTACAGCTGATTAACAGTGTTGTGGTAGTTTCAGGTAAACAGTAAAGGGACTCAGCCATAAATATACACATATCCACTCTCCCCACCCCCTCCCATCCAGTCTGCCACATGACATTGAGCAGAGTTCCATGTGCAGAACAAGAGGTCCTTGTTGGTTGTCTATTTTAAATATAGCAGAGTGAACATGACCTTCCCAAAGGCCCTAACTATCCCTTCCCGCTGGCAACCATAAGTTCATTCTCTAAGTCTATGAGTCTCTTTCTGCTTTGTAAGTTCATATTTGTATCATTTCTTTTTAGATTCTACATATGAGAGATGTCATATTTTTCCTTCTCTGCCTGACTTGCTTTACTCAATAAGACACTTTCTAGTTTCATGCATGGTGCTGCAACTGATATCGTTTCATTCTTTTTAATGGCTGAGTAATATTCCATTGTATACATGTACCACATCTTCTTTATCCATTCCTCTGTCAATAGACTTTTAGGTTGTTTCCATGTCTTTGCTATTGTAAAGAGTGATGCAATGAACATTGGGGTGCATATACCTTTTCAGATCATGTTTTTCTCTGGATATATGCCCAGGAGTGGAATTGCTGAGTTATATGGTAGCTCTATTTTTAGACTTTTAAGGAACCTCCATACTGTTGTCTGTAGTGACTGTAACAATGTACTTTCTGACCAAGAGTGTAGGAAGGTTCTCTTCTCTTCACACCCTCTTTAGCATTTGTTGTTCGTGGATTTTTTGATGATGGCCATCCTGACAAGTGTGAGGTGATATCTCCTTGTAGTTTTGATTTGCATTTCTCTAATAACCAACAGTGTTGAACATCTGTTCATGTGCCTATTCACCTCTTTGGAGAAATGTCTATTCAGGTCTTCAGTCCATTTTTTGAGTGGGCTCTTTGTTTTGATAGCAGTCCTTTTTATTTTGAAGCACTCTCTTAGTTGCTATGAGTTCTTTTTTTCTAGTTTTTAGATTTTTCTAGATTCTAGTTTTTAGATTCTAGATTTTCTAGATTCTAGATTTTTCTAGAATCTAGTTTTTCTAGATTCTAGAGTTTCAAGAAAGTGATTATGTCAATTTTTGCTAGTTTCATGGTTGCTTCAGTGGAAGGACTGATTCTTGGAGTTTCCTACTTCACCATTCTGTGATGTCACCCTTCCCCCATGCTGATCTTGCTGTTATGTGGCTTTCTTCAGAAGTCATCTTTGTGTTCATCCCTACTTCCCAATTTTGAGCCAAATGCCCTTTTTAGAGTTCCCTTTACACTGCACTTACCAATACAAAGCATTTTTTTTTCCCTGGAGGTGAATGTATTCTGAGCATCCCAACACTGGTACAAGGTCTCTTTATTCTTCCCCATCTTGTTGTTCAGTTGCTAAGTAATGCCCGACTCTTTGAGACTCCATGGACTGCAACAAGCCAGGTTTCCTTGTCTTTCACTGTCTCCCAGAGTTTGCTCAAACTCATGTCCATTAAGGTAGCAATGCCATCCAGCCATCTCATCCTCTGTTGCCTCCTTTTCCTGCTGCCCTCAGTCTTTCTCAACATCAGGGTTTTTTTCCAGTGAGTTGGGTCTTCACATCAGGTCACCACAGCATTGGAACTTCAGCTTCAGTATCAGTCCTTCCAATGAATATTCAGAGTTGATTTCCTTTAGGATTGACTGGTTTGATCTCCTTGCAGTCCAAGGAACTCTCGAGAGGTTTCTCCAGAACCACTGTTTGAAAGCATCAATTCTTCGGTGTTAGTCTTCTTTATGGGCCAACTCACATCTGTACATGACTCCTGGAAAAACCATAGCTTTGACTATAAGGACCTTTGTCAGAAAAGTGCTGTCTCTGCTATTTAATACACTGTCTAGGTTTGTTCCAAGGAGCAAGTATATTTTAATTTCATGCCTACAGTCACAGTCTTCAGTGATTTTGGAACCCAAGAAAATAAAATCTGTCATTGTTTCTACTTTTTTCCCCATCTACTTGCCATGAAGTTATGGGACTGGATGCTATGATCTTAGCTTTTTGAAAGTTGAGTTTTAAGCCAGCTTTTCCACTTTTCTCTTTCACCCTCATCAAGACACTCTTTAGTGCTTCACACTCATCACCATAAATGTTGAATTAATGAAAGTTGCATGAGTGAACAAAGAAGAAGCAAATTTTAATTCTCATGAAGTTACTACAAAGCCAATTTATAGGTTGCTAATTGTTAAAAGAATTATAATTAAACTTACTTAACATGAAAACTAATTTGAATGTAATTTAATCATTCTTGAGGCCTTTGGAAGACACTTAAATATCTCATAATATGTTAAGATGATGAGTAAAAACATCTCATTTTTAATCTATTGGTTATCAACTGTGGAGGATAGCATCTACTGTTGTTCAAAAGCATTTTTAATTTATTCTAGTTAAATCATTCCTTTACATTAACTTTTTCAACTTTTAAGAGCCCTGTCTGTCTGTATTCTGACATACATGTTTATTTGATTATTGTGGCTGTATGATTTCCATAGGAACAAGCACTTGAGAGGGTATATGTTCAAGTAAAGATTTATCACTTTCACATGTTTTCTTGATTTTTATAACTACTTTAAGAGAAAATCTTGTTTTACATTGGCTACTGGTAGGAATTGCTAATGTTAGGAATTGCTGATGTGAGCACCAATGCATGAATGTTGCCCCAGATACAGAAATCTCAAGTATATTAAAGATCTTAAATGAATTATTATTATATGACTAACGGTATGCTGCTGCTGCTGCTAAGTCACTCCAGTCGTGTCCAACGCTGTGCGACCCCATAGACAGCAGCCCACCAGGCTCCGCCATCCCTGGGATTCTCCAGGCAAGAACACTGGAGTGTGTTGCAATTTCCTTCTCCAATACATGAAAGTAAAAAGTAAAAGCGAAGTCACTCAGTCGTGTCCGACCCTCAGCAACCCCATGGACTGCAGGTCTCCATGCTCCTCTGTCCATGGGATCCCCCAGGCAAGAGTACTGAAGTGGGATGCCATTGTCCTCTCCAGACTAAGGGTATGCTATGCCTCAGATCACATTTAGAAAACATAAGAATTACTTGCTATAACATCCTGACCCATATAGCTAGCCAGGTGGATGAGTCTTAGTCTACATCCCAATACAAATTTATTAAGGACTTGTTTTGTATTCCTTTTTAAAAAGAAATATAGGATGACTTCCCTGGTGGTCCAGTGGTTAAGACTTGACTTTGCCTTCTAGTGCAGCAGGGGCACGTTCAATCCCTGGTGAGGGAGATAAGATCCTACACACCATATCCAAAAATGCCAAAACATAATATAGAGGAAATGCTGTAACAAATTGAATAGCTACTTTAAAAATGGTCCACATCAAAAAAAAAAAAAAAAACTTGAAAAGAAATGCAAACAACAAAAACTACAAGCTTATGTTATTTATTTTTTCAGTAATTTTACAAGGAATCCTGGTTATAAATTATGTTATTCCTCAAGTTGTATTATTATTCTTCAAAACTAGTCAACTCTAAATAATTTCATTATATATAAACTACATCAAAAGATGTTAACAGAAGGGTTAAACCCAAGATGCAAGGATTTCATACCAAATCTCATTTGGTTTACTCACAATGTTGTGTCTATCTTTCCAGGAGTAGGATAACAGAGTAAGAACCATTGGCTATTCACTACCACACCACCCCCCAGCCCAGTATTGTAAATTTGTGACAAAGTGATGCTAGTGATGAAGGACAACATGTAAAAGTTAGGTGAAAATACTAATAATTACAAAAAAAGAATGCGTTACCATGAACTTCTTTTTTCTTCACTTAAAGACATTATTGTACTTTGCCAAGTGGAAATCGGAAATCACTTTCATAAACATATAAATGTATTACTTTACCTAAATTTATTTCCCAGTCTGCATTGATTATCTAGGAAGTTATTGATACATTTTAAAAAATAGTCAAAATTCACATTACCAACCTAAAAAAAACTCAACATTTGGTTTCTTAAGGTAAATTGCAGTCTTTATTGTTGCTGCTGCTGTTGCTGCTGCTAAGTCACTTCAGTCGTGTCCAGATCTGTGCAACCCCATAGACAGCAGCCCACCAGGCTCCCCTGTCCCTGGGATTCTCCAGGCAAGAACACTGGAGTGGGTTGCCATTTCCTTCTCCAATGCATGAAAGTGAAAAGTGAAAGTGAAGTCACTCAGTCATGTCCAACTCTTCGTGACTCCATGAACTGCAGCCTACCAGGCTCCTCCATCCATGGGATTTTCCAGGCAAGAGTACTGGAGTGCTGGGTTGCTATTACCTTCTCCGTTATTGTTGCTAAATGAGCACAATTTTCTTTAGGAGGCATTTTTTTAATAGTTCATAAAATGTATACATTTGAGATCTTATTCTATTGTAAATTTTAAATATGACTTTTTAAACTCCTTTCTTTATTTTGGTTTTGCCAAATATACAGATATATCTATTATTTCAGAATTATTGTTCATTTAATGTTTCATATTTTCTAGAGACCAACTCAGGAATGATTTTATATCTGATGCTTATTAGAGCCTACTGAAGTTAAAATCCCACTATAGATATTACTCAGAGGAAATTTACCATAATTTAAAAGTAGATAATACCCCTAATTAAAATGACCAAAATAAAAAATAGTAATAATACCAAATATTGGCAAGGATGTGAAGAAAACTGGATCTCTCATATATTGCTAGTGGAAATGTAGAAAACTTCACTATTCTGGAAAATAGTTTGGCAATTTCTTGTGAAACTGAACACATACTAACAGTTTGACCCATTAATTGCACTCTTGGACATTTATTCCGAAGAAATGAAAAATTATGTTTATGCAAAAACTTCTGCATGAATGCTTATAGAGGCTTTAACCCTAATAGCAAAGTACTGGAAACAACCCATGTATCCTTCAGTGAGTAAAGAGTTCTACAAATCTGGTATATCCAAACAACGTGCTGCTGCTGCTGCTGCTAAGTCACTTCAGTCGTGTCCAACTCTGTGCGACCCCATAGACAACAGCCCACCAGGCTATACCTTCCCTGGGATTCTCCGGGCAAGAACACTGGAGTGGGTTGCCGTTTCCTTCTCCAATGCATGAAAGTGAAAAGTGAAAGTGAAGTCGCTCAGTCCGTCTGACTCGTAGCAACCCCATAGACTGCAGCCTACCAGGCTCCTCCGCCCATGGGACTTTCCAGGCAAGAGTACTGGAGTGGGGTGCCATTGCCTTCTCTGAACAATGTACTAGTACTCAGCAAATAAAAAGAATGAATACATGCAACAACTAGGATGGACCTCAAGGGCATACTCAGTTCAAAAAAAATGTTACATACATTTTTTTAAAATGTTGATTCCTACAATGATAAAGATATAAAGATGAAAAAATAGATTAATGGTTGCTTGTTGATAGGGAGAAGGGGTGGGTCAGGAGCACAACAGAGTGCTTTTGTGGTGACGGAAAAGTTCTGTATGTTGACTGTGGTGTGGTTACACTAACCCATACATAGGACTGCATTGCACAGAAGTATACACATGCACACACATACAAAGAATGCATGCTTAAAAAATCATGAAAACTGAATAAGTTCTATTAATTCATTAGCAGCAATGTATCAATGTCAGATACTTTCCTGATTGATAGCTCACAAATAAAGAATCCACCTGCAGTGCAGGAGACCTGGGTTCCATCCCTTGGTTAGGAAGATCCCCTGGAGGAGGGCGTGACAACCCACTCCAGTATTCTTGCCTGGAGAATCCCCATGGACAGAGGAGCCTGGAAATGTCTATGAGGCTTTGATACGGTTTTATGAGATGTTTCCATTGAAGGAAGGTGAGTGAAGGGTACCCAGGACTCTACTGGTTTTGCAACTTCTTATGAGTCCATATTGATTTTGAAATTAAAATAATTTTTAAGAATAATAGCCCAATTATAAAATACTATTATACATTTTAAAAATAGGCATATCCTATTGGTATTTGAATGCAATTGGCATTTGAAACAACCTCTTTTCAAAGGCTTACTTCTAAAAGTCTTCAGTTTGAAGTGATTCATTTTTTTTTTTAATTTGAATTCAAGTATGCAGTTGTTTCACTTCAAAAAATATGGTCTGTGAACATAAAAGTTTCAGCTCTGTCCTCCACACTTTGTTTTCTTCTTCTTCAAATGCCCTTTATTTGACCAGGAAGGATGTCATTTCCTAGAGTACTGAGAAAGCCACATTTAACTTGAACAACATTGTTCTTTTAGGTTATTAAGGGTATTCAATTTTCTCTGTTGGTTGCTACTCTGAGTTGGAGACTCTTATGAAATGTCAGACTGAGAAAATTGCCCCAGTTCCAATACACACACAGACACACAAATGCCACAAAACTTTGGAATTAATACAATCAATAACCTTTGAAAATGGAGTTAAAACCAACAATTGAATGCTAAGATGTATCAAACTATCTTGTTCCCTTTTTCTTTGAATATCAATGTGGCCAGGGAACTGAGAAGCACAATAGAGAGTTCAATTGAAAAAGCATTTATTGAGTACCTTAATCACAATACCTTATAATGATGCTCATGTTATGCAGAGTGGTACAGGTTATAGTGATGAGAAAGAGTCCATACCCTCCAAAGGATGTCAAATTTGCATCTCCACTATTGACACAATGCTGGAGACCTGGGTTCAATCCCTAGGTCAGAAAGATCCCTGGAGAGGGGAATGGCTACCCACTTCAGTATTCTTGCCTGGAGAATTCCATGGACAGAGGAGCCTGGTGGACTAGTCCACGGGGTTCAAGGAGTCAGACACTACTGAGCGACTAATAACTAGGCTTTATACTGGCACACTGAGTGAGAAACGGCAAAGCATTATATAACATCAGTGACAAGGAAATCAAACATTCAGCAGAGTCAAAGGAAGAAATAGCTTGGGTGAAAATAGGGTAGGTCCCTGGAGAAAGGCATCATCAGGTCAGGAGAGTAGTTGCAAGGCTATGAAAATTAAAGTGCTATGAACAATGGTTTGTAGGACTGCAACCATACCAAATAAGTAAAATGTACAAGAATTTGGAATTTCACATACAGAATTTTTCTATTTTCTGTGAATGATGTGGGATACATGTGGATAAAGTATTTTTTTTAATTCTGCCCAATTGTAGTTAAAATTTGGCATTTTCAACAAAATATCCTATCTCAAAAAATGAAACTTAATTGCTCGGTCCTGTCTGATTCTTTGTGACTCCCATGCACAGTATCCCTTCAGGTTCCTCTGTCCATGGGATGCTCTAGGCAAGAATACTGGAGTGGGTAGCCATTCCCTTCTCCAGGGGATCTTGCCAACCCAGAGACTGAACCCAGGAAGCTTGGCATGCTTCAGTCCATGCGGTCACAAAGAGTCTGACATGACTCAGTGACTGAACAACAGCTGTCCTATCTGGAGAGGTAGATATGGTGGTACTGATATGAGTTCAGAAGAAAAGTCACCAGACTCCTCTCTTTTGTTCTCATTTTCTGTTGGTTTTGTTGTTGGAAAATAAATCTTAGCATTAGCGGATACTAAACCATTCTCCATTTTTTTTTTTTAACATAAAAAGGCCAGTTATATTCTACTATGTTTATTTGATTTGGACTACTTAAAGTGCTAACCTTTATCGTTGATCAGGTTAATTCTATTTTATTAAAGCCAACATTAAATTATCAGGAAAATTAAAAATCAAAAGGATAATCCTTTACCATGAAATGCATTAAAAATAAGGTGGATTAATGGATGGATGAGAAAGAGAGATGTGTGAAAAAAAAATCAGTGAAGAAGATTTTCATAAAATTTTGGAAAGAAAATACAAAAAAATTAAAAGGATAACAGGAGCTTTTGGTGCATAGATAGGTATATGATAGATAGATAATAGATGGCTTCATTTCTTGAAATAATAACTTAGGGACTTTCTCAGTTTTCTTGGTCTGAATCAAATAGACTATCAAATATTTCTCCAGCACAGATGGGTTTATTCAGGATCAGGAGAGAACTCAATTCAGAAAACGAAGGAGGGCACTATTTGGAGGAGGAAAGAAGTTGGGAGCTCTGTTCTAGTAAATAGAGTCCTTGGCTTTTTCATTGGCTGGGTCTTTGTTTCTGCTATTGTTGAAGGTGTGAGAGCTCCCCCTTCTGGTCTCCCAACTCTATTTAATTGAGGTTTCTGTCTATTAATTTTTTTACAGTGTACACCATGCTGCTGCTACTGCTAAGTCGCTTCAGTCGTGTCCGACACTGTGCGACCCCATAGACAGAAGCTCACCAGACTCCCCTGTCCCTGGGATTCTCCAGGCAAGAATACTGGAGTGGGTTGCCATTTCCTTCTCCAATGCATCAAAGTGAAAAGTAAAAGTGAAGTCGCTCAGTCGTGTCCGACTCTTAGCGACCCCATGGACTGGAGCCTACCAGGATCCTCTGTCCATGGGATTTTCCAGGCAAAAGTACTGGGGTGGGGTGCCATTGTGTTACAGAAACCAAAATCTTGCATTAGAAACCTCAAATATGGTTTCCAGGCAAAGAATAAAATGATGGAGGTAAGCTATAGTAGTGGAAAATATCCATTTATATGGAAATACCTTTTACTGGCCTATCTTTACATTGGCGTCGTGCTTTGTCAGTATCTGATGTCTCTGGGTGTGTAATTGTCACCTGGGGGCCCAGGTCTATTCAATAAGACTCTAACTCTCCGGGAGATCCAAACAATACAGATTGGACTTGTCTTCAGACCAAGACCACAAGAACAGAAACAGGTTCTTGACTAAAACATCAATGTTATATGGAATGTCCAAAAAATATGTCACAAATGTTTGTATCTGGCTTCCCCAGTGGCTCAGTGGTGAAGAATCAGCCTGCAATGCAGGAGACACGGGTTGGATCCCTGGGTCAGACACATTCCCTGGAGAAGAAAATGGCAACCCACTGCAGTATTCTCGCCTGTGAAATCCCACGGACAGAGGAGCCTGGCGGGCTATAGTTCCATAGGACTCCAAAGAGTTGGACACAACTTAGTGACTAAATAACAATGTTTGTATCCAGACATGAAAAAAGGGCTTTCTGTATTTTTTTTTTTCTGGTTTTGGTCCATTCCATTTTAAATATTCTGTCCTCTTAAAAGTCAAATTGGAATTTTCAGTGAGTCTAAAAAAGACCTGATTGGTTTAGAATTGATTAACTTAGAACCATTCACTGCTTATGGTATTCAAGGCAAATAGCACTTCATTATAGGTGGATTAGTAGCTCCTCTGAATTGCTGCAAGGATTTCTCTTCATATTCAACCCTGGATCCATCTTCCAAAGTTCCCAGAACTGCAAAGCTTTAGATGCCTGAAGATGATGTCTTGGCAGTTCCACTGCTTCTCAACAGGCCTGGATCTCAGAAATCCCAGACAAGTTGATATTGATCCATTTTAAAAAGTTATGTACAAAGGAAGTGTATCTGCCAACCTCCTTTAGAAACAGGGTCAAATAACCAGTTGGAAAATTTTCCAAAGGCGTCACATTAAACTTTAATAATACCTTCATTTTTATGGGGCTGTTAACTTTGGAAATTGCTTTCACATGCATTATCTCATTGCATGTTCTATTTCATTGAAACAGTGTCTAGGTTTTAGGACTAAATTGCAATGACATAGATATCAAAATGTTGGCAAGGACAATTCAAGAAAAATGATTATTCCTATACTGAACAGAAGTATTAAAGAGGAATTGACTGACTTCAAGATTAAATACTGCAAAGGATTAAGATTCTAATGGCTCCTTTAGCCTGCTGCCCAGCTGTGGAAGGTTTATCAGAGCCATTTCACTCTTTTGCTTTGGTTTTCATTTTTAAGGAGAAAATGAGTCACTTCTTTTTTGTCCCCTTCCATCCTTCTTATTTCTGATTTTTTTTTTTTTTTTCAATAAATCTTTAGGTCAGCCCGACCCCAGGCTGCATCCGTGCCCTCATGAAGATGCTATACTGCGCTTATTGTCGAGGACTTCCCACGGTGAGACCATGCAACAACTACTGCCTCAACGTCATGAAAGGCTGCCTGGCAAATCAAGCCGATCTCGACACCGAGTGGAACCTGTTTATAGGTAAGGAGCATCACCACGGAGGCCTGATGGGCAGGTCCAAAGTGGTGATGACTTGTAGAGACTAGGAGGGCTGAAACACACACACACACACACACACACACACACACACGAATGTTTAGAAAATCATAAATATTATGTTGCATTTTTCTTCATTTTTTTAATGCTGAAAAATAAGACTTCTTGGTCTATTGTGATGGACAGTCCTGTTGAAGATAGTATGAGCCAGCTGTAGTGCGGTAGCTGATCTGTCTGATGAAGATGGAAGTAATCTTGTTGAATTTCTAGGAGTGCCTGTGAGTAAGGGACACATTAGAAAAGAATCTTGTTTTAAGAAAAAGCCCACAGTCCTGTCTGTTTCTTATTTGTAGTGTCTCAGTATAATCACAGATATTAGTAAACACTTCCTTCCTCAAACATCAATGGTGAAAATAGCTCAATATTTTTGCTGAAATATGCAGATTTTCTTCCTCAGCCTCCAGAGAAGAATGTTTTCAGCACAGCAGCATCAAACAGCTTTCCGTCTTTAAAAAGGAGGCAGGAGGGAGGTGGGGGAGATACAGAGTAGGTCTGTGAATCACTGCTGTGGTCTGGAGATGCAGAAACCACTCAGGAGACTGCACTGCCAAAGGATATTTCCCAAATTGCTATCCAAGGATAAAAGGACAAATTTCATAGGCAGGCTTCTCCCAGGAAAATACACAGGCCTTGAAAGAGTAAATGTGTTTTCTCCCCCTCTGTCAAATGGCCTTCAAATAAAAGTAGTTTTCAACTGCATTTACTGGGGTTGCATTGTGATGAGCAGAGTGGGGCCAATAACAGTGGCATTCCTCAGCCTCAGAGGGACTTCATCGTTTATGCAACCCTCTAAACTAGAAGGCTTGAGTAAAGTCGTCTGACATCTCAGATTTGGGTAGGAAAGGAAATAGGTGCATCAGAATGCAAAGAAACCTTAGCAAAAATATGCAGTCAGCCTTGGCAGAAAAACTCATTAGCTAACACACTATTTTGCTTATGAAGGCCAAAGAAAATGGTTGTAAAGTTTTAGAAAGATTTTAGAATGGGTAGATCCAAATGGAAGTAATCTAACAAAGATCTCAGAAATCATTACAGAGAGAATAAATTGATGTATTCTACTCTTTCTCTTCAGTGGGAGGACAAAATCTATTTGTATAATCTTGAGTTACTTCATTTGAGAAATGAGGGGGTTTTTTAAGTTAATCACTAAGGTACCTTTCTAACTCAAAAAGATGTGATTCTTTGCTAAGATTTTTGTCCTTTGGAGAGGTGTATGAATTTTTTGACACGTAAGCCTGAACTTCTAAAATATAAGTTTAGATGAATTTTGGCAAAGACATTCTACCTAAATAATACTAATTTAAAAACACTTGCATCCTTCATTAGCCTACTCAATTCAAAAGAAAAAGTAATTCAACTGTAGTATATTGCTATAATCATATTATCACTTACATATGTAAAGCCTAAACTGAAACAACTGTATAAAGCATTGAGTGGTAAAAGTAAAACAAATCTGTAAGTTAAATGCAAACTATAAATAAAGAAAGCTTAAGGTTACCACATTAAAGTACTCACAAAGAAATCTAAAAAGATTTACCTATTAAAAAAGCAGATAAGTCTCATAGCATCATCACTTTTGAATCATAAAAATTATTCCATACTGTTGGGTTAAAATTGCCATAATGCATAATGCAGTCACACTGTTTTGGTCAGCTTGCAATTTACTGGTGAAAGTAGGCATGTGGATTTTGTTAAATAGAGCAGGACATGATCAAAAATTAGAATATGGGCTTGTTAACTTGTAAGAGCAACAGTGACTTGTTGATTGGCTTTTTTTCTCAGTGTTGTTGGCTGTTTTAACATGAAACAAATCCTTATACTTCAATCAGCTGGTTTTCCTAGGTGCCAATTTGATGTGAAATGGAATGCCTAGAAAATCATTTGATTTAAAAACTAAAATTTGAACTTAACCTATGATGGGGTTACCTGTGGTGTCTTACTGTATGTTTGAAGGGAAGCTGGTTATTGGGACTGCATTAATATATTTCATAGCCCTTGCTCCCCCATATCATTTTTTATTAGTACAAGAGATTACTAAGAAAATTCTTCCAATTTTATTACCTGCAGTATTGAGAATTGACCAGCTATACACTTATAGGGCAAATTATGTTCTTGCTAATACTTGTCTGGATGTGAGGTGCGAGTTCACCAACTTATTACATGAATTAGTCAAATGTGCCAAGTCCATTTTCCACACAGATACATCCAAGATGGCAGTGTTACAGTGTTCACGAATGCAGCAGCAAAGATCAGTGAGCAAATCAGTAATTCAACAAAAATTATGTATAATAGCCCTCTCTCTGCTTAGCACCTGCATCCCATCACTCTTAGACTTCCAGCGTCTCGTCATCAAACCATTCATTCCTATTGCTGTCAACTGCTCGTGCTGTCTCTGTCGGCCACGTTAATGTCCTGGTTTATACATTTCATCAGTTTTTTTATTATGTGCTCATCTAAACGGTTAACAGTGGCACACAATCAACCAGCAGTCACAACGAGGATTGAATTGGTGGCACATTCTCATAATCTTTACAATGCCTCGAATTAATTGAAAGTGATTTGTATCGATTTAGAATTCAGTTGGTGCCTGCATCGTGTCAAAAGAAAGACACTTTGCTGATAAAGTGAAATGTTTTAAGTGTTCAAGTAAAAACCCCAGTGGTATTCACATTCACTTCTGAAGTTCTGCAGTTTTTGTTTTTTTTTTTTAATCCTAGGGAAAAAAATCAGGAGTTCGACTTGTGGTATATTTTCATAGTTCTTTAGAAATTTTAGCTCTGTTAAAGTAGCGGAGACCCAGCTCAAAAGAGTCTTATTGATTAACTACTATAAAAAAAGAAATTTTTTTCCTTTTTTAGGTAAAGAGTTTTGTTTTGTTTTTAAGTTGCTGGCAGCTTTGAAGAAGATGCTGCCAGCTCCATTGTAGGGTACTTGAAAGCCTGGGTTCGCCTCTCTCTGGAGGTGCCTGCTGCTGCCTAGAAGCGTGCGGGATTCCCCAGTACAAAAGCCCAGGCAGGCTTCAACCTGTATCTCCCACTTGCTGCATCCAAGCCCCCTGCCCCCCTTCCCACCGCTCCCAGGAGCAGAAGGATGTGAGTGGCTTTTAGCTGGTTCCCTCTTTGAAACCTGCAGTAGGAGAATAATTTGAGGATATTGACAGTCTCTTTTAGGCACTTACCCCAGGTGTTGCTGTATATTCATACTCAGCTTATTCTAGCCTGGTTTTTAACAGTTGTCTACATGCAAAAGGGTTTTCTTGAAAAGTGTTTATGTAAATTAAAATTTCCTAGAGGGAAATGGATTGTGGACAGAACGTGCCATTTCAGCAATATCCTGTGGTTCTTTTGAGTGTTTGGCATGGATACCAGCATTCCGCAGATAAGAACGGTTCCACTGACGAGCAACCACATTGCAGATTACACCTAGCTGTTGAGCACAGAAGTTAAGGCTGAAGTTACATTATATAGCTACAATAGATCTTGCTTCTATTTTAAAATCTAGGATGTGTGGAACAGCCTCCCCCAAACATCTGGTACCTTCTATAACTAGAGCATAGAATAGACTGTGAGAATTAGGAAAAATAAAAGTTTTGCAGGTAAGGGGAGGCACATGTTGGTGAGACTAAAGATGGATTCCATGTTGTTCTGTACTTTTTTTTAACACTGAAATGTTGCAGGAGACTTATTACTATAAATAGAAGGTGAAATTATCTGTATAGTTCCATGTAGAAGTGAGATCTTACCATGTTTTTTTCCCAACACTGGAGCTTAAGTTTTTAGGTTATTCTAGTTTGTAAGATGCTTATAATCTTAACATATTAATTCAACTCATTATATTGAGTAAGCTAGAAACACATGTTTTTTTGCCCTCAGGGAATTGAATGCAGTTAAATTAATTATAATCAACTGTGATGAGGTATTATAAAATCAGAGGCTCAGGATCCTAAGTGTCTACTCCTCAGGGGGAGTTAACTTCATCTGGGGGGTCAGAGAAGCCCTAGCTTGATAAGTATAGAATAAAGTCCTCATTCTGTGACTAAGTATTGAATTATCATTGGTCAAACACAATTGATGTTGAGCAGTCGTAATGCATACAATTGTTACCTTACAGGCTCCAAGTATTAGCAAATCTCTGTGACAATTTCAATACGTGTAGCATGATCTACCAGTGGTTCTTAAATAGTTATTTGTTTAATTTTTGACATGGTTTATTATGCACTCTCACCACCATTGACATGGACTTGAACTGATAAGATTCAGATGTGTATTCATTTTTGTCCAGAAAAGGTTGAGTTCCCTGATCTATTGATACCCTCGAATGAGAGAGAGACGGAAGAGCAATTTATATTTAATTTAGGCCTTAAGGCCTTGCACTCATAGATCAGACAAACCAATGATATCAAACTCTCTGGGCTGCTTCCTCCTTTCAAACCAACCAAGTCTCAAGACAGAAAACTGCCGTGACATCAAACATGAAATCTCAGGTAAGTACCGCATTTGTGCTAGGCCAAGAGACAATGCAGTGGATACTCTTCATTCATCCTCTGATTCATTCATAAATCCAGCATATGTCTGCTATGGACGGTGCTCTGATTTAAGCAAGGGAGTCAAACCAGTAAGGCCCTGCCTGCTAAGAACAGGCCTCAGTACACGTCCACTGAATGGACTGAATGGAAACAAGTAGGCAGAGCCATAGAAGGGAATGCAGTCGGAGGCTGTTCTGTGTTACTTTGTAGGTCTACTCGTTTAATGGAAGTATGACTAATTCAGTCATTTAAAAAGCGCAGATCCCTGGATGAGTGCAGGGATGGCAGAAACAAATCAGATAATGAGCCTGCTTCTTTCACTGTGACAGCTGCTATCAAGTCGTAAATTAAAGCCAGCAGCAAAGAAGGTGTGTTAGGTCAATCAAAGGACATGTGTCACATTATAAATGGCCACTTGGGGACACAGATGACTTTCGTAGCACCTGCAAGAGTCATTTCATCCTCAAGGTATTTAGTGTATTTGCAACTTTCTATCTGGGGAAAATGTTGCTGGATAAACATGTATCATTTCTTATAAATAAACTTGGGTTCACTTTTTATAAAATATATGGACTGTGAGATGTTGCATTTCAGAAGGATATAGAATACACACAAGGAACTATTTCAAGCATTTGTGTAAGATGCTCCCCTTTCAAAGACTTTCTTAAGCATGAAATCCTATAATATAAATCTGATACTTTTTTCAGTTTTAAGAATTCTATAGTAAATGTGACTCTGGCTGATATATATAAATCCCATGTCTCAAAAACCTCTAGACCCTAAACATAGAAAATCATTTCAGGAACTGTAGTTAGCAGCAAACTTCCAAGTCTTCTTCATCTCTGCTTTGTAGAAGACAAGAGCCTATTCAATAATACAGGCCAGAAACACAACTCTAAAACTGAAGAACAAAAGTCAAGGCAATTATTGTAGAATCTGATCTCACCGTTCGCTACAGAACTTACGTTTGCCCTTGTGCATTCTTAAAAGCACCAAGAAAGATTAAAAAAAAAAAAAAAACAGAATTACTTTATTTTCTATCAGTTGAAATCTAACCCCTCCCAAACCTCTGCCTTCCTTCTATAGTTATTGATTCAACATTTCTCGTTTCTCATGGACATTTATCATATGCTGTGTTCTCTCTGTAATGCTGGCAGAATCCATAAGCAGTACTAACTACTCATTGAGAAAAAAATAAAGGAAAGAAAACAGTTGGCTGGTACCCAGAAGCCTTTCATGAGCAGCATTTATCAATTTCCTACTTTTGGAGAGTGGTTTCCTTCTGAACTCTACATATGTGAAAATATCGCTATGTGGCATAATAGGGTTAATGTTTTAAGGGTGGTCTATTTTTTTTTTCATTGTATTTTTTATTATTTTTTATTTTTTTAAATTTTATTTTACTTATAGTATTGTATTGGTTTTGCCATACAAATAAGGGTGGTTTAATGTAGGGGCGGAGAAGGCAATGGCACCCCACTCCAGTACTCTTGCCTGAAAAATCCCAGGGACGGAGGAGCCTTGTAGGCTGCAGTCCATGGGGTTGCTAAGAGTCAGACATGACTGAGCGACTTCACTTTCTCTTTTCACTTTCATGCATTGGAGAAGGAAATGGCAACCCACTCCATTGTTCTTGCCTAGAGAATCCCAGGGACAGGGAAGCCTGGTGAGCTGCCGTCTATGGGGTCACACAGAGTCGGACACGACTGAAGTGACTTAGCATAGCATAGCATAATGTAGGGGGCGATTCAGCAAACACACGGGGAAGGAGGCATTTCCCAACCTCTGAATACTTACTATTGCTCATCTTGAGGCAGCAAGTCAAGGGATTCATGGCACTGCAGATTCCATTTTGAAATTCTCAAGCAGACTTTCCCATGGATCAAAGCAGGCAAAGCACATGAACCTAAAATTACTTGGTGTAATAGACAGGTAGTCCTTCTAAGGTATGCATATGTATTTCCGGGGTCCCCAGTGCCAACTTCTGTTCATCCATTTCTTCCAGTTCCCACATACTCAATTTCTATACAATTTATAATTGTACTTACTCCATTTCCCACAAATACGATATTCTAGAGTTTCAAGTTGGAATCCATGGTGCAGTATAATATGACACCACCAATGGCCTGCAACAAGGCATACCAATTTTTGCACGTACAACATTCTTTAGGATACAAGATGTTCCGTTTATAGTGGGAAGTTCACTGAAATACTTCCTCTGCCTTATCCTGTTCTCCAGTTTCTATGAGAACCAGGGACAGAAGGATTTAGTTTACCAGGAGCAAGCCGAGCACATCAAAATGATTGAAAGTGGCTAGGGAATTGCCTTTGTATTGGCGCTTTTACATTTTGCTTTCAATTTACACTTCAATTTCAGTGTTTCCTGTAGATAAATGTTTAATTTGACAATTATAGCAGAAAGTACTTGTTTTTAATAATTGACATCTGATTTTAGTAATGTGATAGTTTTCACTGTCGTGTTTTCAAGTTCAAGCTACAACACAAGATGTCTGGTTTGGGGCATGCCAAAAGAAAATATCTGATGATTCTTTAGAATGGAATTCAACAGATTTCAAGTTAAATAGGTCCCAGAAATGCAGACAAAAATCAAACACTACCATTAGCCCACTGACAGTCTTAGCAATTCCAACTTCAGGAAATAAGAGGAACATGAGGTAGAAAAAAGGATTGTGTTGCACAAACAAGAAATATAAATAGGGCGAAGTTAGTGGATTGTTGCTGCTGCTGCTAAGTCACTTTAGTCGTGTCTGACTCTGTGTGACTCCGTAGATGGCAGCCCACCAGGCTCACCTGTCCCTGGGATTCTCCAGGCAAGAACACTGGAGTGGGTTGCCATTTCCTTCTCCAATAGTGGATTGTTAAAGACAACATTAAAACACTATTGATGCTATGCATAAAATAGATAACTACTGAGAACCTCATGTATAGCGCTGGAAATTCTACTCAGAGCTCTGTGGTGACCTACATGGGAAGGAAATCCAAAAAGGAGAGGCTATATATGTGTATGTGTAGCTGATTCACTTTGTTGTATAGTAGAAACTAACACAACATTGGTAAGAAGCTATACTCCAATAAAAATTAATTTAAAAAATTAAAATAACACATGATTGCTTACAAATAGTGACCTTATAACAAGTCCTAGAACCACTGTGACCAAAAGTCCTTCATGTGGTGAACAATTTAATGAATAAAGGGAGGAGGGGAATAAACTCCTAAAATATGCAAATCCCTTTGAGAGTCTTGATTAATAGGGAAAATGAAAATCTTAACTTTAACCCAACTAATAAGTCCTTGTACAATGCTGCCATACTTTATTAAAACATCTTAATAATAGTATTGTTAAACCAGGGTACTTAGACTTCATTTCCCATAAACATAACATTTATATTAACATAGATATAATTAGATCTTAAGTAGAAATATATTAGGTATAAATATGTCTTCTAATTGTTCTAAAAGTTCCTTTAATTTATTATTATCTCACAAGTAGAGCTACTGAAGTAGTTCCCTGGTGGCCTAGGAGTTAGGAGTCATCCTTGCACTGTTGTGGCCCAGGTTCTATTCCCAGTCATGTAACTGAGACCCCACAAGCTGTGCAGCCAAAATTAAAAAAAAAAAAAAAAAAACCTGCTAATCATGTCTTAATGCTTTATGCTTTATGCTTAATGCTTTAGTCACTTTTCCTCAGGATTATTTCTTTAACAATTATAAAATATCTCAGTTGGTAAAGAATCTTCCTGCAGTGCAGGAGACCTGGGTTCAACCCCTGAGTTGGGACGATCCGCTGGAGAAGGGAAAGGCTACTCACTCCAGTATTCTGGCCTGGAGAATTCCGTGGACTGTACAGTCTGTGGTGTGGCAAAAACTCAGATACAACTGAGCAGCTTTCGCTTTCATTTTCACAAGCTGTGCAGCCTAAATTAAAAACAAAACAAAACAAAAAAAGTGGAGCTGCTAATCACGCCTTAATGCTTGTCATTTTTCCTCAGGCTTATTTCTTTAACAATTATAAAAAACTTTTTGAACTGTTTTCTTTTTATCTTCTTTTCTTTGTGGATTGTTTATCATGAGCAAATACTCCAAGGAGCCAGAGGTGAAGCCAGGTTAGAAGAGCCAGCCCTAGGAATTATTCTAATGGTTAAAAACATGTTTTCATTGGTTACTCTGAAAGGGAAATGGGAAAAAAATGTCCTTGGGAGTAATTGAAACTTTTGAGATCCTTCATGGTATATGAAAACTGTGAACTGGTAAGTCACTTAAAAATATTGTGTCTACAGATATGTGGTAAGATAGCCAGGAGAGAATTTAAATTAAAATAGAGCATGAAATATGACTTGTCCTTCAAATAACAACTTATATATAAATCCCACATAAAAGATATACCCTTGATTTTTTTTTTCCTTTGCATGGATTTAAACAATTTCCTACACTAAGCATTTCCTTTACTATAACCCCTGAATAAGTGAAAATTAGAAAGAGAAATGAAAAAATAAACCAGTGAATGTATGACATTATCCCAAGAAGAGATATAAGTATCATATTTTTATTCTTTAAAGTGCTGGGATCTTCTAGAAAGATAACACTGATAATTAAATGACAAAAAAGAAACCCAGACAGTATTCACCTCTAAAATCTCAATGCTCAGGAAATTAACTGATTTAATGAGAGGCCTCAAAATAATATCAAGTGGAATGAATAAGCTAATATATGTGATAGAGTTTTGGAAGTAGCAACTATCACCTCTTTGGCTGCCAGAGTTGATGTAGTTTTGAGATTGACTGAATCAGAAAGTGACTGCTGTCTTACCTCAGCCCTACATCTATCACGAGTAACTTCATACTAGCTTGAAAAAGTCAGGTCTCCCAGAGGAAGCGGAATCACTCTTCTGTAAGAGAGTTTACTGACCTCAAGAGAGGAAGTTTTCTCAGAATCCATGACAATCAGTGGGTGAGGGCAGTTTGGAGTTCTTGATCTTAAAACTTATGCATATGACTCCTGGTTTTCTAAATTCAAAGTCCTAGACATTTTTTTTTTTTTTAGATGAGTTCTTTATCTTATCATAGTCTTGTGTTCCAAATTCTTCTGTGTTAACATAGTCATAGAAATGTATTCCATAGTCCAAAATCTATGTATAAAACCCAACCAGATGGGAAAACCGAAATTAATAATAGTCTTAAGAGTGTTCGGGAGAAGTAATTCTACAAGTACCATACACAGTACACTTGGAAGGTGTGGATCATGCATAAGAGGTGAGTTCTAAAAAGTGATTCCACAAAGTGAAATATATATATACATGCATCCCTTCATTCATGAGCCTTGTAGTATTTTCTGTTGAAATGCTGTCTGAATATAAAATATTTGGCAAGCTCACAGTAGTATATGTCTAATACTACCATTTATTGGTTGAGATCCAAATATATACTCCTCAAGGGTGTCTTTGAGAGGTTGAATGTTGAAGTGTGTCTTGCTATTCACCTACAATTATAGTATCCAATTCTAAAACCATGAGAGAGTTGTAGGAAACTTTCTTCCTCTTTGTATGGTTCTTGGTTCCATTTGGAAAACATGACATACATAGCAAAAAGAGCTAACAGATATTGGACATTTACTTTCTATCAGGCAATACTGTAATCATTTTACCCTTTTAATCTTTGCAACAACCCTATTAAGTAGTCAATATTACGATTTCCATTATACAGATAAGTGACATTTCCAAGGTCATACAACATGTAAGTTGCAACTATCAGATTTTGTCTTCAGAGCCCAGGTTTTACTGTTTAGGAAGTAACTCTGAGTCTCTGGCTATATGAATTGATGTGGGAAATATTAGGAGAATTTGAGTATTTACTATACTGAGCACTGTCCAATAGAATTTTTTTGCATCAATAGAAATAGCCTATGTCTGAGCTGCCCAACATAGTAGCTAGCCATATGTAGCTATTGAGCACTGTAACTATGTCTAATGAGACTGATCAATTGAATTTGTATTTTATTTTGATTAATTTAAGTTCAGTCACATGTAGCTTTTGAGCACTTAAAATGTGACTAATACGTCTGAGGAACTAAATTTCTCATTTCATTAATTTAATTAATTTAATCACTATAAGTGGGTAATGGGTATGCTATTGGACAAGTTTAGACCATTGAAATATCTATAATTTCCATCATGTAGCTCAGCTTCTGAATACATCTAATTCTCTTCAAAGAAGTGTGCAATTAGATGATTTTTTTGTGCTTAGATCTAGACTGGGCATATGGTAGATACAAAAGAAGCAAAAGCTATACTCTCCATTCCTGAGAAATTCTAATTTTTCAAAGAGATGCCATGTAGGCTTTCAAAGTGGGAGTTTAATTAAGTGCATAGTTATGAGCAATAGTCCTACATGAGTTTGAATCTTGTCTCCACTGTATATTATTATCTGTGATTTGAAGAACATTATTTAACCATCATAAATCTCCAGGTGTTTTCTCACCAATAAACTGGAGATAATAGAACCCACCTCTTAACTTTGTGAGAATGAAGCTAGATAATGCATTTGAAGGATCAGACATGTCCACAAAGGTAGCGCTGAAGGAGAAGCCATGTGGGTTTCCCTTGAGGTGAATAACCTATGAAGGTATGAGCAGAAAATAGAAAGCAACAGAGTAGGCAAGGAGACAGAAGAAGATCAAGGTAAGTCCACTGTGTACCAACCTTCAAGTTACAAACTTTCAAAGATGAGAATGTGCATTTCATCAACGTCCAGTGTGAGTGAAATTGCAGCTTGCCCTCCATCTCCCACTGCTGACCACCCTTCAGCTCCCACCTTTTCACCATCCTCCAGTCAGGAACTCTTCTTGCCTCTTCACTCGATGCCAGCCCCAGTATGCCAGCAGCTGTATTGTACTACTTACTGTACTTTTGAAGGTACTGTACTGTAAGATTAAAAATGTCCTCTCTAATTTTGTTTGTGTTTTATGTATTATTTGTGTGAAAAGTATTATAAATCTATTACAGTATAGTACTTTATAGCCAATTGTGTTAGTTGGATACCTAGGCTAACTTTGATGGACTTACAAACAAATAGGATTTATGAACATGCTCTTAGAACAGAACTTGTTCATCTGTAGGGGACTTGCTATACTAGAAGCATGCATACAAAAGAGATAACCAGGGCAGCCAGGCCAAAAAACAAAGGAAAAATGGTAAGAGGATACTTAATCAGAAAGAATCGAAGTGGACAAGATTAGAGAGAGTGCACTTCATCACACAAGCTTCTTCTTACCCTGTTTCTGGATGTTCCTTAGCTCCTGGGAGGCAGAGTCCATCTCAACAGAGAGGACATTGCTCTTGCTCAGGTGAATAAGAATCTGGTGACACTAAGATGGAAAGAGTGGTGCAGAGATAAGAATAAGCATTATATGCTTAAGTGCTTTCGAAGAAACCACGCAAGCTGATATAGACATACTTGCTGGCTATACTGGAAGGTGGGATTGGTCAAGCCTGGATGGCTGAAGCTTTGAAAGCCAGTCAAATACTTGACTTTCTTTTGTCTTGTAGGCAATGACAAGTCACAGGATGTTTTTATCCAAGGAAT
The DNA here is from genome assembly GCA_935064755.1 of Tragelaphus eurycerus. NCBI lineage: Eukaryota > Metazoa > Chordata > Mammalia > Artiodactyla > Bovidae > Tragelaphus > Tragelaphus eurycerus. The sequence goes on along the minus strand of CAKXYN010000135.1, from coordinate 1,681,786 downwards.
AGCAGGGTCTAAGCAATAATTTGGCATCCGAGTAAAGGATGGATTCAGATGAATGAGACCAGTGGTAGTGAGACAATCACTGAAATGGGACCTAGAAGGAGAAAGGAAGACAATGCTAATGATTGGAGTGAAAGTAAAAATTTATAGGACTTCTGGTCTAAATATAGGCAACTAAAGAGAGGGTAAAGAAAGAAACACATCAGATCTGACTAAGACAAACACACGGAAGAAAGATGATACTGTCGGCCAGTAGAAAAGCTACTTGGAATATGACAAGCATGGATTTCTTCCATCTCTTTAAGCCTTGCTGGACTTGAGAAACAGTGGTACCCAAAATAGGAATGTCCCATTGGATGCTGAAAATAGTAGTGTTTTGTGTTCTTTGAATAGGAGACAAGGATGCCAAGAACCATTGGAGGGTTTCCACTCCAAATGATTCTGTAGCCGACTTCTCTACTAAAAATTCCATCAGATTGTTCCCAGAATCCCCTCTCCTGGGCACCACACAGGTGCCTACATGTTTTTCCCCTGTGAAATTATACTCTCTTTACCTCTAAATGTTAAACATGTAACAGCCTGCTCATCAATATGAATTCTCAGAATGAGTCTTTATCTGTACATACTCTGCAACCTCTTTAATTCAGTGTAGTTCAGAGAAGGCAATGACACCCCACTCCAGTACTCTTGCCTGGAAAATCCCATGGACAGAGGAGCCTGGTGGGCTGCAGTCCATGGGATCACTAAGAGTCAGAAACGACTGAGCAACTTCACTTTCACTTTTCACTTTCATGCATTGGAGAAGGAAATGGCAACCCACTCTAGTGTTCTTGCCTGGTAAATCCCAGGGACGGGGGAGCCTGGTGGGCTGCTGTCTATGGGGTCACACAGACTTGGACACAACTGAAGTGACTTAGCAGCAGAATGTTAGCTGTGCAAATATGACAATGCTTAACAGAATGTTACAATAAAGACTTGCCTTGATCGATCCCTAAGATATGTGTGCATGCTAAGTTGTGTCCAACTCTTTGCAACCCTATGGACTTCAGGCTCCTCTGTCCATGGGATTCTCCAGACAAGGATACTAGAGTGGGTCACCTTGCCCTCCTCCAGGGGATATTCCCAACCCAGGGATCGAACCCACATCTCTTATGTCTCCTGCATTGGCAGGCAGGTTCTTTACCACTAGTGCCACCTGGGAAGCCCCAAGATACATTTTCTCATTATTCAGGAACCCTTTGATGGTCGTATTTATCATATATCCATTGAGACTTTATAATGGCAGTCAACCCAAGAGTAAACTTATTTTCTATTGACTTTGGCTCTTGCCTTTCTCAGCATATGAGAACTAGGGTTGCCTAGTTTTTAGGTCACCGCCAAGTTCTGAATTTCATGTTGAACCGTGAAATTCATTAATTTTACAAAATGATTACCTCTAGGGCATTCATTGGAGAAGGAAATGGCAACCTACTCCAGTACTCTTGCCTGGAAAATCCCATGGGTGGAGGAGCCTGGTAGGCTGCAGTCCATGGGGTCGTGAAGAGTCGGACACGACTGAGCGACTTCACTTTCCCTTTTCACTTTCATGCATTGGAGAAGGAAATGGCAACCCACTCCAGTGTTCTTGTCTGGAGAATCCCAGGGACGGGGGAGCCTGGTGGGCTGCTGTCTATGGGGTCGCACAGAGTCGGACACGACTGAAGCAACTTAGCAGCCGCAGCAGCAGCTGGGCGTTCATTTCTTTCACTGGCAAGAATGCCTTGTATTAGAAAACAACCCCTTACTTCATTGCATAGCTTATAGCACAGCTGTCACCAATGAAAACAACATGTAAGGACCAATGTAATCTATTAGTGAGTTTCTGAACATGGAGTCCATCCAAGGAGCAAGACTAACACACACAGTGCAGCTTTTGCAATGCAGCATTGGAAGAAGCAGTGAGATTTTTTTTTTTTTTTTGAATCTCATATTGCCAAGTTACTGATTTAAGAATGCCCTAGAGTATAAATTATTTCGCCAAACCTCCATAGTGACTTTTGTCGAATGCCTTCTGCTTAGCCCATTAAAGGTGAAAACCATGAAATATTATTTGATTTGTAACCCAAGAAAATGCCTTAAAACCACCTGTCCCTCTTTGGAAAGCTGCCAGAATAAAGTGAGAGGAAGGGTTGAACCTGAGAACAATAATTGGAGGTTGCAGCATGTGGCTCCGATCAAAGGTTGAGCCCATGGCTGTATGCAGGCTTCCAGTCTCTTTGGAAGGATTTCCATTTATTTTTCTTAACCCATATAGGAATCCTGGGTTTTGAGGTCAATGTTTCAAACAGTTTAATAGTGGCCATACAACATTTAAAAAACAAAAAACAAAAAACCCTGACAATGAATTGTGCTGAATTGTTATTATGTTTTCCTTTGAATTTGATTTGAAGAGGTTAGTTTCAGGATACATTTAACTTCCACATGGACTTGGTAGATATTAAATTCCACTTTTCTTGAGTGCCTTGGGGTTATTATTTTTTTTAATCACTTCAATTGTGCTGTGTCATCTATGGATTCCTGTCCAATTAATTGGTGATCACTAGCTTCAGATTGCTTGTGTTCATCACAAACTTATTAAATTAACAATTAACATATAAGATAAGAAAAGTTGAATTGAAAGCTACATCCAAGCATTTTTTAAGATGCAGAAGCTTACAGTTTTGAAAAGCAAAATCATAAACTTTAAGGCTCATTTGGCAACTTTATTATGAGATAAAAATCAAATTTTTTATGTGAAACTTCTTAATCTGACAGAGAAGCATGAGAGATGCTATGGCAGTTCAGGAACATGCCTGTGATCCCGCCGATTAACTGTGTCTATTTATACAGGAATGCAGCAGTAATCTGTACTAATTTTTACCTTCTAGGAGGCATCTAAGAGCTTATTTAAGATTTAGGCTTACCTTTTTATTGAGCACTTATTGTCTGTCAGGTAATGTTCTATCTGATATTTTTATGCTTTAACAAATGAGTCATAATTAGTGCATCACTTTTGCTTAGAGTGTTTCTCTATTTCATTTAAGTATCTTTACATTCTCCTGAACATACAGAACTCTTTCTTTGTTGATCATGTAGAGACACTTGAGCCTAAGCCTTTAGTTGAATGAATAAAATTACAAATTAGAGGATCTTACTTACAAGGAGATTAATGTATGTATATGCATTAAGCTTAACAAGTGGGTTTTATATACTAGGAACTATGGTGAAGAAATGGCTTTACAAATGGTTTTTCTCTGGCCTTGATCTGCCTGAAATCAAATTATTTTTTAATATATATTTTGAAATAATTTTTAACTTAACAAAATGTCACAAAAATAGTACAGCTCACATATACCCTTTATTCATCTTAGCCTAATGTTTCAGTTCAGCTCAGTTTAGTTGCTCAGTCACGTTCTACTCTTCACGACCGCAGGACTGCAGCAAGCCAGGCTTCCCTGTCCATCACCAACTCCCAGAGCTTACTCAAGCTCATGTCTATCAAGTCGGTGATGCTATCCAACCATCTCATCCTCTGTCATCCTGTTTTCCTCCTGCCTTCAATCTTTCCCAGCATCAGGGTCTTTTCAAATGAGTCAGCTCTTCGCATCAGGTGGCCAAAGTACTGGAGCTTCAGCTTCAGCATCAGTCCCTCCAATGAATATTTAGGACTGATTTCCTTTAGGATGGACTGACTGGATCTCCTTGTAGTCCAAGGGACTCTCAGGAGTCTTCTCCAACACTGCAGTTCAAAAGCATCAATTCTTTGGCACTCAGCTTTCTTCACAATCCAATTCTCACATCCATACATGACTACTGGAAAAACTATAGTTTTGACTAGATGGACCTTTGCTGGCAAAGTAATGGCAAAGTAATCCTAATGTTAACAACATACTTGTATAACGATATAGTACAACAGTTAGAACCAGGAAATTACCACTGATAGTATAACCAAACTGCAGACCTCATTCTAATTCCACGAGTTCATCTTTTCCATGTTTCAGATCTCAATTCAGGTCCCACATGCATTTAGATGTCTTGTCTCCTCATTCTCCCACAAATCTGAGACAGCCTGTCAATTTTGCTTGTCTTTTATCATCCTGACACTTTAATTGAGGACCAGTAGTTATTGAGCAGATTTATTCTCAAATAATATTTTTTAATGTTGAGGAAACATTTTTATTGTTTCCTAAACCCTCATAATGTGTCTGGACTTCATCACAAGTGTTTTCCCGTAGTAGGATTCTGAGAAATAAGTAGGAGCATATGAAGAGTACTGTAATTACTGCAATTATGGAAAAGTAATTTACTGGCTGTATAAATTGAGCAGATTTCAAATAGAGTAGATCGGCCATAAAAAGTGAGCAGGATATTGAAAATAAATATTTTGGGAGCTGGGAAATCACTGCTTAAATGCACATACCAAATGTAAATGTTTTGCTAACATTTGTATAATTTAGTTTCTTAAAACTAAAACCATGAATTTTTTTTTTTTAATTTAAAAAAGTCAAGTAGATGCTAAGATGATCAAGTATTGGCAGACGTCTCTTCCTCTTGTCCATCTGGTAGATGGACCTAAAAATTTTTAATTTTGTGATAACTTGGTTAAAATTAAGTAAAAAAAAATTAGCAGAATTCTTTCTAAATTTATATTAGTTAAAGTCCATTTAGGAATGAATCATTGTGGAAAGTGGTGAAATATTTAAAAGAGGTGGGAAACATGGTAGAGAAAAAGGTCACAGAATTTGATTCTAGAAAGACCTAAGGTAAAGCCCCAACTCAGCCACTTCTTAGTTGTCTGGAAATCAGCAGCCTCCAACATTCACGAGTTCTTGTGTTAAAACCAGATGTTTTTCTAAGAAATTAGCCCTATCCTCAGGTATGCCCTCTATCAATGCCATGTTCCCATCTGCTCAAGCAAAACCTCCTGTGGGGCCTGTAAGTTTCAGAAGAGGATGTCAGAAACACGAGTTTCCTATATTAACAACAGCAAGTTCTTCTCCATTGTTTTATTTAATTATCAAAACAGTCCTAACAGACAGGTGAAATTATTGTTCCCTTTTTATAAAGCAGGAAAGCGAGCCTCAGAGAACTCCAGGTCACATTGCCCTGAAGTGGTGGAACCAGGGTGCCAGGCCAGGTTTGTTGGAAGCAAAGCCCGTGTTTTTAACTGGTGGTCTATGTCAGGGAGGCCTGCTGCTGCCCATGGGGTCGCAGAGAGTCGGAAAACTATGCCACTCGCCCAGAAGAGTGCCAGAGAAAACAGATCTGCTGTAAATCACAGACCTAGAATACCTGGTCCCTACAGCCATCCACAGCAATCACTATGAACTCACTTCTTAATTTGGTTTTTGGACAAAAAATACCATTAATAAAACATTGCACATGACCACTTAACCTTTCACCTTGGATAAGATATTCTTCTAAATTATAAGGCTGACACTGGGCCGAGCTATATCACTTTGAATGCTTGTGGAATTGTTTCTATGTAACTATACTTACAGTCTAATCAGCAGTCTGCAGTGAAGGTGTTATAAGAACCATTTGGCAGTTTTCTTCCCAGTTTTTTGAGGAATCTCCATACTGTTCTCCATAGTGGCTGCACTAGTTTGCATTCCCACCATTCCCACTGCTGGGCATACACACTGAAAAAACCAGAATTGAAAGAGACACATGTACCCCAATGTTCATCGAAGCACTGTTTATAATAGCCAGGACATGGAAGCAACCTAGATGTCCATCAGCAGATGAATGGATAAGAAAGCTGTGGTACATATACACAATGGAATATTACTCAGCCGTTAAAAAGAATACATTTGAATCAGTTCTAATGAGGTGGATGAAACTGAAGCCTATTATACAGAGTGAAGTAAGCCAGAAAGAAAAACACAAATACAGTATACTAACGCATATATATGGAATTTAGAAAGATGGTAACAATAACCCTGTATACGAGACAGCAAAAGAGACACTGATGTATAGAACAGTCTTTTGGACTCTGGGAGAGGGAGAGGGTGGGATGATTTGGGAGAATGGCATTGAAATAAGTATAATATCATATATGAAATAAGTCGCCAGTCCAGGTTCGATGCCTGATACCGGATGCCTTGGGGCTGGTACACTGGGACGACCCAGAGGGATGGTATGGAGAGGGAGGAGGGAGGAGGGTTCAGGATGGGGAACACATGTATACCTGTGGTAGATTCATTTTGATACATGGCAAAACCAATACAATATTGTAAAGTTAAAAAAAAATGTTAGCTATTTTTAAGCCCTGTAATGAACAAGGCATTGTACACAAATATGACTGGGATGAGATTGCTAGGTTCAATAAAGTTCTAAAAATGCCATGTAAAAAAAAAAAAAAAAAAGAACCATTTGGCAAATACTGTTTGATTGCACTTGTACAGGGTACCTAGAATGGTCAAATTCATGGTCAGAAAGTACACTGGTAGATGCCAGGGGCCCACAGGTGATGAGGGTGGGAGGTGGGTGAGGAGGGGGATGGGGAGTTGATGTTTAATGGGGACAGAGTTTCAGTTTAGGAAGGTGAAAAAGTCAGGAGATGGATGATGGTGAGAAATGCACAAGAATGTAAATGTACTTAGTGCTACTAAACTGTGCAATTAAATATGGTTAAAATGGTATGTTTTATATTATGTGACTTTTGCTTCCCTGGCGACAGCTGGTAAAGAATCAGCCTGCAATGAGGGAGACCTTGGTTTGATCCTTGGGTTGGGAAGATCCCCTGGAGAAAGGAACAGCGACCCACTCCAGTATTCTGGCCTGGAGAATTCCATGGATTGTATAGTACATGGGGTCACAAAGAGTTGGACATGACTGAGTGACTTTCACACACAAAAAAGCATTAAAAAAGAACCATCTGGGTTGAGCTCACTACTGAACTGAAAGTGGAGATGCCCTGGGAACAGCATCCCACTCTTTGATGCAGGCTCCCCGTTAATGGATTCAAACAATGAGGCAAATCTAGTTCCTAAACGGCTAGTTTAATTTCATCTGTTGGAAAATGTAATTATCATGAACAGTCATTTCCCCCTCATTCCTCTGACCCATCGACTGTCAGAGCAGCCCACCTGTATTTCATGTAACATGGAAGTTTTATTATTACACCATAACCTTGGAGTCACTTCATTTTTTTTTTTTTTTACTTTTTTGAATTTCTCTTTTATTCATGTTCTTTTCCTGTGTTTCTGTGTCAATATGCAGCTTACATCCAGTTTTCAATGAGGTTAATTTTAAATAAACCTACTCTCCTTTCCCTTAGGCAAGTTGCTTAAGCTTTCTGAATATTGGTCTCATTAGTTATGCTGCTGCTGCTGCGGAGTCGCTTCAGTCGTGTCCGACTCTGTGTTACCCCATAGACGGCAGCCCACCAGGCTCCCCTGTCCCTGGGATTCTCCAGGCAAGAACACTGGAGTGGGTTGCCATTTCGTTCTCCAATGCATGAAAGTGGAAAGTGAAGTCACTCAGTCATGTCCGACTCTTAGCAACTCCATGGACTGCAGCCTACCAGGCTCCTCCATCCATGGATTTTCCAGGCAAGAGTACTGGAGTGGGGTGCCATTGCCTTCTCCACATTAGTTATGAGGTGCCGTCTTTTCTTAGATGTCAGGATAAAAGTAGTGTGTGCAAAGTATATAATATAATGCAACTTGGTGATAAAGAGGAACTATAGACTGCCAACCCTAAGAAGTTGAAGGACTGTATTTCTTCAAACAAGTTTAAAGGTGAGAAAGGAACTTAAAATCTGTAGTGATATTTGAGAAAATAGAATTCTGAATTAGATTATTATTAATCTATTGGAAGAATGTTAATAATCACAAAAGTCTGTTCAGGAGCCCAGGCACAAGTTTCTTTATTTCTGAGTACTGGGGAAGCACCAGGCTTCCCCTGGTGGCTCTGAATCTACCTGCAGTACAGGAGACCTGAGTTGTATCCCTGGCTAGATCCCTGGAGAAGGTAATTGCTACCAACTCCAGTATTCTTGCCTGGAGAATTCCATGGACAGAGTAGCCTAGCGGGCTACAGACCATGGGTTGCAGAGTCAGACAGGACTGAGTGACTAACACTTTCACCTTCACCCAATAGATACACCTTGGTATGCCATTGAGTATTGTTAAAATGTGGTGTTATTCTTGGATAACATTAAGGGATTTAACAAATGAGGAAGCAGTGCTAAGAATTGCTAAATGCCACAAATTGCCAAATGACGAATAAGCAATAAAATATTACTGAAATATTTGAATACATTGCTCCCCATAGTGCCCATTCTGAGATATGGGCAAATGTGACAAAGTAGGATCTCAGCCTGTTAGTCCAAGGCTGTATGTTGAATACACGCTGTAGAGAATAAATTCAGCACCTTACAATCAGTAATACCCTTTTTTGCTTTCTATTCAGTATTCTTTTGTTTTCTTTACCCAGGAAGTAACATGAAAGTGATTAAACCAGTATTCCCAGATCTTCTTTCACATACAAAAACGAAATAGTGTGGACAAAAAAATTACATAAAAAATATCGAGGATCTTAGTGATTCTTCTAAACCAAATAACATGAAATGTGTTTCGGAGTAATATGAGTTGAGAAATTTGCATTTAAATTTGCAAGTGTTGCCGGACATGCGCCAATGTGATAACTACAAATACTGTTTATAATACAGAAAACTGTTTTGCAAGGTGTAATTGGTCTTTGCCAAAAAGATTTAATCAGCATTACTTGAAGGACTCTTTAAATTATCATACCAGACTCCAGTAAAATATAAACCCAGCACATTAATAGAACATTTTGTTTACCGACGTTTCTTCATTGAATTCTCAACAAGTCAAGAAACTAATGGAGCCTCTGAGTTTAAGTGTTTGACCAAATCATACTACATCTGACTCCAAATCCACAGTTCACAGATAATCCCTAAATTTAGTTAAAGTAATTTTGAAATAAATATTTATTTCACAGATTTATTTGCAATACAAAGGGAAATAACACTGTTGAGAAATACTTTAAATTTTTCTTCTGGAAAAGTTGGCAATTTTTTTAAACTCATGGTTAAAAAAAAATTCACAAGTAGAAATGAACAAGTTGTTTCGAGTCCTCAGCAGGAACGGAGGAAAGATACAGTGCTGTGGGAAAATGTGGAGACTATTAACAAGTGGAAAAGGGAAAGATGAGAAGCTTTTTTTTTTTTCACACCTTTGGGCTTTAGAATATTACAGGGGCCTGGGATAAGAGAAACAGATAGTATTGAGTGAAAGAAAGAATGGTTATAAATGTATTTTTGCAAACCTGGGAAGAGCCATAAGAATGAAATGGTTGTGTCAAAAATAGCAGTTGATTAAGAAATGGCATTGATTTTTCCATAGTTCTAAAAGCAGAGAAATCAGAAACCAGGATAAATGAAGTTAGTGTTGGGTAACATAGGAAAACTTGCAAGAAAAAAGAAGAAAGGGAAGACATTGAGAGTGAGCAGTGAATGCCCTTTGCGTTCTCTCTGAGGACTATTTACCCATCAGCTTCCAAACTCATTATTAATTTACTAAAACCTCTTTAGCCATTTCCTCTATGCTTGGCACTGGGCTAGGCGCTATGGGACCAAGGAGAAGAAATGAAACAAACAAACAAAACCCAGAAATCACAGTATCAGGGATCTCAGAGCTTTGTAGAGGGCTGGATAAACAATGCCAGTCAGGTCTCTCCCAAGAGGAAGGGTCTGTGTCTGCAGCAAGTTGTTCGGCTGAGCAGGAGGAGACAACAGGGAGAAGACAGTGAGCGTGTTCTTAAAACACCTTCTGACTTGTCTCCTATTTCTGTCACTCTTATCACCTTCCAACCCTGAACCTTATGTCTTTTACACTGCACGTTCTGAGTTTGTCTAGACCTACTCTGGTTGATATTTCCTCTGTGTCTTTGATTCTCTGCTCCCCTCTGCTGAATATATCACATTTATATAGATATAGATTATATATATATATATATATATATATAATTTGCTGTCATCACTGTGATCTCCCCTCACTGACCCTAGCAGAGGACTCACCATATTGTGATTAAGTCATAACTATGAACAGGCATTTACTGATTTAAGCATGGCTTGTGTAGATTGAGAAAATCAAAGATGCCCTGTGGAGACTTAGAGAAGGAACTTATGGTTACCAGAGCGGAAGGGTGCAGGGGAGGGATAGTTAAAGATTTGGGGATGGACATGTAGACACTGCTATATTTTTAAGTGACTAACCAACAGGCACCTACTGTATAGCACAGGGAACTCTATTCACTGTAAGGTGGCAGCCTGGATGGGAGGGGAGTTTAGGAGAGAATGGATACATGTATACGTATGGCTAAGTCCCTTAGTGGTCCACCTGAAACCATCACAACATTGATCATGGGCTATACTCCAATGTAAAATAAAAAGTTTAATAAAAGAAAGATATCCTGTGATAATGACCTGCAATCTGTGTATGATACGTGGGATCTGGCTGAAGCAAGCAACACTATGAGAGCCATGCCCAGCTCTCTTCCAACACACAGTCCTCCTCGCTGTTCCTCAAACCCACCAGGTATATTCTCACGTCAGGATCCCCACGCCTGCTCTTCCCTTTTCCTGTACTGTTCTTCCTGCAGATAATCGCAGAGCAGGCCCCCTCTAAATACACCTTCTCAGAAAGGCTTTCCCTTGTCACTTGGCTTAAAATTTTAACCATTTTCCTTCCAACCATTCATATTCTGCTTCTCTCCTTAATTTATCACAGTGTATTTTACAGATCTATTTGTCTGGTTAGATGTCTTTGGTCTGTCTCAGCAACTCGGGAACTTTGCTTTGTTTCCCTGTGTTCCATTCCCAGCAAAAATTCCTGGCACGTACTAGATGCTGAATAAATCATTGTTAAATAAATTAATGAATCATTGAGTACTGTTAGCGTCTACTTCCTCCTCCATATTGTGGATTGTGTAACACTTGCCCTGCCTACATGACAGATCACTATAAAAATCAGATGAAATTATAGGTGTGTGTATGTGTTTGAAAAACCATAGTGCTTTCCATGATACAATATTAATAGTAGTCGTATCATTATCGTCAATATCATGGTAATTTTCTACTCTCATTGATCACCTAGAAGGCTTCTAGCTGTTCTCTTTGCATTGTATGCTGGTCTAGAATGTACCACCATCACATCATGAGACTGTCAGTAGCAGAAGTTAACCTATGAAGGGAGTAGAAATAATGTGCCCCAACCAGCAGTTGTTGCTCTGGAACCAATGCTAAGCCCCCATGATGGCCTTCAGAAAGCAACATGACTTTCCTACTCTCCTCATCTGCTCAGAAAGTCAATAAGCAACCCAACCAGTGCCACAAACGTTATTCATAACCAGCTGGTAACTAGTAGTTTTGTAAATATATCCTATTGGTCACAAGTTGAGCCAGGAAAATCTAGTGTCCATAGTAGACAATCCACTATGGGGACATGAGGACAGTACAGCCCCATGCATTATATACAGGCACATGAGAAGTACTGTCTTCATTGATTGAAGGCAAGAAAAATTTCAATGACATGAAAGTTCTGACCCAAACAGGTGGTATATAAACTGTCTAGATTTAGCCCGAGTTTCTGAAAGTTTTCTGAAGGACTTAAAGCTCAAGGACTTAATGAGGGAATATTACTGGATTGATTACTCTGCCTTAATAATTAGGAGTTCTTAATAAGCTGCTTACAGCTTGTGAAATGGGATTGTTGAAGTAGCCATGCTTATTGTGGGCTAATAAAGTTGAAGTGTCAAGTTTTCTAATGCATTGTAATCTCAGCACAACCCAACTCTTTAAACCTATCTATTATCTGTCCTTTAAAAATCCACTACTGTCACATCTTATTTTAAACAGTGTATCTCACAAACTCTATTTTTAAAAGTTGATGTGTTTCAACAGCTTGGTATTTCATTTTGCATTGTTTGATGTATGTCTTATTTTGAAATTCACTTATAGACAGATATCCAGATGCATCCAGGAGATGTTGTTCTTTGGATTTTCTCTATAGCAGTCTCTCATCTTGATTTGTAATGATGCTGAGCTCTTTACAAAAGTAAATATTTGCTTACAAATTCCATACTACTGGATATTTTCAAGCTGTGTATATTAGAGTGAAGTCACTCAGTCGTGTCCAACTCTTTGCGATCCCATGGACTGTAGCCTACCAGACTCCTCCATCCATGGGATTTTCCAGGCAATAGTACTGGAGTGGGTTGCCATTTCCTTCTCCAGGGGATCTTCCCGACCCAGGGATCGAACCTGGGTCTCTTAACTAAAAATATAGGAGATCTTCTCAAGTAAAGAAGCATAGTAATTATGTGAAATTCAAGGGCTCTTTTTTAGAGCATATAATTGTCCTTTAAAAAAAAGAATAACAATCTTGCCCATTCAGTTCAAGGAGAGTTTTGGCTCATCCTGCAGTTTCACTCCATAGAATTTGGGGGTGCAATTGATACAACCTATTGAAACAACTTGGAATGAATTTTAGAAATTCTTTAAAGTTTATATTTCTTATTAAAGATGTTATAAGCCCCATGAATTATATGAAAAGCTTTTTGATTCAAAGCAGAGTTTCAGTTTAGGAAAGTGAAAACCTCAGGAGATGGGTGATAGTGAGTTGCACAAGAACGTAACTATTAGTGCCACTGAACTACGCAGTTAAATATGGTTAAAATAGTATGTTTTATATTATGTGACCTTTACCACAATAAAAAACATTTTAAAATATTTCATAAATAGCTAGGGTACCCACCAGCTGGGATTCTACCAAGCAAGGTGATGGGAATGAAAACAAGAAGAAGATACAGCCCCTGTACACTGAACTCTCAGTCTAGGGGAGAGAGACACATAAATAGTTAACAACAGCACTGCATTCATCATGCTAAAATCCAGCTACGCATGTTGGAATTGCTTGGGAAAAACAGGTGGGAGTGATTAATGTTACTGAGATGGGGCAAAGAAGGCTTTTCACGGGAGGTGATATTTGAACTGGGTCTTGAAATATGAAAGGAAATTGACCAGGCTCAGGCAGTCTTGTGCATTATAAGCAGAGGGTACAGCAAGCACAAGGAAATGATGCAGCAAAAGTGCATGACTTGTTTTAAAAATAGTCGCACGGAACCACAGAGTGCATAGGTGGGTGGGCAGGTGAGAGGGAAGGGAGAAAATGCCCTACAGGTATTAAAAAGTTGCCTGAGCCCAGGTTTTGAACTACGTCACATGCCATGCTGTGGAGTTGATGTACTTATGCCATGGAGATCCAAATTTATGCCATGGGGACTTATATTTATGCTGCAGGACCGGGAAATGATTAATGTACTTAAAATAGATCAAACCCATGCACCTCCTTTAAAACATCTCCCCTGAACCCTTTCAGGTGCTGTGTCCCTCAGTGTCTGTTCCACAGAGTTGAGCAGTTAAGTAGTACTACTGATTTGTATATGATGATTCTTTCTCATTTGTTTCCTTTTTTTCCCCTTATTTTCCTCTTCCAAACCTAGTTTTAAGCTTCTTGGAGGCTTGTCTGAGTCAGGCTGTTAATTATGTGGGTCTTAATGTCACCAAAGCTAAGGTCAAAAGTCTTCTTGTTAATGGTTCTCCATCAAAGCTCTATGCCCAGGGGTCTCTGGCTCTTTGGGGTCTCTTGGGATCCCTTAGGAAAGTTCTCCTTCTGCACCACCCTTTCCCATGCTCACCCCCATGGAGCTCCTGTTCACGGGGCTCAGTACTCACTCAAGAGGCATCTTACAATTACATCCTTCTTAGGCAGCTGCCGCATCATCTCCCATTTTTCTCAACGCTCAGTTTCTACCAAATAAGCATGTCACAGGGGGCTTTAGGGGGACTTAAAATCAGTGACTTCAGTTTTGAAGAGAATGACTGTCATGGGTAATTGACAGAATGACTGCATTTTCACCAGAGCAGTGGAAATTGTGCAGAAGCTAAACGTTTTTGCCACTCCATAGAGTTAAATCCTGGAATTGCTTTCAAGGGGATATATGATTAGTGTTTTTCAACCCCTGGCTCTTGAATCAGAATTCCAGAGGGTTGTTGGCAGTTTTTAAAAGCAGCACGGGCAATTATGGCTAACAACTAGAGCTGATCACCTCCTAGAAAGTAAACGCTACTTTTTGGAATGTATAGAGACTACAGACACGACTGAAGCGACTTAGCAGCATCAGCAGCAGGGACTACAGATGTCACATGCTACATAATAATAACTGTTGAATACCTATTGAAATGCTGTTTTAGAATGTCTACTGCATCCTTTTGAGTGTTACCCAACAAACTCACATGAGACTCTGAGAAAGAAATAGAGACTAGAGTGAATCAGGATCATTGTTTAAATCTGGTACGTGTTGAGTTAACCCAGGACAGTCCTTGTTGATCCAACATAGTTATAAAGATCCCCTCTCCACTTTCAGAAATGTACTAGTTTGGGTAATAAGTGATGTGCTTACTTTATCTGTATTTGACACCTGGACTAAATACTTAGGGGGAAGATTGAGATACACTTTTTTCCATAATAACTAGGAGAAAAGGGAGAAAGCATAGCTCTTTAGGTGTTGTACTAATAAATCAATATGTCCTTGTTTTAGAGACTTTGGTAATTATATTTAGAAAAACTACCTAGCTTAATTATTAAAATGCATTTATAGGAAAAAATATTAACAGAAATGGATGGTCAGGTTTTCTAAATAGAATTCAGAAAAGCAAATTTGGGCAGAGGAGATACTAAATTAGAAGGGTGTGAACATCCTGCTAATAACAACAAGGATGAAAAATCCTGTAAGTCGTATTTCTTGTGTTTTTTTCATAACTCTTTGCTCACCAGATAGCATTCTGAGTCCTCATATGAGTTGTACAGCTTCTGTGATCAAAAAGAGGGGGCAGGGAACTCTCAACAAAGGAAGTGAGGCTTTCTAGCTCTGGAGAGGAAGACCGTTACCACCACTCTTACATTTTACTAATACATTGCCATTGCAGTTTATGCATGTGGTTATTTTAAACCAAGATTCCCAGGTGGCACTAATGGTAAAGAACCCGCCTGCCAACGCAGGAGATGTAAGAGATAGGGGTTCGATCCATAGGCAGGGAAGATCCTCTGGAGGAGAGCATGGCAACCCACTCCAGTGTTCTTGCCTAGAAAATGCCATGGACAGAGGAGCCTGGCAGGCTACAGTCCATAAGGTTGCAAAGAGTGGGACATGACTGAAGTGAATTAGCATGCATGCCATGCAGTATGGATGAAGAGGAATACATTTAAAAAAATTTTTTTTAAAGATCAACAGAAAGTAAAATTAAAAAAAAATTTTTTTAAGACTGCTTCTTGTGGCCCAACAATGTAAATAAGATATGATAGCAAAAGTCTAAATTTACAATAGAAAAGGTAAGAGAACAGTGGCAGAACAGTGCAGAGAAGAGAACTCCCTGGTGACACACTGAAGCAGAAGTGGGTGGTACATCTGGGAACAGCTTTGTCTTAAGCAGTACTTTTCATGAATGCGCGCAAGACTTTCCCAAACCCCGAAGTTCCGTACTCCCTCCGTGTGCTCCTGCGCTTTGTAGATACTTCTACCTTAGTTCTTAGTACCTTATTTGCAAGTTTTCATTTTTCCTCCTGTCTCTGCCCAGCAAGAGTGAGTTCCCCCATGGACTCTTCATATTTCCCTTTTAATTCCAAAGTTGGGGACCTAAGAGAGGCTCTAAATAGTACTTGTAATATTTACCATGATATTCCTACAATTATTACTGGCCATATAATGAAAGGAATGGAAAAGTAGGCCATTAATCTTTTCAGTGATGATCTTTTGTCTCCTGTATTCACTGACAGATCAGAAAAGCCTAGACTAGTGCCTGGCACATGACATGCTCTTACTGAGTATGTTAATAATAAATATCTTAATTCAGATATATTTGAATGAGTATATAGTTTCAAAAAGGATATTAGGGAGTTCCTTAAAGATTAATAAAAATTGAATATATAATTAGGAAATTATACAAGCAGATTCAGTACACATGGAGAGTGTCACGTTGAAAACACATTGATGAATAAACATCTTCCATTACAGACTAGTCTCTGAAAAGTGATAGTTTGTCTCTTCTGAGTAAATCTCTGAGAATCCCTGCAGGCCCGGGGAGCTAGAGGATGACGTCAGTGTCTGAGAATCTGGAAGAAGCATATCAAATTTTAACAGCATAATCTATTAAAGATAAACAAGTCTCCTATAGTTATTGTAATTATTCTCCTGAGTATAGATGTATATTTAATTACTGAGAAATTCACTAGAGGTACTAATGATCGATATTGGAAAAACCATTAGTCCAATGATAGTTTCTCCCCTAACACTTAAATCCAATCTGAGTGGTCATGAAGTTAAAATAGAAAGAAATGTCTTCTAAGTCAGCGGTTCTTTGCACTTTCATCCAAAGCCATTATTCTTGATGAGACAGAATAATCAAAAGAGGAATGGCTATCGCCTGTTCTGGATATCATTAGCATTACCTGAAATTTCAGTAATGGGAAAAAGATGCTTACAGTTATCTCATCAACTTATTATGTTGCATTTGTTTGTCATGACCACTCATATTGACATCCAGAGTATGGTTTATTTTAGCAAAGCTATTAGATTGGCTTGTGAGAGTTTTTTTTTAATCTATTCCATTTTGCACTTATATATTCAAAAATGTTGCTTACCCTTTGAAAAGTAAACTTCATATAACATATTGAATGGGACTTAGCTCTATGGTTAATAAAAGAATTGAAGGAAGTGTGTCTTATTTGTGAAAAACCGGTCAAATATCAGCCAATCATTGCTTATAGAAATAACATGCTGTATCCAGACTTTTACAAAATTCCTCCAAATTCTCTATTCATGGATAAAAACACTCAGAATATTGAAACATAATTTTATCTGAAAATAATTATCCAATGCCCATTGAGACTATTACCACTGTTGTTTAAACATTTGGCAATCTTGGTGTTTGCTATCGCAGTGCTAACTGGGATTATGTTTTCCCATTTCATTAGTTCATTTAAAATGGTAAGTAGCAGAAATGAAAGAATTACTGGGGAATAAAGGAGATATATTATCTTCCAGAGAAGACACAAGTATAGTAGGAACTCTCATTGTAAAATCTGTGCTATAATTCTACTGTTTTACACATGTGTAGTTTAATTGTGAACTTTTGAATAAATGCCTGAATGTGTGACCTTCAAAAGAAGCAGACTTATTATTGCATGAAAGAAAGTTGACAGAAACCAAGTGTTTCTTGGAGAGCACATGGTGTTAATCAAGAAAAGACCAGCAGAAATTAAACAGGACAGCTGACAAAAGACAGAAGATCATTTAGATGTATAGATTTAAAAAGGAAACATGTTATATTTGAACTTAGTATAGATTCATCTTGAAAATAAGTTAATTTTGCAACTGCTTTCAGTATCTGAAACATATCCTTAAAGACTCAGGTGTTACCCACAAAGCTCTGTAAATGGAGCTAATTTATATCATAAGCAATTCAAGAGAAAGACTTACCAATTCTCCCATTCCTTAAATGGCAAGAAAATAAATATAGACAATTATTACTTCCCTTTAGGGGAACAGCCTAACACCTAAGACTTCTCCAAAACCACATTTAATTCATTTGAGAGAATTAACAATTATGCATAGATATGTGATTGTATATGATAACATGCTATATATATATATATATATACACATATTTGATTTTACAAGCTTGATTATGGACTATTGGAACACAAATATTTAAGATAGAGAAATCAAGATAATTCCTACTCTCTGTTTTCCCATCTGGCAGTGGAGGAACCTAGCCCAGGGCAAATGTTCATTTAACTTTCAATTGTTTACCTTATGGGTAAGGATCATTCCTTCATTTGCTGAACAAATATACATTGGTGTTCTAGAACTGACATAAGTTAATTTGGTGGTGTAAGTGATTGTCAGGTTCTTTGCCAGTTCCCAGAGGTTAAATGTTTTGGGATTTATAAGTCTGGCCCTTAGGTGGTTACAATCAAAGCTAGCCCCAGACCAAGTTCTGACAAACTACATTTATCAGCAAATAGGAATAAAGACACCACTAAGCCTGTTCTCATAAGTCTGGGCAGGTCTTCTTTCTGTCCTCTGGAGACAGAAATGTAAGCCATTTCTTGCATGAATAGCTCACTCCAGGCATATAAAGCAATGTTCTGACTGCAGGGTCAGGCAACAGAGACCCACACAAAATGATGCCCTGCAGATCAGCAGGCATGCACTGGAAAGATACGAGGCTTCAGGACCTAATCTCTTCAGAGACTGTGTTCATCCAGGGCACTCACACCCCTAGAGCCTCCCATCCTGAACGTTCATTTCACCAGTGACAAAATTACTTATCAAACCCATCTATGCTAATTAACCAACTCTCTGGTGTAGATTTCAGTAATGATGTCTGATGTGCTGAAGAAGCCACCTCTGGGTGGGTGGGTCCTGATAAGAGTACTTTAAACACTAACTTCGTCTCTAGATTGTAGATTAAGTATTGGAGTTAATTGGTACATACACACTTTACTATTTTTTTTAATTGAATCACTAGGTAAATACTAGACCCCTCCTAGTTTGCAGGCACTGTGCTGGGTCTTACATGTACATGATGAGCAAAACAAGTAAACACTCCTGTTAATATATAATTGAAATTGTTGGTAAGACTAGTCAGGATGACTGGTGGTCTTTGAGACTGTGATGGAGGTGACAGTTGAAGTCAAAGAAAAATAATTGAAGAAAGCAAGCCAGTTGCTCTCACTGAGTGGTAACCATCCTCCTTACACGTTTCTTATGTCAGATATTTGGGGCAGGAGCTTGTTAGGTGAAGCCGCATATCCATGTGTTGAGGGTCCAGATAATATAAATGCAGACAAGTCCCCAAATGCTCGCTACTCAATACTTCTTTCACCATTCCTACAGTCATGCTGTTATGATCCAAAGACTGTGCTCCAAAATGTCTTCAGAATTTTGAGCTCAAGGTTGAGCCAACATTCTTGGCTCAACCCCAGGGTTCTCTTGATTAAAGGTTTGAAAATGAAAACAAAAGGAGTTTTATATTTTGTGTACAGTGTTGTTTTTTTTTTTTTCAAGAAGGCAAAATCTCTTAGCTTAACTTTGAAGGCTAAACTCGGGATTAGGCATTAACATATTTTTCACAAATAAGCTTGCAGCCAAGAAAGCATTTTTCTTTTTTTCTTTTTACACAGTAATCAGATACTGTTGTTCAGGCAAAATAACAATGGCTGATTGTGGATTAATGTGCATTGTTTCCACACGTGTATGTCTCTCCAAGGAGTGCCTCGAGGAGAGGGAATGTGTTTTTTCCCTCATGTTCCCTTTCTGCTTTTCCCATCATTCTCCAATACTTACCATCCACCACCTCCTCATCCTCCTTATCTTGACTGGACCTCAGAAGTGTCACCTGTAATACCTACAGTGAGATTGTAGGTACAGATAGAAGTAAATGAAAGAGGATTGAAGGTAGGCTTGAGTCTAAAGCCAAACACATATGTGATCTGGTTTCTCCTTAACTTTCTTCCTCATCCCAACTGCCAAAGAAGACCTGCCAGGTTTTAGGGTGGCCACAGTACCCACCCATTCACACATCTCTCCTCCACACTTAGTCATCTCATCACCTCTTCATAGATATCATCTCCCTCTGGCTTTCAAACTATCAGAAGAAATTCTGTAAGCTTTTCTGTTTCCTTTGATTGGCTTGGTTCTTTGGAATTACCCCTTTCTTATTGAACAAGAATGAGTCAGACCTTCTATTAATTGTTTAAAAATCAGGAGTGGAGGGGAGAAGTCCCACAAAGATGCATGAACCCAGTGATTTTAACCTAAGCATATATAAGCACATAAGCATATCTATGTAAAATTGCAGCCTGCCCTCCTTCCAATTCTCTGCAGTCTGCTCCACTGTTCTGTTTTGTTTGTTTTCCTTTCTTTTGCACATATTGCCTTCTATTGTTTACTTATTCCTTATTTTGAGTGTTCAATACATCTCACCTCTGCTGAAATGTAAGCTGCAGGAGAAGAAGGATCTGAAACAGTGCCTGGCACATAGTAGGTACTCAGGCAACACATGGCAAATTGAATGAAAGAGAATTGCTGCATTGCGTTTATTTATTTATTTAGCTGTGTCTGGCCTTAGTTGCAGCAGGCTGGATCTTTTGTTGCAGTATACAGACTCTCTAGTTGTGGGATGGCTCTCTAGTTGCTCTGCACCTTGTGGGATTTTAGTTCCTGGACCAAGGATTGAACCCAAGTCCCCTGCATTGCAAAGCAGATTCTTAACCACTGGACCACCAAGGAAGTCCTGTTGCAGTGTGTTCTAACAATTGTCTCTATTGCATACATCACTTGTTGATACCTTAGGTCATCTAAGACCGGAGGAGTTGCAGTTCTCTCTCAGCAACCACCATACCCTAAAAGGATCATAAAACCTGTACTTTTAATAGGTGGTTTCCACAAACACCCCAGTACATGTGAGCTTTTGCTGAACTCAAAAGCCAACAAGAAGGAAGGGTGCAAAAACAAATCCCAAGGTGCATCTGAAGTCTTTTGAAATTAAGACCTCAGAGATCATCACTCAGCCTGATGTCAACCTGCACTAATATTAAAGATTAATATTTAGGAGAAATAATAGAGTCAAGTGTCTTCCTGGAAGTGTATGACTACCATGCAAACTTTTTTTAATTTGGCAAACTTTCTGATTAAAATGAATAAGTAGTTTCCTTTTGCAAGGAGCTATTGAAAATAATTGTACATGAAACACTTACAGAGTGTTTTTTTTTTCATCTTGTAAAAGGATAATTTGCTAAACTTGATTAAAAATCAGACACTGAACTAGATCTGAGATTGTCGCATATACTATTGAGCGACTTTAATCAAATTCAGCATTATTATCTTTTTATTTGCTTTTACTCTGCCTGCAGGTACAATAAAGTGGAAATATGTACGCAATGGAGCATATTTATAATACTAGTCAGAGTGCCAGGTGGGTTGTAAAATAAATGTAATTGTTTTCAAAGATTGAACCAGATTAGCATGGATTAACACATTCATTTTGAAACCCATGGCAGGAAGGCATTCTAAGCAAGCCTTCAAACAACCCTTGTTACTTTGTTAATATCCTCTCTTACTACTACAAAATCACTGCCCCATAAAACAGAGAGTGGTTTAACTCCATTCACTTTCATATGAAAGAAATGCAATTTATTAAACAAGACAAGAAAGCAGTTGTCTGCCATATTGAAGGCCAGATTTGCAACGATGTGCACTCTGGCTTTCAGCAGATGAACAACAGTGACAGACATGGGAGCCAGAATTGTGGCTGCAGTAAATATTCATAACTGCTCGCGCTCAAGGAGCGAGGGAGGGATGCCTGCGTTTGTAGCACAAGACTAGCAAAGGATGAAAGGGGGCTAGACCGGCAAATGCTCACGCTGGCTCATAAGCCCTGGGCAATTCAATGCTAAAATCCCTCATGGCGAGTTGCTGGGTGATTTTGCAGTCCCCTTGACTTGAGTGAGGTGGAATCTTTCAGATATGCCCTGCTGATACCATTAACCCTCCTCT
This sequence comes from Tragelaphus eurycerus, assembly GCA_935064755.1. Classification (NCBI taxonomy): domain Eukaryota; kingdom Metazoa; phylum Chordata; class Mammalia; order Artiodactyla; family Bovidae; genus Tragelaphus; species Tragelaphus eurycerus. Next base: position 1,660,120 of record CAKXYN010000135.1, on the reverse strand, counting down.
CAAACCTTAAAGTAGACCTGCTTGAGAAAGCATGTTGTCAGTGTATGACATCCAGCAGGGCAGAGTCAGCCCTGGTGGGGGGATATGGTTTCTGATGCAATTTAAGACCTGCAGCTGACTACAAGAAACTTGCCCAATTTTAAGAGGAATCAGTCCTTGGTGAATTACACTCAGGAAAGCTAAAAGAAACGTGTATGATAGCACCTCTGGGCGTGTTCCATATGGCAGATCTTGATCCTCTTGCTCTTGCTATAAGTATCCCATCATTTTACACTGAAGACTGTAATTCACTTCTATATTTACTGTAAGGATCTTGTCTACTAAGCAAGGTAGAATCACTCGTGCAAGAAATGGCGATCGGATTTCCTGAGCAACTGGTCCACCTTCTGAACTAATCATATTGCCTTTTTTGGTTTTCATCTCTTGGAAACTTGGGAGTAGCAAATTTTGTCTTCCAGATTCAGTAACTACAATATATGAAGTCTTACCCATAAAATTTCCATGTTCTGGTTCCTTTCTGTTTTCATCCAAATATCCTACTATTTTCTATATGGCTTGTTTGGATTTTCCTTTATTTTGTGTGTGTGCATGTATGCTTTGGCTATGCTAGGTCTTCATTACAGTGCTTGGGCAAGCAGGGGCTACTCTCTAGTGGTGTGTGGGCTTCTCATTGTGGTGGCTTCTCTTATTGAGCGGCACAGACTCTAGGTGCCAGGGTTTAGTAGGTGTAACTTGCAGGCTCTAGAGTTGTGGCACATGGGCTTAGTTGCTTCCAGGTATGTGGGATCTTCCCGGACCAGGGATTGAACCAGTGTCCCCTGTATTGGTAGGCAGATTCTTATCCACTGTGCCAGGGAAGTCCTGTTTGGTGTATTTTTGTAAATAAGGACAAGTGTTTTATGGAAGGCATACATTATCTAAGACATGCACACATGACGAAATGGCAAATGGTAGGAAGAAGTTGCTAAAATGAGGAAATTTGCATTATTAAGCAGAGGTTATTCAGTTTGAGTGACCTCCGAGAGCTGGTGATGGATAGGGAGGCCTGGCGTGCTGCAGTTCATGGGGTCGCAAAGAGTCGGACACGACTGAGCGACTGATCTGATCTGATCTGATTCAGTTTTCACCATAGGTTGGTCAGAATCATAGATATTCTGATATTACCAGTATGCATGTAAATATGTATAGATGGAGACCATTTCTAGAATCTTTAACCTGATACCTTACAGATATTGACTAATTTAGATAACTTACAGGCATGTAAAACTACCGATCTCACACTAGAAATAGAGTGATGCATTAGGGTGTTTTCTACTGGCTGTCACTGAATTCTGGATGCTATGCACGTTATCAAGTATCATCTCTCCTGGGCATTTTGATGAGGTGCTCCTGGCTGTGTGAGGTTTGGCCCATTGACATCATGCTTGGTTTGTTTTTTTTTTTTTTTTTGAATGATGTCACTGATTGCTGCAGCAATGAATACTTAGAAAGCCTTAACTTTAAGACCTTCACTGACTCTTCCAGCTTCCCAGAACAATTGTGAGAGAGATCTCTTCAAGATTGAAATCATTTCTCTCTGCCCAGCTGCCTCGGGAAGCTCATATGCTCAACAAATGTAAAACATGCTGGACACTCTCTGAGGAAGTAGGTTTTGCAGCGCTCAGGCTCTGTTTGGTAATCCCTTTGTGATCCAAATGTACAGATCTTCAGCAAAACATGTGCATATTGTTGCAAGGGAGGGCTGTTATGTTTTACCGTGCAGTTATGCCTAGCCATGGCATAGAAGGCCAGGGGGTGAAAACAACAGATTCTATTGCTTGAGATCACAAATGTAGGAATTTTTCAAAATTTGATTCTGAGGTATTATTCTCAGCTCAAATTGCCTTGTTTGGGTTTTGCTCTGTTCTCGTTTTCCTTGCTGTCTACACTCACTTTTCTTGTGATGTGTGAAAGTCGCTCAGTTGTGTCCACTCTTTGCAACCCCATGGACTATACAGTCCATGGAATTCCTCAGGCCAGAATACTGGAATGGGAGCCATTCCCTTTTCCAGGGGATGTTCCCAACACAGGGATCAAACCCCAGGTCTCCTGCAGTGCAGGCAGGATTCTTTACAAGCTGAGCTGCCAGGGAAGCCTTTTCTTACGAGGGACTATTCTTACAGGATTCTGTTAAACGTTAGAGTTATCCATGAGGTAACATCTATAGAAACAGAAAAAATAGCCTTACTACTACTACTAAGTCGCTTCAGTCGTGTCCAACTCTGTGCGACCCCATAGATGGCAGCCCACCAGGCTCCCCCGTACCTGGGATTCTCCAGGCAAGAACACTGGAGTGGGTTGCCATTTCCTTCACCAATGAATGAAAGTGAAAAGTCAAAACAAAGTTGCTCAGTCATGTCCGACTCTTAGAGACCCCCTGGACTGCAGCCTACCAGGCTCCTCCATCCATGGGATTTTCCAGGCGAGAGTACTGACCCCTCCCAACTCATCTTCTCATGCTGGGAGACCTGATACTCACATCAGGAAAACACATTATATTGTACTGTAAGCCAAGAGAAGCATCTTCAAAATTGTTTTCTCTAGAGTCATTAACCATAGTTCTACAAAATATGGATGAAAGAAACCTCACATTTCAGCATTTCATCCACAGTTTGTTTATACATTATCCAGTTGGCCTCTAATTCTTTCAAAGAAAGATGCTTCCATCAATTTCCTTGGAGTTCTCCTGGCTGGCAGCATTTTCATGACAGTTAGACTTAACAGCATGCCCTATGGAGAGCCGAGACCTTTAATTGAATACATCATGGAGTCCAAGCCTCCATCTGGGGCCCCTTTGGTAGAAGGTGAGTTACCTGGGAGTATAGTCACATTCCACCTTTTCAGGTTCCAGGTCTATGGTTCAAGCAACCATGGATGTAAAATATTAAAAAAAAAACAAAAGAAATCCAGAAAGTTCCAAAACTTGTATTTGCCCTGTGCTGACAACTATTTACATAATATTTACATGGAATTTGTAATAATTTATGTGGCATTTACATTATATTAGATATTATAAGTAATCTAGAGATGATTTAAAATATACAGGAGGATGTGTGTAGGTTATATGCAAATGCTACACCATTTTATATAAAAGTCTTAAGCTTTCTTGAATTTTTGTGTCTGAGATAGGTGAATGAATCCTAGTCAGATACCCAGGGACAGCTATGCACGAGGCAGTCAAGAGACGTGGTGTGAATCTCTGCTTTGACTCCACTGTGTTCCCACAGTCAAATAATTCAGCTACTCTGGACCACTTTTAAATCATATGTTAAATGAGGTGCATGCGTGTGTGTGTGTGTGTGTGTGCATGCATGCGCCTTTATGTGCTCTGTCGCTTCAGCCACATCTGACTCTTTGCGACCCTGTGGACTAACACACCAGCTTCCTCTGTCCATGAGATTCTTCAGGCAAGAATACTGGAGTGGGTTGCCATGCCCTCCTCGAGGGGACCTCCCTGGTCCAGAGGTTGAACCTGAGTCTCCTATGTCTCCTGCGTTGCAGGCAGATTCTTTTACCACTGAGCCATCCGAGAAGCCCATTAAATGAAGGGGTTGTGCTAAATTATCACTAAAAGGTTTCCCAAGCTCAGACTGGTTATTATATTCACATTTTGTTTAATCTATCTAAAGCATACCTTGATTGATTGGCCTTTTAGAGAAAAACAAACAAAATAAAGAGTGCTTTTTTTTTTTTTTTTTTTTTTTTGCATTTAACCCCTCATTTACCTCTCTCAGCCCTGGGAGTTCTTTGGAAGGAATGATGCTAAAGCTGAAACTCCAGTACTTTGGCCACCTCATCTAAAGAGTTGACTCATTGGAGAAGACTCTGATGCTGGGAGGGATTGGGGGCAGGAGGAGAAGGGGACGACAGAGGATGAGATGGCTGGATGGCATCACTGACTCGATGGATGTGAGTCTGAATGACCTCCGGGAGTTGGTGATGGACAGGGAGGCCTGGCGTGCTGTGATTCATGGGGTCGCAAAGAGTTGGACATGACTGAGCAACTGATCTGATCTGATTTACCTCTCTCAGTACTTCATCTCGTTCCATCCTACTACACCTGAGAAAGACAATATTTTCCCATCAGAGATATGGGCTCCCTCTCTCCACAAGGGATATGGCCTGGAGTGCCCTAGAGAAGTGTCAGAATTTTGGGTAGAGAAAGGAGTATGTGGGATTCCCAGGTGTCACTAGTGGTAAAGAATCCGCCTGCCAATGCAGGAGGTGTAAGAAATGCAGGTTCAATCCCTGGATCGGGAGAATCCCCTGGAAAAGGGAATGGCAACCCACTCCAGTGTTCTCGCCTGGAAAATTCCATGGACAGAGGAGCCTGGCAGGCTATAATCCACAGGGTTGCCAAGAGGCAGATGCAATTGAGCAACTGAGAAAGGAATCTGTACTGAATAAGGTGCATAGCTGAGTTGACCCACTAAGAATTACTGAACTACGTTGTCCGTTTAGTGTCTTAACAGGGAAACCTGTCCTCTGCAAATAAATTTCCAAGGTAGTCCCACTCAAGCCACTAAAGAAAATTTCTTAAAGCTTGTCTTCCTCCTCAGAATTTTCTGATGCTGGAATCTTTGTTTGTGTTGTTCAGAATCCTCACTGAGCACTAAGTTAAAACTCCCAAATCTAAGGAATTAAAATCTTCCCTATTTCCCATCTACTTTGCAGGACTTACCCTGCTCCTACCTGAATCTCTGCTGCAGAGTTGGGGGTGTCTAGGTCGAATAGACAATACAATCATTTATTTACTACTCATTTAAACTTCCCAAGTATTTTTCTTGTCTTTTCAAATGCTCACATTCTGCTAAATATGTTCCTAAATCAATCTTTACAAGTCAGTAAACATAGTTTATTCCTCGTTTACCTCGTGATAGTTATGCATGGTTCTGAAACTTCACAGAAGAGCCTAAGAGCATTTTTATGAACACCTTAGCAAGTGTGAATTAAATGAGATTCTGATCTTTAGAAATATGCAACTTTTGATCTCTGTGCCCATATTTTTTTTTTTTTTTTTTTTTTTGATGCGTCACCTCAGTAGTGAATCCTCACGTTGTTTTGAAGATGATAAACAAAAAAAGGCATGATGTGGTTTGCCCAGCAATCCATCCTCTGCCAATTTGCAATGGTAAAGGAGTAAATGTAAGGCAACATTTATAGTAAAGAAACCAAAGCAGTATGATGAGTCTTAAGCTATTTGGTCAGAGAGAAATGAAGGAAAAGATGAACCCTAGCTTCTCAGCACTTCATCTCTGGTGAGGGCATGCTATAGAACTGTGAGATGAAATCCAGAGTCAGGGTTAACTGACCAAAGCAATCATTTATGAAATTTGATGGTTTGATGGGAAGTCTTGCCTAGTTTTCTTAAGTTCGGTATGAATAACCCAACTGGCAGTATAATGCTTGACAGAAATTATGCACAGTTAAGTGTGTTTCCTGCAACTGACAGCATTGAACAGTGTTGTCATTTTGATATTCTCTTACTTTCTGAGAATGCTCTGTGAATTTCTGGACATTCATATATATTGGAGCTGTTTTTTCTTTTCTAAGTCACTTCAGTTGGGCCCCACTGTGTGCAAACTTATGAACTGTAACTCACCAGGCTCCTCCGTCCATGGGATTCTCCAGGCAAGAATTCGGGAGTGGGTTGCCATGCCCTTCTCCAGGGTTTCTTCCAGGGATCAAACCCCTATCTCTTACATCTCCTGCATTGGTAGCCTGGAAAGCCATATTAGAACATCTGAATTGTGACCACATAAAAACGTTAATGCGTCTGTTGACTCAAGTTCTGGTCCTGGCCTAAAAATGCTTACCTACTTGTGGCCTCAGACAAATGCCCTAACCTTGTTACATGCCACCATCTCACTCTGTACAATTGAGGCACTGATGTGTAGCATCTCTGAAATCCTCTTCATCCATTCAGTATCTATTGGATGTCCACTGTAAGATGGGCACTGTTAGAAATGAGAATGAATTAGACTCAGCATTCTTTGATCTTCCTAGATAACCTGAACTACTCACTATAATATCATTTACATTTTGATGAGTGAGCAAAGCGTTAAACAATGATGAATGCTAAAGATATTTATCAGATTTCTTTTTGAAGCAGAGAAGCATAATGATAGAGTCTGGTTTTTTGGATGGTGTTCAATAAACTAGAATAGACAATATAAATTAATTTTGTGAATAAAATTTTATGAGACACTATATCAAATAACCAGTGAAATCAAGATATATTATTATACCCATTGCAGATATTCATGGTCTAATCTTGTAATTATATTTTTAATTGGATTTATACAACCTTATTATCCAGTTATTCACCCCATGCTGTTCATAGGTACGTAAATGTTTATTGCTGTATTCCTTTATGTTGGTTCATTGTATTTACTAGAAAGAAGACTGTCAGAAGTAATCTCCATGAGTTTTCTAATTTCTCAATTTTAAATATATAACTTTGGATATAGTTTTTCAATGTTCTGTTATTTCTTTAGATAAGTAAAATTAGTACAGCCTGGAAAATCCTATGGACAGAAGAGCCTGGCAGGCTGCAGTCCATGGGGTCGCAAAGAGTCAGACATGACTGAGCAACTTCACTTTCACTTTTCACTTTCATGCGTTAGAGAAGGAAATGGCAACCCACTCCAGTGTTCTTGCCTGGAGAATCCCAGGGACGAGGGTGTCTGGTGGGCTGCCATCTGTGGGGTCGCATAGAGTCGGACATGACTTAGCAGCAGCAGCAGCAGAACATATGCTCTTTTTTCCCCAGTGCGTAAGTTTGGGTGTTACTAAGCAATCATTTTGGCTAAATACATTTAGCATTCAGCTTCTAATAAAAGGTACAATCTTAAGTGGAACTCAATCTCAAGGCAGTTTTGTCTACAGTGAGGTGTTTCTCAGGCTCTAAGGAGATTGTGAGACCCATTGAAGAAGCCTGAAGTACATATAGTAAAGTCTCAAAATTCACTCATAAAGATTTTTTGAATGTCTACCTTGTGGCTGGCCCTGTAGGCTCTGAGAAACCAGAAGTGAATATGACAAGCCCCTTTCTACAAAGGACTCACAGTTTTGTTTAACTACTGACCATTTGTACTTTATAATATGAGTATGAAATCTGAATATCTGGATATAAATATTAATTCCCTTTTTGGAAAAGCTACCTGGAATGGATGTATGATGCCTTTTAGTCAGTCTAGCTGTCATCCTTGCATGGATTACTGGATAGGTTTCACATCTTCAGTGACTATGGTTTGGGGCAGGTTTTAATGATCATTGAAACATTAATTCCACTGTATTTTTTTCACCTTCAAAATATTTTCAACCATAATGTAAATTAAGGCAAAACCACTGTTAGATGATAGATTGCTGCTGCTGCTACTAAGTCGTTTCAGTCATGTCCGACTCTATGCGACCCCATAGACGGCAGCCCACCAGACTCCCCCGTCCCTGGGATTCTCCAGGCAAGAACACTGAAGTGGGTTGCCATTTCCTTCTCCAGTGCATGAAAGTGAAAAGTGAAAGTGAATTTGCTCAGTCGTGTCTGACTCCTAGCAACCCCATGGACTGCAGCCCACCAGGCTCCTCCGTCCATGGGATTTTGCAGGCAAGAGTATTGGAGTGGGGTGCCATTGCTTTCTCCCAGATGATAGGTTAGGCTACCATATTTTCACTGTAACTATTAAGGAATACACAATATAACTGATGAACTCTTCTTAATTGAAAAAATAACTCCTGTTCAAATTCCTAAGTTATTAAGACTTGACGAAAATATCAAGGACTGGGTGAGAGTGCAATTTGGGGTTAAGATTTTCTTTTACCACTGAGGAAAAGGAGATGTAGAGATACAAAAACCACTGCCCACGATACATGAAAGAACTAACACTGGAATCCACATTTTCCCCTCCCCATCTGATTCTCCTTCTACTGTGCCTTATTCTGCTACCAAAATTGTTAACAAGGATCATAAAATGAAAATATCTGTATCTATATTTATATCTATATATACTATGTCTATGGGACTTCCCCAATGGGTCAGCAGATAAAGAGTCTGCCTGCAGTGCAGGAGACAGAGGAGACATGGATTCTATTCCTGAATCAGGAAGATCCCCTGGAGTAGGAAATGGCAACCCAGTCCAATACCATTGCCTGGGGAATCCCCTGGACAGAGGAGCCTGGTGGGCTACAGTCCAAAGGGTTGCAGAGTCAGACACCACTGAGCCACTGAGCATGCACGCATCCTATGTTTATATCGATTATCTGTACATTCCGGTAATCTTTCTTTTTTATTGCACTGGGTCTTCTCTGCTGCTCATGGGCTTTCTCTCGTTGCAGTGTGCAGGCCTCTCATTGTGGTGGCTTCTCTTGTTGTAGAGCACAGACTCTAGAGTGCACGGGCTTCAGTAGTTGTGGCACATGGGCCTAGTTGCCCCATGGCCTGTAGGATCTTCCTGGACCAGGGATCAAAGCTTTGTCCCCAGCAGGCGGATTCTTAACCACCAGGCAAGTCCTGGGTAATTATTTTAAATGAAGCAGATAATCTATTTGTGGCTGAAGAAAGTGAGTTGAAAGTCTGTTTGCCTGCTGGCAACTGTAGATGTGAATCAATGCTAGCTCAATGGTCGGAAGCATGGAAATAGAGCACATGCAATCCTTTGGTATTCCTACCTTAGCAAAAATAGGGATTAAATTTGGATACAGGTTCATGGACAAGACAAAAATTGTCTAATTTTACCTCAGACACACCCCTGTATTGCTTAATGGAGGAAAAATATGTATTTGTGTGTTCCCCAAAGATAGATGCTTGGTGAATCATTTTAAAAAGATGTACATTGATAAGAAAAATTAAATAGGATCTCATTATTTTGAAAACGTCTAGTATCTGCAGATACAAAGAACTCATATAATACAGATTATACCCTTTGTCTTCTTTTTTTGCTGCTTAAAAATCGGTTTTACCAGCTGAAGAGTATGATAATTAAAATATTAATTATAACTAAAATGTATAAAGAATAAGTGTCCTTTTAGCTGGTAAAGAACCTGGTAACTCTCCCACATGAGATGCTGTTGAAGCATCTAAATATATATTTTAGCAAAGAGAAACCTAAAGGAAAAACCATGAGATGCCCCTGTTGAATGTTTAAAGTCTATTTTTTACAATGGAATTAGGCTTACTCTGTGAGGACATAACAGAAAGACATATTGTGAGTTAACATAAGGAGCAAATTTCTAAACTTTGTAAGAACTGATATTGTCTGAAAAGGACGGGGGTACTCCTGAGGCAGGGGCTCTGCCTCTGAAAGTTTCAAACAGATCTTACACCTTTACTGGAAACCAGCTTCCACCTTTTCTGGGTGATGCTGCAGAACTGATACTGTCTGAAAAGGACGGGGGTACTCCTGAGGCAGGGGCTCTGCCTCTGAAAGTTTCAAACAGATCTTACACCTTTACTGGAAACCAGCTTCCACCTTTTCTGGGTGATGCTGCAGCAGTTGTTTGAACCAGATGACCTCTAGTTACTTTCCACAATGAATCCTGGTAAGGCATTACTGAACAATTATGCCAATGGGAGTACAAAGGAAATCCAAAATCAGGGATGGTGTTTGGTCTTATTGATCCGCAAGAATGGCTGTGGCTGAAATTCTATCTTGAGGAGGATCCTGAAGCCACTCCTGGGCTCAATATAAATGAGCACTCTGATTGATTGATGATGCTGCGCTGGGAAAGAAATGAAGGGAAGGGTTCACCCCTGCACACGAGCCTGGCATGTGCTACCTTGACCTTAAAAGGCAATCTGTCTTTTCTCCATCTCTAGCATTTGATTATTCATTATGTTCCACGTTTGTTCTCATGCACCTAAGCATATGGTTAACTCAGGTTTGAAATTCCAATGATGAATAGTCTTCCACGTAGAAGGGTTTTTTTTTTAAATTAACTAAAAATTATACATTTATAACAGAAAAAAAGCATGTGGTGTATGTTACCATCCCTTTTAGGATGACTTATGATTTGACTAAAGATTATAATGAACAATCAGAAGATTTAACTATTAGAAGATTTTATTCAAATCAGCCTTTTAAATTATTGAAAATCTATCTGGCTTCGTGTTTTGGGAAGCTTCGTGTCTGACTTCCACATGCCCTTTGTTCTTTTCTTAAGTTTGCCTGGCTTAAAGGAAATTATTCAGTGCAGAGCTCAATTACAAATGTGCTCTGACAGTCAGGAGGCTTTCTCTCTGGTTTTATCTGGAACTCCAACAGAGGTGATAAAGAAGTCCCAAGGCCTGGAATATAAATTCATACATCCGCAAACAGTAATGGTGATTTTTTTTTTCATCTAAATCTTCAGGAAAGTCCAAATTTCAGAGAGTTTCTGGTTCAGGATATTTCCATAACTCTCTTTGTCTTAAGACAAAATGCAATGAAGTATATGTGAGCCCATTATATTGTGCAACCACTATAAATAAAAATTAAAAAGGTAATCATAGTTATCAACATTTTGATTTGGGCCAAAAATCCGTGTGTTTTAGGACATTCAAAAGTCTAATGACCTTGAGAGAATTGTAGGGTTTGAATTTTCATGAAGATGAACTTTCCTAAGTGACTTTTACAGATATTTGTACACAGTAAGCATTTGTTTGATGTCAAGCATGATGAATGTCGTTTTCTTCCACTTATTTTCCCCTTTAAAATATATGTATTTTGATCATGCTCTTTATCAAATTTTTCCTCTGAGACCTTGTACAAATAAAGTAATAGATATAACAGAACCTAAAAACGGAGATGGGGCCGTTGACTTTTTAATTTAAAGTTATCTAATTGTTCTATTGATGATTTACATGTGTTTATTTTTAGCATTTTACATATTACTTACACGTAATTATCCTAAAATAAGTACTTATTGGAGACTGAAAATCAAAACATGGATTTCTTTTTTAAATTGTGAAAGTATGATAATGCATTTATAGAAGACTTGGAAAATATAGAACACAGTTACATATAGTTCCAGTGTATTTTACAATTACAAAATGTTTTTTAAAATCTTTTACAAAGATTTTTAGTTGGAGTTTCAATATCAAACTCTCAAAAGTTAATATAATGAATCTACAGAGGAGTTGAAAGATATACTAGACTTGCAAAAGCACTATGAACCAATTCAAAGTAATTAAGATTTATACAATTTTCACATGACTGTAGGATACAAATTCTGTTGAAGTTCTCATAGACTGTAAACTAGGAGATACTAGAACATATCCAAGGACATAAAACAAGGTGCCAAAATTTCATGATCTAAACGTACTGAAATCATACAGAGTCTGTTCTCTTATCACTGTGGAATTATGCTAGCAATCAATATCAAAAGATATTTGAAATTAACAGACCTATTTGCAAGTGCAGTATGACCATTTGCTAAGAGAGATCTTTGACTTAGCCATCAAAAGCCTCAATAAAGTAACAGGAATTTCTTAAAACATAGGATGTCTTGCTTAAGTTTTTTCCTACCTTCCCACGGATGGCATGAAAAAGCCCCTCATGTATTAACTTGCACGCTGCTAGGCACCAGAGAAGCAACATAAATACTGCAGAAACACCAGCTCCAAATCTGAAGATGTCTGCAGTCTCAAGGGAGGAGACAGATGGATAAACAGCAATTAAAAGGGGGTGTGAAGTTTGTGTAGTAGGCATTGGAGTCCATAGGATGCTAACTTAACCTGGACCAGACAGGTGATGCCCAGCCTCTTGGGGAGGGTGGCAGCTGACTAAAACCAGAAGAACAATATTTGTGAGTGAGATGAGGGGTGAGTGAGGTGAGGAGAGTGGAATACGTGCAAGAGAAGGAAATGTGCAAAGACCTGGAGTTAAAAAAACGCTGGGCCCCCTTCAGGAAATTGTGGCTCGAAGAAAAAGAAGAGCTGTATGTTGCAGAAAGGAAGAGGGTCATGTCTACACCTAATTATTTTCCAACTCACACATGAACTCTCCAGACAGCTCTCTTCCTCCTGGACTTCGCTCTGAACAGCCATAAACATGAATGCCAGCCCCACACTAGAATAAAGAGTTTAGTAATGTCTTTGAACCAAAGTAGTTGTTTGATTCCCATCCAGGAATACTGTCCTCATCACTCTCTCCTAAAGGATTTACAGATGAAAGCAATACATTCATGAAATGTGCGAGGCTCTTTACATAAGCTTCTTTTAAAAAAAAAATCATTTTTTTGATCCCATCTCACAATCTACTTAAAATACTTTCAAGATTTTGCTGTGAGGGAGCTCCGCACAAAGATGGAGCTACCATAATGCCTGCAAGAATGTGATTGCACGCATTCCACTCAGAGACATTCTCTATAAAACTTTTTTTTTTTAAAGATGGCTGGTTAGATTTTCATCTGTCTGTATTTAGCATGAGGAGTATTCCTGGGCTTAAGAATAAATTATCTTTTCTTTGACATCCTCACTCTTCATTCACCTCATCAGGCCTTTCTTGGCAGTAGGAAGAGATCTTTCCCAACCTGGTCTTCGGGTTATAGAACAATGGCATGTTCGGATCACATGGAAACTCTGCCCATTATATGATCTTTTACATGGATCTAAGAATCAGGTGCTTCTATGCATCCATGCTGTGGGCTTTCTCTCCTCAGCCAGGACCCTCCAGAATAGGTCTTTACATAATCTTGATTTTCTCACTAGAGATTTGTTCAATGTTCGAGAGGAAATCTATGACTTATCAGTAATGATATAAGAAAATAAGCCCCAGTAACCATCCAAAATGCACCAGCTCTCATCTCTTTGCCACCTGGGAAATCGTGCTATTTGTAAGAATAAATATAATGATGTTGTCATTTAAAAATGAAGGTGAAGCTATATATTAGAATTTCAGCAAAATCTGTGGGTTTTGTGGCATTTGGGGTATTTTGGTGGAAAAGGCAATGGCACCCCACTCCAGTACTCTTGCCTGAAAAATCCCATGGATGGGAGAGCCTGGTGGGCTGCTGTCTATGGAGTCGGACATGGGTGAAGCAACGCAGCAGCAGCAGCAGCAGGGGTGTTTTGGAAATCAATGTGTATTAGAGAACCATACATTAGTGGTTTGCATATTTTCCCAGCAGTGCAAATTTCTTCCATCCAGAGGGGTACAGGTAGCATAAAAACATCATACTTTATTTGAAAGACATCCTCAATAGGCTTCATGTATTTTCTTCCAGGGTAGCAATCATCATGTGAAAATACAGATTAAATAGCTCATATTCAATATCTCAGCAAAAATCCTACTTTTTAAAATGTGGGCAGATAAGGATGTCTTGTTCTCCTGTGCCAAGAGTATTTTCAGAATCAGATGCACTATAAATGAAGTTATGTTTTAAACATTACAATGAAGGTTTAGAAGTGATTTTCAACAGATTTCAAAAATCACATTGGATTTAGACTGCTTGAACTCCTTTTGCTCATAAATCCCATCCCTTCTGACTGCCTGTACTTGACATTATATTTATTGAATTTGATACCTCTGCAATAATAAGTAGGTTTTACATACCCTTGACCGCAGATAGAAAGGTCAGCAATAGTTGTTCTTTTGATGCCCAGTGCTGAAGACGGAAACATAGGAGACAGTTACCCAAACTTCCCTAGACTTTCAGCACATCAACACCAGATGTCTACTTAATATTTTGACTCTGACTTTTGGAAGTAAATCAGTAGAGCTGTCTTTGAAGTTAAGTCAGCAAATGATTATATTTTCACCTTGCATAGGAAGATGACCTACATAACATAAAACAAAAAGCATTTATCTCACCGTAATGTGTGTATGCTTTTTTGGTTAAAAGTTGATTATATCACAATGCATCCAATATAACATATAAATGTGGTACAATGAATGAACTTGAGAGAAAATAGAAAGTTTAACCTCTTTTCAGAATCGAGGTAGTTATATAAAATTTAAAGCCTAAGTAACAAATAAAGGTGCTGGCCTACCAGACAGTTTTACTCCTGGATCTTAAAATTCTTTACATGCTCATACGCTTACAGATGTGTATATATCCTTAAATTATTGAAAGTAGAAAAAAATATCTTTGCATTTATCATGTAATAGTAGCTATACAGCATCATCTATATTAATGGTGTGTGAAGCCATAACCACTTTATGAATATAATAATACAGGAAGCCTAAAAACATGATTAGAGTCTTCAAACTCTAGCATGGTAAGTATATTTTTTCTACACATAAAATTTTCCCTGGAACATTCTGCGCTAAGACTGCATGAGCTAGAACTGCCAATTAAATTCTGCGCTTCCTTCTTTCTCTCCATTTCCGTTGTAGATATAGTGGTATTTCAGAGATTTCTAACAAGACAGTGTAAAAGTATGAGATAAATGCGAAGACAGGGAAATGCTGTTATTTAGCACTAGAAACAGATCCACACCGGAAGTATTTTCACGCCTGTAAATGTTTGTAGAGTCATTGAAATCTCTGCAGATGACGTACTGGAGTTTATTAAGGACAGTTATTATACCCATGGTGAACTAAATGCAAAAATGTTTCTGCGAGTGACTTTACACTTTAATATTTCTAACTAATAGGACATTACAAGTGTGTATGCTACAGCTGTACATATGTGTGTACCCTGGATTACTCCTGATGTTACACATGTTTAAAATTTGTAAATAACACAGACACTGCTTTCACCAGGTTCCATAAGCATCCTATAATGCGTCTCCATTACTCCTCCGCACATTGTTGTGTAATTTTTATTTACATGTCTGTTTCCTGGACTAGACTTTTTATCTTCCTGGGTAATAGGGTCAGATACCACTCACCTTCACTTCCCTAGGTCACATCATATTGCCTGGCACACAGGAGTACCAGAGCAAATGTGCACTAATCAAATAAACAATTAACACATTTGGTATCCAGACTATTAAGAGGGCACAATATCCCGATGTTTTCATTATTCTAATGCACCATAGGAAATACCATAACAAATACCATTTGTTCTAGTACTTTCCCTCTTTCAGTGACTATAATACATTCTTTTACAGGCCTCCAAATGAAATTTCATGTATCATAGAGGAAAAAACCAGAGACCAGTTGTTTGAATTTATCAACCCAGAATCTAATCTCAAAAGAACCTACTTCTCCAACTCTCAGTTGAAGCTTTTTAAGAAAAGAGGCTGGCTTAGTGTCTGGAAATTTAGTGTCTGTGAATCTCAGTTCCTGGATGGATGGAGACATTCATTTCCTTTGTGACTCCATCTATTCAATCAGATTTAAGAGCTGGGAGTTTGAAGAAAAGGCTGATAAGCAATTCCAATTATATTTGAAAAAAAAAAAAAATAAATTGTGTTCTAACAGCAAATAACATAGGGAAATCTATTCCCATGTATCAATCTGTGGAGAGTTCATTCAGAGACATTAGCCATTCAGGGATAAACAGAGTAGGTAAAGTACAGTGATAAAAGTGAAAAGGACAGTCAATTTAATAAATTTCCCCATTCTGAGGGAAAGCATTTCACTTTATTTTTCTCTAGCTCATCATTGCCAAGGATGTTCTCCAAGAGTTTTCTGATGGGCTTTGTTCGTAGGAGTTAACAGTTTAATTGAATATTTAAAATGGTCACAAGTTCTAATGGAAAGAGTATAAATACAGGATGGTTCTTAGCACATTGGTCCAGAGCAACAGGATTATCACTTACTAATCCTGGAAGGGGGCATGGCAACCCACTCCAGTACTCTTGCCTGGAGAATCCCAGGGACGGGGAGCCTGGTAGGCTGAAGTCCATGGAGTCACGAAGAGTCGGACATGACTGAGTGACTTCACTTTCACTTTTCACTTTCATGCATGGAGAAGGAAATGGCAACCCACTCCAGTGTTCTTGCCTGGAATATCCCATGGACGGAGGAGCCTGGTAGGCTGAAGTCCATGGAGTCACGAAGAGTCGGACATGACTGAGTGACTTCACTTTCACTTTTCACTTTCATGCATTGGAGAAGGACATGGCAACCCACTCCAGTGTTCTTGCCTGGAGAATCCCAGGGACGGGGGAGCCTGGTGGGCTACAGTCCATAGCGTCGCAGAGAGTTGGACATGACTCAAGCAACTTAGCACATTGTAACTAATGTTGACTAACTCTTAGGTGATTAATTCATTAAGAGATTCAAGAAATATCTCTGACTTTTAAATATTTGTATTTGTTATCTATTCAGTGTATTTCTGACTGGTTTATTGTGTTTATCCAAATATATTTGTAGTACCAATAATAATATTTAGCTGTAAGTGATCCTGATTTATTTATTTTTCCAAATTGGTGGAAGCAATTCTCTGAAGCTCAAAAAGCATATTTTCTTTCAATTATTCTCTCACTAGTTTGTCATGCAAACTGAAATTCCCATAATTTGTGTCTCTCTTTAAACTCATGATATTTGTAACAATGGGTATGCTAAATTGGTGAGAGAATGCACTGAACTACTAACACCTAAAATTATAAGAATGTGACACAGGAGAGGGAAGGTTTAATGAGGAACAGAGCAGAAGGAGAGGTCAGAAAAGCACTACACTTGTAGTTGGAGAGGAAGAAGCTAAAGAGCCTGGAAAGAAATATTGGTTCAAGAGAATGACTCAGTTTGCGAAGACCAACTATGTTTTTAAGTGTCTAGTTAAGTCCAGGCACCATACAATAAATATGGTTACTAAGTAACCTGTTCATACACACATGTGGAACCTATAGCTGTGCAATTACACTGAGCTGACCTTATCTACCATTGGAATCTCCCTCCTAATATCCCAGTTCTATGTGTCTACATTCTTTTCTTTTATTCTCTTACAAAACAATTGAGATTGCATCTCCTTATTCTCCTGTAACCATGTCTCCATGTCTTCCAATTCACATTATTCCCCAAATCCACTTGTTTTTGCTGTTCAGTTGCTAATTCATGTCTGATTTTTTGTGGCCTCATGGATTGTGGCATGCCAGGCTCCTCTGTCCTCCACCGTCTCCCGGAGTTTGCTCAAATTCATGTCCATTGAGTCAGTGATGCTTTCTAATCATCTCATCCTCTGCTGCCCCCTTCTCCTTTTGCCTTCAGTCTTCCAAATGCCTCTACTCAAAGTCAGGTTTGGCACTTCCTGCCACTACCTGTTAGCTGGTTTCCCTATCTTCAAGCTCTAGATACTCTGCCCCACAGATAATAATTTTCAGACCCTCTCTGAACTCACCCCATCTATCCAACTGAATATCCTTCCATTCTCTGAAGCATACAAATCAAGCAGTTTTCTCACTCTCTCTGTGACTCTCCTTTAAAACAAATATGGCCCTGGGAAAGATCTTATCCTCCCTAAATTTAACCAGCTCCTCCCATGGTACCCACTCACCTAATATAAAAAGATTCAAGGAAAGCACGTGCATCAGCTGTCTTCCATGGGACCTGGTGCACAGGGGATGCTCAGTAAACTCTCCTCTCTTCGCCCTTCGTCCAGCCTTTGCTGGAGCTTCCCATTCTGCCTCTGCTGTTCCTCATGAATTGTGTTCTTTCATCATCCATTTTTCCGGATTCCTTTTATCTTCAGAAGTTGAAGGTGTGTATCCTCCATGAAACTGTCCCCAGATACTCAACAGATGTCACCACCTTCCATCTCTGGAACCATTCTGTACACAGAGTCAGTAACATGCAATCCATCATCACTTATTCTCTAATTTCAGTGTCTGCTAAGCCAGTCTCTGTAGCCAAATTAGAGGTTCTCTATTTTATGGACCTTATATTTCTTTCTAGAACCCATCCCAGTGTAGAATGTTTAGGGGGTTCGCCATGGTGTATCTGATTCATGAAGTGATCCATGACCTCTCAGACATTTTCATCTCAGCCTTCACTGGAACACCATCTGCACAGAAGAGCATGTCTAAACACTCCACCTAAAATAGCCCTTCCATCACACTGCACCCTTATTCTGCTCAAGATTTTCTTTGTAGCACTCACCTCTACTTGGCTGTATGTTAGCTATTTGTTATTGTATTTCTTTACTGTCCACCCTCTTCCCATAAAAATACAAGTTGCATGAGATCAGGCACTTCATTTTTAACATTTCTAATAACCCTGGGACAAGAAGAATGTCTGGCACTTGAAAGACATTGAAAAAGTGTCAAAAGGAGTGAATCCATTTAGAATCTAGTTTTCTGATGGACAATAAACAGTTATGATTTTGACTCAAATCCTAGTCCAAGTGAACAGGTTTAGGTTTTATATATATCATTAAAATAAATAGATGGCTGTTATTAATAAACATGTATGTGGACAGCTTTACCAAAAAGACCAGAATTCCCCAGCTGGACAGGAGACTTTAATACATAACTCTCTTCTTACTGTTCTGATAAAACACAGTACTTAGATATAAATACCTTTCTATTAATCTTTTCTCTATCCACTGACTTAATGATAAACACAGCACAGGCCTGTATAATGCTCACCAGTTACCAAAACGAGAAATTTGGGGATTAGTGAACATTCGATGCAAGTGAAAATGGCTTTCCCATTCATCACTAATGACTCAAGCCCCATATTACTGTGCATGGTTGTAGTTCTCTCATCTCCCAAGAAGCTAAGGTTTATAAAGTGTGCTTCGTAAAGAAATTACTTTATGTCAATATTTAGTTACCGTTATTAATGAAAAATACTCATACCACTTTCTAAAATGTTCTGTGAACATTTTTATTAACTGTACATAAATCCAGAGAAACCATGCTCCATTACTGCCACCTGTTCTTTTAGAAATTTTTTATCCAAGGCTAAGTCTTGAGTCATAATGAGAAAACCTGCTGATTCAGAATTCTTTCTCTGTGGGCTTCTCCCGTATTACACAGAACATACACTTTTCTACATAATAAACTAATGTATATATATATACTATATAAAAATTATGCTATATATATTTTATGTGTGTGTGTTAAGTCACTTCAGTCATGTCTGACTCTTTGTGACCCCATGGACTGTAGCTTGCCAGGCTCCTCTGTCCATGGAATTCTCCAAGGAAGAATACTGGAGTGGGTTGCCACGTCCACCTGCAGAGGATCTTCCTGACCCACGGGTCAAATCCAGGTTGTCTGCATCTCCTGCATTGGCAGGCAGGTTCTTTACCACTAAGGCCACCCAGGAATAAAAATTATATCATGTGTATTTTCTGTGTATATAATAAACTGGGAAAGGAGGAAATTGACATATGAATAGTTGTACTTAGGCATGATTCATGATAGAAATCAATTGATATTCATATGGTCCATTATCTGTAAGAATATGAATTCATACCCTCAGATCAGCAATTATGAAACTCAGTTATGTGCAAATGAATTCAAATGTGAGTTAAAGTATTTTATTTCAAAGACTGTTTGTGATGAAGAAACTAAATACTCTCAGAGCTTCTCTCAACAATGTATAAAGGTTGTGAAAGAAAGTGAAAGTCGGTCAGTCATGTCTGACTCATTGTGACCCATGGACTATACAGTCCATGGAATTCTCCAGGCCAGAATACTGGAGTTGGGTAGCCTTTCCCTTCTTCAGGGGATCTTCCCAACCCAGGGATGGAATATACCTGCATTGCTGGTGGATTCTTTACCAGCTAAGCCATCAGGGAAGTCCAAGTATACTGGAGTGGGTAGACTATCCCTTCTCTGTGGATCTTCCTGACCCAGGAATCAAACCAGGGTCTCCTTCATTGCAGATGGATATAAGGGTTGGTTGGCTTTAAATGTCATGATTTGAAAGGGAACTGAGAAATCCTCTTATCCAGGCCTTGGAAGTGTTATTACTCTTTTTAAGTTAATAAAGTTGATGTCCAGAGAGTTTGATTGACTTTCCCAAGATTATAAAGCGGATTTGGTAGCAGAAGAAGAGGCAGAACCTAAGTATAGTGCTTTTCATACTATGCTGAGTCACCAGAAGATGCTGTGCTTGTGCTGAAGCTCAGTCTTGGAGGATGGGTAGCACAGTATTGGGCATAGAAGCTAGAAGTTTCAGGGCATCATGAGACAGTGAGGAGAATGGTTTGGCTGCAAGTGAAGTGAGAGTTAATGTCAAGGATAAACTATATAATGGATTTATACTTTATATGATAAGCGATGGTACAGTTTTCGAGTTTTTGTTTGTTTGGGTTTCTGGGAGTAAAGGGAGTTTGGGTTTGCTTCTGAGTAAGAAAATGATATGTTTAGATGACTAAACTAGCATGGAGGTTCATATTGAATAGAACAGGATATATACCAAGAAGCCAAGAGATGAGTTAGGATGCTATCTACGATGGTCTTGTTTATAATAAGGGCCTTCTACCAAGAATAGTATTTTACTTTTTATGACCTTATACTTTTCAAGCAATTCAAACACTTTTCACAAATATTATCACATTTATCTTTACAAGACTGTGAAGAAGGCAGGGGCAATTATAGTCATTGCATACAGTAGTGAGACCAGCAGCCTATAGGCCATATATTGTTCTCACTGCTAATACATTGTTGAACTGAGTGAAATTCTTAACAAATGTCTGAAAATCCAATGCCCTTGCCACTGTATATCTTGTTCTCTGTTTCTTTGACTGTTTATGTACTTAAAACACAGGTATAATTTTTCCTTAGTAAGTTATTGGTCATAATAATCCTCCTTTTCTTCTATGAATATACTATTTACTTTTTTTTCTTCTTCCTTTTGGTTTTTGTTTGTAGGTTAGAGATTCAACTAGAATGGTTTCTGCTTCCATAATTTTTTTAAGAGTACTTTATCTATTTGATCTAGCCACTTATTCACATTTTTAGTTGAAAAAGCTTTAGGAAAGAGAAGTAAATAAAGATGCTCAGACTGCCATGCCACCAGCAGCATTTGGGAAGCACTTATCTTCCAGCTCTCTTTCGAGGGCTAGGACAGGTGATGGAGTGACTGGTGGACAGGTCACATGGAGTCACCACCACAAGGGGCAGAAAGCCTGCAGCCAAGATGAGCGTGCACCAGGGGAATGAAACACTGGTCTAAGCTTTCTGATATTGTGTGCCTTGGAGACACCATCACAAGAGTTCATGGAAAGTGGGTCACATTCAAATATGTTTTCTTCATGGTTAAGAAAAAATAATCTATAAATATGCTCATGGCTCTTTAGGTGAACCTAGGCCTTATATGGAATTGGAATGGACTGGAAGAGTAACTCTGACAAATATATACTCAGTTCAGTTCAGTTCAGTCGCTCAGT
The DNA here is from genome assembly GCA_935064755.1 of Tragelaphus eurycerus. Taxonomy (NCBI): domain Eukaryota; kingdom Metazoa; phylum Chordata; class Mammalia; order Artiodactyla; family Bovidae; genus Tragelaphus; species Tragelaphus eurycerus. The sequence continues at coordinate 1,638,874 of CAKXYN010000135.1, read as the reverse complement.
CGTGTCCGACTCTTTGCGACCCCATGAATCGCAGCACACCAGGCCTCCCTGTCCATCACCAACTCCCGGAGGTCACTCCGACTCACGTCCATCCAGTCAGTGATGCCATCCAGCCATCTCATTCTCTGTCCTCCCCTTCTCCGCCTGCCCCCAATCCCTCCCAGCATCAGAGTCTTTTCCAATGAGTCAACTCTTCGCATGAGGTGGCCAAAGTACTGGAGTTTCAGCTTTAGCATCATTCCTTCCAAAGAAATCCCAGGGCTGATCTCCTGTGTAAAATACCTAGCTAGTGGGAAGCTGCTGAATAGCACACAAGGATCTCAGCTCAGTGCTCTGTGATAACTCGCAGAGGGGTGGAATGGGCTTAGTGGTGGGAGGGAAGTCCAAGATAGAGAAGATACACATATACCAATAGCTGATTCACTTTATTGTTCAGCACTGTAAAGCAATTATACCCCAATTTTTCAAAAATATGAGTGATAGAACATGACTTAGTGAATAGAGTATGAGATACCAAGAGTGGAAGTCCTTGTCTGAATCTTTCACCAGCTCCCTACACAGTGTTTGTGATCTGGATTTCTATTTCTTCCAGTTAAATATGGTAGGACCCTTGACCTTCTGTCTTAACAGACATGATTCATTATACATGAGATAACTATCTTTTAGTACTTACTGTACACAATGTAACAAAAATCACTAGTAAACCAGAGACTTTATTTTAACAATCTTTAAAGAAAACTTTTTCAGGTTAAAATAAGCATAGGAAGTTTATCTGAGAACTCTTTTTACTAAGAAGCAATTTTTCTCATAAAAAAATCTGAATAAAAGTAAGAACATATATTTTCACTTGGTGGACTATCTTACTAGTGGTTCAAAAATAAGGTTGTAATTACCCTGCATTCAAAACAGGTAAGGTTAGTTTTCTCAGGGAGCCTACTGTACAGTGAACCATGGTGGAATATTAGAAAACCTTTTAATTATTAATTAACCAGAGAAAGAGATGAAATTTGGTCAGAGAAAATGCCTCACTACTGCCTTCTAGAATATTATGCAGAAAGCCCCAACCCCACCTTATTACATGAATCATGGCTTGAAGTGGGGTGTTTGAAGGTATTCATACATGCTCCCTCTTAGAGAAAGTAGATGAATGAGCAGATCTGAGAAATTCTGTGTTTCATATTTGGGAATATGCCAAGAACTAGGGCAGAGGCCTGCAAGCTATTGTAAGTGTCAAAGCATATGTGATCTGGGAAACAAACCAGAGCCAAGTCATGTAAAACAAGGCCAGGGTGATTAAATCACCTCCAAGGTGTAAAATATAAGCCAGACCTCAGAAACAGAAGCACATCAGAACCTTGAAGCCAACTTTCAAAGCCATACCAAAGTAGAGAAGCAAAACAACACCAAGCCAATTCAGGTATCATTGTTTGAGCAACTTCTTGAAACAAAAAGGCAAAAACTGATGTTTATTAAGAACCCATTATATGCCAAGCACCGTAACTTTCCTTCCAGAATCACATCAAGTCGCAGCAGTCATAAAAGGTTGTTGATAAAGATAATGAGGGCACAGGGGAGATTTAGTAAACTGCCAAAGGTCTCTTAGCTAATAAACCATAAAATCAGAGCCGTATGACTTCAGAATGGTAATTCTTGACTACTACCTGGTGCCCTGCACTGGGGAGAAAAAGAAATGAATGAGACATGCCCACACTCTGTATGGAATTATCTAACAGCCCTATGGTCTTCTTTGGCCGAACTTGCTTTGGAATCTAGCGCTGCCTGGGAACTTGGATTTACAACCTGAGAGCCTGGTAAATTCCTCTACATCCCTTGGAGAAACAGCACACAGCAGTCATTCCTATGTGGGCATGGATACCAGCCCACTGAACTCTGCATAGTACAGGAGTCTCCATTCTTCTTTAAACCTTTTGCACCCCTTGCTAAGAGCATTTTGCTCATACTGGAAGACCTCTAATATGAGCCCTAGATGATGTTTATGAATTTTGTCACATCTTTTACTGCACTAAGTCCAGTTTCATAACATTTAAAAATCTGATTGAGATTAACATATATACACTATTATATATAAAAGATAATCAATAAGGACCTATGGTATAGCACAGGAAACTCTACTCAATACTCTGTAATAACTTACATGGGAAAGGAATCTGTAAAAGAATAGATGTGTGTGTGCATGTGTGTGTGTGTGTGTGTGTGTGTGTGTGTGTTTAGTTACTCAGTCATATCTAATTCTTGGCAACCCCATGGTCTATAACTACCATGCTCCTCTGTCCATGGGATTCCCCAGGCAGGAATACTGGGGTGTGTTGCCATGCCCTTCTCCAGGGAATCGTCCCTACTCAGGAGTTGAACCCACATCTCTTTCGGCTCCTATATTGCAGACGGATTCTTTACCATTAAGTCACTGAGGAAGCTGTGTAAATCAATTCTTCTCCAATGTAAAATAAATTTTTTAAAGAAAAACATCACAGCTAAGAAAAAAGAAATCTGAACACCAGTGGAGCTCTGAAGAGCCTGCATTCCCAAGCTGGAAGCTATGATCGTATTAATAGTATCTTCTGGCTGCCAACCTCTCCAAGGATGTAGGAGCCCATTCCATGAGATTTCCTAGGGCTGGAAACTAGACAGCCATAGAATTATGTGAAGTCTTCGCAGCTACATTCACTGGCATCTCTCTCTTCTGCACCATCATTGGAAGTCTTTGGCTGGACTCTGGATTTCCTTGGTGGAGTCTATGACCTAATCCATCTTTCTCAGGCTGATTAGTCTGGTCACTATGCAGAGTCTGCAGAAGGCTAGGTGATTATTTCCACATCTTCTCACCCCTGAGCTTCAAGAGCACAGTCATTAGCATACAGCAGCTCCTGGATTACTGTACAAAGGACTTTTCATCATGTTCTAAATCAATTGAGTTGGAAGAGTTTCTTGGAGAAACTTCATGATGCTGACTTCCATGTCCTTTATTAAGTACTCAACTCAGCTGCACAAAATCAATTAAACCTGAACCTGTTATGCTTCCAGGCCTTTATTCCACTGGCAAGGGAGAATATACCAGATAAACTCATCAATTCTGACAAAATCAATTATATGTCAGGTAAAGAGCTTTAATATATCCGTGACCCCAGGACAGTTAAAAGTGTTTAATACATCATCAAGTCTCAGACTACTGGGATCATTATTTCATAAAGCCAATGAATGGAGATATCTTGACTTTGGTCCTCATATTTCCAACATTCTGCTTAACTCTGTTAGAGTCTAGAATTGGAATTCCAGGAAGACAACATCAATGTCATGCAAATAAGAAATTCCAAGTGATTCAGGCCAGTTTTTTGTTTGGCTGCTGCTAATGGAGAGATGCCATAGTAGCCACTAAAGTTAAATATCCTCCATTTCTTCTTAAAAATTCCTGTGAGTTCCCCTAAAGCTTAACTTATTGATGAAAAGTATGTGCAATGATGATTATTATTCCTTATAATTATTTTATTGGCATTTTGTGAGCACATTCAGGCTCTGAGTTACATACAGTCAATTCTCTTTACTCATTGTGGTTATGTTATATAAAGTCACCATGAATTTGAGCACTGAATTATGGAATACTGAACCAAGGCTCCTAAAGGAAATACAGGGTTAGGTTCCTATGAGCCTCTGGTCACATCTTCATCAGCCAGTCAATACATAACCTTGTTTTATGTGAGTTTCTCCTTAAAGATACCTTATTATATATTATTAAAGACTTCACTCTTTAAAATGGGTCCCAAGTGTTGAGCTGAGATGCTCTGGTATTTCTGAGATCTATGCTGGGATATGCCTTATGGCGAAAATATGTGTGCTAGACCAGCTTCACTTCAGGCATAAGTTATAGAGTTGTTGGCTATGATGTCAATATTAATGAATTAATCATATATATTAGAGTGTCTTAGTAAGAGTGAAGTCATCAACAAAACGACAAACATTTTAAAAATGTAGCAATAAATAGGCTGTAAAACAGACACTGGTTTAGAGCATGAGAGCATAAACTCTTAAGAAGGCAAGCTTCATCTTGTTCAGCCTCAGCTGAGAATGTGAACCTAGAAGGACTTAAATTTTTCACAGCTCTATGCATGCACACGTCCACTGAGCTGGGTATTACAAATTTATTACAAATAAATTTATTACAAATAAATAAATACAAATAGATTACAAATAAATTTCAGCAAGTGGGTGAATTTGCAAATACAGAATCTGCAAATAATGAAGATCAACTGTATTTAGCAAGCATTATTTGTTTATTCCTCATTTCAGCTTCCCAAGATGAGAATGGAGTTGAGATGATCATTTTATGGAGAAGTAAATGTAAACTAGAATGGCATTGTGTGAGTGAGGAAATTAGCCACGGACATACAGTTCCTAGGGTCTTCCCCTGTGGCTCAGATGATAAAGAATCTGCCTGCCAGGTTGGGATGCTGGAGAAGGAAATGACAACACACTCCAGTATTCTTGCCTGGAGAATTCCATGGACAGAGGAGCTGGCAGGCTATAGTCAGTCCATGGAGTCGCAAAGAGTCAGACACGACTAAGTAACTGACACTTTCACTTTCACTTCACACATTTCCAATGGGCAAGAACAAAGATTAAGACCTCAGCTGTCTGACTCTATAACCTATTTGTCACACAATGGCTCCATCATCCTTCACTTGCCAATATACTATAATGTTTGAAATTATCAGATCATGCAATGTCATATCTGGAAAGTTAGTTATTCCTGGCTCTAACAGGACCTCAAAACAGAAAGTGAAATTCAACTTTTATTGCTTTGGTAGATTGCATTCTGGGAACATCATACCCTGTCATAAAAGGTCACCAGGACCCAAAATGTTTGTATCATTTCATCAAGGTGAAGCTGAATCCAATTTATATGATGCTGTGAAAAACTGGAAAAGAAAACAAATGGAGAAAGGCCTCACCAAAGACAGTTTTTTGGTTCGGTTGCTGTGATTGGGAAGGTAGTTGTATCATCTATTTCCCAGTTTATGAAAATTGTAAAATGGAAAGAGCAACATTCAAGCTGGGGAAGCCACTACAGTTCTATTTGCATTCTTGCCATTTCTGTGCCAGGGTAAAAGAGTATACTTGAAAATTTAGGCCTCTTGCTGAAACAAAAACAGCTGAAAGAGTCTGATGTTGATGATATTCCTCTTCTGAAGTGCAAGTGGGCTCTGCCACCTATTAACCTGGTGGCTCAGATGGTGAAGATCTGCTTGCAATATGGGAGACCCGGGTTCGATCCCTGGGTTGGGAAGATCCCGTGGGGAAGGGAATGGCAACCCACTCCAGTATTCTTGTCCAGGGAATTCCATGGGCAGAGAAGCCTGACAGGCTACAGTCCATGGGATCACAGAAATTTGCACATGACTGAGAGACTAACACTACTAACCTAATTGCAATTTCATGAATCAACCAATAGAATTCTTCAAAATTATAGGAAAGGTCATATTCTTTTAATTCATTTTTGGATAACAGATCAGGCAGATGATTTGTGGTATTCTGAAAGGAACCACACAAAAAAGTTTGCATCTGAATTGTAATTAGATGTAGCCAGTCCGAGTTGACAAGCAATTAATTCTGTTACTTAGACCTCTGGAGTCAGTGATCCATGAATTGACATTCACTAGGTGGTTGTTTAAATCGAATCTTTGCAACTCCAAACAGTCCTTATTCATTCAAATTGGAAAGATGATGATAACCAGGAGATATGGGTGTCTTGGTTTATCAGTTTCAACATGGTTTATGGAGCCTCTTAAATGAAAAGAGAACATAAGAGTCATAACCCCTTTTAATTTCATTTCTCACTATGGTAACTGGCAAGGAAAATAACCACAAAACCAGAGATCAAATTATGTGTGTATGTGTTTTAAAGGCATCTTAAGCATATATTTTTAATTTTAAGTAGTTCTAAAGAATGAACACTTGCATACAGGATTCAGGAGTTATTTGAATTTATTTCCCTTAATGACCTGATGGCAGAAATTGTAAAACGAGGCCATCTGGATGTGATCAGCATACCCAATCCTAGAGAGAACTCACTGAGCATTCCATGTTCACGCAGAGTTCCTGTGAAGTTTCAGATGATGCTAACACAGGCCAAATTACAAGAAAATTGGCCCTGAAATTTCATTGAACGCATTTGAAAAGGCAATATTTCGATTAAATATGGAAGAGAGTCCTGTGGCTGTGGGAAATACCTAGGACAGTAAATGCAGCCACAGGATGCTGCCCTCCTTACGGTGCTGCTTATTTAGCTTGGTGCCCGGTTTATGTCAGGGCATCATTCAACTTTACAAGGACACCAGACTCAGCCACACGGCTTGAAGATGCTACTTTTTTTTATTTCTGAAAAATGAGAACAGCTGAAGGCTTCCATGCTATTTATGCTATGCATAGGGTAATTGTACAGCTTTAACAGGGTAGAGACGGGAGAGCAATAAAGCTGGATAAATAAATGATATTGCAGCTTAGATAAGTCTCTAAGAGTCTGAACGCTTAATCAGATAGCTTGAAACAAACGTGTCTGCCTATCTGAGTATCAGCAAAGAAAAGTCTGTTACAGAAATTACTGGCACCTCGTGTTTCTTCTATTAGCCCAGCAGTACCACAAAGCCGTATACATATGAAGATGAAGTATCTCATATAAAGTTTAAATGTGGTTTGGTTCAAACTGATACGCCATGAGAAAAAGATGTAGAAATGTTTTCTTCAGTGGCAATGCCATTTCTTGTCACTTTTTTTTTTTTTTTTTAATTGGGGGATCGTTGCTTTACAATGGTGTGGTGGTCTCTGCTGTACATCAACACGAATCAATCATAACTTTGTATATATCAATCTCCCCTCCCTCTTGAGCCTCCCTCTCCCCCCATTCCACCCTGTAAGTTGTCACAGAGTGCCATGCCGGGCTCTCTGTACTATGGACCAGCGTCCTGCTAGTTATCTATTTTAACCATGATGACATATAGATGTCAATGCTACTTTCTCAATTTGACCCACCCTCTCCTTTCCCTACTGTGTCAACTCTATTCCAACAAAATTTTTAAAAATATTAAAATAAAAGTAAAATCTTTAAAAATGTAAGCAAAACCTGGGTAGGTGACCAACCTCCACCCCAAGATGACTGCTGATAATTCATGCTCTTCTGCATTCCCCTTCACCAATGGATGGGAGCTGGCCCTGTGCAACTGACAGAGTATAAATGCTGTGTGGCTTCTGCAGGTAGACCATCCCGGGCACTGAAGCTTCTGCCTTGTCTGTTGGATCTCTCTTTCTGGGGAAGCAGGCTACCAGGACTGTAGGACACCCAAGAAGCCTCATGGATTGGCTCCCGGCCAACAGATGGAACCAATCTGGCAGTCATAAGAGTAAACCACTTTAGAAGTGGCCCCTCTAGTCCTGGTCAGCCAGCTGACATCTAACTTGAACTGTATGAGATACTGCAAGGGACAAGTGCCCAGTCAAGTTCCTTCCAAATTCCTAAACAGAAACAATGAGAGGTAACAAATGATTCAGTTCTACTCAGTCTAACTGACTTGTTCAGCACTACTTAACCATATAATTGATAAATAAATTGTGGTTCATCCATATCATGGAATATCCTATAGCATATTAAAAATAATGTATCTCTACATATATTTGCAGTTATTTGCAGCTATTGCTGGTTATTTTTGAAAAACAAACTGCCAGATAGCATGCATTGGATGATCTTACATGTGATTTTTCTTAGATTACTTTTTCATGGATAAAGAAAAATCCAAAAGGATATTCACCAAAATATAAATAGCAAATATCTATAATGATGATAGATTTTCATCTTATTTTTTATAAGTTTGTAGTTTCTACATTTTTATCAATAAACTTGTGCTAACTTTATAATAAAAAAATGATATCTATTTTAATAAAATATTTTACTTAGCTCAACATATCCAAAATGCTACTATTTCAGCATGTAATTGATATTTAATAATGACTGACAAATTTTTGATGAACTATTCAAAATCTAGTGTGTATTTTACACTTCAACGACACTTTAATTCAGACTAACCACACCCCAGTTGGCACTAGTGATAAGAACCTACCTGCCAATGCAGGAGACATGAGACGCAGGTTCTCCCCCTGGGTCGGGATGATACCCTAGCAAAGGTCATGATATCCCACTCTAGTATTCTGGCCTGGAGAACCCCATGGACAGAGGAGCCTGGTAGGCTACAGTCCCTGGGGTTGCACAGAGTCGGACATAATTGAAGCGACTTAGCTTGCACTCCACCACATTTCGTGTGAGCAGACCACGTGGCTAGTGGCTGACATGCGGGCCAGCACAGCTCTAGGGATGAAGGATCCATAAAGAGTTTGTTGGGGAAAGAGTCATGAGATGAGGGGAGCTTCAAATTAGTCATATTCTTTTTTGTGTGTGTGTGCCTTAAATTATTTTATTTTTTTTTCCATTGGAGTATAATTGCTTTACAGTGTGATAGTTTTTGCTGTACCACGATTTAATCAGCTCTAAGTATACAAATATCCCCTCCCTCTTAAGCCTCCCTCCTACCCCTGCTCCCACCCCTCTAGGTCATCACAGGGCACCACAGGAATGAAAGTGAGTCATTTGTAGTGATGTAGATGGACCTTGAGCCTGTCATACTGAGTGAAGTAAGTAAGAAAGAGGAAAACAATTATCATATATTAATGCATATATATGGGATCTAGAAAAATTATACAGATGAACCAGTTTGCAGGACAGGAATAGACACAGGTATGAGAAAGGACACATGGACCCAGCCGGGGAAGGCAGGGGTGGGACGAACTGGCAGACAGCCCCATAAACTGTAGCCCACCAGGCTCCTCTGTCCCTGGAATTTTCTAGGCAAGAATACTGAAGCAGGTTGCCATTTCCTACTCCAGGGAATCTTCCCAACCCAGGAATCTAACCCAAGTCTCTTACATCTCCTGCACTGGCAGATGGGTTCTTTACCAGTTTTGCCATGGAAGGCAAAGTTGGGACAAGTTGGAAGAGTAGCAGGTTAGCTATATTCTTACATGAGATAGATAGGGAGAGATTGGGAAGGGAGAAAACATTCCAATAATGTGTAAAAGTTGAGGAAATTCTGCCCTGCAAAGGTAAACAGAAAAGGGGATAAAGGGACTACAGAGAAAGCTGATATTTACTGATGCTTCTTCTATATACAGGATCTTTATTCTCAAGACCATATGGATAGAATTAGGTAACAGAGAAGACATTTTCTCTAATGTTGTCAGGCATATCATCCAAAGAGAGAAAGCCACAGAGCTTTGAGTGAAAAGATCTTTGAGTCGAAAGACAGTCAAATTACATAGATAAATACATAGACAAAAAAGGAAAAGTTTCTCAGTAAAGGCTTCTACCTGGAAATTTTTACTTCTCTCCAGTTTCCAGAGCTAAACACAGAAAGGTATTTATAATAAAACAGAAAATGTCTTAAACTTTCTTTAGTATGGACAACAGAAAATACAGAATTCTATTTCATTGAAATTTGTAAACTGAAGGGGAAAAAACGACTTTTAAGAGTAGGGCAAAGAAGGGACTTCACCACTGGATTTGCCTTGGAATCAAAAACTTAAATGTGTCTCAGGACAAATTTTTTTACTAGAGAAATATTTCCACATGAGTCATTGAGAAATTATTGTTCTAGCTATAATGCTTCATATATATATATACCTTTTTAAAAAATTAATTTTTAACTGAAGGATAATTACTTTACAATATTGTGTTGGCTTCTGCCATGCAACAACGTGAATCAGCCTTAAGTATACATCTGTCCCCTCTCTCTTGAGTCTCTTCTCCAAACTCCACACCATCCCACGCTTCTAGGTCACAGAGCACCACATTGAATTCCCTGTGTTATATAGCAACTTCCCTTTAGTTATCTATTTTACATATGGTCATATATATGTTTCAGTCTTGTCATTAGCCAGGCCCCCAGGTATAAACCAGTGTATTTGAGAGAAACTTAGTTTTAGAGCCTTTTACATCCATTATCATGTGTGATTTCCCCCCTATTAATTCCCGTGACATAGCATTGTTACCTACATCTTTCATATGAGGAAACTGAAACTCTTTGAGAGTAGTAAGTCATCCTAAATTGCAGAGCTTAGAGGCCAGGTCAGAAATAAAAATCCCAGGCATTTGTATCCAAGTCTTAATACTTTGCCAGTACTCTCCAGAGCTGATGAGACTTTCCAATAAATTGGAAATTAACCGTGTCTTTACTTGCTGTGCTGTGTTTAGTCACTCAATCATGTCTGACTCTTTGCAACTCCATGGAGTGCAGCCTGCCAGGCCCCTCTGTCCATGGGGATTCTCCAGGCAAGAATACTGGAGTGGATTGCCATGCCTTCCTCCAGGAGATCTTCCCAACCCAGGGATCAAAACCAGGTATCCCGCATTGCAGACAGATTCTTTACCATCTGAGCCACCAGGGAAGCCCGTCTTTACGTACAGCGTCTAGAATTCAAGAGACCTGGGTTTGATCACTAGGTCAGGAAGATCCCCCTGGAGAAGGGAATGGCAACACACATTGCCTGGAGTATTCTTGCCTGGAGAATCCCATGGACAGAGGAGACTGGTGGGCTGCAGTCTATGGGGTCACAAAGAGTGGGACACGACTGAGCGATTAACACTCTCACTTTACTTACAGCCAAACAGAATATTTACTGGTCCTTGAGAGTAGACACTAGGCATTCGAGAAAAGAGAAATTTTTAAATGCTAGGCACCAAGATGAACAAGTGTGAGTGCATATGAGGAAAAAAGAGAAGAGAATTGATTATTTCATTTGCTTCAAAACCTGGCTGCTACAGCAATGAGCCTGTAATATCTCAGGATGGTAGAATAATACTAATCATAATATTCTGTCACTAGTAAGATGTTAAGGAATAATAGAAATGTTTTAAATGTCAATATAAAAATAGCAGTATTTTAAAGCAAAAGGGATCATAAAGTTAATGTTTATGGAACTTTCTATTAATAACAATATGTTTAATACATTTTACATTTTCTGTTATGAAATATTTTCTGTAAAATGTTTTCAGTTACATATGAATGAGACAATATAAAGCCATAAACTCAGGAAAAAATGTAGTTTCCGCAGTAATTCCCTTGACAAATATATTCTGAATACTTATGCTCTTAGCACAATACCCAGCACATAGTAAGTGCTCAAACTTATGTAATAACATTAACATTTTAAATAAAGAAAATGTCAATTTAGGAACATATGTGAAAGTATTTTGAGGACAAACAATGTAGAAATAAAGGCACTGTTAAAATGAAACAAGTTGTTTAATGAGTATCAGTTTTCAGATTTGCAAAGTTAAAAATTTTCTGGAGATCAGTCTCACAACAATGTAAATACACGTAACACTACTGAACTTTCCACCTAAAAAGAGTTAAGATGGTGAATTTTATGAAATGAAATTTTTATCATTATTTTAAAAATGAGGCAACATGGTTGGGGAAAATTGCCAGTAATTCAGTTATAGATCATGTCATTAACACATTATCAACTGTCCTTTCCCCCAGTAGCTGCCATGTTTGATCTGGATTCCATCACTCTCTTCTTCCACAGGCATTTTAATTTGAGACGATCAGTGCTCCCAGACATGTTGATTGCTACAACCTTTCTATCTGCAGCCATTAAAAATGCTAAAAGAAAATAGTCACCATTCTGTAAATACAAAACCACCTTAGGAAACTGTCCTCATTCAAAAAAAAAAACACTGCTAATCTCAGCAGCAATGAAAAGTATTGACATAAGATCTCAGGCTCTGAGTGAAAGGTACATGGAAATAATGAAAATCAGACAAACTGTCCATTAAGAAATTTCATATGGAAATTCTTCAGTGTCATTTAATTCTACTTGTAGTTGCTTTCATGAGATTTTTGTTTCATAGCTTTATTGCTATATAGTACTGAACAGTTAAATATAAAGTGAGAAAGAGTCTGATGTTTCACCTATAGGAAGTCAAGCATCTGGACATTTCAGAAATAAATCATTAACTAATATTTGACTCTGCAGACCCGTCCTAAGTGCATGTGTTCCTTTCTTTAGTCTAATAACCTAGAGGATTGTAAAATGAGGTATGCAGAGGAGAGAAAGGTGTACATTGTTAGGTATAGAGTTTTTTCAATATCAATCAATTTTTCTCTAGTTTCAATATAATGCATTCCTTTTGTAATCAAACAGAGCTCCTGTAAGGTAGCCTGCAAGCAAGAGCATGCAGATGACTCAGCTTGTTAGGAATCTCCTGATTCTCCCTTAAATGGGTCTATTTACACCACGGTTTGACTTCATACTGGTCTCGTTTCGTTTGTTGGATTGTTTCTTTAGTGTGTGCAGGTGAGTCTGAGGAGTTTATAAATGATTTTCTGAGCCTTTATAAAGGTGGGAGCTTCACCTTTAGTATGCTTTAGTATGATTTTCTAAAAGGCAGGTATTTCATCTTGCTGAAATGTCTTGATGCATATTTTTGATTAAATGAAAAAGCTAACTATCTGACAGGACAATAAGACATTCTAAACTCATTTGGGAATAAATCTGCAAATTTTGGCTTAATATAGTCAGTATGCATATCATGTGGGGCTACACCCATAGAAATAAATTTATATACCCATGAACCTGAGAGTGGTCTGAAGCTCTTAGCAGTCTACAAGAATGCATGATGACTGTAGTAAAATATATTTATTCCACAAGTGAGGAGAGAATTGATTGCTCTAGAGAGCTCATACCATAACTAATTCACGGAGACTCTTTCTTATGATGAAGATAAATATTCTATGTCATTCTGACCCATAAAATATACTGTTTTTACAACAGACTCATTGTAATAATTCATCTTAAATGTCCTATGGACATATTTTCCTGTGATTACTGAACAAGAATCATTTGATATTCTTGTTTTCAAAATAAGTTTGGGGATTAAAAATGATAAGTTGCATTAAGCAGCATTGTTATGTGTGTTTCTGAAACATAGAGATATAACATTATGTATAAGATGTAAGTGTTCCCTTCTTGATCTTTAACAAAGAAATATTATTTGTGCACATTCATGGATATTTTTGCATTTAAGGTTCACTTGGGGGAGATACTGAAGTTGCATATAGGTGACTATATTTGCAAATGAACAAATGGACAGTAAACTAAACTAAACCCTAGTGTGACTTTTTAATCCACACTAAGATTAAAATAAATTCTTTTTATTTTTAAATAATTTCTTTTTTCTTCTCCTCCACTGCTTTACCACTACTCTGTCAATTTGAATTTTTTTTAATTGAAAAGCAAAGGAATATATTAACTTTATATTCTTTGAAACATTTCTTTCATCCATTATTAAAAGTGTGGCATTTTCTCTTTTTTTTTTTTTTAATTAGAAAGCTGATGGAAGTTACAAGTGCATAATAGAGGGTTTGGGGATAGGGTACTTGTGAAGGATTTTAATAAATCATTTTTCTTTTGGTTGGTGTAAATTATCTTAACTGATGGCTTAGAACATATTTAATTAAGCGTCCTGTGTATTATTGATATGTTTAATGTTGGTAAAAAAAAAAAAAGTTATTTTCAATAGAAGTCTGAGTTAAAGTGGCATGAATTTGAAATGTTCGTACTAATTTCTTCTTGCTGATCAGTTGCTAAATTGGGTCTGACTCTTCCTAAGCCTGCAGCATGCCAGGCTTCCCTGTCCTTTACTATCTCCCAGAGTTTGCTCAAACTCGTGTCCATTGTGTCAGTGATGCTTTCCAGCCATCTCATTCTCTGCTGACCCCTTCTCCTCCTGCCCTCAATCTTTCCCATCATGAGCGTCTTTTTCAAAGAACTGGCACTTTGCATCACATGGCCAAAATATTGGAGCTTCAGCTTCAGGAACAGTCCTTCCAATAGATTTTCAGGGCTGATTTCCTTTAGGATTGACTGGTGTGGTATCTTCTTAGTCTCACTGATTTCATAGATCTCAGCATGAATTAAGAGTTAACGTTAGTAACTACAGATATTAACTCATATAATGTCCTATATTTACAAATGAAGAAAATCAGACTCAAATCATTATAGTTTCCCAAATCACACAGATAATTAAACATAAACCAATAAATCTAAGCAAATATGGTTTTTATTCTTATTGTTTAATTTAAGGAAATAGATTAGGAGAAAGGAAATCGAAGTGACCATGTGATTTTGGGGGATACAACTCCTTCAAATTTCAGTATTTAACACATTACTCTGCAAGAGCAAAGGTAGCATTTCTCTTCATCTAACTGAGCCAAGGTTGGCATAATGTTTAGGAATATAAGACAGAGGGCTGGAAAGATAACCACTGGTTTTGCATGACCAGATTTGGGGCCACTTCAACGAGACTGGATTTTCAATTTTTAAATATTTTTATTGAGGTATAATCACATATAGAATTATATTAGTTTCAAATGTACAATGTAATGATCCAGTAATTGTGTCTATTGCAAGGCAATCACCACAATAAGACTAGTTAAGATCCATCACTATTCACAATTATAAATTTATTTTTCTTATAATGAAGACTTTTACTATTTACCCTCTTTGCAACTTTTGAATATGCAATGCAGTATTATTAACTATGAGGCCAGATTTCTAATAGCCTCAGCCAGCACATCCCTTTCCTAGAACAACCACAGGGCTTCCTCAGCATTTAGACAGTCATTTCTAGTCTAGAACTTTCTAGAAGCCTGAACTTACTGACATGATTACTGGGTTTGATCTACTGGGACACCTACAAGGCCTGGCTACAATCTATAGTTCCATCTTTCTCTGAATTGGTAGGTGATGGAACATGGCCTGGGTGAATTCTTTGTTTTTTGTTTTTTACTAACCACTGGTAATCATCCTCTTTCTGTATGAGGCAATAATGTTAATGGTAATAATTTCTTCTGAAATATGTCAACAGTTTATAATCCTCAGAGGATTTCTACACAGAACACTGATGCTAACTCTTATCATAATCCTATGAGAATGTAACAGAAGTGATACCAAGTGATACTTCAGTCAGGAGCCTGACAGATTTGCAGGTGGTCTCCCATTTGTTAAACATCTGCTAAGCAGGGACACTGCCTCACCAGTGAAGCCAAGATTGGAATCTAGTACCCTGCGGCTCTCTCTTCTTTCTTTTCCTTGTCTCTGATTTTCCTTAGTTTTCTTTCACACAGCACTGTATCTTCCCCAGGGCCTGTTCACTGCCATCCATTTCACACTGTACCTTTGCTGTATTCTCAGTTCAGGGCAGCAGGTCTTGTCTCCTGGGGGAGAACCTGAGAAGCTTTAATGAGGCGCAGGTGAGCAACAGAAAGTGGTGAGCAACAGGCAGTGGTGAGCAACAGGAAGTGGTGAGCAACAGGAAGTGGTGAGCAACAGGAAGTGGTGAGCACCCATAAAAGGCACTGAAGTGTTTCATGTTATCAACAGAGGTGTTTCCGTCATACTGGCCTGAAAAATGAAACTTCTTGGCCATATATACCTGGTTCATTCCCAAACTGTCTATGCTGTTCTATTCATCTATATGTCTGTTTTTGTGCCAATACCATACTATTCACAGATGAAGAGAACAAGCTAATGCTTCCCAGAGGGCAGAAGGATGGGAGGAGGGGCAAGGAAAGGAAAGGGGATAAAAAGGTACAAATTACTAAGTATAAAATAAATTGAGTTATAAAGATATAATGTATAACACAGGGAGTGTAATCAACATTTTGTAATAACTTTGTATGGAGTATAATCTATAAAATATCTAATTACTATGTCATATACCTGAAACTAACATAATATTGTAATTAATTATAGTTCCATTTTTAAAAATGAAACTTCTCCTAAAATCTCAAAATCACTAGTTGATCTAATGTCCATGGATTCTGCTCATCTTAAGTCCCATCTTTAGCAGACTTTAAATAGGGTATATATGTTGTATGTAATTTCATCTCAGAGCAATTTGACATGTTATTTTGGCATGTATAGAACTCTGATATTTTAAACTAGTAATTAAAGTGGAACTAGCTCACATATGCTTTAAATATCCTCTTTATATGAAAAGTCTCATACAAATAGGTAATTTTGTTCACCAGCAGTGATTACATTTTGGATAATAAAGAAAAAGATAGTTTTCTCAATTTTAAGCTGATGATTAATGTATCTGTGAGTGAAAAAGCAATAATAAAAGGTGGGGCTTGGATGCTTCTCTGTAAGCTATTTCTAAAATGTAAATGTTTGTGGACCAAGTACGTCTTAGTAGCCAATATTAGCATGAAAGTGAAAATGTGTTAGTCACTCAGTCATGTCCAACTCTTTTTGACTCTGTGAACTATTGCCCTCCAGGCTTCTCTGTCCATGGGATTCGCCAAACATAATAATGGAGTGGGTAGCCATTCCCTTCTCCAAGGGATCTTACTGACAGGGATCAAACCTGGATCTCCCACTTTGCAGGCAGATTCTTTACCATCTGAGCCACCAGGGAAGTCCCAATATTACTTGGAAACAACAACAAAAAAACCCAACAAATATTTAGTATCATCATGAGTCATGTGACCATATTCTGAATGTAAATTTTTAAAATTTATGAAAATATTCAAATATTGCTGCTTACCCTTTACTATGTATAGAACTATAGATTTTTATTATTTATTAATGCAAAAACATTGATTGAAAACATGAGAGTTAAGGAAATGGGCAAATATCAAATTTTTTTGTAGAGGAAATTTTAAATATACTTAAAACAACTTATGAGATTTATAAAAATAATTATACTTCCATACTCTACATACTGCTGCTGCTAAGTCGCTTCAGTCGTGTCCGACTCTGTGCGACCCCATAGATGGAAGCTCACCAGGCTCCCCCATCCCTGGGATTCTCCAGGCAAGAATACTGGAGTGGGTTGCCATTTCCTTCTCCAATGCATGAAAGTGAAAAGTGAAAGTGAGTCGCTCAGTCGTGTCCGACTTTAGCGACCCCATGGACTGGAGCCTACCAGGATCCTCTGTCCATGGGATTTTCCAGGCAAAAGTACTGGGGTGGGGTGCCATTGCCTTCCCCTACTCTACATACTGCTATTACATAATAATTATATAATTACACTCTTTTGTTTAAAGTATGCTCACCATGTGAACTGGCAACAGGAAACAAAAAAGTGTCTTGGCTCTTCTATTCTACCTCTTTTCCAGTCATTTTAGGTCACTTAATTTTTCAGTAAATGGTCTAGGTATACATCCAGGACTCTCCCAAGACTATGTCTAAGTGGGAAGAAGATATGTTACTGATAAAAGTGTCACATGAGCTTATTAAACCAGTCTTTGGGCATGCTACCCCATTGTCTCCTAAACATCCCCATGGTGCCTAGCCTGACACCTGTAGTGCCTGTACGTGGCTCTCGGTATCTGTTTTGGGGAACTCCACCTGAATGCTCTCTCTCAAGGCAACACTAAGTTTCTTAAGTCTTTTTTGGCCCACCACCAACATGGGCCTGTTTTCTGACCCAATCTTTAAAAAAAAAATCTCTTTCTGGACCTTAAGCTAATACACTACACAACCTAAGTAAGATATAAGTGTACATTTTCAGAATTAGCCTCATAAATTTTATCTTATAATGTTCATACATGCTTTATTCATCTAATTAGGAAAAAGTGGCCATGTAAGATAGTATGATGATACTCTGCTATACATTTAAGGTGACAGAAGGTACGGTTGTGTTTTCCTTTTTAAATTCTATTAGAAAGAAGAGTCCAAGGACCTAAGTCCTACTCTCAGCTCTGACACTAACTAGCTTTGTAATCTTCTGCAAACCAGTTATATCTCCACCCCTAGATTTTTCATTTCTTGAGTAGAATTCATGGCCATTTCCTCTCCCACAGTGCTAAGCACACTGCCATTCATCGAAGACATCCTTAACACACAGGTATATGCATTCCATGGCAGGCCTGTTGGAGAATTAAGGGTGGACCTCAGAAGACAATCAACGCTTTTTTAAAAATAGAGATACAACTTTGAGACCTTGAATGGTGGGATGAAGGAAGGTGAGAGACAGCAGATAGTGAAGTGATGAATTAGATGAAGGAAACTTGGAACCACAGAGGTTCAGGGGGTGGTTGGAACAAGAGAAAACTTGGGACAGAGTTCACAAGACATGATTTCTGAGATGTAAAGGAAGATGGATGGGAAGTAAAGTTTGTGGTATTTCTGAGAATCAGGGGAAATTGAATCTATTTATACACTAAGATAAAGAAGCTAAGAAAGAGAAGGGGATAGATTAATAATGTGAGAATGACAGTTTGCAGTGATATGGAGAAAATTAAGAAGGTTAAGAGCATGTATAGTCAAGGCTATGATTTTTCCAGTAGTCATGTACTGATGTGAAAGTTGGACCATAAAGAAGGCTGAGGGCCGAAGAACTGATACTTTCAAATTGTGCTGCTGGAGGAGACTCTTGAGAGTCCCTTGGACAGCAAGAAGATCAAACCAGTCAATCCTAAAGAAAGTCAACCCTGAAGATTCACTGGAAGGACTGATGCTGAATATGAAGCTGCAATACTTTGGCCACCTGATGTAAAGAGCCGATTCATTGGGAAAGACCCTGGTGCTGGGAAAGATTGAAGGCAGGAGGAGAGGGGGACGACAGAGAATGAGATGGTTGGGTGGCATCACCGACTTGATGGACATGAGTTTGAACAGACTCTAGGACATAGTGAAGGACGGGAAAGCCCGACGTGCTTCATGCAGTCCATGGGGTCAAAGAGAGTCAGACACAACTTAGCGGCTGAAAACAAGAGCACAAAAAGGGAATTAGGGCCAGGATCACTGTGAAGGGGAGGTGAAGAAGCAGGAGGTGGGTAAATGATGGAATCTTAAGATGTAGAGATGCGATGCTCAAGAAGTTCACAAAAGAGGACCTTTCTAAAAGAGAGAGGTTTGGAAATTGGAAACAAATGTAGAGCCAGATTCATATATAGAGATAATGTGCCCAGAAGTTGTTGTAGCCACACGCAGGCACCCAGTGAATGGTTGCAACAATTTACAAGGGTGGCAGAATCCTTGTAATAATCCCAAAACTTTACTTTTTCAAGTCTAACTTTAATATTATTAGATTCTGGAGAACTTAACGATTGTTATTAATTTCAGTAAGGGTAATCAGAAACTGATTTATCTTGTGGTCCTCACTACATGGTTAAACTTTGTGAACCAAAGTTTAAATTTTGAAATAAACTCCTAGTCTCTGGTTCAGTACAAGGACAGTGGACATTGAGTAAATACTTGCCCTCAAGTCTGGCCTTGCAACACCACATTACGTGCATTAATAAAAGATAAAATATCTTTTTTGTGTATTTTTCTAATTCAGTAAACAATGAGGCTTCTATTTCTGGAAATAGTTCCTGCAATTCATTATGGAAATCCATTCAAATGTGGTCAGTACCTACAAATCATAACTCTTGTGTATTAGGGAGAAAAATTAGTTGTGACTCTAATAGAGGTGTTTTCAAGCCAAGATGTCTCTTGGCTTATTTATACAGCTTGTATTTACTTTTGCTAAAATAATTAAATTTGTAACAATTATGAGGCTGCCCAGATCTCTTTAGCAGTGGATATTGATTGTTAATGTAGAGGAGCTTTGCCTCATTAAAAATGAAGTATTTTAGTCATTGTGGCTTCATCAACAGAACCTGGTGTCATTGTTACAATAATCATATGTTTGATGGATATATTAGTGTCTCTTTAAAGCTTCAGTTGTAATATAATGATTTGCAAAGCTTTCAACAGTTAATTATCTTGTATGTCATAGAAATGTCTCTTCACCCTGATCTAAACTGAAATGAAAGGTGAGATTCCCCTGAAGAAAAGCATTTACAGAGGCTTTGCTTGCTTGTTTGTTTCTGTGACTCAGTGTCCAGTGGGGTAGAAGTGCAGAGAGTTATTTAAACATTTGAGGTGGCCAGTAGCTGAATAATCATGGAATATTTGAGTACTTGTCATGAAAAGCAGAAAATGAGGTCTGAAAGCTTAAGCAGGGCCAGGTTTTAGAAAATCATGATTTCCAGATGAAGAATGTGAAAGTTCTCTAATAGTCATTGGAGAACCACAGAAGATTCTTGAGCAGGGGACTAGTGTGTTGGCTTAGAAGGATTAATCTGGCTGTTAGAGTGAGTAGAGTTAGGGGTTGTGGAGGGAGTGAAGTAGAAAAAGAGGAGGCAAGAAAAATATCCGGAGGCAACTAGAACACGCAGAAAGATTTTACGATTAACCTGGCACCCACTAATAAGGGAGTGATCTTTCCAGACAAAGTGGACAGGACAGAACGAAAGACCAGAGGCTATCTGGGACCTGTTGTTGTTTACCCACTAAGTCGTGGTTGATTTTTGTGGGACCCCATGCACTGTAGCCCACCAGGCTCCTCTGTCCATGAGATCTCTCAGGCAAGAAACTGGAGTGGGTTGCCATTCCCTTCTCCAGGGCATCTTCCTGGCCCAGGGATCAAACCCAGGTCTCCCTCATTGCAGGCAGATTCTTTACCACTGTGCTACCAGGGAAACTCCATCTGTTTGTGACCATATTTGATGAATCATTAAATATAGCATAGGTAGGGTGAGGCTTTTTCATACTGTTCATACTGTTCATGGGGTTCTCAAGGCAAAAATACTGAAAAAGAAACTCTCCAGGTCAGTGGGTGCCCAATATGCTACTGGCGATCAGTGGAGAAATAACTCCAGAAAGAATGAAGGGATGGGGCCAAAGCAAAAAGAATACCCAGCTGTGGATGTGTCTGGTGATAGAAGCAAGGCCCGACGCTGTAAAGAGCAATATTGCATCAGAGAGATCAGAGAGAGAGATCAGTCGCTCAGTCGTGTCCGACTCCTTGCGACCCCATGAACCGCAGCACGCCAGGCCTCCCTGTCCATCACCAGCTCCCGGAGGTCACTCAGACTCGCATCCATCGAGTCAGTGATGCCATCCAGCCATCTCATCCTCTGTCGTCCCCTTCTCCTCCTGCCCTCAATCCCTCCCAGCATCAGAGTCTTCTCCAATGATATTGCATAGGAACCTGGAATGTCAGGTCCATGAATCAAGGCAAATTGGAAGTGGTCAAACAAGAGATGGCAAGAGTGAATGTTGACATTCTAGGAATCAGCAAACTCAAATGGACTGGAATGGGTGAATTTAACTCAGATGACCATTATATCTACTACTGCGGGCAGGAATCCCTCAGAAGAAATGGAGTGGCCATCATGGTCAACAAGAGTCTGAAATACAGTACTTAGATGCAATCTCAAAAATGACAGAATGATCTCTGTTCATTTCCAAGGCAAACCATTCAATATCACACTAATCCAAGTCTATGCCCCAACCAGTAACGCCGAAGAAGCTGAAGTTGAATGGTTCTATGAAGACCTACAAGACCTTTTAGAACTAACACCCAAAAAAGATGTCCTTTTCATTATAGGGGACTGGAATGCAAAAGTAGGAAGTCACGAAACACCTGGAGTAACAGGCAAATTTGGCCTTGGAATACGGAATGAAGCAGGGCAAAGACTAATAGAGTTTTGCCAAGAAAATGCACTGGTCATAACAAACACCCTCTTCCAACAACACAAGAGAAAACTCTATACATGGACATCATCAGATGGTCAACATCGAAATCAGATTGATTATATTCTTTGCAGCCAAAGATGGATAAGCTCTATACAATCAGCAAAAACAAGACCAGGAGCTGACTGTGGCTCAGACCATGAACTCCGTATTGCCAAATTCAGACTTAAATTGAAGAAAGTAGGGAAAACCACTAGACCATTCAGGTATGACCTTAATTAAATCCCTTATGGTTATACAGTGGAAGTGAGAAATAGATTTAAGGGCCTAGATCTGATAGAGTGCCTGATGAACTATGGAATGAGGTTCATGACATTGTACAGGAGACAGGGATCAAGACCATCCCCATGGAAAAGAAATGCAAAAAAGCAAAATGGCTGTCTGGGGAGACCTTACAAATAGCTGTGAAAAGAAGAGAAGCGAAAAGCAAAGGAGAAAAGGAAAGATATAAGCATCTGAATGCAGAATTCCAAAGAATAGCAAGAAGAGATAAGAAAGCCTTCTTCAGTGATCAATGCAAAGAAATAGAAGAAAACAACAGAATGGAAAAGACTAGAGATCTCTTCAAGAAAACCAGAGATGCCAAAGGATCATTTCATGCAAAGATGGGCTTGATAAAGGACAGAAATGGTATGGACCTAACAGAAGCAGAAGATATTAAGAAGAGATAGCAAGAATACACAAAAGAACTGTACAAAGAAGATCTTCATGATCCAGATAATCACGATGGTGTGATCACTGACCTAGAGCCAGACATCCTGGAATGTGAAGTCAAGTGGGTCTTAGAAAGCATCACTACAAACAAAGCTAGTGGAGGTGATGGAATTCCAGTTGAGCTATTCCAAATCCTGAAAGATGATGCTGTGAAAGTGCTGCACTCAATATGCCAGCAAATTTGGAAAACTCAGCAGTGGCCACAGGACTGGAAAAGGTCAGTTTTCATTCCAGTCCCAAAGAAAGGCAATGCCAAAGAATGCTCAAACTACCACACAATTGCACTCATCTCACACGCTAGTAAAGTAATGCTCAAAATTCTCCAAGCCAGGCTTCAGCAATATGTGAACCATGAACTTCCTGATGTGCAAGCTGGATTTAGAAAAGGCAGAGGAACCAGAGATCAAATTGCCAACATCCGCTGGATCATGGAAAAAGCAAGAGAGTTCCAGAAAGATATCTATTTCTGCTTTCTTGACTATGCCAAAGCCTTTGACTGTGTGGATCACAATCAACTATGGAAAATTCTGAAAGAGATGGGAATACCAGACCACCTGATCTGCCTCTTGAGAAATCTGTATGCAGGTCAGGAAGCAACAGTTAGAAAGGGACATGGAACAACAGACGGGTTCCAAATAGGAAAAAGAGTACGTCAAGGCTGTATATTGTCACCCTGTTTATTTAACTTATATGCAGAGTACATCATGAGAAGCACTGGACTGGAAGAAACACAAACTGGAATCAAGATTGCCGGGAGAAATATCAGTAACCTCAGATATGCAGATGACACCACCCTAATGGCAGAAAGTGAAGAGGAACTAAAAAGCCTCCTGATGAAAGTGAAAGAGGAGAGTGAAAAAGTTGGCTTAAAGCTCAACATTCAGAAAACGAAGATCATGGAATCCGGTCCCATCTCTTCATGGGAAATAGATGGGGAAACAGTGGAAACAGTGTCAGATTTTATTTTTCTGGGCTCCAAAATCACTGCAGATGGTGACTGCAGCCAGGAAATTAAAAGACAATTCCTCCTTGGAAGGAAAGTTATGACCAACCTAGATAGCATATTCAAAAGCAGAGACATTACTTTGCCAACAAAGGTTCGCCTAGTCAAGGCTATGGTCTTTCCTGTGGTCATGTATGGATGTGAGAGTTGGACTGTGAAGAAGGCTGAGCACCGAAGAATTGCTGCTTTTGAACTGTGGTGTTGGAGAAGACTCTTGAGAGTCCCTTGGACTGCAAGGAGATCCAACCAATCCATTCTGAAGGAGATCAGCCCTGGGATTTCTTTGGAAGGAATGATGCTAAAGTTGAAACTCCAGTACTTTGGCCACCTCATGCGAAGAGTTGACTCATTGGAAAAGACTCTGATGCTGGGAGGGATTGGGGGCAAGAGGAGAAGGGGACGACAGAGGATGAGATGGCTGGATGGCATCACTGACTCGATGGATGTGAGTCTGAGTGAACTCCAGGAGTTGGTGATGGACAGGGAGGCCTGGCATGCTGTGATTCATGGGGTCGCAAAGAGTCAGACATGACTGAGTGACTGATCTGAACTGAGGGTGAGGCTAGAGTCAAAAACAATAGATTCTTGCATATGAGTGATATTTCAATCATTAATGCAATTAGGTAAAAGATATATATTTTTAACTAGTTTATATTATGAATGATTTGGACTTGTAGAATTGAAAATACCAGTAGAAATAGCAAACAGTCATACTGAACAGAGAATTAGAATATGTTATTCTACAATACATTTCTCTTCGTGAAAATGTACAAAGGATTTTTTATTTGTTTTGTTTGCTTTTTACCATAGAATTACTGGATCACACAGCATGAGAATTTTCAGGGTTTTTTGTTTTTGTTTTTTGGGTGTTTTTTTTTTTTTTTTTTTTTGACAATGCCAACTTGCTCTCTGAAGTGCTTGTAGAAATTTAAATTTGCCTCAGGCCTTTATAAGAGTTTTCCTTCCTTAATACTTATTATCAGAATGTTTTTACCATTTTGCTAATGGTAAAAACATTAGCAAATGTCTCTTTAATTGACATTTCCCTGATTACTAATAAAAGTGAGCATTTTAAAATATGTATAATGGTAATTCCAGGTTCTTGTTTTCTGGATGCCCTATTCATATACTTTGTCAATTTTTCCTGTATATTTTATTTTTTATTGTTCTTATAGGTATTCTTTATTTAAAATGGTGCTAATCCTTTGTTTGCTTATGTGTCTTGCAAATATCTTTTCTGAATCTGACTAAAGAGTCACAATTCCACAAATTTCACAAATGTTGGTCTGTTTCTAAAATATTACCTTAAATATATTGCCCCAAACTCTCTTCAGTTATGGACATTTTATCTTATAAGACTCACCTAATATGTCACTCATTCTGTGAAGCCTTCTCTGATTTCCTACGTGAAATTTTCTGCACTTTAATATAGAGTAATTGTAGCACCTCTGATAGTTAATATTATATTTACCATCTCAATCTCTAGATTATAAGTTCCTGGTGGCTCTCTTCACCTTTGTATTTCTAGAAGCTGACCCAAAGTCTAGTTTTCAGTGTGAATCCCCTTGGAAAAATAAGTTTACCATTTCCACTTATTTCTTATTTCTTTTCACCTCTTTAAAGCCATCAGCCCTATCTCTTCATGCTTATATCACCCCACAATGTCAGGCCTCATATGAGATGATGAATAAGCATATAATCTTATTTAAAGCTAATCAGTACACTTCAAGCACTATTTTCCTTGACTCATCCCAAGGAAAATAATCATTAGAGAAAATATTTTTTCATATATATATGTGTGTATATATATATATGCTAAGTCGCTTCAGTTGTGTCCAACTCTGTGTGACCCCAGAGATGGCAGCCCACCAGGCCCCACCGTCCTTGGGATTCTCCAGGCAAGAACACTGGAGTGGGTTGCCATTTCCCCTTCCAATGCATGAAAGTGAAAAGTGAAAGTG
This sequence comes from Tragelaphus eurycerus, assembly GCA_935064755.1. NCBI lineage: Eukaryota > Metazoa > Chordata > Mammalia > Artiodactyla > Bovidae > Tragelaphus > Tragelaphus eurycerus. The sequence goes on along the minus strand of CAKXYN010000135.1, from coordinate 1,613,542 downwards.
AAGTCGCTCAGTGGTATCCGACTCTTAGCGACCCCATGGACTGCAGCCTACCAGGCTTCTCCATCCATGGGATTTTCCAGCCAAGAGTACTGGAGTGGGTTGCCATTGCCTTCTCATATATATATATATATATATCTTACTGTTAAAATATAATCAGCATATTCACAAGAAGTTTACTATAAATTTCAGAAAGAACTAAAAAGTTGATCATGAGTTTTGGCAGTTTATTTTTTAAATGAAGAAATTTGATGATCATTCCAAAGCCATTTAGTTTTTATTCAATAAGTATTTGAGATGCAAATATGTGCCTGGAGAGCAACCCTTTGACAAAATATAGAGTTATTTAATTTGTTAAAGTTCCCGTCCTTAAACTCTTAACGATCCAGGGCCTTCCTTGCTGCTAAGTCGCTTCAATCTTGTCCGACTGTGCGACCCTATAGACGGCAGCCCACCAGGCTCCCCGTCCCTGGGATTCTCCAGACAAGAACACTGGAGTGGGTGGCCATTTCTTTCTCCAAAGCATGAAAGTGAAAAGTGAAAGTGAAGTCGCTCAGTCGTGTCCGACTCTTAGCAACCCCATGGAGGGCAGCCCACCGGGGTCCTCCATCCATGGGGGTTTCCAGGCAAGAGTACTGGAGTAGGGTGCCATTGCCTTCTCTGTGTGATGCGCTAAGGTGACCCAACCCAGTGGCAGCCTCCTAGAAGATATGCTGGTGGGGCTGATCTTGGAAATTCACATATCCACTTGTAGACCAGAGGCAGGTGGTCAAATAGCAATGACCAGATTTACCCACTTTGATCTCCTTAAAGCTTGTGTTACACACTCTGGTTACCAAGGCCTCTTTCCATAGCATCATCTTAATACCTAAAGGGCAGTGACAGCCTGGAAAATTGCAGTCTTTTCTTTTAGACCTTTCTCCCAAGCTCTCCATTCTTTTCTTTGCTATATATTTGTATGGAGTTATTTTTCTGTTAAGCCTCAGTGCTATTTTAAGTATGACTGGCACATCTTTTATGTGGTTCTGTAGCATCATGGATGATACCGTTTGGAGCTGACAGTCTTTTATTAAAAGTGCCATTTTTCTTTTTTGTCTGTAGATAAGATCACTGGGAGAATGGACTTCTCTCTTTATTTCAGTGAAGCTACTGCTACCTAATTTTCACTGATGACAGGACATGCAAAAACTGACTTTCATGCTCGGCTGGCTCATCCTGGCCATGGAGATTGGACTTGAGCGTGTTAATTGGTTACCCACACTCACACAGGATTTGATCAGATACCTCATTCTCTATGGCGACTCTGTGAGCCTATCACAAAGTGAAGAGAAGGGTACTCTTTTCACATAACTTCATTAAGAATATTTGCTCAGACCTATGGAAAACACATGGCCATCTTAAGGAAAGTTCAAAGAACACCATGCTGGAGGGGCAGGTACTTTTCTAATTTTACCCTAAGATCTTTATACATTCCATGTGACAATCTTTTCAGCCGTAAAGGAAAAAAAAAAAAAAAAAACATTGTTTGTGTTCTAAGTGTAAAAGGAGCAAGTGGGACCTCTACAATTCACATTTGTGAGCTGCTGAGTCTTGAGTTTTTATTTTTAAATGGACCCTCGTGACCAAAATAAGTTGAGTTAATCAGACCCTCAGTTCCTAGCACAGTATTATTATACATTCCTACAAGACCTGTTTTATTTCCTTCCTTTACCCAGAACTCCCTTTTCCCCCTGCACTCACTCTGATGTGTTTGCTATGCATCCTTAAATGTGCATAAACCTTATACAATATGCAGTGTTTGTGAAAGTTTCCAAACTTTCAAGGATAATAAGCTATCCAATATCAATAGCCTTGGTTACTGTAACTTGAACATGAGCAAGCTACAGCTTTAGCAAATGCCATAAAAGAGGTAAATGATGGAGCCCTAGGACCCATGGGAAATGTTCAACACCAGTCAACTGGAAAGTGATCTCATGTTTGTGAGCCATTTTGACTGTGGTAGGTGAACATTATTGAATAGTGACTATGATCCAGGCACAGAACCAGGGTTTGTACCTTAGCTTTACGCTATTCAAAGTGGCATTCAGTTCAGATCAGTCACTCAGTCGTGTCTGACTCTTTGCGACCCCATGAACGGCAGCACGCCAGGCCTCCCTGTCCATCACCAACTCCTGGAGTTTACTCAGACTCACGTCCATCGAGTCAGTGATGCCATCCAGCCATCTCATCCTCTATTGTCCCCTTTTCCTGCCCTCAATCTTTCCCAACATCAGGGTCTTTTCAAATGAGTCAGCTCTTCGCATCAGGTGGCCAAAGTATTGGAGCTTCAGCTTCAACATCAGTCGTTCCAATGAACACCCAGGACTGATCTCCTTTAGGATGGACTGGTTAGATCTCCTTGCAATCCAAGGGACTTACAAGAGTCTTCTGCAACACCACAGTTCAAAAGCATCAATTCTTCAGAACTCAGCTTTCTTTATATTCCAACTCTAACATCCATACATGACCACTGGAAAAACCATAGCCTTGACTAGACAGACCTTTGTTGGCAAAGTAATGTCTCTGCTTTTTAATATGCTGTCTAGGTTGGTCATAACTTTCCTTCCAAGGAGTAAGTGTCTTTTAATTTCATGGCTGCAATCACCATCTGCAGTGATTTTAGAGCCCAGAAAAATAAAGTCAGTCACTTATCCCCACTATAAATGGAATTAAGAGAAAAAGTAACTAACCAAAAGATATACAACTAAATTCTGATTCTGCAGTTAAATTACATCTGCTCTCTTCTCTCCAAAAATGGCAAGGTTCATGTCTGGAAATTCCAAGGAATAAAAGATGTCCTAAAGAGATCTGAGATTTCATTGATAAAGTGGCATATGGCCTAAGCATTGAAGAACAGATCAAATTTGGTCTGGCTTGTAGGAGAAGCTCTCGTCATAAACAAGGATACAGAGGTGAATTTGAGAGACAAGAAGTTGTCTCCTTTCACTGGGTTACAGGCGTGGCCATTAAAAAGAGAGAAAGGCGGGCTGAATCCTAATCATAGATTAGGTATTAAGCTAAGAAGTTTGCAATACAAGAGACTCGGGTCCAGTCCCTGGGTGAGGAAGATCTCCTGGAGAAGGGAATGGCTCCCCATTCCAGTATTCTTGCCTGGGGAACGCTATGGACACAGGACTCTGGCAAGCTACAGTCCATAGGGCTTGCAAAGAGTCAGACATGACTGAGTGACTTTCAAGATGTTTGGCTCTGTCTAAAAGGATACAGAACTTTATATTCTGGTAGATTAGGATCAGGGGTGGGAGTGCTGGAGATTTTTTTCCTTGGGTTCAGATATCCAAGTTAAAGACAAAGCAGCCATTTCAGCAATGAACTTTGCACAGCCCTGCCTGTGTTATTTTAGACACAACCCAGCTGAGAAAGATAAGACTAAGAACTGAAATAATTGAAAAAGATAGGGATAATATATATTGAGCTATGGGGTGTGTCAGGCTGGGCGCTTTCCATAAATTATGTTGATTAATCCTTGTAACAATACAAAATGTTAGTCCTATTATTTCCCTATTTTACAAACTTAGAAAATGAGGCTTAATAAAAGCTGGATTATTAACCCAGAATCACATAACTAGGAAAATGAACAAGGACCACGAGAATCAGTTGGTGTCTCAACCACTAAACTGTCCTGTCTCCTATAAGTAAATGGTTAAATATGTGGCAGGAGCCAACTAGTTTAAACTCAGGGCAGTACTGGGGATATTTTTATCTGATTTCAGCTGAGAAAATAGAACACAGACAAGTGCTCTCTAAGGAAAGCAGGCCATAGGTTTATAGAATGAAATCATCACTTTGAAGGATGTACTTCATCCTCTCCAAGTACTTAGGCAGATAGGACCGTGCATTTTAATAGAGTCATGTGGCTGCAAAGGGCCTCCAGAGGGTCATTTAGCCATCTCCTTTTTGCACCTGAAGGTGTTTTTAAAGATTTGAAATGCATAGGTAATGAGGTTTATGTCAGGGGGAGGGAGGTCAAACCTTTAGTATTATGTGGGTTCAACTGTTATGAGGGAGATGGTCTTGTCTGAATTTTTGAAGCAAAGGGAAAATAAATCTCTTCAAACAAGGGAGCTGCCTTTTCCTTCATTTATTAACATCATTTCTCTGCCTCTAAACCAAGCTTTCATCTCCTGTAGTCATGGAGAATGGACTCAATGACTCTTCCTCCGTTCAGGAACCAACTGCGCACAGAGTGAATCTGGGAATCTGAACTGCAGGTAGAAGACTTTCGGAGCACATGTGCATGTATAGACATGGCTCAAAGAAGCCTGTGCATTCTACAAGAGAAGCCCTGGCCTCGTAGCTGAAATTCCTAAGTTCCCAACACAAATCTACAAATGCTACGCTACGCGGGTGTTGGATAAAGTCCACTTATACTTTTTGCATTTTCTTAAACTGTAAAGTATACATATCTCCACTGACACAAGGTGTGCAGTCCTGTGTATAAATCACATTTTAGTAAATAAAAATATATTTCCAATCCACTAAAAGAGCTTGATCTATAGAAATCTTTAGGCCATTCTCTTCATTCCCTAAATTACTTAATTTTCTGTATCAATACTTCTTAATGAGTGATCTGGATTTGCCCCTTACATATTTCATAGAAATATTATAGGAATTCAATGTTTAGAAACTCCTAATCTTCTCAGATTGATAAAAAAAGGCAGGATAATTATTAATAAGTATTTATCAGCATTATAACTCAATATTTTAGTATTGGGGCTATAGATTGAACATTTTAATAAGCTATGTTTGTTGAGGAGAGAAGAGAGTTAATTGGGTGCATGCTAAGTAGCTTCAGTCATGTCTGATTCTTTGTGATCCTATGGACCATAGCCCACCAGGCTCCCTTGTGCATGGGATTCTCTAGGCAAGGATACTGGAGTGGGTTGCCATGTCCGCCTCCAGAGGATCTTCCCGACCCAGGGATAGAACCCACATCTCTTATATCTCCTGCATTCTTTTTTTTTTTTCCTGAATGCTTTAGTGCTTTACCAGTAGCACCACCTGGGAAGCCCTAATTAGTTCATGGTTATCGAATGCTGAGTACTTTACATGTATTAACTCATTTAATCTGCATAACAACCCTTCTCATTAAATCAACACATATCGATGAAATGCCTGCTACGTGCCCAGTGCTGGGCTGGGTTTTGGAGATAGAATGAAGGATGAGACAGATACAGGCTTCAAACTTATGGAGCTTCAGAACCAGAGTAAATTAAACAGGTTCTAATCATACGTGGAAAAATGTGCAGGGGCCCTGGGGAACAGGGACTTTGGATCTTAACATTTCAGTCTGAGGCTCTGCGTGCAGTTCTATTCAGAACCCACATGGGTGAGAAGATGGCAGGCTTTATGGTTAAGAAGTATGACCCAAGTATGGCTGCCTCCAAAGCCAGAAGTTTCTTTCCTATCACATTATCCAGCCTCCTAAGAGTAATTGATCATTTCCTAGAAGATCTCCTTCCCCTTTAAGCATTTAAATGAGGATACCTTAAATCCAGTCCTATTAGCACCGACTCTTATGTTTGCCTCCTACTATGAAGAAAGAAGTCTTGGTCTTCTCCATTCCACTCTAACTGATGAAGATGCTATCCCTACAGTTGCGTAGATGCTGCCTTCAAGGATGTGTGAGTGGAGATCATAGCAATTAAAGGGAGTAATGGTGTTCAAACAGCAGGTGTTCTAACATATCATTTTCTAGAATCAGCAAACGTGTGAACTTCAATGTTTCTGTCAACCTTCAAGGCACTGGCATAACAAGTTGGTTTTCTATTATAATTATTATTTTTTCATGAAAATGAAACATAACAATTGGAATTTTTCAGATAGAGTGCTGACGCCCCATTCCTGAGGCTCATGAGATTGCTTTTGCTTCAGAGTATTTCAATTACCCCACAGTGCTAAGAACAGCTACATTAACATCCTGTTAATTCCATAGCAGTCATTGTTCCCTACTTGGTATCCGACGGAATTGCCTCATAAGGCTGCTTTCTTTCCCCAGATGATTTGTAATGTGCAGGAACATGACGTGTTGTACAGGCCACCTGACCTACTCCACTGTTAGCGCCAGGCACATAGTGTGGCTGAGTCATAAAAACACAGGGCTTCATTGTCATTCCAGAAGTGTTGTACCCTGAATAATGATTCTCTGTCATTAACAAGTGGAAATCCCAGTAGTTGAGCATAGATGGCTAATATCAAAGGTGGGTGTCATAGTCCACTTATATTATTCTTGGAGAAAATTTTAGTACTGCCTGTAACTTGCCTTCTCTCACTTGTCTTAATTACCATTTACAGTTTAGGATTTAGAGGCCAATTAGCTAAATGTCTCTTGTTTATAAAGAATCATAAGAAGAGGAAGCAAAGATGGTCCAGGCCAAAGAAGTCATCCTAGTTACTTTAGCTATTCATTCATCCACTCCAAAAATATTCACTCTCTGCCAGGTTCAGAGTCAGGCTTTGCTCACAGAAGAGAAGAAGGGAGTCAGTATAGAGAAGAAGGAACTCTCAAACTTCAACAGGCACCTTGGGCTACGTGACCAACTTTTAATTCTGCCAACAGGATGCCCTTAGGTTAACTTTTCATTTTATTAGTTAACTCTTTGCGACAATAGTTAACAAAAATACAGCTAGTTTTTCATAAGTGAAGATGATTCCTGAATAGAGATGTGGAGGTTATTGGAGTGGGGATGGGAGCAAACTTGGAAAAGTCATTTCCTGGGGGCGTCTTTCGTAATTTAAGAAAATTGAAAAGTTTTCTGAAATAAGATTAAAATGTTTTGGGTATGTGTCTGCCCTTTATGTGTCCAAAATGATTTCAAAAACCCATCAGTAGAAGGATTTTAATGCAAAACTGCCAATAACTTGGTCATTAAAATTACTGAATGTGGAAGAAATATGCAGGAAAGTAAGGGGGGCAGTCATATGTACATGCTCAGTGGTGTCTGACTCTTTGTGACCCCGTGGACTGTAGCCGGCCAGACTCCTCTTTCCATGGAATTCTCCAGGCAAGAATACTGGAGTGGGTTGCCATTTCCTACTCCAGGGGATTTTCCCAACCCTGAGACTTAGCCCAAGTCTCTTCATCTCCTGCATTGGCAGGAGGATTCTCTACCACTGTGCCACCTGGGAAGCCCAACATATTTATATGTAAATTTAAATTATTATATGAAAGTGTTAGTATCTCAGTCATGTCCTACCCTTGGCGACCCTGTGAACTATAGCCTGCCGGGCTCTGTCCGTGGAACTCTCCAGGCAAGAATACCGGAGTGGATTGCCATTTTCTTTTCCAGGGGATCTTCCAGACCCAGGGATCTAACCCATGTCTCCTGCATTGGCAGGTGGATTCTTTTCACTGAGCCACCAAGGAAGCCCTTTTAAAAATAAAATTATATATGTAAAATCAGGGTTCTTTTTACAACTGTCATACATTCATCATTTATTGAATGATCTTATTGAGCACCTACTGTATACCAGGCACTGTTGCAGGCCCTGGGAATACAGTGAACAAAACAAAGCCTGCACCGCATTGGTGTTTACATGGCAGTGGAAGAAAACAGACAGCAATGGAGTAAGAAGTAAAAGATTTAGTCAGTTAGTGAGAAGTGCTATGAATAAAAATAGTGCAGACATGGGAGCAAGAGTGCCCAAGTGTGAGGGAGGGGAAGCTTGTCCTTATAAATGGCATCGTCAGGGAAGGCTTCACTGACAAGGTGGTATTTGAGAAAATGCCTGATAAACATGAATGGAAAGGCAAGGGGCTCTCTACCAGAAAGTGAATTATAGGCACAGAGAACAGCAAGTGCAAAGGTAAAGTGGTGCGACTTTGTATGACTTCTTCCAGCACAGGCAGGAGCAGTTTCTCTGAATTTTGTGACTTAGCAGAGGAGTGCCATTGGGGTGGAGGAACACTGTTTACACAGCAAGCTGTGTGACTGATGCCCCCAAAAGTTAGAGTTGGGAAGAGAAATGCAGAGGTGTGCCCTTCTATAGTATTTCTGATATACAGATAAAAGATATACATGGACACCCGTGGCTGATTCATGTCAGTGTATTGCAAATACCACCACAGTATTGTAAAGTAATTAGCCTCTAATTAAAATAAATTGATTAATTTTAAAAGATATTAAACCATTGCACGGGCATAGATAATAGTAAAATGTAAGTCAAAGAATTAGAAAGTGATTAAGTTTTGAGTATTCAATATCTTTGTTTTACCATCTGAGCCACAAGGGAAGCCCCACAACTTTAATGCAAATGAAAAAAGAATTCAAATATCGCACCATTGCTCATCAGCTATACCCCAAGACAAATAAAAAGTTTTTTAAAAAAATAATTGAAGATTCAGCTTCAAAAATATTAGCTTTTAACTGCATTTCCTGGTAGCTCAGCTGGTAAAGAATCTGCCTGTAATGCAGAAGACCCCAGTTTGATTCCTGGGTCAAGAAGATCCCCTGGAGAAGGGAATGGTTACCCACTCCAGAATTCTTGGGCTTCCCTGGTTGCTCAGACGGTAAAGAATTTACCTGCAATGCAGGAGACCTGGGTTTGATCCCTGGGTTGGGAAGATCCCCTGGAGGAGGGCAGGGCAATCCACTCCAATATTCTTACCTGGAGAATCCCCATGGACAGAGGAGCCGGGCAGTTCACAGGGTCACAAAGAGTCAGACACGACTAAGCACAGCACCACTCTTTTACAATTAATTTCATTTTAGGTTTATATAATTTAAATCATAATAAAATTTAATGTTTATATCATTAATCTTTAACAATGGCCCTGTGTAATCACCTTGCAAAATTCCTAAAAACTTAATAGCCACTTCTTTTGAACTGGTCCAAGCTGGCTCATGCCTCCCTGACTTTCCTCTGAGTGTGGATTCATGGCAGAAGAAATGAGTCATCAGACTAGGATGACTCTTTAAATACTGTCGTGAGAACAGCTGTTAGGTGGTCAAAGGCAGAAGCAGGGAGATGAGTCAGGAGACTTTGCAAGAATGCTAAGGTTCAGCCTGGGTTCTGAGGAAAACCCCTGCAGCTGGTCACGGTTTCCCTTGCACATGATTTCAGATCATTGGTGGCTAAGCTGGATCTTAGTTACTTACCGTAATTCTTCTAAGGCACAAGGGTTCTTCATAGTTAATGTTTCAGAAATTGGGATGCATCTCAAAATTGATTGTGTACATGTAATAGGTCCTGTTTCTTTTTTTCCTATAAAGCTGGTACTAAATCAATGCAGATCTAGCAACTGGCTGCATTTTCCAACGGAGAAAACATTCCCTTTTGCTTTGTGAAACACGGAATTGATCAACCTGAAATATTGTTTGTGGCCCACAATTGAATAAAAGTGATAGAGGTTTGAAATATAAATATATACTCTTTAAGTAAAGGCCAGGGAAAGGGAGAATGTGTTCATAGCAGAGGCAGGCACAGGAGCGTCGGGAAAAGTGTAAGAGAAATCAATGAATCGAGCATTCAGGGAGGCCAGGAGCTTCTTCTCTGATTAAATAAGACAGGCAACCACCTAGGAGTGTGATTTCAGGATCACTGCATCTCTTCCCCAGCAGCCTGCACTGTCTCCAGATGATCACTGTTAAAATGTCTAAAAATGACCCAGGAGGCCCAGCATATTCACAGAGGGGCCATTAAGAAGATTAAGGGACGGCAGTCCCAGAGGAAATGAGACAGGAAAATGTAATGAAGGGTCAGCGTTGTTTAAAGCTCTAAATCAGAGTTTTTTAGAGCCAAGTAACGCCTGAACCCCTTTGGAGGGTCCATCACATGCTTTTAGGGCACCTTTCTGCCAACCCCACCTCCTTTCCCCTTTGTAACCACTGTTCATCTCCATCCCTTGCTTCCTATGGCCAATCTTGTGGTTGTTTGGCATTTGTTCGGCACACAAGCACAGATTAAGTCTGCCTCTATTCTTTTCTCTCCAGCCAAGGATAATTAAATGTGTATGTTATTTTATCACACTTTGCAGTATTTAGAATGTCACATCCAGATCTCAGTTTATTAAACAACTTGAGAAACAAAAGTCATTCAATAAAAATATTTTTCCATCAGTAATTATCCCTGAGAAGTTTCATTTTTATAACTGAAAATAAAAATAATGTAACAGGGCTATAATAAACACTGGATGACTATTATCCTTGAAATGAGTGTACACAGCGATGCTTAATGATACATTATCTGTAGAGTGTTACCAGCTTAGATGAGAGCCAGAAGCTAACATGATTGTGAACCCAAACAAAAATGGGCACAGAGATATTCTAAATAATCCAGTTATTTGTTGGTCATCCAGATGACATTCTTAGATTATGTATCAAGTGTTTGTCCTTTAAAATTCCTGAAATAGGCCTGTGGACCACACTTCTCGTTGAACTAGCACTGGAACAGCATTGGTCAAGTTCAATATATTGGACAAGTTCAATGTATTGGACAAGTTCGATATTCTTAGCATCATGAGCAATTCTGGGGTCCTCTGGCCCCCATGCCCCTCCCAACCAGCCACCCATCTCTCACTTCACAAAAACTGCTCTGATATATCAGACCCATATCTGTAGCTATCAGAGTTCAACTTAAAATTTTATTTGGAAAAAAAAAAAAAAGAGTTTTGCTGTTACAACAATTTGAAAACCACTAATCAAGCATACAGAATTCCCCAAAAGAATGGTCTGGCTGAAATATGGTTTTAAGGGACAAGAAATAAGAAAGTTACCACATCCCAACCTTACCTACACCACAATTTTAAAGGTCCTTCTTGGGGGATTATTATATGAATATCAATTTAAAAAAAAAACATTTTTCTATTTTAAGGAATTACTGAAGCAAAAGCCACAATTTCAAATAGTGAGTAGAGCACAACTGATGGTTTTTGAGACCCCCTTAGCAGACTTACTCTTATTTAATCCTCCACAAAGTCTCAGCTCCATTTTACAGATCTAAAAAATAAGAGATTTTAATTCAGATTGCTCTGCCTGGGTCCAAAGTCATGTTCCAACTGATGGTACTGTGTTTTAACTTCTTGAAATCTCTGACATTTCCTCAGTATTTTAAAGTAGCGTGTATTATAAATAACTCTTTCTCTGATGAGTGTTAGCTTGGCCTTGCCCAGAGTTAGTAACTGGGTTGGATGACCAGTACGACGGCCTTGTGTAATCTGGGATTCTTCACAGGGTGGTTTCGGCATGGGAGGGAGATGAGAAATAGATGAAACCAGGCTGCAGGATTAAGCCTGAAATATTGCTTGGTGGAAAAGTGTTCCCAGGCTAAACTCGAGTTCACTCATTCACTACTCCATACACGTCATAAATCAGCCAGAAGAGAGCTATTTCCATATTTTAAATTGCTGCAAAAATCTCTGCAACTTTCTCATTTTGCAGATAAAGGTTCAACATCATAGGAAGCAATGTACACTGAATTTTAATGCTCACTTCAGAAATCGCACTTACTCACTTTGTGGGTTTTTGACGCTCTTCCAACAGGCAACTGTAACCTAATTTGTTTCCAGAATGTGATTACTTCTGTAGTTGTTGATTATTAAAATGCTTTTAAGCTTCTGTCTCAGCTGTTTAGAAAACTAAAGAAAGAATCCTTGTTGCCTTTGAATAATACCTTGCTTCTTGCTAGTGTCTCACTGAAATATTTCAAAACTCATTTCACAATATTTTAGCTGTTGTGATATATGAGTTATATTATGAATCTTTTCAACATATTGAAAACTGGAGAAAATCATGAGACACAAGAAAACACGATTATTAATAGTAAATATTTAAATGTCAATAGGGCTTCCCAGGTAAAGAATCTGCCTGCCAATGTAGGAGATGCAGTTCAATCCCTGGGTTGGGAAGATCCCTTGGAGATGAAAATGACAACCCACTCCAGTATTCTTGCATGGAAAATTCCATGGAAGAGCCTGAGGTTGCAAAGAGTTGGACAGGACTGAGCAACTGAGCACACACACATATCAATATTGGAAAACATCACAGAAATATGTTTTGAAAATATCTAAAATATTTTTAAATATGTATACTGGAAAATCCTTAAATTTAGTCTAAGCCAAAAAATATACAACAGAATTAATAATATGCATTCATGTATGTAAAGTAATAATTTTGCATACATAATTGAAATAAAAAATTTACAAACCTGAAGACTTTGTTAAATATAAGCACTTTCTAAAAGTGTTTAACTATTCATCATGTCAATGTATATTTTTAAGTTCCTGTTTTGTGACAAGTGTGGCAAACATATTCGTATTTGGCATATGTAAACTTCATATACCTTGTACTTTAATAGTTGTGTCTTGTTACATAAAGTATGTTATATCTGGTTCTGTTCCCTGTCTTGGCTACTAATGTAGTGACTTAAATATCAACATGAGATAACATCTTATATATCATTTCTTAGAAACTGAGAGATAAAAGCACCAAATATATCCTGCAAGTCTCTGAGCTCTTAAATGATTTCTTGTGTGTTTATTTGTGTTGGAAAGAAAGAGGAGGAGGGGGAGAGGGAGGAAGTATTTGGTATAACTCATGCTGTGATTTATTGGATGCTAATCTTAAAACCACAAGATTACATTTCAAAGGTCAGCTTTACAGTCGTGAAAAACAAAAGTTCTGTGTGTTTGATACTAATGAGTCCTGTTTATTCAGTGGGTGAAGTCAGATAAATATTAGATTAAATCTAAATCACGGAATGTTCTTATTAGGCATAGAAGCTTCTCTGAGTACAGATGTGCTAATATATTAAACAGAATGCCATACAAAATATTCCCCCTGAATTACTGAAGTAAATAAGTTACGCTAATCAAATGGAGAAGGGGAATCATTTACAAAATTATAATTGACTCTAATTTTGTAAAAGCACAATTAGGAGAGTCTAATACCTTTCAAAATGTGACCTGATAGCCCCATGACACATTCCTTTGAAAAAATAAGTAAAATCCTTCTTACAAAGGCAGTTGCCATGTCCATGGGTTTATTTATATCTTCTTCAAGTGCTTTCATTTTCAGAACATTAGTCTCCATCTGCATCCAGTTAACTTACATACAGTTCAAGTTGTTCTCACTTTTTTATTTCCTACTTTCTCCTCTCAATGTTGGAGATCATGTATGTGTTGGCCATTTAGCTCATGTATGTATTTAACAAATGGTTCAGTGCCAGGCACAGTTCTTGGTACCCATAATAGAAAAATGACCAGGTGATGATCCCTGCCTTCAAGGAGTTCACTGTGTAAAAACACAGGAAGAAGTGGTAAGTCCGTGGGGTTCGATCCAGAAAAGGCATCTCAGACTTGGAAAGAAGCACTTCCCAGGCAAAGACAGGGGAAATTGTACACATTGGGAGGGAAGGGGGATGTAAACATTGAAATACTACAGAGATGGAGTGGAGGAGTAGATGGGTAGGGAGAAGGCTAGTTTGGAAGTATCGCTACATGAGGCTTGGCCCTTATGCTTACACCCAAATTTGAACTTCAGTCTACAAGGATCAGGAGTCTCTGACAGGTTTAAACAGTAACTGGAAAAGTCCGTCTTGTGGCTGTGTGGATGGTGAGGGAGGCAGAGACCAAAGGCAGGGGCATAGCTCAGACTTTCCTAACCATCTGTTCCTGAAGCATAGGTCCTAGACCACAGCCTAGGCCAGAGAAGCAAGCGCCAGTGAGGACAATGAAGGGGACCTGTCACAACGTCAGGGACAACAGGACATGGTGACCAGCTGAACATGTGATGAAAGCAGGATAGAAACATTCAGTAGAACTCGCACGTTTCTGATTCCTCGTGTAATAGTCTCACCCATGAAGATAGTCATGGATGGGGGTGGGGGTGGGGGATGACATGGGGGTGGGGGATGGTCTTACAAGGAAAAGAAATGCAATTTGAGATAAAAGTTTGAGGTGACTGGAAAAACTTCCTCCTTATGGAAGACATACTTAGAGTCATGGAAGCAAGACTTGTGATAACACCCTCAAAAATCTGAGTGTGGCCTCTCTTTTATCAGGCAGGGAGGTTTGCCTACATATGCCAACATTGACATAGGGTGTAGTGAAGCCCTGTGCACAGATATGGCTTTTAAGCAGCTGATTTTAAAAATCCTTTTTTTTTTTTTTTTCCAATAAATATTTAATTAGCCCTCTTCAGTACAAGAAAGGTGGTGAGTTTTGTAACACAACTTACAAGGTTTGATGCGTGCACACAAGCTCTGGCTACACAGTATTGCTTGCTTTATTAAACTCCTTTGTATTGTGGAGGTAAAAGACAAAGAAACTGGCCTTTGAAATCTGAGAGCACCTGAGAGACATAATTTGAGGCAGCAATCAGAATCAAGCTAGCTGATACTCAGCGCTGGTCTCTCTTGAGTGGTTAATTCCCAGGATTTCCATAGCTGCAAACATGATCTTCAAGATAAGGCTATGTGGCCTTCTAATAGCTTTCAGAAAAGGAATTCTTCAAAATGAATAACTATTTAAAAAAAAAATCTCTTTCCCTAAGAGACAAAGTATTTGGTGATAAATTGAATGCTTTTCTCTGAATTGAACATGTCATGATCTAGATAGAAACTCAGTCTGGGAGAAAAAAAAAAAAAATAAATAAAACATGGCACCTTTCATTGTGTCATAAGATGAACTATTTCTGATACTTAAAGTGTCTGATTTCTAGAGAAGGAATTTCTGTTAAAGCATGTTCTTTTTATTGTTTTTTGAGATACAAATGATATATTTTATATATGACATATCACAAAAATATGTGAATTTTTCTCATGTATTGTTATTGTTGGTTTTTATAGACTAGAAATCTATATAACTATCTCTTACAAAGAAAAACAATAGGCATATACAAAAAGAGCATAGACACTGTGTCTTGGTTAAAGTCAGCAACTTGTTTGTCAGAGATTCATGCGTGGCTCCTAGTTCAACATTAATATTTGAGACAAAGTGGGGAAATATGGCAAATGCTATTAGTAGAGATTCCCTAATAATTCATGAATGGTTTAAATTATGTGTTGGAGGCTTTTTTTTTTTAACTTGTTTTTCAATTTATCACATTATCACACACATTGCTTGGTAACATGTTTATGAAATCTTCCCAGACAAATTAGTTCCACTTCTAGTGTTCCTTCTTGCCATTTCATTTGGCTGCTAAGTCACTTCAGTCGTGTCCGACTCTGTGCGACCCCATAGACGGCAGCCCACCAGGCTCCCCCATCCCTAGGATTCTCCAGGCAAGAACACTGGAGTGGGTTGCCATTTCCTTCTCCATTTGGAGAAAGGTATAAAAAAAATAATCAGCTTTGAAAGAAGAGAAGGTGTGTCCTCTTATTAGCCTATGTTGCCGTGGTGAAGATATGAAATCAGAAGTGACAGAATATGGAGTGAAAAAAGTCTGATGTTTTTACATTGTGACCTGTTTGTGAAGTCCATGGAGTGAGGAATTTCATACACATACATATATATACACGCATACATGTGTGTATGTGCGTGTGTGTGTATATATATATATGTATATACATGCATATATATATTTTAAAACTATGAAGATAATAAAACACTTACAGTAATGCACTCACCTTTTGTAATCTCACCTAGGCAAGTTTTAAAAACTAAATCTCTGGATAATGCAGAGTTTTTAGATTCTGAAACTGAAAGATTCCCTACTAAGTTTCTAGAAATTTCTACAAGAACCTCCAAAACCATTCCAGGCCCTTCCATCTCTCTTCCAAAACTTCCAAATTCTTGTTTATAAACTGCATTTTCATTAATGAAAAGAAGCCATTTCTTAGAAAAGATAATTTGTTTTTCTTGCTTAGTTTTCAAAAGACGTTTTCAATGTTGTAGATGAAGATTTCTTTCTCCATAATTTCAGATTTATGTCACAGTAGAGAAAAGATATTTATTATCCAAAGGGTAAAGACAAAGGCTTTTATAGGACTCCTCTTTTTTCCCCTTTGGGAGATATGAATTTCCATGACCTTCTGGTTGGAAATCAGTGAATAATTTCAAAGCCTCAAGGAATTCTGGGAGCTATGATTGTAACCAAAGGGTTCAGATCAGCGTCACACCAAACAGGAATGCACAAAGTGTGATTTCTCTGAAAATCCTGATGACACTCATTTTGCGCTTTTTTCCCCCCAATATTTCCTTTATCCAGGCATATAGTAGACATCAAATATATACTTGTTGACTTAGCAAATTAATAAGGTATTTAATTGTATAGCTACATCATCAAACTCCAGTGGTGCCATTTCTTGGTTCATGTTGAAATCTACTATTAGGGGAAACATTCTATTAGACTTCCATTTGGTACTTTCACTCTTTTATTCTTAAAATAATTATATGCTTTTTCAAGTGTCTCCTTTCTGCCCTTTGCATCAGTCTCCTGGTAGTAGTTACCTTTAATATCTAGCATCTCAAATATCTTTAAAAGCTTTTTATTATTCGGAGATTATTTTCATTTTCCAGCATTTCCTCACTATTACTGTAGAATTTTTACTTAGGCACAATTACTGGGAAAAATGAGAAAAAATAGAGAGATATGAAACCGTGAGGAGCCCAAAAACATAAAATACTGATTGGCATATTGCTTAAGGATATATCTATGTGTAATAAAACTGCATCAAGTAGAAGGGAATAAATACAAAAAGCTGAAGAGCAGCTCAACTTGTAGGAGAAGTTGAGTGGATGCAATTGAGGTGGAATCCAGAGCAAGTTTCTCAAGTAGTACAAAGTCTACTGTATCTTAAGCCTGAAAGTAGACATAATTCATTATTTTATATGTCTTTATTTAATATATAATGTTGTGACATATATTAGTATACATTATATGACAAATGTCAATAACATGTAAATATATCTTCATATAAAGAAATATGTATTATTTTATTTCTGTAGAATATTTCAAATAATAAAAAATATTGGGAAGCATGATGATAAAAACCACAGAGAGACCAGGGTTGTACAAATAAAGCAATACTAATATCTATCTCGTGTTGAGGCAGATCTCAAATTTATACCCACCATTATGAGTCTTTTTTGAAAAGCAAATATAATAATGGCTTTTAGTGACATCCTTCCAGGAAGAAATTAAATTTTCTATTTGTTTTCAAAATGCTTAGGTCATCTAAAAATTAATTTCTGGTTTATCTGTTATTTGCATGCTTCCTAAACATTTAATGTCATTTTCTCCTTAAATAATAGAAAGGAAGGATAAAAATCATGTCAAATGTTATCATTTGGTAAGTTGATAATTATTTCTTTATTTCTTCCCTAATTTTTTTGGACCAGTACACATGCTTTTTGTGCATATGGGATTAACATAAGGAGTTGGCAGAGTTAATTTATGTCTTAAGGTAAAATTTCACAATATCAAATCCTTATTTTTCTGAAATAAATTTTTTTGTTATTGAAAATTGCTTTCAGTCAGCCATTAGCTAGAAACTATTATGGTACTTTGCAGAAATGTTTCTGGTTATAATGATCAAAAGGTCAAAATCTAAGATTTCATTCATTTTTGATTTTGAGGAATTCTTTTTTTTTTTTTTTTTTTTTAACTTTACAATATTGTATTGGTTTTGCCATGTATCAAAATGAATCTACCACAGGTATACATGTGTTCCCCATCCTGAACCCTCCTCCCTCCTCCCTCCCCATACCATCCCTCTGGGTCGTCCCAGTGCACCAGCCCCAGGCATCGGTTATCAGGCATCGAACCTGGACTGGCGACTTGTTTCATATATGATATTATACTTATTTCAATGCCATTCTCCCAAATCATCCCACCCTCTCCCTCTCCCAGACTCCAAAAGACTGTTCTATACATCAGTGTCTCTTTTGCTGTCTCGTATACAGGGTTATTGTTACCATCTTTCTAAATTCCACATATATGCGTTAGTATACTGTATTTGTGTTTTTCTTTCTGGCTTACTTCACTGTGTACAATAGGCTCCAGTTTCATCCACTTCATTAGAACCAATTCAAATGTATTCTTTTTAATGGATGAGTAATACTCCATCGTGTATATGTACCACTGCTTTTTTATCCATTCATCTGCTGATGGACATCTAGGTTGCTTCCATGTCCTGGCTATTATAAACAGTGCTGCGATGAACATTGGGGTACACGTGTCTCTTTCAATTCTGGTTTACTCAGTGTGTATGCCCAGCAGTGGGATTGCTGGATCATAAGGCAGTTCTATTCCCAGTATTTTGAGGAGGAATTCTTTAAATTGTATTATCTTTTTAGGAAAAAAATCTATTTGTATACAAGTCATTTCCTGTTATAGTAATTTTTTTTCTTACTTGAAGTTTAGGCATACAACCTAACAACTGAACTTAATATCTAAAATCCAGAAAATCTAAGATTTATGGTTGCTTATAAAACCTATATAGTTCACTCTTAAGAATGACTTTAATCTATGGTGTGACAAAGGGACTTTTACATTGATATACGTGGTAAAAACCCCAAAGTCTAGGGTCTTATGTTTCAGGACCAACCCTTGGTCATTCCTGGTTACAAATTGGCAGATTGTTCTGCTAAATTATTGTTGCTTCAGTAGTAAAAGCAAAAAGAGGGCCTATATATAGCCATCTGAATGGCCATGTGGGAATGAGGTCACCACAGGTGGCCAGTTTAGCTCTGCGTGTTCAGAAAACTGACTTTTTAATTCACCTTTAGAGTGAGATGGGGGAGTATTTATTCCTTGTTCCTGAATGTTCCTAACTGCTATCTGGAGTATCTCTTTTCTCACATTAAGGGTTTGGAAAGCCAGATGAGAAATTGCAAGTGCCTATGGGGTCGCACAGAGTCGGACACAACTAAAGCGACTTAGCAGCAGCAACAGCAGAGATCAAAGAGTTAAGCAAAAGGTCTTAGGTTGCTGTGTAGACAGTTTCACACAGTCCACAATAGTGATTATTTCTGCTCCCCTATAGGAAATGGAATTCTATTTTAAATGATAATGCATTTCTTTCCCCGCATCTCTTCTTTCTCAAATTCTTATTAATCACCACTTAATTATACATATGTTACATTTTCCAGTATTAAAATATGTCTTCTGTTAGGTCTTAAAATCAATATGTTATTTGGGCGGAAAGATCTTAGACTTGATGAAAAGTTCAGAAAGGATCAATTTTATCAGGGACATGATTATTCATTTTTCTCTTGGGTGGGCCATTAACTGAGTGAGATCAACTCTTTTAAGTGGAAATATTTTCATTATTGCTTCACAAAGGGCAACGTGAATAATAATCATTCGCAAGTAGATTTTTTTGTAGTTGTGAACTTCTTACAGAGAGCACAGTAGGTCACAGCATTCAGCAAATCTCAGTGGCCTGAACTACAAAGGTTCATTTCTTTCTTCAGTTACATGCATATTGTGTGTCCGGTAAGGAGTCTGTGATGGGTCCTCACTGTCAACCCAAGGGGATATATCAGTAGCTGTCTGGAATTATACCAGTCACTCTGATGAAGGGAAGATGGAGCTCTGGCCATGGTGTTGAATGGGCAGTTAATTGCTTTCCCCTGCAAGTAACCGGAGAAGGCAATGGCACCCCAGTCCAGTGTTCCTGCCTGGAGAATCCTAGGGACGGGGGAGCCTGGTGGGGCTTCTGTCTATGGGGTCACACAAAGTCAGACACAACTGAAGTGACTTAGCAGCAGCAGCAAGTAACAATATTACATCTGGCCAGCAAGACACATTACTTGGCCCACCTAACCACAAGGGGGCCAAGCATTGAAACCCTACTTTGTGGCCAGAAATGAAGAGAAGTGAAAAGATTTGTTAAACACCACCAATGACTCTGCTAATCACTTGTATGAAGTTGCTGTTATCCTTCACGTGGGAATGTTTCTATCTGGAAGGAGTAGAAACCTCGGGTTGTGTCAAACAATGTCAGTGACTACCATGATCATGATCATGTTTTAGATTCTTTTTTCTTTTTTTCATAATTACCCTTTTCTACACCCAAGTTACTAAAAAAACATAAACTGATATCTTCATTAGCATATATGAGCATTTCCCTGAAGTTCCCCTATACTTCTTTGGACTACAGTTTGATTTAGGAAGAAATTAAAGATGCAGACTAAAGTTTCTATTCTAAATTTTAAAGTTTCATGATGGATTGTGGAGTTATTAAATTGTGATATTTCAGATCAGATCAGATCAGATCAGATCAGTCGCTCAGTCGTGTCCGACTCTTCGCAACCCCATGAACTGCAGCACGCCAGGCCTCCCTGTCCATCACCAGCTCTCGGAGGTCACTCAGACTCACATTCATCGAGTCAGTGATGCCATCCAGCCATCTCATCCTCTGTCGTCCCCTTCTCCTCCTGCCCCCAATCCCTCCCAGCCTCAGAGTCTTCTCCAATGAGTCAACTCTTAGCATGAGGTGACCAAAATACCGGAGTTTCAGCTTTAGCATCATTCCTTCCAAAGAAATCCCAGGGCTGATCTCCTTCAGAATGGACTGGCTGGATCTCCTTGCAGTCCAAGGGACTCTCAAGAGTCTTCTCCAACACCACAGTTCAAAAGCATCAATTCTTCGGCGCTCAGCCTTCTTCACAGTCCAGCTGAAACATCCATACATGACCACAGGAAAGGCCATAGCCTTGACTAGGCGAACCTTTGTTGGCAAAGTGATGTCTCTGCTTTTGAATATGCTATCTAGGTTGGTCATAACTTTCCTTCCAAGGAGTAAACGTATTTTAATTTCATGGCTGCAGTCACCATCTGCAGTGATTTTGGAGCCCAGAAAAATAAAGTCTGACAGTTTCCACTGTATAGTCATGTACAATGTGCTTTTAGTACATTTAAAAAATATGCTATAGTTATGCTACATTTAGAGCCCACAATACCAAATCGAAATAGTGAGGAATCTCACTTATCTGTAACCTCAGAATGAATGGAAACTATAGTGTACAAGCTGTAAGTTGTGTTGGATGACTGCTGCTTAGAATTGTTTCTCTTCTTTCTTCTGCTGCTGCTGCTGCTACTAAGTTGCTTCAGGCGTGTCGGACTCTGTGCGACCCCATAGACAGCAGCCCACCAGGCTCCCCCATCCCTGGGATTCTCCAAGCAAGAACACTGGAGTGGGTTGCCATTTCCTTCTCCAATGCATGAAAGTGAAAAGTGAAAGTGAAGTCGCTCAGTCGTGTCCGACTCTAGCGACCCCACGGACTGCAGCCTACCAGGCTCCTCCATTCATGGGATTTTCTAGGCAAAAGTACTGGAGTGGGGTGCCATTGCTTTCTCCGCTTCTTTCTTCTACTCACCTCTATGTAGTAGGGAACTACATTTCCCAGGATCCCCCGTCCTTCTGCTTCTGAGTCAATTCAACCAATCAGAGCTACTCTCGATTCCAGAGAAGGAAAAAAGTCAGAGTATTTCTTCCTCCTCACTCTGCCTTCTTGTGGTGCCTGTAGCACCCGCCAACAGCTGCACTTCCCCCATTGGCTACATAGTTGTCACCTCACACCTGTCAGAATGGCTCTCATCAAAAACTCTACAAATAACAAATGTTGTCAAGGATTTGAAGAAAAGTGAACCCTCCTACACTGTTGGTGGGAATGTAAGTCATTGTAGCCACTGTGCAAAACAGTATGGAGGTTCCTCAAAAACACTAAAAATAGAATTGCCATGTGATTTAGCAATTCTACTTCTGGGTATATATATCTGAAAAAAAATGAAAACACTAATTCAGAAAGATAAGTACACCCCAGTGTTCATAGCAACACTTTTTTCTTTTAAATAAATGAGGTCAGTAGGATAAATGGAAAGAATAGTGGATCAGAGAAAGAAAAATGTAAATATTAGTTTCTCCTCTTTCTCTCTCTATATGATTCCAAATGAAGTACTTCACTTCTTGTATCTCTTTTTCCTTATTTATAAAATAAGGATTTTGTACCACTAACATACAACAATATGAATGAATGTCAGGAACATAATGCTCCGTAAAGAAAGCCCGTCCCAAAAAGGTAGGTTCAGTAAAGTTTCAGTAAAGATAGAGCTAACCTGCTGCTACTGCTAAGTCGCTTCAGTCCTGTCCGACTCTGTGCGACCCCATAGACAGAAGCTCACCAGGCTCCCCCGTCCCTGGGATTCTCCAGGCAAGAACACTGGAGTGGGTTGCCATTTCCTTCTCCAATGCATGAAAGTGAAAAGAGAAAGTGAAGTCACTCAGTCGTGTCCAACTCTTAGCGACCCCATGGACTGGAGCCTATCAGGATCCTCTGTCCATGGGATTTTCCAGGCAAAAGTACTGGGGTGGGGTGCCATTGCCTTCCCCGTGAGCTAACCTATGAAAGCATAAATCAGAATAATGGTTGTCTTGGTCTGGCAGAGGGAAAGAATTGAAACAAGACAATTTTCAAGGGTGATGACAATGTTCTTCGTGGTGACAGGGGTTGTTTACCTGGGTATATATTTGTTATATATTTGTTAAAACTCACCAAGCAATATGCTTGAGATATTCACATTTTACTGTATGCTATCATACCTCAATATAAAAGGAAAGGGGGTACTGAGAAAGACAATTAATTAATTAGTTAATCAAACAAAAATGGAGCTTGGATTACATGTCTCTAAGATTCTTTGAGCTCTGAAATTTGATTCTTTTCTACTGAAGAATTTGAATGGAATAAAGAAAATAGAAGGAGGGAGGAACAGAGAATATTAATAAGCTTAAATTCTATAAACACATATTTTAAAACTTTTTTGGAGAGTTCATGCTTGCTTATTAAGAGAACAGGCAGTGGAAACCAACTACATAGATTTTGAGCTCGGATCCAAGAGTGATTAGCTTTGGGAACTTGAGCAAATAACTTAAGCCCCTATCACTGAGTTTCAACATGTTTATAACAGAATGAATGCTTGTCTCTAACCTAGGGGATCACTGTGAGGCTTAGATGAAAGGATGCATATATAGTTTTTAGCCTAGTGCTGGGCGTAGAGTAAATGCTAATAAGTGATAATGACAATGATTATGATGATGAAAAATCTTCCCAGAAATTTCTTGATATGTACTGGCAGATACATATATTGAATCCATCGCTTTTTTTTACACAAATATGGTCACATTATGAGGCTTCCCGGGTTGCCCAGTGGTAAACAGTCCGCCTGCCAATACAGCAGACACAGGAGATGCAGGTTCGATCCCTGGGTCAGGAGGATCCCTGGAAGTAGGAGGTGGCACCCGACTCCAGTATTCTTGCCTGGAGAATTCCATGGATAGAGGAGCCTGGCAGGCTACAGTCCATTATGCACATCATTTTGCAAATTTCTTTTTTTTTTTTTTTAATTTAATATACCTGTGCTTTTTCCATGTTAACATAGCAAGTTCTGTTTGGTGAGGGAATCATATTTATTACATGGATGGACCATGATGTACTTAACTGCTCTCGTATTAATATTTAGACTCTGTTTGGGGTTTTTTATTATTATAAATAATAATAAAATGGACAGTCTTATATGCAGTTTTGAAGGATGTGATGTTTTAACTGGAAAGGACTTCTAACCATTTTACTGTCAGAGTTAACTTTTTTTTTTTTTTTAAGACTAGTTCTGTCCACTAGGCTTCCTAGCTTTTTATATTAGATTCCTTAGGCAGGCAGGCAGTTGATGAAACTCAAAGGAATGGTTGTTATCCTTTATACTCTCAGTCTTCTATAGTGAAGCAATAGTTAATAAACCATAATTCTTAAAGAAATATATAAAAGTAAGTAAATGCTATACCACTGCCTTAGGATAGGAAATATATTTAGTGTGCTTACCAAATGTAAAAACCCAGCCTAAATGAACATTTCTGAGCAGAGATGAGATCCTCAGGACTGGCAGAAGGAGAGGTGAATGAAACTGAGATTTCCAAAATTTAATTTTGAAAATAGACTATTGAAACTCTTTGAAAATTATATTTAGTTGCTTTAAATACAAAAGCAAGTAACGTCAAATCAGCTCATCCTAGCATCTCAAGAATACAAGGCCCTCTGGCACATTTTTCCTTTGGAGAAAAAGACCATGAAGTCATTCTGCCTTATTAAAAAAACTAGTGGGAATCAAGAAAAGTTTTAATAAGCTTATAGCTACTCTTGACAGTTGAGTAGTAAATACTAAGCATTACTTCATAGGAATGAGTAAGTATAACACCTTCACAGGCTGTTTCTATAACATATGGACTGTTAAGTGCTTGAGAAATAATTTGTTTGTTTTTGCAGCTCATAGTTTAATGTAATGAAGCACTATTGAGTTGAATAACTAGACAAGAAACTCCTTACTTATGGGGAATTATATTCTGAATTAATGAATTGCAAATTGTAAGCCAATCCAACTCCTATAAATATTATGGAAAGAAGTAGCAGCTCTACCTACACAAATTTTCAAGGCAAAATTATTCCGTGACGAGAAAAAGATTTAGAGCATAATTAAGGTTCCTAAAATATAAGTACTTAAGAAGAAACTTACCATATGTTTAAAATTATCCAAGACTGCATTTATGATCTGTGATAAGTATATATTTTCTGGAATGCAGAAAACCTCTTTAAAGGTTTTCTGTTTTATTTTTATGTCATTATTGTGCAGTTCACCTCTTGCAATTCATTATGGGCTTTAAAAATTCAAAAAATAAAACAAAGATTTTTATTCTGTGCCTGTGATAGTTATTTCACTTCACACAGAAAACACTAACTCATTAGTAAAAATACAAATAACTTAAAATGATAGACTCAATAAGCTGTTTTCTGAGAATATTTTGTTAACACAGCTCTGATACATGCACAGAGTTTTAGTCAAGTCTCAATGTTAATTAATTTGGGAAGTGATGATCTTGGGAAGGTCTTCAGTATCTGTATACATGAGATCATTAAGAAAAATGTGTATTCTTACGGATCATTTTTTAAGATTGTTTTAGCATTCAAAAAATAGATACAACACATAAATAGAGGAGCGCATTGAATCTAAAGCCAGAACCCTTGGAATCTAAACAGGCTGCATCTCAAAATAATTATGTAACCCTGGGCAAGTTCTGAACACCTGTGAGTCTGTTTCTTCATCTCTTAAAGATGTAAGATAAGATAGAATTTGCCTTCTACAGAATGTCAGGCTTAAGGATAAGAATAGCTAGTGCAAGTGAAGATGTTTTAAGAGCAATTCATTGGATTAACAAAACATGTAATGCAAAATAAAAACTAAAAGAAAGAAAAGCAAAGGCTTTCATAGTCAAATAATCATCAAGGAAAACATAGATTAACCTGAATGTGAGACAGAGGGGTTGGGGGTGGCGATATTTCTCAAAAGTGAAAAGTAAAATGAATGTCATTCAGTCGTGTCTGACTCTTTGCAACCCCATGGACTGCCACCAGGCTCCTCTGTCCATGAGATTTCCCAGGCGAAAATACTGGAGTGGTTGCCATTTCCTCCTCTGGGGAATCTTCCCAACTCAGGGATTGGACCCAGGTCTCCTGCATTGCAGGTGGATTCTTTGCCATCTGAGTCACCAGGGAAGCCCCTTTACTAAAGACTGTAGTGATTAGGTTCTGCCTGTAACTTAGGTTGACCTTAAGGACCCTCTCTGTCCCCTGCAAATGAAGCACATGGAGAACACCCCTACGCTACGCTACGCTACATCACTTCAGTCGTGTCCGATTCTGTGTGACCCCATAGACGGCATCCCACCAGGCTCCCCCGTCCCTGGGATTCTCCAGGCAAGAACACTGGAGTGGGTTGCCATTTCCTTCTCCAATGCATGAAAGTGAGAAGTCAAAGTGAAGTCGCTCAGTCGTGTCTGACTCTTAGCGACCCCATGGACATCAGCCCACCAGGCTCCTCCGTCCATGGGATTTTCCAGGCAAGAGTACTGGAGTGGGGTGCCATTGCCTTCTCCGGAGAACACCCCTGGGGAAAGGTAATTCCAGACACAGGAGGCTGTTGTGGCTTTACAGCTAGGGTTTAAAGTGTGCAGTATAGACATCTCAGTGGGGCAAATCTGCTGCAGAATTGATGAATTCATGGCTTCTCAAGAGTGATTCTAGCTGAATGTTTCCTGTCTGCTTCCTGTAAATGTGTTTAGTATCAGATCAGTGTCATCATAGTTCCACAAAACTATTCCTCACATGTGATGACCTCAGTATGATTAAAATGAAAGTACCTTAAGAATGACATGTTTTCAACAAAGTTTACTTCTGCATTTTGAACATGCAAATCTTGAAATTGTCACTAGGACCCTCATCATTCCTAAGTTTCCGGGTCTGACCAAGACACTGGGGTCTCATGGAAGAAGCTCCTTGGAGAGGTTATTTTCTCTATCTGGGACTTGTTTTCTTGATTTATAAAGTGAAAGAAATGAAGAGATTCCCTTCTCCCCCCATAGAAAACAAAGATCTTTTCTATGTCTAGCAACCTCTATAGATCAGCAGAACATTCTCTCCAAGGCCCCACCTGGTTCTCTCATAACATTTGAAGTTGTCCCCATCTCCCCCAAATTAGCCTTAAAGTCTAGAATATTATTGCCGTAAGACTTATGGTGGCACTAAAGGTAAAGAACCTACCTGACAGTGCAGAAGACGAAAGAGACGTGAGTTCAATCCCCTGGAGTAGGAAATGGCAACCCACTTCAATATTCTTGCCTGGAGAACTGCATGGACAGAGGAGCCTGATGGGCTACAATCCATGAGGTCATAAAGAGTCAGACACAACTGAGCACACACAATTACTTAGATGAAGGGAAGTAAAGGGAGGTCCCTCAGTCGTGGCCGACTCTTAGCGACCCCATGGACTACAGCCTACCAGGCTCCTCCATCCATGGGATTTTCCAGGCAAGAGTACTGAATTGGGGTGCCACTGCCTTCTCCTTAGATGAAAGGTACAGCAATTACAGGGCACAAAAGTCATTTAATCTTTCTCCTCATGCAAAGAGTTGACTCATTGGAAAAGACTCTGATGCTGGGAGGGATTGGGGGCAGGAGGAGAAGGGGACGACAGAGGATGAGATGGCTGGATGGCATCACTGACTCGATGGACGTGAGTCTGGGTGAACTCCGGGAGTTGGTGATGGACAGGGAGGCCTGGCATGCTGTGATTCAGGGGGTCACAAAGAGTCGGACACGACTGAGCAACTGAACTGAACTGAACTGAAGTTTGGTTAGCTTCTTAGGACAGATCACTGTCACTCTGTCAGATGCTGAAACAGATTCAACTGTGGTATCCACCAAACACCTGCTCAAGACCCAGCCCATGGATATATTTGCTAAAGTAAACAGACTATTTCAAAGAGTTTGTTCTAGAATTCAATATGCATGGCAGGCAGGACAAATTGAAAGATACCTGCAAATAAAGTAAACTAAAATTACAAAGCTCTACATACATTTTGAGTGTTTTAGCAGATTTTAATATTCCTGTAATGGATATTGTTAAAATGTCAACTTGAACTCGTGACTAGCTTCTGAAGCATTATTCCCTTGGAATGCTGATTCTCGTTCTGGGACTTGAAGAGCAGCCTTTGCCTGGTCATTCATTCAGGAAGTAATGAACATTTTCTTTGTGTCAGGCGCTGGACTAAGAGAAAAGATGGACACTAGAATTAGAAAATGACCCAATGACTCTGTCTCGGGTTCCAGATGTATCCAGCAAAGATACTAACAGCCCCCTCCTCCACCATCCCTCCCACACACACACAACAAAACATCTAAGTGCTTTAAATACACAGAGCCCTAAATTAAATTCTAACTTTAAAAACTATTGTATGGATTAGCATATTATAAAGAGCACAGTCAAAACATCATGATTTTTAAAACTTCATGTTTAGAGAATAACCACAAAATCAGTCATTTCACCTTCCACCAGCTATATTGGTAGCAAGTTTTTGATTTTGTATTTTAATTTTAATATATGTATTAATCCCTAGGTCTCACCTATGAATGGTACACCATCTTGAACCTAAGACTTCCATTTCCCTTTATGAATCAAAATTAAAACAGAGACCCTAAGGTCAAGTAGAGATTGAAATTTTCTAGGTATGGTTTCACAAACACAGGGCTTCCCTTCTTTTTTTCACAGTGTATGAGCACTTCAACGATTATTATTTGGAGGAGAAGAGGGTGGGAAAGTAAATAAGTGTACCCAAAAACACATATAGCTTTCTTTTTTTCCCCCTCTCTGCTGAATGTTAAACTCATTAAAAGAACAAGAAGCATTTCATGGATTACTGATAACAGTACCTCTGTCACAGACAGGAGGCCAGATTTGCGCGTAAATGGAGCCATTGTGTGCACTATGGAAAGCGAGATATTCATCCTCAAAACCGATCCGCCTCCCGCCAAAGACAGGTAGACATAATGAATACACAAAAGCAAGCTTTTATTTTTTTTTTCCTGGAGCTTGAAAACAAGTTATTAGGATATTCATCATCAGCTGCAAACAGCATTTTAGGAGAAAACATCAAAATCAACATAAATATGTGTACCATCAATATGCTTGCCCAGTTCAACATGCATTACCGTACAGTTAAAAGCTAATATTTTAGAAGCTGAATTTTGGATTCTTTTTTTTTTTTCAACTCTGTATTGGGGTATAGCCAATTAGCAATGTCATGATAGTTGAATTCTTTTTTTCATTTACATGAAAGTCGCGACAAATTGGAAATAGTTGAATTCAGATCCCTAGCTCTAAATACTGAATTAGTAAATTTAATTAAAATCTGTTAGCATTAGTTTTTTTTTTTTTTTAAGTTTTATTTATTTAGTTTTAGCTGTGCTGGCTCTTCTGTTGCTGCAGTTAGTGGTGGTGGGGGGAGCTACACTCTCTTGTTGGCTGTGTGCGGACTTCTCTTTGCAGTGGCTTCTCTGGCTGTGGATCACTGGGCTCTAGGGAGCGGCGGCCTCAGCAGCTGAAGCCCGCAGGCTCTAGGGCACAGGTTCAATAGTTATGGTACATGGGCTTAGTTGCTCCATGGGATGTGGGATCTTCCTGGATCAAAGATCAAACCGTAATCTCCCGCACTGGCAGGTAGATTCTTCACCACGACCCACCAGGGAAGCCCCTCATTAGATAGTCTTTTGAAGATCAGGCCTTTTGACCCCTTCATCTCAAAGATGGGAAGTGAGATCTAGAAATCCTAGTTAATGGCAGCAGAGAACAAGGATGCAGGTCCCAGCTCCAAGTTCATCACTGTTTTCTCTACGCTGCGCTATTCCATCTCTCTACCCAAGTAACCCCCTAAGAAGGGCCACATTTCCGTAGTTTGTCAACTGTCTTGATAGTGAGGTCTCCTGGCAATATGTGTCCCCTTCATGCTGAATGCCGCAATTTTGCCTGTTACAATATTTTATTTATTCATTAGAACCCTTTATGCTCATAAACATGCCCATTAGTTTTACAAATTACCACATTACTCATAAATGAGTTGTCCTCCTAATATAGCACATAACTTATTGTTGCATTTTATTGGGCCATTTATAATAAAATTATGGAAGGTGTTAAATAACCCTTAGAGAAAAAACGAATTCATCATTTTAGCAAAGGCGTAAGTGTTCCATTTTCTTCTTAGGTATTTGTAGGAGATTTATATTCATAATATGACGCTGTTCCTTAAGAGGACTCCTGGGTTTCTATCTGGGGCCAGACCTCTTGCCTTTTCACTAGATTGCTTATAAAAGATAAAGCCACTTACGGTGTTCTTATTTTCGCAGTCTAAAGAAAAATGATTTGCTCCTTCCAAATCACATGAGGTCTATTTAATTCGTTCTTTAAGTTAGCAATTAATGTTCAGCGCCACAGCCTGAAATCACATCTTCTCATTGTCACCCACTCTTCAGAGAAACGTTGGCACCAACACGTGTGACCTGCAAAAAAAAGCAGCCACCTCCTGTAAAATCTAACAGTGTTTTCTTCTAAAGTAAGAGATATGGAGCCGCACATTTTAGCTCCCTTTTGGAATCATTGAAATAGTACATATATAACTGAAATCAAAGATGCCCTAATCATGGGACTCCCACAAAAATCTCTTCTTTTTCTTCTTAGCATTCGCAGATATGAAAATTTTCTGATGGGGCCACCAAGAACCATATTAGGAATTAGCCTCATCAAATGAAAGCTG
This sequence comes from Tragelaphus eurycerus, assembly GCA_935064755.1. Taxonomy (NCBI): domain Eukaryota; kingdom Metazoa; phylum Chordata; class Mammalia; order Artiodactyla; family Bovidae; genus Tragelaphus; species Tragelaphus eurycerus. The sequence goes on along the minus strand of CAKXYN010000135.1, from coordinate 1,583,416 downwards.
ATATGCAAAGAAAAAAAAAAAAAAAGACACACTGAATTAATTATATCTGAGATTTGACTTACACATTAGATGATTAAATATGTGCATTTGAATGAGCCCCTGAAGGTAGTCTACTTACTTTAAATAATTGTCCAGGGCCTTTTGGCTAAAGTGACTTTCCCCCACGTAACCTGCTTTTGTTATCTTAATTTTTCAGTGTCTTAATTTCGTGCTTTCTCCATGCCCTACCTTCAGTTAATTTCAATAAGCATTTGCAGAAAACAAAATATGCAGAGGACAGTCCTAGAGCCTGCAGGGGAATGGAAAATTGAAAAGGTGGAGCCCACTTACCCCCTAGGGGCTGTATCTCTAATGCAAGAGACAGATTCACATGGTTAATGCATTAGCCATTATACGAGTAACTCCAGCCCAAACACAGATTCCTGTCATTTACGTTTTTGGGTTTTTTTTAATAACAGGAATTTATTAAATCAGGTGCTAAGTTAGCAAGAATAGAGTTAGGAAAAAAAAAAAACTCTTTGCTTGCAGAATAGCAGGAAAACAGCCAGCCAGCTACTTTGCAGGATAGGGCGATGAACACCAAAGCACCCCCAGCTTGGGATACTTCAGAAGTACCAGGTTTGGGGCCTCCTGGAAGTGCTTGTGCTCGTGCTCAGTCACTCTATCGTGTCTGACTCTTTGTGACCCCATGGAATGTAGCCCACCAGGCTCCTCTGGCCATGGGATTTTCCTGGCAAGAGTACTGGAGTGGGTTGCCATTTCTTCCTCCTGGGGATCTTCCTGACCCAGGAATTGAACATATGTCTCCTGCATCTCCTGCATTGCAGGTGGATTCTTTACCACTGAGCCATCCCGGGGAAGCCCATGGAGGAGCTGAGTACTAAAAAATTCTGAGTTTGTCAAACAACATCAGAAGTCAAAGCAGTTTCCTGGCAGAAGAATAGCACCTCTAACCTGTAGTTGTTTCTAGTATTTTGAATGTCATGGAGAAATCAAATTTCAAAAATTATTTAGGAAATGGATATAAAGTCACCAAATATTTTTATTGAGAATTAAGATCATCCTTAAAACAACCAGCTAGTCTCACCATGATTATTTTAAAAGAAAAGGATGTTTCAACACCAAGATCATAGAAAAAGGAATAATCTTAGAATAAGGGACAATTGTTTAACTTAAGTTTAGCATCATTTTCTCCCCATTTTCCACTACCAGTGATCTTTGTCACACCTAGCATTGTTCTTGGACCTACTACTGTGAAACACTAGATTGGAATTTCAAGTCTTTGGGGCCACTGCAAGCAGTTTCTAGCGAGTAGAGTACAGAGAGGCGATTGGAGGAGAGGCTTGTGTGAACAGACTATGCATGAAAGATCTTGAAGACTGTGCTAAGGAATTTGTCCTCTTTGGTCCTAAATAATGCATTGGGGAGCAACTGAAGAAATCTTATAAACTCTGCACCATGAGATTGTTACAGAAGGATCACCTGGACACCCTGGGGCTGACTTTTTATGATATAGTATGAGTTAGCTGGACCAAAAAAAATAATAATAATACAAGAGGCAAACCTAGTAGATATGGAGAAAATAGGAGGAAATGAACAGATTCAAAGTGAGAAATTTGAGTGGCCTTATTGGGCCAGTAATTACACTGAGAAGTATAGACATTTAGGAGATTTGAGTTACACTGTTAGGACTCAGTGACTGGATTTGCAAGAAAGGAGAAAAGGGGAAAATCATGAAAACATCCTAAATTTTTGAGTGTAACACCTGAGTTAATAGGTGAGGATGTCTCAATACACTCTAGTAGCAATCTCAAAAAGAGAGGCAGATGATGGAGAGCTAAGGGGAGTTGGGGGTTTGATTTTAGATGTATTAAATTTGAGATATCTTTAGGACATGTAGATGTTATCTAGCAATTGAAGACATGATTCTAGGGTTTGAGGACAAGATCTTGGATAGGGACATTAAATAGGAAGGCAGCAGAAAGGTGATCCGGAAACCCAGAGGTGAGGATGTGGAGAGAGTCTATTGTTGAGAACAAAACCCAGAGTGGAATCCCATTAAACAGGGACACTTGGAGAACAGTCAGAGGATTTGTGGCAATGGCTACAATTGCTATAATACAAGCAAAGTGCAATGGAAATACAAAGGTATGAGAGACTCCAAGAGCTGGGATATGGGCTTAGCTCAAGATCCAACCAGTCCATTCTGAAGGAGATCAATTCTGGAATTTCTTTAGAAGGAATGATGCTAAAGCTGAAACTCCAGTATTTTGGCCACCTCATGTGAAGAGTTGACTCATTGGAGAAGACTCTGATGCTGGGAGGGATTGAGGGCAGGAGGAGAAGGGGACGACAGAGGATGAGATGGCTGGATGGCATCACTGACTCGATGGGTATGAGTCTGGATGACCTCCGGGAGTTGGTGATGGACAGGGAGGCCTGGCGTGCTGCGGTTCATGGGGTCGCAAAGAGTCGGACACGACTGAGCGACTGATCTGATCTGATCTGATCAGATAGTGAGGTCTGCAGGGGCTGCGCCTAAAACAAAGACATTCTTTCTGGGAAGAGACAAGGAGAAAAGCTTGACTTTCTTTTTACCCTGAAACAGTAGTTCTGAACAGGATCATCCCCACCTAGGGATGGAACCCAGGTCTTCATTGGTGGGATTTTCTTTGCTTTGGTGGGATTTTAGCCATTGATCTTTTTATTCTCTACTGGAATGAGTGGGATGATGCTGCTATATGAGGAGGTTCTTTCTCCCTTATGGTCTGAAAAAAAAAAAATGCTTTGCTGACTACATAGGCTTCTCTTTTTGTATTTTCACTTGGGCAGAAGAGGGGAACATTCTATCACACCCCCATCCCCATTGGCTTTGACAGAGAATAGCCTCCAATTGAGTTCCTAACTATCAAAAAAATAAATCCCTCCCTCTGCCCTTTCCTCAGCAAAGTCGGGTCCCTCCCCTTTTTTTTTCTTTTTCCACTTTAAAAAAAATGATGGCCGTTAGGGACTTCCTGGTGGCCCAGTGGTTAAGACTCTGCACTGCTAGTGCAAGGGACAAATTTCAATCCCTGGTCCAGGAACTAAGATCCCACATGCCCTGTGGTGAGGTCAAAAGATTTTTTTAAAAATCTGAGTTAGGTTTGTATTTTTCTTTTGCTTTTATCAAAATTTCTTCAGCTTTTAATGGTTTATTATACATTACCATATATAACTTCAAGGAGTTTAGGAAATAAAAGACAGGAAGACAAGCAAAAACCCCTGACCAGGAGTGATTTGAGTGGTATTTACATAATACAAGATGTAGTACCATCAGGACTGAGGGTCCTCTGTGTTCACTAGCATCTTATGGTCCTACAATTCACATGTACTTTTCACTTGAATTGGTAAATGTGAATTCTGTCACAATACAGGAGAGTAGTTTGTGCTTGATGGGAAACCTGGATAACCAAAGCTTCACATGCAGTACTGAAAAATGTGTTTAGAATTAGAACCAAGAATAAAATTTTTATTAAAAATAATAATGATGAAGTTACCATTTATCTCCCCCTTTACACTGGGCCAATGGCTGTCTTAAGGATTCACCAGCGGTGGCTCATTTAATCCTCACAAGAATAGCTGAGAACTGGCATGTTCCCATTTTACAGATGGGGAGACTGAAGCTCAAAGAAGGTAAGAACTGGCGTCAGAACTGGGACTGAAATTCAGACCCCAAGGCGGTGCTTTCTACATATTTGTTGAGAAATGTGTCTTCTCTAACTGGATGACTATCTTCTTGGCCATCAAAATCCTGCACAAGTGAGGATAGTGTTAGCGGAAGACTCCTGTTTAAAATAGAAGGTCCCAGACTGCTGGGAGCAACTCTCGTTTCTCTGAATTTTGCTGTCACAAATCAGAGCTATTTTCACAGCTGTCAATGTCGCCTTTCAATATTGTAAAGAGAAAAGACGAATAACAAATCCACTAAGGAAAAAAAAAACTTTCAAATGATGTGAATAAGTAGATGTAAGGATACCTCCTTAGTATTCCAAAAAGTAAGCAGAGATTGGTTAAAATAACATATTCATATCAAACATGTTGACCTGAGGGGAAAAATTCAGAATTTTCTGACAATGATCTATCCATTACGATTCAGTTATCATTATAGAGTATGCACTTAACAAAAAGAGAGACAGTAAAATCATTCAGTAAATGAAGGGGAAAAGCCCAAAATTATCTTCCTAGTGTGTTGTTCATTTTGGTTTTTGGTTTATGCAGTTGGAGAATTCTTATTAGAAGCTGTGTTTATTTCAATCTCCACTTTCCGCCTTTGTTGGCATCAGTACTTCGAAAACAACATACTCTTTATAAATATAATTTTGTATTCTGTGACAGTCTACCTGAAATTTTATTGAATATCCTATTGACTGCCCTCTTTCTTAAGTTAAATGTTCTAGAAAGCATTGTTGTTATAGAGTTGTTGGTATCTTATCATCACCCCAGGGGAAATTTAGAATCTATTTCTATATGTGAAAATACAGTGGCAAGAATACACACAAACACAAGCACACATACACACACTTTTCACCAATGAGAATTTTAAAAGAATATGAAAAACCTATGATTTCTTCCCTTGGCCTCTATAGTGGTAAGGGAGAAAATCCAAAAGTTCAAAAATACAGTCTTAATGTTATATATCAAAATAGGTAGCATAATTTGTAAGCCATTTTTACTTTAATAGGGAGATTGGATCACTTGTCAGCATGAACATATGCACATCTTCTTCTCACTGTAAAATAGTATTTTCTCTGGTAAACCTTAGGAAGATACAGAAAAGTGCACATTTTACCAATGTATCATCCATAATCTCGTAAACCAGCTTAAACTGCTGTTGATACTTTTGGATTTTTCCTTTTTTACAAAATTCTGCTTTAAGTAACTAAAATAACTCATATATTGGTAGGTGGAGACCAGGACTATTTTGGTTAAATGTCTCTGAATGCATTAAAAAATAAAACATAGCAAACAGACTCCTTGGAGTCATTTAAAATAGGCATCACTTTACTCTACTCTTCTTCCAGTACCGAGCTTTATTATAGTCACACATATATTTTATCATGTATTTAGTATACTATGCTATGCTATACTACACCGTATGATATTATATTCTATTGCATGGATTGTGGCGACAAACTACATCATGATGCTTAGTGGCTAGGGACCACATTCTGTGATGTTATATCTTCGGAATCACCTGTATGTAATATTAAATATGGACTGGATAAATTCCTGTTAAGTTGTCTTCTCCTTTATATCACCAGACAGCAAATATATCCTTATTACACTTGATCAGTGCAACACATTTCAAATAATGACCAAAAATTTACCTTTTGGACTACTCTGTCAGAGCAAAATCCAAACTTATTACACAGGAGAAATGAGCATTAGAATTCTTTTGTATTCTACAATAAATAAATACATACCTTAGAAATGATTTATTTTTCTACACAATGTAGAGTGTGCACAATTTCTACACAACAAAGGAGTGGACTGCCATTTAATCTAGAACACAGCTCTGTGGAAATGATGCGCCCTGTTCCTTCCTCCTCTCCTTCCCCTACCACCCGCCTCCTCCACCCCTTCCATCCTTCTCCTTGTTAGTAAGTACCTCCTTATCCCCTACATGCACATGATTGAGTTTAGAAGATTCACCCAATCTGCTTAAAGGCTTTATTCAGATAATTATGAAAGGTTTTATTCCTGACTGCTTTTTTGTGATTTTCCTCTTTTTCTTCTAGACGAGTTCCCTAATCTTGAAGCTTTCTAGTTACTGTTTGCACTAGTGTTCTTGTATTCTTTTGCTTGTGCATCAAAAAAGCATTCTCATCATTGACAGATAACTTTTCATATTAAAAAGAAAGATATACTGTGAAAGCAACAGTATAGATTTAAATAAAATTTCTAGTTTGTTCATTTTTAAGAATGTGTGATGTTGAGCATCTTTTCATATGTTTGGTTAGCCATCTGTATGTCTTCTTTGGAGAAATGTCTGTTTAGTTCTTTGGCCCATATTTTGATTGGGTCATTTATTTTTCTGGAATTGAGCTGTAGGAGTTGCTTGTATATTTTTGAGATTAGTTGTTTGTCTGTTGCTTCATTTGTTATTATTTTCTCCCATTCTGAAGGCTGTCTTTTCACCTTGCTTATAGTTTCCTTTATTGTGCAGAAGCTTTTAAGTTTAATCAGGTCCCATTTATTTATTTTTTATTTTATTTCCAATATTCTGGGAGGTGGGTCATAGAGAATCCTGCTGTGATGTCGGAGAGTGTTTTGCCTATGTTTTCCCCTAGGAGTTTTATGGTTTCTGGTCTTATGTTTAGATCTTTAATCCATTTTGAGTTTATTTTTGTGTATGGTGTTAGAAAGTGTTCTAGTTTCATTCTTTTACAAGTGTTTGACCAGTTTTCCCAGCACCACTTGTTAAAGAGATTGTCTTTAATCCATAGTATATTCTTGCCTCCTTTGTCAAAGATAAGGTGTCCATATGTGCGTGGATTTATCTCTGGGCTTTCTATTTTGTTCCATTGATCTATATTTCTGTCTTTGTGCCAGTACCATACTGTCTTGATGACTGGGAGAAATGCAAATCAAAACCACTATGAGGTACCATTTCATGCCAGTCAGAATGGCTGCGATCCAAAAGTCCACAAGCAATAAATGCTGGAGAGGGTGTGGAGAAAAGGGAACCCTCTTACACTGTTGGTGGGAATGCAAACTAGTACAGCCACTTTGGAGAACAGTATGGAGATTTCTCAAAAAACTGGGAATAAAACTGCCTTATGATCCAGCAATCCCACTGCTGGGCATACACACTGAGAAAACCAGAATTGAAAGAGACATGTGTACCCCAATGTTCATAGCAGCACTGTTACAATAGCCAAGACTTGGAAGCAACCTAGATGTCCATCCACAGATGAATGGATAAGCAAGCTGTGGTACATATACACAATGGAGTATTACTCAGCCATTAAAAAGAATACATTTGAATCAGTTCTAATGAGGTGGATGGAACTGGAGCCTATTATACAGAGTGAAGTAAGCCAGAAAGAAAAACACAAATACAGTATAATGATGCATATATATGGAATTTAGAAAGATGGTAACAATGACCCTGTTTACGGGACAGCAAAAGAGACACTGATGTATAGAACAGACTTTGGGTCTCTGGGAACGGGAGAGGGTGGGATGATTTGGGAGAATAGCATTGAAATATGTATAGTCTCATATCTGAAACGAGTCGCCAGTCCAGGTACGATGCCTGATAGCGGATGCCTGGGGCTGGTGCACTGGAACGACCCGGGGGAATGGTATGGGGAGGGAGGAGGGAGGAGGATTCAGGATGGGGAACACACGTATACTTGTGGAAGATCCATCTTGATGTATAGCAAAAGCAATACAATATTGTAAAGTTAAGCAAAATAAAATTTAATTGAAAAAAAAAAAAAGAATGTGTGAAGTTATTTCTTTTATAGTACTTTGTAGGGAGTTTCACTGTATTACTTTTTACTGGACTTTTTATGACCAGCAAAGAGAGAAGTTGTTTTAGTCTAGGAGAATCTCTCATGGCTTTTATTTCCATTTTAATTCAGACTTGCATTAAGGTTTTGACAGGCAGTATTTCTATATTTGGCAGCATGATCTTTTCAAAGTATTTGATTTGAGGAATCTAGAATTTTCATGATACTCAAACCTCAGATTTAAGAATCATCTCAGACATCTTCTCAGAACCCCTGATTACTTTTAATTCTGAAGTCAGAAAATGCAGAAGTATGCTATTTGTGTGCTTTCCATTCCAGCCCTAGAGACCCAGTCAGTATACAGCTGTCGCAGCCCAAAGGCTCCTCTTGATCTGGACATGACCCATGGTCACATCACATTTCAACATGCATAGACACATATTTGGTTTCAACTTTAGCAGAGCTGCTGAAAGTTTAATTTTGTCCTGATGGGAAAAAGAAGAAATTTCCTGAAGGAAATACAGTAACATTATCCTTAAAAATGTAGACACTCACTCTCTTAATAGAGCCGTTACCCTATTTACAAATATGGAACAAAAAGATGTTGAGAATTATCCAGCTGAAGGGAGGAAATAGCAGTGTGTGTTTTCCCACCAACAAACAAGGAGCTGTGACCAGACGAGACGACATCTGTAACAGCATGGTGGAAACATAGACTTTATTGTTTTAATAACAGGGCAGAAACAGTAGTTGTTATTTTTTCCAATCTATGACCCCAAAATGTGTGCAGTCTGGATTTCCTTCCATGAATGGTCTACGTCAGACATTCTTGATCCAGGCATCTCAGTCTCTACTCTACTTCTTAGGCTCTGTTCACTCTCACACACAAACACCCCAGAAATGGAGCATTCCATGCATCCATTTCCCAAGGTTCATGCCCGCAAGCTGATCTGTTCCGCTCCTGGTTGTTTTGTAGGAAAAGATCATTCTTTGAGAGAGAGAGAGAGAGTGTGTGTGTGTATGTGTGTGAGAAAGAGAAAGAAAGAAAGAAAGGGAGCTTTCTTTCATAAAAGACAAAGAAAGGAAGCATCAATTCTCTGCAAACACCAGTTTAACTAAAGATATACAGACAGTCCCTGACTTAAAATAGTTTGTTCAACTTACGATTTTTTGACTTTACAATGATGATGCAAATTGATATACATTCAGTGGAAATCTGACTTTAGATTTTGAATTTTGATCTTTTGCTGGTCTAAGTACATGCAGTTTGACCCTGTCCCATGACACGCTAAACAGCTGAAAAGAGCTGCAGCTCCCAGTCAGCCACCAGACCCCTGGAGACGGGGGTGGCGGTGGGGGTTAAATACCGATACACTTCGGAGCCTTCTGCACTCAGACAACGATTCTGTTTTTCACTTTCAGTAAAGTAGTCCAAAAAACTTGCATGAGATATTCAACATTTTATTATAAAATAGGCTTTGTGTTAGGTGATTTTGCCCAACTGTAAGCTAATTTAAGTGTTCTGAACACATGTATGTTAGGTTAGGCTAAGCTATGATATTTGGCCGACTAGGTGTTTTAAATGCGTTTTCAACTTAATGATATTCTCAACTTACAATGGGTTTATCAAGAAGTAACTCAGATATTAAGTGTGGGGGTATAGGAAGATCTGTACCTTCAATTTACAAGGAGTTTTCTGAAACATCAGCTCCTTGCCAGCAACCAAAAAGAAGTGAAATGTTCTTTTATTCTTAAATCTATTTAATTTGGTATAATATAAAGTGCTTTTTGAGGCTACAATGATAATGCCTAACTGGAGTTAATATTCTCGCTGCATGGAATAAAAACTGAAGAATTTTAACAGTTCTCAAAATATGGAGCAGCTCTATATATTTAATGTATATACTTTAAAATCCCTAGGAACAAGCCTAAGACAAACTTAGTGGACAGAAAGATTTGTAGATCTAAAGTTAAGAACAATAACTTTGGAAGTCTTATAGTTCATGAGGAAAAAAACTTAGAATTTTAAATACTGACTAGAGAATAAATTCCTTAAGGATCTGAGATTTTGTTTGTTTTGGTATGCTGCCTAAAATAATGCCTAGCACTTAGTAAACACTCAGCAAATATTCATTAGATGACTGGATAAACAAGTGGATGGAGAGACAGATGGACAGATGGATAAAATACATTAGAATTCTAGCGTGGCCACTTACCTGGCACTCTCATTATATAAAGCACTTTCTACATGTAGATGCATAGTTGTATTACCAGCACTATTCATTTATATTCAAATAAAGTTTTGAAATTTTTGAACTTGTCAATTTAGAGTCAGATTACATCCTAAAGGGCCCTCCCTGGTGGCTCAGATGGTAAAGAATCTGCCTGCAATACAGGAGACCCAAGTTTGATCCCTGGGTCAGGAAGATTTCCCTGCAGAAGGAATTGGCAAGCCACTCCAGTATTCTTACCTGGAGAATTCTATGGACAGAAGAGCCTGGTGGGCTATGGTTCATGGAGTCATAAAGAGTCAGACACAACTGAGTGACTAACACTACATCCTAAGGAAAATAAGCTAATAGTAAATCATCCAATGTATCAACACTCTCATAGCCCAGCTTCTTGGGTTAATTTGTTTGGAAATTAAGGACCAGAAAGATAACTGATTTGCCTAAGCTCTCTTTCATATGGTTGGATTAAAGTATAAATTTGGATATGTTGTATAACTTTGTAGAAGTTATCACCTGATAATTCTACACTAGTTGCCTTATTAAGTCAGCAAAGTCATGACTCATTTCCACAAATCCATGTGGAGTTTTCCGTGTTTTGGAGGAATCTAAAGATGATTGGAACTTATTCTCTAGGAGATAATCAATTAAAGGGAACACACATAAATAAATATGTCACTCTAAAGAAGGGAATATGTGCTATGGTAGATGTATAAACAAAAGGTGGAAAGAACACAAAGAATGGAGCAACTAACCCAAACTGGAGGTTTGGGAAGAGAAAATATTAAGCATTATCTTGACAGCTGATAGGAAAACTAAATGCACTTATCAGTATCTGCAATTAAATAAATCTGAGAGGCCTAGATTTTCATTATCATCAAATTAAATGACTATAAAAGAATCAGAAGGATTAATTTAAGTGAGCAACTAGCTAGTACCATTCATTTAAAACCACATCAACATATGCAAGGAAGCATGCTGACAAACCTAGATAGCATATTAAAAAACAGATACATTACTTTGCAAACAAAGGTCTGTATAGTCAAAGCTATGGTTTTTCCAGTAGTCATGTATGGATATAACAGTTGGACCATAAAGAAGGCTGAGCACTGAAGAATTGATACTTTCAAACTGGGTGTTGGAGATGACTCTTGAGAGTCTGTTGGACTGCAAGGAGATCCAACCAGTCAATCCTAAAGGAAATCAACCCTGACTATTCACTGGAAAGACTGATGCTGAAGCTCAAAATACTTTGGCCACCTGATGCAAAGGAGTCAACTCATTGGAAAAATCCCTGCTGCTGGGAAAGACTGAAGGCAGGAGGAGAAGGGAACGACAGAGGACAAGGTGGTTGGATGGCATCACCAACTCAATAGACATGAGTTTGAGCAAGCTCTGGGAGATAGCGAAGGACAGGGAAGCCTCGCGTGCTGCAGTCCACGAGGTCACAAAGAATCAGACATGACTGACCGGCTAAACAACAACAGTGGTTTTGCTAGTTCGACTTTGTGGAAGCTCACAGCATTATTCAGGATCGTGTCACATATTGTGTCTTCAGCAATTCTGGGAGCTCCTTGAAGTCTGCACCTTGCCCAACTTAGTATCCCAAGCATTCAACAGAGTGTCTGGCACATTGTAGATAAGCAATAAATGTTTTCTTAAATTGACTTACACTTACAACCAGTATATTAAAAACAAAATAATAAAAGAACAAGCTGTATGATTTCCTCTAGACACAATTGTAATTTACTATCCTGGACAGTCTCACCAATCAAACATTTATCTCCAGTCCTTGAGAGGTTAATTTTCCTTCCACAATTCTTATGAATACCTTTTACCAACTTGGGACCATAGCAAAATTGAACTTATGAAAAATGCCTGTTTTTTTTCATCCTTGGAATAATTATACCTTTCAAAAAACTATCTTTCTGGGGTTTCCAGACAACAGTGTTTTTCAGATCTCAGGTTGCAAAAGCTGAATCATTTTATCAATAATGTGCAAGATAGAGACATGTCCAAGGTTACTCAAGCAGGGTCATAAATCAACTCCTAGACGATATGTCTCCTAAGATTAAAAAAGAGAGATCATATAACATTTTGTAGATGGAAAGTCTCACACAAGTTGTCATACATTAAAAATGATCCAAAAAGGCAATTGCATAGAAATACAGTAGTTATCAAGCTGGTCAAAAGCATATAGGTAATTTGGAAATAAAATGAGTGTTGATAATTATATTAGCATTACAATTTGGCAAAATACATTCGTGTTTTCATTTGCCAAATGAAGAAATAGGTTGGATATATTTCCACTATGAACATAGAAAAGCAATAAAATACTGTAAATGAGTGATAATGTTTTTCATTTGTCCTTGAAGTCTAATTCAAACCTTCACTTCCTTCCTATTAAAAGCAAGTATTACCTTAGATTTCCTGAATATCACTGTATGCTTTTAAAATACCTATTGATAAATTTGGATACTACTGAATTTAAAACAGAAAATGGCCAATGCCAGATGACCCTGACTACAATAAACTTAGAAAACTGAAGTGATTATAAAGCAGGCTGCAAGTAAAAAATCATTTTCTCAGTGTTCTTAAATCTTTGACTAACCCTACTTCTTACTCTATCTTCTCCAGCTCAACTCTCCTTAATTCTTTTCACATAGAAAGACTTCACAATTATTTTCCTACCATTTCTGTTAGACCCATAGCCGAGCCCCATACCTTGCTTTCTTATTTCAGCTCAGCATCATTATTAAAGGATGTTTGGCTCAATGGTCTGGGTCAAACCCCAGAGCTAACAAATCACTAACTGAGTGAAACTGGGCAAGTTATTTCAATGTTCTAAGCCTCAGTTTTGTCACAAATACAGTAAGAGTTGCAATGTTGTTTTGAGGGTTAAGGGAGATGAAACATACAGTATGCTTACTAAGCAACCCCAATGTCCACAGATAGATGAAGATGTGGTATATAACACACACACACACACACACACACACACACACACACCCTGCATGGAATATTACTCAGCCATAAAAAGGAACAAAACTGGGTCATTTGTAGAGATGTGGATAGACCTAGAGTCTGTAATTCAGACAGAATCAAGTAAGTCAGAAAGAGAAAAACAAATATTGTATATTAATACTTATATACAGAATCTAGAAACATGGTATAGATGAACCTGTTTACAGGGCAGGAATAGAGAGGCAGACATAGAGAAGAGACATGTAGACACAGTGGAGGGAGGAGATGGAAGGGGAGGGTGGGACGAATTGGGAGACTGGGACTGACATGTGTACACTATCGAGTGTAAAATAGATAACTGATGGGCACCTGCTGTAGAGCATGGGGAGCTCAGCTCAGTGCTCTGTGATAACCTAGAGGGCTGGGATGGGTTGGGGGGTGGGAAGGAGGCTCAAGAGGGAGGGGATATAGTAATACATATAGCTGATTCATTTCTTTGTACAGCAGAAACTAACAACAGTGTAAAGCAGCTATACCCCAATTGAAAAAAAAAAAAGAACTTCCAATAAAGGTAAACTTTGATTGCTGTCATAGTTAAGCATTAATACCTGTGGCATGTGTCACTTAACTGACACTGGACTGAGAATCAAATGATCTGCTCTGGGCTCGGTTCTGTGAACCTGCACGAGTCATTTATTTCAGGGCTTGAGTTGTCTCACCAGTAAACTGAGAGGCATAGACCAGATGAACTCTGAGGTCATGTCCAGCTGCCAAATTCTTTGTTCTGAATTAATTTCGTGTTTTAGATTTTACTCATGATGTTCTGGTAGATAACTAGAATTGTATCCATTTCTTATAAAGGTATCATAAGCAATAGGCCAGAAGAGAGAAAAGAGTGGACCCATGAAACCTGGTCATGTGGTCAGAGCCAAAGAGAATCCAATTTGATAGAAAGTCATTTCACTCAAGTGCTGTGTGTCAGCGATTCTGCTGAGTACGATGTTTGAACAGAGCACCTTGAGACCAATGTCACAGAAAATATTCCAGCAAATAATTAATGGTGTGTGTATATATATTGCCAGCTACCCTGCAGGGGCCCAGCCATCTCTCAGAACAGATTAGTGGTCCTTACCCAGGTGCTCGACCATTCCAATACACACTTTTCTCAATGATCATTATCCTGAAATAAATCCAAATTAAATTTTATGAACCAGGATTGAAATTATGTGCCTTTGGTATTGAACCTTCTAATAGCAGTTATTTTTATTGAAGTATTAAAGCAATTGGCTTGAGTCATCTTGGAAACACTGCCTTCATATTTCAAATATGGTTAGGAGACTGTCAGCACATATTACCAAGGATTGGAGATATTTGCTTATTAAATGATTTTTTTTACCAGGGAGAAAAACCCATTACAGGAAACATCTTGTTTACCAGGGTGTCCAGGGGATAGCAAATAGAAAGCAACATGTTACATTGAATTATAGAAATAAAATAAGCTGATTCAGCTAGTAGATTCAATAGAAATATGAGATGTTACTTTGCAAGTCAAAGACAGCTGCAACTTAATTTCACTGACAGATTTTTACTGTAGGATGTAAATATTAGGTAAAAATGTTCAGTGGAAGCTATAGTGGCTATAGAGTGTTATTTCAACACTCCTGTTTAGGCCCCCATACTCAATGGCTTTTCAAAGGTATTCTCTTTATCTTGCCCATACAGACAGAAAATAAAACAGAAACACTAAATATGTTTGATTGGTGGCAAGGTTAGAGGAGAGATTAAGAGAGCAGGCACTGAGTGAGATAGTTCTAGGTTCATCTCCTGAATATGTGGACTTGGTGTAGGTAGTTAACCTCTTGGAGTTTCAGTGGCTTCATCTATAAAATGGAGAAAATGATATAACTGAGGTTACTGCAAAGTCTAATGCGATGACATATAAGTGAAACTTCACAGGATGCCTAAAACAGAACTTACAGAGTAAACAGAAACTACACTATTGATACCACCATTTGGTCTTGCCTACAGGTCCTAGAAGAGTGAGCTGACAAAATACACTCCCCGTTTCATGGTCTAATTTGTACATGTCTGATCTCTCACAGTAGATTATAATGGGATGGCAGCAGAGATGATATCTTAATTATCTGTGTGTGGGTGAGAACTCAAAACATGGGTCGGACCCCCAGGAGGGTCCAATGGAGATAGACCTGAGAAACAGAACCTTATATGCTAAGGTGGATGGCCTGCTTATTTTAGGAAAGCTGCAAGAGGGGTTATTTTTGGCAATAGAGAAAGTTGTGCTGATGACGATAAAGACAGAACTTGGGTCCAAGGCATTCTCTCAGTAGACTATATTCACACATACCTTCCCTGACTTAATAAGACAGTATAAAGTCCTTTGGGCTTCCCAGGTGGCTCAGTGGTTAAAAAAAAAAAAAAAGTTCGCCTGCCAGTGCAAGAGTTGTGGTTTCAATCCCTGGGTCAGAAAGATCTCCTGGAGAAGGAAATGGCAACCCACTCCAGTATTCTTGCCTGGGAAATCCCATGGACAGAGAGATTGGTGGGCTACAGTCTATGGGGTCGCAAAAGAGTTGGACACGACTTAGGGACTAAACAACAGCAAATTAAGCCCTCTGCTTCAAACCTTGAATAGCACTGAACAGCCATTCCAAAGTTATAGAAGAAAGGAATGACTTCTGGTTAGAAGGAGGGTCAGAATGCTGTGAACAAGCCATCACATTTGGACTAGTGATGTTTTCTGCCCAGGAGACCAAGCCCTGTGAGTCTGAGCTCCGGTTCCTATCCAGAATTTTAGAGACAGATGTCTGTTTGGAGACAAAAAAAAAAAAAGATTTTAGCTTCTTTTACCCATCAGAGAAGGAATAACCAGAAAGGTTCGCATGGCACAGTTGGCCACACCTGCCGAAGCGGTCACTCCTTCCCCTATACTTCGCGCTTCAACAGTGGCGCTGCACATGTTCCGTCTCCTCTGAGAAGGTTCTGTGGGTGTTTTCTTCCCACACTAGACTGAAATCTGCAAGACTGGACATCTTTCTAAATGTCACATCACCAACATGCTGCCCTGTATCTAGTAATCTCTCAAAAAAAGAGGCATAGTTTGGAGTAACGTGGAGTTCGGGGTTACACTTGATTGTAACCCTTTTCACCCTGGCCCCCTTCTCATCTCAGAGAACAGTGCCCCTCCGCGGCCTCTAGTAGCCCAGGTACAACATGGACACACCATTCAGGTGCCCTTCTCTCCTCTCCGCAAATCCAAGCAGTCACTGCTGATCAACAGGGTTCTCTTAGCACCTCAGAAATTGTTCCATTCAGTTCTATCAGCCCTTTGCTTAATTCCCACCACCATCCTTTCTTGCCCGAACCATCACAGCAGCATCCTGACTGGTCTCCTCACCCCGACCCCTCTCTCCAGTTTGTACTCCATTTTACGGCCAACACCATCATTTGTTGTCTCAAATCAGACCACCTCCCTCCCCTTCTTCTCTGGGAAATTTGACCCCTGTTTGGAATGTTTTACAAGTCTCTTCCTGTTCCACCTCTTCCTCCTCTTTCCAGCTTCATTCTCTCCCCCTTCTCAGATATGCTGAGAGATTCTTAGTTCTTGCAGTAAATTTTTCCATCTGGGATCTTACATGTTCTCCATCTGGAACGCCGTATCCTCTCTGATCTCTATTCTGTCTCTGTCTCTTTCTTCTTCTCCCTTCCTCTAGGAAGCATTCTTTAACATCTCCACTCCCAACAAGGCTGGTTTAGCTACTTAGTACCATAGTTTTGGGGAACTACCACAAATCAGATTTTTTTTTCCTAGATGAAAGGATGTCTCAGTTGACAATAGAGATGAGTAAACACATACAAGAAAAAAAAAAAAGTTTGTTGCTTAAATAAATGAATGGACAAATGAATGTAAACAATTTTGACAAGAATCACCTGTAAAACAGGCCACTGAGACCCTGGTGTTTTGCTGGTCACTGCTTATTTACAGTGACATATGGACATATGTCATACAGACATATGGCAAAATATCCAAATACAGTTTTTTCCTAGTTTTCTCCTTCTCCAGAAAGCTCAGAGCATTTTGAAATATATTATGATAGCTCCGTTCATAGAGTAAGGAAACCCCAAACTGCGCAGCCTTGTAGATGGAACCCCATCAAGTCACAAGATTTCTCCAAGAAGTGAAGTAGAAGCAGGATTGGAATCTGAGCTTACTGGATGATTTAATGCTGACTCTTTTACACTGGGAAAATATTTGTAAAAATGAAATCTGTCAGGAAATGAGGACATTTAAGGAAGACAGGCAGCAGGGAAAAAAAATACACACACACATTCATATATACATACAAGGTAGCTGAAAGACTTGGGTAAGCTGTTCCCTGGTGAAATCCATCTTTTTATCATAACTGGAAAAGATCTTTGTAAACTGAACAATAGAGAAAACGTTAAGATATTTTTCTATCTGTTCCCCTTGATGACCCCATTGAAAGCTCTCCTGTTGTTGTATTTTCCTAATCTTGTGGCTTCTCTCATAACTGAGCAGGGTGCTACAGAAGCTGACGTTTGATGGGCCCTGGTGAACCAGAATGCTTTTGTCACACAATAAATATAAATGCTTGTTTGGGATCGACAGTGTTTTCTTTTGGAGTTCGCAGAGCCAAAATGAAAGAGAAGGAGCTGCTAAACGCTGCAGGTCATGGAGACTGCAGGTTACAAGGGTGAGTTGGAAGCCCTGAGATGGCAAAGAGATGCCTCTGTTACAGCCAGTGTCGTACATGTAGACAAATAATCCAGAGCTCCTCTGGGGCACTTTCAGAGCATTCCTTTAAAAGGGCATCCACCAGACAACCTAAGTCACAATAATGGCTGTGTGTACATTATGGGTATACACTCGAAGTAGGAAAATACCCTTTTTTCTTACTACAGGCAGGGTAAGTGACTTAAAGTCCATCAGTGAGAACAGTATTCTAGGATCACTTGTATGATATACTTCATTTGCCCTAGCCATTCCTGTTTTCCTCTTCCTATTTTTCACCCCTTTCTCCTTTGACCCCTGTTCCCTCCATTCTTTGGAGGAGGACGAGCACTGAACAGAACCATCTACAGAAGCTTGTTTTGATTTCAGAAATTGGGGTGACCTCAGGCTCATAGGCTGCCCGAAGAATCCTAGCAATGCCAGTGTTGGCTCTCTCCAGCAGCCCCAGGGCTGGCCAAGTGGATGAATTTCAGGACCATTCTGAACACTCCCCAGGCTTTAGCCAGCATTACAATGTCAATCCGGCTTATTCCCTTCCCAGCCTCCTTTTCTTTACCCAGGATCGATAAAGCGTTAGTTGGCTGTCTGAAGCCCCTACTGACTGTAGCAGACTAGAAAGTAGATTGGACTTGGAGACACAGAGATGTGGGTTGGAGGCCAGTCCAGTCAGTCATTACTTGGGCAGTTCCCTTAAAGCTGCTGCTTCTCAATCTGCCAATTTATAAATAGAAAGCCATTCATTCACTCATCAAACAAATAGTTTTGGAGCCTTAGTTCATGCCAAATATTGTGTCAGGAGCTGGATTTTTAAAGATAAAAAATGATATCTACTCCAATGGTAGGAAAATAAGGTAAATATATAAGGTAGGCCGAGCATAGTGAAATGAAGTTAAAGGAAAAAAAATACAGGATGCATTCATACAATACTTGCTTCATGATCGGCACTCAGGACATATTGCTACACCCTCAGGCTGTTTTTTTTTTTTTCTCAAATGATCTTATTCCCCTGTGGAAACTGAAATTCCCCATTCCTTCAATGCTGCAATTCTCATTAAGGTATCAATTTGATTACCTAATTAAGCAACAGAAATTCATCCTAGGGGGGAATGAATACTCCCCCTCAAAACTTACTATTTTAAAACTAGAGCTTTTAACTCTAATGAAGTCAGATTAAGGCAACCAATAAAGGACCTACTATAGTTTGGCCTCCCGACTCTTTGGAAAAGACTGATACTGGGAAAGACTGAAGGCAAAAGGAGAAAGGGACCGCAGAGGGCGAGATGGTTAGATAGCATCACTGACTCAATGGATGTGAATTTGAGCAAACTCTGGGAGATAGTGAAAGACAGAGGAGCCTGGTGTGCTACAGTCCATGGGATCACAAGGAGTCAGTCAGACATGACTTAGCAATTGAACAACAACAGCAACAACAACTGTGCTTTAAGTCATTCAGAAGATGCAGTCCTCATCTTCAGGAATTCCGAAATCTACATAAAATGTTTGTGAAAACAATATATCAGAATAGTAACTATTAAAGAGCTACATTTTAAAAGCAACGAAAATTTTAAGTGATTGACGTAGAGGGATTTTACAAGACCCCATGTAATATCAAATGAAATATGTGTTGTGCAGCCATGGTGGAATTAGTGTTAAAGGAGAAATCATTTTCTCAGTGGAAAATATGAGGGAGGCCAAGTTGAGCCTAATGAATATTGCTGCCCGAGCAGCACACCCACAGCAGATTGCCTTCACTTCCCCTTCATTAATATTCTAGCACAGCTCATCAAGGAAACCAATTCCATTCACCATTCACTCCTCACCTTGTAAATAGTTCGACATCCTTTGCTTAGTAAAACAAAGATCATCGTTATTATCGATGAAAGCAAATACTGAAAAGAC
Organism: Tragelaphus eurycerus; assembly: GCA_935064755.1. Classification (NCBI taxonomy): domain Eukaryota; kingdom Metazoa; phylum Chordata; class Mammalia; order Artiodactyla; family Bovidae; genus Tragelaphus; species Tragelaphus eurycerus. The sequence goes on along the minus strand of CAKXYN010000135.1, from coordinate 1,564,058 downwards.
AAAAGCTGTGCTCAGTCTCAGAAAGTACGTGAATTAGGACTCTGAGAATTTGGACAGACTCTTGTGTATAAACACAAGGTATGATAAACAACACCAACTCTTTATAGAGCACACGAACATTTCATAACTTACTGGATCCTCCCAGCAGCTCCCAAAAGTGGGAAAGGATGAGGACGGATGAGTTTCCCAAGACTATCCCATTGGTAGCTGGTAGATGTGGGATCCATCAAAAGCTTATATCCTATCTACCACTTAAAAATGTCATACAGGAGAAAAAAATTGCCATGTTATTTTTTTATTGGGTTATAATTAACATATAATATTATTTATTTTCAGGTGTACAGCATGTTGATTCAGTATGTTTATACATAATGAAATAATCACTGACATAAGACCATCACCAAAGTTGTCACAACATTAGTGATATATCCCCTGTATGTACATTACATCCTCTCTGTGTTATTTCTTACAAATTGATAGTCACAAAGAGGAATAGCATGGAATAGCCCAAGAATCAATGATACCTAGGTCCTTGCTGCTCAAAATGTACCGCACAGACCAGCAGCATTAGCATCACCTGAGAGCCTGTGATTTATGCAAAGACTTGGCCTCACCCCAGGCTTTCAGAATCAGAAACCGCAGCTTAACAAGATTTACAGGTAATTCTTATGTGCATTAAGTCTGATGTGCATTAGTCTAAAAATATTCCACATCTCTAAACTGGATACAGGTTAACTCATAGAGTTATGTAGACTGCTTAATATATACAGGAAAGTACTTTTTATATTAAAAAGCACTATGTAAATGTAAGACTTTATAAAACAATAATTGTTCTCATTTATACTAACTCAGCCATTTATATTAGCATTTTGTCCTCTATTTGCATATAAATAACACTGGAGCTCTTGGGAATTTAAAGGTAATCAAACTAGACTCCATTCAGGTGTAGTACTTACCCCAGATGTGAAAACAAATTTACATTAAGGTGTCAGTTTAACACATATTCTTCAATGCAGGTTGCATTAACTACTTAGAGGAGGATTTCTTAATTTTGATTGTTTTTCTTACAACTAATCTGGCTTCTCTGGTAGCTCAGAATGTTGGAGTCATGGGTTCTGATCCCTGGGTCAGGAAGATCCCCTGGAGAAGGAAATGGACACGCCATTTCCATAACCCACGCCAGTATTCTTGCCTGGAAAATCCCATGGATGGAGCAGCATGATGGGCTACAGTCCATGGGGTCACCAAGAGTCAAACAAGACTAAGTGACTTTCACTTTCAATCTGCTCTCCAAAATCTATCAGCTTAAAAGTATTGTAAAGCATTAAGATATGCCTTTTTAAATTGCAGGTTCTCTCCTGTATTTATACTGCCCCCACCTCCCTGCCAGGTTTGTATGGCAAAAGTTTGGCTCTTAAAGATCAGAAACATAAGCAGCATGGAGGTTAGTAAGAGGCTGCACAGAGGCCCAGATCCTGTATGTGGCTCCTTGTTCGGTGTTCCTTCCAATCCCCTGTGGGCAGTAGCTGGGCTCAAACACACCATGATTGTGCTGAAATTTTAAATGGCCACTCCTGGTGGGTGTTTTCGTAGGAGAAAAGCCATGGACTGTTTAATCAAATGACATTGAAGACCCAGCTTTGTTCATTTCAAGCTTAGGCCCTTGTATAGATCATAGGCCCTCCCCCACCTCGGTTTCACAATCTGAAAAATTGACACCAGATACAAATGGTATTAAAAGGATATAGAAGGGAGTTTTAAGCTCAACGTTTTAAGGTGTTCCACAGAGACCCTTGATTTATTTTTGAGATTTTGTAGATCATGCCCATGGTACATGCACAGTCACTTCAGTTGTGTCTGATTCTTTGCAACCCTGTGGACTGTAGCCCACCAGCCTCCTCTGTCTATGGGCTTCTCCAGGCAAGAATACTGGAGTGGGTGCCATTCCCTTCTCCAGGGGATCTTCTTGACCCAGGGATCAAAGCTGCATCTCTTACATCTCCTTCTCTGGCAGGCAGATTCTTTACCACCTGGGAAACCCCTATATCAACAACCAAACTCAAATCATTTTCCGGTTCATTTAAGGTATTTTTCCTCTGTGCTCTACATCATTTTATTCCCTAAGCTCTCTGCAGATATTTCCAAAAAGTACCCCAAGCAGAGCTTAGTTTTTCTATCCCTATATTCTCCTTCTCAGCCTCCTTTGTGGACCCTTTGCTCATTCCACGTTCCCAGGGTCTGCCCTCCTCCTTCAGCAACCTCCCAGGCTGTCACCTCTAACTTCTGCCTTCTGACATCTGAAGACCTCACTCTGCACTCATGTTCACATTGTTGTTCTGAGTGTCACTCCCATAAATCCACCTTCCCAATGGGCATTTCCCCTGATTCCCCTAGAAACATGTGTGAAACTGACACATGAAACATGTGTGAAACTGACAACCCTCTCATCCCACAGCCCTCCACCTCCTCTTCCTTATCTCCAGCTCCCTATGAACAGTCCCACAATCCTCCTAATGACTCAAGCCTGAAATCCAGATATCATCTGGCTTCTTTCCCTTAGCTCCTAAATAAGTGTGGAGAATGACAAGCTGTAGATTCTATCCTATAAATGACTCAGATTGTTCTATACCTTTTCCCCAGCTTCCACTGACGTGAAAGTGAAAGTCGCTCAGTTGTGTCTGACTCTTTGTGACCCTATGGACTATACAGTCCATGGCATTCTCTAAGCCAGAACATTGGAGTTGGGTAGCCTTTCCCTTCTCCAGGGGATCTTCCCAACCCAGGGATCGAACCAGAGTCTCCTGCATTGCAGGCAGATTCTTTACAATCTGAGCTATCAGCGAAGCCACAGAAACCATCATTAATTCTCTCATACATAATAATACCTTTCTCTTAGCCTCCTGCTTTGCCACCCCCAAAATCTTCCAAGAGTCTCAAGCTAACATTCAACCTTTCAAGGAGTTTGATTCAGTGCAGCCTGTGGTGCAAATTTAACTTTAACAGGTAACCCTCCTGAGACACCAGTGCAGGTCAGACTCGGAAAACCAAACTAAACCATTCCCTACTGTGAAAAGATGGTCGATGGAGCCATTTCTCTGCTTTAAACTATTCGGTGATTTCTCTTTCACTTTTAGGATAAAGTCTCAAGTTCTTAGCATGGATACTCACCATCTGTCTTCTGTCTCCCTTTCCTTACTCCTGTCCCCTGCCAAATCCCTACCCAGTACATGCAATTTGAGAGAGCATCACTTACAAAGATATCCTGGAACCCAAAGGAGGATTGGGAAAAATGACAAGGAAAGGACCTACTCTTTATCGAAAAGATGCTTGGCATTAGCTCATTGGATCTCCACAGGTGTTACTGCCACCATTCAAGTGGCACACCTGGGTATTTTCATAACAAGGCCATGAACCGTCTTATCAAAGGGTGAGAATTCATAAGCCCAAAGAAGTGGAGTATCATGCCGATGCCACATGGGCAGGGACAAAACCCCAGATAGTCAAGCGTCTAGACATCTTTGATTTCTTTGCATTTCTGCTATGGGGTATGTTTCAGAAAAAATGAGTGATGCCAAACTATTTATCAATACTATGCTGATTATGGCCAAACGCAACAGGGTAAGCTGAAGTAAGTCAGAGAAAAACATGGCAAATTCTAACATTGCTGCAGACTGCTAAGAAGATAACAAGTGAGGGAAACATACCTTAACAACACAAGGACACTTTTTGAGCAGAAACTTTAGGAAGATTATACATATCAGAGAACAAGAGCTAGATATGGATATGGCTGTGACTATAGCTGTAGATATACAGAAATAGAGATTACAAATGCTGTACCTCATAGGTACACCTGTAGAGTAGTGACAGCAAGTGCAATCTTGGGGTGTTCACCTTGTCACACCCAGGTCTGAAATGTGATGGTGCTGATGGTCACACTTTGGTGAAAGAATTTCAGGCATTTTCTCAGTTGCTACAAAGTCTTCCACTTTATCAGACTGCTCACATCCCATTTGCTCCAGGAAAAATCTGTACAAGGCTTGGTGTCAATGCCAAGTAATTTGACTCAAGCAATATGTGCGCCTATTTATATTCAGACCCATGCCCAGAAGCTCCCAGAGGTGTGATAAAGTGTTGCTTTTCAAATGGACATAAAATATACATGGTTCTCATATTAGCTGCCACATATTTTTCTGGTGCCTATCACCAGATTGATAGTCATGGATCCAAGTAATTAGGAGAGCACTGGGGAGAGAGACCATGGTTAACATTTTATATCCTCAGATTAGTGAGATCCTCTCCAGGCTTCTGTTAAATCAGTTTAATTCAATTCAGTTCTAAAAACCTGCCTATCCTGATTGCCTACTGTGTGCAGGGAACTGTGCTGGAAGCTATGGGGCAGACTTGGGTGTCAGATGGTCAGAATGACTGAAGAGTGTAGTGACTATGCAAACGAAAGACGATCATGAGGCCATGATCTTAGGTGTAAATGTCAGTTCTGCCCACCTCTAGATGTGTGACTTTGAGCAAGGTTATTTCACCTCCCTCCTCTTCACTAAAATTGGTATATGTCCCTTCTTCATAGGGCTATTTTAAAAATTGTATAAATTACTATCTATAGAATTACTGTCATTGTAATTCCATTCAGCAAGGTATGTACTGTCTAGTGAGGGAGAGAAGCTCAAAGGCAGGTAAGATGAGTCATGGTTTTAGGAATCTGGAGAACGGACCTCTGGAGCCAAGAAGGCCAGATAGACTTTGAAGGATGGAGAGAGGGGGAAGGAAGAGTCATGGGAGGGGACTCTACGTGCAGAGAATGGGAGAAGCAAAGGCAGAGGGTGCGTTCTCACAGCGGTGGGCAGATGAGAGCAGCAGGAACCTGGAGGGAAGCCAAGGAAACTAAGGAACCACTCGGGCCGAGAATCAAGTTGAAGCCACTTGGTAGAGGCTTAGAGACCTTGTCAAGCGTCCTTAGCAATGACGGCTGTTGAAGGACTTTCAGGAAGACTTTTCTGACCAGACCTGTGACTTGGGAGGATCTCCCTCCTGGTAATGTGCACACAAAATGTGAGGGATGAAAACTGGAGGGCAGAAATGCAGCAGGAGGTGGTATCATGTCCGCCATGGATATGCATGGAGTGATGGGTGACACAGTGACAGCTGAAAGAGAAAGGAGCTGTGATGGAAGTTGCATAACTGGGTGCTGATTGACTGTGAGACAGAGCAGGAAAGGGAGAGTCTGGGATGACTGAGGATTCACTGGGTGGATGGGAAGATGGGATCACCATGGGCTGAGACAGAAAACACAGGGGACCCGTAATACAGGAAGACCTGCAGCCCGTCCCCCACCCACCTGGCAGTGCTGACTTTTTTTGCCCAGACCTTAAAGGCAGCCAACCAGTTTGCTAATGGTCAATGAATCCAATTTCACTCCAGATATTAGGGTTTGGTTAAGAGTTTGCCACCCTCTGCTTGAGAAACAATATAGAATGCCTTCATAGAATATGTATCCTCTAATAACAAAATTATGAAAACCTGTTCTGTGCTCTTCATACATGTGAGATACTAGCTATGAATCAGTGTTCGAAAACAAATCTTAATAAATTGTTTCAGATGTGACTAGGAAGGATATTTCTGGAGTGTCAATTAGACACAATTATAGTCTGAGTTGAATAATTACCCTTTCTTGTACATATTTTGATGATACGTTTTTTCAAAACAATCTAATTCACAGAGAAAAAGATGATAGCTCACATGCCATTAACTCCTTTAAAGAGAACACAATTCATAAATGAAATGCCTAATTTAAAAGCAATTTAGAAAAACATTCCCAAGGATAAGCATTCAAAATATAGCCTAACTTTCAACAAACCAGGACAGCAGGAGGTGAAGGAGAATGAGTAATGAGGAAAAAGAGAAACAGACAAGGAAAGCAGGAGATGAGATAAGTGAAATTTGAGGAAGAAAATGAGAAGAAAAGGAGGGGGTGAAGATGGACACTATGAATGATAAAATTTTACTAAGAGATCATCTCTGTCTCTCATCTCTGTTTCTCCGAAATGCCTTTTATTCTCATTCTTTTCTTTCCAGTCCCACATCAGTTTCTCATCATTTTACCCCTAGATTAATGGATGACCCTTCGTGGGTTTCTTTTTCTCCTTCTTACCCTGCACTTTGCCCTGTCCTGGGTACTATGATCATATTAATCTTCCCTAAACATCTCTTTTCTCAATTCCACATTCCCAAATCTAGTCTGCCTTCTTCACCAGTCTAACCAGAGATAGGCTGTTATAAGCCTGCAAAAACCTGACCCCTCACACCTCCACCCATGAATAATAGGTGAGATATTGGTGAAGACCAAGCATGTAGTCAGACAGATCTGATTCATACTCTTGTGCATCCATTTGCTAGTACCATCTTGGGTATCTCCATTAACTCATGTATAAGACAAGGATATTCACAAGTATTAGTGTATACTAGCAATTATTGGATTGGCCACAAAGTTTGTTTCAGTTTTTACATAAACTCTTACGAAAAACCGGAGGAAACATTTTGGCAAACAATGTACATGCATTATCTTCAGCATCATCCCCTAATAGTTCACCCTACCCTGAACCATCTAGGTGTTTGCCAACTGGGCACCAAAGTCCTAGCTCACGCCCACCTGCAGACAGGTGCAACTACTTCTTCCCCACCTGTGATGAATATCAGGTGACATCTATTCAACTCTGCACACACTTATGCAGAGCAACAGAATATAAGAGCCTGGATTTGGAGTCAGATTTGTCAGATGGATTTGACAAGGCCAAAAACAAAAAAACACCAGAGATCACTAGTTACTTTCTGAGGCCCAGAGCAAATGAAAACGCAGAGCCCTTGTTCAACACTTATTAAGTATTTTAAGATGGTGACAAAGGGACATTAAACACACACGTTTGTTGGTCTCTCAGTTGTGTCCATCTCTTTGTGACCCCATGGACTGTATAGCCTATCAGGCTCCTCTGTCCATGGAATTCTCCAGGAAAGAATACTGGAATGGGCTGCCATTTCCTTCTCCATGGAATCATCCCAACCCAGGAATCGAACCTGGGTCTCTTGCATTGCAGGAAGATTCTTTACTGGCTGAGCCACCATGAGGTACTTCTAAATACTGGACAACTTCATGCCCATGAAACCAGCTCTAATAAGCTCAACTCTTAACAAAGTGTTGAATAAACAGCTGGCTTTTAGCAAAAGTTTACTGATTTACTAATTTAAAACATAAAACATATTTGTCTCCTTTTGAGGTGAGATCTTCATCACCCTCTAGGCCTTTTGGTCTGGATTCTCTAAATACTGATCTTCTGTCTCTTTCCTTCATTTAGCGATGTGTTTATGGGATTCAAAACTACAACCAAACTAGAAGCAAAACTAAGTTGTCATAATTTTTTTTCATGTCAGTACACTGGTTTAGAAATGTTTCATTTCAACAAATCACTATAATGAAAGACATCTTCCAGATGATGCTGAATTGACATTCTTAACTTTTCAGACTTAGGTTCACCCTATTCTAGGGCAAACAGTTCTAATAAGTTCTATTTCATTCTCTGCCAGAGAGTATTGATTTATTTCACTTAGTCACTGCCCCCACCCTGAAACCCTTTGGGTTTATGACAGTTGCAGCTGATGAGTTAAGATGTTTGTTTAAAATGTTGCCTCAGGGAATCGTTTTATTAAATGCTAGAGTTCCCATTTCTACCACACATTTTCAAAGCTTTCTCATTCTTCCATGCATAAGATCCATCTATTTTCCTTCTTTTAAATCATGATTCAAAGACTAGAGAGAGAAATCGAATAAATAAAGCAGATGCATACTAAGCCATTTTCTCTATTTTCCTTAGCTGTTTGCTCTTCGCTGGAAGACAGCATTTAAAAAGTCTTTTTGGATTTTAAGTTCATTTCCGATCTTTATGTTTTCACTTACTGATAGAAGTAGATTGGCATATGTCATTGATGATAACAGACGCAGCCAACTTTTTTTCACTTTCGGTGTTTATGGTTGATAATTCTAAGTACTGTTGCCATGGACATGTTTCATTGGCAAATGTGTACATGTTTTTCGTGAGGTTTGGTGTTTGCAGGAAATGCTATCCATCTTCCTGGGCACCTGTGTACCAGAGCTCATCAGATCCATCATTTAGTTCAGCCATCTGGAGATGGACTGTGATGAAGGCAGAAAGCAGACAAGAAGACATGTGTGGATTATGAGAGCAGCAGCACCATTTAAGGTCCAGAGTTTAAGATTAGGTGTCAGCTAGAGTCCTCTGAATTTCGTTAGAAAACCCAGCTCCTGTGTGTGTGTGTGTGTGTGTGTGTGTGTGTGTGTGTGTGTGTGACTTAGTCATATCTGACTCTTTGCCATCCTGTGGATTGTAGCCCACCAGGCTCCTCTGTCCATGGGATTTCCCAGGCAAGAATACTGGAGTGGGTTGCCATTGCCTTCTCCAGGGTTTCTTCCTGACCCAGGGATGGAGCTGGTGTCTCTTGCATCTCCTGCATAGGCAGACAGATTGTTTACCACCAGCGCCATCTGGGAAGCCCCAGAAAACCCAACTCAAAGAAGCTTTAATCATGAAGGAAATGCACTGCATCTCAAAACTGAGAAATCTAGGGGAACGGAAAGCTTCAAGGGAAGCTTAATTCAGTGACTCAGCAGTGCCACCTGGAGGCAGAGTCCGCCCTTGTCCGCTCTGCCTTCTGTCAATCACCTCACAAGCTGGAGACCCTGGATTACAAGATGGCTGCCACCATAACTGAGGCTGACTACTTCCTTGCTCATGACCAGCAGGAGAGAGTTTTATTCAATTGCTTCTAGAGTCAATCAGCTTGTGTTTCCAGGGTTATTCAGCAAAGGTTCCCTCACATCTCTTTGTCTCATAGCGGGTCTGTGCCTATCTCTGTGACTTGCTTTGTGGCCTAGGGCTGGAGTGTGCTGGCTGGTTCTCATCAGTCAGGACCCACCCGTGTAGCCTGAAGATTCATGACCCCAAACTGCCCTGTCTTGTAATCCAGGGTACTGTTAGTGACAGGAAGGACGGAGCAGAGAAGAGGTGATCATGATGTCTAGTTTCTCTTTGTATATAAAGAAATGAATGAATTTAGGAGCATTGGTTAAAATTTTATTAGATCCATGATTCTTTATTTTTTCCTTCTCTGTTTTTAGCAAAGCAGCTGGACATTGAGCATTAGATGTTGTAACTTTTAATTTGCTCAGGAAATAGTTTATTTTATGGATAAAGTAAGTTAAATCCAATACTAAAACCACCCATATTTAATCTTCTTTACTGCACAGCACAAATATGGGTAATATATAGGGATATGAAGCCAGAGTCACATAGAAAGGGACTCATTCACCTCCGTTTACCTCTCTCAGAAAAGGATTAACTCCCTAGAAAGTTTATTTCTGGAGTGAGAGTTCATCTAAAGCATTCCTTCTCTTCCAACTAAGAAATGAACTTAAAGTGATCAAATTATTAATGCATTCTTTTCACTATATATTAATGACTTCACTAAGGCCACTATAATACAAAATATTGTGTCAGTGTTTATGGGATATATCAGTTTTCCTTTGTGCTAGCCTTTTTAAAAATTTTTATTAACTTTCTCTTATGAGAATTTTCAATCATACCCAAAAATAGATAGAATGGTGTATTATGACCTCCCATCTTCTTGTTGTCCCATTTCAAGAATTATCTATATATGGTCAATTTTATTTTTTAATCTCTACCACCCTGGTTCCTTCTCATTCCACCTCCCTGAATCCCTGCAGAATTATTTTCAAACTAATCTTGTACACTATGTCACTGTGTCATTAGTTTAAAATTATTTATCTATTTATTTTTGGCTGTGCTAGGTCGTCATTGCTGTGCAGACATTTCTCTAGTTATGGAAAGTGGGGGCTACCCTCTTGTTGTGGTACTTGGGTTTCTCATCGGGGTGGCTTCTCCTGCTGCTGAGCACAGACTCAATAGTTGTGGCACAAAGGCTTAGCTGCTCTATGGGATGTGGGATCCTCCCCAATCAGGGATGGAACCCATGTGTCCTGAATTGACAGGTGAACTCTCTACCACTGAGCCACCAGGGAAGCCCAGTGTATCTTTACATATTCATGTATGTTTCTCTAGGAAATACAAACTCATTTTAAAAATATAACCAAAATACCATCCTCATAACTAAAAAAAAGAAAATTTATTTTAATGATTCCTTAATCTAATCCACAATCAGTATTCCAAGTTGGTCAGAGGTATTTTTTAAAGTAGTTTTATTCCCTGTGCTTGACTTGATAGTCATTCAGAGAGATGAGAAGTGCATACATGGAAGAATTAGAGAAGTTACAACCTAGTCAAGCACTCGACGGTTTGCTCCCAGCCTGACTGCTCTGCTGCTGCTGCTGAGTCACTTCAGTCATGTCCGACTCTATGTGACCCTATGAACTGCAGCCTGCCAGGCTCCTCTGTCCATGGGATTCTCTAGGCAAGGGTACTGAAGTGGGTTGCAGTGCCCCCTCCAGGGGATCTTCCCAACCCAAGGATGAAACCCAGGTATCCTGCATTTCAGGCAGATTCTTTACCACTGAGCCAAGAGGGGAGCCCCCCTGACTGCTCTAGGAAGTCAGAAAAGGCCTCGCTGGTTAAAGAATTGCAATTGGAAAAAATGTCAGGTCCCATTACAGTGAGAGGAGACTCTGAAAGCATTGCAGAATCTTAATTTTCTTCAAGGCCGGGGACAGAATTTAAGACAATCAGGCTAAAAATGAGAATCAGTGTGCAGTGTGTGGAGCAGAATGGAGAGTGATCTGATGTGTCTGATGGCATGGGGAGCCATCATGGTCCTTAAGTTTGCATCAGTGGATTAGCCTTTGTCTGTGAGGTGCCACATAAAGTGCAGAGAAGCAAGGAGGAAAAATTAAATGCTTTCAAGATGTTTGGTGACTGGCCATCTGGTTGGAGGTTTAGCTCCATTACTTACCAGCAATGTGACCTTAGACAAACAGCTTCACAACTCTGAAAACTCATTTTTCTTATCTGTAAAGTGGTATCACAAATTCCTACTCTTCTATCTCATGAAGATTTTTCAAAGATCTATCAAGAGAATGTCATTAATCCTTTGTTAAGAATCCGCCTGCCAAGCAGGAGATGTGGACTCAATCCCTGGATCAGAAAGATCCCCTGGAGAAGGAAATGGCAACTCACTCTAGTATTCTTGCCTGAGAAATCCCATGCAGAGAGAAGCCTGGCAGGCTGCACCCCATGGAGTCTCAAAGAGTCAAACACGACTGCTGCTGCTGCTAAGTCACTTCAGTCGTGTCCGACTCTGTGTGACCCCATAGACCGCAGCCCACCAGGCTCCCCCATCCCTGGGATTCTCCAGGCAAGAACACTGGAGTGGGTTGCCATTTCCTTCTCCAATGCATGAAAGGGAAAAGTGAAAGTGAAGTCACGCAGTTGTGTCCGACCCTCAGCGACCCCATGGACTGCACAATGACAAATTTGCAAAGCACACAAGCTGTTTAATATCAGAGTAGCACTTTAGGTAGCATATTGAAAAGCAGAGACAGTACTTTGCCAACAAAGGTCCATCTAGTCAAGGCTGTGGTTTTTCCAGTGGCCATGTATGGATGTGAGAGTTGGACTGCAAAGAAAGCTGAGCGCTGAAGAATTGATGCTTTTGAACTGTGGTGTTGGAGAAGACTCTTGAGAGTCCCTTGGACTGCAAGGAGATCCAACCAGTCCATTCTGAAGGAGATCAGCCCTGGGATTTCTTTGGAAGGAATGATGCTAAAGCTGAAACCAGCACTTTGGCCACCTCATTCGAAGAGTTGACTCATTGGAGAAGACTCTGATGCTGGGAGGGATTGGGGGCAGGGGGAGAAGGGGACGACAGAGGATGAGATGGCTGGATGGCATCACTGACTCGATGGACGTGAGTCTGAGTTAACTCCGGGAGTTGGTGATGGACAGGGAGGCCTGGGATGCTGCAATTCATGGGGTTGCAAAGAGTCGGACACGACTGAGCAACTGAACTGAAATAAACTGAGCACTTTATAGATGCAAAGTACTGCAGATTCATCTCCTTGTTTTTTGCCTTTGTATAAAACGAAGTAGATCTCATCCCAATTTCCAAATGAGAAAACTCAGACCTCAAGTTATTGGCCAATGGAGCACACAAGTTGTAACTGAAAGGTATTGTTATTATTATTCCTATATTTTTTTTAAAGTCTAGAGTAAGTAAGATGCTGCCTTATATCTCTGCATGGTATTTAAGACTTTCTACAGTGGAAAAGTGTAACAAGTCATAAAACACCCACATGAAAGTCTCATTTGTTTAAACTTCCTAATGTAGGAGCTATAAGTGGCTATTAGTGAAAATGAATCCCAACTTCTCATACTGAGATCTTCTCTACTTGAAATAATATTTTGGGTAGTTTCTATAGTGATAGAAAAGATAGAAGGAATAAATAAAAGAACTTGAAGGAATTCATAATAACTACAGTCTCTCACTTTTTTGTCTAAGGACAGACCAGAATTCTTCAACATGAGAAGTACAAATAAATGTAATGGAAATAGAATTTTTTTTAACAAATTAATTAGGGATTCCTGGGTATGGAATGAAACTTAAAATTTCTTAAAATTATACACAGTGGCATTTAATGATGGCACCCCACTCCAGTACTCCTGCCTAGAAAATCCCATGGATGGAGGAGCCTAGTGGGCTGCAATCCATGGGGTCGCTGAAAGTTGGACACGACTGAGTGACTTCACTTTTCACTTTCATGCATTGGAGAAGGAAATGGCAACCCACTCCAGTGTTCTTGCCTGGAGAATCCCAGGGATGGGGGAGCCTGGTGGGCTGCCGTCTATGGGGTCACACAGAGTCGGACACGACTGAAGTGACTTAGCAGCAGCAGCATTCTAAGATAAATAGGACTCACGGTTTAAATAAACTAGTATCACTCTCATTCTGTTCTCCAAACCATGAATCTCTTTTGATCTTGCTAGGTATGCTACTGTGTTACAGAGCTAGCGTTCATCACTATTCTTTACAAAACTAAACCCCAGCTATCTGCAGCATAAGAATAGTTTCTTTTCCCCAAATTATATATAAGATGAGAATAATGGGATCCTGATACAGGGAGATAATAGCTACTTGCTTGATCAAATCATCTTTTATTCTTATTTTTCTTCCACAGGGTATAATTGACCTCTCAAAAGTAAATTTACAAATACATATTTTATGTTTATGAATATATTCATATGTATCAAAGAGTTTTCAGGAGGAAAATATTTCATATATGCCCAAGTATAAGCTTTAAAAGGTAGGGCATGTTAAATGTCTTCTACTAATTGATTCTTGGCTATTTTGTACCCTAAGACCTACGTGAGCAAAATTGATGTAAATGTGACACCTGCCTGTGGATAATGGGGTCCCTGCCTGACTCATGGCATGGGATAATGGAGGAACCCTTGGTGACAGTCTTCCCAAGCCCAACTTGGTGATTTCACACTTCATAATGTGAGAGTATTACTTTAAAATGCATTAAACTTCTAAAGATAGCAAATAGCCTTTTGGATAATGCATTTTAAATAGACTCTGAATTCAGAACTCTTTACAATGTTCATTTTTGTGGGACATCATAATAGCTTTTATAATGTATCGCACCCTGTTGGTATGTCCTACACCATTTTTCCTGGGCTTCGCTTTCTTCAGAAGAAATCAGCACTATCGTTGCAAGTCTGTATGTGTTGCTGTCTGAGACTGGCTTCCATAATAAGTCTGTTTCTCATCCTTTTTCATTTTTAGAAGTCAGTTCCCTGTCAGTGGAACTGATTGGGTATTGTTTAATAGGGAGAGGGCTTATAAATAGCTTTCCTGCCTAAAAATTGAACATAGCGATTTCAAATCAGCACCCTCCCCCATATACACGATAGCTGTTTTGTAATCTTTTTTGTTAGAGAAGATGACAGTATATTCTGACATAAATCATCACTCATATTAATACATACATATTTTAATCTTCATGGAAGCATTAAACTTCAGTACACTTGTGTCAAAGAACACTGACATCTAAAGGACAGATAATAAATATTTGAAGCTGGAAACACTTAGTTCGAACTTTTCATTAAATATGTATTTAGTTCAAATGCATTAATATTCTGTAACCAATTTTAAAAGCTTAATTATGAATTATCTACAACGATCAAAGTTATTTTGGTAAAGTTGATCTCTCAGTTTCAAGTGCTAAATGGAGTAAAATGAGCAAGAACTTAATGATTAATAAATTAAATAATCATCAATTTGAAGATTACTATCTACTGAGTAAATCTAGACTTCATCTCTTTATCAAGTTTTGTAGAATAGTACTCTACTTTTTCCCCCATTTATGTATCAGCCAGCCAAATATAAAAGATGTCTGGTTAATAGTGTTATGGAAGTTTGAACTCTTCAAATTTGGCTCATTTAATTTCTGACAATTAATGGCCCAAAATACTTTAAAATAAAGAATGAGAATATTTGGAAAGTTTCCCTGCTTGTTTTTAGGAGAAAGCTGTGCTTATATAGTCAGAGCAGTATAGGAGGTGAACAGAGGGAAGAAACATTACTGACAAATTGGGGGCTTCCTCTTATTTACTTTTTCAATTGTCCTTTCCTCTCCTCCATGAAAGTTCTGATTTTACTTTAGCTGAAAGGCTGGCTAACAGTGGGAAAGAAGAGTCTTCAAAAGCTCATTTTTCCACTCTACCTTAATATGTTTCAATGGTGATTTATTAAAGATTAAATGGTGAGAAATTATAAATACTCTTCAATTCATAAGAATTAAACGTAAGTGCTTTTAACCATTGTCTTTATCTTTCAAGCTATAATATAGTGGGAAGAATGATAAATAACGTGGGGTAGAGAGGAATTGAGAATAAAAGGATGTATGGCAGAAGGGTAGGAATGTTCTGGCCTGACAAATGTGGGGGAAGGGGAAGGGTGTTTCAGGCAGCAGGAAGAGCATACACAAAGGCACAGAGGTATGAGGAGACTGGGATGGTTTTAAAAACCACAGGTAATTCAAGCTTGCCAAAAGAGAAATTGCAGCTGTGAGGAAGAGAGGACAGTGGTGGCAGAAGCACCTGGGTCAATTTGAAGGGCTTTGTAAACTGCAGAGGAGTTCTGTATCCTGTGTCTCATCGACAGTAGAGAGCCATGCAAGAGTTTGAGGAAGGAGATGTTTTAAATTAATACCATTGCTGATCAAGTCTTGAGCACTTATTATTTTACTCTCAGTTATTCTCTATTCCACAACAGTTTTGCTTCTTCTCACTATAGTACAGCTTTAAAAAAAAAAAATTGCCTTTATGTTAAATGTACATAAGCTATTGTCAAACCCTAAGAGCAACTTGTGAGGTACGTGTTATTATCTCTGTTTTTCTTAAGATAGAGTCATTAAGAGATTTGAACAAGACAGATCAGCTCGTAAGGGGCAGGGCCAACATTGGTGCCTGGCTCTCCCTGGCTCCAAACCCTGCGCTCTTTTCCAGTACACGACAATGGCACTTTGGCATTGCATGAATTCTCACTGTGCCTTCTCTGCGCCAGCTGCTGGGTGAGGGCGCATCTTCTGGCCTCTTAGAGGTTCCATTTCCCTGTCTCTGGGTCAGCATGCCCTGGGACAGGTGTGCTGGTCTTGAGCACGGGAGAACCCAGCAGGGGGAATCTGTCTGGGCTGGGGGTGGAATGGAGCCCAGAGCTGAAACAAACTATATTCCCAAATAGCTTGTTTTTAATACTACCAAGCAGTGGTAAGTTCTAGCATGTTCTGGGACCTAATTGATAAGTAAATGTTTGGGGACTAGAGCAACTTTTTACTCTCATGGGCCCTGGGCACTTAGTCTTTGTGGTCCCTTTCCTCCATTAAAAGACTATATACATATAATATATATATATATAAATACACATATACACACATGTATATAATTATATTTTAAAACTGCATTGGAGTAAAAATGCATATAATCTGTATGTGTGTTAGTCGCTCAGTCGTGTTCGACTCTTTGCAGCCCCATGGACTGTAGCCCAATAAGCTTCTCTACGTAATTCTTCAAGCAAGAATACTGGAGTGGGTACCCATTCCCTTCTCCAGGGGATGTTCCTGACCCAGGAAGGGAACCCAGGTCTCCTGCATGGCAGGCAGATTCTTTACCATCTGAGTCACAAGGGAACCATATAATCTAGGTGGGATTCATTATTAAGATGTTTATTTTTTACTTCGAATTTTAAAAGGAATTAAAAATGTTGAATTTCTGCGGGTTCCTAATAGTAGGGTGGGACCTGAATGCTGTGGGCAAGTTGACCCTCCTGGAGACTGGAGTGTTAGCTACATCTCTACATGGTAATAGAATGCAAAGTTAGTATCACCAAGTGTCCAAAGTTAGTGTCACCAAAGATAGAAGCTGGATCAGAGTAACTTCCATCCATGGGACCAGCTCCATAAGAGGCTCAGACAGGTGACAGCCACCTCCCAGCAGCTTGCCCAGTTAGGATTCATGGAGAGAACAATCTCCCGGAATGTCTAAGGAAGAGGAGCCCAATGGACAAAGGCAGCCTGTTCTCTTAAAAGAAAAAAAAAAAGAGTCTTCATTGAATCATACTACGCAGTGATTTGGGGGTTGCCATGCCCTCCTCCAGGGGATCTTCCCAATGCAGGGAACGAACCCATGGCATCTCCTTTGTCTTCTGCATTGCAGACAGATTTTTGCCACTGAGCCACCTAGGAAGCCCTCAACCAAATTTAGCTTTTTACAAACATATTCACCTCAGGATGGGAAGCAACTTTTGTAATCTGACTTTTAAAAGAAAAGCAATAACTTACAATAAATAACTGTCTCTCTTGGTGCCATGGCAGTCACTTTCCATATCTCGTTTGTCATGTAACAAAATTTCTAAGAATGAAATACCTCAGCCTCCGAAATTGAGGCCAGGATGAGATTACAGGGCAATCTGGGCAGAAAGAGTCAGGCAAAGAGCTGGAAATACTTTGAAATACTCTGCACCTCCAAAATGCTGTCACTGAAATTTCAATCACTGATGAAATGCTAGATGTACTACTTACAAAACCTGAAAGCTACATACGAAATGGAGAAATATAATACTGAAATTTTGGAATACCAGAACTGGATGGGTAGGATTGGGGCGGGCGTGGGGGATTGCTCTTAGATATCAAAATGAGAGTCACTGTGAAAATACAAAACAAAAACAACAAAAATGATAGATATTGTGAATCCAATGACTACTTGACATGAGGGCAAGAAAATATATGGAACCCCAAATAGACAGATGCAAACAAGATAGAGATATGACTGACTCTTCTGAAACCAGTTGGAAAGGAAAATTTGAAAGACTTTACATGAAGGAAAGACTTGCCCATAGGGAGCCAGCTATTGGGAGAGATGATCAGTTGGACAGAAAGTCCTGGTCTTTGAATCCTATTCACGCTCCCTGGAGACCCAGAGGGCGCTTCTGATAGGTCACGTGGTTGGAAAAGACTACTGTGCTGAGCCCACTTAAATGTTGCTGGAGACTCCTGTTTGAGCATCTTCCTGCATTCACAGTTCCAGAGAAAATGAAAAACTGCACTTTTGCTTCAGAGTGATGGGAACTGAATGAGAACTGAAGACTTGACGTTGGGCAGGCGAGACCTCTGGGGATAAACTTGCATAGTCGCAGCTTCAAGTTATTTTGTGGCACAGAGCTGATGAAAAAGAGCTTTCCTTTGGCACTCCTACTGTTAGAGGCAGGAAAAAAGAATGCTAATTTCTTCAAACCCAGGTTCCTGCCCCCAGGAAATAATGAGTGTTCTGAAAGAAAACACAGTCACATGATTTGCAACCAGAAAGTGGTAACATACGAGCAATAGCAACAGTAGCTATTCCAATCCTAGCCTCCCTTTCCAGTGCAAGGAATAGTAGACCTGGGACTTCCCTGATGGTCCCAGTGGTTAAGAGTCCACAGTGTCAATGAAGGGGGTGAGGGTTCAATCCCTGATCAGGCAACTAAGATCCCACATGCTACATGGCACAACCAAAAAAAAGAGAATAGTAGACTTCAAACAACCCATGTTCCTTGGATGGAAATCAAACCCTCATACCTGATGACCTTCACCATTCGTTTCATTGAAATGGCCCCATGTTAACTTGGGCTCTCGGAATTTATTCATGCCAGTAAATCAGCCTCTGAAGAGTGCCAGAGGGACTGAGCTGGTAGGGCTGAGTGATGGGTCTGGAAGGTGGCTGCTGGCTGTCTGGCAGCCTCAGACCCGAGTGGCTGGCCATTGGGGAGAGATTCTGATTGTGACTGATACTGGGAGAGTGATTAAATCTGTTTGGAAAGTTAGCTAGAGAAATTGAAAAGGGAATGTAGCTAACTCCTTTAGGGCACTGACTTTTCCCCACAAGTGTTAACTCTTTGCTATCTTCAAATTCTGACTGGATTTTCATGTTTTCAGAGGTATATACTGACTTAAGGGCTTCGCAGGTGGCGCTAACGGTAAAGAACATGACTGCCAATGCAAGAGATCTAAGATGCGGATTTGATTCCTGGGTAGGGAAGATCCCCTGGAGAAGAGCATAGCAACCCACTCCAATATTCTTGCCTGGAGATTCCCACAGATAGGGGAGCCTGGCAGGCTATAGCCCATAGGGTCACACAGAGTTGGACACGACTGAAGAGACTGAGCATACACACACACACACACACTAACTTGAACCTGGCAGAAGATGCCAGTTTAAGAATTACCAAAATGGGGACTCCCCTGGCAGTTGAATGGTTAGGACTCTTCAATTCCACTGCGGGGGAAATGGGTCCGATCCCTGGCTGGAGAGCTAAGATCCCACATGCTGCACAGAATCCCCAAAATAAATACATAAAAATAAAATATGTTCATGAGTTCTTTTAAAAAAGGAAAAGAGTTACCAAAATGTTTGCAAAAGTCAAAGAATGAAAGTGAGATCACAAGAGTTTTTTAACAATGAATTTGCAGAGTTACATTGTAACAACTCACCTGTGACATTAAATGTAATGGTTCAAATGTGGTTTGAACCATCACATTTAATGTGGGCTATTGAACAAAGACCCTGAGAGTAGAGATTTGGAAAGAATGGGACTTACCCACATAGTCTCTGGGTTTGTGTCATTTTTCTCTACTTATTGTATGTCCAGAGCTCAAACGTGTACAGGATGTTCTTAATGTTGAGACTGTGTTGCATAAGAAATTGGCTCTCTGGTTCCTGTATTATTCCCTAGGGAAAATGGGTGTGCCATTTTAATTTAGCTAAATGTGATTTTAATGTTTCTGATTCTTTCCACCTGGGCATGGTCGAGATGGAGGAGGCCAAAGCATCCACCTTCCCAACATCCCTGGTCCTGTAGAAAGGCCATTGGCCTCCATCAGGACCTGATGTACTGGTTTCATTATTCATTGTCTAGATAAATAAGTAAGACTGGTTTTTCTTAGCACTCCAGCAGATTGACCCCTATACACCCATGGAAGACACAGCCAAGATAGCATAGATTTCAGATCTACCTTTTATTTTATGCTTTTGTCATCTTTTCACCTTTGTTTTGTGAATATTCTCAAATGAAACAGGAGACTCTGTGGGAATTAGGAAAGCTGTTACACTTTTACTATGAGAACACCTGGAGAGAGTAGGGTGCATAGGAGAAGCAGCTTATTAAGTGCTTCAGTACAAGTAAGAAAACTAATTTGTCACACTGCATGACATTCAAAAGAACAAATGCTTCCTAGATTAAAATGCTAAGGAAGCTAACCCAGGGGAAAATGGAAAATTCCAAGGTATATTCATGATAGGGGATGCTTGAGTTAAAGAAAGGGATTTTGCTAGGGGGTAAAACCAAGAGACTGTGCATTTGAGTTGTTACCAGCCTGAATTCCTGGGAGCCCTAGTTTATCATTTTGGATTTCCTAACACCTTTCATAGCAGGTGCTCAGAACGTGTTTGCCGAGCTACAGATTAGCATGAAAAGCACATCCACGTGCTTTGGTTATCATCCATGTGCTTCTTGATCCTAAAATGACAGAGGTCTGGGGGGAAGAAACCCCTACAGCAGCCCAAACAGCAAAAAACATGAGACTGCAAAGTCCTATGGCAGAAACTCCATACGGAAAGGATATTTATGCACCACATGAGAGCAAAGTCCGTAAGTGATTTTGTCAGAGGTAAAACTGTGACTTCAATGGACACTCTTGGTTTGTTTTGCAATCTAGGAGGCTGGGTCAATTAGGTGAATGGTTTGGAAAGACTGAACCATTGCTTCTGCACACCCCCAAACTGCACACACACACTCATCTCAGCTGCAAGCTGCTCTGGAGCACAAAGGGTAATCATAATAAAGATTTTTGTTAGATTTGAGTTTTATGGGATATTTATAATCAAATGTATGTGATGAAGCTAGCCACCAGAAGACAAATGAAAGAAGTGAGCTGTTACTGAAATATTTTTCCCAAATAAAGATGGCTATCTCGGAGAGTCCATTTGTTGCATCGAGAGATGAGTAGGGAGATTATCGCCATAGCACATATTAATTCATCTCACCAACGATTCTGTGTTACCCAATTCCTTTATCTTTAAAATCTTTTTAAGAAGATGCCATTTTCACACAATGTTATCATTGCAAAATACTTTCAGATACTCAAAGGCACAGATCAGGCAATTGGCCCACATGCCAAATCCTGCCCACTGCTTGTTTTTTTTAAATAAAGTTTTATTGAAACACAGCCATGCTTATCCATTTGCATGTTGTCTCTGGCTGCCTTCACACTTCAACAGCACAGTTGAGTCATTGCAATAAAGACCATGTGTCCCACAAAACTGAGAAAAATTACTCTCTGAATCTTTACAGTAAAAGTTCGGCAAGTCCAGCTCTAACTAAAGGGTCTCCAATTTAGGGACAGAACGAATGAGGTCATTTGTTCACTTTTTACATAAATGACCAAATTACGTGCATTTCCAGGCCTCTTAACAGTGTGAAATAAATCCATGGATATGACTGTGTATATACACACACACACACACACACATACATACATACAGAGATCTTAATGAGGGCACAACTCATGGCATATCCAAGCAAAAAGGACTGGGTTGGATCAAGTTTGGATAGCCATCTCCAGTGACTTTTCCTGGGCAGGGATCTGATAGTAGCTGTCAGCTTGAATGTATCCATAAGGAACACCCATGAGTGCTGAGCAGTCGTTAGGAACGAGAGTAAGCCATGATTAACCAACAATGAGCCATGTTGATCAGAAAAACAAATTCGGGGATGTTATCAACTTTTGAAATAGCTGACTCAATTTTGGCTGGTTCAGTTTTGGTTGGTTAATCTGCATTTGGAAGGTCACTCTATTTGGTGTATCCACATATTTAAAGGATGAGACTCAAGTGAAGCTCATGGAATACAGAGTAACCAAGTTTGAGTGGGGACCTGAAAGCCGTGTTACAAGAAGATGGCACAAAAAATTGACCCAGAAAAGAGAAAATTAAGGAGTGTACAAAAGCTGTGTTCAAGTGTCTAAGTGAAGCTCTTTGGTAGAATTCAGACCAAGGAGAAGAACGTTTTGTGGTTAGAGTGTGTGAAGGTGGAGGTGGTGGTCTAAGGAGTAATTGAGGATGTTGTGCGGGTGATTCAAGTACAATATCAGTGTAGTGGTTAGATTAATGACTTCAAAGATTCCTTCAAACTCTAAAATGTTTCAGTTTATGATAAAGCTGATTCCAAGAGGACTCTTCACAAGGGTGCTTTGAGCTGCTTCATCCCAAGCCCTTGTGGCGTAAAGGAGAAGTAGTAATTCTCCAGTTTTAGAAATATCAATATTTGAGGTTTCAGTGAGTACCCAAGTTCACATGTGTTAGCCCCAACCATTTCAAGCTGGGGCTCTGAAAATATCATCAGATTTCACCTGTTCTACTCTATCTGAACTAAGATAAAACATCTCATTTGATCCTGATGATCAAATATCCTACTTCTAATATTTGGGGTCCTGATTCTTATATGCCAAGTTGGTGGCAAGTGGAAGAAACCACAGTTAATTCATGTACACTGCATTTTCCATTCTTCTGTCTATAACAAACAGTGATTTTTCATTTATTGCATCAATGTTATGAAGATCGGTGAGAGTATAATTGCAGAGTGCTCAGGAATGCTTTAAAGGGAAAACCCTTAATCTCTTGTTATCCTGTTGATTATCAACTACTGCAGTAGTCTACTCAATTGATATCATCTTACTGCTTTTCATTTATGGTAATAGAAAAGGTTACTAGTTTCACATGATTTTAGTTCTCTGGAAATAAATGACACAAAATGAATAAGTCATGCACTACTGTAGATTTGCAGACAGGGCACAACATTACTAAATTCTGTGCTATGTAAAAGAGGAAGCTGGAAAGAAATCAATCTTTAACTAAGCTTGAGTGATCCATATGATATGATTCTAATGTATGGTTTGGGGGGGTGGGGTGTGAGAAACCTCTGTGCAAGAGTTCTAATAACCTAGTTAGATTGGTAATTAGGACACAGGGACAACCAAAAGGGGAAAAAATAAGAGTGTTGAACAGCAGCCAAGTGAATTTTAGAATAATGAAGAAATATCAAATAGGGTAAATCAATGGAGTTAAAGGACACAAAGGGGAAATGAAAAACATTCAAAGATAAATTAATGTAGACCCAAGGGTTGTGCAAGCAATTTACTATAAATATACTAGGAAAAAAGAGACAGATGTAGGTGAACAAGGAAGTACAAAATTGGTAAAGCCTTGTTAGAAGTAGAAATGGCATAGAGCACATAGTGTGGCAAAGCAGAAGTTTGGTGAAGAAGAAAGAAAAGCCTTTAAGAAAAAATAAAGACATTCTTTTGCAGATGACATGCTGTTGAGCAAAAGCTCTTGCTCTCAAATCATGTATTATAATATCTTTATAAATTGGATGTGAAGTAAATTTGGCCAGCCTCATTTTTAGTTAATAAAGACGAAGTTTCACGTACAGCACAGTGACTAAAGTTATTAATACTTTATTGCATATTTGAAAGTTGCTAAGAAGTAAATCTTAAAAGTTCTCATCATAAGAAAAAGAAATTTATAACTGTAAATGATGATGGATGTTAACTAGACTCACAGCAATCATTTTGTAATATATACAAATACAAAGTCATTGTTAACCACCTGAAACTAATATCATGTTTTATGTCAATTACATCTAAATTAAAACAAAATCCCAAGGTTTCAATGTCTCTTATAGTCACAGAAAAAGACAGGTTTCTTCCTTTCAACTGCAACTGCATATGGAGAGTTTTAGCCAATCTACTCCTTTAAGAGAAAGCAAATTCATGATTCCATCCTTTATTTGTAATAGATCTATTAAAATGGTAAGGTGTGTATAGCTCGATTAGCTTTTATGCATGAAAAAAATCCTTCCTGTATGTATAGCTACCTCTAAGATCAAGATACAGAACATTTTCAGGGCTCCTGAAAGCTCCCTGTAGCTTCCCTCTGTGTGTATTCCCCAAATATTACTTATTAGTTGAACTTCTAAAGCCATCAGTTAGTCTTGCTTATTCTGGAACTTTACATAAATGCAATTCTATAGCAATGTGTTTAACTTCTTCCATTCAACATAGTATCTGTAAGATTCATCCCATGTTCTTGTCTGTACCTGTGCTCTATTTCCAGTTATTGTTGATAGCGAGGGTTGGCAAGCTTTTTCTACAGCGGGCAGGTAGTTTTAAAAAAATGTTTTGTGGGCAGTGTGGTCTCTGTCTTAACTACTGAACTCTACCTTTTAGCACAAATGCAGCCATCAGATCAGATCAGATCAGATCAGTCGCTCAGTCGTGTCCGACTCTTTGCAACCCCATGAATCGCAGCATGCCAGGCCTCCCTGTCCATCACCAACTCCTGGAGTTCACTCAGACTCACGTCCATCGAGTCAGTGATGCCATCCAGCCATCTCATCCTCTGTCGTCCCCTTCTCCTCCTGCCCCCAATCCCTCCCAGCATCAGAGTCTTTTCCAATGAGTCAACTCTTCGCATGAGGTGGCCAAAGTGCTGGAGTTTCAGCTTCAGCATCATTCCTTCCAAAGAAATCCCAGGGCTGATCTCCTTCAGAATGGACTGGTTGGATCTCCCTGCAGTCCAAGGGACTCTCAAGAGTCTTCTCCAACACCACAGTTCAAAAGCATCAGTTCTTCTGCGCTCAGCCTTCTTCACAGTCCAACTCTCACATCCATACATGACTACAGGAAAAATCATAGCCTTTACTAGACGAACATTTGTTGGCATGTAAATGAGTGTAACTGGGTTCCAACAAAGGTTGTTTACTGAGATTTGGTCCATGGTCCATATTTGCTGATTCCTGCTCTGTAATGCTCTGTTTTATAAATATCCCACTATTTCTGTATCGTTTTTCCTCTTAATAAACATTTGGATTATTTCCTGTCTTTTGGTAAAATATGTACTCATTTCTCTTGGATATCTCAGAGTGGAATCACTGGATCATACAGTTCATGTGATAATTAGCTTAAAAAAAAAAATACTGCCCAACAGTTCCCCAAAGAAACTGTAACAATTTCCACTCTCTCCTATGATGTACGAGAGTGCTAGGTGATCTGCTTCCTTGCCGGTGCTTGGTATTGTCAGTCCTCATCACCCTGTTAATCATCTCGTGAACTCTCTTTCTGGTTTCAATGTGCATTTGTTTGATGAGCTATAACACTGAGCACCTCCTTTTACGTTTGTCGCCCATTTGGATACTCCCTTTTGTGACTTGCCTGCTCAGTTCTCATGCCTATTTTTTCAGAGGTGCTATGCCTTTTATTGTTGGTTTGAAGGAGTTCTTTATATATCCTGAATATAAGTCCTTTACATGTATCGTAAATATCTTGTTCCAATCAAGGTTGCATTCTTAAAGCAGTTTTAGGCAATTGCTCTCATGATTGATTTTTTTTTTTTTCTCAATAAGACCCTTTTAGTTTATCAGCTGAATCAGCCCTGAATGGTTATTGAATCAATTCAGATATGTGAGCAGCATCTTGGGGGTTCAGGAGCCTGTGGAAGAGAAAGGTCAATTCTGTCTTAAGGACATGGAATTAGAAGCTCTTGCCTCACTTCCTCTCCTGATGTTATGGTGGTCTTCTGTGCCCCTGGAAGGGAGACAGAGCACAGACTCCAGAAATATATCTTTCAAGGAGGGAAGCAAAAGGGACTAAGAGATGTAGCAGGACCAATGTTAGGGACTATACCAGTAGAACAGAACTCTGCCTAACTCATCCACCATTCCTGTTCCCCTGTGTGGAACATGGTGGAAACTAATGACCTGGATATTGTAATTTACAACCTTCCTTTAAAAAAGAAGGGCTTTCCTACTGGTTCAGATGGTAAAGAATCTACCTGCAATGTGGGAGACCCTGAGTCAAGAAGATCCCCTGGAGAAGGGAATGGCAACCCACTCCAGTATTCTTGCCTGAAGAATCCCATGGACAGAGGAGGCTGGCAGACTACAATCCAGGGGATCGCAAAGAGACACAACTGAGCAACTCACACACTTTAAAAAAGAAACCAGGACACCATGAAGCTAGTTCTGCTCTGTCTGGAAGACACCATGCAGCAAGCCAAGAATCTTGCCCAGAATTCAGTATTCTGTGCTACACATTCCCTCTTTAGCTATGCATTCTCCCTCTATTAAGTTATTGCCAAACAAAGGTGATTTATTAAGATGAGAAGCAGACATTGCTAAAACAGGAAGAAAAGCAAAAAAAAAGAAATAAATGTTTCCTCAGAACCCACAAAGGAGAACAGATGTCAGCAGAAGCAGATGTATGCTTCTCCGGGGTGAAAGAAAGAATACTTAATGTAATCAGAATCCTGGTAACATAAGTAACCAAGAAAGTGGAATATCTACAACTCTGCAGAACTCCTTCAAATGATGCTGTGCATCCATAAAAGTGCTACCTAAAGCACTGCAAACTACCAATGACAGATGTCTCCAAACTGGTTTTTAAAAGGGAAATACAAGAATGGACCAGGTTATTTTCATATGCAAGGTTAGAGTTGTCCTATTTTTAGAATTAGAAACCCATACAGATTTGCCTTTAGGAAGAAGTTATCAATTCAGTATCCTATTCAGCTCAATCAGCTAAATGGCTAATGTCTGGTCATGACCCTCGTGTGACATGATGAATGATTCATTCCTTCCCAAATTTCAATATGTGAGGGAACACAGTGTAAATTGTTTAGGTCAACATCTTCAGAAAAGTGACTGAATGAAATGACCCAAATTGTTTCTTTGTAAACTGTAAAGTAGGATTGACGAAAGAAAAAGGTAAAACTTCTGTGTATCAGGGGCTTCCCTGATAGCTCAGTTGGTAAAGAATCTGCCTGCAATGCAGGAGACCCCGGCTTGATTCCTGGATTGGGAAGATCTGCTAGAGAA
Source organism: Tragelaphus eurycerus (assembly GCA_935064755.1). NCBI lineage: Eukaryota > Metazoa > Chordata > Mammalia > Artiodactyla > Bovidae > Tragelaphus > Tragelaphus eurycerus. The sequence goes on along the minus strand of CAKXYN010000135.1, from coordinate 1,537,541 downwards.
GGGATAGACTACCCACTCCAGTATTCTTGGGCTTCCCTGGTGGCTCAGCAGATAAAGAATCTGCCTTCAATGTGGGAGACCTGGATTCGATTCCTGGGTTGGGAAGATCCCCTGGAGAAGGGAAAGGGTACTCATTCCAGTACTCTGGCCTGGAGAATTCCATGGACTGTACTGGGTTGCAAAGAGTCGAACATGACTGAGCCACTTTCACTTTCACTTTCTGTGCATCAACTACCAAGATAAAGACACTGGGGAGAATATTTGCAGCAAATATGATCACTGACCTAGAGCCAGACATCTTGGAATGTGAAGTCAAATGGGCCTTAGAAAGCATCACTACGAACAAAGCTAGTGGAGATGATGGAATTCCAGTGGAGCTATTCCAAGTCCTGAATGATGAGGCTGTGAAAGTGCTACACTCAATATGCCAGCAAATTTGGAAAACTCAGCAGTGGCCACAAGATTGGAAAAGGTCAGTTTTCATCCCAATCCCAAAGAAAGGCAATGCCAAGGAGTGCTCAAACTACCGAACAATTGCACTCATCTCACACGCTAGTAAAGTAATGCTCAAAATTCTCCAAGCCAGGCTTCAGCAATATGTGAACCGTGAACTTCCTGATGTTCAAGCTGGTTTTAGAAAAGGCAGAGGAACCAGAGATCAAATTGCCAACATCCGCTGGATCATGGAAAAAGCAAGAGAGTTCCAGAAAAACATCTATTTCTGCTTTATTGACTATGCCAAAGCCTTTGACTGTGTGGATCACAATAAACTATGGAAAATTCTGAAAGAGATGGGAATACCAGACCACCTGATCTGCCTCTTAAGAAATCTGTATGCAGGTCAGGAAGCAACAGTTAGAACTGGTCATGGAACAACAGACTGGTTCCAAATAGGAAAAGGAGTACGTCAAGGCTGCATATTGTCACCATGTTTATTTAACTTATATGCAGAGTACATCATGAGAAATGCTGGACTGGAAGAAACACAAGTTGGAATCAAGATTGCCGGGAGAAATATCAATAACCTCAGATATGCAGATGACACCACTCTTATGGCAGAAAGTGAAGAGGGGCTAAAAAGCCTCTTGATGAAAGTGAAAGTGGAGAGTGAAAAGGTTGGCTTAAAGCTCAACATTCAGAAGACGAAGATCATGGCATCTGGTCCCATCACTGCATGGGAAATAGATGGGGAAACAGTGGAAACAGTGTCAGACTTTGTTTTTCTGGGCTCCAAAATCACTGCAGATGGTGACTGCAGCCATGAAATTAAAAGACGCTTGCTCCTTGGAAGGAAAGTTATGACCAACCTAGATAGCATATTCAAAAGCAGAGACATTACTTTACCAACAAAGGTTCGCCTAGTCAAGGCTATGGTCTTTCCTGTGGTCATGTATGGATGTGAGAGCTGGACTGTGAAGAAGGCTGAGCGCCGAAGAATTGATGCTTTTGAACTGTGGTGTTGGAGAAGACTCTTGAGAGTCCCTTGGACTGCAAGAAGATCCAACCTGTCCATTCTGAAGGAGATCAATCCTGGAATTTCTTTAGAAGGAATGATGCTAAAGCTGAAACTCCAGTATTTTGGCCACCTCATGCGAAGAGTTGACTCATTGGAGAAGACTCTGCTGCTGGGAGGGATTGAGGGCAGGAGGAGAAGGGGACGACAGAGGATGAGATGGCTGGATGGCATCACTGACTTGATGTATGCGAGTCTGAGTGACCTCCGGGAGCTGGTGATGGACAGGGAGGCCTGGTGTGCTGCGGTTCATGGGGTCGCAAAGAGTCGGACACAACTGAGCGACTGATCTGATCTGATCTGATCTGACTTTGAAAAGCAGGATGCATCAGTTATAGAAACAGCTCCTCTATATTGATTTTCAAAAAGTGAACACTTTAATGCCATTTTTTTAGTGGATTTAAACCAATAATTGTCAAAGAAAGAGTAGCAAACATTAAAAATGTTAAACCTACCCAATGTAGGAAGAAAAGAAAGCTGAAGGGATCAATTGTTACCATTTCAATTAGCAAAGAGACTTTAAGTAGGCTTGGTGGCCTGATGACAAAATGACAATAAAATTGACAATTGCATATATTGTTGGGACCACACATGAGTATGAGACTTTTTTTGTGTGAGTATGAGACTTTTGCAAAGCAAGAAAAAATATTGATACTATGTCCATGTTTTAACACAGTAATATCAACTCTTTCAATCTATTCTATATAATAACCATAAATTCACAAGAATTTTAAGATATAATTTTTATGGCAACAATAACAATAATAAAATAAATCACATAACCAACTAGACAGACACCTTATTATCCTCTTCCTCTGAACAAATATTTCTTCTTAACTTTAAAAATACTTTTATTTTCTCCCTGTCCAGAATTCCATATGCTTCTTTTTAGGTTCACATCTCCAGGTCTCCTTAATTAGTTTAAAATTCTTTCAAAGGCAGGTATCATCCTCTTTCCAAGTTTTTAAGTATTTTACCTTTTCTTCATATCTTGCATTATTATTCAGCAATATGAGATATACATTATGATGAATTCTTTCGATGAAAAATGATGTAATTTTATAAATTGTGTGCATATCATGAGAAATGAGTCTGCATAATGTCAAACAATGATTTCAACAAGAGTTTTCAATGTCTGTGTGTACCAAAAAAGACTAAAAGGGAATACTCTAAAATATACTCGATTAGTATTTGACATCTGGGACAGTGGGCTTTGTTTTTCTTTCTTCCTCTGAATGTTGAAATCTATCCACATTTCCTTTAATAGGATGCACTTTTTCCACAATGAAAATTCAGATCATTAAAGTAATTGCTCTTTTCTTCAAAACCCCACTACACCCACAATCCTCTTTTAAGATAAAAGTGGGGTTCGGTTTCCTCCCTAGCATCTCTGAGCAGCAGTCCTCAGAGTCCCACTATTTATATTCACTCTCTTGTTCCAGTGCAGCCGGGCTTGGCGTTTGGTGTGTGCAGCCAGGATAGGTGGGCGCAGATGGGATGATGGATCTAGATGGTTGGAAGGAATGAGTTCCCCTGCCTTGCTGAGAGGTACCCACATGCAGGGTGCCAGCTGGATTTCAGCTAAGCAATATTCAATCTGCAAAAAACTTGGCTGAACACAATCCCGCTTCTAGTTGCTGCTCACTTTCCCCTTTCTTCTTCTTGAAGCCGATTGTAGAAAAAATGCTTCATTGATCTATCCAATACTTATCTGTTTTGTTTTGTTTTGTTTTTACCTTTATTGGAGTATAGTTGCTTTATAGTGCTGTGTTGGTTTCTGTTGTACAGCAAAGTGAAACCAGCTATACGTATACATATATCCCCTCGTTTGCATTTCCTTCCCATTTATGGCACCACAGAGTACTGAGTAGAGTTCTATACAGTAGGTTCTCATTAGTTATCTTTATGTATAGTTATCTTACCCATAGTTTCAATAGTGTATATATGTCAGTCCCAACCTCCCAATTCATCCCACCAACCCCTCCATTTCCCAGAGTGTAGCTCTGACCACCTTGTTCTGATGGGAGCTTTTCCTTGGCAGTGACCCAGGCTCTCCACTGTCCTGCCTGTCTTTGTTCTTGAGCTCAGAGAAGTTGGTTCTAAAGCCAGCCTGGCTTCTATTAGTTACATCTTCCAAACCATCTCCCACGTACTGGAAATGTTCCTCAAAACTCTCCTCCCTTCTCCCACTATCAAGGTCTTCTTGGGTATTCTACTGGCATTTATTTTGAGAGAGTGAAGCTGGATGGGGAAGCAAAAATCCAAAGGACACCAGGCTGAGTCATGGTCACACATGTCCTGAGTAGGAGGAGTGAAAACTCTCTCACTTTCCTGACTCACAGGTCTTCCTGACCACCTGCTCCATGCTCCTGCAGTGATTCTCCAGCACTGTTTGTATGGGTGGAGGGTTTTGTGTTTTTTTTTTTCCCTCAGTTAATGTTTTTCCCTGGAAGGTGCTGATCTCTGATAGACTTCCAAAAGGTTTAAAAAAAAACAATAGAAGTGATATGAACTCCAATTACAACCCATTTGTCAAAACAAAAAAGAAAACTAGTTTAATTTCTGTCCCCAAGCTTTCTGACAGGCTTCCTCTAAAAATTACTGGCTCTGTAGATAGCTGAGAAAGCACAATAGGAGAAAATTTTTGCTTTTGACTACAATTTTTTTCTTGGAGAGTAATAGCACTAGGAAATTCTCTTTTTTCTCTATCTTTTTTGAAAACCTCCTAACAAGGCCATTATTTGGGGGGTAAAATATCTGCCCCCCAAAAGTTACAAGGAGCTTTAATCAATATCTTGTAATAAGCTCTAATGGAAAAGAATCAGAAAAAGAATGTGTGTTTGTGTGTGTATATCTGAGAAAGTGAAAGAGTTAGTCCCATCCGACTCTTTGTGGCCCCATAGACTGTAGCCCACCAAGCTCCTTTGTCCTTGGAATTCTCCAGGCAAGAATACTGGAGTGGGTTGCCATTCCCTTCTCCAGGGGATCTTCGTGACACAGGGATCAAACCTGGATCTCCTGCATTGCAGGCAGATTCTTTACTGTCTGAACCACCAGGGATATCTGAATCACTTTGCTGTATACCTGAAACATCATAAATCAACTATATTTCAATTTTTGAAGAAAACGCTTAAAATAAAAAGGAAGACGTGACCAGAAAATACAATCATTTCACTCAATAGACACAAGAACCTATCATGCTGCTTTTGGGATTTCCACCCACCTCCAATCTCCCACCTCCTCACCTCCATCAAAAAAAAAAATACTGCCTGATCCCAAGGTGCTCAACATCCCAACAGGGAAGGCTGGGATGTAAACCGAGTGCCATGATGAGGTGTCACAAGAACCACCGTTGTGCAGGATTTAGTAAGGCCACGTGGGGAGAAGGATATGGAGGCTGGAGGCCACTGTAGACTGATTAGAGGGGGGACTCTGACAGGAGGCAGGTAAGGGAGCAGGCATGGTGTGAGGTAGGTGATAAAGCTCAGAGGTATTGCTGGGAGATTTGGGAGGATAGGGGTTTTACCCAGACCAATCCCATAACTGGCATTGTAAATAGTCATTGGTTCCTAGGTTCCTCTGGTGCTAATTATGTGTGAGCACTAACTCCTAAAGACCTATGTTCTTTGGTTTGAGGATTCACCGCCTGTTGGGAGCCTGTTCTTCTGCACTGATAAAGAGGCTGTTGAGTGGTGTCCATTTGTATTATTTTTGATACCCTCCTTCACATAACGGCAACGCGATCCACCGAATGCCGTCTTTGAAGCCTCAATAAATGTAGTGTGTCCTTAAGTAGATCATGAAAATAGCAAGAAAAATCAATGAATTAAACCGCTGTTTGGAGGCATCCTCACCGTATTAAAACGTAAGATGTCTGGAGTGAGCTGAGAGCAGCAGGAGTGACTTCACAAAAGAGATAATACGATAAGTGGCCTCCTTCTCCCTTAGCAATCAATGTTTACTTGTCCTTAGCAATTTGCTTAATTTTCTAGTGGGCATACGTTTCTCTTTCAAAATGGAATAATCTACTGGAAGTGAAGTTGGTCAATAGGCAATTCTGTGTTCTTTTTAAAAACATCTAGAAATTAGGGACAAGTCCATAAGGTAGGATAAATGTCCTTACTCTACGATATCTATCTTCTTAATTCAGAGTGAAGGTTTTCCGTGTGTGTGTGAGAGAGAGAGTCAGTGCTTTCACAGATTAGCACCATGGTTTTCACCTCTGGAACATCAGCATCCACCAGAAAGCTTGTGGAAACACTGATGGCCAAGCCTACCCCCAGAGTTTCTCCTTCAGAAGGTCTGAGACAGGACCTGAGATCTGACATTCATAATAGTTCCCAGATGATATATGGGGTTGGCTAGAAGTTTATTCCAATTTTGCAGTAAGATATTATGGAAAAAACCTGAACAAACTTTTTGGCAAACCCAACAAATGCAGCTGATCTGGAAAGCACACTTTGAGATCCACTGTATTAGAGATCCCTTGGACTCATTTGTCAAATGTCCTCTTACACCAGGGACCCACAGTGCTCTTCCCAACATGCAGGAGAGGAGCCCTAAAATCCTGATTATTATCCCCATCATTGGGGTGGGGGGCTTATCGAAGGTAATACTTGTTACTATATGAAGACTTTATTTTTCATAAAGAATCAAAAATTTAGAGCTAAAGGACTTGAGGCATTATGTAACTTAACCTCTTGTCCAAAGATGAAGACTGGGGGTTAAGTGATGCGGTTAAAGTCTCATTGATGCCTACTGGTGACTCCAGAATCAAATATATCTGCCTCTGAACTTCCAGTCTTTGCACTGTGCCTCCTGGCTTTTGTAACTTTAATTCAGTTACAATTTAGGAGATCTCATAAAAGTGATGTGACTGTTGGAGTGCATCTGCTCTTTTTTTTGACGTGGTTGGGTAGGTAAACTAGATCCCACTAGCTCTCACCAAGCACCTGCTAAGTTTCTGGCACCAGATTTTACAGGCATTGTTCCATTGACTCTGTACAGGAGCTCCAAGGACTAAGTAAGATTATCCTCACTTTCCTGGTGTGGAAACTGAGGCTCAGAGAGGTTGCATGGCTTACTTCCACCACCCCTGCCCCATCATGCTCTGTAAAAGGGATCTCAGGACAAATGCAAGCCGCAAGATCACGGAGCCAGGCAGTGGAGACCCAATAGTTAGTGCCTCCACCCCAAAGGGAACTGACAAGGTATGTGCTTGGGTGGTGTGGGGACAAAGAAGAGGGTGAGGCCTGGAGAAACCTGACAGGCTCCCATCATGGCAACTGGAATACGGCAGGGGGACTTGATGTCCGGAAAAAGGAGAAGCTCATGATACTGGAATTGTTTTACAAAGGCACAGGCTGATTTGCAGAAAGGCTTGGTGAGCTGAGTTTGGTCTGAGAGCTGGCCTGTTGTCCTTGGGAGGGTCAAGGCCAGGCGGCTGGAGATGCAGAGCTTTTGCTGGGGCCACAGACACGTGCACTTGGTTCTGTGCACTTGTCTAGGTGTGCAGGTGACCAGCTTTGCCTCTGTAAACAGAAAGTCTTATGTCTCTGCTTTTTTTCTTAATATATATGTTTTATTGAAGTATAGTTGACTTACAATGCTTCAGATGCACAGCAAGGTGATTCAGTTACACATACGCATATGTATATGCTTCTGTTTTAAAACTGGAGTGAACTCCACCACCACGCGTTTTCTCAGAGGGAAAGATGGCTGGAAAATGTGCTGGGTTTATTGGTTTTCCCAATACCCTTAGACAGGAGCTAGACTTTGCTTAAATGCCTTCTTCTTTCACCCATTATAATGTTTTAATCAACAATAATAACGATTGCCACAATTTTCTTAAGCAAAAATCATCAATGGAAAATATAAGATCTGCTTTTCACCTTTGTTGTCTTGTTTTACCGAGATTTTTACTTTGCCCGTTCTCACTGGCCATTTTTAAACGTGCTGATTAAAAATAATTTAGAACAATAGTCTTGGAAGATTCAGGAGTCCATCTCCTTCTACTTCATAAGAACTCGAGAGAAGAAGAGAAAACAAAATACAGGAGGCAGGTTTCTAGTCTCTCTGCTTCAGGCATCTTCCCTGAAAGTTCTCTGCTTCAGGCACCTTCCCTGAAAGAGAGGCTTGGAGCAGAATGAACACACTAGAAACTGAGGCAGGCATGTCTCCCGCAGTGAATCATCTGCATAACTGGAATTTTAACTTAGCATTTCTGTTTCCAAACTTGATGGGCCCCCCTCCTTACACATCACATTGATCAAGGCAGGAATTACCGATTCAAATTTATGGTAGGGCTAAGAAACAGAAAACAGAATGATGAGTCAGAAGGTAGAAGGCCACATAACTCAGATTTTTTCCAGCATAGATTAAGCATTTATGAACTTCACGGGCACCTCTGCCAGAAAGGTACTCCTTTTAAAAGTAATGTTAATTATTTACACAAGTCTTGCTTTTAAAATAGAGGACCTTAGTATCATCCTTACATTTTTTAGGTTGATTCAAATCTAAGAATTAATTTTAATGTGAATTTATATATACAACAAATATTTATTGGAGGTCCACTGTGGGATCTGAAACACCCATTATTCAAGGTGCTGGGGTTACAATTGTGAACAAAATAGGCCAAATAAAGCAATAGTCCAGTAAGGAGAGAAAGACCAAAAATATGATAAGAAAACTTTATAGAAAAATATAGACATATATATGTGCGTATATGCATATGTATGTATATATAAAATGCTATAATACACATAATAAATTACATATATATATATATATATCTTTTGGAGAAAAAATATGGTTAACTTATTTGTGCCTTACTTTGTAATACAGAATATAAAAGTTATCCGTGAGTTCCCAGGCCCAGTCTTGCCCAGTGTCTCTGCAATTTTACGGGGCATACTACCTTTGATGAGCTAAATAACTGTTAGACTCACACTGAGCCCCCAGACTGTGTGAGTAGTGAAATGATGGGCCAGTTAACAGGGTGAGAAATAAATGCAAATTAGTTCTCCACTCACCCAGCCGCCACTGCTCACACTTTGCTGCCCTGCTCCATCCCCCTGCCAAGGACTCAGGGAAAAGGATGACTATCCCAAGTGACCCGTGACTCAGTGACCTAGAAAGGGGAATGTGCATTAGGCATGGCCGGACACTGAGGATGCTGGGGAGGGAAGCAGGGCAGTGATGTAACTGACAGCGACTTTGAATGCCCCAGCCCTTGCCGGTTCTGCACCTCTTCCTGGAGACTGGGGTGAATCAGAGCAGTCCAGGGTCACTGGAATCATCTGAAGCTTGACCACAGGCATAGGTCCCTCTCCTCCTGGCTGGTATTATCTGTTCTGGGCACCAGAAGAGTTTTAATATAATAAAAGACTGTCTCCATGGAATCAATTAGCCCAGCATGCCTCAGAGAGTTCTGTGATGTGAGTGGCCGCTTCTTTCAACCAAAGTTTAAAAATGATAACAATGAAGCCATTTCGGTTACAGAGAATCGAGGGCTGTGTGCTAAAGTTTCCCTTGTTCAGATGAGAAGGGATAAGGGAACGCTGGTGGGTGCTGTGGGGTCTCACCCAGACCCCTTCAGTGGCCAGTGCACCCACGCCCATCCTCCTGCTCTCTGAGAAAGCCCTGCTCACAAATGCCCCTTCTTGGGAGAAACCCTGTGGCAGCCATTCTGTCTGGGAGAGGTACCCTTGTTCCACAGCCAGGGGCTAAGACAGGATCAAGTGTATGACCCACTTTCTCATCTCATTGTTGTTGTTCAGTCACTAAGCCCTGTCCAACTCTTCATGACCCCATGGACTGCAGCAGGCCAGGTTTCCCTGCCCTTTACCATCTCCCAGAGTTTGCTCAGACTCATGTCCATTGAGTTGGTGATGCCATCCAACCATCTCATCCTCTATCATCCCCTTCTCTTCCTGCCTTCGATCTTTCTGGGTCTTTTCCAGTGAGTCTGCTCTTTGCATCAGGTGGCCAATGTATTGGAGCTTCAGCATCTCTCATCTTAACTTGGACCAAATCTCAGCTCCAGAGCTCCCCCTCAGATGAAGCTCAAACTAGTCTTCAGCTGAGGCTAAAACCACTGAAATGTGTCTGGGGGTCAGGGCGGGGGGAGCGGGGGAGGCAGGGGGCTTCAAGGATCTCTTGTTCTTTATGCCTCAGCACAAGAAAAATTCAACAAGAGGCACAGTGGTAGATAAGAACTGATTTATTAGAATAAGATGCCTGTGAGGCTTACAAGTGGGTGGGCGAGAGGGTGCCATGCCCTGAAAACTTAATGGACTATAGTTTTATACCCAAAGGAGAATGGGGAGGGGGATAAGCCCATCTTCTTCATCATTCTTGAGTAGACACCATGCTTCCACCACCCATTTCTCCTCCATGTGGAGTGGAGTTTTCTTATTCCTACATGGTCAAGCTGGAAGTGTAGACACCATGCTTCCACCACCCATTTCTCCTCCATGTGGAGTGGAGTTTTCTTATTCCTACATGGTCAGGCTGGAACTGTCATGAAAAGAAAGTGAACTTGTTAGTTGCTCAGTTGTGTCCAGCTTTTTGCATCCCCATGGACCTTAGCCCTCCAGGCTTCTTTTTTCATGGAATTCTCCAGGCAAGAATACTGGAGTGGGTTGCTACTGCCTTCTCCAAGGGATCTTCCCAACCCAAGGATTGAACCCAGGTCTCCTGCATCGCAGGCAGATTCTTTACCAGAGCCACCGGAGTTTTCTTAATCCTACATGGTCAAGCCAGAACTGTCATGGTACAGTGGAAGCCACAAGATAAAAAAAGGCAGTAACTTATACTAAAAATGATGTCATCTCAGGTTTCAGTATAATGCCACCTTTCCCTTATATTCTGTTTTTAAAGTGCCCAGAGAAGCGTGTCCTAGGAATCATTAACTTACTGAGCTCGCTGAGCAGGCTGTGGGTCTCAGGCTCCCATTGTTTTATTGTTTGGGTGCATGTCTCAGACTTCTGTTGCATGGTTTTGTTGCTAAGCAAGCTTGCTTGGCTTTATGGTTAAACAAACTTGCTTTCCTGAGTGATCATTAACTTAACAGGATTCTCCCATACCTTTTTCTTTACTTACAGTCCCCTAGTGGGATTAACTATTTAATCACCTACTTTGTCCCTTTACTCTGTCCCTACCAAGACCACAACCCTGCTGAGCATCTTCCTCTCTGCACGTCCTAAAAGCCTTTCCTCCATCTATCATGTGTATCCAATCTGTGTCTCAAGCTCTGCTTCCCGGGATCCTGTCGTTAGACAGGAACAAAAATGCATCATTTACCCACTGTGTTGCCCAGACCTCTGATAGGCAGTGTGCATGCTTAGCTCATTTCATTATGACTTGTTATCAGAGCCCCTTAGTATAACGGAAGTGAGGCTCAGAGAGGCCAGCGAGTCTTCCTCCAAATCACAGTCTGGTAGGTGACTCTGAATCCATCCTCTCTCCCTTTGGTCCCTTTGATCCTGTAGTTGTTTCTTTCTTTCCTACTAGACGGAGAAACAACCACAGTTCATGCATGAACAGTAAGCACCCCCACAGTTCCTGTTCACCCTTGCAAATGTAAATGTTCCAAATGTTTGTTGCTAAGGCTTCACCATATATTGCCCAGAAGCTCTGTTCTATGACTTCATCAAGAGGCATGATCCCTGGTAGAAATTCAAGACACTGTGCCAACATCAACTGCCCAGGTGATGGCAGATGTTTTCTTTATTATTCCTCGTTTTCTGCTTGGTAAATCAGCATGTGGGCATCTAAACTGTGCTGAAAATAGTCTTTTTCTTTTGTGCTAAATGGTCTCAGGATGGACAGTGAAGAGGAAGAGAGATGTTATGTTCACATGAGAGCAGAGGGATCCTCGATCTGTTTACTGGGGCCAGAGGAGTGTGCGTTTCCTAGTGACGTGACAGCAATATTGTGATGATCTCATCTGTATTTTCTGCTGAAATTACAGTGCTGTCCTTGTGCGTGTGTGCTAAGTCATTTCAGTCATGTCTGACTCTTTGCTACCCTAGGGACCCACCAGTAGCCCACCAGGCTCCTCTATCCATGGTATTCACCAGGCAAGCATACTGGAGTGGGTTGCTGTGCCTTCCTCCAGGGCATCTTCCTGACTGAACCTGCATCTCTTACATCTCCTGCATTGGCAGGCAGGTTCTTTACCACTAGCACCACCTGGGAAGCCCAGCACTCTTCTCAGTTCAGTTCAGTCGCTCAGTCGTGTCCTACTCTTTGCGACCCCATGAACTGCAGCACGCCAGGCCTCCCTGTCCATCACCAACTCCCGGAGTCCACCCAAACCCACCCATGTCCATTGAGTCGGTGATGCCATCTAACCATCTCATCCTCTGTCTTCCCCTTCTCCTCCTGCCCTCAATCTTTCCCAGCATCAGGGTCTTTTCCAATGAGTCAGCTCTTCGCATCAGGTGGCCAAAATATTGGAGTTTCAGCTTCAACATCAGTCCTTCCAATGAACACCCAGGGCTGATCTCCTTCAGAATGGACTGCTTGGATCTCCTTTCAGTCCAAGGGACTCTCAAGAGTCTTCTCCAACATCACAGTTCAAAAGCATCAATTCTTCAGCGCTCAGCTTTCTTTATAGTCCGACTCTCACATCCATACATGACCACTGGAAAAACCACTATCCTCAAGGGGCACTGCATGGTCCCAGCATGTATTATAATTGATAGGGATGCTCTCTTGCTCTCTCTTTCTCCCACCTGTCTAGTTCCTTAGTTATCATGTGGCAGGATGCGTACATTTTTACAGCTCCCAAAATAATCAGGACAAGCAATTTGGATGAATGGGTCTTAGGTCTTCATCCAATGCAAAACCAAGATACAACAGTCTAGAGACGGTCTGTCTTGGAGAGCTGGCCCCATGCTGGGTTGATGACTACACTGGCCCCGCCTCAATTCTACCCTGTACTTTACACACTACTTGTGTACATGGTTGCATTTAAAGTCCATTCTTTCCACTGGACTCACCCTCTTTCAGGAGCCCTTAACAGATTCTGTTAAGGGATTATTGTCTGTAAGAAGGCCAGTGTCATAAAAAAAGAGAAAGGAATTGTTCCAAATTAAAAGAGACTGAGGCACATGACTCTGATTTTGACCTTAGACAGGATCCTTTTTGGAGAAAATGCTATAAGGATATTCCTGAGTCAGTGGACATGTTAGAATACAGATAGTGGGTTAGATAAAAGTATTGTGTCAGTGTTAAATCTGGTGAGGTTGATACCTGCACTTGGGGGTGCATGAGAGCGTATCCTTCCTTACTCTTAGGACATACACACTGAAGTATTAAGAATGAAGGCCACCAAGTGTGCAACTTAGTCTCAAACAAGGTAAATTACATATATTAACACACATGTACTCACATGTGTTGGAGAAGGAAATGGCAACCCACTCCAGTATTCTTGCCTGGGAAATCCCATGGACAGAAGAGCCTCGTGGGCTACAGTCCATGGGGTCACAAAGAGTCAGACAGGGATGAGCATGCACACACACACTAACATGTGTACATTCTCATTCACATGTAGTCTCAAATACTATTCTCTAATAGTATAAATTACATATATGAGTATAAAGTATTCGTGTATGTATAGTTGCTCTCATATATATGAGAGAAAGAGAAAGAGAGGAGAGACAGAGAGAGAACTGATAAAACAAATGAGGCAAAATATTAACAATAGATGATTTTGGGTAGAGAGTATACAAGTGTTCTTTGTACCATTTTTGCAATTTTTCTGTGAGTTTGGCATTATTTCCCAAAGAAACAAACAGCAAGGCTTCCCTTGTGATGCCACAAGGAAATAACTAAGACTGGATTTCAATGATGACACAAGAGAAGCAGTCTCCTTATTTTGACATGTTGAGTATTTTATGGGCTTCCCTGGTGGTTCAAACAGTTAAGAATGTGCCTGCAATGCAGAAGAGCTGGGTTCGATCTCTAGGTCAGGAAGATCCCCTGAAGAAAGAAATGGCTACCCACTCCAGTATTCTTGCCTGGAGATTCCATGGACAGAGGAGCCTGGCATTTTATAAGTGAATTGATCCTAGAAACCCAAATGAGGATTGGGTATGTTAAGGATAGATACAAATCTATACAATTCTATGACAAGCTGCTTGGTATTTTCTGGGAGTTTGGGCAGCACCAGATTGCTAAGTGTGGCTCAAGGATTGCAGACCTTTAAACAACTTGAACCAGTGTCGAGTTTCAGGCTGAGGCGTTGGCCATGTGCAGAACAGACTTAAATAGAGAGCACAGAGGCTCTGCGGAAAGTCGGAATGGCAGCCCAAGCTGCGATGAATCAGGAAAGGGGGATGGCTTTTGAAATGGCTTTTCTGCCCAATATGTTATCGTTTGGAAAAAGGTTCGAGTAGGGAACAAGAAGCACCTTAAGCTTTAAAAAATAATAATAATAAAGTAAAGGCAAGGTTGAAGGAAGCCAAAAAATTGAGACTAATCTTTCCATTTATATAAATCCAACCCTCAGGGCCCCAGGCTTGCCTGCCTCTTCCATTAATGTCTGGGGCAGTGGAGCTCCCTATGGAAAGCTCCTTTTCAAACTTGGAGATGTCGAATTTAGTCTCCAAAGGGAACTGGTGAAGGGAACAATTAGAGTGGCTATGGAAAGAACTTGGGGTCCAAATCCAGCTAATAAAAAGTGTTGCTCATGTAGATTAAATTTCCTCGTGTATGGAACACAAGTTTGTGTGCTGGATCAATATGAAAAAATATCCTTTTGTAACTTGATCAGAAGACATCTATTGACCATGAGTATAAAACCTATCTCATGTTAATATTTTGCTCCAATCTTCACCCCTCACTATTCACAGTTTTTGAGATTTTTATAAGAAATGTGTTTACAGGGAAATGCCCACTTGATCATCAAATAATATATTTTATGTAGCGTTTGCCTAGTTCAGCATGCTAGGATATTTTACAGAGAAATTGCTTAAATCCAATGCTGAAAGGCAACCACGGGGGCGGGGGGGTGGGGGAAGTGGTGGAAATATATATATATGTTAACAGATAAAACAAAGCCTCTGCCACATGCTAGTCAATCTTTAGGGCAAATAACAGAACAATCTGTAAAGTATAGAGGATTAAAGCAGTTGGAACTCCACTCCCTGCGTTGGCGTTTTGCCACGTGTAAAACCCTGTCTTGCTCACAGTACGGTGGAACCTCTAACAGCCCAGAGTGGGTGGCTTCTCATTTTTATATGTCATCGGAAAGATGGAATGCCAAGAGCATGTCTGGGGTCTGCGTTTAGCACAAGCTCAGGGGAAAGGGTACCACACAGTCAATCACTTCCCACATAAGCCAGACTTCCCCCTAACGATTAATCAAAGTGCCAGAAAAATACGGGCCTGCGTTTCGCATCCCACGACACCCTCACCGCAGGTGGGCTCAGCTTTTGTGATGCAGTGGTGTGTCAAGGTGTTGTGCCTGGATGTCCGAGTGTCCATAAAGAACCCGCCTCTGCCATCCTGAGGCCCCATCCGAAACGACCTCATGGGTGGACCTGCGCCACCCGGATGGCTCAGACGGTAAAGCGCCTGCTACAATGCAGGACACCCGGGTTCAATCCCTGGGTGGGGAAGATCTCCTGGAGAAGACAATGACAACCCACTCCAGTATTCTTGCCTGGAAAATCCCATGGACGGAGGAGCCTGGGAGGCTACAGTCCATGGGGTCGCAAAGAGTCGGACGCGACTGAGCGACTTCACCTTCACTTTCACCCAGAGAACCTGACTCTTCGCCTCAGTGCTGCCCCCTGCTGGAGATACAGCTTTCATGTCAGGGGTTAAGGTTGACGTGAAAGCATTTTTTAGGGTGGGTACCAGTCCCCGGTAGACATTCAAGAAACTAAAGCTTCAGTAGAGGATACCATGTTAATCAAGGTTCTCCAGAGAAACAGAACCAGTAGGATATGTAAATATCATAGTGTTAGTTGCTGAGTCGTGCCCGACTCTGCAACCCCATGGACTGCAGCCCACCAGGCTCTTCTGTCCATGAGATTTTCCAGGCAAGGATACTGGAGTGGGTTGCCATTTCCTTCTCCAGGGGATCTTCCCAACTCAGGGATCAAACCCGGGTCTCCTGCACTGCAGGCAGATTCTTTACCGACTGAGCTACAAGGGAAGCCCCCAAATATACATAAGAGGTATTTATTATAGGAACTGACTCGTGGTTTGTGCTATGTTGCTTCAGCCATGTCTGACTCTTTGCGACCCTATGGACTGTAGCCCACCAGGCTCCTCTGTCCATGGGATTTTTCAGGCCAAGACTACTGGAGTGGATTGCCATTTCCTCCTCCAGGAGCTCTACCCGACCCGACTCAGGGATCGAACCCAGGTCTCTTATGGCTCCTGCGTTGGCAGGCTGGTTCTTTACCACTAGCGCCACCTGGAATTTTGGAAGGCATTCTTATTTATTTTTAGTTTAAAAACCACGTTCTTTTCTTTCTTTTTTTCATTTTGTTTATTGCGTAACTGGAGTATAGTTGCTTTACAATGTTGTATTCGTTTCTGTTGTACGATGAAGTGGATCAGTTGTGTGTCTACAGCTATCTCCTCCCTCTTGAGCTTGCCTCCCCCTTCCCGCATCCCACCCCTCTGGGTCATCATGGACACCAAGCTGAACTCCCTGTGCTTCCCACCAGCTATCTGTCTTACACATGGGAGTGAATATATGTCAGGGCTACTTTCTCCATTCATCCCACCTCCTCCTTCCCCCTCCCTGTGCCCACAAGTCCTGCTTTAGTGTATTGAGTGAGGCGACTCGAGGAATTTGTGGAATCCAGAAATAAAACCCTGATTTCTGGGATCAGGGCTCCTAGGCTAAGAGCCCTATGGGAAAACATTCAGAGAACTCGAGTCGACATGGTGATACTTTTTGTGTGTATGTATACATTTCCTTTGCTATTTTATTCAACTCCAAAACCATCCTGAGTTCAGACTTCATTCTTCACCACAATTAGAAAAGGGAAACCATTATTCGAAGGGTTTGTTAGCAGCTCTGCTCCTGTTTCCTAATAGTCTGTGTAGTTCTAATGACCTGAATGCCACACAGGAGGCCTTTGTAATGGAGCTTTGTCACCACAGGAGCCGTGCGGAGTGAGTGTTACTTAATCACAGCCACCGAAGATGAAAAATGCAGTGTTTCTGAAGGAAGCTGGTGAGGCTGTAATTTTAAAACGCCACTAATGTAATGTAGAGTGGGAGGAGGCTTCCATTTCTGGCTTCTTTTTTATCCCGCAGTTTGAATGCTTTTGGTGAAAATAAAAATTTCTAAATGGCATTCTTGATAATAGAACCCAAGGCAAAGTGAAACTTCTGAGTGTGCCGAATGTGCAAAGCACACCTGGTAAGTTTGTGACTTGCGGGGGAGGGTTCACGGGGCTGGCTGGGGTGTAGGAACAACGCCGGTGCAGAAAAACCACCTGTCACCTGGTGGGTTGGCCAAGTACTGGAAAAAAAAATAAAGATCATTTGAAAATGCTTATTCAAAATCAGTGAGACAAAAATATTGAAGTCAATATAATCATTTTTGTGGTGCCTTTAAATTCAAGCCCTGTATCTCTTTAATTATTTCAATTGCTGACCCAAGCTGCATCCACCGTTGGGCAGATTCTCTTTGCTCTTTAGAGTGATCTGTTGGCCAAATTCTGGATGTGGGCTACTGCATATATTCTGTATTCTTATTTCACAAGTTATTTTTTGTACTGGGGTCTGAGTCTGTAACATGTTATCGCCACAATCTCCGTGGCAGCTTAGGCTCTAGTGAGGAAAATAGACATTGAAAATGAAATTACAAGTGTGAGTGCTGTTACATATGGAAAGTATAGAATAAACAGGAGCGTATAAGGACAAGGTGCTAACCTCATTTTAGGGTCAGGGAGTGTTATATATAATTGTATATGAGGATACAGCTGCTACTGCTAAGTCGCTTCAGTCGTGTCCGACTCTGTGTGACCCCATAGACAGCAGCCCACCAGGCTCCTCTTTCCCTGGGATTCTCCAGTCAAGAACACTGGAGTGGGTTGCCATGTCCTCCTCCAATGCATGAAAGTGAAAAGGGAAAGTGAAGTCGCTCAGTCGTGTCCGACTCTTCTCGACCCCATGGACTGCAGCCTACCAGGCTCCTCTGTCCATGGGATTTTCTAGGCAAGAGTACTGGAGTGCGGTGCCATCGCCTGCTCCAGTATATGAGGATACATAGATTTATTTTGAAAAATATGTATATGTACATATATGTCCATGTACATATACTCATATGCATATATACATTATAAGGTTGCCAAATTTGACAAGTAAAACAATAAGATGCACCTTTAAGTCTGAATTTCAGATAAATTAGTAATTTTTTAATTTAGGTATGTACCATGCAATACCTGGGACACAATTACACTAAAAGAGTGTTGAGTATTTATCTGAAATTCAGGTTTAACAAGATGCCCTGTATTTTTTTCTGACAACCTTAATATTTGTGTGTGTATGTGTGTGTGCATACACCCTCCCACAAACTACACCCAGCCAAGGGCAAAACTTAGATAGAAGGATGTGAGAAGTAGACAGTATCTAGAAACCAGGTTTGTGAATGTGGTACCTAAATCTTATTCATAGAAGCAAGAGTTGTGATTTCGACTAATGAAGTTATATTTTCCAAATCACGAGCTTTATCTCCCTCTCATAAGAGTGATTCTATGCATGTCTGTCCACAGTATGGTTTGTGATAACCTTGGGATCGTTCCTTAATGCAAAATCTTCGGCTCACTCATCTACAAAATGGGGGTGATAGGGTAACCACCCCATAGAATTGTCGTGAGGATTCCCTGAAACTCCATGCAGCCACAGGAAGAGAATACGAGCTGTGAGATGTATGGGAAGGAAACCCAGCCCCCACTGCACAGTCTCTAATGTCTTCTGAATCAATCACCATCTCAGAGTCAATCCAGGTGTTTCTCGAACGTTCTGAGAAACACGGCAAGAGTTCCAACATCCTCACATCAAGAATGGTATTTGGGGAGTGACAGAGGTTCTGCTTTTCCAAAGGTAGCCATAGGTAGGAGAAGATTCAGCAGCAGTGAAAGCAGGGCTTTCCTTAAGATATGGTCCAAAGCCAAAATCTGCTTTGTGCTCAGAATGTTTGTTCCATGTGCTGAGAGCATCTCAAGGCTATGAGAACAAATTTCTCTTTGATGCTGACACATTAAAATAGATATCCCTCAACGTTCTTTGTAGTCAAAAGATAGATGGCTTTTGAGACACTCTGTCACGGGTGAAATAGGTTTTGTCATTATCAGAGATAGAGACCCAGGCCATACTCCATACCATAATTAATTTGATAACCTTTTGAGGTTTGATTTTTTCTTTTTTTTTTACTCAAGGCTTAGAACACAGGAAAATTATTTATAAAAAAGAAGTTGTTTTTTCTTTAAACGAGTAAGGACTTTAAAATTTTTTTTTATTTTGGCTGCAGAAAAACAGCCCATACAATTATGTTTTCAAAGCCAGCTGCATTTTGAAAGCCACAAAGCCAAGTGCATGCTATATAAAGATGTTATATTGTACCTTTACTTCTTGACAACTGTCATTAATCTGTAACTTCTGAGTAAGGAAACAAATTTTTTGAACATCTTCTAGTGAAGTGTGTCCAAATGTAACAATGGGAAGTTTCATTTTAAGATTACTGGGTGATTTTGGACACTCAACTCTGACCTTTACCTTTGAAGCTGTGTCCTGCCTGGCGTCCACTTTTTCCAGGATTGTAGTAAACCTGTCAAGTTAATTGCTAGTGGATTTGGAACTAACTGGAACAAGCTGAAGAATTTTACCCAAGTGATTAGTGGACTTCAGACTGCTTGTCGAAACCACGTTGTCATAGGAGTTGGCATGACCCTACCGGATGCTTCTTAAATATGACCTTATTTGGTTCCTTTACTATTTCAACCCAGAGCAACCACACAATCGTATTTAACTGGAGAGGAACTTCACTTTCATGTCTGGAACTTTAACCCAAGTTACATAAAAAGTAGGAAATACCAGCAATTTGAAAAGGAGACACATATTGGTTGCCCTTTGTTAATCTGCTTGTCACTTAGTCAGATGATATGTCTGATCAGTATAGGTCTGATCAGATGATAGGTCTGATCAATGATGGGATTTCCACATCTCCCATTAGAAAAAAATAAATGTTGGCTTATGGTCTTTCATGGGTTTCCCCAACAGCTCAGCGGTAAAGAATCTGCCTGCCAAAGCAGAACACACAGGAGATGTGGGTTCAGTCCCTGAGTCAGGAAGATCCCCTGGAGAAGGAAATGGCAAACCCACTCCAGTATGCCTGCCGAGGAAATCCCGTGGACAAAGGAGCCTGACAAACTACAGTCCCATAGGAGGATAATTGGTTTACAATATTGTTAGTTTTTGCCATACATCAACATGAATCAGCCACAGGTATACACCTAGCCCTTCCTTCCTGAACCTCCCTCCCACCTCCCAACCCATCCCAAACCTCTAGGTTGTCACAGAGCACTGCATTTGAGTTCACTGTGTAACAGGAAATTCCCACGGGCTGTCTGTTTTACATATGGCAATGTACATGTTTCCGTGCTACTGGCTGAGTTCGTCCCACTGTCTCCTCATCTCACTGTGACCACACGTCTCTTCTCCGTGTCTGTGTCTCCATTGCTGTGCTGCAAATAGGTTCTTCTGCACTAACCATCTTCCTAGATTCCACATATATGTGTTAATAAGCAGTGTTTGATATTTGTTTTTCTCTTTTTGCCTTACTTCACTGTGTATAATAGGTTCTAGGTTCATCCACCTCATTAGAACTGACTCATATGTATTCCTTTTCATGATCAAGTAATATTCCATTATATGTATATATGTACCACAGCTTCTTCATCCATTCATCTGTCAATGGACATCTAGGTTGCTTCCATGTCCTGACTTGCCTTTTATTAACTTTTATTTTATACTGGAGTATAGCTGATGAGCAATGTTATGACAGTTTCAGGTGTCATTTAACTCTAATTACTCCCTAAAAGTCCTATTTCCAAATACAGTCACATGGGAGGATTAGGATTCCAACAAATGATCTTGCAAGCAGGGCAATGCAATTCCATCCATAACAGTAACCAAGAATAAAACATGGTATTTGTGTTTTGGAAAATTACTCTTATGCTTCTGGTATATAAATGTTCTTCGGTCATCCATGATAAATATGCATTTAGTGTCAAAACACTGAATGGAATATTTTAGTAAGAAATGTAAATTTTCAGTAATGTGAAAGAATGCCCTATGCTTTCTAGAGCAAATATTTGTAGCTGATGTTGAACATTGTAAATGTTGACTTGTTTTCAGAATGTTGCTCGTATGCAGATGTCTTTTGCAAGAAAAAAAATATTTCCAGCTTAATTTTACCCTATAAAACACTAATCATTGGTCTATGACATGAGCTCTAGCACTGATCAAATTCTATTTACCAGAATATAATAGCTGTAAACAGTGAACCTTTGTAGCTGTTTCAGCTAAGGTTTTTTTTTTTTTTTTTTTTTCTGGAACCACAATTATAAAGTCTAACAGCTTAGGCTCACAATCTGTAAAATGATGAACATTAGTTATATTTAATGAAAAAGCAATAGATCAGGCCTCTGGTGAAAGCCTTCATTCAAAGAATGGGTTGAGAAGCAGGTGCGTGCCAAGTCACTCCAGTCATGTCCTACTCTGTGTGACCCTATAGATTGTAGCCCGCCAGGCTTCTCTGTCCATGGGCTTCTCCAGGCAAGAATACTGGAATGGGTTGCCATGCTTTCCTCCAGGGGGATCTGCTCTTCTTGACCCAGAAATCGAACCCACGTCTCCTGCGTTACAGGCAGATTCTTTACCACTGAGCCACCAGGAAAGCCCTAAGAAGCAGATGAAAGCCTTAATTCAGCCTCTCTGAACCTCAGTTTTACTTTCTATAAAGAAGTTATCCTTAGGGCCCTTCAAAAATATAATAATAATAAAATGAAAAGATGAGTTGATAAATTTAGAGAGTGGATATCCCTTGCTAAAAGGTAGTTGCAATAAGTTAAAATTCAGGTGATACTGGTGGGCTCTTTGGATTACATGATTATAAACAAGCCCCGCACAGGAAGTCATACAAGCTAGATTTTAGAAATTGTATTATATGAATCAAAGTCTCAGGCTTTACCCTCCTTGGCAGAGACAATAAACTCGGTGACCACGTCCAGCCTTTTCCCATTTCTAATTGCAATGCATCTGTAATTGAAAGATGTCTTCAGGGAAGTGTACTGTTGACCGGCCTTCTGCTTGAACAACATCACCCTCACACACATTTCACGTGAGATTTCACTACTCTGACAAGTTACACACCTTCAGTGTGAGACCATGGTGATCTTGCAGCTGTTTGTTCAACCCCCTGCTGGAGCTGGGATTCACACCCTGAATCTGTTATTTCTTGAGTGAATTCAGATTAAATCTTTGTTCTCATTATATCCTATGGCACAGCTGCCTAAAGATTCACCACCACTGACAGAGAGAGGACTTCCTCCAGATAATAACCCACAGGAAATCTCTTTTATGAATCAGACAAAACAGTAGATCCAAGCCACTGTGGAGTTTGGGACAGTGACAGGCCAGGCTGCCATTATAATCTGTTTCACCACATGCTTGCTGTACAGATTTTGTGCTAGAAGCTACAGCAGGCACCTGGGGAGGAGTGCCTTGTGTGGGGTCAGACTTATGGTCTGTCCATGAAGGACCTTTCCAGGCCTGATATCCTCAGCTGAAACCTGCCTTATCTCCTTTTCACAACAGGGAGAGAGGCAGGGGAAGTCAAATGTATTGGAAGTGCATTGCTGAAGCATCTACTCTTTCTAGTAGTATTTGCTAAGTTGATTTGGACTTATCTCCTCTGAGTCAGGGTTAAAATGCCTAAGTCATCATTTCTAATGGACCTACCATGGACTCACATAAGAGAATGAAAAGAGGTAGATTAGAGTTCATATCCAGCTGCTTTCACCTCTTAGGCTTTAGTCACACAATTCTGATTAGCTTCAGTTTTCTCATCTGTAAATTTTTAGCAACAGCACTCACTTCATAGAGCGAAGTGAGGTTTCCTGTAGGCAAGATAGCAAGGTGCCTTGGAGTGAATCCAGCTACACTGCATGTTAGCTGGGTGACTCAGCCGTGGTAATTTCCTTATCTGTAAAATAGGATGGTAAGAATAGTTCTTCCTACATAGGGCTGTTTGAAGATTAGGTCGGTAGATGATACACGCAAAGCACTCTGAACGGCGCTTGGCACCCAGCAAGCCCTCAATCAATGCCACTTTGTACTGGTTGACAGAATCCACCTCTCCTTGGAGATATTCAATGAATGTCCCTTCCTTTTTCTTTTTTCTTCTCCAAATTGCCCTCCTTAAGGCACACATAGAAACTGGAAGGCAAGGTTATGCTGTGTTAACAGCTGTTCTATGAGTTTCCAGAATCTTCCTATGAGTCCACTTCAGGAAATGGTCTTTGGGAACCACAAAGTCAAGGAGAGATAAAATTTTGGAAAAGAATTTCTAAAAATAATATTTAACACAAACTCACAAAGCTGGGTAGCCTTGGGCAAGTCCCTTAACCCCTCTACTCTTCGAATGAAGGCATTGAAATAAATTGTCTGTGGATCATTTCCAGCTACCGTAATACATGTGTCCATCATCACTGGTCACAAGTGGGTGCCCAAGGCCAATAACTCCGTGGGTGAGAGTGTAGCATTGGGACCAAAGTTAGGATTGTGATATAAGCTATAACCTCAGACAAATGGCTTGTATTTGTAAACTGTGAGTCCCACATGGAGCAAGTGAGGATATGTATGATCAATTATGTTCAAATCCATCAGCAACTCAGAGTCATACCCTAATGACATGGAGTTTGTAGCTTTGTTTTCAACATATGCTGGAAAGTAAATCTGCATGTTATTGAGCAGACTGTCTTGGGAGGAGATGTTTGAAATGATGATTCTCGTTCTTTATGGTCAGCACTACTACGGGAAGTCAGTTTTTAATGGTGTCTCTATTCAAGTAAAGATCTGATGGTGGAAATTAAAAGGTAAAGCAATATGGCAGGAACGAAAAAGAAACTTTTAGTAGGAGCATGCCGGTTTGCAGAGTTGGAAAAACTCAATAGATTGAGTTGACAGAATTTTTAATATCCTTAAAAATTCTTGGTGTAGATTTTGGGGATGATCTGTATTGATTGGCATTGAAGAACAACTAAATTGAGGTATTCTGAGGTATTCGTTGTGTCGATGCCAAAGGCCAGGAATTATTTCCACGGCCACATTCAGTTTGAACAACAGGGCACAGGGTTGTTGGAGGGAAGTGGAGACCACGTGAGCTGGCCAGGGCCCAGTAGCCTGCATCCTAGTGATGGGAGGAAAGAGGCAGTGCTAGGAGGTACCAGGGGTAGAGCCAGAAGTAACAGCACTTGACAGTTGACTGATTCCATTACAGGACCTAACAAAGTGATTAACAGCAGATAAATTAAGGGGCTCCTTGGAAAACTGCAGCGTTATCAGGGGCTGTCAGAGAGGTTGCATCAAGTTAGCATACAGACATGCGGCCCTCATGCTTCCTCAGGCCAAGTGTTCCAGCTCTGTCTTGAGTGATCAGACTCATCTGATCTCCAGGCCTCTCGCAGGGACCAAGACATCAAGGAGTCAGGGGGTCTGACAGTGATGTATTATGTGATGCGATGCTGAGGCTGATTACCGTGCAGGCGACAGAAATGAATCACCTCCTGAATATGCTGACATTGGCGCGGGGTGGGGAGCAGACAGAACCCCGGCTCGGCGATGTCCACAGCAAACACAGGAAGGCAGCCCCTCCTGGAGTGGTCTGTGTCTGAGACAGCAGTGGCCTGGACTATGAGGTTCCTCGTCCAGGCCACTGCTGTCTTCCAGAAAACGAAACACAACAGAAAATATCTTAGCAGACGATGTATCGCCTCTTCCGTCTGCATGTTGTTGCTCAGTTGCTCAGTCGTGTCCGACTCTGTGACCCGACGCCACGCATTGCGGCACACCAGGCTTCCCTCTCCTTCACCATCTCCTTCTGCGTACAATACAGGAAACCTGGGTTCCATTCCTGGTTCTTGAAGATCCTCCTAAAGAAGGGAATGGCATCCCACTCCAGTGGTTCTTGCCTGGGAAATCCCATGGACAGAGGAGCCTGGTGGGCTACAGTCCATAGGGTCGCAAAGAGTCAGACACGACTGAGCAACTAACAGTTTGACTTTCACTTCTCTCACTTTTCAGCTCTTATTAGGTATAAACTATAATAAAGATTCCAAATATATTTCCTGATCACTTACTGAACTTGGAAGCTGTAGTGAGCAGCAGCCATTCAATAAAATCATCATTAAGATGTCAACGTGATAAATGCAAAATAGGACACAAACTGGATAATTCAATGAACAGTGGGTTCTAAAACAGTTCATAATTTTGCTGCTCCTCTGACACTTATATATTGCCATGTAGCGCTAGTTTTCTTCAGGTGAATTAATGGCCTATTTTCATTGCTCAATCACATTGTAAATTCCTTTAAAACAGACCGTCATAAGTTAAAATTCTTTGTAAATTCTCAACAGTTTTCAATTTGGCATAACAAGAGCTAAAGATGATCATACTGAGGTATTAATTTCACTAAATAAAAAGATACTCGAGGGACTTTCTTGGTGGTCCAGTGGTTAAGACTCCATTTCCACTGCAAGGGACGCAGGTTCGATCCCCAGTCAGGGAAGTATCACATGCCATGCAGAGTGGTCAAAGCTACTTGTCTATCGAGAACACTTATATCGTCAAACTAAAATAAGGAAAAGCCTGAAATAGTAAAAGATATGCAAGTTCTCATAGCTGCAAGAAAAGGCTAGAGGCATCAAGACAAAGAAATGCCAGAGAGAGGACAGACGGACTACACCGAGTGGAAAACTCAATCAAGTGATGGAGGTGAGTGCGCTGGAACTTGCTTCAGAGGGGTGGGTGGTGCTCAGGAAGGTGAGATCAGCAGAGCCCGGGAGGAAAAGAGGGGAGGAGGCCTCTGATGGTGGAAGCGGGGAGCCCCATGTGAAGGCTTCTGAGCGTGAGGGTCTTTTCTCTAGAGCAATAGAAAATAAAAAGAAAACTCTCTATGATGACCAGAAAATAATCTAATTTCCAGACCCTTATGGCTGATAGCATTAGAGAAAAATCACCAGATTGCTTGACCAGACAGTCTCGGGTGAACCCTTGTATTGAATTGGCCAAAAAGCTCATTTGGATTTTTTCATAAGATGTTATGCAAAAAATAAAAATGAACTTTTTGGCCAACCCAATAAGTGTCCCCAAAACAGTAGATTAGTAGGGCCTACATTTATAGGAGGGCTTCCCTGTGGCTCAGCAGTCAACGAATCTGTCTGCCAATGCAGGAGACCTGGGGTCAACCCCTGGATCAGGAAGATCTGCCAGAGAAGAAAATGGCAACCCACTCCAACATTCTTCCCTGGAGAATCCCATGGACAGAGGGGCCTGGTGGGCTACAGTCCGTGGGGTCACAAAGAGTCAGATGTGACTTAGTAACTGAACAACAAACATTTATAGTGAAAGTGAAGTGAAGTCGCTCAGTCGCTTATAGTACTAGAATTTAAAAAAAAAAAAATCAGATCCAGGTTTTACTAGATCCTCTTTAGTCTGTAAAATAAAAGAGAAGCACAATAAAAATTCAGAAGGGGAGCATGTATGCACAATTGTTGTGAATAGAATCCCTGAAAGAATGCATTTTTATTGTTTCTGGAAAGCAATGAGAAGCTTCGTACAATTACATTATCTCAAATTATGACTTCCTGTTGTTTTCCAGAGTTTGTAAAAAATAAATGATGTGTCATATCTAATCTCCTTTGTCCTTAGATTCACCATAATAAATATTAAGGTAGTGCATTTATTACAGTGCTTTTCACTTGAAAGACAATACCCATTAATTTTAAACCTGTGTTGACATTCCATCCAACACAGCATTTGAACATTGCTGTCTCAATTCTAAATTATTTTTAGACAGGCTAGATCAGGCCTGGGGATGGGACACCACAATTACTTTCAATCTCAGAACTGGTGTTTTTCTTTACTTCTAGAAAATTCTCAACTAGTACTTCTCCAAATTTCCTCTCTGCTGTCTTCCCCATTTTCATTTCTATCGGATCCATGTGGGAGCTCCTCAATTCATACTTTATACCTTGTAATTGTTCTCCTGTATTCCCTATCACTTCATCTCTATGGCTTTCCCCCACCCCTTTTTATGGTTTTTCTGTCACTGCTCTGTTCACAGACAGAGAGAGGTACATTAAAGTATGAATTCACTCCACATTTTCACCAAGGTCTCAGCAAAATTAGTGTCCTTTTATCTGTAACATGCAATTAAACATATAACTTTGAAGGTGTATCCAATAAATTTAAACCTACTAAGGCACTGAAGAAAATAACGGGTTTTTTTCCTCTTTTTCTAGAAAGGGATGGGTTTAAGTGATAAAGAATAAAAGGAGAAAGAGAAAGCAAACAGCAAAACTTGGGCAAATCCTTCTGTATACAAAATTCCAGCTTTCTGTGATACTGAAATACTTTAAGCTGATAAACAAAAATGGAAGCTATTCAGTTTAAACCAAAAACAAACGTGGAAAAAATGTACCTAATACCCCAGAGAATCAGGGCAGCCTCTAAGAGTTATGTGCGTTCCACACAATGAGAAATAAATATATCCTCTAAATTTTAGAGCAAAGGTGTGACTGCTTTAGTATGCCGAATAAAGCCTACAAAAGTGCAACAACAAAATACATAAATCAATAAGCCATTTCTCTGTGTGTGTGTGTGTGTGTGTGTGTGTGTTCAGTTTCTCCTTATATGGCATACTTAATCAGTTTTGAAACGAGAGTATATCACTGGTAATAAAAACTTTTTCTTCAGTCATTATTCTAATTAGGTCAGATTTACCTGCTTTTAGGGTTCTGCGAAACATCATTAACATACACAATAGTTACAGAAACAATACATCCTCTAGATTTGAACTTCTAAAAGCCTTGGGTTTAACATTTGTTTTTCAAATAAATATGAAGTTCAGATATTTTATTCAAAGGCATTTATTACCTTTGATGGTTGAGCCACATGAGCAGTTTGGGAGAGAAGGTTTTATAAGTTCTGCCACTATAGTAAATCATATTCATGTTTTGTATATATTCCCCTTTCAGAATGTAAGCTTCATCAAGCCTCCTAGAACCCCATCTGCCCTGTCCAGGACTATACTCCAAATACATTTGTTCCACAAATATTTCTTAAATGGACATTTATCTCTTAGCAAGTCCTTTTCTCAATTTATGAGGTAAAACGTGACTTCATAAAGTAGAAATCCAAAAGATGTATAAATCAGAACTTCAATAATAAGAACTTGACATTTTAAATTCAATTTCCTCAACTCTAGCTCAGTTCTTGCCATCTTCTCCATAAAAAAAAGAGAGAGAGAGAGAAAGAAATGAAATACTCCATGATCATGGATAATATGAAGACAGGGTTAATGTGATATGAAAACATTTTATTGTGTGCTAACAGTGTCTGTTCCCTGTCAGAATATGTCTCTTTGATACTTATCTACCTTTGGGTTCTCATTCAGGCTACCATTTGGCTTTTCTAACTTTAACTTCATAGTTTCTCAGTCACTGATAATCAGAGTCTGGCAGACAGGAGTGTTGAACTGTCAAAGAACATACTCAGATCCCCAGGCTTGTGCTTTCCTATTTGTGACCGTCTGGCCCATCTTATTACAGCAAATCTCAAACGTTCATGATGGGTCTGGCCCTGTTTTCACATCCAGTGTTGATGTTAGTCAGCTCAGAGCTTGTCCATTTATTTGATGTCCACCATGTATAAGAAAATAAGAAATGAAAATGCAGACTACCTATTTATGATGTAAGCTTTCTGATAGCTGACAAGGCAGGTGAGTCCTTCAGAATTTCCAGGCCCGATGTCCTTCTCACCAAAGCACAGCTAGAGCAGCTTGGGAAAGTCTGTTCTGCTTCCAAGGCATAGATGCGCCTCGACCAGTTCTTAATCTATTCCACCAGGAGCTCATGATTGTCTTTTTGGACGGCATCTGCTAAGACTCATCTTAAATTTGCCATTTGGCTGTCTGTGCTTCGTGACTTCATTTTCCTCTCTGGGACCAGGGGAAATGAGACCGTTTCTCTCCATTAAAGATTATTTCAAATATGAATGATATAAGTCTTTCCGGTTTCATGTTTTTATAGTGAGAGGAGCTGTGTGAAGATATGGCCAAACTAAACTGTGAGTTATCTGGAACACTGGTTCTCAACCAGGGGTGAGTTTGTGCTGAGGATATTTGGCAATGCCTGGAGACATTATTTGTTGTCACAATTATGTGAGGGGTACTGGGTGTGGGGGTTGTGAGGGGGCAAGTTCTGGCATCTAGCAGGTAGAGTCCAGAGATGCTGCTGAATACCCAGGGAAGTGAAGTCACTCAGTCGTGTCCGACTCTTTGCGACCCCATGGACTGTAGCCCACCAGGCTCCTCGGTCCATGGGATTTTCCAGGCATGAATACTGGAGTGGGTTGCCCTTTCCTTCTCCAGGGGATCTTCCTGACCCAGGGATCAAACCCAGGTCTCCTGCGTTGTAGGCAGACGCTCTACCATCTGAGCCACCAGGGAAGCCCATTAATTAGAGGTGCATATCTGTGCATAGAAAATAAGCTGCTTTTGTCTTTTACTTTCTCTACACACATCAATGCTTTCCATATTATCACAAAATGAAAAAGAAATTTTATCCTTTTTAATGCCTGGAGACATTATTTGTTGTCACAATTATGTGAGGGGGACTGGGTGTGGGGGTTGTGAGGGGGCAAGTTCTGGCATCTAGCAGGTAGAGTCCAGAGATGCTGCTGAATACCCAGGGAAGAGGACTGAACAAAGAATTATCCAGCCCAAAATCACAATAGCAAAATCTGAGCAGTCCTCTTCATTAGCACTGCTGAAGTTTTGCAACAAGGTTAGTGTTTTATTCATCATGTTTTTATATATATATATATATATATTTTTTCTGTATCTTGTGATGATTTTGAGGCATCTTGAGGCCCTTGTGAATCCTGGCCTCTCCTAGGACTCATTATATAACCTGAGAACATGCCTTTCATATGTAAACCAACCTAACCCAGGGCCTACACCCCCAACCACATCTTTTATCAAACTCACACATCAAGTCAATATTCCCTTGACCCTAAATCATCCCAGACCTGGGTACCATACAGCTAGAGACAACTACAGACCAGAACCTGTTGAAATTATTCAAACTACCTGATCCTAAACTTTCTCAGCATACCTACCCCACCTTGCTCATCCCTTTCAGCCGAACCCACAGTAAAGGCTTTGAGCTTGCTTTCCCCTCACTCTTTCTGCCTTCTGAATGACCCTGGTGCTTCCCCACGTGGACCTGCATCTTACCCCGCATCCTGTTTCTAGACATCTCTGAGTATAAATTTTATCTTTCATGACTTTCATTTCTCTGTCCTTGTGTCTTATCATACCTCATTAAAACAAACCCTGGGTATGTTTTAAAATAATTAGTAACTTTAGGGACTAAAGGGCTTCCCTTGTGGCTCAGCTGGTAAAGAATCTGCCTGCAATGTGGGAGACCTGGGTTTGATGCCTGGGTTGGGAAGATCCCCTGGAGAAAGGAAAGGATACCCACTCCAGTATTCTGGCCTGCAGAAGTCCATGGACTATACAGTCCATGGGGTCACAAAGAGTTGGACACGGCTGAATGACTCACCTAGGGACTAAAAGGAAAAGAATCTTAATATACACGTATTTTAAATCCTCCTCCTGGCCTGGTGGCTCAGACAGTAAAGAATCCGCCTGAAATGCAGGAAACCTGGATTTGATCCCTGGGGTGGGAAGATCCCCTGGAGGAGGGTATGGCAACCCACTCCAGGATCCTTGCCTGGAGAATCCCCATAGACAGAGGAGCCTGGTGGGCTACAGTCCATGGGGTAGCAAAGACTTGGACATGACAGAGCAACTAAGCACACCTGGTCTGATGAATTCAGTGTTGATATTATTTTTGAGAAGGGCTGTAACAGAAATGCTTACAAAGTGTGGCTTTAGATATGTCACTTCATTTCTTAGAACCTCAGTTTCCTCATCTCTGAAATGGGACATAATAAGTGCCAGCTTCTTAGGGCTTTTGAGCAGCTAAGTCAGATAAAGAATATACAGCATTTAGCATATCAGTAAGCACTCAGTATAGGTTAGCTATTATTACCATTAACAAAGAGAGAAATGATTGGCTGCCAGGATTAGTTAAAGAAAACCTTCGGAAGGAGATGATAGTTGACCTGCAACTTTAAAAAGACAAGAAATTCAAGTGGAAAGAGGTGAGAAAGAATTCTATACAGAAAGGATTATATTCACAAAGCACTGAGTACTCAGATGGAAATGCAAGTTTTTTTTTTTTTCCTTTCGTTTTACTCAGTTAAGAGGCTACTTTAGGTTGCTTAATATTTTATTTCAATAATAATTTAATTGATGTAAAACATTTATCAGTTATGTATATACAATCTATATTTAATGTATAAATTATATAATAAGTGTATATAATACATATGTGTAATACTTTGTTTCCCCTTCTTTATTGATACAGCATGTGTCAGATATCCCAAGATAAATGAATTTCTTTAGGTTTCCCTGACTTCTGTGGACAGTGTTTTCCTTAACCTCATTTGTTCTCATCTTTCTTCTCAAGAAGGAAGAGAAAGCCATAATATGACTCATGTCGGTTTGTTTCTCTTAAGTGCTTTGTGCTCTGGTCTCATGATAGCTCCTACTGTGGGCTTGGTTGTTAGAACAAGCCTTGTTTAGGCAGGGTCTGTTAGAGTTCCCTGGAGCTATTGTGGAGGAGCTCATGTAATAAATACATAATTATGAACCTGTTAAAAGAGACATTATCTGCTCATTTGTCCAACATGGCTCCTTTCAGTCTACCTCGTAAGTAAATCTATATTCAGTCAGTGTTGTATTGATCAGAAAGCTGAGTACACTTTAATGCTCCTACAGAAACACACCATTAAAAAAAAATAACTTGAGAAAAACCCACCACAAGTCTCATCTCATTTGAAACAGTGGAAAGAAGAAAAATAGTGCTTTGTTTTCCCATTATGATTTAATACAACACCAGAAAAATGAATACCCACACCAGGTTCTGATAATGTCCCTGTAGCCAGTCTCAGAGTTTTTCCTAATATCATACATTTTATGAAATTCAATATTAGGAAAGTTAATGACAAAAGAACACATAATTGTTGGAGCTGGGTGGTCTGTAAATGTGTGTTCATTTGTTCTATTTTTCTATAGGTTTAGAATTTTTATGATAAAAGGCTTAACATTTTTAATAATGGTTCCTCAACACTACTTATAATTTAGGTAAATACTACCTAAAATTAGATCATTTGAGGTAGAGCATATGTCAAATTGCACGAAATTACAATAGAGTAAAAGGTAGAAATCAGAGTAAACTGTAATTTGTTTAAAACACAGAGTTGAACACAGCAAAAGTAGGATTTTTTTTATGATCGCAAATAGTACAAAGCTAAGTTTTCTTCTTGAAGTTGTACATTTGCATGTGACATCAAGCAGAGGAATTACTTTAGTGCTTTAAGGAAATAAAAACATTATGAATAAACTTTTATTTATTTGGTACTTAAAGTCTAAATACCTTAACACAAGTGGAAAAGCTCCAGCCACAGTTGGAAGGGGCAGAAAAAAAAATCCTGTACTACAGCTTGAAGATGTTTTACACCTTAGTACTGTTTTATTCATTGAGTCAGAAATTTCTGAGTGAATAAGTGAATTTACACTTGTAAACCAGAAACCTTCACAGTCAATTTTTTTCATTCCACAAAGAAGCCACTTTGGGTTGGTATGTGAGTGTTGTTTCTGAAGCAGATAAGGCCAATATTGACATAAGTGTAGCTGAAAATACCACTGAGTACTAACTTTCCTTTCTACCCTGTACGGATATTAAAAACTGATCATTTTTGGCTCATGGTTTTAGTTGGGTTTTTCGCACAGCCTGAAAAGATTAGAAATCTTGCTCCCTTGGTACCTAAAAAGACACTTTAGTTGTCTCATGTAACAGATAAATCTTTGGGAAGAGTTTATTCAGATACCAGCACATGGATTATGAATATTTATTAGATACAATGGAATCCTTAGTGGCATAGTTGTAAAGAGTCTGCTTGCCAGTATAGGAGACACAGGAGACATGGGTTCAATCTCTGGGTTGGGAAGATCCCCTAGAGAAGGAAATGGCAACTCACTCCAGTGTTATTGTCTGGAGAATTCCATGGACAGAGGAACCTGGTGGGCTACAGTCCATGGGGTCGCAAAAGAATTGGGCATGGCTCAGTTGGGCACAATAACCAAGATTAAGCAAATAAAAAATAATGTATCACGAACTTTCAATCTTGAATTCATCAGAAACAGTATGCCAATATAAACATTTAAGGAAAAATACCTTCACCTTTTGTCTCATTGCTGCAAAAAGCAAGGCTTATTTTTGACAATTGTAATAAGTAATCAAAAATTAAACTTATTAAGGAATATATTTATGTCTGGAGTGGGGTAAGGATAAAAAGAGTCATTGAGAGAAAATAGGTTAGACAGAAAAGGCTCAACATGTGAATAGCACCCGTGCCTACTTATGCATTGTTCTGAACATTGGTAATCCTACAAAGCAATTGATATTATCACCAATTTACAGATATGGGAACTAAACACTTGAAAGTTTAAATGATTTGTCCAAAGTTAAAGAGTGAGTAACTTGTGGAGCAAGTATTCTTCTCAAGACTTCAGCCTAAAGATCACAAGCTCAGTATCTGTCCTTTTTATGGCTCTATTATACAGAGTTCCTGAAAAAGCCAATGCAATTTCCAGGGAGCAATTTGCAATGTGAAGAAGAGTCTAGCACAGTATGACCCAGAA
The DNA here is from genome assembly GCA_935064755.1 of Tragelaphus eurycerus. Lineage (NCBI taxonomy): Eukaryota > Metazoa > Chordata > Mammalia > Artiodactyla > Bovidae > Tragelaphus > Tragelaphus eurycerus. The sequence continues at coordinate 1,503,933 of CAKXYN010000135.1, read as the reverse complement.
TTTTATGCAGTACTGAATGGGTGAGAGATTTATCAATAGAGTTTTATATTTTACACTTATCAGGTGTGCACAAACTCTTGGTTAGAGGGACTAATTAACTATGTCTTGAAGTGACCATTACTTTTTTCCCAACCAACATCTCTCACTGTCTGCAAAATCAATGAGGACCTTATTAGCACCTTCTTTTCTATCCAATTCTGTAACCTGGAAAAAATGGGTGTGCCTAGTGACTAGACATAATAGGAAACTTGTTTTCCATTGAAGAAAAAAAACCCAAAACTGACATTCAATATCATAGGCCTGTGAGTCCCAGAGACAGATCAGCAATCAACCTCTTTTTTTTTAACATCTCAATTCTTATTTCAAACAAGTTGTAAGTTCTTTTCTTTCATCAATATGTATGAGAAACTCGGCCGATGAGATGGAAATAGTCCCTGACAGCTAATACAATCAACTCAAGAAAAAGTACTTAAAAGTCTTTTCTTTGTTGAACTGCTCACGGATACATAAACCTGGGAATGTCACTTCATGTCTTTGAAGCTTATTTGTTTCCACGGTAAACTCTCTAGTACTTGCCACATACTAATATTATCATTGTTCATTATGTGCAGTAATTGAATTTCCCGACTATTTTAGGCACTCGCTGAAGGACCCAAAATATTGAGTGCATGTAGCACATGCAGAATCATTAGGTGTTTAAACGTATCTAAAGGCAGAAAAAATAATAGAGTTCTATTTGCACTTAACTTTGTAAAGCGTGTCTGCTGCTTGTCACCCATAATCTCAGCTATCTCCTTCAAAGAAAATGGCTTGGGGTCCCTTTAAGTCAATAGAATAAGCTAACATATGTTGGGGAAGTGTGTACTGAGTGTTTGAAATCCATCGTCCCATCACCACAGTGAATCCTCACACGCACTTTATAGCCTGTGCGTTGTCATTTTCTCCATTTTGGGGGTGAAGAAATCAAGGCACAGGCGTGTCACTGTTAAGTCACTGTCAAGTCTACTTAGTGCTGGAGCCAGGATTGGAGCCTGTGCTTTTAACTTGTCTTCCTCCCTCTAACTTGCAAGAGGTTTCTCTGCATCTGGAAAGACGCCGAATGGCTAAGGCCATTCAAAACAATAATTTTGATTGTCTGTGACCATTCTCAAGAGATCTGGGTGAGCAATGTCTTGTGCATGGCTAAAGAAAATTAATAGTTATATGCAAATTTCCAACAGTTAGCTTTTGCTACATAACGAAGTACCCCCAAATTAAGTGGCTTTCATGAAAAGCTATTTATTTATGATTTTTAGCTCATCTGTTTGGCCTAGGGTCTTCTGAGTGGTTCTTCTGGTGTCCAGTGTGCTTGCTCATACTTCTGTGGTCACCTTTTGGACTAGCAGAGGCTGACTGGTCTAGAATGGCCTTTGCTGGATGAGATGTCTCTGTTCCTTGTGCTCTGTCATCCTCCAGCAGCCTAACCACACCTGGAACAGCTTAGTGTGTTCACTTGGTGGTGGCAAGCTTAGATTCAGCAGAAGCTAGAGGCCTCTCGGGGCTCACATTTGTACCTGAATTCTTTTTTTATTATTATTATTTTAAATTGGAGGACAGTTGCTTTACAATATTGTGTTAGTTTCTGCCATGCATCAACCTGGATCAGCCCCAGGTATACATATGTCCCCTCCCTCTTGAGCTTCCCTCCCACCTCCCATGCTATCCCATGCCCTAGGTTGTCACAGAGCACTGGGTTTGAACTCCCTGCATCATGCACCAAATTGCCACTACCTAGCCCTGGGATTTCTTTGGAAGGAATGATGCTAAAGCTGCAACTCCAGTACTTTGGCCACCTCATGCGAAGAGTTGGCTCATTGGAGAAGACGCTGATGCTGGGAGGGATTGGGGGCAGGAGGAGAAGGGGGACGACAGAGGATGAGATGGCTGGATGGCATCACTGACTCAATGGACGTGAGTCTCGGTGAACTCTGGGAGTTGGTGATGGACAGGGAGGCCTGGAGTGCTGCGATTCATGGGATCGCAAAGAGTCGGAATCGACTGAGCGACTGAACTGATCTGATCTGATTTGTTCTACATACGATAATATATGTTTCAGTGTTACTCTTTCACTGCATCCCACCCTCCCCTTCCCCCACTGTGTCCATAGGTCTTTTCATAGGTCTTTTTCTCTGTCTGCATCTCCACTGCTGTCCTACAGACGGGTTCATCAGTACCGTCTTTCTAGATTCCACATATATGCATTAATATACAATGTTTGTTTTTCTTTTTCTGACTTACTTCACTCAGTTTGTCCACCTCATTAGAACTGACTCAAATGCATTCCTTCTTATGGCTGAGTAATATTCCATTGTATATTCATATTCTATGTTAATATTACTATAATAATATATAGTAATATTCCATTGTATATACACTATGGTATATGCATACCACAACTTCCTTATCCATTCATCTGTCAGTTGACATCTAGGTTGCTTCTTTGTCCTAGCTATTGTAAATACTGCTGCAATGAACATTGGGCATTCTTTGGCATTGCCTTTCTTTGGGATTGGAATGAAAACTGACCTTTTCCAGTCCTGTGGCCACTGCTGAGTTTTCCAAATTTGCTGGCATATTGAGTGCAGCACTTTCACAGCATCATCTTTTAGGATTTGAAATAGCACAACTGGAATTCCATCACTTCCACGTGCTTTGTTCATAGTGATACTTCCTAAGGCCCACTTGACTTCGCACTCTAAGTTGTCTGGCTCTAGGTGAGTGATCACACCATCGTGATTATCTGGATTGTGAAGATCTCTTTTGTATAGTTCTTCTGTGTATTCTTGCCACCTCTTCTTAATATCTTCTGCTTCTGTTAAGTCCATACCATTTCTGTCCTTTATTGAGCCCAACTTTGCATGAAATGTTCCCTTGGTATCTCTAATTTTCTTGAAGAGATCTCTAGTCTTTCCTGTTCTGTTGTTTTCTTCTATTTCTTTGCCTTGATCGCTGAGGAAGGCTTTCTTATCTCTCCTTGCTATTCTTTGGAACTTTGCATTCAAATTGGTATATCTTTCCTTTTCTCCTTTGCTTTTCGCTTCTCTTCTTTTTACAGCTATTTGTAAGGCCTCCTCAGACAGCCATTTTGCATTTCTTTTTCTTTCAATGGTCTTGATTCCTGTCTCCTGTACAAAGTCACGAAACCTCTGTCCATAGTTCATCAGGCACTCTGTCTATCAGATCTAGTCCCTTAAATCTATTTCTCACTTCCACTGTATAGTCCTAAGGAATTTCATTTAGGTCATACCTGAATGGTCTAGTGGTTTTCCTCACTTCAATTTAAGTCTGAATTTGGCAATAAGGAGTTCATGATCTGAGCCACAGTCAGCTCCCTGTCTTGTTTTTGCTGACTGTATAGAGCTTCTCCATCTTTGGCTGCAAAGAATATAATCAATCTGATTTCGGTTGACCATCTGGTGATGTCCATGTGTTAAGTCTTCTCTTGTGTTGTTGGAAGAGGGTGTTTGCTATGACCAGTGCGTTCTCTTAACAAAACTCTATTAGCCTTTGCCCTGCTTCATTCTGTACTCCCAGGCCAAATTTGCCTGTTACTCCAGGTGTTTCTTGACTTCCTACTTGTGCATTCCAACTAGGCAATCTGATCACACAAACCACAGCCTTGTCTAACTCAGTGAAACTAAGCCATACTGTGTGGGGCCACCCAAGACAGACGGGTCATGGTGGAGAGGTCTGACAGAATGTGGTCCACTGGAGAAGGGAATGGCAAACCACTTCAGTACTCTTGCCTTGAGAACCCCATGAACAGTATGAAAAGGCAAAATGATAGGATACTGAAAGAGCAACTCCCCATGTCGGTAGGTGCCCAATATGCTACTGGAAATTAGTGGAGAAATAACTGCAGAAAGAATGAAGGGATGGAGTTAAAGCAAAAACAACACCCAGTTGTGGATGGGACTGGGGATGGAAGCAAGGTCCGATGCTGTAAAGAGCAATATTGTATAGAACCTGGAATGTTAGGTTCATGAATCAAGGCAAATTGGAAGTGGTCAAACAGGAGATGACAAGAGTGAACATTGACATTCTAGGAATCAGCAAACTAAGATGGACTGGAATGGGTGAATTTAACTCAGATGACCATTATATCTACTACCGTGGGCAGGAATCCCTCAGAAGAAATGGAGTAGCCATCATAGTCAACGAAAGAGTCCAAAATGCAGTACTTGGATGTAGTCTCAAAAACGACAGAATGATCTCTTTGTTTCCAAGGCAAACCATTCAATATCACAGTAATCCAAGTCTATACCCTGACCAGTAACACTGAAGAAGCTGAAGTTGAATGGTTTTATGAAGACTACAAGACCTTTTAGAACTAATACCGCAAAAAGATATCTTTTTCATTAAACATTTTACATGAGTAATATGGCAATATATTTTTCTGAAAAAAATCTATTTTGTGCTATTCACAGGGCTTACAATAGTATGTTAAGTATTCATTTATTGCACAAGTATCCATAATCAGAAAAGCCAGAAATATTTTCAGTCTCTTAAGATTTGAGTTTTGGATTGAAGTTATCAAACTGTGATTAAAGATAATCCTGAAATAATGGTTATTTCATATTTGATTTGCATTTCTCTAAAATGTTGCCTCAGGCATTATCATTGTCAAATCAAATTTAGTAGAATTTCAGTTGTTCTGTTTTAAATAGCTTGTACACATTTGGAGAATTCGAGTGTACATGTGTACAATGTACACGTGTACACTTGTACTGACTTTCTCACCAAGGGACAGTCATTCTTTGGTGAGTTTGTTCTAATTGTGCCATTCGTTGTATTAACATTAATTAGCAAACTCATCTTTCAATTTCATCCCCTTGGGACAGATTCAGTCAGGGTTGGGTAGGTAGGGAATTTAATTAATCTATCAACAAATTGAATTTTTTATTAGGTACTTGGGTTTTATCTCTTATATTTTGCATAGTATATTAGAAAATTTATTTTGAACTGGAGTTACCTAAAGTTTTTTTATAGGAAGACAAAGAGTCCAGCCATTTTACTCCAAAGCACTACATATAATAAAAATAGATCATCAATGTTCCTTTAGGGTAATTTTCAAGAAAGTTCATTTACTACTAACTAAGAATGGAGACTTTTTTTCAGATTGAATCTTCCCAAACTGATGGAAGGACTGTTTTATAGTAAATGTATCAATAGCTG